>CM023857.1:33939990-35256240 GCA_013389735.1 Phaseolus lunatus | reverse complement strand
TCTGATAGTGGTCATCAATTACATGGTTTCTTAGTCCATCAGAAAGAAAGAAGGACCAGCGCTTTCATAATTGCTGGATGTATTGGCAAGAGGCCATTGATGATGTTAACCTAATATGTTATCCTTAAATTGCAGGTCACAAGCTCACAGTATATTTTGAAGTTGTGATATCTTGTTGCCTAACTTAGGATTGGAGATCACAAGCTCACAGTATATTTATGGACCCAGATAGTCAATGCGAGCCCATAAATACCCTCATTGTATTTAACATGTGTCACCAGATTAGACATAGAAATCCATCCTGACAATTCACAATATAGTTTGTCCAGAACCATCTTGCTCAAACAGAACTCAAAGATTTAACTTATCTAGACAGATTGTAGCAGGTCCTAAATGCTAAATACAAGGCTGTTCATCACTGATCCTACTTCTTCCAAATAAACCAGTGAAGCATATAAAATATGTAAAGGAGAGATAAAAAAAGATTGTAACAATCGGAAAGAAACCAAGGAAAAAAAAACCACAGAACTACCTCATTAAGCAACACTGTATTAGACTATAACTGAACACGAACCAAGCTAAAAATACAAGAAACTGCACATGCCCAAACAAACACAAATATGAAAAAGCGAAGAAGCATGGTGAACCTGAAACAGGGATTCTGCATAATCATTGATACTGTTCATTACTCTATGTTTTGCTTGCATCCGTCTAAACCTTCTGGAGTTATGGTTGTTGCCTCTCTGCAATTAAAAAGTTCTCAGCCCAACAAAACATATCAACGACACTTTCTACACAACCAAACGACATTGAAACTCTCATTAATTAGTTCAAAAAAAATAACATTGTTGGGTCACAAACAGTTCGCAAAATACAAAAATCAGAAGGAAACACGGAAAATTGACGCGGTGAGGCCCACTATCAAAAGAGAGAATGGTTTCCAATCTAATAATTGTTGAATGAAAGGAAAAGTAGAGAAATGACAACATAAAGCATAGGAAATTGAGAGAAACTAACGGGTTCCCAAAAATTGCGGCGTTTACGTTGCAAGGGAGGGGTTGAATGGAAGAGTGCGGCCCTGAGAGAGGAATGGAGATTATTGCTGGTTGAAGCTTTGAAGATGGCGCTGCTCATTTTGTCTGCAATTCGAGTCCTTCGTTTTGCCCCACTTCGATTGATCGATGGAACTTGTTTAAGCGGAAACGAAAATTGGGATCATCCTAAGTTAGACCTAACCAGAATCGGAATGGCCTTAACGAACCACAAACTATTTTAAAATGGTGGTTTATTATGCAAAAAAATTGAGCAATCCATCACTTTATTCTCATGTATTACTTCAATGAATAATCTTTAGAGCATATATGAAAAATAAATTATTTTAATCATTATTATTATTAGAAAGTATTCTCGATTATATATACAATTAATAATTAATTATTTGAACTTCATTATATAAATTTGATTTATTTTTATGAATTTGTTGAAAAATTATTTTCAAATTATTAAAAATTGGTTTTTATTATTATATTTATGTGTACGTGAATTTTCTTATTCAATACTAGTTTTAAAATATATTATATGAAAATGTGTTGATAAAATTGTATAATACTAAAATATATTTATAATGTATTTCAAATAAAAAATATAGTATTCTATTACATTTTTATAATTTAATATAATGAAATTATATTATAAAATAAATATATGTATTAAATTATGTATTTATTTTATTATGATTCTTTTGAGTTTTTCTTATGATATTAAATAAATAATATATTCACTTTAAATCTAAATTTATCATATTTCATTTAAATTTAATTTTTTTTCTAAATACATATAGACATGAAGATATAAGTGGGTATTAATAATTTTCCCATCAGTTTTATCATTATTATGTATACCTTTCAATTGGGTTGGGTCAAGTCCTTTATGTTCAAAGAAACATTATTTATAGCTTTTTCTGGGCAAATCATATAAACAGTGAGGTTTTGTTTTGATTAGTATTAGTCAATTAGAGAAACTTTTGATTTTTTGACATGCTGTGTAGGTGGGATATACATGATTCATTACTCCTTAATTTACTATTATGATTAATAAGAATAAACTCATACTTATTTTGTTACATCTTTCACCTTCAAATACACATTATTTTCACTTAATTCAATAAAAAATATTCTATCAAATAGAATAAGTTTATTTGTTATTTAATATTTTATTAATACATCTATAATTACATTTTTATATTTTAAAATATTAATTATTTATTTTGTAGGATTTAAATCCTTCACTATATTGCCATTTTATTGTTATTTTTCAAATTTGTATTTAATTTAAATATTTTGAAATAAAAATAGGTTTAGTTTTATGTATATGATGCTTGGATGTATTGTTGGATTATTTATCATTTTACTTGTGGAGATATTTATAGAGATAACAAATATTGTATTTATGAGTTGTTTTATATGTTTATTTTTAATGTGAGAATACCATTGAATTTTGTTTTAAGTTTGAACCTTTATCTAATCATATTCATGACACTTTCATTTTAGTTATGACATATTCATAATTTTAATTAATTTCTTTTAATATTTTATAAGACGATTTCAAGACAATGTCAAGAACTTGCTATGAAATTTTAAGAATATCAAATGAAGCATGATATTGAAAAATCTAACTATTTAGTGATTCTATCAACTACAACAAGTTGTTTTGTTATTTAAATTTTTAATTAATATATCTACAATTATATTTTTACATTCTAAAATATTAACGGTTTACTTTATTTATTTGATAGGATTTAACTCCTTCACTATACTACCATCTTATTGTTAATTTCCAAATCTTTATTTAATTTAAATATTATGAAACAAAAATAATTCTAATTTAATTATATGATGGATTTATTATTGTATATTTATCGTGTTACTTGTAGAGATAAATATAACAAAGTTTGTATTTAAGAGATGTTTTTATATGTTGAATTTATTTTAAGTTTCGAACCTTTCTTTATTTGATTTAGTCATATTCATAACACTTTCATCTTACTTATGATAGACATATTCATAGTTTTAATTATTTTTTCTTGATATTTTAAAATAAACTGAAGAAAATGTCAGTCATGTGGATAGAGAAAAAAAAATCAAAAACACTTGTGTCATTGGTTAAGGACTTTGAATTTATATTAAGAACAAAACTAGGCTGACAAAAAAATATATAGAGAAACATTTTTTTCAAAAATAGTGAAGAATGTAAAAAAAAAAGTAAACGATTTAGACTTTGTGACTAGTATTATTCAAGAGAGAGAGAAACTAATATTAAAAAAAACAATTAGATAGTAACTAATTTTAAAAACAAAAATAATTATTACTATGATTAAGTTAAATATTATTTTTTAAATTAAAAATTTATTCGTATCTAATATAATTTATATTAATAATAAAAATTTATAAAATTAACAACTTTGAATTTATATTAAGAACAAAACTAGGCTGACAAAAAAATATAGAGAGAAACATTTTTTTTTCGAAAATAGTGAAGAATGTAAAAAAAAGAGTAAATGATTAAGACTTTGTGACTAGTATTATTCAATAGAGAAAATAAACTAATATTAAAAAAAATAATTAGATAGTAATTAATTTTAAAAATAAAAAATAATTATTAGTATATTAATTAAGTTAAATATTATTTTATAAATTAAAAAATTATTGATATCTAATATAAGTTATATTATTAATAAAAATTTATAAAATTATTTATAAATTGGTATTTAACTTTAACTATCAAAATTTTATCTAGTAACTATTTTAGATTATAATTAATCATTATAAAAATTAATTTAAAATCTAAAGTAATTAGTAATTAAAATATTGGTAGTTAATGTTGAATATTAATTTAAAATTTTTTTTATAAATTTTTATAATAATATAAATTATTTTTAGATACTAATAATCTTTTAGTTTATAAAATAATATTTAATTTAATTAATATAATAATTAATTATTTTTTATTTTAAAATTAATTATTATTTAATAATTTTTTTATATAATGTAATATTCAATTTTAAAATGAATTGTCATCTTAAAATCAATTAATTAAAACTCAAGAACCTGTTATAGAAATTTAACAAGATTAAATGAATCAAGATTTTGAAAAATCTAATTATTTAAGTATTGTTTATTTTATTTATTTCTGTGGGATTTAAATTCGTCACGAGCCATTTTATTCTTATTTTCCAATTTTTTATTTAATTTAAATATTTTGAAATAAAAATTGGTCTAATTTAATGTATATGATGTTTGGATTTATTGTTGAAGATTTATCATATTATTTGTAAGTATTTATAAAAATAACAAAGATAATATTTATGAGTTGTTTCATATGTTTACTTTTAGTATGAGAACACAATTGATTTTATTCTAACTTTGGAACCTTTATTTATTTGATCTAATCATAATCATAATCATAACATTTTCATCTTAAATATAACATATTCATAATTTATAATAAAAAGGTATTTTTGGTATAAATTAATACTAATGACAGCTAATTTATTATTATCATTACATGTATTGAGAAATAATTTATACATATATTTTAAATCCTTACTATAATATTTTTTATTATCATCTTTATTAGTAATAATGCTTTTTTTCATAACAAATACTAAAAAAACAACTAACTAAATAAAATAAAACAAAAATTTAAAAACTCAAGTATCACTATATTAAAAATTCTTTCAAGTAACGATAAAATCCACTCAGACATTCTAATAAAATTTCATTTTTTGAATATTTATTTTCATTTCCATTTTAAATAATTAAATAATTTATTTATTATATTTTAAATAAATGTGTCAAAGGTAGAATTTAATTGATCTACAAATTTTAAAAAATATAAAATTGAATATTAAAATTATAGATTTTTTTAAATACAGAGATTAAAATCACTCGATAAAAAAAAAATATCAAAATTATAAATCAAGAAATAAAAGAAAACTAAATTTGTATTCTAGCCTTTATTTAAATTATTTAGTAAAACTAGCGGAAACACAAACATTTATCTTCTGCTCAACTTTTACCATAATAGAAATTTAACATACATACAAAAATAATTTTGGATAAGGTCAAAATTGAAAAGAAAAAAATAACATGTAAGAGAAAAATGATGAATTAATTAATCATCTCTTTTTTCTTCTCCTCTGGTTTGAGTTTCTATTCTTCTTCAACCTTTTTCTCTTCTTCCATTGGTGGTTTTGGGATTGAAGAATGTGATGATGTTCAGGATTCACTTAATGGTAGATACAAAAAAAATGATGACTATACCAAAGAATAGTGTTGCTTGAAATGGAGTGGAGAAAATGATAGAAAATTGAGATTATTTTATTTGATATGTGAGATTTTGTGTGAGAACTGTTAGCTATAGTTTTGTCTTTTTTGTTTTAGTTTACTGTTTCAAATAAGTCTGTTACAATAAAGATCTATTCTTTAGGAGAGATTCTAGCAATTACGTTGTATGTCAGTAAAGCATAGAATTTATTTTTTCTGCTTCTGTGTAAGGGCTATTAATAGCCACGGATATGTTGGATTTTGTGCACACTTTCTTTGTTCAGTTTTCTAAATTTCTAAAGTTATGATTTCCAACATTTGGCATCAGAGCTAGGAAAGGGACCTGACTAAAATAAGAGTGTGAGGGTGAGTGAAGCATGACAACCTCAGAGAAATTTGTGAAGTTTGATGGTCACTATAACCATTGGTCAATGTTGATGGAGAATTTCTTACGGAGCATAAAGATGTGGCATTTGGTGAGTGAAGGGATTTCGTCATCAGCAATAGGAACTTCATCAGCAAGTGAGACGCAGAGGAAGAGCGTCGAGGAAGCTAAGCTCAAGGATCTAAAGGTCAAGAATTTCCTATTCCAAGCAATTAACAGGGAGATCCACCAAGGTGAAGAGAGCACAGCTACAGGCTTTGAGAAAGGAGTTTGAAATGTTGAATATGAAGGAAGGAGAAAAGATTGATAGCTTTATTGCACGAACCCTAACAGTGGTGAGCAAGATGGAGGTGAATGGTGAAAATATGCAGTCAAGCACAGTGGTAAGCAAGGTTTTAAGATCTTTGACTCCCAAATTCAATTATGTTGTATGTTCAATTGTGAAGTCAAATGATTTAGATGCCATGACTATTGATGAGCTCCATGGAAGTCTGCTTGTTCAAGAACAGAGAATGCTAGGGTGTCAGGAGGAAGAACAAGCCTTAAGGGTATCTTATGATAAGTCAGGAAGAGGAAGGGGCAGAGGCTCATTCCGAGGAGGTCGAGGTAGAGGAAGAGAGAGGTCATCTCAAAACAAAGCCACAATAGAATGCTTTAAATGTCATCAATTGGGACAATATCAATATGAGTGTCTTGATTGGGAGAAGCAAGTAAACAGTGTTGAACAAGAAAAAGAAGAAGAGCTTTTGTTGATGTCGTATGTCGACTTTGATCAAACCAAAAGCGAAGAAGTCTGGTTCCTTGATTCTGGGTGCTCCAATCACATGACTAGTAATAAAGAATGGTTCTCAGAGCTAGAGGAAGGATTTAAACAAACCGTAAAGCTTGGTAATGACACCAGAATGACAGTGGTTGCTAAGGGAAGCTTACGTTTTCAAGTGAATGGCACCACTCAGGTAATTTCATATGTTTTTTACATACTTGAATTGAAGAGCAATTTGTTAAGAATAGGACAACTTTAGGAGAAGGGTTTAGCCATCTTAGTTCAGCAAGGGACTTGTAAAATCTATCATCCTCGAAGAGGGTTAATTATGCAGACTAACATGAGTGGAAATAGAATGTTTTATCTATTAGCATCTATGGGATCAACAAAGAATTCTATGTGTCTTCAAGCTTAAGTTTTTTCTGAAAAAGAATCACATTTGTGGCATCGCCGCTTTGGCCATTTGAATTATACGAAATTGAGAACGCTTGCATACAGCAAGATGGTAAATGGTGTGCCTCTGTTCAAAGTTCTAAAGAGATTATGTGAAGTTTGTTTGATTGGCGAACAACATAGAGAATCTATACCAAGGCATAGTTCATGGAGAGCGTCAAAGCAGCTTCAACTTGTGCATTCTGATCTATGTGGAGCAGTCAAACCAATGTCCAACAGTGATAAAAGGTACATCATAAGTTTTATTGATGATTTTTCGCAAAAAACTTGTGTTTATTTCTTACATGAGAAATCATAGGCTTTTGTTGCATTCAAGAATTTCAAAGTAGGTGTTGAAAAGGAAATTAGTGCACATATAATTTGTTTGAGAACAGATAGAGGAGGTGAGTTCAACTCAAATGAATTCTGGAAATTCTGTAAAACTCAAGGTATAAGCAGGCATATTCAAAACAAGAGTCCAACAGTAGCAGTAAAAGAACAAACCCAGAGGAAGCATGGAGTGGTGTGAAGCCAACAGTGAATTATTTTCAGATCTTCGAGTGTATAGCTCATGTTCACATTCCAGACCAGAAAAGGAGTAAGTTGGATTTCAAGAGTAAGAAATGCGTATTCTTAGGGTTAGTGATGAATCCAAAGCTTATAGGTTGTATGATCCAACCACTAAGAAGATTATCATTAGTAATGATGTGTGATTTGAAGAAGAAGAAAGTTGGGATTGGGGCAGAACTAAAGAAGAGTTAAAGTTAGAAGATGATATGGAAAAAATTGAAGAGCACACTGAAAAGGAGAATATTGAGAATGCTTCAGATGGCAATAACAACTTAGATACCTTATCTCCAAATGAAGTAAACACTGAAGAAGTTGCAGTTGAAGGGAGGGGTGAAAGAATCAGAAAAGAACCGGTTTGGTTGGAGGATTATGAAACAGGTGAAGGTCTTTTAGAAGAGAAAGATATGCATGCAATGATGATAGCAACATCAGATGATCCATTCTCATTCGAAGAGACAGTCAAGAGCAGGAAGTGGAGAGAGGCTATGGCAGTAGAAATTGAAGCTATAGAGAAGAACAAGACTTGGGAACTAGTGGATTTTCCTAAAGGTGCTAAACCTATTGGAGTTAAGTGGGTTTTTAAGACCAAACTTAATACAAATGGGGATGTGGAGAAATATAAGGCAAGATTGGTAGCCAAGGATTATGCACAACGTTATGGAGTAGATTATACTGAAGTATTCGCACCAGTAGCAAGACTTCACACTGTTTGAGTAATACTTGTAGTAGCAACACAATGAGGATGAGAAGTTTTTCAGCTTGATGTCAAGAGTGCCTTCCTTCATGGTGATCTCAAGGAGGAAGTTTTTGTGCAACAACCAAAAGGATTCATTAAAGAGTGAAAATAAGAAAAGTTCTACAAATTAAAGAAAGCATTATATGGCCTCAAGCAAGCACCGAGGGCGTGGTACAGCAAAATTGAAGCTCCTTTTTTACGTGAAGGCTTTGAGAAATGTTCCAGTGAGCATACTTTGTTCACCAAGTCAAAAGGAGGTAATATTTTGATAGTAAGTCTTTATGTTATGTAGATGATTTAATTTTCACTAGAAGTGATATGAGCATGTGCAATGAATTTAAAAAATCAATGATGATGGAATTTGATATGTCTTATATGGGAAGAATGAAGCACTTTCTTGGAGTATAAGTGTTGCAAAATTCAAATGGAATTTTTATTTGTCAAAGAAGATATGCGCGAGAGGTGTTAACAAGGTTTGCAATGGCACACTGTAAAAAATCCAATTATACCTGATACAAAAGTTGACAAAAGATGAAGGAGGAACTAAAGTTGATACAACTGTATTCAAACAAGTAGTTGGGAGTCTCATGTATCTAACTGTGACTCGTCCCAACTTAATGTATGCTGTAAGTCTCATTAGCAGGTACATGTTTAGGCCAACCATGTCACACTGGTTGGTAGTCAAAAGGATTCTGAGGTATGTGAAGGGAACAACTAAGCTAGACATTCTTTATAAGAAGGAAGAAAGCAGTGTAAAACTCTTGGCATTTACAGATAGTGGATATGCTAGTAATCTTGATGATAGAAGGTGTACTTTTGGATATGTGTTCATGATAATGTCTAAAGTTGTATCACGGTCTTAAAAAAAACAACTAGTGGTGACTTTGTCTACCACTAAGGCTGAATATATTGCAGTAGTTCTCTGTGCTTGTCAGTGTATATGACTCAAGAGGATTATAGAGAAAATTGGAATGGAGGAAGATCAAGGTATTATAATTCATTGTGATAGCAGCTTTGCCATTCAATTAGCTAGGAACCCAATTTTTCATGGAAAAAGTAAGCATATTTATGTAAGATTTCATTTTCTGAGATACTTGGTGAATGATGGTGTTGTGGAACTGAAGTATTGCAATACTCAAGAACAAATTGTAGATTTGATGACAAAGGCACTTAAGCTGGAGCAGTTTGAAAAACTACGTGGTATGCTTGGAATGATTAATGCCTCAAAAGTAAACTAAATACATATGTTTTAGTTTAAAGGAGGGAATGTTAGCTATAGTTTTGTCTTTTCTGTTTTAGTTTACTATTTCAAATAAGTTACAATAAAGACCTATTTTTTAGGAGAGATTCTAGCCACTACGTTGTAGGCCTGTAAAGCGTAGAATTTATTTTTTCTTCTTCTTGGTAAGGGCTATTAATAGCCACATATCTATTCAATTCTGTGCACACTTTCTCTGTTCAATTTTCTAAATTTCTAAAGTTCTGATTTCCAACCGGAACCAGGGTGAGTTTATGCTTTCTTTCTTTCTTTCTATCTTAGGGAAGAGTTAGTTTGCATATAAAAATGGTCCCTTAACATTAATTTAAAAAAATTTTAAATAATTTTATTTTTTAAGTAATTTATATGAAATGACAAAATACTCCATTATATTAACAAGATGAGATATATTAAATAAGGGTAGAATTAGAAAAAAATTGTGTACACCAAAAAAAGGAATTCTCTTTATATATAGGTATTTGTATATAAAAATTGTCCCTTAACATTGATTTTTATTTTTTAAGTAATTCATATAAAATGACAAAATACTCCATTATACTAATAAAATGAGATATATCAAATAAGCTAGAATTAGACAAAAATTTGTGTACACCAAAAAACGGTTATGAAAAGGAATCATCTTTATATATAGGTATAGATATACTTTTTAAGTTGATTTGTTAAATACTTTTTTCATTATATAATACTAGCGGAAACACATGTGTTGTCACGCCTGTGTATCCTGTTTTTTATTTTTATTATTTACATATAATTTGTTTAATATTAAAAATTGAATAAAAGATGTTATTATTTCTACACTTATATTGTCAATATAAATTTATAATTCATTTTAATAAATATGAATACACATTAGTACAAAAATATTTTGACTGCACCTACTCATATATTGTGATCGAAACATTGTCAACTTAGTAGTTATATATATGTATGGTAAAAACTTAATCATGAGTAGATATATTTAAAACTTATATCTTAATATTTTATATTTTGATGTTTTGAAATGTAGGTTTACTGGTAACTTGATATTTTTATTTATTTTAATAACTGTTAGTGTCACCATTAATATTACATTCGAACCAATATATGATTGCAACATCTTCCAGTAACCATCTCTTCCCTTTACATAAAAAAATTAAAAACTAAATAAATAAACAACTCTTGTTTCCATCTTCCTCTTTGTGCTTCGCGTCTTCTTTACCCTTCTGGATTAATGACTTCTACACCTTCGTAACCAAGAAGCCTGGGAACAAAAAAGAAACGTTAAATTCCTCTCCAAATCTATACTGAAATTCTAGTGTTGTAAGGATGTCATATCCTACCTATCAAAAGATTTATCTCTTTTTAGTTTTAAAGGCTTAAAAAATATCTTTGAAGACGGAAGAAAAGTGGTGAATGGTTAATGTTTATAAAACAATCATTTTAGTGCTCTTGATAAGAAAAAAAAAAAAAGAACATGAGTCTTTAATAAAAAGAAAAGGAATTTAGGAAGAAAAATAGTGAAAAAAAAGAAGCAACAACGTTATGCAGATATCTGAAACGCAGGAAATGGCTAGGTTTACAATTGTAGTGCCTTATGAAAAAGAAATTGAGAAACTTACTCGAGTGGAGGAAACAGAGTAAGGGGAATTGGAAAAGATATCGCGTTGTTGGACAAAGAGCCACTCGTCCCAATTCAACCAAGGGACCAAACGCTATGCACTTGATGACAACAACTATAAATCAATACAAAAACTATATACAAAATTCTATATACAAAACACAATACATGTAAAGAAGATGGAACAATTGGAACAAAACCAGAAAAAAATGAGGATGTGAGTATGTATCTACAAGAAGAGAAAAGAGGAAAGTTTAAAAAAAAAAAAAAGTGAAAATGGAAGTGTGAGAGAAAAGGATGTGAGACTTGAGATAGTTTAATATTGTAACTCATAAATATAAGTAACACAATTAAGAAAAGAGAGAAGTGAGAAGTGAGAAGTTTTTGATAGAGAGGGAAGCAAAAAGTTGTTAAGGAAGTTATGTTGGGTTTTTAAAGGATAAAATTAATTAAAAAATAAGAGTTGTACTACAGGATGGCCGGAAGGTCGACATGGCCGAATGGCCGAGAAGTTTGAATGATTCTCTTAATCCAAACACAGACCGTAAACCCATAATTAACTATAATTAAGTCAATTTAGTTGTAAATCATGATTAAGGCACAATTGAACCCTCATTTGGACCCATGAGTAGGCCCATAATAGTTGTGGTCCATCCAAAAGATATAAATATCATAGGAGACCCAGCACAAAAGGTAATTTTTCTCTCTTAACTCACTTGTACATTGTACTCAGACTGACTTGATCGTTGGAGTATTTTTGCAGGTTCCCCCCATTCACCTTGACAAAAGGAAAAACTAATCGGAGACCACCGAACCTAGAGGTTGTGAAGACCAGAAGATGGAGATAGAAGGAATCACTATAGGAAGAACCCGACCTTGTAAAAACAAGAATGAATATCAAAAAATGAAAATGACAGGAATGTCCAAAATAATAATAAAATGACAAAAAAGAATTTATTTTATATTTCTAAAATAATAAAATAAAATATTGGTATAAGGATAAAATGTGAAAGTGAATATGTAAAAAAAAAAAAAAAAAGTGAGGAGAATTTGTAGGTATAGATGTTATAACATTTTTTTTACTAAAATATTAGTTAACCAATGACATGTGTGTTTTTTACTAGATTATTGCTCGTGAAAAAATTGATAAAAAAAAGGTGAATACATGTATTTGTTTCACTGTTAAAAAAACATCGTATACTTTAATGATAAACATATAAAAAGGATAGATTAAAAAAAAAATATTTTCATGTATACAACAAACTAAACCAAAATCGTTATGAAATAAATGATATAAAATTTACCTGATATAATTACATTTTGTTTCTTTCACTTTGTCCAACCATTGCCAATCAAATAAAAGCTTAACTGAATAAAAAAAGTTTAGCTTTTTTCTTAAACTTTTTTATCCCACACCACACAACTACAACAAAAAAAAATAATTGTACAAAAAAAAACAAAAATATTAAATCTAATTTGGTAACACAAAAAAAAAAAAAGCATTAGACAACCTAAAAGAGTGGTCAACGGGGGACGGGGATTGTCCGAAGCGGGAAACCACGTTGTTTGTTTGGTTGGTAGTTATCTGGTGCACGTCTTGGGGAATAGCAACGAGAAGAAGCGTGAAGCGTCCGATGAGAAAGCGAATTTGAAGCGGTGAAGGAAGGAGCGAATCGCAGCGAGGAGAATGCAGGAGGGTGCAGGAAGTGTAGGTAGAGAGAAGCGCAGGTTAAAAAAGAGTGAGACATGATCCATGGACAGTTGCAAACTGAATGGTGAGTTGGCAACGTTGTGGCATGTCGCTTTTGGCACCGTCCCATGCATGATTACTCCCACATCACAACACACCACACTTCATCATCAACCTCTAAAAAGTTAAGAGTGAAAATTACACACACCCCAGAACAAGAAAAGCTGCTTCTTCTACCAACACGCCCTCCCTGGTTTACTTTACTTTTCTTTTCATGTGGGCTCTTTTTCTTTTCCCAAACTGCCCCTCTTTCATCATCATATCATAATAATATCCAGCTCACACTATATGTGCAGTTGGCACTCACACCATAATGCATCAACTTCTCAACACCTTTGCCCTTCCCATCCCCTCATAAAGTCTGTTTGGATGGGATTTTAAGAATATACCATGCCTTTTAACTGCTTTCAAAATGCAGAACAAGTCACATAAATGTCACCTCACCAAACATATTTAATGCTTCTAAAACATTGACCTTTGCTTTCCTAATTTTAGTTTTATAAATCAAAGATAATAGAATCATAAATCACATTTCATATTACTTCAAACACACGTGACCATTATTATACTTTCATGCTTCTTATATTCACCATACGTTTCTTAATTACTTTTATTCGTATAAATTATGCCTACATGGTTATGAATTGGATCAACTATTGAAAACTTAATTTGTAAAATTGTCACTTTGGAACAAATTCTTCATAATGATAACTGCTTGTTTGGGAAAGAAGAATATGACATACTTGAGTACCAAACATAACAAACATCTATTTCTTATTAACTAAACAAAACACTACTACTAATAATTATTCTCGTCTTTATAATGGATCTAAGATTTCGAATAATAAATAACTAGCTGACAATGTTATTTTCATCTATACTTATTAGAGTTAAAATTAAAATTTCTTTATGGAAAATGGTTAAAGTGGAATTCCGAATCCTAATTCAATTAATATAGTATAATATTAAAAACACTCTTACTCTTTGGAGATATATATAAATTTCTACTTCCTACAAGTGTCTTTCTCTTGTTCCATTTTATTGATTGACTAGATATTTCCTCACGTTCTACATTTTTTTATATGAGAAAGACTATTTTGGCACTCCTAAATTTTTTCTTACCAAACAAGTAAATTTAGTAATATAATAATATATATTAAGATTTTATATTAAAAAATAAATTATTGTTTTTATCTTTTAATGGTATCAAATGAATATATTTTAGTTTTTAGTACTGTTAATATATATCACCACTCTTTTTACATATATGTGTAAGTAAGTAGATGTTTCTCTCAGTGTAACATGACCTAAGAGGATAATCTATTTCCTAAAAAAAATTAAGAACCAAAAGATCTCTAAAACAATCAAAATGCAAAAAACATAAAAATAAGAAAATGGAAACAAGAAGAGGTTTTTGAGGTAAGGATGAAAAATTCACACATAATAGAAGCTTGTCACTCATTGACAACCCACTCTTATCACATATTGAAAACCGGCTTATAAATTCACTGAATTGAACAATATGATCTTTGAATACACTTTGTGTTTTATATATTCTTTTGTATTGTGACATAAAAGGTAAGACGGTTTAGAATATTTCATAATGTTTCATCACTTCACTTCCCAACTAATTAGTCACATGATCAACCATATAACTTGTGATCGATTACACCACGTAACTTTTTCATTTTAGTGACTCAAAATAAAATAAAAAATTGTACATTATCAAAATAATCTTTATCTTTTAAGTTGGAACATATTGATTTTGAAATCGTATAGGAATCTCTTCACCTTATCAACTCGATATTAAATTATTATGTGCCCTTACAAAATCATGCTAATCTACATGTAATTAAAAATTACAATAACTAACAAAAACACAAGATATACAAAAACAACTACACTCAACAAATTATCACTTGAAACAAATCTTCAATTACTTATATTGTTACACCTTATAGCTTGGAAACAAGTATATATATATATATATATATATATATATATATATATATATATATATATATATATATATATATATATATATATATATATATATATATATATATATTTATAATGCAAATATTTTTTACACTATTATCTAATAAAAAATTACCATAAAGATTATATTTATCATTATCTTTGTAATTGAATCATAATATAAACATTTTTCTATTATAATATATAAAAATCACTCTGATATTATCAACGAGCATTAATTATATATACACAGATATCAATTCAATGTTTTAAATAAGTATACTTGTAACAAACATATTACATAATTATACTTTTTATTTCAAAGTTGTGAATTATATAAGTGGTAAAAATTGTATATCTTTAACACTTTTTAATATTTTACATAAATATTACAAACAAATATAATTGATACAAATTATAATTACACTAACATACTAAAACAAGTTGATAATATAATAAAAATTCGTCACTAAAGAAGTTGATAATATGAAAAAGTTAGGGTCATAGACTATTTTTAAAATCTTGATTAAGTTAAAATGTTTATTGATTATAATAAAATTTTAATAAAAGAATAAAATTTAGTATACCCTTTTAACCGATAATAAGATAATAATATATAATGTTTATTGATTAAAACAATTTTTTAATATAAAATATCTATATAAAATTTTAATCTATTTTTGTAAAATTTAACTTTTATATATTTATACACTTTTAAACAGTAAATTAATTTAAAAGTGTGATAAGTTAGAAATAATGAAAAAAGAGGACTAAAAATGAAAAATGAATAATATAAAAAATAAAATTTAGTGTTCTTTAAATATAACTCACTTGCAATAATTATTAAAGTATGTCTAAGGGTCACACATGTTAAATAATTATTATTAACTTTAATAATTTTATCATGTACTAAAATTCTTTATTAAATAATAATTAAAACTACTTTACATTCATTAAACTCGTAAAATGTAACGAGTTTAACATTTTGCGTGTTTAATGTTAATGAATTCAGATTTTAAAGCAGGTTTAAAGTGTCAATAATTCAATTGTAAGTATCTGACTTTTAATATAATTATTATAAAAAAATATTAGACTTACTATAATTGCTCAGTGATGGGATAAGACGTGTGTTTCTCAAAAGTAATATTGATTTATTCTCTTATTAAATGTTCATTTTGTAGAGTTATTATGTAACGAAAAGTAATTTTGATGTTATTTTTCTATATAATTGGAAGATTAAACTAATACTTTTTTAAAATAATACTGAATTCGTTTAGCGATTAATTTATATGAACTTTTTTTATTTATGCATAAAATTTGGATAAACTAAAAATGATATAATGGAATTTGAAATAAGAAGAGACATAGGAGAAAAGAAAAATAGGATGAATAATGGAAACAAGAAAAGTGGAATAATGAAAATGAATAATAGAGAGATGAGGAGGTTATTGGAGAAGCGAAAGGGGTGTAACTGGAAAGTAAGAAAAAGCGTAAGAGTGCCAGCTATTTCCAACAACAAATGTGGCCCGTGGATGCCATATTCGCAATGGACGGTCAGGATCCTAGGACGTGCAATTTGCGCTTCATTTGAGGCGAATTTCATTTGACCACACCTTCCTTTTTTAAACCACAGGGCGGGTACCTCAGCCACACACATACACACACAAATTTCACAAACTTCGAAAAAACACGACACACTCTCATACACACACGTTGTCGCACACACATTCCTTCTTTCCGCAGGTACCGCCACGTTCTCTCTTGCTCTTTCGTTCGCCCGATAAGAACAACCACCCACCGATTAACGCAATTTTTGTGTGTTTTTGCAGCAACAAACGTCCTTACCTTAAACGACAATGGCCGATGCCGAGGATATTCAACCCCTCGTCTGCGATAATGGAACCGGAATGGTCAAGGTATGAGTAAATGAGATCATAGTTTTTTTTTTTTTACTTTTAATTTTTACCGGTTTTATAGATGGTTAATTGAAATTGAAATTGAAACCTAACCGATCATCTTTGGTGTGATCTTATTCGATCATTTTCTTCATTAACAAAACTCGAATTCGAGATCCAAACTCAGTTTCACTCAGATCAACGGAATGTTGTTAAGGATCTGTTAGAAAATTGAATTTTTTTTATTGATGACGTGAATGTTGTTGAAATTTGTCTGCTAGGCTGGTTTTGCTGGAGATGATGCTCCGAGGGCGGTGTTTCCTAGCATTGTGGGGCGTCCACGTCACACTGGGGTGATGGTTGGGATGGGGCAGAAGGATGCGTATGTTGGGGATGAGGCTCAATCGAAGAGGGGTATTTTGACTCTGAAATACCCTATTGAGCATGGGATTGTGAGTAATTGGGACGACATGGAGAAGATCTGGCATCACACTTTCTACAATGAGCTTCGTGTGGCTCCTGAAGAACACCCCGTGCTTCTCACCGAGGCACCGCTTAATCCCAAGGCTAATCGTGAGAAAATGACTCAGATCATGTTTGAGACCTTCAACACTCCTGCTATGTATGTTGCCATCCAAGCTGTGCTTTCCCTTTACGCTAGTGGCCGTACAACTGGTAACCGATCTTCATCAACCTTTCTTGATTCTTGTTTATTTGGTGTAACATGCATGTTGTGGCTGCAAGCTTTGTAGATACGCTGTGAAACTGTTGATCTGTCTTTTTCATATAACTTGATGTTTTGTAAGTTACCGATCATTTTGTTTATCTCAATTGAAATGGCTTGCATGAGCTCCAAACTAATCCGAACTGGGTCCGTGTGTCTTTGCATGTTAGTTTAAGCTTCTGGGTGTTTTTGGATCATGACATGGTACCAAACTGATCCTTACTTTTTTATTACGCCGCCAAGAAGAGAGATCGGTTACATGGATCACGCTATCGTTGAACTAAACTGCAAGGATTCCTTCTTGTTGTAATCAAATAAAAAATCAATACACCCTTGAAGCCTAAAAGAGTTCCGATTGTTGGATGGTAGTGAGGGGGAATTTGTGGGAATATGTTTGAAAGTTAAACTTTTGGTTTATTTCGATGTGTTTTTATCATGAATGTTTAATGAGATTTGGAAGTGTAGCAGCCATTTAATGACTTGGCTTGGTATTGAATGAAATGAGTTGATTTTTGTATGATGTTTGTTGTAGGTATTGTTCTGGACTCCGGAGATGGTGTCAGTCACACGGTTCCTATCTATGAAGGCTATGCCCTCCCGCATGCAATCTTGCGTTTGGACCTTGCAGGGCGTGATCTCACAGATGCCCTCATGAAAATTCTGACCGAGCGTGGTTACTCTTTCACCACATCTGCAGAGCGGGAAATTGTGAGGGACATGAAGGAGAAACTGGCCTATATTGCTCTTGATTACGAGCAGGAATTGGAAACTGCCAAGACTAGCTCGGCCGTTGAGAAGAGCTATGAGCTTCCTGATGGGCAGGTGATCACTATTGGTGCTGAACGATTCCGGTGCCCCGAAGTTCTGTTCCAGCCATCCATGATTGGGATGGAATCTCCTGGCATTCACGAGACAACATACAACTCTATCATGAAGTGTGATGTCGACATTAGGAAGGATCTATATGGTAACATTGTCTTGAGTGGTGGTTCCACAATGTTCCCAGGCATTGCTGATAGGATGAGCAAGGAGATTACAGCATTGGCTCCAAGTAGCATGAAAATTAAGGTTGTAGCACCACCAGAGAGGAAGTACAGTGTCTGGATTGGAGGCTCCATCTTGGCTTCACTCAGCACCTTCCAACAGGTAAACTGCATGCATGACCATAATTGCATAAGTGAAGCTGTTGAATTTGGAATGTTAATACAGCATATAACTTGGGAAATTGAATTTCAATATTAAGTAGAAAGTTTAATAAAATAATTATTATGAGAAAATTAGAGGAAATATCAAACATAATACATAGCTAGATCAAGGGAATATAATTAGTTTAAAATATATTATTTTTCGTTGTGCTTCTATTGTTTGGAAACAGAGTAAGTACTTGCTGAAGCCAACTCAAACCATTGAAAGTAGCAAATTTAGTGTACTCCTTTTTTATGTTTTCTCTCCCGTGTGCAGATGTGGATTGCGAAGGCAGAGTATGATGAATCTGGGCCATCAATCGTACACAGGAAATGCTTCTAAGTTATAATCATGGAGTATGAAAGCTGGACCAGGGAAATTACTATTTATACGAATACTACAAAAATACCATCAAGTGGTTGAGGAACTTGCATTTCCTACTCTTTACCATTCCTTTTATCATGTTTTTGTGTTTTCCTTTCTTTGATATGTTGAGATAAGAGCATGAAGGCTGGCAAGATATGTAAGATTCAATTTTTCCCCGTTTTGTTGTAGTAGAAGAGATGTGCATTGTTACCGTTTTGGTTTGGTTGAATCAACAAATTCTTTTTATGAAGTATTCTGATTAACGCAGTGGTATGGTACTTGCGTGATTTATAATTCTCTGCAACGAAAATGTGATTTTTGATCGCAGTCCAATATTTTATCTCCACATTTGATGTTTATCTCAGTTCATCTGTCAATTTGCCAGCTTGGTAATTTACTTCTTCCCTATAAAGTTACACCAGTTTGTTAAAGTTATGCTGGTGTACTATTTAGCGTAAGAAACGACAAAGCTTTTAGTAGAACCATGTACTGTTTTCAATCAATGTGGGGAATTTCTTCCATGCAATTTCAGTCGAGCTCAGTTGTTGTGGGCTTTTTACTCTCTCATGGCCCATTCGCTCCCTCCCAAATTTGAGGCAAATTTGGGAACTCTAATTCAAATTATCTTGTTTAATGTGTTAAACAGAAAAAACACAGAAGTTGAACCCATTTGTCTTTCTTGTTTCTATTTTAGTTCTCGATATTAAGGAAATACTAAAATCCAGGGAATACACACTCTCACAAGGGGAGGACGAGAGCAACCTTCTACTGATGGTGAATTTTAGATCTCGTGTATCTTTTTTTTATAAAGAATATGTTTTACATTATGATTGATTTTATTAAACTGTTGAAGAAAATATTTTTTTTTTACCAAAAGTAGTATATATATATATATATATATATAACATTAAATTAAAATAAATT
Source organism: Phaseolus lunatus (assembly GCA_013389735.1). Taxonomy (NCBI): domain Eukaryota; kingdom Viridiplantae; phylum Streptophyta; class Magnoliopsida; order Fabales; family Fabaceae; genus Phaseolus; species Phaseolus lunatus. Next base: position 35,236,333 of record CM023857.1, on the reverse strand, counting down.
ATGTTTTCCGGATAGTTGTGGTGTGATGTCGTAGAAATGAATATCCAAAATGAATTCAGTATAAAGAATGTTGACACTAATTTTTGCGTGAGAGTGCTTTGAGTATTTCGAAACGGGTATCATGTTTTTCTTTATTCTAGAATCTGCTTTTCATACTTTAATTCCACTTTAACTTAAAGTTTGTTATATTTTTTTTTAACTTTATTACTTTATCCAGCTTTAGTGTGCCTGAAACTTGAAAACTGAGTGGTTATTGTATGCATTCCTGTGACTGTTTGAAAATTTCTTTCTAGTGGAACCAAAGAGTAATTCCCTTTTGGACTGCATGTTTAAATGACTATAATTCCACTATTATTATAAGAAAAATCATTTTCTACACTGCTACTTTACATGGCCATAACTCCATTATGACAGGATTTAATCAAGATTTTAATCCATAAAAAATGTACTTTTCTTATTTGATTCTTCATTTTTCTATTTTTTCAAATAAGTTTTTCATAAAATATATTTCGTCACTAAGTGATTCGTTTTGTTTATTTTTCAATTCAAGCCCTCTGAATAGTTCAAAATTTCCATAAGGACCCCATTAAATTGAAAATTAAATGAAAAAAATGGAAAAATCGAATGCATACGATAACCCGTTAAAAATGAATTAATAGGGTCCCTATATAAGAATAAAAGTAAAACTCTTAATATTAGAAAAACCCGTGGTATTTAATAAATCAACTTAGAAATAAAAAATGAATAGAGATCATTCGACAAAGAAAAAAGTTTCTAAAGGAATTGTTTTAAAAACTAAAATGAGACCAAATAAAATGTTCAGAATTTTAAAGAAATTTAATGATACAGATCAGATAATTGATTCATCGGTGATGATGTAAGATCCTCTTCTTTTTAGGTTGATATTGTAAGAAATTTTGTTAACCAAAAAGAATTAGAAAAGAAAAACTTCAATAAATGAAACAGTAGTGCGGTGCTACTTTTCTTTTAAATGTAATGAAACCTTGGGAGTGGAGCAAATAGCAGAGTTCCTAATGTTTATTTCAAGACTGCGTGATAAAATATTTAGTAGTCAAAATAGAAAAAGCCTTGTAATCGAATTTCACCTTTAGTTATTATGGCAAGCAAATGAGTTTGAGAAACAGAAAGTATAGTTTTAACAGTAGAAGAAGCTTGATAGGTGGCAATGTATGTGCTCAAAATGGACAATAGTATGCTGCAAACTATGTAAGTGTAATGTTACAGATTATTGTTTTCCTTTTGAGCCAATCAACTTTATTTGCTATAGTTCTGGAAAAAACTATCCTTGTATCACGCCATCAAATCCTCTAAAGTTCGAAAACTTGATGGTCCAGCCGCGTCAACGAACCCTCTTATGGACAACTCTGGCACATTAACATCTGCTTCTTGGCGTAAGAAGATAACAATCACAGTAATGTCATCATGAAAAACCCGTCTGTTCCCCTTCGCGATGTTCTGAAGCTCGCTATATTCCATCCCCGCTCTTCTAGCCGCCGACTTTAAAGCAGTCTTAACAAGTCTTCTTGCAATCCCCTGGAGGTTTTTTTTAACAAAAGCATGGCATAAGAACATTTTCATTTATACAAGGGTGAAGATAATATAAGGAATAAATGGAAGGACAAGTACAAAAAAACATACATTTTGTGGATAACGGTGAACTATTTCAGCTGCTTGCTGATTTGACAAGTGTTCCCAAAGTCCATCGGATGCAAATATAAGAAATTTGTCATTGGGTTGCAAAATTCTTGAAAATAGAGATGGATCTGCAGACAGCACAGGTTCAGTGAGAGGTTCACTCAAGAGCTGAGGGAATGTTGGATCCAGAGAGAATGGTGGCCTCTTCAGATATGCATCTCCTATGCTTCTGGTTACCTGATACCAGTTTTTGAGTAAAAAAGAAAACCGTATGTTATTACAGTGTTATATTACTGATTCAAACAAAAATTACGATGATTATCTTAGAAGTGAACACAATTGAAACGCAGAAATAAAGTCCCTTTAAGCATATTATAGAAAGCTAAATCTCAAAGCTCAGCAGTTCGCACATAATCAATAACTAGTTGTAGTTTCCACCAACTCAAATGAGCCAAAAGATAATCATGACATAAAATAGTGAGTTGTAACAGAACTACGTTTGATATAACATTTATTAGTTTTGCAACAACCAGGGTCAATTATCATGTGTTACAGGAAGATGTTAACAAAAGATGGAGAGCAATGTCACAAATCACAATCAGTTTATCCATGGACTCATTTAAGTAAGTACATGAAAAATACAGGAAAAAGGTTCCAAAAAGAATCAAAGAGGCAAATTACTAGAAACCCATTCTGAAGGTAAAAGCAAAAGAAAACCTGGATGATGCCTTTAACACGCCATGCTCCACGATTCATGACTACAATATCTGGATCATTTGGATGCAAAGTCCTAAGTTCTTGTCTAATTTCCTCCAGACTGGCATTGTGGTCTCTAGTCAACTGTTCTGCAACGATGGTGTTACATCTACCTGCACAACCAATTATGGCACGGGAGTCTCCAAGATTGGCGATATATAGAATCCCTCTCCAGATCAGACCAAGCAGACAACAGGAACCAACTTGCGCCATTGAGGCATCTAACGTATAACTCCTACTAACAACAGTCAAAAAGTCTTCCTCTGTAGCAGAAATAGCTTCTCTCAGAGTTCCTTCACAAAGAGTTCTATTTTGCCGAGCAATCCCTGTAACCAGGTTCCTCATAAAACTTTCATAATTGCTTAAACCAATGAACATCAACAACACGCATGACAAAATAAAATAAGCATATTTATATTATTTTACATGTTAACTCACTAGTTACACACCAATTAAAACTAAAATAGAAATTTAAGAAAATAAAAACAGGCAGTGTAAAATCTCATAAAACATAACGATCCTAAATTGGCAGATAAATTTGTCACATGATTTACCAATTTACCAATTTTTTAATCAACTTTAATGCAGAAGTTAATGTTTCCATATCGCACACATAATTATAAGTATACACAAGAAAGTATAGCATAAATCCGTTGGTATATAATCACCACTTGGTTCCTTTGAATTTCAGGTTCATGTTTTCATTCCATTTTCCATTCCTCAGTTTTTCCACAAACAGAAAACATTAGTCAAAGAACCAAAAGGAAAATGAACATGGAGAAGAGGAAGCCAAAAAGAAAAGCATCAGAAGGCAAACTGAACTTCATGCATGCAGTTTCCTACCGCAGCGAAAGAACACGCAGTGAAAACAAAGCAACAATTGAACCAGATAACATCAAGAAAGTATAAAATAAAAATAGCAACATACTCAGCCAAAAAATTCCAAAAACCAAAGCAAAACCACCATAGAAACTCTCAAGACTCACTTATTATGTGTTGGAAGATGCGATTTCTAATGAACCGGGAAGCATCAGGACCACCATGACCATCATAAATCCCAACAAAGAGGACATTAGAGCCAATTTCAACTTGGCTATAGTCTTCAATTTCTCCATTGGCCTGGCACACAGCAAAGGAGAATTCACCACAAGAATGCTTCTGAAGGTCTCTACGCCACAGAAGCGTGTTTCCAATGGACGAAGACTCCTGTTCATCATCACTGTTCATTCGGGCATAGTGCCTCAAAGGCCTTAAGCACGAAAAAACTATATTTGAAATCCACGAAAACATCCACATTGACTAAATTCTTGGCGGGAAATTCTCAAGGTGGAACTGACAAGACCCAAACTTTGGTACCTTCTGAATTCCAAGATCAATACCCAGAAGAACAAAAATTGTGATTAGAGTGGTTTTAAAAGCAAGAATTGGAAGTTAAAGAAGGGTGTGAGCAAAGATTGAAATTTGAGCTTGAACAGAACAAAATGCAGAGAACAAAATTTAACTTTTAAAGAAAGATAAAGAAAAGAATGAAAGAATGAGGAATTGCAATGCATGTCAAATTTTGTAAAAAAATAGAAGGATCACAGTTGGACTAACTAACCTCTCCTTCTTGATGTGCTAGAAGTTCATGCAAGAACTTGTGACAGTGGTTAAGAGAGAGAGAAAGAGAGAGAGAGAGAGAGTTTGGTAGTGGAATTGAAATTCCAAAACAAGAATGAAGATCTTATAGAAGAGACTAGTGTTGAAAACGAATGATGGAAATGGTGTTTAAGCAGGTGATTTTATAGAGAACTAGTTTATCTCTTTCCGTGCATTACACGGCACTTTTTTATTTTTCATAATTCACGAAATAAAATAAATTTTACAGGTATTAAAATAATATTAAATTGAATTTATACATTTATTACAAACTATAAAATATATTAAAAAAAATACATTTATGTTGTGCAGTTAATATTTTTTAAAAACTATATTAATGACTAAGAGCAAAATTGGGAAGATTTTATGTATTTGGAATCTAACAGAACAAAATAAAAAATAATTCAAGAAATGATAAAATTTAAACCTATTATCAAGATGGAAAAAATATTTTTTCAATATTTCAAAAGAACTTAAAATAATTCATGAAATAAAAAACTTAAATGGTAAATACAAGTATTTATCAAATGTTTGTATCTAATACATGTATAATATAGTGCTGAACAAATAAATAATATATTATAATAAATTAATGATTTTTATCCATTCTAAAATTTAATTATAGAATTAAAATTTTAATTATTTGATCATTATTTAAGAAAAATAATTTTATCATTATAAATTTCTTTCATTCTTTTGGTGTATAACTTTTTGTGTGTTATTTTAAAACCAATTTATATATAATCATAAAATAATTTTAATAATTATTAATAGATATTATAAATATTAAATTTGTATGTCATTTAAAATAATTTTTTACGAATAATTTTTCTCATTTTTCCTAAGCATTTTCTTACCTAGATTGTCTCTTTCATATATATAATTAAAATAATGAAATATTCAATATATTTTTTTTCTGAAGATTTAACATAAGATTTTAGTAAAAATATTCATCCACAAATTATTATATGAAAAATTATTTTTTTTCCATGTATTCAAAGTTATTAATAAATATTATAAATAAAATATTAACATATATGATTATAATTACAAACTATTTTTAATAAATTTTAACAGTATTATAAATATTATATTTATATTTGACTAAAAAAGTATTTCTTCTTATTTTCTCTAAACAGTTTCTTATATAGACCATTATATATAATTAAATTTATAAAATATGCTATCAAAAGATATTTTTAGCTAACACAAATCTTTAATAAATATACTTATAGAACACATACTTTGTACATATTAAAAGTTCTTTTTAAACACATTAATATTAATAATATAAATAAAAAAATTGAAAAATTGTGTATTCAAAAACACAAGTTAAGTAATATAATTTAACACAATAAGAAATATGTTTTTGAAGACATTCACATCACTTAGTTTCAAAAGAGAACAACATGAAAACATAATTCAAGAAATAATGAACCTACTATTAAAGTTAATTTATTATTTATTTATTTATTATCAAAAGTAGTTTAAAATAATTCATGTCATAAAAATATAAATTGTAAAATATAAGTATTTATGAGCGTGTGTATCTAAGATTTGTATACAGTATTGTACAAATAAATAATATATTATAATAAATAAAATGAACTTTATCCATTCTAAAATTTAATTATAGAATTAAAAATTTAATTATTCAATCATTAGTTAAGAAAAATAATTCTATTATTATAAATTTCTTTCATTCTTTTAAGCTACAATTACCTACATTTAAAAAAATGTATAGATGTAACAAATAAACAAAAATTGTAAAATATATTAATAAACAACATTTTCATTTTTTTCTAATTAACAAATTTGTCATTTTTTTTAATTTTTTTTAAATTTTTTTCATTAACTACTATCATTCAATTATATTAATTATTCAATTATATTAATTAATATCATTTAATTATATTAATTAATAGTAACTAATAAAAATTTAAAGATCATTCGCTGTCACCAAATTACCTGGATGTTGCCAAATTCCAACCTAATGAACTTTGTCAAACTATAAGCATTAAAGTAATGACTCATCCTGCATCACGAAACCAGCAATTGGTGTATCATGGATCAAATAGCTAAATGCACCACGAAACCATCAATTGTTGTATCTTGGGTCAAATAATCAAATGCACCACGACTTAATTAAGAAATAAACCAAAATGCATCACGATCACCAAATTTGTTTGGGAGAAACATGTTTTTTGAAATCCAAAGTCGTTCAACATGTCTACAACTGATAAGTGTCATATTTCAATAATATTACATATTAAAATACAAGCACTTATGTATATTTATTAATAAAATAAATATAATTTAGCCCCTAGTTTATGGATTTAATTTTTTTTATATATTTTGTGATTATAATATGAATAAGAACAATTTATTCCTAAATTTGTGTTAATTTCAGTATTTTAGGGAGAAATGGAAATGAAAGGGTTAAAGGAATATATACAAGATAAAAAGGGAAAGCTAGAACGCTTCAACACTCGCCCAAACTCACCTAAGCCGTCTAGAGGAACCTGCCCAAGTGAGCTCAATCTCGCCCAGGCGAGACCATTCCAAAGAGGTTGGGCTTTTTCTCGTCCAATCACGCCTAGGCAAGAAGTCACTTAGCCCAAGTCCAACTAGGCTAAATTTGAGGTGTGAGGCGCAACCCTAGACATAATTGGGAGAATAAAAGGTGATAAAAAATCCTATAGGAGGCAACCGTCAAGGAGAAACATCCTGAATCTTTGTTTCTTGTTTTCTATGCTTGTAATGGCCAACATGAAGGGCTAATTTTACCCTTTGGGATTAAGAGTAATCTGTTCAAACTCTTATGTATTGAGGTGATATTTAAATATAATATTATGTTCTTGATTGATGATTGATATTGTCATTTGATTCGTAAGACTTGTTTATCATGATTTTGACTAAAAAGTATTTCTAAGGTTCTGACCTAAATGACAATGCTAAACATATTTGAATGCTAGAAATAAATTTGAAATATTAATTGCTATCAATATCTAATTGTAAAGATAAAGATTTTTTTTATAAATATGCGAGGAATAATATTTATGAGACTCTCTTAATAATTTTATAAGCAAGAAATCCATATAAATGAATTTTATATGAGCATCAATATTACCTAATGTGAACTATAATTATCTAAAGTGGAAGATATAAAGACAAAAAAGATAATACTAATGAATTTTTCAAAAGGAAAAGATAAAGTTTAGTAGAAAATCACAAATTAAGTATTTTTTTCTTGGCCAACTTCTAGAATTGTTTTCTAAAAAAGATTTGCTCATTGTTTCTATCAAGAGATTAATTATCTATCATTGGCAATATCTCATCTCAACTCATAAATTCACAAGTTAAACTCACCTTATCATCCAATCTAGCTCTCATGAGTGTAAATTCAAATAAAACAATCACAAAGTGAACTTGATTTAACCCTTTTTAATATATAAATTTAAAATTAAAAAAAAAACTACTAAGAGAGGTGTATATTGACCGTCATCTCGGATTTTTCGTATGGGACAAGAACATTTAAACCTAAATTTAATGCAATGACCACCATATTCAAGATCGTCAGATGTAAGACGGACATGCATAGAAGCTGAAGTTACTCAACAACTCTAAATAGTTTCTCAACAACTATCTTCTTTCAGCTCTTATATAAAGTCTACTATCAAGAAGAAGAAAAGGAGAACAAAGATTAACTATTTCAAAATGTTGTTTAGATATAGAGCAATCCTTAGAGCTTTAGAAAAGGATCCTAAAGCTTAGAGTAGAAACAATGCCAAAATATATGGTTCTAGAAGAACATCATGAAAAACAATAAGGTTGTTTATCCTGCTATCTAGGAGAGTAAGCTTACCCATATATTCATAGAAAGATGTAATCCCTTCCTAGGGAGCAAACATATGATCTGAATTAGGAGATAAAACCTGGATCCTTATATGTTAGCTAGTATTTGCTTAATGTCAAAGAATACTCGTTAACCTAGGAGTGATTAAAGTCAAGAATACTCATTACGTTAGGAATGACTGGGATCAAGAGTATTTAGTTAAGTTATGAGTAATTTGATAAAGAATCCTTATTTGAATTAGGAATGACTTCAGAAAAAATACTTCTAAACAAAACAATTCTGGAATAGACTAGAACCAAAAGAATTGTTATTTTGGAGCATAATAAAATTGTTATTCTTTTATTAAATGTATCAATTTAGTGAATTTAGTGAAGAATTTATTATTTACTGTATCATCCATTATCTTTTATAACTTTTCTACATTTAATGCTTCTCTCTTACTTTCATGATAGTTTATAATTTTCTTTAAAAAATTATTTTGGACGAATTCAAGTATTTTGGACAAATTCAAATAGAGAAAACCTATATATTAGAATAGACATAAACAAAGATTTATAAATTATATTTGTTTTTACTATTTCAAAGGATATTGTTACAAAATGGAGGATGAGGACATAAATTTTATTACTTGAAGTGAAAGAATGAAAAAGAGTTAGAAGAAGATATATAATGCGACAATATACATAGAGTGGTGAGGTTTGCATTTTCCTTCTGACCAGGAACTTAACACACATGCAGCCTCAAAGAGAAGTTGTAGATTTCTGAACAGAGCTTAAACACTGTCATTGATCAAACGTTTATGGCGATGATAATGCTTTTCCAACAAAACTCTGGAAGCACCTTCAACTGTTCTACGCCATGTCTGCAACAAGTCATGAAAACAATTCATTTACTATTATAATTATATATTTTTTTAACTGGAGACAAATAAACATTCAGTTAATATTGATTAATGATGAAAATTAATAAAATTACCTCTTGGGAGTAATTCATTAATTTTTTTGTTATGAAGTTTGAAGCTTCAAGTTAAGCCATAATCAGCCTTAAATATGCCTTCTAAAGCATGTTATAAGTATAGCTTTTCCGACATTATTATTTTATCCACAACAGCAAGGTGGAGTTCATCATATAATTAATCAATCAGAATAATTTTTATTATTATTGGTTTTGAAGGTTCAATTTTAGGACAAAAACCCAGACAAAATTTAAAAACAATTCCTTGCTCTTTAATGCACTAGTAAAACTGGGCACTAAACCATTAGGTAAAAGTTCTAGTTTCAGTTGAAAAATAATTTCAGAAACACCCAGACCTGCAAATTTTTTTTCTCAAACACATTTAAACATAAGTTTCATTGCAATCCCAAGTCTGCAAAAAAAGCTCTGGAAGTTAAAAAATGTTTATTTCGGCCTTCAAAAAATACGTTTCTTAGACCAAACTAGTTTTTTTTTTTGTATTTTTTTGGCTGACATAACAAATCTGTGTAATTGCTTCATGATTTGTTATATTTACATAAAGTGAAAAAAATGGCCATCTACACGGACTTCAATGATCATATATGGACCAAAAACATGCCTTGTCTGCAGAAAATGAATTGAATAGGCCTCACCTTATGAATGTTTCCAAAGAGTGATGACTTGTTTCTGACTCTGAGCTGCCGGAGCACCATCGACCTCCGTGTCAACTTGGGCGGCAGAAGGGACCTCCTTTCCACCACGGTGGCTCCACCTGTTGAAGGGCTGTCACAGAAATCATATTCCCTCCTCTTCTTCCTCCTCCTGTTTCCACCCTCCTCACCCACCTCCGCAAACTTCCTCAGAAGCTCATCCGAAGATTGTTTGGTCACATGTTGAACCTTAGCAGTGTCCATTGGAAGTGAAACAATAATTGGCACTATTTATGTTATGTAAGGTAATATTAACATGACTATATATGTTGTGTGATGAGGACCGTTACGAGATGCAAAAGTGGAAAGAGATAATTGTTGAATAATGAATGAGAGAGGGAAGAAAATATAGCCGTTGGGTTGTATTAATAAATTGTGATTGGCTTAATTTTCGTAAGATTTTTCTTATTTTTGTGTATGGTTTTGGTATTTTGTGTGGTGTGGTGTGTTGTTTAAGGATGGGAATGGCATGTGAATGTTGTGATGGGAACAATAGAATACTAAAGTTGAAAGGACCCACAATTGCGCTCTCCTTCAGTTTTAGTTTCAGTGCTACTCTCTGACGTACTAGTACCTAGCTTATCCTAATATAATAAATTAGCTATCTTCGTCACAATCAAAACAATTGGATGTATAATATAATAAACTAACTTTTACAATTAGTATAAGAGTTAATTAGTTTGGTGATTTTTTTTCTTACACCAACAGAAGAATTATATTCAATATATGGGGAAATTATTTTCGTTACTTCCGTCAATTTTACTAATTTAATGCATTTTTAAATTATAAAATTACCCAATTAAAAGAACGAATAAGATTAGTACAGTTTTTTACGAGAATCTTATGTGCAAAATGACAACGCCCAATGTATGAATTCCAAGATGTAAAATATTTATAACATAATAAAATTGTGTCGGGCTTTTAAGTATTTCAAAGATTCCAAATTCGATATTTGACGAATCCAAAAATAATTAGCAAGAATATAATGTGATATTTTTATAAAGAATTGCCACTAACTTTACAAAATGCATAATATTAAAAATAAATCAAAATTTATGCTCTTACAAATTACAATTGCTCTCTATCTATACATTTATTTGTTTTAAAAATATTATATGATTCTTCATCGTTAATACTAAATGCGTTCCTAGTTATGATAATCTGCTTTAGCAGACGATTAATTAGTTAAGGAGCAGGGCACGATGCCCTGAAGGGAAGAAAACCTAGATAATTTCTGAATTGAAATGTTATAAATATCCATTGTCAAACAAAATGGACAAGTGTAAACACTGTTACATTGAAAACTAGCAAGACAAATGGACATGGGAATAGATATATCAGGATACTATAAATATTAGACTCAAGAAACGCAGGTAGCCTTTGTCAACTTTAAGCTTCAATTTTCAGTTCTTCGCCCTTTACGTCTGAAGATACATGGCAGCACAATAAACAAACTTTGCATTACCTGTATTGGATGTAAATGCAAATCATCTGTCTACATATATACATGGATGACACTTTCAAGCTTCAAACCCATTTAAGGGGAAAACTGACATGGCCTTCAGGAATCAAATTAATATATGTGATTAGTATATCAGGTGAACCAACCTGTTCATCAAAGCTCCCGTGAAAACAAAAAAAAAAAAGTTTCAGTATGTTATGAAACATACATGTTCACTGTTCACGTGAACTGCCAAAACCATTGAAGATCAAGCTCCACAACACTGGACGTAGATATCAGATAAATTTAAATAAATTGTATCTGTAATTATAATAGTGGAGAAGCCACACTAACTACTGATACAAATTAGAGCAATTTTTACATGAGAATGTTGCTATTAGGCACTATAAGAAAAACTAACAATTACGTCAAAATGACTCCAGTAATGGCTTTGTCGTTTTTTAGAATATTATTTGAACGTATTAGTTTTTAACTGGCTACGCCTTTCTTCCCTCTACATTTTCTACGTTTGGAAAAGCTATATAAACACTATATTCATGCTAGAACTAATCTAAATTTAGAAGCTTACAGATTTAATTACCAAAGCAACTTCATTCTGCATTGTTATGAGCTGAATTGGTTCCAAAACTGAGAGCATGACATTCGAGGTCCCTTAGATTAAGCTGCATAAAGGGAAAGAAGAATTACATCAGATGAAACCAGGACTATATCAACCAAACATTAAGCAGAGAAAACAACCTTCAGCAGTAGTAATCCTACAACTAATATTGCTCTTAACTACATTTTTATCAAATGTAGATCCTTCCAAGATTGCATCAGTGGCAACCAAGTAGGATAGAACCAAAACTTCTACCTTCTTAGAGAAGGCAAGAGATACCTAACTAGGTCAGTAAAGATCCTGGCATATTAACAAAGTACATAACACGAGCAGCTAAAAAAATTGCAACAGGGCTTCATATTTTATTCATTAAATTTCAAAATTACAGATTTACAAGCATCACCTTCAACCCAACTGGAAACTATATCAACCATCGTATGGCAGGAGCTTGGATGAAATATACCGGCTATCCATAATAGTAGAAAAAGACAATCTACATACCAAAACCTGTTTGTCTCACGTGACCAATCCGTAACCAAAATAATTGGAAACACCCAGTTATCTCTAGCACATACCAAGACAAAACCTTTCATGATTTTCTTAAAAGAGAACCCTCTATCTATAGAAAGCTTTCTCAAAATAGTAAAAACATAATTTTTTATGTTCTTTCTTTTAATTGAACTTTTTAAAATTGCTCCATTATATAATAGACGGGAGAAAAGCAGCAAGAAAGATAACATTGAAATTCTAGCTCGGAACCATATTTTTAGCTTATTAATCATTTAAAGAAACCCATTCTAAATTTTTAATTGACTGCAATGAAATGCCTAAAGTGAGTCTCGTTTGTATGTTCACAGGGACAACAATCCATTACTTTAGCACCAAAACAGAGACATGTTACTGATGCGCTAATGGAGTAATATATTTATACAAGTATGAAAAGACCATATCTAAGTTAAAATGAAGAGTGCAAGATTTGGAGCTCACCATAACAGCAACTCCAGTTTCACTGAATTTAGGAACACAGATTAGTCTCACTAACTGCCCTTCTAATCCTGCAATCATCATGCAAAGATTAATTAAAGTTTTAGGGAAGGGATATTATAGTAAATGCAAAACAGAAACAAAGTAAATTTTATTTCTGCAACTGCAATATTGATTTTAGAATAAAAATACCCTTTATGATCCGAGTTTCAAATTTATCTTGGTTTCCAACAAAGTAAACGTGAGGACAGCTCTCAATGAAGAAAGGATCCCTCTCAGTATAAGGAAAGCACCCTGGAAGGCAACAGTTAGTAACAGAAGTCAGAATAAATCATTTTTATTTTTTGGAAGAACAACTATGTTTCTTCAGAAATAGCAGGTAATAAAACAATTGTTCAACCTCCAGAAAAAATTGGCTGATCTAAGCAGAAAAAAAAAAAAGATTATTGATAATAAATACGGTGTAAAAGCATCGAGGCATACATAATGAGCATACCAAGAGTATTAGGTGCAGTGGGTGCTAAATGCCTCCACCTTAATGTCCTTTCCATGAATTCAAGTTTATCTTTTGCATCCGAATATTTCTCAAGATCATCTACATTTTGACCCGATGTCCCAAGAAACCTGGAAGCAGTGCGGGATCATGTTCAATGTACAGTGCTTTTAGCAACAAAGACAATAATATTGAGAATAGACTATTTACCTGACATTATCAAGCTCAAAACAATGAGGATTTGTACAAGATCGAAAAGTATTATATGCAGAAGACCCAGGGAAAAGGCATCCATGCAATGACTGCAAGTGATGATTTTAGTAACAAAGACAAACAGCACATGTTAAGATGACCTATATAACCCTTGAAGAATTTGGATTCTCTGCTGGGTTTTTGGTGTTGTCCTTCTACCGCGTCTTCAAAATACACTGATTTTGACATTTTAAAATATATTAAAAAAAAATTAATATATCAAAATCAGTGTATTTTGAAGGCACAGTAGAGGAACAACACTAAAAATCCAGCAGAGAATCTGGACTCAACCCTTGAAAGAAAAATATAAGAACCTGTTGTGGCAATGAGAAATTAGCAGGGTCACTGTGTCCTGGCATGATATCCAAAGGCAAACCAGCAGCTATCTGAAAAGCAAGTAAAAGTTAGGCAAATTATTGAGAAAAACAAGGAGTACAATATAAGAATGAATGTACCGAACCAAACCTGACTCAACAGAATGTCTAGCTCCCTTATTGGATCAGACATTATTGTAAGATCCGTTGAAGCCAAAGTCTACAAATATTGATGAAAAGGCCAATAAATCACATTATAAATTACAGATTAAATGCCAGAAAGCTGGTTGTATTATTTACTGTAATCAGCTATTAGCTGTTTTGCAAGCAATGGGTGCTGTCTAGCAACCTGATGTCAATCAAGACTTTATATAATCAACCAAAGTGCGTGAATCTAAAATGCAACTCTAAGATGTTAAGAAGTGGCAGGATAACTTAGTTCTTCTCATCTAATTATTCATTAACACAAATCAGATGATTCTGTAATATTCCTCCACAAAAGTGAATTACTATGGCAACTGTACCTACCCGCCTTAGCAACTAAATCAAATAAGAGAGAGCAAGTACAATCAAGGAATTCAGATACCAGAGAAAACTAATTGGTGATTATACAATACAAATTTTGGTCCATGAAACGAGGGTGTTTACTTTACTTTATTAGAAGAAGAAAAAGGTAAATCTATTGATTTATATTGAATGCATTGTTTAAACTTGTTAAGCAAAGAGATATTGGCATAGGAAACCAAATAGTAGAAAAAAATGCATAATCATTAAAGAAACTCGTCAGTGACACTGTTAAGATATTAGTGGTGCATATTACTCTATTATGTTACTTTTGTATAACCACACATTGTCACATAGTTATACTATTTTTTTCCTGTAATAAATGAGATCTCTCCTTACACAGTAAAGCTCACGTAAGTAGTAAATGGCATATGCAGAAATAACGATTTCTCTCTAAAATCCTTTTGTTTTCCTATCTCTCTTTCCCTATACAGGAACATAAATACCTGTCCGTTAAGAAGTCTCTGAGGTATCTCAACTAAATTTCCAGCAAAGACAACTCGAACAATTTTTGACGCAATACTTTTCTCCTGTGTAATTTGACACTTTTTATTAGTTAAAATGTAATGGTGCATAATTATCAACTTGAGAAGTTGAGAGAAAAACAGGACAAACCTTCTCATCTCCTAAATGCCCGGTGATATGATCAACGAGAAGCTGAAACTGAAGAGGATTAAAGGTGCTGCTCCCAACCCTTAAACCTGACACAAGAACAACGTATTTGTCTTCCCCTGTAGAAGACATATAAAAGAAAATTCAAGACAATATTTTCACTAAAATTTGAAATTTTAATAAGAAATATTGAAGTATGGATGATGAAAGATGTAAAGTTAAAAGGATAAGATGGCAAGTCTGTTGCTCATTATCTCTGCATTAAGACAAGCAGGAGAAGCATAGAACAAGCAGCATATTTGAATTGGGTAACTTTTCAAAGTTTGACCATATAGAAAGATAAGAAACTAGTTCCGTTAACTCCAGCAAATACAACTAAAATCTTATGCAATCAAATAGAAAGAGACTATGATAAGAAAAGGGAAACAGAAGACCATTTATGATTGCAGACTATGAATAATAAAATTTTCAAACAGCACAAATCCTTCTGACCAAATACTAAACAGATAACAGAAACATCACTTTATGCAGGAAAGTGGGATGCCAATTCACCAAATATTCTTCCATCCTCAATTGGGAAATTATGATCTACCATGTGTAGCTAAGGTCTGGGCAAAAATCCCATAAATGTCACGGGTGTGCTTTATTGGGTTATAAAATGCAAGGGATATATAAGAGTTACCTGATTTAAGGGGAAATTCTATCTGTGGGGGTAAGCCAGCATCCAGTACATCCTGAACCAAAAAGTCACCTGCTCCACTTTCCTTTCCAAGTAAAGCAACCACGATTCCTGTTGCAGATAATGTAAGTATAAAATTGTCATGTTTCAAAAGACAGTCCTTTGCATTGCTATGAAGTACCCACAAGTATTATTCCTAGATACCTCATATATTAAACAAATCTGAAAACAAAGCAATCCATACAGAAAGAAGGACAAATAAAGAAATTGTGGAAACTAAACTTAATGTTTTGGAATTAACATGCACATGTTTCATAATTGCATTCTTATAACAAAATTTATTTTACTAAATCAGGATAAGTTGTTCATCATATAGACCTGTAACATATTCAGAGGGCGGAATGATATTTCCACTGAGCTTAACCCGCCCACTTTCATCTTCCAAAACTAGGTAATCATCCGAGTGCATGAAGTTATGTGGCTTGACAAGTGGAACCACTGATTTCTGCATATTATCAGCAGAAAAAGAGTGAAATACAGCACCACGGCACATTATTATTAAATTTCATAAAAGAAAGCACACAATTCATCCTTCTATAACGAATTCAAGTCCTCACTCTCTCGAGACCTATATACTCTTCAAAGTACCATAACACAACACAACATAAAAGCTTCCATATTAAACCAAATAAATATTTTTTCCTCTTTCATTAGCAATTCAACCAGAAAACACTTTTGCTTCTCTGCATCTCCTCAACAAATACTCGAATTCCTACAGCTTACATTGCGCATAAACGACACATTTACAAATCATTGACAACATAAGTAAACTATTTTTTGAGATTTTCCAAAATTCAAACTTAATTTCTATGTTGACGCTGTGAACTAGTCAGATATCCACATTGATACGACTTTTTAAGACTGGTAGTTTAAAGGTCAACAAATTATCATACATGTCAATCTGAGATTGATCGAACATGTAAAAAACATTTACAGTCAATCTGAGATTGAATGAACATGTTAAAAACATTTACACTGTCAATGCACAGACAATTCACTTTTAATATTCTCTGTAATATTTTCTAATTATACTTTTACAATTTACTTAAAATTTAAAAAACACACATGCAATATTGGGGATACCCATGAAGTATAGACAGAAAGGAACCTGCTTAGAATACTCATCAAGTATACAAGGTTTGAGCTTCATGTGTTTGTAGAGGGTTCCAACAATGACACATTCCTTGTCCTCTTCCAATTCCAGTACCGTGCATACTGTTGGAAACAGAAACCGGTAAGCAGTTATTTTAAACCTCAAAACAAATGAAACAGCACAACATACACAAATACGATAGTATTATATTACCCTAAGTGGATGTGATAGTAGAAAAACAAGGAGTAGGGTACCGGGAAAATTAGGTTTCCAATGAGGAACGAGAGAATACAACAGAGTTCGCATCAAATGAAGGCGTGCGAAGTAAATTTGGCTGTACTGTTGGCCGTGAAACATCTCTTTCCTAATTTCGAACGTTTCGTCCTGCTTCCATTGAAATCAAATCTACACATTCATCATCAAAAATCACAATACAAATGAATCAGAGAGAAGGAGGGAGGGAGAGAGAGAGAGAGAGAGCATTGACCAGAGAGCCATAGCTACACTGCACTCGTTCCATTCTCGTGGCCATGGCGGGAACACTTCCCTCGCTTCAATTCTTTCTTTCTTTCAACTCCGCAGGGAACAACAGTAAATAAATACTCAATTTATTTAATGGTTATATAATAAAAGTTTTCCAAAATTATGTTATATGGTATGTTGGTTTGGCGGTATTGTTGCTTTTTCGTGTTAGTTTGATTTTTATGTGATCAATGATAAAATGACGAACTTCTAAAATGTAATTGATTAATTTTATAAAAAAAAAGGTAAATTTAAAATTTTTGTTTATCGGTATAGAAATAACATGAACATAGCAAACTCATTGGACAATACTGCGAATTCGAATTTTAACTTTTGTGTTGTTATTATTCGAATTTTAACTTTTATGTTATTATTCGAATTTGAAAATAAGTTAGTTTCATGTCCTCACTTAATGGCTAAGTTGTGAAAAGTGAAAGATAGAAGAGGTTTAATGAAAAAATTATTGTTGGATAAATCTTATTATGTACTTATAGAGAGACATTTTATAGGAGACTATAATAAATTTTATAGTTTGTTATTAGAATGACACTATGGATTATTCTTGATTTTATTTGTTCGGTTCTATAAATTTTGTAAGACAGACCAACTTACTTAATTCACTTATTTTAAAAATAGAAAGTTGTTATCATCACTTGAAATCGATCGGAATTTGAATGAGTTTCTGATGATTTTCTTTTAAACTTTAGTGATCTAGCCTTTAGAAAATGAGGGAGTTTTTCCTACGATAAGACTCCGACATTCAAGTCAGTAAAACCACAAAATACTGTTATGTAATGAATATAATATAAAAATACGAGTTGAAAGACTCGTGATCGTTTATTTAATAAGCCCTCAAGGAATTGGATCCTGATCTTGGTTCCTCCTCGCAATTATGAAACATAATATGATAACTTCTCACAAAATCTGAATATCTTGTATGTTAGTAACAGTATTTTGTAATATAATCATATAATCAAGGATATTTAAGTAACATAATCGGGAATATTGTGACGTGGTCTGTACGAGGCCATCAAATGGGCTTAGGCCCACTCTAACTCATTCTGGGCCAGTCAGCCTAGATCAGTCGTTGGACTCAGCCTAAAGTATATCATGATTTTAAGTTTATTTTTTACAATATTAAAAGAAAAATTAAAAACCGAATCATTATTCATGCCTCTCTACATTTAGAGAACAAGTCTAATGAGTACTAATGGGAGTCGTTTGAGAATAATGATGTAAAAAGTTTAAGATGCTAATGACTTCCGACAATATTGAGGAAACAGAATACGCGAATGAGTAGGTAACGAGAGAAGTTTAAGAATTGTGAGCCAATAACAGAATATGCGAATTACTTGCAATAAAAAACTAGAACAAGAATAAGGTTTCCCCACAGCCGTGAGAGACTTGGTCTACATGCACCGATTTCAATCCTTGGTGCAATAATTAAACTGTTCTGAGATGCCCTATCTTATTCTGCAAACAAAACCGCTATACTACTACTAACTGTTTAGAGACTACTAGCAACATTAGGGTTCGGTGAAATTATTCCCAATAACCAAGTTTGCATAATTAACAGTCACAAAGGAAACTTCAAACGTCCGCAGCACTAAATATCACAACTTATTGTTGTACCAAAATACACCTTTGTGGTCAGTACCGTGATCTGGCTCCACGTAGATGCACTCTCTTGCCTCTCTCCACATTGCCTTCACAAATGGAGTCTCGTCAAGCCGATAATACTCTCCCAAAATAGGCTTTATTGCTTTTGTAGCCTCCATTGCATGATAATGCGGCATGGTGGAGATTAAGTGATGTGCTACATGAGTGTCTGTAATATTATGGAAGACCTTGTTCAAAATTCCGTAATCTCTATCAACCGTTGCTAAAGCTCCTCTCAACCAGTCCCACTCAGAGGAATTGTAGTGTGGTAATGCAGGGTGAGTATGCTGCAAGAATGTAATCAACACTAGAAATCCATTGACCACTAGCAATGGAACTCCATAAACACACACCACCCAGGCAAGCCCTTTTGCCATTGCAAGATGGAAAAGGCCATAGCTCACTGCAAGTACTCCTGCATCTGATATATATATTTGGATTCGTTCACTATCAGTGTAAATAGGACCATAAGGATCATAGTGGCAAGCAAACCTTTCATAAGGCCTGCCTGACACATTAAAAGCCAAGTACATGGGCCAACCAAGAGTGAGGGTGACGACTAGTGTGAGGACTCTGCCTAATGGATTGTTAAGGTATTTAGAGTACCACTGCATACCGGATTTCTGCTTTGGCACAAATACTTCATCCCGCTCAAGAGAACCGGTGTTGGAGTGATGACGGCGATGGCTGTATTTCCATGAAAAGTACGGGACTAGGAGAGCAGAATGGAGAACAAGGCCAACGATATCATCGAGCAGCTGGTAGTCACTGAATGCATGGTGGCCACACTCATGAGCAATGACCCAAACGCCAGTGAGGATACAACCTTGGAGAGCCCAGTAGATTGGCCATGCAAAGAAAGAGAGAGGACGGGGAAGGATGTGAAAGTAGTGGGTGGCAACATAATAGAGACAGAAGGCTATGGTGAGATCATAAATGACATAAGAGAATGAGCGGAGAACAGAGCGCTGGAAACAGTGAGGTGGGATGGCTTTCTTGATCTGGCTGAGGCTAAAAGGAGGTTTTTCAAATGGCACCCGCTTCAGAGGGTCGGCCTCTGATTTCCTGTTGGCAGGAGGGACAAAGGTTCGGCCACCAGCCCCCATCTTCACACAACCTGCAAAAGACAACATCAGAGCATATTGTTACAACACTTTCCATGAACATGAACAAGACAAATATCTTAAACCAAGGATTATCAGCAATACCTACCTATTGATTAGAATGAATACAATGTGTGTGATCTTCAGAGCAAAAAAATGCATTATTAAAATAGTGCATAGAGAAAATTTCAACAAAAGTAAGCAACATGTTCCTCTCATTATCGTTTCTAGTTCATTACTTTTCATCTCTATACTCCTGTTTGATAAGGGAGGAGATAATCCTACTCGTGTAATATGCACATTAAAAACATTATTACCAATACAAAAATGGAGATTTGCTGGCAACACACTAATACTTTTAGTAAGAGAAAGTGCGTTAGATAAAACCTGCTAAAAGAGTATGTTGAAACCATTACTCATCCTGATATATTTTTATTTTCTTCTTATAATGAGCATGGACCATTCTCTCTTGTCCAAACCACGGTGTATAGATGTACATCATGGTCACAAAACAAAAACGAAATGGACAGGGGTGATGTCTAAGCTAGGTTTTTATAATTAAAAAAAAAAAAAAAGCAATCTCACGTGCAAAAATAATTGTAAAAAAGTCCATTCACAATTCAGAAAAATAAACATGCAACATCATTCAGATCTGTAAACAAAATGGGAGACTTTTCCAATGAGAAATAATAAGCATAGATAGCTAGATATGACACTACACTAGCTTTCCATAACTTTCCCCATATCTCCCCCTAGTGACGATCTTTGACGCAAAAAGTAGAACGGTGTCAATGAATAAGCAAATGATACAAAAACTCAAACTAATTTATACAGTATGTCACGCTTTACTGTATGTTTTAGATTTTCATTTGATTATCAGCGTACAACAAAAAAAATGTTTTCAAAATAAGTAAATAAATTTGTAGAACTGAACAAAAAAGTTAGAGTTAAATTATATCCCAATACGTGGCCAGCTAAAATTTTCAAATACGTACTTACACACATATTTCAAAAGTAACTATACTTTACTATATAAATAAATGAACTGCTTCAAATATCACTTTCGAAATACTTCCACACATCTATGAAGTTTTTAACCTCAATTCTTCTAAAATCAAAATTTGAACATCAAAACTTCTAAAGTGAATTCATCAAAAATTTGAAATAAGGCAATCTAGAATCAGCATGTGTTAGGTTGCATATAAACAAATAATTTTGATTAGGTACTTACGCAATACCTTCTTGTAACAATGTCAAAAGTATTTTAAAAAAAAAAAGTGAAAATATTACAATTGAAATTAAGTTACTTTGATAATAGAAATCCTGAGCTTCCTGTAAAAAAACCCTAAACCCACCAAAGTCTAATAATATAAATTAAAAAATATAAAAGGTCATTTATCACTTTCTAAACACATTCCCTGAGAAAGCAGGTGTTTAGATTTCAACCACAGAAAGTTATGACGACCTTTACTATATAAGGGTTTTGTGTCCATTGAATCAAAACAATTTATCATAGAAAAATTAACGCAACCGCCCGCAAGATGTCTTATATTCAAACAAAAAACGTTAAAACAAATAATCATTTAAAACTCGTGTACACATCTTGTTTGTATTTTCTGTAACAAACAATGAATCTGCGGTGTATTTAATTATTTGAGTAGCTTTCAAGTGTATAGAAATTAATGAACAGTGATACAACAAAAATCATTTAAAATAAATAACATTACTAATACGACATGTTTAAAGATTTTATAACCAAAATCACTGTAAACTTTTAAAGAAAATTACTTTTACTATGTTCCTACTTTTTTATAAAGACAAATTAAAATTAATACCAACTTATTCATTAAAAAATCCAAAAAAAAATAATACAAAAACAAATATTATATAATATAGTAACTAACAATTTAAGAAGTGTACAACTTTAAACTAATGCAGACAGATTAATTTAATATTAATTAAAATCATAATAAAAGATTATTAAATAAAATAAAATAGTAATATATATATATATATAAAATTCCCAAATATAAATTATTTAATAATTTCAAAATATCTGAAAATAAAAATTTTATAAAGAATCATAACATTTATTTTTCCAACTTTTATTCAGCTCTAATAAATTCTTCATTTTGTTGTGCAGGAAGGAATTTAATTTAAATAAAAACGACAAAATTTGTATAGTGAGAAAAATTATTCATAAATTTAAATAAAAACTGGAAAATTTGTATAGTGAGGAAATTATTCATAAAATTACTTTCTTGGATCCCAATTTGTATAATAGAATTTATTTTATAAGTTTTCATGTAATACTAATATAATAATATGGATACTAACTCCTACATTAATCCAACTATTTATTACAATTGAATATATACGAGGATTATTCTTTAAAACCAGCGGCGGAAAACCCGGTATAGGAAAGAGAAAGTAACCGGTATAGGAGAAAGTGAACAAAATTACGAAAGTGAACAAAATTACCTTGATATCATATAAAAATATAAATTAACCAAAATACACATTAAATTATTTAAATTTTATTAAAATATTTACAAGACTCTTTATTTTTACTCTTTTTATTTCTACAACAGAATATATATCTATATATATAAATTGATAAAAAAATTAAGTAAATTAAATAAAATTAAAAACTTTTGAAGACCTTTTTAGCTATACTTCTATTAATTTTTTTCAAATAAATAATAAAATAGAAGCATAATAATAAGTGACGTCAATTTTACTTTTCATAAAAATAATATTTATAAAAACAGGTATGAATAATGAATTCTTCTTATATTTTACAAAAGCAATTCTCATATATAATGAAATTCCTTATTCTCTCTTGTAAATTCTTATTCTCCCTTATCATGTACATTAAATGAGAAATAATTATATCCAAGTAAGAAACATTCAAGAACTTAGAAAATAAATTACTCAAAACAAATGGTTAATAAATTTAAACGGAAAAAAATCAATAAATATTACATATTTTAATGAGAAAATTTATTAAATAATATCAGAAAAAGTAATTTCTACAGAGTATTAAATAATGACCCTTAATAAAGTAGGGCCTAAAAAGGATGAAACGCAAACATGCTATCAACGTCTACATTATCAACTAATACAAATCAGAAGTAATACTAATTCTAAAACTGCTATGATAACAATAAAAAAAAAATAGTACTTCATTAAACAATTACATAAAATAATTTTATTTAAATATAACACTTATTTCTTAAAATTAAATTTATAAATATAAAATACTTAATGATATTTGTGAAATAAAATTTAACTCTTATTTACTGATCTTGGAAATTTAATAATAATATATATAAATTAAAAATATTTGAAATACATATAAAAACATAAAATAGAAATATTAAACCAAATTTTAAAATTGATAATAAAAATACTTAAATCTTATTCTTCCTTGAACAATACTAAAATCAGGACAAAGAGACATCAATAACATGTTCTAAATTAAATAAATAGCAACGTCAAAATTGTATACCAACAAAAAAGAAATTGTCGAAACATTCATAATTATCAATCGATTAAAAGTAATTAAAGTACAACTTTTTTATATTCATATAGCATATATTTAAAATAAATGAAAGAGAAGTGTAATGTAAGAAAAGAATAGAGAGAAGAAATTTCCTTCCTCCAAACAGTAGCAAAATTTATAGTCTAGGCGAGTTGGAGAGTTGCAGAGATTTTTTAACCAAGTTGGGCAAGAGAATCCGAATATTCTAACGCACCAACCATTCAATTGGTCAACAAATCTATTCAATGAGAACAACAGTAAATAAGGTGCAAAAAAACAAAACAAAACAAAATCAAGGAGGAACAATCAGTGAAATCCTAACTCCAGAGCAGTGGTGTGTATTCAGTTTGACAACGAACACATAGATTAACAGAAGCGAATAAACGAGATCTGGAAGAGAACAGAGGTGGCAAGTTACCTCACGCAAAATTTGAACCAGATTCACCACAGCCACGCTTATTACAGAAGAGAATAAGACAATGCTGGCGTTGTCCGGAGTATTAGCAGAAAGCAGAAATAGGAGAAGCGACAGGGAGGAAAAAGGAGATTCCTCCTTAGATCCGATTAAGATGCGTCAGAAAATAGAGTTATACAGAGAGGTTTATTTTATGCATATGTGGAGGAGAAAAATAGAGAGAAAATGAAGCAGGATATGTAAGAATTGGGCGCAATGGAATGAAAAGCGTAGGAGAATCACGTAAAATAAAATAAGCGTGGAATTTAAAGAGGATCGAAGCGCGGAGAGCGGAAACGGTTAGATCGAGAGAGAATAGGGAAAGGAAGGTAAGAAGAGAGAGAAGCATACATAGATAGATAGATATAGCAGTGAGAAGACAGAGATAATGAGAGAGAGAGAGAGAGAGAAAGGTACCTGAAAGTGTGAGGGAGAAAATTTGTTGGGGCGGTGAAGAATGTGTGAAGAGGAGGGAGTGAGAAAGGGGGCAAGGGTTAGGAGAAGGAGGAGGGGCTGTATTTAAGGTGTGTTTGAGCGAGTGTGGGAGCGATTAACAGTGAAGGTGCGGCTTCCGTCCAATGAAGGTAGAGCCCACTGGATTTTTTCCCACGTTCTTCCCTCTAGTGTCAATCCATGGTTATGGCTCACCTTACCATCCCACTTGCCTCACCTTTACCTCTTCCTCTTTCATGTTTAAGGCCCACTGCCCTTACATACATTTTAATATTATTCAGATAAAAAATAGTAAATGAGTTAGCCATACTTTTTTTTTGTGATTGTAAATATCATGCTACCCTTTTAATTGCATTACTGCCACTAGTTTGCAGTATAAATTTCCTGAATATCTATTTTTATTTATTTTTAAATCAAATTCCTCACCAGATTTTGAAGTGATAGCATGCAATTGAATAGAGAGATAACATCTCTCCAGAAATAAATAAAATGTATGGCCGTAATGCAGACACTTCACTCAACATTTTGTGGCACCACAAGATTTAAGGAGGGAATGTGTATAAATTATTAAGTTGGAAGTTAATGTTAAATAAAGAGAACTGAAATGAAATATATATATATATATATAAAAGAAAGAAAAAAAAGTTATAAAATTTTTAGTTTTATATCATCATAACATACTTCAATGAGCAAATCTTATAAAACTTTTATCTTAAACTTATAAATTTCTGTATCACCCCTTCAATTAGATACTTTTGAAGTCATTTCCTTGTTATATCTCCTTAGAGAATGTAATATCTTTCATACATTAAATATAATTAAGAAAGCTAATTGGTATTATCTTATCAATCTAATTTAAAACTATTGTTTTAAAAATTAAAATATGGTTCTAATACATATTTAATAAATTATTAAATTCACTCTTACCCATAAAAACTTAGTAAGTTAGTTTTTTATATGAGAAATATTATTGATTTGGTCTCTCTCACTATCATTTTTATATACATTTTTAATTTAATTATTTATATATATATATATCAAATTTTAAAAAATGTATAAATACCGATGACCAAAATTTTATTTTTAATTTTTATAAAAGTTCTCTAGGCATTATTATTAAACTTGACACCTTAGCTAGGTTAACACCTTAAGTAATAACAATTATATGTCACCACATGAAAAAAATATTATTAAAAAAAAATGAAAGGAAATATAATAAAATATGGGGCACTAGACCAAAATTCATACATTAACAAAAACGATACATAGGCAATCTATATATATTAATAAAGAACTCTAAGAAAAGACTAGATGGAAACCTATTATACCAATGAAAAAATTCTCTATGAATAAAGCCTAAGTTAGCAAGTTTATAAGCACATGCATTCCCTTCACGAAAAATGTGAGAAACCATAAACCTGATTTTTCCATAGTAGTTAAGACAAGTGTTCCACCTATTACAAAACATCCAAGGAATATTAGTCCTAGCAGTAACAGTAATGCAGCACAAACCAATGCATAATCACATTCAAGCCATAAACTAGTAAGACCCATCTTTTGAGTTTGTTTAATAGCATGTATAACTCCATAAAACTCAACAACCAAAGCAATCTAAACATCAAGAAAAGCAGAGAAACCACCAATAAATTCCTTCATACTCCCACGAAAAATACAACCACAAGTAGCAAGATTAGGAGAACCCCTAGCATCACCATCATTGTTTGTTTTAACTTAACTTGGAGAAGGAAACTCACATTGAACAAGAAGAGGAGATAGAATTTTACCACTACGAGTATTAATACCAAAAAACTTAAACACATTGAAATCAAACATATCATTTTGTGTAGAACTTTTAGACGAATTAACTACTAGACAAGTGAGATCTTTCATGACCGGAATGACCTTAGAAACATCAATTTTAACTTGAAATCTAGCATAATTCCTCATATGCTGATGTGAATTGATTTTAGGATTGCATATTTTATTGGTTGCTCTTTGTTTAATATTTTTTTGATTTAGCCAAGTGGACACGAACTTAACCAAGTGGTTAAGTAAATGTGAAGATTCACTTCAGAAGGGCAAAGAGAAAAAGACAATCATATGGTGTGGATGATGCAAAAAGGAGCAGAAATTAAGAAAACAAGATAAAGAGGACCAACAATTTAAAGATAACATGAATGAACATAGAGGAATGGGAAATGGAAGGCGCAAAAGGAAATTAAAAAAAGGGAAGAGATGAAGAGAACTTATGGGAAGAAATGAAGTCACGGCACTTGGAGCAGAGGGACTCCAAGATGAGCGATGTAGTAGCCGCCATTTGAGATATTACCCACCCAAAATAAGACCCAGATAACTTGAGCCGCCACTTAAGATATTACCCACCCAAGATAAGACCCAACATGAGATCACAAGTCTCACAAAATCATTCCAGCAGAGTTTCTTTACTATTCAAATTTAATGTGTAAATACATGGAGGAAGATACCCTTTATATAGGAAGAAGTGACTTGGAGAGCAAGATGAGTGAAGGGTAGAAAGGGAAGGGGAGAAGGGCATCCTAGGGTGTTGACCATGGTCAAAAACGTCCTTTAGGCATAACTTCTAGAAGTTAGGTTAAAAACCCTAATTCTAGGTGTCTTGTCTTAAAAAAATGGGCTTGGTGCAAGCCCATTTAGCTAAGTATAGTCCCTTTTATGCTATGTGCACCTACTCTAGCCTATTTTGCTATTTGGACTCCTAAACTGAGCCAAAATTATTTACAAACATGTTTTATCTTTTAAGAAGACCAAAAGAAAGAATAATTGATGTTCTAGTCTATGCCCAGTTTTTCTTCTGATGAGGTCCGTCTGATATTTGGTAAGGCCTTGACTTGATTGTTGAGATGATTGCTCATAGTGTGATTTGTCTCTTGAGTCCTTAGTCATCCTCTTGCCTACTTGGTTTGTATCATACGCCATATCATCTAAATAGAAAAGGTTATCATAGCAAGTTTAATCAAATTAATCAAAGGACTACCATCACTCTTAATAAAAGAAAGAAGATCATCCACATTAGAACGACGACCAAATTGATAAAACTGATTTTATAAGTTTTTATATGTAAAAGTCAAATTGAAATTTTTAAAGGAAAATAATTAAATAATGTTTCAACCTCTTTAAATTACCCTTTATTAAAATTTGATATTAGAAAAGAAAATAGTTGAAAATAAAAGCACAAGTAAATAAGAGATATTTTACATATATCATTATATATAAAAATTAGTATATATTTATTTGTATATTTAATATCAATATATATAAAAAATTACTTATATTTGATATCAAGAGAATATACCTATAATCAAATAGAAAACTTCATCATAATGAAAACACTAGTTGATCAGGATAGTTAAGTAGGTATATTGTATTGGAAGATTTTCAAAAAGCTTTAAATATCCAAGATCGAAATTCAATCCTATGATGATTAGATTGTAAGATTCTTTTATGAACGAGTTAACACAAGGGGATACATAAACTTCCATACGAAGTTTAGGGAGGGAGGATTACAAAGTTGAACCATTAAGATATAGTACCTCCTAATCGACATACAACATCCTTCGAGGGAGGTCATCCATTAACCGGATGAGGATGATAGTCTCTACCCCACATTTGGCAATGAAATTCCCTTTGACATCAAGTGATATCATTACCATACACGTGGATAAGAGGATAACAGAATGTTACATGTCTAGCTTATAAATTGAGCCACCATAGCCGTATCGAGATCATTTGGCCTATCAGGATCAACTAAGTCCATGAATTGACCATATTATTGATTTAACCAACCTTAATATGAGGATAAATGATATCTGAGTGGAACCTGGAGAGGACACTACCCCGTTATAGTTATGGACGAGAACCAATGTACCCAATTCGAGACTCCACTAATCACAAAAGACATCGAGAATATATGCCAAGTTCTTACCAAAAATGTCAACCTCTTCACCTAGACAGTGGCCGATATGACGAGAGTCAACCCTGACATTATCATACATAAACTCTCGATCTACAAAGAAGCAAGGTCGGTATCCCAAAAGTAGAGAAAATCGGGATAAGAGACTACGAGTACAGCTAAGGTTGAAACCGAGAATTTACCCGAAGTTGGATTCATTCGAGAAGCTCAATACACAACATGACTCACAAATGTACTCATGGTAAAGAAAGGAAATGAAAAATGGAGAATGTGCATGGATTATACCAATCTTAACAAGGTGTGTTCAAAGGTCGTTTATCCTTTATCAAGCATATACTGACTTATCGATGGATGGTCGAACAAAATATTTTAAGCTTTCTTGACGCTTACTCCCGATTATAGATATAATCAAATATGCAAACATCCAAGAGACAAGGAGAATATGACTTTTATGATGGGTGATGTGAATTACTTTTACGAGGTCACGCCCATCGACCTTAAAAACATCGAAGTAACTTACCAAAGGGTAATGGGCAAGGTCTTCAAGGACCTTATCAGACAAAATATCAAAGTATATGTGGATGACATGATTGTTAAGTCTAAATCTTGCAACTGACATGTCAAGGATCTCGATAAAGTGTTCGTCATGCTTAAAAGAAATAACATGAGATTGAACTCCAAGAAGTGTGTATTTAGCGTGGAGGACAAAAATTTCCTTGATTTGATACTCACTCGTAAAGGCACAGAGACTAATCCCAATAAATTTTGAGCTATCATCGAAATGATAAGCCCCCAAAACTTGAAAGATGTGTAGAGACTCGTGGAAAGACTCTTTACACTATCTTGGTTTTTACCAAAACTTCCTTCAAAGACAAAACCAATCATTTAACTATAGAAAAAGGCTTATAGATTCCATTAAAGCCCCAATTGCAAAGACATATTTGTGTAAATCAAAGACATGTTTTTGCCTACTTGTTGTCCAAATCAAAGAAAAAGAGTCACCGTCACTCGATCATCCAACAAATGATTGTGGTACCAAGCATAGATCAAGTTGAATGCTTCTCAACCTCTTGAGATGAAACATGAATGACCTTCATACAATAATTCTTAGTATATGTCACATGTACCAAACTCAAAGAAAAATTGATAAGATAAAAGTGTGTTTAATATATTGGCCACAACCTATTCAAAAGAAGTTATTCTCAGCCCTTGTTGAAATGTGTGACAAAAGGCCAAGCCAAGTACATCATGAAATAGCAACATCGAGTAGTATGCGACTTGCCTTTTGTGGGAAGAACTATAACGGCCAAAGTCCTTACAGTAGGCTATTACCGTCCTACTATTAAAGTGACTACGCTAAGCATGTGAAAAAATGTGTAAAGTGTCAGGAGCACAAAAATTTGGTACATGCTAAGCTTGAGACACTACACCACATCCCTTCCCTATGCCCCTTTTAACATGGGGGATGAACTTTATTGGTCTCTTTCCTCTCATCAAAGGACAATGTAACTTCTTGTTGGTAGGAATTGACTACTTCACCGGGTGGATTGAGCCAAAATCTTTAGCTTCCATCTCAACAAAAAATGTCTTGACATTTGTATGGAAGTATATCATATGTCAATATGACATACCTTTTTCAATAATCATCGATAATGGACATAGTTCGTCGACTGAGCTCTAATTGAGTTTTATGAAAGTCTCAAAATTCATCATATCATTAGTTTGGTAGAGTCCCTTCAGAACCAAAGGTCAAGACAAGCCTGCCAACAAGGTGATTTTGAACAAGTTGAAAAACAATTAGGGTCATTAAAAGAAAGTGGACAAAAAAGTTGTTTGAGGTCTTATGAGCACACATGTGCACACCCAAATTGGCAACACAAGAAACTTTTTTAGTTTGACATATGGAATTGATGACATGATCTCAGTAGAAGTTGGTATCTTTAATAGGTATTAGTTGTCCCCAATAGATATCTTTGCCAAAATCAAATTGTTCCTCTCTAGTTGAAATACCTCATATAATGGTCGCTTAACGAAAGTCTTGGTTGAAGCCCTCAACGTCCCAAGAATATACCCTTTAAACATTGAAAGCTCCTTCTCAACTTTAACTTTTTGAGAGTTGGCCTTTTCATTTGCTAAAGTCATCTTGATCAGATTTTACTTCAATTCCTTCATCTCGACTGATAGGTTTCTTAGGTTAGAATCAAGATCTTTTTTCTTTTTCTCCAAGATGAGACATCACATTTTTCAGGAAACTCATTTGGCATCCAATGATTCTCGATCAGCCTCATCTTTTTTCAATCTTTTATTAAAAGAATCATTCACTTTTAAGGAAGCCTTAAAAAGTTGGTGAACTCATCCAACTGTTATTGTAACTTTTTTATCTCAAAAGTTGAACCCTTGGAACCAAGAATTTGAGTAAAGACTAAGGCCCAACTTTGCATCTCTAAGCACACAATTATGAGTTCCTCAAAGGAATAAAAGAGTACTACCTCCTTCTTGGCAACTGTCAAATATATATTCACACTTTTAAAAAAGGCCAAGTCCCCCTCCTGAGCAGGAGTGCAACAACATTGGTCCTAGCATAAGAAGAAGAGGGTTGAGACCTTTTAGGGGACCTTCTCGACGAAGAGTGCTTGTCAGACCTTTCATTCCTCTTGTGTTTTTTTATCAACTGGAAAAGGGGTAAGGATAATTTCAGAGTTAGAAGAAGGGAGTCATTTACGTCCTTTGAGCCCTTGTGGCCCAATCGACCCTTCTCTAGCTGAAGACGCTTCAATACTTGCATGAAGTTGAGAGTTATTTGAGCCATGATACCTAAAAAGCGGGAGATCATTCAACAAAGTTAACACCAACCAAGAATACAAACGAAAGATACCAATCAAATCCACTCATCGTTAAGGGAAAAGATAAATTGAAAGTACCTTCCAAGTGGATAATCTTTTCGGGAAGAGATCTAAGACTTTAAAGACCTTCTTATCCTCGAAGGTCATCACAGACCTTAGCCAACTATGATACTAGACGAGGTCCTAAGTCCAATAAAATGAAAACTTTGGTTTAACCCAAACAATTTTTTTTTTACCTAAAGGTTCAACTACAACCTTAAAAAGTTTACCTTAAAAATTTTTATAGGACGAAGTATAAAGGACTAACAAACATGACCCCAATTGACCTATAAGAGATACCTAATCAAAAAGAGATACCTAATCAAAAAATATTGGGTGATGTGTGTATCTACCCATTCATAGCCTGATTGAAGAGGGAGATCACTTCTAAATTACTTAGCAACAAGATTCCTAGTTCAACCGAGAACGTCTACCCTACATTCCCCTACCTAAAGGTCAAATTCTTCTCCACAACAGTGACCAACCAATTAGAATTTTCAAAAAACACCCATCCTACACTCAAAGAGAAATATATCATTAACCTCATTTATACATAAACTCTCAGCACCTAACCACTAATCAAATCAATAAAAAATGTAATTGGTCTTAGTAGTAAAGACAACTTTATTTACAAATGTTGAAGCCAAAAAACCCAATCAACTCATCTTGTCACCTTCCAACCACCAATTCCTTCAAATCAATGCTCAAAAGCACATGGAACATGATTTACGAAAAAATATATTTCAAAATCTTAATCATGATCACCCTTTGTAAATTTTTTTAACATAAGACTCCGAGTCGAAGGAGCTAGGTGAGATGATCGAAAACATCTCAATCGTCCAAATTATCCCACCAAAGAAAAATATAAAATTTTAATGATAAATAAAAAATGCATTTAAAAGATTCTGCCTAGCATTGGTAGCATGTATCTTTGTCATTAATGAAGTCCTTTTCTTAGTGCGATTTCGAACTAATTTTTATGAGATGAACACGATGGATGGGTGGTGACCTTTATTGGCACTGCTTAAATATTTTATGATATTGGTTAATATGATATAAAAATATTAAGCATGTTTCAATGAAAGAAATCAATTAGTCTTACACGACTTTAATGTATCCAAGGTGACTGTTCATCATGCAATAAATATCTAACGTTATTTAGTACTTACATTCAATATACTGGTCCTCTCTTTAACCAACTTATTTATTCACATGGTTACCCTCTCTACCACATATTCTACCTTCCGTACCCAAAATATCTGCGACTCTCACGTGACTACCCTTATGTTATGGTCACCAACCGATTCAACAATCTCTAAAAGATTAAGAATCGTCGCATTCAATTTTTTTTATTCCGCATACAATATATTTTTAAATAAACTCCAAAGAATGCAAACATCATGATATTTTTAATATTAAAAATCTTTACATGAGTGTTGTTTGCAGTGAAATTTCCTATCAATGAAAATTAACTCTTAATGTTAAAAAAATAAATATTTATATTGTGGACCTTTTTTTATTTAAGCTCAACAAAACAACATCAATTTTTTTATAAACGCATAATCATCAAATAACTCATCACTTTTATAGCAATATAATTTCATAAATTACCATTTATATTTAAAAAATCACTTTATCTTCTAATAAAATCAAGTCGTAAAAAAGAAGCGAACCTTTACTTTGCTTCCCAAATTCAAAACTTTAATAAAATTACTTTCGCTCAATGCAAAAAAGACAATGTTTGAGATAAATTTTTTAAAAAATTACCAACAAAAAAGTAAAAATATAAAAGATCTTCTAATTAATTTTGATGATGAAAAAAATAGCTTAATTAAAAAAATATGATTTTTGGTTGAAATGCTTTAGCTCAATAATTTAGTTTATTTAATTTATTAAAAAAAACTAATACAAAGTGGAAATTTAAGAGTTTTGATAGAAAAAATGACAAAGAAACTAAATTTATATAATATAAAAAAGTAAGTTAGATTAAAAACGGTTTAATATATTAAAATGATGTTGATATAATTAAAGAAAATAAATTTTCAAATTTTTTTTAAAACAAAGTTTTTGAACCAGACATTTTTATGATTAACTTTCGTTTTAAAAGGGTTCCAGTAGGCTCAATCCAGAGTATTTTGACAATCCAAGGTTAATGGGTGGTCCAAAATATTGGTCCAAAATATTGACGTACAAGATTTCACCTCCATATCTTTTTTCTTTTACCTCCATAAACTTTTATATTTTTAAAAATTTTCTCCATATCTTTTTTCTCTTACCTTCAGAAATTTTTATATTTTTAAAAATATTTCTCTATAATTTGGAAGTTTGTTTTTAAATTTGAAATTAGCTTCTGAATTACATAATTTATAAATCTTTTTTCATATGCATGATTAGTTTTTAGATTACATAATTTATGGAAGTCTTTTATAATATGATATTAGCTTTTGGATTATGTAATCCAGAAGTTTTTTTTCAAATTTATGTCTAGATTACATAATCTGAAAACTACTCTCAAATTTAGATTTTCAAATTATATAATCCAAAATATCATTTTTTAAAAATATATTATGAATTATATAATTTATTTGAATTTGAGATTAACTTCTGAATTATGTAATCAAAAATATTAAAGAATAAAAAAATATTTTCATATTTTACAGCAGAAAAACATATGAAGGTGCAGAAAAAACAATTCTACAAGAGTACCCCATCTTTTTCTCGTGGTATGGATTGAGTTTAGAAATATGAGGTGCATGAAAAAAAGTTAGGCACCTACTGCTTTTGTTCCACCAAACATTTACACTGTTTTTGGAATGGTGGGACATAATGCCACATAAAGGAAGAAAAAAAAAAAGAACTGAAATTGTTTAAATTAAGAAAATAAAAATAAAAATTGAATAAAATCAAATAATAAATACTTTGATTAGTATAATAAAAAATTATATTAATTATATATGTTGTAAATGATCCAAATATCTTAATTAATATTTAATAAGAATGAATATAAATTAAAATTTGGGGAAAAAATTTAGTAAGAGGTAATTGTTTAATTAAATTGGAAATAGTTATTAAAAAATATTTAAAAATGAATTTTATACCGATTAAATAGTTAATTATTGTAGAAAATATTAAGAATATGAAAGCTAATAAAATGTTTTTTAATATGTTAATTTATGTTTTACTTGTTAATACGGATAACAGATCAAACTCTTATTTTCATTATTATTATTCTATTATATTGGATACATTTCAATTAAAAATAATAATAAAACTAAAATAATAGTTAAGAAGAGATAGTTAATAAAAATACTATTTCAATATATTAAATTTTTTACTTGTTGAAATTTGTAAAAAGAATTGGGACTTCACCATAATTACCTTTTCTAAATAGTCATAAACAATTTTTAAATATGGAATTAAAGTGGAAATAGAGTCCAATTATATAAGTTAATGTACTATTATACTTGGGAAACATGCAAGAAAAATAATTCATAGTGTTGAAACGTACTTGCATAAATAAAAGCTCCAACACGCGCAAAAAAAAAAAGTGATAAAAAAATCAATCAATTTAACACTATTTAATCATCAAGCATAATTAAATATAGCTTAATGGATCTATCTTGCCATAAATACGTTAGAATAAATAAATATTTTTTAAATTATTGAAATCTCTAATATTTTTTAATTAATCTTAAAATATTTTAAGTTATAAGAATAATTGGTAATTATTGTAAGAATCCGTAATTGTTTAAAATAATAAATTGTGTATATATAAATATATAGTTTATTATTTTTACTTACTTGTTTATTTGTTTATTTCTATAAGTTGTTTTAGTTAGAAAATTGAATAGTAATTTTATTAAATTAATTATTTAAGAAAATGTACCGTATCAACCAGTACGACTGAGACAATGATCTGATATTCGGTTTAGATTCCAGTTTAACCCGACCGACATGTTCAATAGTGAGATTGATTAATGACTTAGCGTTTGTTAAATCTCCTTTTATTATGCTCATTAACGACAATGGGCCCACATCAATCATATAAATTAGCACAGATCCCAAAGATAAGGTACACAATCATCTAATCCTAAATACTGAGTGTCGAGTGCTAAGAGCTAACTTGAGCATTAGAGTGCCTTTTGTATGTACCATCCGAGTCCGAAGCTAGCGAGGAGGAGTGAAAAGTGAGTGTGAGAGGTCAGCTAAGGAGGAGAGAGGTGTAGACCTACCGACTAAGGAGTGGTTCAATTGTTCTTTTGGTCCCAACTCCGATCGAGAACAATTGGCATCTACCGTGGGGCCGAGAGAATTGAAGTGAAGAAGAGAGTAAATAGTGTTGACGAGAAGCATGGCGAATGAGAAGATGATCGACGCTAAGCATATGACGCTCCTTATGTCTCTACAGAGAGAGATGGCTGGGATGAAGAGAAGAAACAAGGAGATGCAACGAAAGAGTCAATAGGAGATTTTAGCTCTTTGTAGGGAGAATGAGGATATGAAGAGGAAGTGGACATAAGGAGGTCCATCTATTGGACCAGGTAACCCAGCTGGGAAGTCCTTCGTCCACCCTATCGACCCTAGAATTGTGGAGGAGTCAAAGGGTGTCCACACTATGTGAATCTATTCTAACCTATTTTTCTATTTGGATCCTAAGGTGAGTCCAATTTATTTACAAACATGTTTTTATCTTTTAAGAAGACTAGAAGAAATAACATTTGATGTTCTGATCTGTGCCTAGTTCTTTTTCCACTAAGGTTCTTCTAATATTTGATGGGACTTTGTCTTGACTGTTGAGATTACTGATCATAGATAGTGTGATTTGTTTCTTAAATCTTTAGTCATCTTCTTCACTGCTTGAATTGTATCATGTACTCAAGTTAGAGAAAATTCGACCTCGTTATTACACTAATTTGCTTTAATTAAAAAATTAATTTAAAAATTAATGTGAAATTGCCATCAGTTAAGTTAACGTTATTTAGAATCAATATTCGAAAACCGATACTAGTAAATTAGGATCAACGATTTTAAAGTGATTTTAAAGTCACAGACATGTGCAATACAAATATAATATGTAATGCTATTTTAATTAACATTAACTTTTGTTAACTATCGAAAAAAAAACTCGCGTTAAATATTTATTTCTTATAATGTTAGTCATTGCGTGTTTATCTTGCTTTAAATATGTTAATAATCTGAAAATTAAATTTTATAATTTACATTATATTTGAAAGTTATTATATAAAAAAACTAAATATACATATTATTGTTGAAAGTTGGCCAAAGCTTTAAAAAAAAGTAAATTATACATTACCATTTGTTACAAAAATTGGTATCTTATCTAAGATATACAAGAATAGTTGCTACATGAACTGTTATTGTATGCGAAGATATAACGAGAATTCTCAACCATCAAATCCTTTTTAATAAAAATGTTATTGAAAAATTGTTTTAACAGTTATTACTCAAGTACTTACCCAAAAACATTAATTCTAGCATAAAACATTTATAAGTTAAATTAATATATTACAAATTATAACTTCAATTAATAGTTCAAAGGTTTACCTTTTCCTTATAACATATAACTTAAATTAATATTTTAAATGTGTACCTTTTTCTTTAAAGCATTTAAATATCTAAATAAAAGCTAGGAAAATCATGTTCTCTCATTAGACCAGGTGGACCTATAATCTATTTTAGATTATTTTTTTGAATAATCTAAGGGATGTTATTCTGAAATCTTTTTTTGAAATACATTCTACAAAATTTATTCTAAAAGACACATTTTAGGAGAAATCTTATTCCAGAACTTTTAAAAAAAAAAATTCAAAATTTTTAAAAAACATTTTTTAAAATACATTTATAAATTTCAGAAAAAGTAATTAAAAAATCATTTAAAAAGGGATAAAGAACTTTGTCGGTACAGAAACACCTAATGTAAGGAACCACTGGACAGTTATTCCCACAAAAATATAGCTCTATTACATAGTGGTGTCTGCTACGTGTCCCTAACATTGGAACCCCACCTGTGATGAAGGTGGTAGCTAACAGACACGCGGCACTTACGTGTAAGAAGAGGAATGACAAAAACTTGCCACGCGTACTACATGTGCACGTGTGGAGAACTTAGCGCAGCACCTAAATCTATTTATTTGGTGTGTGGTGTTAGGGTCTGATAAACTGAGCTGAAGAAAAGTAATCTGAGAAAGAAAGAAGAAGAAAGAAAAGAAGAGAATCGATCGTTGAAAATGCAGGGAGGAAAGAAAGCAGGAGAATCCGTGAAGGAAACGGCTTCAAACATGGGTGCTTCTGCCAAAGCCGGCATGGAGAAGACCAAGGCCACTGTGCAAGAGAAGGTACCAACCATTTATTTTTCAATCATTCTATAGAACCATTATATTAATACTACTATCATATTACATACATTATGGAACCAATAAATGTGCACGTGCTATAACCAGGCAGAAAGGTTGACAGCGCGTGATCCGTTGCAAAAGGAAATGGCAACCCAAAAGAAGGAAGCAAG
This sequence comes from Phaseolus lunatus, assembly GCA_013389735.1. Lineage (NCBI taxonomy): Eukaryota > Viridiplantae > Streptophyta > Magnoliopsida > Fabales > Fabaceae > Phaseolus > Phaseolus lunatus. The sequence continues at coordinate 35,198,560 of CM023857.1, read as the reverse complement.
GGTCAACCAGGCTGAGCTCGACAAGCAGGCGGTGCGTGAGCATAACGCGGCGGCCAAGCAGTCGGCCACCCACTCCACCACCGGGGAGCATGGTAATCACATAGGGGTCCACCAGACGTCGGCGATGCCAGGTCACGGAAGTGGGCAGCCCACGGGCCACGTTACTGAGGGAGTGGTGGTCTCGCATCCCATTGGGACCAATCGAGGCCCGGGTGGGACGACTACGGCCCATAATACCCGTGCAGGTGGAAACCCGAATGATTATGGCTATGGAACTGGGGGTGATTACAGTTAAATAATGATGATTATATCGTCAAAAGGTTATTAGCAACGGTTTAATAAATATGGCGTAGTTGGTTTCTGTGCCACGTTCTCTTTTTCTCTCCATTTTTGTCATGGAGAGGTTTTTCACTGTACTGTATCGTTATGTATCACTTTGTTTCAATAAATAAATAAGATCTTGTTTGGGTAATAGATCACACACATTCTATTATATATTATCAAATTATTTTTTACGAAATTTACCTTGATTATTATCGTGAGATTTTCAATATCTTTTGTCTTTTTATTTTGATATGAAAATCTGTTAATGTTTGTTTGTGTCTTATTTGTTTAAATACATTACTATAATGATATATTAAAAGATGCGAGAATGTTACAGTTATATAATACTCTTGTTAATAAATCTGTGACTTGATGTTGATTTACTTAAAAACTTAATGAAGAAAATAAAAGGCATATATAAATTGCCAATGTTGTTTATCTAATGAGTAAAAAAAATCGAAGTCTCAAAAGATTTACCAAGTCACCAACTATTCCTTTTCCATATTTTGTGAGTTTGAACCTACTGTGAAATTTTATTTTACCTTATATTCTTAAAAATGTTATTTATCATGATATTTCCTTTTAACATTCTTTAATGTTTTTATAATTCTACAATGGACGTTAGATAATAATTGATAATTTAATTCATGATCTCTGAAGATGATCTTCTTCTGAACTAGTATTTCATGATCTGGTTATCTAATTGACTTTTTCTATTTTTTTTTTCTAAATTAGTAGATGATCTTCACAAGAAAATTACGATTCTATACATAAATGAAATTTTATGAATTTTTAATAAGATAAATATGATTTTAGAGCCACGCATATTATGATAATGATATGATAATTCTATAATAACCCTTAGATAATAAGAACGTATTCTAAGAGATGATTTTTTAACTTTTTATGACATAATTTTTTATTTTAAAACTAAATATCATAATTATATATCTTAAATCATGAAAGAGTTATCCTTTACTGATTTTAAAGCTAAATATCATAATTCTATCCTAAATGTCCTTTATTCTGAAACGATGAAATATGTAGGCAATATTTAAACATCATATTAAATATTTTGTATCATGTAAATATTTTGTAAAATATATGTAAGATTCTCTTTTGGAAACTACTTTCACATTTTACTCATATTTTTAATCTTTCCTAACTCAAAATCTAAGGTTTTTTTTTTTTTTATGATAAAGTTGATTGACTAAGTGTATGATATTTTAACTACCTTAATCAATTTTAATTATTGCAACAAATAGTGACATACTTAGATACAACATTCAATTTTTCTATCATCTTCTTTAACTATAGAGCTTTTTTTACCCCAATTATGAGTTTAATATATTTTTGTTTAAGTAGTAGATAGAACTCCACTGAATTCAATCTAGCTTTTCAACAAGTTGTAATCCTAAATAGTGTAAAAGAAAAAAAAACATAGAATATACTTTTTAGTGTCCATATTCTTTTTTAAAAAAACCATAGAAAGTCACTTTTTAACAATTATTTTCTATTCATCTTTTGTTTTTTAGTAAGGGAATAGCCTTTGAGAAACTCTTATTTTACCGCCTCTCTTCATTGTGTGTGTTTTCCTACCCACATCAAACTTCAAATAATTTTTGTTTGTGGGTTCTCATGCTCACATCAAACTTACAATTTTTCCTTGTGATTTTGGGATACTCACGTCAAACTTATCATAATTTATGATATTCCTTTTTCTTTTACTAATTGTTCTTTCATTTACAATCATTATTCATGTTTTTGGATTTTAAGGGAAATAACAAAAACCTTTCTGAAGTTGATGTTTCAAAATTCTTTCATCCTTGTACATTCTCCTTTGCATGCTATTTTAACTCATTAAAATTATGTTATGTTGATCTACCTTTCGTATCATTAAAATATTTTTTTTTAACTTTTCATTATTTTTATCTTATTTCAAGAAAACAAATGATTAATTAATTATATTTGTGTTGGTCAAAAGAAAAATATGAATTGCATCCACAAATTTTATAAAAGAGGAACACAAAAATAAAAATTGGATGGATCAATCCAACATATAATACACGTTAAGAGAAAGTGAAAGAAAAAAAAAATCATATCAGTTAGATGGAATTGGAAATATACGTTTAACATGAACAATGATAAATCTTCTCACTTACAATTTTTCTTTATCATTTTTTATATAAATCTCCTGACACTCATCTCTTGCATTCACACTAATAAATCTCTTGACATTCATCTCTTTCATCCACACTCTATCCTTCATTTACATTCATCTTCTTCACTTACACTAATCTCCTTTATTCACATTCATTTACTTTATCCACACTCATTTACTCTATCCACATTCATCTCCTTAATCAACACACATCTCCTTCATCAACCACAATTTTTTTCCTATTAACATTTTACGAGAAATTTCTTTTTAAAATTAGTGTCATTAATATCAACAAAATCAATACAATTCAAATTAATATTAAAAATAAATTTTACTTAACCAATACTAAACTAAATAAATTTTTAAAAATATTAACATCTGCTTAATTGATACAAAATTACTTAGTTAAAAAATCAATTTAAAATTTAATGTTAAATTATCATAAGTTGAGTTAAAGTTATTTAGAATCAATATTCGAAAACCGATACTAATATATTAACATCAGTATATGTGCAACACAAATATAATATATAAAGCTATTTTAATTAACATTGACTTTTGTTAACTATCGGAAAAAAGTCGTGTTAAATATTTATTTTCTTATAATGTTAGTCATTACGTGTTTATCTTGCTTTAAATATGTTAATAATCTGAAAATTAAATTTTATAATTTACATTATATTTGAAAGTTATTGTATAAGAAAACTAAATATACATATTATGGTTGAAAGTTGGCCAAAGCTTTAAAAAAAAGTAAATTATACATTACCATTTGTTACAAAAATTGGTATCTTATTTAAGATATACAAGAATAGTTGCTACATGAACTGTTATTGTATGCGAAGATATAACGAGAATTCTCAACCATCAAATCCTTTTTAATAAAAATGTTATTGACAAATTGTTTTAACAGTTATTACTCAAGTACTTACTTAGCCAAAAACATTAATTTTAGCATAAAAGATTTATAAGTTAAATTAATATCTTAAAAATTATAACTTTAATTAATAGTTGAAAGGTTTACTTTTTCCTTATAACATATAACTTAAATTAATATTTTAAATGTGTACCTTTTTCTTTAAAGCATTTAAATATCTAAATAAAAGCTAGGAAAATCATGTTCTCTTATTAGAACATGGAAATAAGGTGGACCTATAATCTATTTTACAACATAAGTTTTTTTAATCTTTGTTAAATTTTAAAGATTTATTGTAAAAACTCAATAAAACATTCTAAAATTTTTAAACTTCAATAAATAAATAAAATTAAATCTATTTATAAATAAATAATTAAAAAATATATAGTTTTAATATATTTTATAACTAAATTCTCTAAAATTTTGAAAGTGTAACTTTACATTACAAATAAGTTTTCTAAAGTTTCAAAAATTTATTTTAAAAACTCAGCAAAATAACCTTAGATAATATGTATATCAACAATGACTTATGATCCAAGTCGAGACAGTAAGGTGATGGAAGAAACAATATTAGAGTAAGAAGAAAATAGTATCATGTTTAGTTTTTCTTCTCCTCAAATATAATAGACATAAGTGTGGCGGAATTGTGATTCTTTGTTAGGACTGTTGTCGGCAGCCATTGAGCCTGTGTCAGAGGATAGTGTGTATACGGTGGAATAGTGAAGTCAAGAGGATCATAAGAGATAGTGAAAAACGGGATTGAAGGTTATTTCAAACGACAAGTCATTTTACGGAAATTTTGAAACTTATGGTATTTTACTAAGGTTCTTAAATCCATGATATTTTACGGAGGTTCTTAAACCCATGGTATTTAACTGAGGTTCTAAAACGATTTTTATTTAGTTTAAAAAAACTCTGAGAAACACGTTCTCTATGGGTGGTTTAGCGGGAAAAAACTACAACCATGAACAAATGACTTAATAGAAATTTTAATCCTAAATAATATAAAAAATAAACTTTCATTAAAATTATTTTTTCTTATAATGATTAATTGAAAAATTATTTAAAAAAGAATAAAAAACTTTATCTAGTACTGAAAGATACACGTAATCTAAGAAATCATTAAATAATTAGGAAAATGATGTTTTAACAATTTTAAAAAGTTATATATAACTTCTAATATCACAGATTTAAAAATAAATATATATAATAAAAAAAATTATAGTTAAATAATATAAAAAATATTAAAAATAATAGTATTAAGAGTTATGTGATAATTTCCTTAACAATAAACCCACCTCTCATGAAGGTGGTAGCTAATAGACGCACGGCAATTACGTGTAAGAAGAGGAATGACAAAAACTTGCCACGCGTACTACATGTGCACGTGTGGAGAACTTAGCGCAGCACCTAAATCTATTTATTTGGTGTGTGGTGTTAGGGTCTGATAAACTGAGCTGAAGAAAAGTAATCTGAGAAAGAAAGAAGAAGAAAGAAAAGAAGAGAATCGATCGTTGAAAATGCAGGGAGGAAAGAAAGCAGGAGAATCCGTGAAGGAAACGGCTTCAAACATGGGTGCTTCTGCCAAAGCCGGCATGGAGAAGACCAAGGCCACTGTGCAAGAGAAGGTACCAACCATTTATTTTTCAATCATTCTATAGAACCATTATATTAATACTACTATCATATTACATACATTATGGAACCAATAAATGTGCACGTGCTATAACCAGGCAGAAAGGTTGACAGCACGTGATCCGTTGGAAAAGGAAATGGCAAGCCAAAAGAAGGAAGCGAGGGTCAACCAGGCTGAGCTCGACAAGCAGGCGGAGCATGGGCATAACGCCGCGGCCAAGGAGGCGGCCACCTACTCCCCCACCGGGGAGCATGGTCATCACACAGGGGTCCACTAGACGTCGGCGATGCCAGGTCATGGAACTAGGCAGACCACGGGCCACGTGACCTGGCATGTTCTCTTTTTCTCCATTTACAAAAATGGAGAGTGGATGGGTGTTGTTACTGGTTTAAAAAGCTTTTTAACTGTACTGTATCGTTATGTATCACTTTGTTTCAATAAATAAATAAATAAGATCTTGGGTAATAGATCACACACATTCTATTATATATTATCAAATTATTTTTTACGAAATTTACCTTCTTTATAAAAGATGGATACAAAATAAAGATTGTGTGGTCAATACGCATGACAGACTAAGAGAAAGTGACAAAAGAAAAAAAAAAGATTACATCAGTTAGATTGGTTTAGAAAGTTTCTAAACTATGCTTGAATTTAACTGACTGTATAGGTTAAAAAAGTATATAGATTAAAAAAATATTAAACCTTTTATACTTATGCTGACGTATAAGAATGACTTTTTATATATATATATATATATATATATATATATATATATATATATATATATATATATATATATGTTTTTTAATTTACTGCATCTATAAAATGGTTGTAAATATTAATTTTAATTTTAAATAATTTATTTTTGAGATAAAATTTAGATTTTAATATAAATTAATTAAATATAATTAAAATAGTTTAATTATTTAGTTAACTAAATTGTTTAATACTAAAATTATTTAAAGAAAATACTTGAAAAAGGTTAAAAAATGTAAATAATAATAATAATTGAGTAAAAAAATATGTATTTAAATTTTATAAATATTATATAAAATATTATATATATTTTAGAAGTATAAAATTGATAAATAGAATTTAATAAATTTATTTAAAAATAAAGAAACAATTATTATGGTAAAGTTTGAAAGTAAAGTTAAGAAAAGAAAAAGAGTAAAATTTTTTTTTAACTTTGTTTTGGTAATTTAAGAAAATATGAAAGTAAAGTTAAGAAAAGAAAAAGAGTAAAATCTGTTAGAAATTATGGCCTTAAACTAGAGGGGGGGTGAATTGTTTAAAGAGGTTTTCCCAAACTTTTTGAAGTTAGAATGAGTTTATCTCAGAAACCAATTGATCAAGCAATTCAGTTAGTCAAAATTGTAAGTAAAACTGCACTGTTAGAAAAACAATCGGTTGTTTCTTCGAAACAATCGGTTGTTTTTATCAGCAAACAACAAACAAATTGAATTTAAAGAGTAAGGGATAGAGAGATTGTACACAGTTGTTTATACTGGTTCACTCCAACCCAAAGCTACATCCAGTCTTCTCAGAACCCCTGAGGAAATCCACTAAGCAATCACACCTTGATCACTTACACAACAACCAACTTGAAAACCTCAAGACACACACTCTCCTTGGCCAACACTAAGATTGCTGATCTTGAACCCCTCAAGAACACACAACCAATCTCAGCAACAATACAAAAAAGGTTCAGCAGTTTTACTCAGATTACACTTGTTACAGATGAAGATCTGAAATCAATACAAGTAGAATCCTATTCCAACACTTTGATCAATCTCTCTAGCACTTTAGCAATCTCAGCAATTTTTCAAAACTCTCTTAGTTCTTAGTTCCTCAACTTTTTCAAAAGCATTCTGTCCTTTAAAAGAGATTTTCTGAATTATATAAAAGGAAGTTTGTTATCAAATCTTAACAAACCCATAAAAGCTTTCAGAAAGATTGGTCAAAGCATTTAATGACTGAAGCGTATTCAGTTTCAAATCATTTAAAGCTCAGTCAAAGAAAATAGTTTTTCTGTTATGGTTCTAAAACAAACAATCGGTTGTTTCCTCGAATCAATCGGCTGTTTTGTCACTTAACCGTTTTCTCCAAAAAATAGTTTTCAAACTTTCTCAAAACATCTAAGTATAAACTATCGGTTGTTTCAACTTAGTTTGAAAAACACTTTGTTTTATCAAAGATTGAGATGCTTTTTGCTTTGAGATTTAATCTAAGGTTGGATTACACTTTAAACTACCCCAGAACAAAACAACAAAGCAGCACAGCAGCATCAAGCAAGCAGAAGCTACATCATCCTTCAAAGGATTTGGATTCTTCAAAACCTTGAACACCACTTGGTTCAACAAAATGTTCTTTTGGTAATCTTCTTTTGGGAACTTAAGAAAATATGAATCTTATATAGTATACATAATTTATAAAAAATATAATTTATTGAGATTTTTATCTTTTTTAAAAGAAACTGGTGATTTATGAAAAATGAAGCACAAACTCATTTTAAAGATTTATGTACAAAATAACACAAACATTAAGAGTATCTGTGAGTCAGTAATTTATTTTTAATTATTGGATCTTCTTTCATTCTCTCACAGAAACATGTAACTAATCCAGGATATTAGTGTGTTTTACCAACAACCGTATAGGACATAACGTGCAATGCTTGAAAATTTTAATGTAATAATAATAATAATAAAAGAAATTAAAAAAAAAACATGAATTTCTATACTCACTCAACCTGACTTCCAAATGAATCACATAATAATATAGTAAGCTTTGAGTCACGAAATGACACATGTGCATTATTTCCTGCAAGTGCATTAATACACTTCCCAATGTACTCAAGGACAAGTTGATAGATTTATCTTCTTTTAATATATGTCTTTCACCTCCTATTAAGTCAACAAAAAATGAAACAATTTCATAACACAAAGCAATTATTATTACATGAATAATAGGCCTTTAACATTTCATGATTTTACGAGACCTAGTTCTTAAATATACCATTATTTTATTTTGATTACTTAGCGTATTTTGCTCCAAATTTCAAGAAGAAATAGAACTGCATATTTTTTATCTTAAGTATCAATATTTACCTTGAGTGTGAATTACATCCATCAGCACTTAGAAATAATTTCATATTTTTTCAGAACATAAAATATCAAGATATAAAATGTAAAGGAAAAAAATGGAAGATAAATATGTATTGCTTCGGGAAATAAAACCCATGATAAATTTAAGTCACTAAAAACTCATAAATATGGAGAGATCACAGAGTCACTTTATTAAATGTACAAACCTCACTTGTCAATTCGCTTTAAACTAGCAAGATGCAATAGAACCAACTTGTCTTTCCGAATAAGAATAAATCTAACATTGAATGTTGTTATAATTGATAAAATTATTTTAATTTTTTGAAATTTTTAGTGTCTTAAATATAAATATTAATAATTTTGGTTCCTATAATTTTCTCTCTTTATTTTTATTTATGATATATTTGTAATTTCATTTATTAAATTGTGAAATAAATTATGCAAAATATTTTAATGTTAGTGAGTTTTGTTTTCCACTCAAATATTTAGTTTTTTATTTTTATTTTTGTTGTATGGATTAAATTATTTTGCTTAAATTTATAGTTGAGTTTATCAAGATTTAAATAAATCTTCAAAATATTATGAAAATAATTAATTAAATATTCAATAACTTTGGTTAATTTATTTAATTTGAAAGAATTTATAAAAATATTAATTTAATGTAGTAAAATATTAAAGTATTATTTATTATATTTATTAATATTAATGTAATAAAATATGTTTTAATTATATTTATAATGAAATTTAAGTTAAAAATTAAATAAAAATACATATATGCGTTAGCCTAGCCAACACTAAATGAATTATTGTTATTGCGTCAGTTTGGCCGACGTAAAGTGTATGTCGATTGTTTTGTCCTCTGCATTCAGTTTCTCACAAATTTCTAACCCTAATTTTCTCTCTTACTCCATCGTTCACTCACTGCACTCCCTCCCTCCCTTCCCGTCGATGCCTTCCTTCCTCCGTCGTCACAATCCTTCCTTTCGCCGGCGCTCTCTCCCTTCGCGTTTCCCTCCACCAGCGCTCACTCTTCATGGTGACATGTTCTCTTCTCTCCCTTCTCTCTCTGGCTTCCATCTTTCTGTTCTCTTTATTCCTTCATGTAATTTTATTTATTTATTTATTTCATTATTTTAGCTCCACTTCACCTCAAGTTTTCCAAAGATCCAATTCTTTCTTCGTGTGCTATTCTCTCTAACGAATGTTTAAATTGTTGAAAGGTAAATTAAAATTGTTGAAAGGTTTCAATTTTGATTTGAATTTGAAAGTGTTGCGATTTATATTTTGGTTTGAAAATTTTATAGTTGAGCTGGTAATCTTGTTTGTAAATTTATATTTATGATTATTGGGTAATTTACAGATTTTGTTAAGGTTTATCATTGTGTCTGTTTATGATTGTTTGCTTTGGAAAATTTTGTGGGTATTTATGTAAGTTATGTGAAGAGTGAATTTTATGTTAAAAAAAAGTTAGTTCGTTGTATAAATGTTTTAATATAAAGATTATAAATGTAGAAACTAAATAAAAATGTGAGAAGAAAATGTTATACATAATTATTGAGACAAAGATTAAAGTATGTAACATATAGGTAGTATAATTACATAAATTTTCCAAAATTATTAGCTTCTCAATAAAAATTTAGTATTGGTGGCAGATAGCAAAAGTCATGGGCCAGTTGAATAAGCCCAGATTATAAATCTTACTCCATATATAATGAGCGTGAGGCAGATAAGAAAATTATGGCCAGCAGAATGGACCCAGGCTTGACGATATATATATATATATATATATATATATATATATATATATATATATATATATATATATATATATATATATATATATATGCGTGTGTGTATATTTAAAGGAAATTAAAAGCTGGTGGGTGTATAAAATAAATAGTGGTGACAGATAGCAAATATCATGGGCCATTTGAATGAGCCCAGGTTTTAAAATTGGGTTCATATATAGTAAGGCAATTTCTTTCTGCATCTTATTAATTCTAACCTGCACCTTGTAATTTTTTCAATTTCCACCAAAATTATCCTTATTTTTGGATTTAAAAATTCAGAATAAAAAATATAATTTAAGAAAATATATATATTTCGGATAAAGAAATTCAGAACACAAAATTAAAAATGCATTCCAGATAAAAATTTCCAAAATTCAAAAAATGTGTTATAGAAATTCAAATCCAGAATATTTCCGGATAATAGGTTTTTGAAGTAATTTTTATTTACACCTTTTTTTGTTTAAGGTTATTTTTGTCATTTTGAAGGGGATATTTTTGTCATTTTAAATAACAGATTGGGTGCATGTTGGAATTGATACGGTGCAGGGAGAAATTGGCTATAATAGGTGTAGTGCAGATGGGAAAGTATTGGGCCGAATAATGAGCCTAGGCTTTTTACAGCATGGTGCAGATAGTAAAAGTTTTGGAAGTGGGAATACGAACGAGGATGTGTGAAAAGTATTTGTACCATGTTATAATCTACTATTGATTTCATGGAACACTTTTTAAAATTTTAGTAGTTTATCTATGGTAAAGTTAATGCATTTTATTGTGATATTATGTATTAGAAAAAATATTTTATTTAGTATTGTTATATAAACATTAAAATAATATGAAATAAAGCACTTTTATATTTTGTATATTATTTTATAGTGATTTAATTTTTTTGTAAATTTCTTATATAACAAAATATTTGGTTGTAATAATGACCTAATTTTAAAACTAAATGTATTGAAAATATTACATTAGTAAATGTGTAAATAATTATGTATGAATTACGATGTATCAATTATGATGTATGAATTACGTGCACGTTAAATAAAATTATAGAAGTGTTTATATGTATGTGTTAAATAAAATTATGATGTATGAATTATAATTGGATTTAAAATACGCGAGATGTATTGAACTTATATTATATTTAACTCAAAATATTATTGTATCTTAAAATACAATGATGAAGATCTTGACCTCTTAAATAAGGATTATTCAGAAAATCACATAAACAAAGAAGATTTAGACTTTTATTACAATGATGACTAACATATATTACTTTGAATATACTATGAACAAACATATAATTATTAGATAATTACACTAATATTATCAACGAATATTTTTTGAGGAAACATGGTTAGGACTAGAGGGAGGGATGGTTGCATTGTTAGGCATGGCTAGCCGAGGCGTGGAGTTCCCACATCGATGCATGGTTAGTTAGCTATAAGCCTTGGAAGCATCCCTCCGATCTTTCACCAACGTGTGATGTTGGGAGTCCGCATCTTTCATCCCATTCCTTGATACCATCCTCTAGCACGTCTTCCTCCATCCCCTCCTCCTCCAGCCATTAGCAATTTCGGTATGCTTACCCCCACCCCATATATCATGATCTTATTACCCCCCAGTATTCCACTACCACCAGGGTCATTATTCTTAGTTCCAACTTACCACCATTGTGTCCCTACACCACTCCACCAGATTTGGAGTTCTCCAATCCATCCCACTAATGCTTCATTCGGCCATCCCACCCTTTGTCCCATTGTCAAAACCACATCTTACCCCTTTGTCCACAAGACCATTGTTGCCTTAGTGTAGGACCTTATTGACCATGGTGCTACTACTGCTTCGGAGCACGACCCCCTTTATGGATGTCCAGCGTGACCCTAGTGGTAGGGTCATCATCCGACTTCTTGGTAAAGGGTAAGTCATCCTATATTTATATTTATTTTTTTCTTCATATGACAAATGTTTGTAATTTAATTTTTTTGTATTGTAGTTGGACACCAAATCATTTTGCCAGTGAGTCCATTGGACACTGCATTCGGTCTCAATTTAGAGGCCCCTAAAATCATTATGATGTCATGACTAAAGAGGACTAATTGAAATGGTGGATTGACTTTAAGATACTTTTAATTTTTAATTACAATTTCATACAAATCAACCAAAATGGAAATACATTATTCCACTGCAATGTTTTCTTGTTTTGTACATACTAGAGTAACTTGGGCACCTCAGGATGAGTGACAAATTAAAAAGGTGTATGATAAGTTCTAATGAGTATAATTTTATTCACATATAGTAGCTTTAATTAGAAATTATTGGAATGTAATAATGAATAAATCAATTATTTTAATTCAAATTCATATAATTGGGTTTATTTGAGCTTTAACTATTTTTGTGTTAATGTTGTGTTTTTTTTAGATTAAAAAGTTTGAAGGAAGTCTCTACCTTTTTAAATTGACCAAATAAGCAAAAAGTCTAAGTTTTTTTTAATCAAAATAGAAAACAAAATCTGAGGAGAAGAATGAGAAAATAAAATCTACAATATCTCAAAAATAGAATTGGAAGCAAATCTTTTGCTAAATATAAGGAAACAAAATCCAAGAATTTTGGAAAGTTGGAAACAAAGAAACTTTTAACAAAATCTAAACCATAATATTTTCCAAAGATCCTTGGAGCAGAAAAACCAATAAAAAGACACAAGCATCAAGGAGAAAGGAGGAAGTTTCACAGAGTTTTCTTGGTTTCTTTTATTCTTTATAATTCTTTTGTTTTGCCTCTGCATGGAAGACCAAACCTTTTTGGTTGATTCCTTTATAATTCCCCATTGAGTTATGAGGTTTTCATCAACAAAAGTTTCATTATTTAATTCTCTATAACAATTATTTTAATATTCTAATTTCCTCGAAAACTAGATTTTGTGAGAGACTGTACTTGAACACATGATTGAGAGTCTTCCTTATCTTAAACTTTGATTTCTTAGTTAGTTCGTATTCTTCTAATTAATTTCTTGGGCGCATGATTCAAGACAGAGGAGATAAGCATTCCCATGGAGTATACGCATAGACAAAAGTGAGTACTGATTAAATCAGTAGAGTTATGCTTTACTGATGAGGTTCAAGTTGAATTAGATTGACGCATGTTCAATCTAGTTTAACTCTGTGAGAATTGAAAGGTGATAATCTTTAGATGACCAATGAAGAATTCATTGGTGGAAGAACTTGGGATCAACCACTTTTTATTTGTTGTTTTAATCTTTTTTATATTTTCTATTAAACAATCTCAAGCCCTTTTTATCTTTATTGTTATTGCTAACAGACGAGGCCTGAGCAGGTGTCCTCGTCCTTAGAGATGACCACTGTGGCGACCCTCGTTTGCTTATTTTCAGAGGTAGGGTCTGGGGCAGCCGCGACGGGAGAAGAGGGGCCAGCGGGGCATGAGCCGCCTGCTGTGCGGCGACTCAGCAAGGCGACTAGCCTCTTCTTCTTCTCAGTGTCCAAGACCATGTCTGCAAAAAACAACAAGTAGAGAATGAGAAGTGGCACACAGAAAATACAAATGCAGGCAGATACAAGAAGAGGTAAGGCAAATATACCAATATAGACGCTGAGAGTTTCAGCATCGTACTCGTGCCTGATCAGCTGGGTAGTGTCGAACACCACTCCTCAGCTGGAGAGAAGTTGGCACAGGTCACGATCGAAGGGTGTCAGCTCCTCGAGCCCTCGGGGTTTCTTGAATTTCAGTTTCTCCACCAAGTACAAGGGGAACCCGTCAAGCATGGTGGCGTCATAGGAGTTGCAACAGACTCTAAAGAACTTCCCTTTGAAGCCCTTGTAAGACTGCTGGAAGAGAGTTAGCAGAACTCTCCCTGCCACCCCATCGAGGCTTACCCAAAGCCTCTTCCCGGGGCTCTTCGCCTCAAAGAAATAGAGGAAGATGTCCACGGAGGGAGGGAACCCTAGGTTGTTGCACAGGATAGAGAAGGCCCTAATGAAGGCCCAGCTGGGCAGGCACCACGTTAAGTTCAGTAAGCAGAGCCCTCTCGAATTCGGTGAAGGGTAGACGGACCTTAACCTGTTTAAAGATAGTGGCATAGAGGAAGAAGCACGACTCCCCGTTGTTGCAGCGATCATCTACGCACACTAGCTTGCCCTCTGTGCAAGGTTGAACCGAGACGTACACATCACTTTCTTTGCCAATGACATGCCCTTTGATCTCATGCTCATCATCCCTGTGCTTTCTCAGGTCTTCACATGATGTAAGTTTCGAGGTCTCAGTAAGGAGCTCCTTAGGGGCCTAGGAGTATAGGGTCCTGTAGTCAATAGCAGGAGGAGGGTTGGAAGTGGTTTTGGTTCTTGCCATCTCGAATCTAAAACAAAATGAGAGGCAAGGAGAAGGAAAAAGGTTCAGAAGAAAGTAATGGTGTGTCTCAAACAGCGGGCAAAGACTCAAAGACGAAGAACACAAACAGGAAAGAAGAACAGAAACCCTAAAATGCGGAAATCATAAACAGACCCAGAGCAGTTATAGCATGTAAGGGGTAGCAGAATCATAAAACAAAGGCGAGAAGAAGAGTAAAATCATACCTTTGAGTGAGCGACGACGAAGGGTTGCAAGAGTAGGAGTAGGAGTGGAAGCGTTCAGGAGAAGATAGTGATCGCGAAGGTTTGAGTGAAAAGTGATGAAACAGTGTTGAGGCGTGGGGTTTTGAAGGGGTTTAACGTAGGCAAGGGAGCACAAACGTTAAAGGGTCCTCATCGTTGATATAAACACGCGTCCACAGATTAAGGAGGTTTGGTGAGATGTCCCTTCAGCGCACTATTCATGTCCTTTCGCTCAGTGCCACGTAGGTCACCCGAGCCAATGACTTAGTCTCTTCACTGAACAAGTTAACAGCTTGAGACTGGAGGGCTTGTGTACCGACCAGTCCTCGGACGCCGAGAATAGCTAGTAATGGTGAGCCATGTCAACTGGGTCCCACAGCATGGGCTAGAGTCACGTGGGCTGGGTTCCACAGGTAGTATGGATTAGTGGGCTGATTAGTCATCAGCGTTGGTCACCAAGATAGAACGATGTGTTCTCGTCGCATAGCAGGGTGACGAGTACACATCGGTCTTGGGTGTTTTGAACAACAGAATTAGAACATCTAACGTGGGTCCCAAGAGAAGATCGGTTATCAGAAAAATTCCCAGAGGTAGGGAGAGACTTTAATCACGAAGCACCCATGTGTGTGGCAGGAAAAGCACAATTAAGTGCAGAGTCTTGAAAGGTAGAATGCCCTCCAAGATTAGGGTTTCCAAGTGAGGCCGCATGCATGACACGAGAATAGTGAAGGCAATCCCAGGACAGGTGGCCCCAGAGATTAGGTGCAGAAGGGGGTACCCAGGTGGCCATCCTATTAGAATTTGCACTCAAGTTAAGGGAAGCCTTACGCGATAGATTACCCTAAGTCTGGGTGATAGCGGCGCAAGGGTATTCTTGTAAACCCTAAATATGGGTAGCAACACAGAGGAAACCCTAGATTATATAAAGGATAGCAAAACACTTCAGAGAGGTACATAGTTTTCTAGACCTAAACTGAGATACTCAATACACTTGGTGTGCTTGCCCCAGCATTGATTTGAGCGTCGGAGTGCAAACAGCCTCTAGGGCGTCCCTTTCTGTCTTGCAGGTGCAGGTTGTTTCAACACAGTGAAGTATAACCTAAGGAGAGGGAAGGAGGCGTGTGATTATCGTAGAGTCAACCGACAGGAGAGTCAACCGGCAAGAACACTAACTTTTCTTGCTTGTAGATTGATTCTGAACACTAATTTACTATTGGATTAGTTGGGAGATGACTTGGGGTCATCTGACCATAATTATACTATCATCTCTCTAGTTAGATAGGTCACATTGGAATCATCTTAATTTGACAGCAAAACAACATCTATCAAATTTGAGTTCAAAGTCAGAAAAAAAACCTTGTGACATGTTGACCAAAGCTTGGGCAAATGCCATCTAACCTACTTTGATAAGCAGTAGGCATGGGTTGAACTTCTAAACTATTGAGATATCCAAAAGTTCAAAGAAAAATCAACTCATAATAGAATGAATAAGGCTGCAGCTCGTGGTGGAGCATTACACTTCACAGGTTGAAAATCACATTTAGATATTGCAATGATCCTGGTAAGTACTCGTCACTTATATTTAAATCATTTCACTTCTATAACATATACTGCTTTTAGTTGTACAACATTATTAGGAGTGTAAATATGGTTGCCCCTTGAACCTGATGAACTCGTGCTCGTGAAACTTTTGTAAGTTATTGTTCTAAGTTTTTTTAATTTTTGTTATACTTTTAATGTAAATTTTTAACATTTCCATCTCCTAAAGACCGTGTAGAAAAAGTATCATGAGCGCTTGAGGACCCTTCAAGCAAATAGTTTCCAAGAATCAACCTCTAATGTCCACCAAGTACATCCAGCAACTAAGCTTCAGGCTTGGAGGAAGCTGCTTGAGGAAAGAGTAGAGGTCTAGTTTATGGTACGACAGGCTTGGCTGGTAACTTTTGCCAAATAAAGGAACAACTTGTCACGGAGTTGCAACAACGTTGTGATGCTTCCATTCGTACAAGTCAATTCCATCTAGAACAGAACATGATGACCAACCCCTTCCTTAAAGTGCATACCAAGCTGTAAGTTTAATTATTTCACGGTTATATTATATACTAAATGTTTTAGTTATTCACATTGTTTGTATTTTGTTTGCATTATGGATCACATCAATGTTTATTCTACTTCATGGGAGACTTCTATTTGTTTTAGTGCATTTCGTATTTTCTTTTTAGTACTTTTTATTATGTAATTGTATTATGGTACATTTCAAATTTTAATACTCTTGGTTAATTTTTAATTTAATTTAATTTTTTATTTTATAATAACATTATACATTTAAATTGTTAAGTTCTATTTTATGTTTTAATATTCAATTTGAGCTGAAATTATCTGGATATTTAAATAACTTGGATGATTTTACCAAATTTGAAATGAAATTATTCCGATATTACTTAGATTAAAAACTTTTTTACAGGTTAAAACTTGTAGAAAATCAAATTAAATTGCTACTTTTTGTTCCAACTCATTATTAATCTTTAATTTTATTTGCTAGCTTTAATTTTTGTAGGTTATATGAATTAAGTAAATTTAAGGAGGAAGCTCTTCAACTATGAGAAAATATGTCACTGAAATTTGGAAAATGAATTATTCAAATTTATTGATATAGCTTGTCACCGGTCCAAACTCACTCATTCGAATAGTGTAAAGTTTTATCTTTAAAAATATTTTTGTGTGAAAGGCTTAACCTCATATAATTTTATTCATATAATTTTATGAGAGTATTCATAATATTTTTTGTAATATTCTTTTCTGCAATACTAAACAAAACGACATATTTTATTGTTAAGTGCAAAATTGTAATAACATTTACAATGGTACACCATAAACTAGTGCATGAGAGTAAATTTTTATAAAAAATAGATAAGTTACTAACGGACACTTAATTAACAACTCTTTATTTTTCATAACTTTCCTAAACATGCATTTTCCTTCTACAACACTGCATGAAGGAACAACAATAATTATTTTATTATATGAAAGATCATATTAATTCCAATCAGGAAGCATACCAAGATTTTTTTACAACACTATTCTAACATCAATATTAGTAGAATATTATTAGCAACCAAGTTGTGATACCACTATTAGGTATCAAAGTATTGACATAATAACTCAACTAAAATACAAGATGAAAATAATAACAAAGCTTAAAATAGGAAATAAAATGCAATTTTACTATAAAAAAGAAATTAAAATGTCTTTCTCTCAATCCAAGAAAAAAATAATAATAAAATTTCTTGAAAATAAAAATAAAAAATACAAATATTGAGAGAACCTTAAAGGAGAAAACTAATTTTCCTCGGTTAATTTTTATCTTGGGCACTAAATTTGTAAGAAAAAAAAATGATTCTAGTGTGTTTATAAGATAACATTGTATTCCTTTTACAACTAGTAATCACACGAGTAAAATTCAATATCTTGCACATTTGGAGAAAGATGTCACTTTGAACATGTAGTTGTTGAACATTTGCTAATCAGTTGCATTAACCAGAGTTACTGTTGTTGTTGTTTTGTATCACTAGTTTTTGAAATAACAAAGAGAGATGCTGGTTTAGCAGTGGTAGCCAGAGTTAGATTTTATTTAACTTTTTTTTTTAAAAGAAATTTAAACATTAGTTGCAAATAATTTTTTCTCTCTCCATATTTTGGGGTTTGAGAATAATTTTGATGAAAAATGATCCTTTCACGTTTCACGCCCTTTTAAAAAAACTCAGTTACAAAATAATTTTAATCATACAATAATATTTAGTAGTATTTCAAGTTTAAAATAAAAAAGTATATGATTAAAATATTAATGTTCTAAGTTGTCAAGTGGATCGATATTTTTGTTTTTTAGGTGACAAAATATCACCACCCAACTTTAATTATCTATTGATTGATAGATAGATACATTGTAGTGTGATGGGATGTCATCAAAATAATGAAAATATTATTATTATTATTATTATTATTATTATTATTTATATAACTAACAGCCTTTTCTTCTAAAAATAATATTTTTCTTCAATGATAATTTTTTAAAATAAACTTAAGGTAGCATTCCATTCTCTATAAAAATATGAAAAAAAAAAAGTTTTATTTTATTTAAAGAAGTAAAATAAATATTTAAGACGGACGTATCTAAGACTTTACGTATAGTTGATGAACTAGGATTGTTTTTCTTAAAGGTCTTTTAAAAGAAAGTTATTCTATGGCTTTTTTGTTCATAAAATCATATTGACGTGGACTATTGTGATTTTTTTTTTATCAGCAACTAGAGAGGAATAACTTTATATGAATTCAGAACTTGATTACACGCAGAGAATGTGCCAATAATAACTTGCTACATCTGTTTCGCAATAATTATTGTTTAATCTATAAAATAAAATTCTTTTTTCATGCTTTCATTTTAACGTAGTTTTACAAATATTAATTTTACACCTTTAAATATAATAAAACTAATTTTCACAGTTTAAAGAGATCGGGATACTGACTTTATATTCATTTAAAAACTTACTATTTTTAGAATAAAATAATACTATTATATATAAATTAAATTAATAATTCCATTTACTTTATACTACACAAGTACCATCCCAACACACTACAATGCCTGTATCAATCAGTAGATAAAGAAAATTGTTCTCCAACCCCAAAATAAGGACAAGAAAAGAACCATGCTTTCCAACTAAATGACCTAAAGCGAACACCACTTTCATGATATAAGAGAAGTTGCAATTGATAAAGAAAACAAGTTATATAAAAAGCAACTCAACAGCAAAACTAACATTCAGTACTGCTAAAGTAGCAATGCACAACAATAATAATAGCTCTGGCTAATGTACCGGACTAACATAAACTTCATACTGATTTACGCAATTCAGCAGCTCCATGAGCAAAGTGGCATCTCTCTCCAAATGTGCAAGATCCTTTGGAAAAATTCTCACACAGCTTCGTCTTAAAATTGCTTCCATGCTCTCGAATTGGTGCACCAGGAACCCCTGGGTTAGCTTTTGATGAGGCAGACATTTGCAGGGTCAGTAGCAAATCCTTCACCATATTACTAGCTTCCTTGATTTGCTCAAAATTTCCCTCTAGTTCAATGTTTCTAATATTAGGATCAGATTCATGCTCCCGGATGGAAAGTTTGGCTCCAGTTTGGCGGCATATCTGTTTTGAGTTCACACCACCCTTCCCAATGATTGCACCAGCCAGGGATGCTTCTACGCTGATCTTGGCAGTGGCATGGGAACCAAAACTTGTAGCAGGACCAGGAGAAGGCTCCATTCGACCAGCAAAACGACCTGATGCAGTGGGTCCCATGGCACGATGATCATCAAATGATGGAGCAATATGCTTGCCAAGTTCCCATTCACCATGGGCAAAATGGCATTTATCACCAAATTTGCAACCTTCAGCAGTATTAAATTTGTTGCATATGCGGGTCTTAACAGCAGATGGTGCGGACCCATTTGGAACAGGTGGCAGAGCTGCAACATTTCTTGGCGCTGGAGGTGCAGCAGGCGTTAAATTCATTATATGGGCAACAGCATTATAGCCACCAGGAACGTAATGCAGGAAGTGGCAGCCCTCGCCAAAAGGACAACCAGAAGTGCTGCAAGATAATACACAATCAAGTTACACCAAACTCATTTCCACTTCCTTAAGTATAAAATGTAACATGAAGAAATTACTGGCTTATTTAGCAAAAATGGATAGCAAGGGAGTTTTAAAATAGGACAAGCAAGCAAATTAGACTATCAGAGTCGTCTACTATATTGTAATATATTCATACACCACTCATGCACACTGAAATGCTAAAAGATCACAGTTTCAGAACGGTTCCTCCAAATTGAACTACATGAAAAACTAAAGTATAAAACCAACTAATTGAAAAGGAAATAATACAGCAAGAGCACCGAGCCAAACAGGAGAAAGGCAAAGTCATACAGGCAGACCTCAAGCAAGGCCCACTCTCAGGACCAACCGGCTCACAGTAACAAGTATATTAGACAGTCTATCAAGACTAAATGAGTATAGCTTCTAGTTTTACCCATCCAAAATAATAATTTCATATCATCTCCACTCAAACTGAAATATAATAATCACAGTAAAGAAGACCAGATCCCTAAATAGTGCATTATGAAAGTCAAATAGAAGAAATTGAACGTGGAGAAGAGACCTAGAAAGCCAACAAAGATCTAACAAAAAAGTACCCAATCACAAGAAACTGACATTTATTTATGAATAATTCTAGAAAAGTTTCTCAAATGAATATACATTGACAGCCACCAATAAAAATGAAAAATCAGACATCCGATCTAAAATTGTACGAAAAGAGCAGGCAATCAAAGAACTCAAGCATAAATATAAATCTGCAAATGAATATATTTATTAAATTGCCAACTGGTAACCAAACGGCGTTGTCAATGGAAAGCTAGTGGAATATGGCGGAAGGCCAAAATTCTGCCATATAAATGTCATTGCAGACTACAGCACTGTCATACCAATTGAAGTACAAAACCACCAAAATTTACTTGTAGTTTTGACAACATACCTGACCCAATCAACTGAAGTTCAATTCATATTAGTTTGTTCAAAAGTGGGTTCAAAAGCAATTGAAAGTGGGTTCAAAAGCAATTGAAAGTGGGTTCAAAAGCAATAGAACCCATTAAAGATTGAAAAATTGATATTAAACATAATTACAAGGGAAACAAATTAATTAAGCTGAAAGGTAAACATTAAGAGGGAAATGATCAATTTATCGCCAAGAAAGTGATCTTGGTGCCAACTATATTCCATCCACTTGTTATCTTTTTCTACTCTGTTATTTCTGTTACGACTTGTTTAGACAAAGAACAGTATGTACCTGTATAAAAGCTTTGAATGCCCAGTTAATTTGCATAATTGCACAATTAAGTTTTAAAGCAACTAAACAATTAATTCTTAAAATAATTATAATAAAACACTATTAAGAATAGATAGGCAGTTGAAAAATATTTATTAGATAGGAATAGATTAGAACCTGAAAAACTTGGTACAAGGCTTCGATTTGCTTCCTACACCAGTTGATAAGGACTCCATTTCTGTTGCAAAACATTATTACTTATTCTCAGTTAATATTCCCTTTGCTTATTAATCTAGTAAATTTTATTCCAAAGCTATTAGTATTAACCAACAACTTTAAAATATAATTACTTTTGAGTGACAACATTTTAGAATTTTTTGTACGTTCTGGGTTCATTAGACAGGGAAATCAGATGTTAGGTTTTCCACTGCCCCAACTACAGAAAAACCGACCAATCTGAAACAATTCTACAACAGCAGAAGCTATGCTCATAAGCATGAGAGAGAAATTTCTCCCCTCAAAGGGCACCCCACAAAACACAAAGGAAGAAAACAAAGACAAACAACTTTTGAAGCATAATAAACCAAAGCGAAGGAAAATATCAAAGCCCAGGAAACCAAAAATGCTTAAAATCAAACCTTGCTTGGATTTCTTAAATCCACCATTGGAGTTGAAACCGAGTTCGAGCCTTCCCCTCTTGCGAGTATCCATCGATCGAGATCCGGAAGAAATGGCGAGTTCTAGGTATAGAAGATTGCAGAGAAAACCTAAGCTTACAACTGATGAGAGGAAATGAAAAGAAGAAGAAAAATTGATAGAAACTTAATGAGGAAAAACCCTAACCCTAGGAGTGGTGATCCTGAAAGGGGGTTTTGCAACAAGGAGCGTGTAGAAAGGAAAGAGTTTGATGAGGCTATAAAAATGAATAAAATGATAAAGATTGAGAAAAAAGTGTTTTTTTATCTCTCGTAATTTATATAAATATATTAATTTGATGATGTTATAAATTAGGTTTAAAGGTGGGTTGGATTTGTTCTGACATTTTACTGCTGCTCTCAATTTCCCTCACATGCTTCCTTCCCTCCTCACATGACATTATTCATTATTGATGTTGTCACTTTATATATGTAAATTATATTTTATTTTTTATTTAATTTTATATTATATGTATATACATTTTTTTATTTTAAAACTTCCTCAAACCAATTGAAAGTCCCTAAATAAATAAAAAATACGACTGAAAGTTCGAAGACAAAATTATACAAACACAAATTGCTGATAAAGCATTACAAATAAAAAGAGCAACAACTGAAAAAAAAATGAGACTATTACAAAATTCATATTTAACTAGATTAATTTTTTATTTATAAAACTCATGTCGTTATATGCTTAATTATTTTCAACATATATGTATATTCTTGCTGTTTCCTTAAATTCATGAATTAATTGACCACTTGAAAAAACAAGAGACATTTTGTAAAATGTTATTGTCATGTGTAT
Source organism: Phaseolus lunatus (assembly GCA_013389735.1). Classification (NCBI taxonomy): domain Eukaryota; kingdom Viridiplantae; phylum Streptophyta; class Magnoliopsida; order Fabales; family Fabaceae; genus Phaseolus; species Phaseolus lunatus. Next base: position 35,175,648 of record CM023857.1, on the reverse strand, counting down.
AAAATTTGTAGATTTTTTAAGAAGTTCTTCACTAACAAAATATTATAGTAGAATATAAGAATAGAATGACTACATTAATTGGATGATCTTTAATGTCAGAGTCTTTGTTTTAAATTTTAATTTATTTATTTTAGATCTTATTATGTTATATATTTTTACAATCTGTATTTTAATTTTTTAAAAATTTATAAGAAAAATTTTAATAATTTTTTTTATTTATTGATGGAAAAATATTTTAAAAATTAAACATAATTTTTAATTCTTACAGTTTATAATTTTATGTAATACTTCATGTTTTAAATTTTATTTTAGCATGTTTTAATAAGAAAATCTTATAAAAGAAGTATATATATATATATATATATATATATATATATATATATTAGATCAAGTACAATACTAACGCAAATAATGAATCTCGTATAATGTGAACTAAGTTTGATATCTTTTTACTCAAAAAGCATACTCAGTCTAGTAATTATCTAAATAACATTATTTACTATTGTTCATAATTCGATTCCTGGATAACGGAACAAGAATTGATGTACTTTAAAAAAACCAGTTTAGAATTTAGTTTTCACGAAACTGGATTTTTTTTTTGTTTTTTATTTAAAAATGAATGAAAGAATTTATAATTTTAGATTTTTCAAAAAATAATTATTTGAAGAAATAATTCTTTAAAAAGACATATTTTAAAAAATATATGTAAATAAGAAAAAAATGTTAATAAAAATTAACATTTATAAATTTATAAATATTTTATTTTTTAATTTTGATTTAGAAAATTTCATGGAAAAAATAAAGAATATTTTAAAAAAGAGTGATTTTTTTTACATAATTTAGATGATTGATTTTTGAATAATAAATATGATGATTAAAATATTTATAAACGTAATAATTATTTTTGTAAATAATTATTCAAAGAAAAACAATAATTTATAAAAATAATTTTTATAAACAACAGTATTCCCTATTTTTTTATACTTATTTAATGATTATGTCTATGATTAAAAATAATTTTTAAAATATTATAAATAAAAAAATTGAAAATGGACTCAAAATATATTTTAATATAAATTTACCTTTACATGTATATATTTACATTTTTTTATTTTAATACAAATTAAATAATCTCTTCAATAAATATTTAATTTTCTAAAAAAAATAATTTTTCATATTTTTAATTTATAATTAATTAGTTCTTAAAATAATTATTTTCTAGATAATTATTTTTTGAATTATAATATTTTTTAAATAATTATTTCTTAATATTAATTTTTAAATTATTACTTTTCAATATATTTATTTTTCTAAAATATTATCCCTCAACATAATTACTTTTCTAAATTTTTATTTTTTAAATATGTGTTTTTCAACAATTTCATTCAAAATATTTATTTTTTAAGAGAATATTTTTATTTTAAAATTCATTTCCTTTATTTTTAGATAAAAAAAAGAGATTATTTATAATTTGGTTATTTACAAAAGTGCATTAAATTGCAAGGATCTAAAAAATAAATTTAGAGTAGTAATAATCTATTTTAAATGATATTTGAATATTTTATTATTGAAATGAAAAGAGTATGCAAATAGAAAATTCAGTTATTCAGGCTTCATTTTAAAAGAATAATCATTTCTCTATAAGTTTCTTTTCTCCTTTCTCTACCTTTTCTCTAAAATGTTAACATCCCCACTCATCATATCAACCATTGGAGTCTGTCATTGGTATGATTAAATGGTGTGATTGTGTATAATGTGAGATGTAAATTATGAAGTTGAAATCAAGATAGTATTTTCAAGAAAGATAATATCGTGTTGAGATTGTTAGGACGTGCATTGACTAATGATGCGTCTAGAAAGAAGTATCATAACTCTACAAATGTAATTGAATCATATAAATGAAGTTATTCAAGTGGTGAAAGTCGAATAAGGTTCATGTGATTCTGTCTTAGGTGTGAAAAGAACTTTATCTTTCAGATTCATATGGATTAATCCTATCACATGAGATGTTTTGATTTATTGAGATTTTATGCGCATAATTGTGTGGATTTACAGCGAGATAGTATAACAGATGCAAATCTTTATGTATAAGTCAATGTATGAGTCTTTCAAAAGTAGAGTCAAGTGTTTGAGTATGTAAGTCAATAGAACTTTGACATGAGAAACATGGATGATGAATTATGAGAGACACTTGATGATCTTGTGTGAAAATGTATGAGAATCTATGACTTTATGTTTGTTAATTGAAGTTGAAATTATGTAGAATTTTTTTATAATTAGTTTACCTTATTGTTTGTTGTGTTTTGTTTTCTTTACTTGTAATAATCGTGTGCTTTCACTAAAGTAGATGAGATTGCAGGTAATAAAGCTCTATAATGAACAACTGGAGAATATTATATTTTGATTACAAATGTTTTGTTTTTAAACTTTTATATATATATACACATGTTTATATAATAATTTGAAAATTCATGCATATATTATATTTTAGATGTGAGAATTTAGGAAAGTTACATAAATCATGTTCAAAATTTTGTTATTTGAGAATTAAATTCTGTTAAAATAGAGTGCGTTACTTGGATAATTAATTGACCTACTATCCTATTAGGTAAAACAAAAATTAAAATATGTTATTTTGGAAAATATTTCCACCTTAACAATTACAGAGGTAACTAAGTATATATAAATATACATTTTTTTTTCAAACACATTACTTAAAAAAAAAAATATTTCCAGCTAATTTATTTTAGGAAATTTTTTTTGACACTTACTAATTTTGCTCTGAATAATAATTTGAAAGGAATTGTTACCAATTTCTTTGCAATAAATCACAAAATTCTTATTAATTTTATTGTGATTTTCGGGATCATGAACGTTGCTGGCATCACCGTCTCCATGATTGCCTGGGAGAACGACATGGGGCGAACTCTGGCTGGGGGGTACACCCAACTCCCCCACTGCACATTCTCCTATCTCTCTTCGTAATTCCTCGTTGGCTCTACGCAATTCTTCGTTGGTTGCTAACGAGGCATCCAGTTCTGCTTTAAGCTGACCCTGTCTGAGGGCCCGGTCAGCATTGGACGCCGCAAACGCTTGTTGAAGGTAGCAGATGGTTTCCATGAGTTCCTATATGGTGATGTGGTCGTCTTCCTCCCTTCCAGCAACGCCTTGCCTAGTGTTCCTCATATCATCTGGTATCTTTGATTACAACTGTGGATGAGACCTAGTTTTATCGGGCCCCACGGTGGGCCCAAATGTTCTCGCCGGTTGACTCAGCCGCCGTTGACTCTGAGGCAGATGGTGGCTCCTCCTATCTTCGCGGTGGTTCTGTGCTTCCCAAAGGATGGCTCCGTTGAGACAGAGGGGACCCTACTTGTAACTGCACTCCGACGCTCAAATCAATACAAGGCAAGAAACATCAAACAAGCAAAAGTGTTTAAGCTTATAATGTGTGTGTAAGAACTATGTCTTGCGTAGAAAACAACTTGTGTTTACCTTGGGTTTTATCCCCTTATATAATTGCTTCTAGGTTAACTTGCCGCTGACATTCTCTTGCCAAAGCCTTGCCTCTAGTGAATTTAGGGTTACCTTTTCGGGATACTATTGCACAGTCTTAGTGCAACTCCCGTGGCAACATTTTTTTTCTGGAGTGCGTATCTAATGGTATGACCGCTAGGGTTACAATGTGTGTACCAGCGCCGCTAGACCAATCTGTTATGTAAGTGCCCTAATTTCTCACGTGCCTTGCATGTAGCTTTCTCTGAAAACCCAAGCGCTCTTGGGATAATTTACTTGTGCTAGACCCGAATGTCTTATACACACTCTACATGTAAGGTATATCTATGAATCAGGCTTTTTCTAACATAATACTTAACACGTGTAATTTCTGGGGATCCCTCTATGGATCCCTCTATGGGTCCCACTATACCGACCTCTACAGTGTCGACCTCTTCCTCATATATCCTTTGCAAAGAAATTGTCCTTTGCAATAAATATTTCGCACAAAATTCTTATTAATTTTATTGCACTTTTACTTATTTATTTTTTTCATTTGAGTTTGCATAAGCAAGAAAAATTGCATGTTTTTTTTTAAGTTGGTCATGCATATTTTCTTGGTTTGAAATAAATTGGCAGATAAATTTGATAATATTTGAATAAATTATATTTTCTTGGTTTGAAATAAATTGGCAGATAAATTTTGATAATATTTTAATAAATTGACAAAAAATCTACAATCTATTTATCTATGATATGGGGAAAGGGAAAGGGTATGGAATAAGATGCAGTGTGGCTTGTTTTATAGAAATGGGTCTGACAGGAAGGAAGGAGAAGAACATATTCCTAATAATTTGGTGCATTAGAACCCTACATATCCTATATTCGCAATTGAAAAAGAAAAACTAAGTTTGAAAATATTATAAATTAGTAGCATTCTTACAAATTCAATTTCGTACGATAAAATAGTTGGGATTTTTTTTTTTTGCAAAAAGTTACTTGCGGGTTTAAAATTAGTAGGAAAATTACCTGAGAAATTTAAATTTACAGTAAAAGTACTTGCTATTTTTTACATGAATTTTTTTTGCAAAAAAATTGTGATGAATTTTATTTTGCATGAAAATTTTATGTGACCGTTTTTCGCAGAAAATTTTGTAGAAATTTTCTCGCAAGTTTTCAAATCTTATAGTAACTAATTATCTATGAATGAATTACCTACTAATTAAAATCTTTAGGAAAAATAGTAAAAACACTTTTTTATTGCAAACTTTTGTATGAAATTTGTAGAAAAATTCTCACGAAATACTTAAAAATATAATATTGAATTAAGAGGTTTATTTTATATTAAATTTTTTTATTTTAATTTCATATCATATGTATGTGAGTACTATGGTATTCATGAAAGACACTAAAGTTTAGAATTTATAAATAATAGTAAATAAATTAGTTTATTAGTGAATCAGCATTTTTTCAGCAAAAGCCCCCAAATAAATCCTGCAGCAAAACAATTATAGCTTAAATAAAAACATTTTTTACATTTTTAATCGTCTATCTAATTTTTCTAATAAAAAGATTTGTATGCAAAAGATCACCCCACTTTTATTGAAAAAAAATCCAAATTTCCCATCAAATAGATATAATGTTAAAATAGGTTATATAAACAAAGACAGTCTTTATTTACAACAAGATGATTGTTATGTTGAATTAAGACTTAAAATCTACTTTACATGATAATATGATAGTCTATTAAAAAATTATTGAAAATGATGATAGTCTATTATTAATTTATTAAAATGATCATCTACCATGATGTGCCAAGTTCAATAATATACTTGACATTAAAGTCTCACATATAAACTAAAAATAATGTGAAAATAAAGTATATAAATACAGGGCCATTGTTATTTTATAAACTGATTTTACATAATTAATTTCGATTTAAATCTAATTATAAAAAACATTGTAACGTATATTACTATAGAACTTCTACTCAAAAATATTTCTCATGAATAAAATCCAACATTAATTTCTCAAAAACAAAAACATTTTCACTTTTCTTCTTACTTCACAATTCTATCTTTTCACACTTTGTTCAGAATGCAATGCTCTAATCATCTTCTAATAACACTTAATGCACGCATATATTCAATAGATTCTATAATTGAAAATTTATTTATAATTAATTTACATATTTTTATTTAAATATACAACGAGAGATTATAATTATTTTAAAAAAAATTGTTTATACCTTAAGGGAAATGTTAAATCTATCTGTACTTAGTGAGAAAAAAAGTAGGAAAAAAATGAGTTTATTATGTATTATACTATGAAAGAAAAAAACACTAAACGTAATAGTCAAAACAATTTGTTAAAAGATATAACAATATATTTTTACAATAACTTTCAGTCCTTATAATATTGGTCAGTAGTATAACTGATATAGTATAATAAAAAATAAAGATGATAAATATTGATAAAGTACATAAAAGCAAAATCACAGTAAAAAATCAGATAGATGCAGAGAGAGAAAATAAATAGGAGTAGAAGGATTGAAGAGGTAAATAGAAAAATGTCAAATCAGAAGAAGTGAATAGAAGAGTAATGATAAGGCCAGGGGGTAGCTAAGTTAGCAGTGTTTTTATTGTTGTGTTTCAAAAATACATAAAAATATATCTTCCTCTGCTCAGCTTAGGAAACAACTACACCCTTTACACCTTCTTCTCTATATTCCAGTCCATGATGTTGCTCTGAAAACTCTACTTTCCTTCCACGAGTGCAAGAAGTTCAGTTTCCGTTAAAGTCCCACACCGCGTAATGTCACCAAAACATTAATATTTATAAAGATGCCATCTTCGATGAGGCTTGTCCCTTCGGGGACATCCGATAAAATTGGAACGATACAGAGAAGATTAGCATGGCCCCTGCGCAAGGATGACACGCACAAATCGAGAAATGGTCCAAATTTTTTTTTCTCCCTATTGAGTTCGTTTTATGGAGGTTCAGGTCAGTTTCTTCCAAGTTGTGTGTAATTTTTGAATCTTTTATTACTTTTGTAACGCGTAATAATCAGAAGTTCTATCACAATCTAGTTTTTAAGTTTGTTTGATGGGCAAATAGTCAAATTACATCGCCCATGATGTGTTCTTCATAAACTGATAATTTGAATGCTGTTACAGGGAGTTCATCATTATTCTAGTATTCAGAGATAGTGTTCCACACCCCAACCAGGCTAGGAGGAAGAATGCTAGTGGGAAAGTGCTGGGTTTCTTTTACTAGTCTAGTTTCATTTGAAAGCTTTTGGGCTGATTTCTGTTTTTTTTAAACTCACGGCTCGTAATAATCAATGTTAGACCCCTCAGTATAGCATAGAAGGAGATGTTTTTCTGAAAAGAAAAAATAAGGAAGTGTTCACCATGGCAACAGCTAACATAGTCCCACATTGATAAAGTTTCAAAACTAGAACACGTTTATAAAGTAACACCTCATGCACTTGGTCACGACCTTACTTGAACAGGATCTGTTCTATAGGCTCGTACCTCTGTATCCTTGAGTTCTAAGGAGACAGGAACTGAAGTTTGGTGGATGAACCATGACCCTGTGATCAGAGCGTGATTAATGGTCAGGTGTGTTTCTCGAAACACACCCTTAACTGTAGAGGATCGTTCCCAGTCATTCTGACCTGGGATGGTCACAGGGTTGTCTGACAGACTCTCTCCCTTCAATTTTCTTTTTTCAGTCTTAACTCCTATGTCACTGTGTACTTTTACTGTATATTTTTATTGTGTTACATTTAGAGTCATTAAACCTAACCTAAATTGAAGGGTTGTGTTATAAAATTTTACAGTTTTGTACCCACATCCCTCATATTATAGTGTTATTTTTTTCTCTACCTTTTTACTATTTTTTTATTTTCTTCAATTAATATTATGTGAAAGGGCAAAATGTCAAAATGAAACTTTGGCACCTCATATGAATAATACATATAAATGAAACTTCCTTCTACTTCTTTTTTTCTTCCTTTTAAATGCACACGATAGTTTTAATTAACATATATTTCATAAGATTTGGTAAGTTAATTTTTTATGCCTTTTTTATCCTACTTCCTATAATTAATTCGATACGTTATGAATTAATTTGAAAAAATTTATAGAATTAATACAAATCACATACATGCATAAAAGAATAGTTGTAGGATAAATAATAAAACTAATTAAAGAACATAAGTTAATTTACATGTTAACGTGACAGTTAACATATTATATCAATAAACTAACTTTATTAATTAGCATTTTCATTCAAAAGATTAATGTAAAAAAAATTATTTTAAAATACTAATTTTTAATTTTAAAACTTGTAAGAATTGATTACAAAAATGACATATACCCTCTTAAGTTTTTTCCCCCTAAAAATTACATTAATTACACTGCTGCAATACCATGTTAAAAATCCAATTACATTACTGTGCCAACATTCCATCTTTTACCTTGATTTTATGAAGGATGATTTTTTTTTAAATTTCTTTGTTGTCATTTTGACTTGCGTCTCTTTCTAATTCCAATAATGCCAGTCAGTAATTAAAGAAAGAACAGACAGTGTAAAACGCTTCACCATTGTTGATTATAGCATCTGATTCTATGAAAGGACATTAATGGAACCCATTTTAAACGCACAGCATAGTATTAAACATAAGTTTGTTGGTTTGACAGGAGAAAAATACAAAAATACAAAAAGGAGAAATAAAAAGTGAATGCGTTTTAAGAATTTTTTTACCTGTACTTATACAGCTATTCTTATTTATTTTTCTTCATTTATATTAGTTCCTGAACTCGTGCATACAGGCGACTTTAATTTTAAAAAACAATAATATTTTGTTTTCATGATAATTTAATTAGATAACTTTAAAATATTGAAGTGTATAATTGAAAAATATAATAAAATATATAATTAATATATAGAAAATTATGTATGAAATTAATAGAGAAGAGGAAAACAATAACATTATAATCTATGTTTGTGAAAATTTTAAAATCGTATAAAGCGAATTACGTACATAAAAATAAAAATATATATTAACGATCAACATAAATGAGTAAGTACAATTCTAACAATAAAAGTTGTAAATTATGAATAAACAGTGCTCTTGCTATTTTTTTTATATAATTAAATCTAAAATTGTTAAAATTTTAAATTTGCTTATAAAAAAAACTTCAATAATTAGTTATGTGAATTATAAAATGATAAACATTCAACTTACAGATAATATAATAAGTGACCACTTTACTTATTAAATTTAAATATATGAAGTAATGTAAATTTAGTCTTTGAAACGGTAAAATATTAATTTTAATCCTTAAATATTACTTTATTTACTTTTTTTTAAATTTCAATCATTTTAGTTTAGAGAAAGACCTTCTGCAACTCATTTTATTAATTTTATATTAAATAATTTAATTTATATTTAATATTAAAAAATAGTTTTCATTTAGTTGTTTTAAAAAAAATTGATTGTTAAAGATTTTTTTTCCCTTACAGTTGTCATCTCTACCAAATACAATGCGGCAGCGCCACCATCAATTCTCAAACACACTTGATTCAGAAAAATATACATAAATTGACAGTTTTCAAAAGATTAGTGAGCATCCATATAAAAACTTCATCTGAAACTAAACTATCGAGCATGTATATATACTCGCTACCACGCATATAACAACAAAAATGCATCACTTTTTGGTTGCAGACATTAATTGTTTCATGAGATTCTGCATCATCTATTCCTGTGAGGCATCAGCTCCTCTCCAACCCCAACAGTGCGAACCATTAACTGAGAATTCAATGCAAGAACACGTATATAGAAAAAAAGGAAATTAAATCACTGAAAAAATAGCTTGCAGTTTCACTCACACTCCAGTTCTTTTAGCAAAAACTTCCAGACTAAACTAACATGACAAAGGAACTCCCTTTTTTTCTTGAATAATTTTCTTCCAGTAGAAAATCATGTTCAAGAATAAAAGTGCTACCATAATCTGAATGACCATTAAAACCAGAGTGATAATGTCTCAATATTTAAAGCATATGGCAGCTTCAAAATTGAGTGTTTGGAGCACTTATGTAAGACTGTTATGGGGATTTTTTTTATTAAAGCGAGCTAAATTTTTTAAAAACTGAGATTGTTTTTTAAAAAATTATAATTGAGAAAATCGTCATAGGTAACATTATTTTATTATAAATAATTCATATTATATCAACACAACTTCACTTTTAACGTATCAGAAAAATTGTTACATTGACATAACTTTTCCTTATTTGTAATTTTTTTTTAAAAAAAGTATTCATTTTAATAAAAAAAAGAAAAATTTCCGCCACTTTCTTAAGAAAACTGTTGTTATGAGACCATTTCTTTTCTAAAAACTTGGTATATTCCATAACCATTTAACTGCTTGAATATAATTAGATGAGTATTTGGTTGAGTTGTCTAATGGCTGTTTTGATTGATCTCATGTGGAGCTTATCTATATGTAGGGATGTAGAGCTTATCTATATGTAGGGAGAGTGAGTGTTTTTTTAAGTTTTGATTTATTCTCTTTTTTGAAAGAGATAGAAAGGTTAAATGTTTTTTAAAAGAATTAAGACACCCCTAAAGTATCATATTTTAATTTTATTAATTCTTTATAAAAAAAAACATTTAACTGCGGAAATTCATTACAATAGTCCAACTATTAATATTCAAAATTAAACAAAACGGAAGAAAAAGCTACTCCATACATTTCACAAATCAATAAATATTCAATTATTAATAACAAATTTATATAAAAATATCTCTTTTCAATATAAATCATAAATATTGATTATTCTTAATTATATATAAGGATATTGTTAAAAGAATAGCTTAAAAAACACTTTTATAATAAAATAAAAAACCATAAACTATTAAATAATAATCATAACTGTAACGTAGACAAAAGAAAATGATACACTAAATTTAATTTAATACAAGAAACAATTACAAGTAAAATACCTTCCAATCATTGAAGTCAAATCGGAATACAAAGTGGCTGAAAGCAACATCCCCAGAAACAACTGAATTTGCAGCAGGAGCATTCCTTGGCGCTGACATTGAGTGAGTGGATGAAAAAAAACATGAGGGTGAAATCTAGGCTAACTGTGTAATATGAGTTCAGAGTTAGTATAAGTATTTTCAAAATAACTCACAAACTAGTTGCCATCCAGCCTCGTTAACTTTTATCTCAGCACGACCATCTCGGACTAAAAAGGATAAAGCAAATAAATTCTCTACGGTTTGTCCAAACGAGTTCCGATTCAAAACCAGATTTTCAAGCTTCACAACTTTATTCATCCTTAAGATGTTAAACATAGTTAACATGTGCTTATCAGTCTCAGTTATCTCTTTCCCGGAACCTCCACATAGCTGCAAAAATATACAATGATATAATAAAAAAGAAAAGATTAGTATGTCATATTACATTAAAATCACTGAATTTATAATTCGAATAACAGAAAAAACCGTAGCTTCAATATAATTCCATATTCGACTACGGCTCAAAGATTGCATCTTCATAATTTTCTCACCACAATTAAATGCGAGGTAAGCCGTAAGAAACTTCAAATCATGAAAATTACAAATGGAAGACTTGAGCAGCATTTAAAGGTCTATCAAAATGAAAACCACTTGTGAACTCTAATTTTCTCTCCTGTTTTATTTCTAGCAAAACTGCAGACTCAAATAATAAGTTTTACCTCTTCAGGCCGTGCAAATTCAGTGGATCTCATACGCTTTCGACGATTAATGACCTTCTTCTGCTCTATTTTAGCATCCATTGGGCCCATCCTGAAGAAGCAAATTCGAAATGAACATCCAAAGAAATATTACAGTTGGGTAAGAAAGAATTCCCTCGTATATACGGAACGGACACTACATTGTACAACACCCATAACCCGGTCTAAAAACATCTGACACTGCAACTCCAATATCATTCCAAGCTACTGAGTTTCTCCTGCAATCTTGTGTGCTATTACTTCGTCCAAATTGTCCTCCGAACTTTCTAAGAATGTGTGTAACAAAGTCTGAAGGAGTTATTCCACCATTGGCAGTAGTTCTCACTGACATTACCAAGGATTGGGCGATTTCCAAAAGGGCTTTTGCGTCAGCTACTTGTTCTCTTGGTTTTGTAACTGAAATTAGAAAAAACATTAGAACAATTAAAAGCAAAATTTAAACATGAGAAACAAAGTAAGTCGTGTGAACTACACTGGAAAAACTTGGTGTATTATATTTGTTACTATGGGGCACAACTAAACGAAACAAGGTTAAAAAGTTTTTTTTTTTTAATTTACCAGAAAATTGGAGAACAGAACCAATTAACAAAAGGGATAGTTTTGGATGGTGTGGCTGAGTTTGGACGTACCCTAACAAGCAAACATGCATATGGGGGTGTGGATTAGGCGTATCCAAACGAACAAACGTGCATATGGGAGCGTATGTGGAAGTAGTCATATATGTTCGCATGTCATTCTTGGTCTTACAAGTTGCACCTACTTATATTATAATTTTACCATATATTCAAGACCTGATTTCCAACACACATTTTATATCAAATATTATATATATATATATATATATATATATATATATATATATATATATATATATATATATTTATGAGTAATTTATCAAGAGTATATCAGTAATTAATATGATAAACTTAACTTGTTGGAATAAATTCTAATAATATCTTATGAAATAGATTTAGATCTAATCTAATAAACTTTATAAAACTAACTTACAAAAATAATGTTTATTATAATCAATGTGAATCTTCAAAAAGTTATTGCCAAATAATATATCTTTTCGACTAACATAACAATCATGTTGTATGTGTATTTTCATTACTCTAGTTTATATGGAGCCATAACTTACATCCTATCATGACACTAAAGATGACTTGATATTTACGTTTCCATACAAATCAATCAATAAATTATTTCTTATACACTTTGTTTAAATTAAGGGTTCTACTATTTAAGAGTAAGAAAAGGAGATGAAATAAGAGGAAATAGACTAGTTTGAACTAAGGAATTTACAGTGAAATGCATGGAGAGATTGTGGAAGTTCAAGAAGAGCTATTTCCGCACTCAATTTATGAGCTCTTTCGTCACTCAATTAATATGATTTGTTTAGAAAGTTAGCATGAGTTTGAACTTTTCTTGTCCTAATTAACGTGGCATTATTCCTCTTATCTGCCAACCAACTTTTCTGTATCATCAACCAAACTTTTATGTGTCACCCGTGCATTTGGCTAATTCATATGATATATATAGGTCTTAATGACACATAAACCATTAAAAATGTGGCATAATCAGTTAAGTACACACACTACTGAATGTAAATCCAACAAAATGGAAATCCAATAAAATGGACATCCAATTTTGTCAATATCGGTTGCTTCTTTTCCTACCATGAGTAATTTAACATAATATGGAAGCAAGTAACACTATGATCATTGTCTAAATAAACAAACTACTTTTTATTTTACAATAAAAGACATGCACTTTCAAAATTTCTAATAAAGTTTTATCTCTTTCTACAATCTTTTTTTTTTTTTTTTAATTCATATGACCTAAATTTCTATTTTAATTCTTTTTCGTTCATTCTTTTTTTCATTTTCTCACTTTGTATCATTCGATTCCTACAAAGGTACTACAGACATTTTGATAAATAGAATTTTTCATCCACTTCCATACTTGGTATAAAATGTCTCTTGCTTAGAAGAATTTAGAAGCATGTTTTAATTTTGAATGATGATAATTAATCTTTAATAATTTTTTTAGTCCTCTATACAAAGTAATTTTAATACAATTTACACATAAATTAAAGTAAATTAATTCGATTGGTCTGGTTGAAATTTTAAATAGCTGATGTATTAACTTTATCTTTATTATTAATATTTTTTAAAAATTTGTTCATTATTTATTAATAAAAACACACATGTTCTGATGTTCATAATATCTGATAGAGACAAATAAAAAAAATGTTTCATACAAACTATAAAGTGCCTTATAAAAACCATCAATTTCTTCTAAATAATATCTTTTATTAAGGACCAAATTAAGAGAGCATTAATTTATATGAAAACTACGGTATTTTAAACTTGGTCCTTTTCTTTGTTCCACTTCAATTGATAACTCTTAATAATAATACGATTCAACTAATGTGAAAAAAACTTGTTGAATAAGTCACATCACTTGAACAACTCATAAAAAAGAAAAAAAAGTTTTAATAATAAGAAGAAATCAACACTACTTAATTTCTTAAAATGTCCAATTAAATAGATTTGATTTGTACATAAATTTAGTTGATATTCACCATTTAACTACATGGGGACAAAAAATATTCTTTTTAATAACTTATAACCTTTAAAGATATGAATTAAAAAGAATATATTAATAAGTAGAGATCTCATATTACAAACCATAGGATGTAGTAAACCCACATTTCATTAGATGATAACAAACCCTCCCATGGTGGATCTTTCATGCCACTGATATTAAAAATTATTAATTATATATGCCGTCACATTCATTATATATTTCAAATATAGTCAAACTCATTGTCTTTATCCATCAAAAATATATATTTAAAATATAGTCAAATACATGCATTGTTTTTTTATCCAGAAAAATAGAGTGCGCTTGAAGCAAGAGATTGTATGTTCTATGTAAATCATCCAATTTGACATGATTCTGTCACGAGAGGTGCTTATTGGATGAAATTCCAAAGACGATATATACATGTTTGGGTGTAAATAACAAGTGCGGCAATATGCTTAATTTGGCAGTGTTTGGAATTATTAATTTTATTTCCACAAATAGCTTTAAAAACAATAGTTCCTCAAAAAGTCCCCAAAACTAATCAGAACCACCCACGCATTACCATAAAAAAATAAATAAATACCTTGTTGATTTAAGCTCTCCATTTCACTAAAGATCGAATCGAACTTGTCAGAGTCAGGCCTAGCAATTTCTTCCCTTTCATCTGAAAAACCAAGAGGTACACACGCAATCAAAGTTCAAAACGCTACTATTCCATTCCTCACAGAAAATCGATAACGACACAGGATTGGCGGTCATTTTGTACATTGAGTGCTAGCTAGGAATGACTATTCGAAGTGATAGAGCGAAACTAAGAGTACGAATTAAGCAAAGCGAATCAAACAAAATTACCATGAATCATGTTTTTGAAGGCCAGATACCGAGAACGAATACCTCGACGGCATTTCGGAGTTTGGTAATCACCGTCGTTGGTAACGGCGTGGAGTTCGGAGTCACGTTTGTCGATGCTGCTGCAATCACCATCACCGTCCAATTCGCATTTCACGTTGATCATGATGTTGTTGTTAAAACGAACAGTGGAAGGATTTGGAGAGCGTAATGTAGAACGAGAAAGGAAGGGAGTGTAAAAGGAAGAGAAAGAAGAGCGAGGAGAAGCTGAAGAGACTCTTTGCTCCTTTTGTATAGTCCTTGAAAGACAGTGTTTGGTTTGTTAGAGAGGGTGATGAGGTAGGCGGATTGGTTTAACTTATTGGCTTCCACCGGAAGATTTAGAAGAGTGTGAAACTTTTACATTAATTATAAATGTAAAAAAATGTTTATTTCTCTTTTCTTTTACTCATTTTTATTAATAAGGTGACTTATTCGTTAAAATTTATCTTTTATATACTTTTCTTTCCTTCCTTTGTCACCACCATATCCTCGCATCACTCCTCCCCCAACATTTCTCCCTCCTTTGCTAAGATTGCATTCCAGGTTAGCTTTAATTATTGTGTATATATATATATATATATATATTAATTATTTACTTGTTAGATATTAACTATAGTGTTAAGATTTAGGTAATTATTAGTAGAGTTAATTTTGGTGTTTAATAATATGTCATGTGTTACTTTTTTATTTATTTATTTGAAGTTTATGTTATTTGGTTTGTTAATTTGAGAAAATTGTATTTATTTTATTATAAATTAGTGCAAACACATGAGTAATAGCATCTTTGTATTTAATTTTTTTAATTTGAATAAGTCGTTGAAAAACAAACTTTGCATCAACTTGATCCTAAAATGATAATTAAAAACACTTTGAAGATGAAATATGGTGAGTCTAGATTTTTTTTTAAAATTTAGATTTGTTTCTATGTGACTTCTTCTTCTTATTATTATTTTGGTTTGGACAACAATTTAGAATAT
Organism: Phaseolus lunatus; assembly: GCA_013389735.1. NCBI lineage: Eukaryota > Viridiplantae > Streptophyta > Magnoliopsida > Fabales > Fabaceae > Phaseolus > Phaseolus lunatus. The sequence continues at coordinate 35,159,899 of CM023857.1, read as the reverse complement.
ATATTATTGCCTAAAAAGATATATTGAATTTAAATATTTAATTTTGAAGTATGAATTTTGAAATTAAAATCTTAGATTTCAAAATATTCAATTTAAAAGTTAAATATTAATGTTTTTATTCATAACAAATATTTATAATAAACACATCTCATAAACTCTGATTAAAAATAACTATTTTAAATTCAAAATCATAATGACAATCAGAATTTTTTTTTTTTAAATTGTAACATCTTTATAAAATCATTTTCATATAAACTACGATAATATATTTCAATATAAAACACATAACGTCTTTTTTTTATAATAATAATTATATTATTAAATATAATGCTTCATCTTCTCTCTAATGTGGATGATCTTCTTTCTTTTATTAAGAGTGATGATGATTTTTTCTATTTAGATGATATGGCATGTGAAGAATTATGCTAGATTTTAGGTTAAAATTGATGTTTCCAAAGTTATTTCAGTCATTAAAGATCGTACTTGTCTAATGGGAAATTCGTCTAAAAGTTTTATGCGCAATGATATATTTGATTTCAATGTGCTTAAGTTTTTTGATATTCATACTCGTAATGGTAAAGTTCTCAATCCCCTTCCTGTTAGATGGGAGTTTCCTTCACTAGGTTGGGTTAAAATTAACATTGATGGTGCTCCTGGGGGTTCTCCTGGTTTTGCTACTTGTGGATGTATTTTTCGTGGAAGTATGAGGGAGCTTATTGGTGATTTCTCTACCTTTTCTTGATGTTCATATTGTTTTTTTTTGCTAAATTTTATGGAGTTATACATGCTACTGAAGAAACTGAAAAGATGGATCTTACTAATTTGTGACTTGAATGTGATTATGCTTTGGTTTGTCCTGTATTTAGTGTTAGAACTGATGTTCCTTGGATGCTTTGTAATTGGTGGAACACTTATATTAATTATCAGAGCTTTTATAAAAAAAATAATGCTTCATTATTCTTAATTTTCAATACATATTAAGTAATACTATTTTAAAAAATTCACTAACTAATAAAATATTTTATTTCATTAGAAAAAAATCTGAACTTCATAATTATTATCTATGAAATCATTTAATAAAATTTATATTTAAAAAATATACATATATTTATATGTGTACAATTATAAAAAAACGAAACCATTATTATCAAGTTGTTGTTGGGCTAGTGTACCAAATATAAGGAGAAATTTGAGGGTGCAGAATGGCACTGAAATGTAATGTGCACTTGAAATTAGCAGTCACAACCAGAGATAAAAGAAAAATAGTAAAATGTTATTATGAAACCGTTGATAACTGATATACATCTTGGAATTTGCTCCCTCCCATTTTCTTTAATTGCAGAGAATTTCCTTATTACTTTATTTCTTTTTCAAGAAGAAGATTTGGGATTTGGATTGGAATCAAAGATGAATCAAGAACTATAGAACAAGATTTCATTTCAAAAGAAAATAAAAAAGAAGTAAATTCTTTCAGCTGAATATTAGCGAGATGTGTAAATTCTCAAATATTATGTGAAATCTCATTTTCTTTACAAAATATTTTTTAAAAAAACTCGTTATTTCAAAATTTTCTGCGTGATTAGTTATCAAAGATTTAATTTTCAAGTATTTTTATTTTGAATAGTTATGACAAATTTTCTAAAATCCTTAAAAACATTTTAAAAATTAGAAATAAGTGCATGTATATTAAAATGTGCATCCTTATTATATTGAATACTTAGATAAATATAATGTTTTTTTTTTTTATTTCTAACTTTTATAAAAAAATTATTTAATTAATATTTAAAACAATTAGTAGGTAGTACAAGTATACTTATTTTCCTATAAAATTGGAGATGAGACGAAAAATTTAATATTTCATTAGTATGAAGACGAATTTTTACATTGAGTATGAGGTCGCATTAATTCTATTCTATTGTCTTCCTTAAAGAGATAAGTGTAATGTAACTTCCATCTTTTTTTTTTGTTATAGATAGATCAAATAAATCCATCCATATGTATAAGTTCTATTTTTTTTAATAAAAATAATTTTTTCATTAAAAAAAGACTTTGAGTGTATCTAGTAAGACATGTTTAATATAATTCTTTTGAATGAATTGAACATAACCAATTATTCTTAATTTTAGAGATACAATTTAAGATTCTAATAGTTTTGAATGACGATGGTTTGTGTATAATTTGTTTCTATATTCTATAGAGTGAGAATATAATATGTGACAAGTATACGTAAATATTATATAATATATCATATTGTATAAGTTGTTATTAACTCATCTTTACTATGATTGTAATTGATAGAGAAACAAGAAACAATGACATAATTAAAGATACAATAAAACTAGAACATTTATATTCTTTTTAGTATTTAAATGTTGTATATATCATATTATATAAGTTGTTATTAACTCATTTTTATTATGATTCTAATTGATAGAGGAACAAGAAACTGGCAGAAAGATATAAAGCATTATGTACCCAACATATATATAATTAGTATAATATATTTTTCATAACGTTACACTTTTATAGTATATTAATAAAATAAAAAATCATTATATATTAAAATGTGTTTTGGGGAAAATTTTCGCTTTTGAAATTGAATATGTTATTTTTTTTTTTTAATTTTATCAAAATCCCCAAATCATCTAATCTAATGTTTAATACTGAAATCCCGCTTCAACTTGTCAGGCTTGCTTCCGTGAAGAGTTTTTCGGCCTAGAAAAGGATTTCTAGCTCTCAAACTTGGAGGAAGAATTGAAACTTTGGAGCTTAGGGCACATTGAACATTGAAGATTTTACATTTTTTTCCGATTAATTGTGATTTGGCCTGAATGTTTGAACTATTCACTCTTTAGAACTCATTTTTTTCTCATAATTAAGAGCATTGTCACACTTTCCCGCTTGAACCTGTCACTTTTGCTTCCGCAGTGAGCTTTTGTTGTTTAGAAAGGGATTTTCAGTTCTCTAGAGGAAAGAGTTCAAGATTTGGAGCTTAGGGCACGATGAACTTTCAAGCTTTTACGTTTTTTTCTTTTATGATCAGTTGTAATTTAGTTGAATGTTTGAACTTTGCCTTCTTTTTAAAATACATTTTATTCTTGTTGAATTGAATTGTTCAGACTCGTGTTCGCAGTTCTGAGAAATCCTCGTGTTCACAGTTCTGAGAAATCCTAATTAACTCAATATCTTCTGGTAAGTTCATATTGTTGTATCAATTATATTTTTTCTTTTAAGAAAAGTAATGATGTAATCACATGCTTGTTTTTTATCATGTTTAAAAACATTTCGATTCACAATTCGTATTTGGCAGCTGAATCTTCTGATTTTAATTATAATTAGTATTTGAATTGGTATCTATTTTGATTTTGTTAAGAGTTTGTAAAAGGATTTGAACCATGTTCCCAACTTCGAATTTCCATGTTTGTGATTGGGTTACACGCTAAACTAATATTTTTTAAAACATAATGTAAAGGGTTGTATTCAGTGCAATTTGAACTAAAGAAGTAATTATGAAATATAGCCATCATAATTACCTGTTTGTTCAGTTAGATGTGAAGGATAGTTAACAATAAATAAACCATACAATAAATACAGGTATCAAAGTGTTTATATACGACCTTGATTAAGTGAAAGTGTCTTCAGTTTTTCTCTTCATATGTGAATGAATACTGTGAGATTTGTGTGGGAGGGCTGAACAAGATGCATAGTTATATTTTGAAGTCGCTGCCAAAAAATCGTTTCTCACACTTACATGCTCGATTGTCTTTTGCAAGACAAAAGGCAGCAAAAATATAGTAACTTACTAAAACAATTGAAGCATCATATGGAGACAGTTGCTTCCAGCTCTGTGTCAAGGGTCTTCTGCAGTTTGGTTTTTTTTCTTTTGGTAATCTAACATTACTTTGAGTTGCTGGCTCTGCTGTTGAATCAGCATTTGCAAATTTCGTTGCATCTAAGAAACAAACACAAGATAGTAGGGTAAGTCATCCAAATGCTTGAGTTTCATAAAAAATTTCATTAATGTCAAATAGATATTTTCATCAAAGAAATTCTGTGTATTACCTCTAGTTGTTGGCAAATATTCCTCCGAACCTCTAGCTGTAGTTGCCTTGATTCCTCAATTTGCATGTGGCTGCAGATTAAAGAGTATACATTTAGAAAACAGGTTAACTGTTTGATATTTTAGTTAGAAAGGTCTCGTTATTATTATATATAAAAAAAAGTATCATAACAACACAAAAGTGTAGATTGTCATAGTTTAATTGACGTTACATTTTCACTTGAAGCTCAGCCACCCCATCTATTCCTTGTCCTTCCTTGGATTTTTCTGAAAGACAAAGTGGTAACTGTGTGATATACGCCAATAACAGAGAATGAAATTATAACTCATCGAGCAAAAAAAATGTTGAAGGGTTGGTTGTGTTTGGTAGAAATACTTAAATATCAGAAGGCAAAATTTGAGGCATCATAATGAGATGTATCTAGACTTAAGGAGTGTCCAAATACCTTTTTAAATTTCAATTCTCCAATTTTCACCTTATTCTTTTCACTCCAATTGAGCTTACCAATAGTACAGTTCAAGAGAAATATGTTTTAAAGAATTTCAGATGGTATATGCATTGCAGTAATAATCACATTGGCAATGACAAGAGTAACTTACCCTGCAAAGCTTTGTGCATGTGTATTGTAGACCTACATTTCTGCAAGGCACATACTAAAAATATTAGTGAGACAATTAGGTGAGAAAGTGACTATTAAATTGCATGAAAAAGTTTAAGAACGACAAAGAAATTGTTCCCTGGAATTAGATTTTACCTGTAAATGACTTTTAACATGAGAAATGGACAGCAAATCTGATTTCATCTTATCTAGTATAGCCTTAGGTTTTGCCTCTGCGATTAACAATGAACAAATTAAGTACTAGGTAACAAGAGGTTTCTTTGTTGTTTTTTACATTAGTGTAAACTGTACTATTACGTTGTTAACTTACTTTCTGGACCACCAAGACTATTAACAATCATCATAAATGGTTCGTGTAGATCGTTGGTCCATTTTACTCTTCTTTTGCCTCTCCTAGAAACAGAGTTGCTAGAAGTTACACAGGTAACCCCACAAAGCCGATGAGGAGCTTGCTTATGTGGTTTTGTACACGAGTCCAACTAATATAAGACATAACATATTACATCTCATCAGCACAAAAAATACTGTATTTCAAACTAGCAGATAATGATGTGGGTCTGGTGTATGATCCATTTTAAGTTTTCATGAGTTTTAGTATTAGAGAGAATTGGTTGGAGTTCCTAAATCCTATAGAAAAGTGTTGGGTTCATTAAAACTAAGTTAAGAACATAAGAATGAGTTCTCCGTTTGAATTTCTGTATAAGGGAAGACTGATAATTTTCCTCTAAACGAAGCTAAGACAGAAAGGGTTACATCTCCTCCAATATTTTGTTAGAGAAAAAACAAGGATGCTTTCATATTAAATCATGTATACTTCAAATGGAATCAGAAACTACTAACCACACACTGAAAAAGTAAGAACCTGGTTTCTCTGAAAAGAAATTTCAAGGGGCCTTTCATGCGTGGCAGCATCATCTCTCAGTAATTTATCTTCTTCTTGTGAACAGTGATCGTAATATGGCATACCATCAGGCTGCATACTACTATATTTTTCAGAATAGGAAGTAATTTTACAATATTTTTCAGAAGAAGAAGGGCAATCTGCATCAGTGCTGGACGACAAGAAGGATTCAGCAACCGGGCACAAGGAGCTTGTGAATTGAGAGGAGGGTGGATCTTGTTTAGTGGTGATTGTGGCGAAGTTATCCCCAGAGGCTTGGCGAATATTCAGCATGTGAGAGTCAGTTGTTGTGGTCTTTGGAAACTCAAAGCTCCAAGAAGGAACTTCAATCTGATGCTGATGATGAGCATGTTGTTGAGCTTGAAGACTCAGAAGGCCTTTTGTTGCACTTGCACAAAAGCCTTGTGGGGTTTGAATTTGAAAAGGATTGGTGACAATGTTGAAGGGTGAGTTTTTGGGGTCAACAACACTCACTTGTTCTGATCCAACAACCTTGGCCAGGTTGCTAATCCCCATGTAGGATTCCCATTCAGTTCCGTACATTTGGGAACTATACTGATACATGCTTCTCTACTCTCTCAAAACCAAACCTAAACTCTTCCGCAAATTTGCTACTCCACTTCTGGTGCTCATTTATATCGAAGAAAACAGGCATTTACAGTCCCTACCTATCCAAGACTTCAAATAGTTTTTTTTTAATTTAAAATGAAAGGACGTCTAGGAGAATAAAATAATGTAAGGGATGAATAGTGAGAGAAAAAGTTAACAATGTATACAGACATAGTTTTGTCCTCGTACAAAGCGAATTTCTTAATGCATCAGGACATGGTTTCTGTCTAGGTACATTCTGACTAATGTAAAGTAGCAAACATTGTAGCATTACACAGATCCTACGCACTTTTGTTGTGCCTTAATTTTGACACATTAAAAACTCAGAAATAAATCTGAACCCGATATTCTTATTAGTTCATCGATGCAAGACAACTTGTTTATTTGCTCAAGAGCAATTAGGAGAACAATGTATTACTTTGTACCGGCCGGAACCCTTCAAAATCCTATGCTCTCAATTTACCAATGATTTAGCTGATTTAATTACAATTTAATTTAGATTTAGATTCTAAATTTAGTAACTAAATCAGATAGTTAATTTAATATCAATTTATAAATTAATTTATAAATTTTATTAACAATAAAACATAGTTTAGATACCAATAATTTATTAATTTATTTACAGTTTAAAATAATATCTAATTTAAGGAATATAATGACTAATTATTTTTTGTCTCTAAAATTGGTTTCTATTTAATAAATTTCTTGTACTGAGTGACAAATAATATGTTTTGTTCTTAAATTTAACTTCTATTTGGGAACTTATAATTTTTTATTAGTTTTTTGGTTTAATTTCAATTATTATGAAAAGAAAAAGTTTTTTTGTTTTAATGTTCAAGTGAGGAGGATGATTCTTGTTCAAGCGAAACTTAGAATATATGAGCAAGACAAGTTAAAGAGTTCATAGATTACACAAAGACACTCATTGAAGCGAAGTGTCAATTCAATTAATCAAGTGTTGCTTAAAGAGTTTGAGTGAAAGACTCTCACTGAAGTGGGCCTTGAAGGCGCTTAAGCAAGCCTTGAGGACAAGCGAGTGACACATGGAATGATAATATGACATCATTAGATTTTTCTAAATACGTACATGTTATAAACTAGGTTTCCAACATTTGAATAACTCAAAAGTACAATGAAAGGAACCTTGAATAGAACTCAATTTATCATAAACACAATATAGTCTTAAGTTCTTCAATCTATAAGAATTGAGGAAGCTTTTCATTATCCCTCATGTTTTTCACCATATCCATTCAAATTTGATTCATTCTTTCTCATATACCATTTTGATCTGGGAAATTAGACAAAGTGTACTGGACAACAATCCAATATTTTCAAAAAAATATTGGACCAAACACTTATTCATTCTATGTGTATTTACCATAATACCATCCACCTCTATATGATCTCACATTCTTAATTTGTTTTTCGCATTATAACTCAATTTTATACTTAAAAACTTTAAAGACATCCAAAGTGTCATCCTTAGAACGAAATAAGTAAAGATACATATACTTTGAGTAATAATCTGTAAACGCGTTGAAGTACTTGGAACTACTTGCGTCCATGTCTGGACAACAAATATTTGTATGAATGATCTCCAATAAATTTGAACTCCTTTTTGCACCAAATTTAGATTTGTTTGTTTACTTATCCTTAATGAAATCTACACAAGTCTCAATTAGTAAAGTCCAAAACAATTAGTACTCCTTCATTTACTAAACACTTAACTCTTTCAATGGAGATGTCTCTCAATCTCCGGTGCCACAAAATACAAGATTCTTCATTCACAATACATTGTTTTAACCTAGGGATAATGTGCATTAAATTATTATTTTACAGAATAATTGAATAAAGATTATCACACAATTAATCAAAACCAAAAATTTTAGAATTATTTCACAAACTAAAACCAAAATCCTAAAATATAAATTTAAAACCGAAAGGTGTTAGTTTTTAAATGGAAATCAAATTCTTAGAAAAACTAGGAACATAAAAGATTTTTTCTAAATGCAAAATAAAACCACTACTCAAAACCAACTGCATGTCCCAATGACCTCTACAAGTGGACTCATCATGTTTCACGAGTAGATGTATTACTCACTTTTCACTGGCCTCCTTAGGTTTTCCATAACCTGCAAGGTATTAGAAACATGAATTATAGAACCAAAATAATGCACCACATGTTATGATTAAAATTAACCATATTAGATTCTTAACAAACTAAAAGTTACCTTTGTTCTCTAGCCAATTCTAAAAAAAAAATATATTCTTTCTTCATGTGTCTCTTTTGTTTACAAAATAATTTAACTGTTTCTTTATGTTTGGTTGAGAATGAATCTTTCTCTTATGGTTTAACTTGATTCTTCTTACTCTAAACATAGTCAAGTGCACCTTCTACCCTTCTTCCATTAGTAACATTTTTGCTTCTTGAACACACATGATCAATCATTCATTAATATACCACTTATCCTTATTAGTGTAGTAATTTTTTTTAAAAGGGACATATTAATGAGGCAAGGTGCACAAAAATATAGTGTATTATGAAAGAATCAATCATGCTAACCTTCAAGGCTTTCATTTAAGCCACAATATCTAATCCCAATGAGCTCCATGGAGAGCTAGCAAGAAACTTAGATGATGTAAATTGTTCACATATAGCCTTTAGCAAATCCTTATCACGCTCATCAACAAAAACTTGAATTTCAATAGAGATTTTGGTCTTTATGAATGTTACAAAGAGATGATTTGACCTCTCTTATTTTTCATAAAAATAGTCACATATAGAGTGTTGGTCTTTCTTCTTCTATATTTATAATTTTCACTATTTCACTTGGGAATGTCACACTTTAAATAAAAATATTCACAAATTGAGAAGCAGACAAAGTTCAAAATATATGCTTATTATCATAATTTTGATACTAGAATAAATGTCATGTTTTACCAATGCAAATATATCTTAAGTTATGAATGTAGTGACATAAAACTTGTGTGTAATATAAAGTCATATCCAATTAGTAATATAAAACTAGTATGTGAGCGAAAGTCATACTCAATTGGTGACATAAAACTTGTGTGTAAGCTGAAGTCATACTCAATGGTAAGATAAAAACTTGTGAACCAAAGTCATACTCAATTAGACTTATTATCTAACCTTATGATAAAACTATTAAATTATATTATATTTTTAATTCATGTAAATAGATTAATAAATACAATTCAATATTTGATCCTAATTAATCACAAACGTAAGAAAATTCTTGTAAATTATTTCATCATACTTATAATTATTAAATTATAATTAATTTTTTATAATGACCTTTAAAATATATATATATATATATTTAATTAATTAAAGATGACCAACTTTCTAATTTATTAAAATTATATTTATCACTAAATATTAATATTGTCTAAAGGGTCAAATATTGACATTAACATGAAACAAAACAAACAATAATACATAAAATTGCATGTATATAATATGCATATATTATCCAAACTAAATAATAATATACACAATATATTATATACTATGTCTAGAATAATAAAATATATCATTTTATATAAAATAAATCATGATTTAATAGAAATAATGTTATATGTAAGTTTAAAAGTAGTAACACTACAGATTAAAGATGTGTAGCTTAGTGGTTGTATAGTAGCTTTTAACTTTTAGGTACCCGGTTTAAAATTGGTTGGTGAAAGTATGGGATTATTATTATTATTATATTATTATTAACGGTGAGAAAACATTTTAAAAGGAAAGAAATGCATTTTGATTTAAAGACATAAATACAACATAATCATAATTTTTTTTTCTATTTTTTTGTCTTTGTTCTTTGTAAAAAAAAAAACAGAGAATTTCTTATATCTATATTATACAATTTTATTCTTTACTTTTTTTTATCGGCAATTTTACTCTTTACTAATAAAAGAGTATAGAAAAAATTTAAAATATTAAAAATTTACTACCATATAATTTTTTATATTATTTATTTAATAACCATTTGGAATGTTGTAATGAATTGTCATTTTTGTGTAGCAGTTACCATGTACATTAGTATAACATGATAAAACAAAAGGTATTGGATTATTTGCACGTGAGAGTGGTAGCTTGTTCGAGATGAATGTGAGTGGAAAAGTGAAAGAAACTTTAGAATAAATACAATTCATTCAACCAATGACTTTGAACAACATAAAAGTTTGAATGAGAAATTCATAATATATTTTCAGCAAAAGAAAAAAAACTAGCTTTTTATCAACAACTTTTTAATGGCAACAGTAACAACCTTTAACTAAGCATAAAAATTTGTATTAACCCCAAAGTTAGGATTAGCATCAGTAAAAACAGCACAAGAGTCAATTTCTACCAATATTTCCCTTGACACACAGTCAACATTGTCTTTAATCCAACACAAAGTAAGAAGCTTCCAAGAAACTTGCTTCACAACATTTGCCTTTCTAAAATGGCTTGTAACCGATAAATTTTCAAGTTGTGAAATTATTCCATATAATTCGTCACATAGTTAAAAAGACTTGTGAAACCTACATAATCTAATTAAAAATTCTAATAATGATGATAAGATGATTTTTTAAGATAAAAAGTAGTAGAATAGTACCATGAATAATGCCAATAACATGCTAAAGCTATCAACACAGAGTAACTTAAATAGTATAAGTTTAAATTATAAATAATTTTTTGAATTGTAGTTACTCAATCTAATCTAAAGGAAAAATCAAATCAACAACTAAGGGTCAAGTAAATTATAAATCTAAGTTCCGAGTGAATATTTATTAATCTCCATTTTAAAGAATTATTGTGCTTTATTGATAAGAGAATGATAATATCTAAATAATAAATGTGTATTAAGTTATGAATGAGTGAAAAATACTTTTCTGTGATTGTATTTATAGGTTTAAAAAACAATGTTGTGTACTAATAATCGTTTCGATATAATTTTTTTTTTATCAACAATCGCTTGTGTCGAGTTTTTTTGGATACGTTCTATATTGTTAACTTTCTGGATTTTGTGGGTTGGATAGTACAAAATTTAATTTTTTATATTTTTAATAAAGTGATATTCAATTTTTTTTATCTTTCTAAATATTATATTAACTAAAACTTAGATAAAAAATATAAAAATTAAACATTAAAGTTTTAAAATAAAAACATAATAATTTTTTTATAAAAACATAATAATTTTTTTATAAAAAAAAATAATTTTTTTATAAATAAAATTAGGGACATGGGTATCAGTATATTAAATATTCAAGATGGTGAATATCATTTATTAAAAAAAACACGAGAAAGAAAAATTTTATTGGGAAATTATAAATGCGATGAGTGTCATTTTATTAAGAACTTACGGAAAATGAATTTTTATTCCAAAACTTGAATGTTCATTTCAAAACTTAAGGACATGTGAATTTCATTTACTATAACTATAATAAAGGTAAACATAGTTTTAATATTTTAAAATTTTCTAAAATATTAAAAGCTGATTTTTTCCTCCCTCTTTTAATTTTGGAATTTATTATTGTTTTCCAAAGACTATGCAAATAAATCTTCCAATATAAAAATGTTTTTTAAAGACTAAATATAGATAAATTAAAAAAAACTAACACCAAATTTAAAAAATTTTAAAGATGCCAAAATGATATTTTATTATCAAATTTGAATGTGAGAAATTAATATATATATATATATATATATATATATATATAAAGCTCCAAAAATGAAATGCCAAGGAAGGACGGCCGTCACAAATAGGATTCAATAAAAACAAGCCTTCAAGATTCCGGTCTATTCAAGGTTCCGTTTTAACAAGACAATACGTCCCTTTTTATGTTTTCTATGCTAAATATATTCTTTTTTTATTATTAATGAATAATACTTTTATCATACCACTCAACAGTAATAACCACAAATAATTTTTAATATTGCTCATCAATGTCCTTTACATCATATTTCAAAATTAAAAGGCTTTTATTAGACTTAATTACCTAATTCATCATTTTTTAAGATAGTTGATAAATATAAGTTTGTTGTAGAGGCCTAAATAATCAATTCTCACAACAATTATTTAGGTAAACAATGAATAAGTTTGTCATGCAATTATAAGACAATGGATTATATGTCATAATCAAATTTCTCTATTTTGGTAAAAGATTTCATTCTCAACTAGTAATTAAATAATCAAATTATTATTATTTTTCTTTCAAATCAATCATAATCACTTGTAAACCTTTTCCTTATCTTTCACCTAATATAAACAATCTCATTTTCATTCTATTTCTCTCTTTTTTTTCTTTTTCTACTTATTCACATTCAAGACCTCTTTCACAAGAAAAAAATCTAAGTAGTTTGAGCAGCAATTAAGTTTAATTCATAATTTAGCTCCAAATTCACTAAAAGAAAGAGTAGAGGATTAAAATAATATTCTCTTCTATTATTATTTTTAATACAATGACAGTAATTAGAAATGTTAAAATTGGTTAATCCAAATTCAGCTTATATTTATAAGGAAAATAATATGTATATTGGATTGAAATATATTTTAGGATTATAATGGAAATTTTGAATTGACACAGTGAAATATATATATATATATATATATAAATATATAAACATCTTGAATTAAGTGAAAAATCTAAACAAGACACGCATTTCATTAGTTTCTCATTGGAGATATTGATGTCTCGTACTCAAAACTCTAGTTGAAGATCTCATTATCTCATACTTAACAAGCGTTATTAGTACAGATTATTCGTGACTTGGGTTCTGTAATTAAGATATGAGGTTTGATTTTAGTTTTAAGAAAAGAAAAAAAAACTCTTTTCTGCTTCTTAAATTTTAACTGCCAAACACAACCGATCAAACCAAATCATATGCAACAGCTGAAAACAAAACAACAATAGAAGCTGATTTTTTTAATACCCCAAGATGTGATGTGAATCATTTTACAAAACAAATATTTTTTCAATGAACCAAACAATTGGTGCGGCTAATGATAAAAGCATAATCACCTTTCACAACATTTCTGTAAAACAGTGGCACCTTGCTGAAAAAACACAGAAGACTCTGCTTACAAAGTTTATTCCCTCCCCCCCTAGTAAAGCTACCTTAATACAATGCTACTTGTTCGTTTCTATAGATTATATAATGTAAGCACTCTAAATTTTGTACTAATTCATAGAGAGAGTTTGCATTTGTAGGATAAACAACAATGTTATTCTTCCCATAACAAAATCACAGGATGTGGTCTATCTGGTTCTTACAAGGAGTAAGAATGTGGAAAACTGTAATTTTATACATAGAATCAAATTATTGGCTTGGCGAGGCCTTGGAAGTGAAGAAGGAATTGTTGGCCCCTTCAGAAACAGAAACCTCACCATCTTTATGAGTAATTGTTGTCTCATCAGTGGCTGAATCGTGAGCATTTAAGAGGTTATTACTTGTCTTTTGCTGCTGGTCAAACATTTTTTTTAGTTGCCTTCCTTGTTCTTCAATTCTCAACTGTAATTTTCTCTGAACCTGCACCACGAAAGTAAGTTATATGAAAACTTGAAGTGAGGAAAGAGTGTTAAAAGAATCCAAATATCCCCTCTCATTCATTAGTTTTAGCATCCAATTCCTCAAAATATGTGCCTAACTTTTATCCACGTTTTAGCTAATGATAGTGCAAATTCACATCATCACCTATGCCAAAATGAGTATGTCTTGCTTTAGTAAAAGGCCAAAATGTAAATAGAGATGTCTAGAAGCCTTTAAATATATCATTTTTCTTGTAAAAATGATACATTATATTATAAGTATGTGAGATATTGGATTTCATTGTTCTTCTGTGACTAAAATCTCTACATCTTTCTTCCATCCAAAGCTGGTGGAAGCTAAAAAAATGTGAAATTCAATGCTTTAAGGTTCAAGAAACTTTCAGCTGGTTTGGCCAGTATTGAAATTTTTTTTAAGAGGGTTGAAAGGATCACAGATTAAGTACAATGTAAGAACCTTAAAAGTATGGAAAGCAAGAGAATATACTAGCATATATAAAAATTCGCAAGAAAAAGATAGCACGGATATACCTCTAGTTGTTCGTGAAGACACCTTTGAGCATCTAATTGAAGCTTAAGTGCCTCTCTAATTTGTAAGCCACTGAAGATCAAGAACAGTGTTAAGTTAGCAGATTATAAAACGAACTAAGCAACTTCATGGAAATACAATTATTATAGGAATATAATGAGTAGCATTACGTTTTTACATCAAGATGATGCACATTCTTTATGTGGGTTCTTTTGTCAGATTTCCCTGAAACAAAAGAAAGTTTTCGGTTCAGTATGTGGAGTTAACCTGATATTTGAAAGAATTGAAGAACAACGAAGATCATGAATAACTGGTTGGAAGAATAACACAAAGGAGAACAATAAGTCATATCCTAAAGGAGAACAATAACACAAAACATGAATAACTGTTTGCCATTTAGTAGATCAACTCAAACTTTCTAGCATGTGAGGGAAGAAATGCATTTATTCTGCATTGAACTTCCTACAATCTGCATCAGTTTATTTAAGTCTCAACAACAATTAAAGAATCAAACAAAGGGAAAAAGTGAAGCTCATATTCTCGGCCTTGACAAGCAGTATAGCAAAAGCATATACTCATCATTTATGACATGAATGTCAGTAAATTCAAGCACCAAGAAATGTAAATGAGATAAAAAAGAGACTACACTGCAAGTCTAGTAAACAATTAAATAGAATTTACCTTGACTGGGCTCTGGAATGAATTTCGCAATTCTATATTTCTGCAGATGACTTTTGACATGGAAGATAGTCAAACCATCTGTGTCCATCATCTTTAATATAGCTTTTGGTGTTGCGTCTATAGTGAAGCAGCAATAGAGGACTATAAGATGTTACATAGATGCATAGACAATAAGTAAATTTAGTTAAGTTACTTACGCTCAGAGCCTCCAAGGCGATTCACACACTCAACAAACTTCTCATGAAGATCCTTAGCCCATCTTATACGTGTTTTACTTGAGACTACTGCCCCATTAGAAGCAGAGTTTCCAACAGTAGACACACTTGCTGCTGAAAGTGTTGGAGACAACTTCTCAATCTCAGAAGAAAATCTCAGATGTGCAACAGGTAAATTAAAAGATCCACGAGCAACCTGCATACAAGTAAATTAACATCATAAGCCAATAGAATCTTCAAGTAATGGACACATGACAAAATCTACATGAAGTTTGCCAAAAGGGAAAACTTACCATACGGTCCTGACTTCCTTTGTTAGGAAAGGAGGAGCCCCTGATAACACCATCAATGAACAACTTCTGTTGTTCAATTGGAAGGAACTTGGTGGTGGGAAAATTCCCACATGAAATTTTATTGGACCTGTCAGGGGATACACGACATTGATTATTATTCAATTGAGATTTCACTATGGACTGCAAAGTGTTTGACAAGTCGTAGCTGGAGTCAGGTTGGTTTGCTGAATCCAAGAAAAGGTTTTCCCTGGGAGATTGATACAAAGGGAATTCCAAGTCATTAATCTTAGATAACTGAGGTTGAATACCAACTTGGCAATCATATTCTGCAAATCCCATGCAGTTTTCTGTAGCATAAAAGGCAGAAGCTGGTGACTCAAAACGGCTGATAATGGTGCCAGATGATTTGACATGGCCTATGTTTGGCAACTGATCTGTAGCTTCTCCTCCAACCATCGCAAGTGGTCCCATATTCCAGGCCTGTCTGATGTCAAAATATTGACAGTAATGGTTGCCAAACTCAGAATTAAAATCCCCACTTAGTCCATGAGTTTGTTGAATCAATCCTCCCCAATGAACCTTGTTCTCATTCATTGACACAATATGGACCCAAAATTTTGATGTAGGATGGTAATAAGACTAATACACATGTGTTAAAAATTGTGAGATATCATACATAACAACTCTTTGGTAGCTCGTTAAGATTGGGGAGGGGAGAAGAAGATTGGAAAGGTAACAATAGGAATGCCAGTTCGAGGCTATGGCATAAAATTCTCTTTTATATTCCCAAAAGGCTTTAGGTATAAGATTTGAATCTAATTGTCTAAATGCTACCGTGCAAGGTCATTAGCTATTAATTATTCTTGAAAAAAGGGATAAGAATGAACAATTAGGAATTGACATTAACGAAGTAGAGTACATGGAAACAAACAAAAAGTTTTGTCTAAATGTTGTCTTCACGTGAATTTAAACCAAATGCAAAAGAATCAATAGAAAAAGTAGGAAAACTAAGCAACCTAACTTAGAGGGGTCTGAAAGAAGAGGTTAAAAGAAGTTCCCTAGAGCACAACTTCAACAACAAAGCTACATGATGGGTCATACATACAAAACGGTCCCAGACTAACATTAATACCAATTGATCATCTTAAAAATGGAGAATATTGAGATGTTATGGGCATCTGTAGTGTAATAATTAAATGTTAGATAAAGATAATGGCATAAATTCACATATAATAATACATCTTTTTTTATTCCTACAATGGATTCGGATGAAATAACTTTAACCACACGCAGGGATGACAAATATATGTTATCAAATTAAGTCCTGTTCCATTGCTTGCTGGCACTGCATCTTGCAAAGTGGGGTATCAGAAGTTACCAGAAAAGTGCATCTAATTTTTATATTCATCATAAAAGTACAATGGAACTTTAACTATAAGAATCCCAGTAAAATTCAGTAACTTAATGGGCTCTCCATTACATAAAGGTGAAATAAAAAGATGTACAACGTGACACAAATTCAGTACATTCATATGCAGTCTCACTTCCGTGTTGCTGTTGATCTTTCTTAAGACATTACCTCTATCTTTTTTTTAATTCCTGCAAGTTTATTTTCTTGGTGAATAAGGTTTCACTTTCTTTTTCACTTTCAGAGTGTTATAGACAAAGGGAAAAGGAACGTGTAAAAAATGATGCACAATATACAAAAATAAAGAAAAAGGAAGAATGAACACGTTTAATGTAGAAAACCTTTTGGTGGGAAAAATCACTGGCTGAGGAGAACCTAATTCATTCATTATATAAAAAAATGGGAACAAATGAGATATAAAAAATTGACTTCTATAGGAGCTTGAAAATATCCAATGAAACCCTTCTTCTTTTTTGGTCTGAAAATATAAACATTGGTGTAATACTACACTAAAATACTGTTTCATCAACTTGTAATATAAAAGTTGATTAAACATTTTGTTTATCTTTCTTGTAGTATTTGTGCCCTAAGGTAGATGTTTCTTGTTTTATGTTTCTCTAGTGAAACATTATCTCATTTGCATGTTTCTATCATTGTGGAGTGAAAGTATGAATTATGACAGGTTTTATCCTTTCTTGTTGTTTCTTCTAAATTTGGATAAGTTTAGAAAACTTCTTAAATACACTTTATGCATTTCTTATCAGATTATTCTATATCGGACGAATCTTTTAAATAATTTTTGACAATGAAACTTATAATATCCTACATAAACTTATAATGCTGCTTCTTGTCCAATGTCCTGGTTTACTACTCAGATATATAGTTCGTATAAACTAATGCATAAACCTACATAAACCATTTGTATATATAAAATATATTACACGACTCTATGATAGTATATATATAAACCTACATAAACTATTTGTATATGAAATATATTACACAACTCAATGATAGTAAGTTTCCAAAAGAATATATATACAAAATATAAATCCAGGAATAATATATCTTCATCTTGTTAGGTAGTTGTATTGTTATCAAGTACAACATCATCAGTTCATGTACTATAGTTCCTGTACTATATACGATTATAACAGTTCACAAATACATATGTAAGTGTGAGTTAATTTAATTTTAATCATCACATGATATAGATACATAAATATATATAGAGAGCACACATACACAAATACATATCACATCTCATTACATTGTCAATTAGATACACCACAAGTTATATTAGTATATTGTTACCAAGATGAAGGAATTTCTCACAATATTGAATAAACAATATAAATTAGAACATTGTCACAAAATGTCGGAACCCTCAATCATCCCTAATTTACAATGTAACTCGCAACTCAAGGCCTTCTAGAAGACTCATTAGCATTAAACATGTCCCACCAAAGCCTAACATCTGTCATTAGGCCCGAGTAGTTCATGCACCTACTAATTCAAGATTGATGCATAAATATTTTTCAGTTTCTCATCATCCAATGTTTTAATCTACATAATCAGACTATTAGTGAAGTCAAGATATCTTACGTAATGAGCTAACATGCTTAACACATAACAAGTAAAGATTGATATCATCCCTAAGTATTTGTTACAATATAATCCACAAAAAATCACACATCCACAAAGAATCACTCACATATAGTACATACCATACAAATAATTGATATATATATATATATATATATATAAATAAAGATCTTACCTTATGATAAACATATCACATATGTCTTAGCACATATATAATTAACCACACAATTCACAAATCATCATCATAGGCTAATATTGTTTGAGCAAGTTTTTTCGCTTAACCTCATCACCATAACTAAAAAACATGTTAGACTAGGCATAACAAAACGAGCAAACTCAATCTACCATTGGCCTGCCAAAAAAGGGACGAGGTAGATTGGTGAGTCAGCCTTGCAATTTTTTTAAAATTCTTTTTTGTTAAATTTTGTTATATATATATATATATATATATATATATATATATATATTAAAAACACACTTAATCATATACTTTGTAAGTGTTAATGATTTAAATTACAATTTATAGTATATTTTCATCCTTCAAATAATATAATACAAAAAATATTAATTTTTTAAACTATTTTTTCTTTTATTTTTTAATTATTTAGAGAATAAAAGTGGGTTGGCAGGCCAACTCGTTCGACCCCGCCTCTAGCTTGTAAGTTTGATGAGCCAAGCAGGATGAGCCAAAGCGAATTGGAAGGTTGGAAACACTAACCTAGCTCGCAGGCCTGGACACACTTTTCTGGACCTATGTTAGAATTTTTCCAATAAGTTTTAAATCCCCAACTCATCATTTAAGCAACACTTAAGCTATTAATCATTGCTTGAGCATCCTCACGTAGTTGCATTATCCAAAAATATTTCAAAAACCATTCAACACCGCCACAATATCGCTTAAGAGACAAACACATTACTTGAGTGATATCCTTCTAGAAGAGAGAGAGTTGTCTTGTCCTCTCTCTCGCTCAAACTACAAACTCCCACTTGAGCTAAATACTTTTGAGCTAAATACTTTATCGCTTAAGTGTCCACATTGTCACTTGAATGATGGTGATTGATGAGTGTAGTCATTATATATCGTTTGGGCATTGTTTGAACTATATTCAGTCCAAGAGCTACATTTCCAACAATCGAGAAAAAACCAATAAAAACCAACATCCAAATATACTCAAAATAATCCAAAACATAATTTACACGGATAACAATTTCCTAAAATAATCTTTTATACATATACAATTTACTGTATCCGTAATCATCCTCAACATATACATATATCATATTTCATCCTCACTTAAAATACATCACACATCTAAAAAATTACATATTGCATAGATATAAATAGTAACTCCCTTTATGTGGAAGTAGCATGTCTACATAGATACAGATAGGTTTTCAGAGATCAAACCCTATATTTGCAACATCACCTTACACTACAAGAAAATCATCAAATAGAAACTAATTTTAGAGATAAAAAATAATTAGTTACTATATTGACTAAATTAGAAACCATTTTAGAGACCAAAAAAATTATTGGTTTCTAAATTAGTTTATATTATTGATAAATAGTTTCTAAATTGGTATCCAATTTGCTACTAAGGTTTTAACTACCAATTATTTAGATTCTAAATTTGGTAGCAAAAACCTTGGTAGCTAATTACATATCAATTTAGAAACTAATAATCAATAATAGAAATTAATTTAGAAACCAATAAATTTTTTAGTCTCTAAAATAGTATCTAATTTAGTCAATATAGCAACTAATTAGTTTTGGTCTCTAAAATTAATTTCTATTTAATGATTTTCTTGTAGTGTTAGTAGAACTAAATTAGATATTTGCAACATCCCCTTACACTACAAGAAAATCATCAAATAGAAACTAATTATAGAAACAAAAAATAATTAGTTGTTATATTGACTAAATTAGAAACCATTTTAGAAGCTAAAAAAATTATTGATTTCTAAATTAGTTTATATTATTGATAAATAGTTTCTAAATTGGTATCTAATTAGCTACTAAGGTTTTATCTACCAATTATTTAGATTCTAAATTTGGTAGCAAAAACCTTGGTAGCTAATTAGATATCAATTTAGAAACTAATTTAAAAACAAATAATTTTTTTAGTCTCTAAAATAGTATCTAATTTAGTCAATATAACAATTAATTAGTTTTGGTCTCTAAAATTAATTTCTATTTAATGGTTTTCTTGTAGTGTTAGTAGAACTAAACGATGACTTTATTTAAATAAATTTCTACGCAAAAAACTTATAAAAGAAATAAAAAAGACAAAACCAATTGAATTTCTCTCTTAAATTAAAATGAGTTTTACTTATTTTTATAAAATTCTCTCAAGTAATATCTTCAAAAAATTAAGATTCACATTACAAGGGAAAAAACCGCAGATTAATTATCATTAGCTTTTGGCCAATTTGATTAGACATGATCAATTTGATCCTTTTTTAAAAAAAATTAGAAAGTGTCAATTTATTCATTCAATTTGAAATTTATTGGATTCACACAACCATTGCATTACAACAAAATAAAAAAAAAACAATAATAAAAGAAAGTAACTATAATATAACTGAAAATTCTATATAAAAAAAAATATGTCTGCATACAATGGACCACAAAAAAACAAAACATGTATCTATAACTATAACTAAAGGATAAAAAAAAAATTAAATATTTAAGACAAATTATCATTTTATCCAAGTTGTAGGATAAATAGTTTAAGTAAACTTAACACTATTACGAATCATAATTTAGTAATATTTTATAAAAAAATATACATTTTTTTCTAAGCATTTGATCTAAATGATAATATAATGTTTAACATATTTGAATGTTGTGAATAGATTTGAAATATTAATTGTTTTATAACATTTAATCCTAATGATAAGGATTTTTTTTATATATAAATATGCGAGAAATTCATATTTAGGAGACTGTATTAATAATTTTATATTCGAGAAATTGATATGAATAATTATATGTCAATCAAGATGGAAGATTCTATGTTCAAAACTACAAACGAGTGAGAAAGATTAAACTCATTCCCAATTTTCTTAATTGCACTATTTTATTCATTTACTTTGCTTTTATTTAATTTTAATGCAAACTATTGTTAATATCAAATCAAACCAAATTATTGTACATGTTCTTATACTTAGTGAATGCTACTATTAAAATTTTGGTTTAATTACTTTTTTCGTCCCTATATTTTGTGGTTAATAGTCAATTTAGTATAGTGGTTTTTAAAAAAAATCAATTTGGTCCTTATATTTTTTAAAATGTATTCAAATTGGTCCTTTTTGTTAAATTTCACCTAACGGCGTCAGCGGTTGCTGATGTGATAGAGAGAGAATGCGTACGTAGCAGAAAGAGTACTTATGTGGCAGAGAGAGTGTTTATGTGGAAGAGAGAAAATATTTATGTGAAGAGAGAGGTAAGATTGAAAATTATTATTATTATTCTTATAATTATTATTTATTATTATTATTACTATTGTTATTATTAATATTATTGCTATTATTATTATTAATATTTTTATTATTATTATTATTTATTAATATTATTATTATTATTTTTATTATTATTATTATTACTGTTATTATTATAATAATTATTATTATTACTATTATTATTTTTAACATTAATATTATTGTTACTATTATTATTCTTACTATTATTACTATTAATATTATTGTCATTATTAATAATAATATTATAACAGTAAATATAATAATATTAGTAAATATAATAATAATAATAACAAAAATAATATCATAATAGTAAATATAATAATAGTAATAATAATAATAATAATAATAAAATAATCATAACAAAAATAATATTATAACAGTAAATATAATAATAAAAATAAATATAATAATAATAATAAGAAAAATGATAATAATAACAAAAATAATATTATAACAGTAAATATAATAATAATAGTAATAATAATAATAACAATAAAAATAATAATAGTAATAAAACAAAAATAACAATCATAACAAATAATAATAATAATAATAGCAATAATGAAAATAATAAAAAAATAATAATAAAAATAATAATATTAACAATAATAATAATAAAAATAATAATAATAACAATAAAAATAGTAATTATAATAATTATTATTATTACTATAATAATTATAATAATAATAATAATAACAATAATTATAAAAACAATAATAACAATAATTATAAAAATAATAATATTAATAATAAAATTAATAATAATAATAATAACAATAATAATATTAATAACAATAATAATATTAATAACAATAATAATATTAATAATATTAATAATCAAAATAATAATAATAATGAAAGTAGTAATAATAATAATAATAATAATAATAAATATTAATAATAATAGTAATAAATAACAATAATAATATTAATCACAATATTATTATTATTATTATTTAATTATTAATATTATTAATTTTATAATTATTATTATTCTTCTTCTTCTTATTATTAATATTATTATTATTTTTTATATGATTATTATTTTTGTTATTATTATTATTATAATAGTAAATATAATAATTATTATTATTATAATAATAAATATAGTAATAATAATAATAAATAATAATAAGAATAAGAATAATAGTAATAATAATAATATGAATAATAATATTTTTATTATTATTATTATTATTATTGCTATTATTATTATTATTAATAATAATAAAATTATTATTAATATTATTTATTAATATTTTTTTATTATTATTATTTTTATTATTCTTATTATTATTATTATTATTTTTATTTATTATTATTATTATTATTATTATTATTACTGTTATTATTATTAGTGTTATTGTTATTATTATAATTATTATTATTATTATTACCATTATTATTATTATTACTATTATTATTATTATTAATATATTTATGATTATTATAATAATAATTTTTTTATTATCATTTATTATTATTAATATCATTATTATTATTGTTAGTTATTATTATTATTATTATTATTATGATGATTGCTATTATTATTATTATTGTTATTACAATTATTTTTTTTTATGATTTATATTTTTGTTTTATTTTTAATAATAATATTATAATAGTAAATATAATAATAATAACAATAAGAATAATAGTAATAATAATAATAGTTATAATAATAATAATAATAATAATAATAGTAGCAATTATATTAATAATAATAATATTTATTATAATAATAATAGTAATAATAATAATAGTAGTAATAATACTAATGATAATAAAAATAATAATAATAATAATTGTAACAATAATATTAATAATAATAATAGTAACAATAGTAATAATAATAATAAATAATAAATAATAATAATAATAATAATAATAATAATAATAATAATAATAATAATAATAATAATAACTCTCAATCCTACTTCTCTCTTCACATAAACATTTTCTCTCTTCTATATAAACACTCTCTCTACCACATAAGCACTCTTTCTACTATATAAGCATTCTCTCTCTGCCACATCAACAACCTTGACGCCGTCAGGTGAAATTTAACGGAAATGACCAATTTGAATACAATTTAAAAAATATAGGGACCAAATTGATTTTTTTAAAAACCACTATACTAAATTGACTATTGACGCTAAATGCAGGGACGAAAAAGGTAATTAAACCTAAAATTTTAAATAATTATTTCTTGTGGGTTCGATATTTGTCCTGAGAGTCTAATTATTACTTCCGATTTGAGACACTTGTCGTAAAAAAAATTATTAGTACCTAATTCATGATCTTTTTTAAGGCGGCTTACATTGGTAATTATAGGTGCTTGTATCTATGGTTATATCCGTAAAAAATTTAGCGACAAACATTTTACCAATGGATGTTTTGCTGTTGAAATGTTGTTGGAAAATTGCTTTTATTGACAAATTTGTGTCATTGGCAATGAATTTTGTCCTTCGAAAATAAGCTTTTTTTGTAGTGACATGCACAATCACTATTGAGCCATCTAGCATATAAAAATCATTACTTTTCACCCATTTAACAACTATAAACCATCTTTTTAAAATCTTTATATTACATCGTTCAATCTTGGTTAACAAACCCATAAGATCATATTAATCGTTAAAATATTTCTCTTACCCTTTATCGCATCAGGACATCTTTGTTGTATCAAGATAACTTTCATCTTGATTCTCAATAATCAGAAGTCGTTTTCATAAAAAAACTTCTCAATATCAAAGTTAATGATTGCATCTTATTAAATTTTTTTTTATATGACACCAATTGTTAGATTCACACAACAATCACAAGAAAAACACAAGAACAAAAATTAAAAAGAAAAAAACAACTATATTACATTATAAGAGAAGATTTTATACACTTATAAGAGAAGATTTTATACACAAAAAAGAGTAAAACATGTCTCTATATGTAGAATTAAGGATAAAAAAAATTCACTAAGACAAGTAAAACAAAAAACTATCTTATACAAGTGGTGAATAATAAACAATCAAATTAAACTTAATACTATTATACGTTTTTAATAGACAATTCTTACATTCTTCATAAGCCGATCATAATTTAGAATTAATACATAAATAAATAGTACAAATAAATAGTACAAGTCATAAGCAACACAAGTAAAAGATATAAAAATTAAAACAGAAATCAAAGTCGATACTAATTAGCATAACGTCGGCCATGAACGACACTATACATTGTGTTCGTGTTGGTGTTGACGTAGACTAATTGAATAATTTACTTTCTATATTATTTTATCTTCTAATATTTATAGAAATTTGATTCAAAACATACCCAGGAATGTTGAATACTACAGCATTATAAACCCTGAAACGAAAAAAAAAATGTTCAGTACTTGGAAAAATCGGCAACAGATGATTCCAGTGGTAGTGGATGAGGATAAAGAAATTCATATTAAGTATAAAAGAATTGCATTGTCTGTCACATACGAAGATGTTAATAGTTTATTTTCTGGCAGCAACCCAAATGTCATTATCAAGTGGTGGGAATCAAATTAATGGGCTTGGAGTTGAAAGTTAGAGAGGGTGGAAAGAAAAATTCCTTAGTAAAAGTTCAGCCTCAGAAAGGAATAACCTACGTGGATTTAGAACCCTAAATTCAGTCACTAAAGTGCACCATCTCTGTCTTCTTCCTTCAAATTAACACTTAGCTTACATCTTCGTATTTTAATCATGCTTGCTTCATATTTTAATTACTGCTTTAAGATTCTTACTTTTGACCTTTATGGATGCTTTGTAAGTATTTTGCTTAATTAGACATGCTCAATTTTATTTTATGACAAAAAATAAATTAATTAAAGTATTTTACAATATATACATACGTATACAAATTTTTTTCTCGATGTTTTTTATACTTTTAAATATTTTTGACAGTATTTTTGTATAATAACTTTTGTTTCTATAGTTATATATATATATATATATATATATATATATATATATATATATATATATATATATATATATAAATCAATTTTGGTGTATATTAGAGCTTCTAATATTCTGCTAACGCTGTGAATTCACAGTCATTTGTAAATGGATTACAGGTATATCCCTTATCTCTGTAATAAAATTACTTTGTTTATCTTTTTTTTTTTTCTGAAAATATCTATCTTCCTTTTTCTCTGGATGTAATAGAACCTTGTTCCATCGTAATCCATTGATAAATATAAAACATTGGAAAGTGAAAATACTTTACCATATAAAGAAGTACATGCTGCAAAATGCTACTTCATAGCATGCAGCAAGTTGACTAATTTTCTTTAAGAGATGCATCATGCTAATTTTTTATTTTTTTATTAACAATCATTCTCTTGATTTTGAAACAATATTCTATCAAACTATTTTACAAGATATATTAATACTGTGATGATTATGAATTTGTCTTTTTCTTTTTATTTTCTTTCATACGGAGTCAAAGTTTGTGTCTTTTATAATATATAATTTCATAATATATATATATATATATATATATTGAAATAAGTTTAATAAAATTTTAATTCTTTCATAAATTTGAGTATTTAATTATTGTTTTTTGATTTTGTTATCAATTTAAATGACATGTTTTTTTTTTTATCAGCAAAAATAATAAATAAATAAATATGAATCATGTAAGAGGTGGTCCAACCTATATATATACCAACAACTCCACTCAAAAAATAGAGACCATATAATCTTGTTAGAACCTACCAACTCAAAACTAACGAAGACACCTAAAAAAAATACCAACAAACCTAATTACGCAACCTAAAAAACTATCAGAGATTTTTGATCATAAGCAAACAAGTCAACGGATCAAGACACCAATCAGAAAAGAAAAAACAAGCAGAGCAAAATTAGAAGTAATCCAAGACCAAACCTTTAATTGAGTCAAAGAAAAGATTTCATAATGATCAATCACTCTGCCTTTGAAGATGTGTTTATTGTTATATTTCCAAATCTTACCAATGATTGCAACTCAAACACTTCCTCAAACAAAGTTTACATAGCTTGGAACATTGCACACGTGGTTGTTACTTTATATTGTTCATTGTTTAAGTGTCTCCACATGAAAAAAAAAATGAGACTCAATTAAGTTTTAAGAGTCTCATAAATTTGAGTAAAGTATTTAAACTATTGTTTTGGGTTTCACACGATTGATTTGATTTTTGTTTTAATATTAATTTATGAAATAAATTGTTCTAGCACTTTAAACTATAAGCATTTAATGGGTCCCCTACAGTAACAGTGTAGAACTCTATTTATAAACCTAAAAACACTTTAATATTTACCATTTTATTTAGAGTTTACACTAAATTGACATTGTGCACGTAGGGTCTCACTACATGTGACATTGCTGGAAGTTAGTTTCATTATATAATCTTTATTAGGAAAAATGTTTGCATCGCCTTATTTTTGATTTTGAAATGATTGAGTTTGAATATCCATGCTCAATCAATGATTATCCATGTCTTGGAGATTTGAAAATTATATCGTGCCTACTACTAAGACTCGCATATATCCAACCTTATGAACAAAACTATTTGAGACGAACCACAACCCCAAACTCAAGCCTTAAAGGTAAAAAACCTATGAATATGTATGTTCAAGTTGGAGTGTGCTCATGTTTAAAACGTATGAATCCTACAATGTGGCCTAAATTCTAACTTGGACACATTAAAGAAAATGTCATTTTCTATAAATAAGATTTCAAAGTTTCATTCTTTTATTGTCTAAGTTTGTAGCGATATATTTGAGACTATAAAATTAAATAAATGTAGGAAATTAATAGAAAAATATAAAGATATTAAATATAATAAAACAAAAAATTTAACAAAATTTTAATTAAAAATATTTAATTATAAAAAAGTTGAAACTTAATTAAGTATTTTTTATTTTTTCAAGTGAAAAAACACTAAAGGAATCACGATAAAAAAAAATCATGTCACCACAATTAAAAGGAGAAAAACTCAATGGAAAATTATAAAATTTTTGAAAATTCAATAAAATAAAATTATTTTTAATAAAAACTCAATTAAAAATACTTGTTTATGAAAAATTTAAAACGTAATTAAGTATATTTTCCAAATCCTCCTAAATATAATTAATAAGCACACGAATGTGTATTTTTTTTTTTCTCTATATTAGTTTTTTGTTAATAGAGAAACCCAAAATGTATTCCACCTTTCTTTCCATTCATTCTTTTCTTGCGCAAACCTTTTAAATCTACCACACAAATATACACGCATGCTCTGAATAAAATAAAAATACATGAATGTTTCTTTTTCTATTCGTTTTATTATATAATCAATGCCTTCCTTGATTTGAAATTATATTTCCAGTCAAATCAACAACAGAATATCATAGAAAAAAATGGTTATATATATATATATATATATATATTATTCATCTGTTTATTTTATTGATTTAAAAGGAAACATTAGGAATGATTGGAGATGTGGAGGTTCGATAGAGTTCTCTATCAAACATTTTGTTTATTCCAATCAAAGGAATATTAAACAGTTTCCATTTTCTAGATACAGTAAGCAATGATACAAAAATGTAGCTGGCTGACTATGAAAATTTACTTTAGGATATATATTATTGCATTGATAATACACACGTTGATCTACCACTGATTATTTTTTATTTGAATGTGTTCCAAAGCATTGATATGAACTGGCAAAACAAGAATTAAAAACCCCATAAGTAGGGAATGACATGGAAACAAATGTTAAAGAAGAACAATGAAGAGAGTGGATCCAGAAGAAAATAAGAAATGGTGATTGATACGATAAAGATAAACATGGTATTCATATAAATAATAAAATTGTATTACATCTGGATCATTAGATGCATTTGATCAAGTACATGAATGGTTGTAATCCACGCAACAAATATATTGACCCCTAGAACCTCCAAGAGACACTTTTAGGGTTTTCATTCCCTTTTTATTTGGAGCAAAGGGTCATACTATTTAAAACCAGCTAGAACTATAAAAGGATACTAAGAAATTAATATATTGGTGTAAGTTGATGAAATTGGAACTTTTTTCTTCATTTTTATTTTTTAAATATGTAATTTTCACCCTTTTGTTTATTTAAATAATTACTCATGTAACTCTTAAATTTCAGTGATTTTTATCCTTATGTGAATTTAAAAATAATTTTATCACTCTTTTTAAAACATATTTTGTGACAATTTTAAACCTTAAATAAGTTGAAGAACAAAAACAAATTGGTATTATATTATTTACTAATTATAAATCATTTTAGATTTATAGTCAATGATTTTTAATTACATAATAATAAATGCTTGACAGAATGAAGCTAAAACAATTTTTGTACGTATAATCTGAAGGCATATATATAATGGTAGTAGTAATTTTAAGTCATACAACCATGAATTATTAAAATTTAATGTCATGTGAGACCATTGAAAAGATATATTTTACAAAAATTACTGGACTTGTGAGTTCCAATATTTGTTAATTACAATAATTTTAATGCGTGATCATGACTTATCTATCTCACTCTCACATAAAATATGCTCTTTTCTCTACGTATATATTTTATATATTTATCCATCTATATATATAAAAACTCAAATACTGAAAATTTTTAAAATCCTTATTTCATTTTTTAATAGTGATTAAATTTCATAAAATCATATTTGCAATCTTATACATTCATCGTAAATTTAGAAAACTCTCCATACAATACTTTTAATTAATAGATTATTTATATGTCCCCTTTCACTTTTTCTACTAAAAAACAAGAAAACAAACTTTTGTCATGTAGTAGCATTACGGGAAACAAACTATGATACAATTTTTAATTGATAAAAAATAAAAAATATATAAATAAGTTATAATAGTTTTATTCTTTATTTTAATAGAAATTTCATATATCTATAATTTTTTTTTCTCTAATTGAAATCTTGATTAGAATAAAATAACATTTTTCTATACCGTTTGGTTCAACCCATTATCTTCTTTTCTTGGATTATGAAAGAGAAATGTAAGTGATAAGTGATAATTTAGAGATTTTGATTCAGTTTTTAGGATATTTTGAAGTTGTTTAATTAATGAGACACCTTCAAAAAGTAAAGGAGTTAATTAAATTACAATCATTCATGTTAGTAGATAACATTCATGTTAGTATGATTATCTAGATATTACACTACAATAAAATTATTAAATAAAAATCAATTTTAAAGATAAAAAATAAGTAGTTATTATAAATTGATTAAATTAAATATTATTTATTAATAATATAAACTACTTTAGATACTAGTAATTTTTTTAGTTTTTAAAATAATATTTAATATAGTTAATAAATAATTAATTATTGTTTTTTCTAAAATTAAGTTATGTTTAATAATTTTCTTGTAGTGATATGAAAATAAGTACGATCACTCTTACAAAGAGTGGAGACTCAAATGGGAGAGAAACTAGAATAATTCTCTTTTTTATGGAATTAGTGTCACTCAAGCGATGTGAGATCATTCAAGTGAAGAAGTCTTCATTTATTAAAGGAAGTAAAACACTCAAGATAAGTTAAGTGTTGGAGATCCTCATTTACTATAACAATAAGTTCTCTCAAGTGATGTGTACTTGATGGTAGGAGTGTTATATTGTGGCATATATATGTTGTATGATGTGTGTCTGCACATAAACATGAAGATATGCATAAGATGACGATGATGATGACATGTTATATATGTGATTGTGTAACACACACAATGTTGTACATACAAGAGATATCTAAGATTATATTGTGATCCCAAAATCATAATATTAAGTACCTAAACTCATTACGGCAATAGAATATATTTTGTCTTCACTATAGATTAAAATATCAAGTGATAAGAAATTTAAGAAATTTTATACACGAGATAATTATAGAGTACAATAAACTATTTTAATATAGAAAGATAAAGATGAATTTTCAAGATGCTTATAATGAGTGAAGTGATTTTTTTTATCAATAAGAATAAATAAATAAATAAATATGAACCACTTCAAAGTGGTCCAACCCTATTACAAATCAAAACAGAAACATCCAACAACTTCTCTAAAAGGATAGATCCAGTAAGTTTACAAAAAGCTACCAATTCAAGGCGCCATAGATACAGAATAACACCACACAATCACCCTACTTAAACTAAAGACTTGTAGAATAAAAGGTTCTTAATCAGAAACAAACAAGTGAAGTGAGTGAAGAGAAGTGATAGTAACTTGTGAAAGATTAAACCTTGAATTAATGTACACTTTGTTTGCATATACATCCAATTAGCACTGAAATTGCAAATGATCACTTAATATGCAAAGATGAAATTACGAGGAAAAGTAACAACCTAAGAAGCAAATAAGTGTTTGCATGTTTTGAAAAGATACAATTACCTTATTCGTCATTACATTTAGGATCAATATTCAATTTAATACAGTGGTTTTAAAAAAAAAATCAATTTGATCTATATGTTTTTTAAAACTTATCCAAATTGGTTCTTCATATTAAGTCGCATCAAACGACGTCAAGTGATACTAATGTGGA
Source organism: Phaseolus lunatus (assembly GCA_013389735.1). Taxonomy (NCBI): domain Eukaryota; kingdom Viridiplantae; phylum Streptophyta; class Magnoliopsida; order Fabales; family Fabaceae; genus Phaseolus; species Phaseolus lunatus. The sequence continues at coordinate 35,128,355 of CM023857.1, read as the reverse complement.
AGAGAGAATGAGTGAAGTGAACAGTTAATTAAAAGACACATCAGATTGGATGTTTAAGGTTTGTAGTCATGAGAGTTTAGTTTAGGAAAAAAACAATTGGAGGTTAGGGTTTTTAAAATTGCAACTGCGGGTGTTTTTTGAATTGCAATCGAGGATTAGAATTTTTTTAATTGCAATCGAGGATTAGAATTTTTTAATTGCAAGCAGTGAGTTTGTGAGGTGCGATCCCGTGAGGTAGGATTGGGGTTTAGGATTCAATCCCATGAGGTGCCATTCCAAACCCATAAAATACGATTGTGTGGGACAATGGTTGTGGAAGGTGCCGCCATTGTTGAGTGTGGTACAATTTCGTACTTGGTAATTAAAGCTTTTGAAAATACCATGTCACCTTTCATTTTAAGTACAAGGTAGTAAAATTATTGGATAAGCTGTAACTAGATGATCAAATGTGTGTTTTTGCATCTTGTGCAGGTGTTGTGGGGGTGAACAGTAGTTTTTCAGTCCTATGATTACGCTGTGACAATGAGTCTGTGAGATTAAAATGTTTTTCACAATGCATAAATGTTGTGTGTTCATTGAACGTGATTCTTAGTAATTTATTATCTTAGGGAATTCAAATACAATTCTATTCAAGATATTATTGGATATTAAATATATGGTCATTTCACGTAACAAGAATATAAACCTTAATTCGACATGTTACAACAAAATATAAAGAATATTGCTAATAAATTATATTTTTTCTCATTTAAATTATATTGTATTCTCTTTTACAGACAAAAGTATATATATGCAGTTTTCTTTTCATCTTCTAAATTTTCAAAATTGATAAAGTGCCAATAATTACTATCATTGAGATTTGCACAAAAATAAACATTTTAACAAATTATTTGTGTTTTTATTCAACCTTTTCATTTACATTAAGAATAAATAATTTTTGTCATTTTTCCTAAATTAGGAAATTTATATAAATTTTGAAATTAATGTTAACCCAATACAAATTCTCAAATAATATTGGAAAGTTTTTAGGCTTCATTATCTCGGATGGAAAAGTTAAAAAAAGTTGACTTATGGATTTGTGGATAAAATTAATCATATATGGTGGATAGAAGAATCGACTTTTGAATAAGTTAGGTTGATTAAGGATATTTTTAGACAAACTCCTTTAAGAAAACATCTTTTTTTATACATTTAATTAAATTTTATATAAATAAATATATATAGAAATTAAAAAATTTATGTCAAATCATTTGTATAATAAGAAAATTTATACATCTGTGACTATATTCATAAAAGTGTGAAGATGTGTCCTAGAATCTAGGGCAACAAGACAGAGGCATGGATGCTAGAAGAAATGTCCTAGAATTTATCTCATTTAAATTTAAATTTAGAATATTTATTTTATCCTATAAAAATCTTGGTTCGTCGTATTTCATTCTGAATAAATATTTAGAAATATAAAAATTACATTCAAAATACTAATTCTACAATGAAAGTGGGTAGGTGAAAATTTGATAAAAGATGCAAATTTTAGTTATTAATAAGCCTTCCCAGATGATAGATTGGGCTAGTTAGCTTATTTGCCCCTGCTAATTATGGGTCATCAATAGGGCTGGCAAATTCTCCCTCCACCATGTCAATTTGACATGCACCCAATCTGTCATTGGAAATGACAAAAATACCCTTAATTATAAAGATGGAATAGATAAAAATTACTTTCAGAATCTTTTATCCGAAAATATTTCAGATTTAAATTTTCAAAACACATTTTTGAATTTCAGATATTTTTGTTCAAAATGCATTTTCAATTTTGTATTCTGTATTTTTTTTCCAGAATATATTTTTTTAGTTTTGAATTATATTTATTATTCTAAATTTTCAAATCCAGAATAAAGATATTTTTGGAAATTTCAGAAAATGATAGAGTGCAGGAAGAAATTGTCTAGGGGGCTTTGTCGTTGAAAGATATGGTCCTATCAGTATAAAATTTTGCAAATTTCTTCATGTATCTCCATGTGTTTATTTTTGTACCCCTATTTTGAAAAATATCTAAATTATCTTTTGAAATTTTTTATTAAATTTTTTCAATTGAAGAATGTGAAATCCAAAAGACTTTTCAAATTATAAAATAAAAAGTTAAAATTTTTGATTTTTTATATTTTGAAATACAATGTATTCTGAAATTTGTAATACAAAATATAAAATTTGTATTTTGAATTTCACAATTTAAAATATAAAATTTACATTCTAGACATGGTACCATCTCAAATACAAATTTTGTATTATGATTACACAATTCAATAAATTTATATTTTAGATTAGGGATGAGAAAGCGGGACGGATAATATAGGCCAATCGATAGTCGATTAAAAAGAACGCGTGGCAGACTGTCTTTTACAACCCACTGACCCTTAAGTCCACCCCACATAACCTGCAGCCTACGTGGGTCAAGTGCGGGGCGGGACGGACTGGTCCGCATGATTTGCATAACTTCAAAATTTAGAAATTTCTTATTGTACCTCCATATTTCTTCATGCAACCTTATATTTCACATTCTAAAATTTTTACTCACATCTTATTATACATGTGTTGTGAGAATAATATTGTGAGACCATTTATCTAATGCATCTAAATAAAAAATAGAATTAAATTTATTCAAAATTTTTATTTAAAAAGTTATTTTTTATTAATTTTAAAAAAATTATATAGGTTGGCTCATGGGCCAACCTTTATGTGGAACGGACTAGTAAAATTAGTTTGCATATTCTATACGGAGCAAGCTAACCCGACCTACATTTTATGGGTCAAATACGAAACAAGTCAGTCCGCATTGTCATTCTTATTTCAGATTGTATAATATAAAATTAATAATTTTTGAAAGTATGAATATTTAATTTTGAGAAGATTTGAGCTAAGAGTAATAAAATAAATTCATATAATTTTAATTAACATAATCATTTCAGATTTGCATATCTGATATTATATATAAGAAGATCATGCAACATATAAGTCAAAATTCAAATATTGAGACTAGACACGACGCCTGCAACATTGTGATCGGTAAGTTGACTTGAGAAATAGAAAGTCAACGGTAGCTATAATCGCAACTTCATAATTAACTTAGAATCATGCAAGATGAAGGATTGTGAGAATTGACAAACTCATTCCATGCTAATCAATTTCCAACATTACGTCTTCATCCTAATGTCACTCTCTTATTTCAATAAGAAGGACATTAATTAGGCTAATTACAACATGACCTAATTTAGTATGAATCCAAGAGGAAGAGGTGCTTTAACTATTGTCAATAAATGAAGTAATCAAGCATGAGATATACTTGAAGGTCATAGTATTTGTATTGAATTTTGAGAGTTCCAATGCAGAGAGTCTTGAGTGTAATTGGGAAAGGGAAAAAAAGTTATAAGAGATATAAGTTTTAGAATCACAATTCTTTTATGGCTATTTAAGAGATATTAAATATTAGTGTTAGGTTTTACATATATAAATAAAAATACTTTTTTATATTATGTTGAAAGAGGAGTCACGAATATAAAGTCAAGTCTTCCTTTTTTTATCAGCAAAAAAGAATAAATAAATATAACAACTTCAGGGTGGTCAAACCCTTATACAAAATATGAAAATAAAACACACATCACCTAGCAAGCCACCCCCAACAGAAGGAGAAAAGTCATCACCTAACAAAAGAAACCAAAACACTAACATAATCTATCTCAACTTAAATCAATAAAGCTAACAACTTAAACAAACAAAACAACCACCAATATGTAACACCAAACCCAACTCATAGACAACCAATACTCAACCCACACAAGACGTCCAACCGGAGACAAACAGAAGCAAACAACATATATCGAATTCAGACAAATCAGGAGAGCAAAACACTAGTCAGAGAAGGAGAAGCAAGCAGAGGGAACTTTAGAAGTAACCCAATGCCAAGTCTTCAATTGGGCCAAGGAGAAGATTTCTGAATGATCCACCACTCCACCGCTGAAAATGACCTTATTCCTATGACTCCAAATCTCCCTTACCACAGATATCCACAAACTCCCCAAAACTAAGTTGATAGATACAGATGCATTACAGATAGAAAACTGAATGAAATGTGAGAAGTACTAATTCCAAACTAACCGTGCAATTATACAACTAAAAAATAGATGGTTAGTAGATTCCTCTTTTAATCCACACAAACAACAAAGAATACTTTCGGTCACAACCCCGCGCTTAGCCAAATTAACTTTAGTACCAATCTTGTTTTCCTGCACCTCTAAGTTGTAATCTGGGCCACAGGCAAAGCCTTAATGTTCCTAATTGTAATAACGTGAGTGCTACCCTTCAATTTCTCCCCTCAAAAAACCGTATGCAAAATTAACCGAAAACTCTAGAGATGCACCACCTTTCCAAGACCAAAAGTCATCAGTACCCGAAACAAGACTCATCCCATGTACCTCCTCAAGGAGTTGACAAACCTGGGTCTTCTCCAATTTAAATAGACTTCTTCACCAAACTAAATTCCGCCAACATCACGTGACTCACATACTTTTTCCTCAAGAAACCCACGCAATCTTTCTCCCTTTAGACCCCCAACAGGCATCCCAAGACATTTGAATGAGGTTTTCATCACATCGCAATTAAAAATAGACCCAAAGCGACGAATCGTATAAAGGTCAACCCCACCCAAGTCAAGCCTTCCTTGTAGAAAATATTTTAAACTATAAAGATTTAATACTTTTTTATAATTATAAGAATATATAAATAAATTAGTTGCAGTTACGAGGACTCACACATTTTATGTATGACTTATCTTCTTTGCATAAAAGTTATGACAACTACATAATCTAAACATGTCCAATGCGTTTCCAACTTAAATTATTAATTCAAATTCACTCAAGTTTGCTTAAATTTTATGTGTAGAATAATCTTAAATTAATAATAAATTTTTTTACATATAATTATAATTATGTAAAAAAAATTCTAGTTATAGAACTATAAAGTCAAATAAAATACCTATGTGGAGGTGGGAGACATAAAAAAGATAAGGCTTTTATGTTGGATTACAACAATATAGAGATCAAACATGGATAATTATTCCTTAAATAAACATTGAGTAATGTATATGCTCTTCACTTAAGAGAGGTATAACGATAAAGATTTAGGTCAACTTTGACAAATCTAACATAACCAATACAAATAATCATTATTTACTTTTATTATGACTATATGTTTTTTTAGAGAAAGTTGTTTGTTTTAACTTAAATGCAAAACTTGTTATACATAAAACCAACAATATAATACACAACCATTCACCAATCCAGATATACAATATAAATACAATATTTCTACCTAAAATTTCAATGAAATTATCTTTAACCTAAATCACTTAATGTTGCAAGCAATATAATAAACCTAACTATACTATTTACGTTGAAGAAGATAACCTACCAACTATTTCTTGTCTATACATATCATTCTAAGATAATAGGGTTTGATTTTGAAAATTGAAATATTTGATTCATAATATTATTCAATACTCATAAAAGTAAATCTAAATTTAACCACATGTTGAAATAGATTATCTTAATCCAAGAATTAGTAATATCTAAATAATGACTCACATCTAGTACATGATGTAGTTTTCATATTCAAACGAGTTTCTTTGCCTATTACACTTTAATGATAAATGCATCACAATGTTTTTTGAATGTATATTAATAAAGTAATTAGTATTAAAATTAACCTTAGGATAAATGAATTGTAATGATTTTGTTTTTCTTTTTCGACTTAAAGTATTAGTTCTATACCCACTAGACATAATATCCTTTTTTTTGACACCATCTTCTTTAACATATTAAAAAAAATTCTAAAACTTTCATTAGTTTATCAATCTCTTTCTTTTAAAATGAATAATCCTAAAGTTATTGACAGTCTTATAAAATTATTGCATTATGGTACAATTGTTGCTCCAAATTAGACTTCAAACAATCTTAGGCACATACTCTTCTAAAATGTTCTTTGACAACATCATGTATCATCTCACATAAATGATCGTTCTTTCCTTTTTCAAGGTATGAATAATTTATAATATAAAGTAGTTAATAACTAAATCCTTGGTAACTAATGTTAGATATCATTTTAGAAATTAATTTATAATTTAATAATAGAAACTACTTTAGATATAATAGTTTCTTAGTTTATAAAGTAATATCTAACTTAGTCAATATAGTAACTAATTATTTTTATTTTTTAAAATTAGTTATTATTTAATGATTTTCTTGTAGTGATATCAAATAAACATACTTATTTCTTAAATTTCAACAAAAATAATTTTCAACGAATTACAATGTTTTACTTCTATGATACATCTAAACTATATTTTTTACTACAATTTCCCTATATATGACATTTTTTAAATTTTTTATACTTTAATAGCTAAAATTTTAAACAATCTAATAATTAAAATAATTTGATCACATCAATTAAAATAATCACTACTAGAAAATGATTAAATGAAAATCAATTTGAGAAAAAAATAATTAATTGTTATATTAACAAAATTAGATAAAAAAAATTATTTTTATCTAAATCACTTTATATGTTTAATAAATAGTTTCTAAATTAATATTTAATTACTTACACAAGTTTTAACTATCAACTATTTAATGTCATATAAATAATCAACTATATTGAAAAAGTACTCAACTTCTTCATCTACATCTAAGTGTACAACATAATGAATCACCTGTCAACATTGATGTGTTTGTCCCTCACTTTTTCGATAAACATCTTAAAAATCTCTTTTTTAATTATTTTGAACATTAAAAAAATTAATTATCACCAAACATAAAAAAAAATTATATTAATATATCTTTATTCAAAAATTTTACACCACCTAAAAAAATATTTATTTTACTTAAACCACTGTATTTAATTTTAATTCAAAAGTCCAAAATTAAAGTTATACTTTCTATTATAGTTTTTTTTTTATTTCTAAACAAATCAATAATAAAAAATTTAATTCCTAATTATATTATAAAACTAATATTACAAAACCAAAAATTATTCACCTTAAATTATTTTTTATTTTTTTCATTCTCTCAAAGCAATTAAAATTTTAATCTCAGTAATTTTAAATTAATTTTTTTAATTTCGTATTTTATATTTTTTTTAAACATTTTCTTTAAAAAAAAAAAAGAGAGTAGAAAACTCTTAGAATTCGGTCCAAATTTCAATGAAGTTTCCGATGCCAGAAATTAAAAACAAAATAGTTGAAAAAGTTTAGCTCTATGGAAACTGAATTCTCAATTGAATGATAAATAGCATAAATTACTTTCAGCATTGTCCAAATACAACCCCTTCTGCACACAAGTTGCATCCACACTGCATGATCACTCTAGTGCAACTTTCATGTGCTAGAAAAGAAGATGGAAAATGACACCACATTTTGGTTACATCAAGTGAGGTCTTGTTTTTACTCCCTTTAGGCATGGAAAAATCATCCTTCAACTGCTAAACGCTGAAACTACCAATGATTATAATCACTTTACAAACTTCAGCAGTATCTGCAAATGATATCAAAAGCACTCATATACTAGGTTAAGCTACTTATGTATACTTCATCGTTGCTAAGGAAAATAAAGTTCTGCGCCTCTGTAACCTTACTGGCAGTATAAAAACCAAACATTACGCAACTAAATACTGTAGCTGACTTCTTCAATTGTTGATTATTTGATGCATTTTTGGCAAAGAAATTTGGTGGGTTGAGAAGTTCTCAAAATTTTGTCTGATCATCAAATTCTGCGTGCATTATTGGAGTTGGATTGGGTCATGTAGTTGTTGAGTTTTGTACAACAAATTAACTAAAAGACTTGGAAATTTTACCTTTTCATGTTTGATTGCTGCACAAGCTTACACATAGAGTTAATGTGTTATTGCTTTTTCTTTCTCTTCCTCTTTATTCTTTCCATGGAGTCAATTGCGGAGAGTGAAAGAACATATAAAAGATAGGAATCGTTTAAAAGATCAATTTGTAACCCAGTATAAGAGAAGAAAATAAGATAAATGAACCAAGTTTTTATAAAACTAATGTATGTATATTAAGTTTTTTTTTTAAAGAATATATATATATATATATATATATATATATATGGAAGAGTTTTGTTTTAAATTAATTACATAAATTAACTTTAATTTACAGGAGAAATTCAGTATTCTTGTTTTCTTCTTATAAATATTTTGTAATAGAAAATTATCCGAACATAGTTTTAGTTCATTTAGTGGTATTACCCTGGTTAGTAGGTTCTATGTTGAGCAACTACAGTAGAAAATAGCAAACGATTTTTCTACAAAGAAGGTTACTAGGAAGAAAGCAAATAAAATAAAATGGTAGAAGTTGAGACATTATTTTGATGAGAATAAGAAAAGTTGAAATGCAGAATTGCATGGGAGTTTCGTTGACGGTGACAAGTGATGCTGAGGGAATATATTAAAGGAAAGGTGAATTATTCCTATCCTCTGAAGCCACTCAATGTATTTCTTTTGTTTTTGTTTTACTAATTTATACTTTCATTTAGTTTATGTATTGTAGAATAATACTTCATTCAAAATTTAATGGGGACACAGGGAATTACACCCTATGTGTAGAAAATAGTGTGCATGATGAAACTTAAATAAATTTGAGAGCTCATTATTTCAGAAAATAAAACAAATTGGAAAATGAAAAACAAAGTTCAGATTGGAAATAGTTAAAATTAGGAATTTATCCAAGTTGGTTAATATATATGTTTTCTTAAAGTACTTTAATTAGAGAAATTTTATCCAGTGATACTATTAAGATTCCATTACAACCAACATAATACATAATCCTCATCATACATTAGTTTATATTAATTTTAATATTATGTATAAATAAATTGTCTCTAGCGCAAAAATGTTGATATAAATTAAGTTTGATGTTATAATCCTTCTAAAAATTCAATTTTCTCAATTCAGTGTTATAAGGTACTGAAATTTCATCTTTTAATCTTAAACGAAAAATCCAACTTAATCATTCTCTAACAAATGGGACATTTCTAACTAGTTATTTTTTATTGGTCATTCCCAACGTCGTTAGTTAAATTATAAATAATGTAATTATCCAAATTTAAATTGTTAGATTCCTTAATCAATTTTAATTCCTTTATCACCGAAATCTTCTTCTCCACTTTAATATTTGATTTTTCGAAATGGTATTTCCAATTAAAATCATTTTTTATTAGCAAGAAATAATTAATAAATAGAATCACTTTATGGATGATTCAACCTTTATATAAAACACAACTCCTCTATCATCTCACCCCACCCTGTCAAATGGAGGAAATCAACACCTAACAAAAGAAGGCAAAGCACTAAAAGAAACCAATGAACTAAACCAACATGATAGAACAGAAACCAACTTTGGGGTTGTGTGTGGGTAAGAGTGGTTGCGGAGCTGTGGAAACATAGGAATAGGAAGATCTTTAAAAATGGTAAGATATACCATCTTGAGATTTTCGCTATGGTGCAGCTGAAAGTACGATCATGAGTGATGTCCAAAACACATGGAGTTAGTTTTTCGTATTCTGATTGGTGTCTAGAGCCTATGGTGTGTATGAGATCGATCAGAAAGGGTTAGATTGTGTGGTAGTTGGGTATGTTGTTATATGTGTTGTATGTTTTGAGCACAGATCAAAGTGGAAAGATGCTTTAGGTGGTTTGTGTATAAGGGTTGAGGTATCCTTGAAATACTTCTATTTTATATATTATTTTTTTGTCGATAAAAAAAAAACAAAAACCAACACAAGGATCACCAAAGCAAAAAATCTTACCCAACTTTACCAACAACCAATACACCACCTCCAAACCGCCCACCAAAAGATAAAGACCTTCCTACCTAAAATAAAAACAGACAACTTATAATGAATTTAGACAAAATAAGAGGACAAGACTTCAGTCAAAGAAGGAGAAGCATGCAGTGGAAACTTTTCAATTAAAATCATAATCTTCTAAATTTTTTAAGAATTCTCATTGAAAGACCACATTAACCTTAACAAAATCCACTAAAATTTCTAAAATTTCTAAGGTGAGATCAGACTTCTCCAACATTATAATTATGACATATATATAATTCTTACACCACAAATGTCACAAATGTGAGTGTGTATATATTCATATTCTTATCATTACTAACCTCAATATTAGAAAGTTTCACGTAACCTTTTATTTCCCTCTATAATATCCTTTAAGAATCGTTGGATTAAAACTAACTCATTTTCCTTGGAATAAGAAAATATCAACTTCTTTTCTATAACAATCTAATAACATGTGATTAGCATATAATCAATTCATTTTTTAAGACCGCATTAAATCTTGAATATGCATCAATCTTGTAAGAATTTTATATCCCAAACTTATTGAATACGTAATTATCATATCGAATGTTGGTGAACATATAAACAAATAGAAAATCAACTTCAATCCTTCGACACAATTGTTGAACACAAACGAGCGTGCCATTTCAAAAGTTATTATTATTATTATTATTATTATTATTATTTATAATATTAATAATAATGTTATTATTAATATTAATCTTATTTTAATTATTATTATTAAATTTACCAACCGATTGTTTTCAATTATAAGTGTATTTTATTGATAAATATTGATTCGTATTTAATTTTTTATTTATTTTCATATCCATCATTAATTATCGAAAAATTTATCGATAATACCATCTGTCAATAAATTAAATCGGTAAAAAAATTACTAACGCACTTAAATTTATGGGTAATTTTTCGTTAATAGATTAAAATTTTCTTTTGTACTGTATTAAATGATGAGAAATTGAATAATATTCTTAAATCTTACTTTATAAAATAGATTTAAGAAATCACCCTAACATACATAAAAAAAATTAAGGTTTATTAATAATATTATTCATAATAAATTAGATATTAGTATTTGGTAATATTTAATACCTTTCTTCATAAATTATTTTGATGTTATATATTAAAATTTTTCATAGCATTAATTTCAATTATATATTGTGAGAGATATACCTATTTTATATTAATTAACTAAATTATATTAGTGTTGTCGTAATTAAAGTTGGTGACAAACAGAAATTCTATATATATATATTATATTATGGAAAGTTATTTTTTCAAGATATTTATAAGAAAATTACATAATATATATATATATATATATATATATATATATATATATAACATTGAAAAATAGAGAATTTTTTGTTGAGAAAAAATACGTTAAAATTGTTAAATAATATTTTGATTACAGTTCTAAAACTGATTTTGAATGGTAATAAGCATGATGGGCAGCGTAAAAAGGGGTGTTTAAAACATATACTTGAGTGTACGTAATTTGGCACATGTCTCCTTCAAATCCAACTAATTGATGTGTGAGGTTCATGTAGGACTATTTCACCATAAGATATAAGTAAAAAAAGGGTTAGAATTTGAGATAACCCTGCAGGTTTCTTGAGGTGGCAAACATACAACATATTGCAGAAAAGTTATAAAAGAGTATGTAAAACGTTGTTATTGTTTTAATACGAAAATTATCTACATAATTTATTATTTAATTCAACTTTCAATCAGTTTCAGCCACTTAAGAAATTAAGATAGTTGGCACAAAACACATATGTTTCTAAGGTGGTACACTGTATTTGAAATTAGTGCCTCATATACACGTAATCCATTTGAAATATGACCAATCCAATATACTTGCATTAAATTTTAATATAAGTAAAAATTAGTACCTAACTAGGGATTCACCTATTAAGAATAAGTGGAAAGACTTACTTTTAATTTAGATCTTAAATTTTATTTTTAGATAATCAACGATTAATTAAATGTAAGAATAAGTATAATATAATCCGTCTGCAATACTTTTTTATGACAATTTAATTAATTTTTCTAATTTTAGAAGTTTGTTATCACTCAATTTATTAATTGTGTAAATAAATATCATTATTTAAGAGTCAATAAGACATTTATCAATACAATAAAAGCGAATTAATAAATAAAATATATATATATATATAAGAGTTAGGTTAAGTGAAGTTTAATCTAATCTAAATATTTATTTATTTATCTATTTTTCAAATTTTATTGATAGTTTAAGCTCAAAAAACTTTCCATAAAGTGTACACTTTATACGGGATAAAATAACATTATTTTAATAGAAATTTTAAATTTCGACACGAGTTCAATCGTGATTAATATTAATTTTTATAAAATATATAACTTATTACTTTCATAAAATAGTAAAAGCCTATACTGTCGCATTAATAAAGTTTCAAATGAATTAATCACTAAAACTTACACAAAAATCCCACAGCGTTTTATTTAATTAAATTTTATGTTTTAAATAATATATATTAGCACTTGTAATTAAATTAACACTCATAAATAAATTTTATGTTTGAAATGGTGAAATTGAAAGAGGATATAGATAGGGTTTCTTTATTACTTTTAATCTTTAATTTTTTTGTCAAATAGAGAAAAATGAAAAGAAATAAGAAGTGAAAATTCGAATTGAAAAAAAAACGCATTATTTACACAACATTGATTATTTTTTATCTTTAAACATGTAAAAAATATATTTAAAAATCTTATTTAGCCGCAAGAAGTAAAATCTTATTTAACTGCGGACATTTCATTTAACAAATAACACAAATAAAATCCACAAATTTATGATAACTTAAAAAATTATTTAAGGTTTCTAATTCTGACACTATCATGACATGCAAAAACTAATTTTAGCGACAAAGTTTAAGGAAGTAAAGTATCGAAAATTTGATTCATGCAGATATAATATAATAGAAGATTTTTCTTGAATATCCTTAAACAAGTGGTGAACAGCTGTGAAAAGAAGAGTTAAGTGATCGTATTCAACTAAATCACTCCGCGATATAGATAATCCAACTTTCTTACGTTATACTCTTACAATTATTATTATTTCATGATCTAATTTCTAACGTCATTCAATGACACACGTTCTTCCCCCTATAATAATAATAATATAATGGAAACAAAGTTCTGCGAAAAGAAAGTGTCAAAGTACGTATAAATTTGTAGGATGCTATTGTTTACGCAAAAACCTGCTTTGGGTGCGAATGCAGATGAAACTTCTTGCAATAAAAAAAACCACCAGAAGTGTAGGAAACTGCAGGGCTATTAATGAAACATTTAATAATATAGTTCCTGGATCAGGTATTACATATCATCTTGGGTTCGTAATTATGGCGATTCTTGAGCCTTAATCACCGTTCTCGAAGTGCATACTCTACTGTAATTAACATAATTACACCAGAAGGAAAGAAATTGAGTGTTCGTGAAGCTGCTGAAACCAACCAAATTTTTTTAAAACAAACAAGCGGGTCTTATTCCCAACAACATATCCACAAAAGAAAAAGAACAATTTGACTATTTTTCCCACAGAAAAAGTGTAGGGTAGCCTTTAAATAAACCAGAAAACAAAGGGTAAAGCAGTAATTCAGGAGGGTTGGCACCCCATATAAACTACAACAACAGCTCTCAAACATGGACCAACCAAATACATGTAACACTCATCACTCTCTCAGAAACACTGTTTCTATGTACCTGCTCCTTCCTTTAGGCACACACAAAAAATGTTTAGCCCTTCACATCTCAAAACCTTGTACCCTCTTCAAGTCTTCTCAGAAAAACCATCGTCCCCATCTTCAACCATAAGCTCCATGAAGCTGAAAAGAATCGTCCACACCCTCATAGTCTCCCACTTGTGCCGAATCATTCGTGCACTCTCCAAAGTCAAAGCTGTCGTGGTTGAGATTCTTAAGGACAATTCAAGCATCCACTTCTCTCACAAAAAGCATATCAACAACAGACGCAAGAAGATCATCTTAGGCTCCTTCAGGCTTCACTATAACTGGTGCTCCTCCAAATCCTCGCATGTGTTACCGGTTCCAGAACCGGTTTTCGAAGGGTTGTCTGCAGCCGCGAGTTCGGGGGAGCCACAAGATGAAGATTGCCCCTACCTTCGGTGGCTTGAGCAGAAGAAGGTTGAAGTCGAAGGTGGCGAGAAGAAGGGTGCAAGTGCAGGTGCAAATAATGAGCATGAAATGAATGAGATTGATGTGCTGGCAGAAATGTTCATTGCCAATTGCCACGAGAAGTTCAGGTTGGAGAAGCAAGAATCTGATAGGAGGTTCCAAGAAATGCTGGCTAGAAGCATGTAAAGTAGTAAACCAAAAAGCTCAAGATGTTTTGGTGTTTTTTTTCGAAGTTAGTTCCCTCGGTTGTGCAGTGCTTTCCCACATTCGAATTCGAAGCTGTTGACAACATGGGAAAGAAAGGTTGTCCGTCGGATTTTATTATTTATGGTCATATTTCTTAATTTGCCTTTTTCTTTTTATCCAAACTTTTCAAAAGACCAAGGGAGGGGAGTTCGAAGAATTGTACATGATATGTGATGGGATTGGGAATTGTGCAATTCTTCTGTCTATACGGTCACTGTGGCTTTAACCTTTAATTTTCAGACTTATTTTCATGATAATTGAGAACTGCGGAATGGAATTATTATGTAGATCTCATCGTCACTATTCTAGCTCATTGTATACAAGATGCATGACCTCTCTGCTTTATTACCACTTGTCTTCATATCAATCTATGTTTTGGTTCCGTTTTTTTCTTTTTTTTTGGAAATTATTGTGTTTTGTTAAGTTCGTACATGGAATAAAAGATGCAATATATATAAGCATATAGATGTCTGTGCTGATTATCGAATATCTATCAGTTATTGTATGTTCACACTCACGTATTCTCGCTATAATGAAAATATGTGATGAGTAAGTTACTCACAATCAAAGCTAATACCCAATGTACACAGCGTACTGTGTTCCAAACACCTAAATATTGGTCTAAATTATTGGACACTGACGTCTTATCCACTGTCAAACGATTTTTGGTGGCACTTTCTTGTTTGCTAGTTCATGTGTAGGTTGTGGCCAAAACAATGAGAAAGAAATATCAAACTTTCCAATTCATTTGCTAACATATTTGTTTTGTAAGACTTTTGGAGATCGAGTCCAAATATGATATTTTTACTTTTTAGCATCTTGAAGCTTCCAGCACCCTGCCATATGATTGCATAGCTATGGAGCACATGTCCATGGTAGAGCTTGATTTTGCAGAAGTTAATAGTTTACTTAAAATTGTTAACCATTTTTGTTTGTATCTGGACTCTAGATAAAGAGTGGACTCGGTCTGTACCAACTCACCTACTCCAACTCCTCTCTTACTTTTTTTTCTTTGAATTTTGGTTTACAAACATTTGATGAAATTTCTGAAATTAAGAAAAGGGAGAAATTGTTAGAAAGGTACAAAATGAGCTTTATGTAGCACACTGGAAGATACACTAACAGAAAAGACTAGTTCTTGGGTTCATAACAGATTATGAGAATCTTGATTAACCTTAACATGATACAGACAGTAATAATATTAAAATGATGGTCCCCATTAGGTAGGTAAGTGCTTGGATCAAGATGCACGCACTCTCACTCACTACCGGACAGCTAGACAGGTTTGAAACTGGCAAGATAGTTAAGGTGATAGATCCAACGAGTGGTACTTTTCAAACCCAAAATCATGTTTACAAGTAAAGTAATATAATACTAATCCATTGAGTTTGTCATCTATTTCTGCAATCTTCAGATGTACCAACTTAGAAGGTTATCATTTCCCTTCTACCACTGATTGTGTTCTGTCTTACTTGACTAGAATAACATTTCAGAAAAAGAGAAAAACGGACATCTTGTATCAGCCTTAAAGAACGAGCACATGTTCATGACAAGAGCATAGGTCATTCATGTCATGTGCTTATGCACTTAAAGAAAATAAAAGTTGTATTCTTTTAGCCTAGTTTGGATATAAATTAGTTTTTGTTACTCTACCAGATCAGCCAAGAGTGGCATATCCTGCCTTTGCACACAAATTCGTACACTAATTAGAAGCTTTTTTTTTTTATTGTCTTGTTGATCATGGACCATGCATATGCATCGGCATTTGCTTAATAGTTTGAGTATCTCAATAATTGAGCAAAAAATAAACATGGTAAAACAGATGGTAAAAGAATTGTTTATCCTCAAGTGGGTTCCTGAAAGTCAGAGATAAGCTAATTTATAGTAGCTAATTGCAAGGGTAAATAATTGATATTAGGGTAATGGACTATAGTAGTCTAGGGTAATCTTTGGGATGGGACTTCCTGTCTGATTAATGTTGGATCTTGAAGAAACCTGTGAGGAATTGATAATTACACAAATGATAAATAATTTTGTAAATAAACTATTAAGTATAAACAAAACTGTCTCAGGAAATAGACTATCTTATGTAATTGTTGAGGAATCTCAACTATTTGATGAAAGGAACATATAAAGAGTATCAAACCATTTACACATTAGGATTCAGATTCAAGTTTAGTGGATGAAAAACAATAGTAATTAGAAAGGAAAATCCTACTAAAAGTGATGATGCTAAGGTTCTTGAATAGAAATTAGTGACTTGATAACACTCCATATGAATGTTATGTCTAAATAAATTTATTTTAAAAAATAATATATAAGTTTTTGAAAGGAATTAATTTTCAGTTTTCACATATTTGTGTAAGTACAGAAGTACAGGAATTAAGACCAGTCAATAGTCCTTTAGCAATTATACGGGGTTAATATGACAGTAAAAGGAGACAGTTATGGCATCAACATTGATGCCTTTTATTCTTCTGAGTTATGCTTTATTCCGAAACTTCTTTAGATGCTTTATTGCAGATATGTATGGAAGCTTTAATGGATACAAACTTGGTGCCTTTGGTCTCCTTGTTACCATAGAAACTGCTTTTACACATAAAAGTGAATGGGTGGAACCACTTGAGATTTTATTCTCTAGGACAGGATCAAATGGATGAGGTGCTTCTACCTGCTCTAATTCCTCACTTCAAATGTGAAACCCAACTTCTTGGACCACTGGCCACTCAGGATCTCTGTTGTACCAGCATTTGGAATAGTTTCTTTTGCTATCTTACAAATTAATTACTCCTATTCTCCATATTTACCAAAACAAATTACACAAATAAACACAATCATACCTACCTTTTCAATTACTCATAATTCATATTCAAATTCATAAAAACAATTCTCAAACTTTCAGGAGACACCAGAGAAATTTGGTACCATCTCTGAATTTGGCAAAATATTGTTAAGAATGTAAACAGGGTAAAATAAATGGATCATCATGTTGCTTAACAATTATTGCTAATACACTGTATATTTGTAAACTAATCACCAAATTGCACCATATCTCTAAAATTTTTGGCTAGACAATACAACAAAAAGGTTAAAGACGAAGATATCTCCATTAGTAAGCAATGAGTTATAAAATTGATCTTGACATAATATCTCACTTAAAATCTTAAGAAATATTAGATAGGTGATCATTATCACTTATATATGTTTAATATGTGTGTTTAATGTGAGACTTTATAGGTCATATTCAATGATAAAACTCATTTTAAATTCTTGACTCATTTTGTTGGATTCATATGCGTTTCATATAATTTAAAGCTTCCAATGTTTTCTGTTCTAATGTTAAATTTAATTTAAGTTCTTAGATATTTTTTTAATAAATCTTTCAATATATTGTAACTTTTGTATTTCATTTTAGATTGTTTTATTATAAATTTTTTAAGTCTTTCTATCCAATTCATACTTATATTCAACATTCCTTTGTCTCTTCTCATCCTTTCTCACCTCTTGCAAACATGATAGAAAGTGTTCACTACTTCCTCACTGTGTCAAAGTTATTATTGTAATTGTCACAACATATATTCATCAACAGTTCTCACTCGTTCTATTCATCATTTTGTTTATTTAAAAAATTGTTGAAATTTGTTTCTTGCTCTTCCCTTTTGTTAATTTTGTTTTGTTAAAATCATGTTCTTCAAGATTCTTATAGAGGAATTCATTCTGCATCCAGATGACAACATTTGAGATGCTATTACTTACACACAAATAAATATCACTAAAAAAAACTAATTAAATATTAACTAAAATTAAAGATAAAAAATAATTAGTTACTATATTAACTAAATGTACTATTTTAGAGACTAAATTATTGGTATCTAAATTGGTTTTTAATATTAATAAAAATTTATAAAATAATTTCTAAATTGGTATCTAAATTGGTTTCTATTATTAATAAAAATTTATAAAATAGTTTCTAAATTGGTATCTAAATTAGTTACTAGACTTTTAGCTACTGATATTTTATGTTTTAAATTGGTTTCCATTAGTCTTTTAGAAAATAATTTAAAATATAAAATATTAGTAGTTAAAACCTTGATAGCTAATAATTAGATACTAATTTAAAAACTACTTTATAAATTTTTATTAATAATAGAAACTACTTTATACATTAATATTTTTTTTAGTTTCTAAGATGGTCTCCAATTTAGTCCAATAATAACTAATTATTTTTGTCTCTAAAATTAGTGACAATTTGATATATTTTTTTTAATGTATGGCAAAATCCTCTATCGATATTTTATCTTAATTCAACAATATTGAAAATTTAATTACATGTGAATGAGTATGTCTCGAGTTTTTATCAGTGAAATAAGTTATTAATTTATTCATATTTTTGTTGTATACCTTTATAATTTAATTTTCAGATTTGCATTTGGTTTTCATTCACTTTAGTGAATAATTAGTGAACCCTGTCTTTTTATCTTTCTATATGGCTAAAGTATTTCTTAATAAGAGAAATTCCGTAGTTTGAATTGTGGTTTTCCATAGTCTCAACCCGTTTTCTAATTTCTATAGCACCTACCATTTCTTTTCCAGACATTCTGAAAATGTCTTATGAGACATCATTGTTGTCAAAGTTTCTTTGTCATTTAGTGTTTACGAACTATTTGAAATTTTGAGAGAAAAAAGGTAATGCAAACTGCTAAGAACATAACACTGCACCCACAAAGTATAGGCATAAAAATTATCTGAGTTTGTGAAAGTGAAGATCACAAACACTCTCGGCTTTTTAGCCTATGTCTACGATCCTTCATTGATGGGTCATGATCCGTCATTTTTTTTCTTTTTTAATAGCTTTGGATTTTGAATGTTCAAAACTTCATTTTCTATTTTTTTAAAGTACAAGTAAAAAAAGTAAAGTAGAGTACCCCTTAAATTAGTTCAAAACTTCAAAACATGCATATGGTTATTATAAGTAACACCCTCAGTGGTGGATTTTCTATCATCTAGGTTAGATCCCAAGTCTACATAGAGTGATAGAGAGAAGGATCATTAGTAGTTGTGTGCCATCTTGAGTCCCAAATTAATTAATATTGGAAGCAAACTGCAGAGAAGCTTTAACCACTAAACCAGACAAATTCTTCTGTCATATTACAATTTTTATTATACTTATTATTAGTTATAATAGTTATATTAATATTATTATTTATGTTATTAATATTATATTATATTATTAATATTATTATTAATATATTAAAATATTTATTAATATTAATAAAATATTAATAATATTAATATAATATTAACAATATTAATAATAATTATTAATATTAACAATATTAATATAAATAATATTAATAATAAAAAATATTAATAATATTAACAATATTAATAATATTAATAATAAATAATATTAAATATTAATAATATTCATAACATTAATAATATTCATAATATTAATAATATTCATAATATTAATAATATTCATAATATTAATAATATTCATAATATTATTAATATTATTAACAATAATAATATTAATAAGAATCTTAAAAATAATAATAATTATAATAAAAATCATAATATTGTAAAAGAATTTGTCTGGTGTAGTGGTTAAGGTTTCTTTTGTTGCTGAAGAAACCTAGCTTTGATTCCCACCTGTTGCAGATTTTGTTATGTCTATTATTTATATTTATATACGGAAATCAAAAGTAACAAGTCATGTAGTATACATTGGAGAAAAACAAAGATATCCTTTGTTATTAGAAGCATAACTAAGAAATATACATAATGAAGAGCGAAAAATCCTTTTATGCGTATTATAAGGCCTAGGTAAAGGATAACAGGCACAACTGAAAGTCCTATAGAAGTGATATGGATTATTATTGTTTAAATTAGAGGAAGATAAAACATTAATAATATATTCCCAATTGTTGTAAAAGCAGAGCTCCAATATTTCATAGCTAAAGATGATCTCGCAATTAAAGTTAGCCACATATTAGTAATATGTATGGTTTTACGCTCAATTGAACCATTTTGTTCATGCGTGTGTGGACAGGTCTATTACAATAAAATCATTAAATAGAAATCAATTTTAGAGATAAAAAATAATTAGTTGTTATATTCATTAAATTAGATACTATTTTAGAGACTAAAAAAATTATTAGTTTCTAAATTAGTTTCTATTATTGATAAATAGTTTCTAAATTGGTATCTAATTAGCTACCAAGGTTTTTGCTACCAAATTTAGAATCTAAATAATTGGTAGTTAAAACATTGGTAGTTAATTAAATACCAATTTAGAATCAATTTATCAATAATAGAAACTAATTTAGAAACTAATAATTTTTTTAGTCTCTAAAATAGTATCTAATTTAGTTAATATAGCAACTAATTATTTTTAGTCCCTAAAATTAGTTTTTATTTAATGATTTTCTAGTAGTTGTCAACCGGTGTTGTATGTCATTCTCATCAAGAAAGGGTTTAAAACAAAGAATCTCTTTCATATTATCAGTTTGAATACTTAGAAGTTGATGTCCAGTTTGTTTTTCGGCATCAATTTTAAAATATTTGAAAATTTTGAAAGCTTGAGATTTGTTATGTAGCAAATAGAACTAAACATATCTAGTGTAAGCTTCCAAAAAAGCAATGTAATATCATGCACCATTAGTAGTAGGTATAGACGGTCCCCAAATATCAATAAACACTAATTGTAACGATTGTGAATATCATATAGCAAAATCACTGAAGGGTTGTTGGTGGGATTTTCCGATCAAACAAGATTCACAGAAAGCAATTTTAGTGTTGTAAGAAATACTACATTTTTTCATTATACTATGAATCACTTTAGATTGTCCATGGTCAAACCGTAAGTGCCAAAGTTTATATGAAGATAACATGGGTGTTAGTGCAAAAGTGTTAGCAGAAAAGGGAGAAGCACGAACAAGATGAGGAAAAATGTAAAGACCATCTTTAAGATTGCCTTGTAGGAGGATCTGATTTGTTTCCTAATGTTTCACAAGACACTTATTAGCATGAAATTCAAAGAACATGTTGTTATCATGCGCAAACCTAGAAACACTTAGAATATTTTTAGAAATAGCATGCACATGCAGCAAATGTTTCAATAGAAAAATGTTGTTCATTTTAGAATCAGTGTAAGCAGCAGAGCCAAAAAATTTAATATATAAAACCAAAACCATTACCTATAGTAACCTTTTCAAAACCTGTATAAGGAGTTTTGGTGGAAAGATTCATGCTATCACCAGTTAGATGATGGAAGGCATCACTATCAAGGTACCACAACAGATCATGAAGACTAGACAATGTCCCAATAATCGAAGGCTCATCATCATCACTAACAATGGATGTAAAATGAGACGTATTAGCACTTACATGAGACTGAATGGAAGAATCAAACCTATGCCAGCAATTTATTGCTGAATGACCATTTTTTTCCACAAATTTGACACAGTATACATGAAAGGGTACTAGTGAAAGAAGTCTTGACAAAGTTCTTGGAATTAGGAAACTTGGGTTTGAGAAAAGTAGATCATGACTTACCATGACAAAACGATTGTGATTAAGAAAAAGATAGAGAGTGAGACGAATTTGACGTTGAAACTGAAGGATGAATGGAAGAAACATGAACTAGTAGAATATGGTCAACAAAATTTTTGACTTTTTCAAAACATCCAACTTCAATGTCCTCAACTATAAATGGGCCAAGACGGGAGGTAACAAACATAATAAAAGGATTGTATTCATCTAATAAGCCATCAAGAATGGCTTCTATATGATCTTTTGTGGAAATCGGGCACCCAACAACAACCAAAGTATCCACCATTTTCTTGATATCCATAAGAAAGATGAAAATCGATCGATCACACTTTGGTGTACATAGAAGTCGTTTAAGCTTTTTAACCTGAGCACGTGTTTGTGATGCATAATGAATTTACAGTTTGCTCCAAACTTGATGAGATGAATCAAGACCAACCAGCTTGTTGAGGATAACTTGAGACATGGAAGCCAAGAGCCAAGAAAGAATGAATTAATCTTGCCTATCGTAAACAAGAAAACTAGGGTTGAGAGAAGATGATCCATCATCGACAAAGATGAGGTAGGAAGGAATGCAAGAACCATCCAAGAACTAAAGAAGATTCATTCTACATAGGGTAGTTGTGACTTGTTATTTCCAGGTCAAGAAATTATCGTGATCGAGCTTAAGTGATATTGGAGTATGGAACAACTAAGGAACAAAAGAAGCATATGTGGCGAAATAAAAAATCTCTAAGTTAATAGTAGTTAATGAAGATGATGACATGGTAGCTCTAGATACCATGTGAGACTGAGAGAAGAAAATAAAGAGAAGAAAAGAAAGAAGGAACAAGAAAAAGAGAGAATAACATTTATTATATCTATACACAAGGAAAATAGTGGTATATATAATACCGATAGCATGCATATGGTTATTCTACATAACACTTTCATATATATTTAAATTCAACCTTATTATACAAAAATCCTAATTTTACAGGTCAACATTACTCTTGGGAAAGATTTTAATTTAAATTTTTTGATAAATGTTGTGATTTTAAAATTTAAGACTCATATTTTTCTCGTATTTATTTATAGTTTAAAAGTGGTTTTATTTAACTATCTAAAAATCATTTTAAATTCGCTTTTAGAGTAATTAATCAACTATCTTAATATAATATTTTTTAAATTAAATAGTTTATTTTTTTTAACTAAAATATCTTAATGTTGAATTTAACTAAATCTAATGACCTATTTAAATACTCACTAGAATTCCAATTTGCAAAAGGTGGTTCGAATTACGAACTTGATTTTGCTCTTAGAAAAAATCCTAAGGTTAGAATATTTTTGGTATAATATTGTTTTTAATACTAAATATTGTTTGACCGAATGGGGAAAAAATAGTTTTTTTTTCTTATGGCAAAAACAACTAATAAACCAGCTTAGAGCTGATAAAATAATTTTGTTCAAAATTTTTAAGATGATATTAAAAATGTATAGTAAGTCTTGCATTTTATTTATACATTACAAAAGAGCATCCTCAGGAATATAAAAGAAGAAAGCTAATCCTGAGAGCTTGGTAGTGATAGATAGCAGAACTACTTAAGAGTTTCTAAGTATAGGATTAGATTTAAAGACCAATTACAGAAAGAGAAGGAGATAGATCTCAATCTGCTCTTTAACCAAAGTCAAGTTTTTAGTTGTGCCATTCCTATAATTTCTTCCGCACCTACTATCCCTTGTTTGAAAATAATTGAGTTCTTATGGTCTCAAATATGCCATATCATTGCAGTCCACATGAGTTTCAAGTGCAAATTTTGCTTTTGATTTAACATGAGGCATATAAAATTCTCATAGTGTTTATAAATATCATTATGTTGGAAAAATTGATAGTCAATCCATCTGAAACATGAATTTCAATAGACAAAGCAATGGCAAAGCCAAGAAATAAGTGGTTAACATATGCAACATGTTAGAGAGGACATTGAGCGGTTTCTAAAAATACCACTTGATTAACAAGGTTCACCTTCAAAGGGAGTTTGCCTAAACATACCTTCCAGGCTAGGATCAAAGCATTAGAACCAGCTTTAACAGACTAAAAGGTTTCACAAAAATTGTTGTTTTCCTCCTTTAATTTTATCAATGGTTGGTT
Organism: Phaseolus lunatus; assembly: GCA_013389735.1. Classification (NCBI taxonomy): domain Eukaryota; kingdom Viridiplantae; phylum Streptophyta; class Magnoliopsida; order Fabales; family Fabaceae; genus Phaseolus; species Phaseolus lunatus. The sequence goes on along the minus strand of CM023857.1, from coordinate 35,104,332 downwards.
TCCAAAAATTGTTTTTTCCTTGAATTGGCTCCTACCATCATAGTACTTAAAGGGAATGGTCATTTGGCCAAAATTTAATGTTTTAGCATACATTTGATTTACCTCCATTTTGATACTTATTGATGCTATTTTTGATATATGGAAGTTGACTCTTAACCCCCAAACTAACTCAAAGCACCTAAGGATGGATTTTATGGTAAGTATATTTTGATGATTAGATTCACACATAAAGAGTGTATCACCCGCAAACTGAAGGACACTTACTTCTATGTCATGCCTCCCTATTTTCAGATCATGTAGTAGTTCTGTCTTTGTTGCTTGTCTGACTGGACCTGCCAAACTCTCTGCTACTATAAGCCTAGATGATTTAAATTTTGTGGTTGAGCTCCCATTAACTAAAATTGATACATTTCATACATCCCTTCACCTAGGATATCCCCTTCTCATTCTCATTGAAGCCTAGTCCATTCATCATGTAATTGAGAAACTCTTACCTCACTAAGTCATATGGTTTTTCATAGTTCACCTTAATAAAAATCGCACTTAGTAACTCATGTTGATGTGAGAGGTATAAGGGTGTAAATGATAATGTGTTTAACATATTTTCTGGAAAGCATCCAATTCAACCAATGTTTCATATCGCTGCCAATAAGTTCCAATCTACTTGGCTGTAAAGCAAACTTTGTACCTAAAAGAGGCATTATAAGGCTAGATGTTTCAACAACTCACTAACCAACAACCAAACGTGCACTTCTCACTTTGCCATCTGTTCTCATCACTTGTTTTGACCTTGGCATGATTGAGTAGCATGAGTCTCCCCTACCCAATCGTGTAAACCAAGAATTGCAATATCTTTTTTCTTCACAAAAGAAAGTAGTTCATGCCTGCACCATCTCCTTAGCCCATAACCATGTTAAAACACTGGTAGAAATAAAACAACAATTGTTCTTCTCTCTCTCTTTTTGGTGAAAATATACAAACTATAATTTGGTCTCTTTTTTTGAAAGACAAAGAAGAATATAAAGTTACACATATTAAATAACTAATGACAAGCCAAGAAAGCCTAGAAGGATTAAGTTTTTTACATTTTGAATTTTTTTTTATACAGATCTCACCATGGTCTGACAAAAATTCTAACATTTTCTTAATCAAAAGTGAAGGCCTCTGATTAAATGGTGAAGCTACTTCCTTTTGCAAAGCAAAATCCTTGGAATATACTTTCTTTAAATCTAGTTCTTATGTACACTGTGCCTGTGCTTTCTCTAATTCCTTCAACATTATCACTAAAACCATACAAGAGAAAATAGCAAACAAGGAAAAGAGCTAAGAATCTGAAACATCAGAAACTATATAAGCAAGAGACCAATAAAACAGACAAGAAGATCAAATCACAAAGAATTCTTCCTTGCCGAGATCTCTACAACAAATGTCTAATCCCACTAGTTCTGAGTAGGATTTGGTATGCTGGATGGTGCTTTCCTCAGGCTCGGTTCCACATCTTTGCTCTTCTGTTTTCTGCTTCCACTTATCTTATTTATACTTGTTGAAAAAGAAGCCAAGGATGAAGATAGCAGCTCCCTTGACACTGACAGACTTCTCTCTCCTGAAAAAATCTGTTCATGGGAGAGAGAATACAAGGAGAACAGAAGAAAGTGAACCATAACCAAGGCCAAGACGGCACCCAGAGTTCTGCTTCTGATCTTCATGATAAAAGAGAAAGGGTTTTTAGTAGGAAAGTGAGAATGATGATTTTCAAGAGTTGGATCAGGTTAATATGAAAAGGGCAAGAGCATGCCTTGTGCACGTGGTTCACCACTACTTTCACAATATCATATTCTAGAAGGGGGGAAAAGGTAGATGATTAGTTAAGCAATGCTGTTGGTTTTTAGTTAATGATATGGTTAATCTATTTTCAACGTTTCATTAACTGAAATGAATGTCAACAATAATTTGAATGACAAATGCGTGGTACTTTTTCACTGGCTAGAGTACGAGGTTAGAACCTGGAAGCTGCCGATCATGTGACACAACTAATGTTACTCCTTGGTATGTAACAACTTTAAGTAGTGATTACACTAAGCTATGTGATTGGACACGTGAATGTGAGCTAAAAACTTTGTATTCTCATGTTCTCATGTTCAGTTGTTCATGGCTCTGCCAATCAAAATAATGGTTTATTGGCTTTTGATTATATTGGAACTAATTGGGGTCATAGTTCGGTAAAAAGTCTAAGACTAAACACATGTAATGATTTCTATTTTGTCATCTTTCACCACTTTTAAAATTGCCTTTCCACTGGTGTTTTTGCCTTGTGCTTCCATGTTTTAGGTATGACACGTGAAAACTGAAAACCTTATACTTGAGTTAGATTAGAAGTGAAGCAGAAGATCCCAACAATCTTAGCTGGCTTGTCAGAAACATTTGAAAACACAGTTGCTCCCTCAATATTTACACTAGGCAACCTTTGTTTTCTTCTGTTTCTTTTGTATTCGAGATTCTTCATGTTTTCCCGAGGTTGGAAGAGGGTTAAGTATAAACTACGAAATTCAGCACCTTGGAAAATTTTGAGTCACCCCACATGACTGAGCCAACCCCACTTTTAGTGACTAATTTTGACTTCCCGCTGGGACCCTTGCACCTCATCAACCGCTAGGATATATATATATATATATATATATATATATATATATATATATATATATATATATATATATATAATAATAAATAAACAAAAACCATTGTTAAAAGCAATTTGAAAGAAAATAAAAACTAACTAGGGGAAGTATAAAGATAAAAGTATGGTTTGAGAAAAAAATATGAGACAAAGAAGAATACAAATGCTCTTTTATTTTCCAAGTGGTATACTTTGCATATAGTAAAACCATTTTTCTTGTTAACTGGACCTCATTACAAGCTAAAAAAAAATCTATGTGATCCTTGCATAAATTTGTTTGCATGTTTTTATGAAAGATGGTGAATAATTTGTTTTATATGTTTCAATGTTCACTTGAATTTTATCAAGAAAAATGGATGGTCAAAATCACTAAAACCACATTGATGATCGAATAAAAAATGTACTTGAGCCAGTGCGATCTAAGTCAACCTAATCGGGTCAATTAAAAACCCGAATATTCAATTCGGGTTCATAATTTTATATACTTTTTAAAAAATTAGATATTTACATATATTTGTTTATAGAGCTATGTTATTTATTTTTTGTTTAGTGATTTATGTGGTTGTTAAAAACTTTATTTTGGATATTAATTATTTTAAGAAGATGATATTTTGAAATTGAAACTATGAAATTACAACTTTTTGAACTTCATTTTTTAATTTATATATTGATACTTTATTAAGACAAAAAAAAAAGTAAATATATTTTGTTTCTTTAATATCATGTCAATTAATTACCTAACAACACTACCTGGAATGACTCATTAAATGAACTAGTTTTGACAACTTTAGTTTCTACTGAGAATGTTTTATGCCAAGGATGTAGGAAGATCTTTTTATTTGTTTGGGAGGGTTTAAGTAGCAATTTAGCAGGCCCAATTTAATCTCTTCCTTATCCAACTTAAAAGTACAAGTCCATTTCCACGTTTGTGGGTCAATCTATACATGAACTAAAGCCCTCTTATAACAGCTCGTGAAACACATTGCCATTTTTAATTGACAAAAACAATATATTCGAATATTATTTTGGTGATATTTTTTATTATTATCAAAACGGTTAAATAGTCAACCTATAGAAAACTATTAAAAGTAAATCTGTGGATCAAGGGCCTAAGACCTTATAATTAATTGCCTGTGTCATGACCCTATCTCCAATAAGGTTGGAAATTAAAAGGTACTTCCTCTTTCTCTCAAATTATTTAAAAAAATGTAATATTTATTTGAAGTTAAGATATAAAAAAATTTAATATACCTACACTAAGCTCTAAAACTTCAATTCTCCCTCCAAGTTTGAGAGGTAGAAATCTTTTTCTTAAGTTTGAGAAACTCTTCGTAAAAGTAAGTCTGGCAAGTTCAAGTGGAACTTTAATGTTGAACATTAGATTAAATGATTTGGGAATTCTTATAAAGTTAGAGGGAAGTAGAAAATGGCTCGAGTTGGAGAAATTGCAATTTTTTTTTTCAACCGAAGCATATTTGATCATTAATAACACTTGAATATTACTAATTTGGTGACTGAAATTAATAATTTCATTTAGTGATAAGAAAAAAATTGATCATTGAAAAACAAATAACTTCAATCGTTAAGTTAGTCATGAAAAATACTATTTTTATTTTCTTCAACACAACCATTGATTTAGTAACCAAAATTTTTGTCACTTCCATATTAGATCTCTAAACACATTAATATCACTAACAACTCATTTTATCGTTATTTGAATCACATATTTGAGACTAATGTCAGTCAGTAGCTATTTCAGTCAAGATTTTGTGTTTCGGTCGCTAAAATCAGTGGCTAAATTATTATTTTCTTATAGTGTTTTATACTAATGTTCTATACTTATAATAAATGTAACCACTCAAGGATAATTGTTCAAGTGATGTTCTATACTTATAATAAATGTAGCACTCAAGAATCAATGCTCAAATGACATATGCAGAGCCAACGAAAACAATTGAAATTTTAATAAAATGCCCTAATCAAATTAACCAATCCTGACCATTCTAACATCTTGCAAACACTAAACACCATTTGAAAGTCTTTTTTTTTTTCATTCAAAACAATAAATTTATCAACTAATCAAATATGCATTATCAACACTTAAATCAAACCAAAAAAACACATTATAAGCTTAGCAATTCACCATCAATCTCATAATTAAGTGAACCACAATATTAACTAACAATTAAAGGTTTTAGAAACACAATACAAAATAGAGTCAAGAATATGATTAAGCCTCCTTAGTTGAAAAACCTTTTTTCAAAGAAATAAAAATTCCAAGAAAAGAAAAGATAGGAAATAACACCAAAACATTTAGAGAAACATAAATAACTTCACCTAACAAACCAAAACACTTATTAGAACCTACTTCAATTGATATAATAACTTTCTCGATTGAAATGTGAAAATCTAAAGCATTCTCAAGTAGAGACAAAAAGAACAAAAGGCATAAAACTTTACAGGAAAATGGGAATTTACTCCCAAACTAAAATTTAATCATATGATGAAAATTATTTATACTTATTTTCCTCCTAATTGCTCGAACTTATCTAGAAAACGATAAAAATCTACTTCAGAAAGCTAGAAATAATGTAGAAAGAGTTTAAAGAAAGCTAAAAAACGATAAAAATCTACTTCAAAAAGCTAGAAATAATGTAAAGAGTTTAAAGAAAACTAGAAAATGATAAAAATCTACTTCAGAAAACAATAATATATTTTATTTTAAAAATTACTCTAAAAATATAACAAAAAATTAAAATAATAAATTAAAAGAAGAATTCAAAATTTGTTATCCAATCAATCTAATTCAATCTAACTAAATAAAGGGTAAGTTGAGTTGAATTGGATTTAATAAAATAATAACCTAGAACCCTAAATTTTAGTAAAGATGGGTGGTGGTACATGTACATGTACAATCGAATTAAATTTAAAATATATTTATAATATTATTAAATTATAATTTATATTTGTATCACTTAAAATTATGTTTGTTCTAGTATTATGTTTGAATATTACTGTGCAGTCTTTAATTTTTGTAAAGTTAAAATAATTTTTTAATCATATATATGTATACTAGTATAAAAATTAATATTTGAAAAATGATATTTTAGGAGAAAAAGTCATGTTATTTTTTTTTTTAACAATAATATATAATTTTGGTTATGGTGAAACAAATGTGTTACATGTCAAAATACAAAAAAAAAAAGTGTATTATTTAAATAATAAAAATAAATTTGTTTATTTAGGTTTTATGAAAGGTTTTTGATTAATTAATAAACAGACATAAATAAAGTGTGAGTAATGAGTAGATCTATATAGGAAACGAGTGAGTGAATACATGAATGAGAATTAAGTTACTACCTAAGGTAGATATTAGTACGTTTTTTAATGCTGATCATTCCTACTATTATAAATTCAAAAATTTGTAAAGTTAAGAAAATTTTCTAGTTAATACATTTTAAAAAATTATGTAGATATAATTAGGTCAAATATAAATTTACTTTTGATATTGTCAACTAACTTTCAAAATTTTAAGAAATTTTATAATGTAAAATTAAATTCAAATAAAAAAAGTTTCGTGAAGTTGAAGTGAATAAACAATTTGTTATACTCACAAATGATTAGGAATGGAAGTTATAGGAAAGAGAAACAATATAAATAGCAAACCAATTCAAAAAATATATGAACAAACTATTTTTTCTGGTAAAAAAGGACAAACTAATTTGATTGTACACAGAAAGTATATTTACAAATTTATTTATGATGAGGCTGGGCCGGACATGGGCCTTGGAGTTTCTTGCAAGAGAAGCCCACGCTGCATTGATAAGAGAAGCCCAATTAAAGACCTAAAGCATTGGGTTCCGACGTGTGAGTGGAAGAAGGTGAAGAAGAAGAAGACATGGAAGATTTGAAGAAGAGAAAACTGGACGAAGCAGGAAACTGTGATTTTACTTCCAAGGAAGAACTTCGCTTCCTCATTGAACCTCTGGCTAAACCCCAGCTCGTTGATCTTCTAGCTAAACTGTGCGTTTCATATTCTTCATTTCACTTCTTTCCTTCTTCCACTTCTTCTTTCTGTTTTTCCTCATCCTCCCCGTGCAATCAGTTTCCCCATGCTTCTTTGCTCTTTTTTTTTTTCCCGCTTTTATCCGTTTTTTTGCTGTTCTTTCCTTGAATTGTGTATGGGTATTTTTATTTTGAACTGGCTTGTGTGGAACTTGTGACTTGTAGTAGTGTCCATTGGGGACTGTAATATATAGTTTTTTTTATCCTAGTTGGATTTGTGAGTATGTGATAAAGGTTGGACTTGCAGTATTTGACCTTAAGATTGTTGAAGCATGGGTCTTTAGGAAATAGTATTTATGCGTCAAGGACACAAGGCAGTGACCTTACTAGTTACTGGTGTGCCAAGGCTTCTCATCTCAGTTCATCATTGTTGTTCATTGACAAATTTAGCATTATTATAATTATGACGAGATGAAACAAACAATCTATGTTTGTACCTAAAACGTTAAAATAAAATCAATAATTGCTGGGTGAAAATAATTTTTTATACTTTGAGGCAGATATTAATTTTCTGCCTCAGTTGGTCAGAACAAAATCCTTTTTGGGCATTGCTTTATATGTGTGTGCATACAATGTGCAGTTGATTGTTCGTACCTTCTGCTTGCTTGGTGTGCTTTGCATAAAAAGGGGCCAAAAGAAATTGCTCCCACTTGTACGCTGTGTGATTGACCGTGTGCATGTGTGTTTGTTTTCATGTTGAGGCATAAAGAGGGTCCCGATATCCTTCAATAGCAGAAGAAATAAAAAGTATTGCAAGTGCAGATCCTGCCCATCGAAAGCTTTTTGTTCGTGGCTTGGCATGGAATACCACTTCAGAAACTTTGCGTGCTGTGAGTGCATTGGTGATTGTGTTTAGTGTGTCATGCATGTGATTGCTTCCATGTCACATGGAATGTGCCCAACAAAATTTATTTTCTAGAGCGCCAATTTTATGTCCCTTTTTTTCCCACTCAGTACCTTGTCTCTGATCTCAAGCCTTCAGACAAAAATAAAATTCTTCTTTTTCTGTATGTTGCCTCTTATACATTGCCTATTTTCCCAGGCATTTGAAGAGCATGGAGAAATTGAGGAAGGAGCCGTGATCTATGATAAAGTAACAGGGAAGTCCCGTGGCTATGGATTTATCACTTTCAAAAATATGGAATCAACTCAGCAAGCATTGAGAGCTTCTAGCAAGTTAATTGATGTATAAGCTTTACCCCATTTTGTTGCTTTGGATTCTGATCTCTTATATGCATGAATCAGCAGTTTTGCTTTAGAAACATCATGGTAACTGAGTTTGCCTCTTTGAATTTCTTAACTTCCCAATCCCAATACACCCAAACTATGAGATGTATCAGGAAGATTATTTTGTATGTGGTTCTTTTTTGAGGGGGCTTATTTTCTGATAACAGACAACCTTTGATTAGGGTTTGAGCACTTTGCATGCTTATTTTGTCTCATGTTGCAGAATCCAATTGACATGTATACCTACCTTATACTGTTGAGAAACATTCAGGATTAGTGACATTTTTTAAACCTTAGGGCCTAAGGTCGATAATACACAGGAAGGTTATTTGTAATTTGTATAATATTTATACCTGTAGATTTTAGTAGTTTAGTTTTGTGTAGGTGGTGTCCGTCCCCAACCCCCAAAAAATGAAAAGCTATTAATCTGTGAAACTGTCTGCGGTCGTCATTCCGACATTCCCTGGTTGATTGTAGGAATTTGTGTTTTCAGGGAAGATTGGCTGTCTGTAATCTAGCCTGTGAGGGTCTAAGTGGAACAAGTAGTGCCCCTGATCTTTCCCTGAGGAAGCTTTACATTGGAAGCTTATCACCAGAAGTCACGAGTGAAATGCTGCTTAACTATTTTGCGAGGCATGGTGAAATAGAAGAAGGTTCAGTTGCATATGACAGGGATACCAATGAATCACGGTAAAAGTAGCAACCTGTATTACTTGGATAAAAAATTTTATAGTCTTCTTAATTTCCCTGACAGAAGCTCCAATGCCTGAGAAAGATAGTTGTTAATTTGTTACAGCAGCCCACTTAAGTATGTATTCAGTGGTGGACAGCATCCAGTGTTACTTTTGAAAAAATCTATTTGTGCTTTCTGTAGCAGCCCAGAAAAGGGTTGCTAGGTGCAGCTTTTCATTATTTTTCTTTTAAAGAAACTGGTTTATATAGAGCAACGGTCATATATAGAGCTCTGTCTATATATTTGCACAGTTACATAGAGCAAAAACTATAGTTTAATAGTTCGTTCTCTCAAATTATCAATTTTATGTATCTGTTCTTGTACTGATTTGTTCTATCGAAGTCTCAATTTGAAGTTCCAAAATTTTGTTCTGTAAATTATGAACTTCAAAAAATCATGTTTATCAACCGATTTTATTATCTCTGTATCAGTAATGCTGCTTCCTTTCCTGGTTTTTACTGTAACGTGTTATTATTGTTTTATTTCCAACTGCAGTGGCTTTGGCTTTGTCACTTACAAGACAGCAGAAGCTGCCAAGAAGGCCATAGATGATCTTGAAAAGGCTCTTGGGGTAAGCAAACGCTTCTTATTTTATATCAAGTCTGAGGTTAGCTGTTAGGGTGGGACCTGGTTAATTCTGGGCTTAAAACTGTCTTGGAATGTGACAAGAAGAAATGGAAGATCATTGAAAAAGGCATCTTAATTGTACGGTAAAGGAAAAGTTCTGTTAAAAAAATGTTGGTTGACACACTTTTAGATAACTTTGCGGTTTTATCTGCATATTAGACTTTAGGGTCAAATAAATTTTTTATACACCTCCAAATTTACAAATATATGTAAAAATATAAAGCTCCTCTCATGTAGTTCGTTTGGAGGAGGTTCCTTTCTAATTGGTAATTATCTAAATAGACATTAAACTATTATGATCAATTATAATCTCATGTGTTTTGATTGAAGTTGTTATTTCCTCAAATGGAAATTGCAATTCATATGTTTTGCATTTTAAATCAACTGATTTGGACCTTGTTAACTGAAAACTAGTTACAGCGCCTGCTATAGCTATAGGATTGAAGCTGAATAAATTTTGGAAGTTATGACATATTGTACTTGTTTTCATTTCAGGGAAGGAATATAATTGTAAAATATGCTGATTCTAACAAAGGTAAAACTGGGCAGCCGCCATTTCCCTCTGGAGTGGTTCCAATGGCTGCCTTACCTATGAGCACAGGCTATATGCAGCCTGGTAAAAGCTCTGGCCCCCCAATAAATTACAATTACCCCCAAACCGTAGCACCATATTCTGCATCTCCTTATCCAAACCCTCACACAGTACCTTCTCCTTATCCAACACAAGGGCAGATTCCTTACCCTCCAGTTTCTGCAAAGAAAGACCAACATGGGTTTCCGCCTACCCAACCTGTAGGAACGAACAACTACCCTTATTACTATCCCAAGCAATGAATGTCTTTAACTGAATATGATTATTTTGACACTCCTTTCTTTCCTTTTCCTTTCCAATCATTGTGGCAATTAGTTACCACCCATCTCATAAGTCATCCCATCACCTGTTAATGAACCTCTGCCTCCTCTCTTTGCAGCTTTTCATCTAGTTGAATTTTGACATTTTTATTTATTACCTGTAATATTGACTAGAAATTTTTATGTGTTTTTTCTGAATATCTTGAACGGGAGGAACATTTTTTTTCTTCATATAAGTTAACACTTTGAAGTTTCAAAATTGCTAACTTTTGAGTGGTTATTTTGCCTCAGCTTACATTTCTAAAATTGCCAGCCTTTCCCTTATTGACATTTGTTCACGAACCAAACCACATGGCCACCACTGCAGGAGGAATGTCCATCCAGGATTCTTCCCGTAGCCGTTGTATAGTTTTCTTTTGGAACTTCAATGGAATATTCGGTTCAGGTGAAAAGAAATAAAGTGGAAGGAAGAAAAGTAAAGAGAAAATAGAAATGGAAATGATAGATAAATTGTTTAAAAAAAGGAAAATTTTAAAAAAATTACAATGACAAATATTCTGAATACAAAGAAATGAAAAAAATAAACATCATCTCGTAATTGTAGTTGTTTCATCATTACTAAAGGAGTTGATTATTAAAGTGAATCTCACTTGATATTTTTTTGTCTAATATTTTAAGCAAACCAAAAGGAGAAGAATAGTAAACCATACATATTTCTCACTTCTCATTTGTAAATTATGATTAGAAGAACACATGAGCATGTAAAAGAATAACAAAACTTACATATTTCTGACGTCTTATTTTTTTCATTTATAAATTATAATTAAAAAAGTTCCACGTGAGCATATAAAAGAAAAGTAAAAAATATAGATGTTTAAATTCAGAGAAAAAAAAAAAGAAAAGTAAAAGGAAAAAATAATTTATGAATGATTGAATTGATATAAAAGATTTTAAAATATATCTACAAAATGATCTTGTTCTTATAAATTAAGTTTAATTTAATATTAAATTATAATTTTATTAGTATTATTGCTATTTTTATTATCATTTTATTATTATTATTATTATTATTATTATTATTTTATTATATAGCATAATTAACTATATTAGGTTATACAACGTACGTTAGTAGAAAAATACAAGGGTAAAAACATAAAACATTAAATTAAATTCAATTGTTTTTTTTTCTCACAGTTGCCAATGTGTGGAAATCATCCTTGCAGATTCGTCTTAACATTTCTTCACAAACCTGGAAATACAAACACTCATGTTTCACGTTTTTCTCCGCTAGAACAGTACAGAGGTGGAAACAATTAAAGTCTTTAGTCATTATCTTCTCTGATAGATTTGTTTTTTTGGCTTAGTCGTACAATTTGGTGTTTTCATTTATGCATTGAACTCAAGGGACACCATGACTTCATAAAAAGATGTTGATAAAAAGGACATCATACTTCAATTACTAGAAAACCAAAAAAACCTTCAAAAGAGAAGAATACTTGTATGAATAATTTGGAGATACCAATAGTGGCTCGTAATGGTCATAGGAGAGATTGGGTAGCTGTGGTCAATAACTTCATCCTTCAACCATTTAGTTACACCTTAAGTTAGATATGTCCGCTTTAATGGATTTGACTCATTGGATTTTCAATGGATTTGACTCATTGGTCTAGATTTTCAAAATCAAGTAGTTTCTTTACTACCACTAAACCACAAAAGATCAAAAAGATTAAAATGGCTTCTTTCTCCATAGGAAGCCCTCACTTATTTGTAATGGTGCATGAAAACAATCCTAATTCCAAGTTGGCAAATCTTCCTCCAAGCATTATATGTTTCTTTTGCACCATCCAATTACTAGGATAAAAAGGGATGTTGTTCAAACTTTCTTTAACGTCACTTGTTCTAGAATATCAAAACGGGAAGAAATTTAGAAAATGAAGATAAAAAGGCTAAAGGAGAATGAACAAGTGAAAGATATGAAAAGATAAAGTTAAAGTAGTAAAATCTCGTCCAAGTAAGATCATTCTAGAAGAATTCGCCCAAGACTCGTCCAAGGTTCGTTTAAGTGAGTTCACACTAGTAAAATTAAGTTTTTGCTCATGAAACTCGCTTAAGCAAACAATATTTCGTTTGAGCGAGATGTCACTTAAACCTAAGCTCAATTAGGTTAAATAGAAGACGTAATGCATACATAACCTTTAACATCATTGGGAGGATATTAAGGGATAGAAAACCTTAGAGGAGACAATCGTCAGGGAGAAACACCCTAAATCTTCTTTTCTTGCTTTTCATGCTTGTAATGGTCAATATAAGTGGCTAAGTATTCCCTTTAGGAATGAGAGTAATCTATTCAAACTCTTATGTATTGAGGTGATGTTTATTTATAGTATTTTTATCTTGATTGATGATTGGTATTATCATTTTTATTCTTAAAGTTTGAATCTTTATTCATAATTTTGATCCTCAGATTTAATTGGAAAGTACTTCTAAGCATTTGACCTAAATGATAATACTAAACATATTTGAATGCTAGGAATAGATTTAAAATGTTAATTGCTTTATAACATTTGCTCGTAATGATAAGAAATTTTTGTAAATATGCGAGGAATCAATATTTAAGAGACATTCTTAATAATTTTGTATGTGAAGAATCAATATGAATGATTTTTATATGTGCATCAATGTCAATCAAGATGGAATGTTATATGTTTTTATTCATTGAAAATACATATGAGTAAGAAGGATTAACCTCAATCCCAATTTTCTCAATTAAATCATTTACTTTGTTTTTATTTAATTTTTTACAAATTCACGATATAAACAACCTTTCAAACAAACTTTGACACATCTTTTCATATTTAGTGAATATCATACTTGAGATTTTAGAATTGTTTCTTGTGAGTTCGATATTCGTTCTTAGGAATAATTTATTACTTCTGACTCGATACTCTTACCGTAAAATAGTCATCAAAAAATTGTAGTGGAAAAAAATTACCAATGGATATGTTTTGTAGAAATCCAAGTGGTGTGATAAAGAAGAGAAAAAAAAAACTAAGGCAAGCTAATACCAAATGAAGCATGTAACAAAAATTTAAAGGCAGTAGTTCATCAATACATTTCTTGATTTTGGTACCAAGTTGGTTTGTCGTTCAACCTTGTAAGATTGAAGAGTTTTCAAGATATGATTGATGTTATGGGTGCTTATGGAATCTTAAACCCTAAATCCTAAATCATAAGCCTAATTTGACGACTCCTACTTATCATGAAATTAAAGTTCTAGTTCTCAACAGGGAAGTTTATTACACTAAAATGTTGTTGAAGGATCATAAATTGTAATGGAGCAAACATGGTTGTTCTATTATGTCAGATGCATGGATGAATTGGAAGCAACAATGTTTGATTAACTTTTTAGTGAGCTCCTAGGAACAATGTTTGTCAAGTGCACTGATGGTTCTAAATTTGTGAAGACATGGGAAAAGCTCTTTGATATGCTTGATACCTTTGTGAAGGAGATTGGAGAATAAAATGTTGTTCAAGTTATCACAGATAGTGGAAGTAATTATGTGTTGGCTAGTAAATTATTGGAAGAAAAAAGACCTCAGCTCTATTGGACTCCTTGTGCTTCCCATTGTATACATTTGAGGCTTGAAGAGATTGGAAAACTTCGTTTGATAAAGAAGACAATTCAAAGAGGAGTTAGTCTTTTTGGCTTTATCTATACACATTCTAGTTCCTAGATTTTGTTGAGACAATTTACAAATAAGAAGGAATTTGTAGGACATGCAGTTACAAGGTTTGCTACCTTGTATTTATCATTACAAATGTTGCATAAAGAGAAGGAAAATTTGAGAAAGATGTTCACTTCAGATGAATGGAGCAAGAACAAGTTGTCTAAGGAAGCTAAGGGGAGGGAAGATAAAAAAATTGTTCTTGTGCCTTCATTTTGGAATCATATTGTATTTACTCTCAAAGTGATGACTGTTCTTGTTCATGTACTTCGTCTGGTGCATGGGGAAAGAGAAACCATTATGGGTTATATATATGAAGCAATGGAGAAAGCAATGGAGAAAGCTAAGGAAACAATAATAAAGTCATTCAATAATAATGAAAGTAAATACAAGGATGAATTCCATGATAGCTTTGATTTTGAGTTTGAAAAATTACTTAACTTTGATATGAGTTTATATGAAGGGAAAAAGGAGAATGAATATGCCACATTAAATAATATTAAAGACAATTATGTTGAGATTGAAGAAGAGTCGGATAATTAAAAGTTTAAGACTTTATTTTATGTTTTTGTTGTTATTTTAAGTTTTGAACTTGAAATTGATAGTGTTTTGATTTGATGTTATTTTTATTTGAATTTCTAGACATAATATTATTATTAGTTATGATAATCTCTTTCATCATTTTTGAATTACAATTATATTTTTGTATTTTTTAAATTATCTATATGTATATATTGATTTTTTTTGTATATATTGATTTTTTTTTTACTACAATGATTCTGTCATAACTTGTTATGGTTTCAATTATAACTTTTTAAAGGATTTTTAGGTCCTTGATATTTTCCATTATCTAATATCGATAGCACTAATGGAGAAGTTTAGAAAAGTAGCTTTGAACATCTAAAACCTCAACATAGAGGTGACCCTTCATCATATGGTGAAAACATTAAGATCGAGGCCATTTACAAATTGTTTGTCAAAATTTGTGTTTCGACCTAGATGAGTTAAAAAGGAGAGCTGCAAAATTCATGCAACACTTCATGAATTTCGAAGTTAGATCCAAACTTAGAGCGAACCCAAGAAAGTTAAGGAGAAAGAGAGGTCAAGTTGACCTTAACCATCAAATAACCATTGAATAAACCTAGGAAAAACTAATTTTCTAAGTTATCGTATTACACTCTGTTGAATGAGGCTCTAAGAGCCAACCTAATGCCAACCCCTCGAAAGGTGCCTACACCATGAAATGTCCACACAAGCAAGAAATGTTGATACCACATAACTTTGGTTGCTCGGCCGAAGAGCGTTTGATGTTGAAAGATAAAATAAAGGAATTGACAGAGGCAGGACATGTTCAAAGGTTCATCAGATGAGGATATCACTCCACGCCTCATTGTCCAGACAGAAGGAGGAGCGACCACACCGAGACTATGAAAGATAGGACTATCGAGTAAAGTCCTGTTGAGATGATAACGACAGGTCAAGACCAATGCAACGCACCCGTAGCAACTAAGAACAACTTGATCGAGATGCTCCGCTTAGGAGAGTCATCAATACAATAGCCAGAGAGTTTGTGGGAATCGGGGCTTTAACTTCAAAGAGAAAATGACATATGCGCGCAATATAGTCAGTAAACACAATCACATCTCTTATTCGGCAAAGGAAGCCTCCAATTACCTTTACCAAAGCCAACTTCAAGACATTGACCCTTCTCAAGATGACCTATGATCATGACGATCAAGAAGGGGATGAAGGCAACCCCTAATTTTTCTAAAGACTCTTCAGCCTACAACCTCGAGCCGTGGGCTAAGAGAGAGAATTGAGAGCATCTCAACCAAAAATAAAACTTAAACTCTTTTTTTTTTTTTATCAGCAAAACTTAGGTTTTTAAGGTTAAGCCTATCGAGGCTAGAGACTAACTACTCATGATCAAGATGACCAACCGAGACTGAATGTAAATAATGTTCTTGCTCATCTTTATAAATAGATGAATGTCACATGGTGAAAGTTTTTACAATGTTTAATACACCTATAATTAAATAGTGACTTGAATATTATAAAATTTTTTGCAAATACCTCCATACCAACCAAAATCCAAGCAATGACTTAGAAGAAGTGTTCTATATTAGGAAGAGGAAGACACATTCTCAATACATAGAAGAACATTATTACTATTAGTGAAAATATAAACATTTTTATTTTTGTATTTTTATTTATTTTAAATAATATAGTTTGAAAAAAACTTATGAAATGAAGGATTTTGTAAGATTGTTTGTATGATTTTTGTTTTGTAATTCCATGATTAAGTGATTCTGTGTTGTAAAAAAATGTAAAAATATTTATGACTTACTCACCTCTGCCGGTAACATGAGTTGGGAGATTGTAGACTGTGGGCTTCGGCGTGGCTTCTGAAACGCACCAACATGGCAGTGGGTTCGCCCTAGCTGCCGTTGACCCGAAGATGTGTCTTCTCTTCCCTCTAACTTCACTCTCCATCTCTCCCTATTATCACCCCTCCAAAACGACACCGTACCCACGATGTTACCCTTTCGAAAACTCAACACTCAATGCTTCTTCTTCTTCCTTCTTAAACCCTGGCAAAACCCTAGATTCCAGAGTACGAAACCCGCCACCAAAATCGTCGGAAAAACCACCGTAAAAGAAGCCCAGGCCGCATTGCTCGAGTACCTCCACTCCACCCGCAGCCTCAACTTTTTAGACGCTGACAACATGTGCAGAAACTCGCCCTCCTTCCTCCAGGACCTCCTCGCCAAAACCCACTCGCACACGCCGCACGTGGACACCAAGCGCTCCATCTCGCGCTACCTCCGCTACCATCCCATCAACGAGTTCGAGCCCTTCTTCGAGAGCGCGGGTCTCTCCCCTTCCGAGTACACGCCCCTTCTCCCGCCTCACATGATTTACCTAAACGACGACGTTCTGCTCATGGAGAATCACCACGCGCTCTGCAACTACGGGGTTCCCCGCACCAAGATGGGGAGGGTTTTCAAACTCGCGCCTCAGGTTTTTGGGTATGAACCCGGGGTTTTGATCTCTAAGCTTCGGGAATACGAAAACCTCGGTGTTTCGCGGAAGACTTTGATCAATGTGGTTGCTTCCAGCCCCTGCGTTTTGGTTGGGGCTGTGGATTTTAATTTTGTTATGGTTGTGGAGATGTTGAAGGGTGTTAATGGAAAGGATTGTGATTGGATTGGAGAGCATTTGTTGATTAACAAGGATTGTTGTAATTGGAAGGTGATGTTTCAGGTCTTGAGTTTGCTTTCTAGGGTTTTCAATGAGAAACAATGGGGTGATTTAATCACTCGTCACCCTGGTTTGATTTTTGAGGAGTCTGGAGGTTGTGTGTTATCCTTGATAGACTTTTTGTTGAAATTTGGATTGTCTGTAAACCGGGTTTGTGTCATGCTGCACGAGTTTCCGGATATTCGGGTAGTAAAATTTTTGTCCAATTTGAGGCTGTGTTTTCTGTTCTTGACTGAGATTGAGATGGAGGCTTCGGAGATTGGGAGGATTTTGCAGTCTCACTGCTTGGTGTTGGGTTCCTTCACCATGAAGAGAACGATTACTTTGCTTACTAACTTGAATGTTGGCAAGAAGCGACTGTGTAGAGTTGTGAGGGATGATCCTCTAGTAATGAAGAGTTGGTCATTGGGAAGGAGAATTGAGCCTCTGGTTAACTCGTATTTGGAGTTTGAATCGAAGGCTCTGAAGAAGGAGTTCATGCTAAGGTTGGGGTTTGAAGAGAACTCCAAAGCAATGGATGAGACGATTAAGTTGTTCAGGGGTAAGGGAGCTGAGCTTCAGGAGAGACTTGAATTTATTGTTAATGCTGGGTTGGATTATGAGGTTGCCTGTAAGATGATTCGAGATTCCCCGCGGATTCTTAGTCAGACCACGGATAGGATCAACATGAAAATTGAGTCTCTTGTGAATGAAGGATATTCGATATCGGATTTGGAAACTTTTCCTTCCTTCCTTTCGTATTCGGCTCAAAGGGTTAAGCTGAGGTTTTCAATGTATAATTGGCTAAAACAGCATGGAGCTGCAGAAGAAGGGCTTGCTTTGAGCACTATAATTGCATGCTCTGAAAAAGCGTTTGAGAAGCTGTACGTGAAGCGCCATCCGTCTGGCCTTCAAGTTTGGCAGGATTTAAAGGCACAAATTTCTTCCAAGGTTTAGATGTTTGAAGAAATCCTGCACTTCAATTGTATTTTTTGATGAAAGCATACATGAGATAATAAATCCAGTCTTTCACTGAGATGAGATTAATTGCTTCTGATGTGGATAACAATGGATTAATCTGGCAATCTGGTTATGGTTCTGCTTCAGATAATTGTGCATCCCCTGTTTTTTCACCATCTTTTAAGGATGATTGAACTGCAAGTTATATTCTGGAATGAGTCACTTAAAGTTGGTAGATATGGTGTGAACATTGCAGATAGCCAAATGAAGATCAGATATGCTAGCAGGCATCGCATTGACATGAAATCATAAAGAACAACTAATGAATGCAGGTCTTCATGAGCTAACATCTTGGTCATTGCTGATTTCAGATTGATGATATTTATCACACGTCTTGTAGATGGAAAGAACGTTGGCTAGATAGATCATTTGTTGTGAAGATCACCTTCTTACCCCGTTTACACTGCAGATCACTAGGTTTTACTTTCTAGTCTGACTAGATCTGTTCCTCAAGTATGAACCACACGGGCAGTGGAGCTGATGAGGTGAGGATGAGAAACTGTATTATTTTCCAATTGAAAATTAGATGACCAGGTTTTCTAGGTTGAATAAATTTGTTAGCATAATTATGTTTCCAACCAAAGAAATTGTTAAGGAACATACATGCTCTCTGCAACTTGGCATTTTATAACAACTTGCCTCTGAAATCAGACATTGTGCAAGTATTGATACAAATGGCTGGTAAACGATATCTAGGTTTTGCAGAAAACCCACATGTCATCTCATAAAATGTTGTCCCTCTTCAACTATGCTGAATTAGTATCCATATTTAGAGCCAACTAAAATTATTTAGAACCTTCAAACACAAAGCATAGCAACTTAGCAAGAATATAACTTTCTTAATGATGAATAATGTAATCTTTAGATACTTGCCACAGTACGAATTATTATCTTTTGAAAATCAGAAATTGAGGAAACAAGTGATCTTGACTCTTAGTGGCTCGTTATTCCTCCACACTGATAAGTTGGAATTTCTGCCTTTCTTGCTGGGGCAAAAGTCCAGTTTTTAAATACAATTTTTAAAGTAACCAAACTACTTTTAACTAACCACCGTTCAATCCTAACTTTAGAATCCTATTTTAGGTGGTTCCCTTCAATTGCCCCTTGGAATGATAAGTTTTCAATTCTATACTTTGTGGAGCAAATATAGTGTCTAATTTCAATTGTCCTTTCATTAGATGATTAAAGGTTGGACTCAACTTGGAACTCGTTAAATGACATCATTACAAAGGGACAATGGCCCTATGGCAGCCCCAACTACCAAGTTGAATTTATCATTTTGCATTTGATTTTGAGTAGGGGTTAAGTAGTATTTAATATTTTTTTTCTTTTATTGATCATTTTAGTTATTTATAAAAAAAAATCTAGTAAATGTTGAATATAATATATTTTTATTTTGTTACATTGTGTAGTGTCCTACAAACTTGACAAAAAGTTGTTCTTTTATTTTTCTTTGCTTCAACTATAAAGTATTTTATTTTATATTAAATTTACAAAATTTGTTTAAAAGTAAAACTACAAATATCACCATCATTCAACAGTGAGGCTAACAATGTTTAATATATAAATCTAATTTAGCTAAAATTGTGATGTGTAAGTTATTTGTATACTTTTTAATTAATTCACTCAATAATTTGTAAGTTAAGCAGCAAAATTTGAGGTATCTTGGGTCTCAATTAAAATAAATTAAATTCATTAAAATGAATTTAATTTATTTTATCATAAAGGTTTTATACTAATTTTGATGTATGTTAATTTTCTTCAAAGTGATGATTTGATGATTTTTTTAAACATTTTTTTAGATATTAGAAATTTTATTGATTCAAAACTTACCTAATTTTAAAAAACATTATAATTGAAAATGGTTATATATATATCACCAAAATGGTTATGGTGTGTGAGCATGCATGTTTTTGGTATGGAAACGCTAAAAATGTATGTATTGATAATTAATGTTGAATATGATTTGAAAGATATAAGAAAATGAAAGCGAAGTTTAACCAACAAAGTAGAAATTCCAAAAATATAATTCCTTTTAGTATATGTCCACATTATAATGAAGCTACAAATTATAATTTAGCTGTAATGATGATAATATGTATAAAATACAGAACTCATAAGTTAAGAAATTCACAGACGGTATTAATATTTGACATGAAAAATTAATAATATATAAAAATATTTATAACAACTATCTTAAATTAAATTACAAATTATTAAGTTTAATGACTTGTTAAAATGTTGCTAGTAGTTGCTATGTCTTATAATTAACTTCTAAATATAGTAAAGCAACATGATTTTTTTTTTAGTTAATATTTAATTAGGAGTAATGCTTAAATGCCCTTAATGGGTCTAGAGATGAAGTGTTTGCGCCAAAGGAATACAATGAATGTAAGTTACAATTGTAGTAATCTAGCACAAACTTAATTTTTCATATATGCAAGAAAAAATAGCTAATTGATAGGGGTGGAAATGGATTTTAATCAACAAACTTTTTACATGTAATATCAAGAAAATCAATTTTTAATTAAGTCCACTTAAAAATTAAGTGAATCTTTTATTTTAAAGTTTCAAATGAATGAGAATGTTGTATTTTAATATTATCACTCTAAATATGTGTAGAGATCAAAACTAGCATTTCATATATTTAAAAGATACATAGTTTTATTATGATAATTTTTAAGTGTATGGGGCAAAAATTTTGAAGGCTTATTCATCCTATAATAATATAATGGCAATATGAAATACTATTTTATTATAAGGTTACTAGACATTACTCTATTGTCTAACCAAATAAAATATCAATGTGAAACTCTATAAGCATAGTCTTTAAATATCATGTTTAATATAGGCGAGTGTAAAACTATAGTCTTTTAGAAAAGTTAATACTTGACGACAAAAATAGAAATTTCTACCTATTGTTATCCTCTGTCAAATGAACAAAAAACAATATTTATGTATTGGAAAGAAGATAACAATGTTCATAATAATTATATGACATCTTTTAACAAGTTTTCTATTGTAATTTTTGAAGAAAAAAAAGTTGTAAGCTAAAACTCGTTTATGTATAATTTTAAGAATAAAAATTTAAAGAAATTGTATAATAATTTTTAAAATTTTTTTTTTATAAACTAATTCTAATTTATAGATAACTTTATTTTTATTTCTCTCTTAGGGAGAAGGTTATAAAAAAACAAATAAACACTCACATTTTTTAAATAATTGCTTTGATATTATTTAAGTTTTTTAACAACTCTGTAAAGGATTAAAATAAGTGAAATCAGTAGACGCTTTTTTTTTTTTTTAATTACCTAAATACTGTAATTTTTTGCTTATATATATTGTAATTTATTTAGAAAGAGACTTGAAAAAGATATTTATTATTTACTCATCCAATATATCATAAAACGATAAAATGTATTTTCATAAAATAAAAATATAATGAGAAAAGGTATTTATTTTTAAAAATTTAAATAATGGAAATCACTTTTTGAAAAGAAATTATATCTAAAATATATTTCCATGATTTATTAAAAAATTATTATTATTCTCACCCTAATGTTTTGAGGAATAAAATTAAATGGCGTTAAAATAAGTGTTTTTTTTCCTTTAAAATGATGTTCTTTCATTCTAAAGTAACAATTTTCAAAGTTTTTATAATTTTTAAAATTTTTAAAATTACTTTTATAATAAAAAAAATCTTTAAATTGTAATATCAAATGATTTAATAAATGTTTTAATTACCTTGTTAATGATCTTACAAATCTAAAAAATAGTTAAAAATGTTAATAGTAATATTTTTTTTTCTATCCTATTGGTAGTTTTTTTTTTTTTTAATTTAATCACATGGATTTAATCTTAAGTTCTTTATTTTTTTTATTTTCAAATAATGACGGAAAAAAACACAATTCAAATTCCTATTATTTTAATAGGAAAAAAATATGTAATAGATAAGAGGTTTTAACCATTTATAGCACTGTTTGGTTATTATTACAATAACTTAACACAGAATACTAGTTAAAAAATATTAGTATCTCTGACAGATATTTATTATAAGTAATTAGTGGAAACTTGTGTATGCGTTTTTTTATTTTTATTATTTATATATTTCTTTTTAATATTAGAATTCAAATAAATGGTATCATTATTTGCATATTTATATATTGTAAGAATAAATTTATAATTTATTTCAAATGTTTGTGTATATTTATCTGTATTTTTTACTTTTGTTATTATTATATATGTATTTATATTTATTTAAATGAAATATAAATATATGTATTCGTATACGTTAAATATCAAGTTAAATATCAAATTATATATATATATATATATTAAATAAAAATAAATAATTTTTTTTAAGAGAAAATTAAATAAAGATAAAGATCGAAGATGTTATATACATTAAAAAAATTGTTGTTAACAAATATTTTCATTAATTAAATTACAACAATAATTATAAAACTTAAAATAAAATTGTTGTCAAATGAATATTTTTATTAATTAAATTATAACAATAATCGTATAAAATATTCCATTCATTCTTTTTTCAATTTTAAAAAATTACAAATTTTATTTATTATTTTTTTATATGCATATTCTTATCAAGATTAAAAGAAAGTAAAATAATTATCATGATTGCTAAGTATTATAATTTATTTGATTTTCATAAGAAAAATAAAATCAAATTACAATATAAAATAAATAAAAAAGTTAAAAAAAAACATAATAAAAGTAGAAAAAATAAATAAAGTTGTTTAGTGAGTCACAGTAAGAGAAACAGAAAAGTTAAATAATTTATATATATTTATTTATACAATTTTATTTTGCAGGATACTTAACCACTGGAAAACTGTTCTTAAAACAAAACAAAATTATAATATCATTATTAAAATCAGTTATATAGAAGAATATTTTAATATATAGATAAAATATATTCGTACTTATTAAAATAAATTATAAATTTATATTTTTAATATAAATATATAAATAATAATATTTTATTTAATTTTAAATATTAGTTTACATACAATTTATCTTTTATTTAGATTATTAACAGATTTTAAGTATTGTATAGATCCAAATTTTCTCAAATTTTATGAAAAAATCATGTAATTTAATCATTAATATTAGTAAAATCAATTTTTAAATTTATTAATTTTATAAAAAAATAAATTACATTAATAAAATATTTATGAAGTTTTACTTAAATCTCTATTATATTTTAAAATAATTAAAGTAATTATCCATCAAATCACTTTTTAATTCAAAGTTAAATTTCATTATTTTTTTCAAATAATAAAAATAATATATGTAGTGCACGTTGTCTCTCAATCCTTTCCTTTCAAATTTAATATTAACTATTTTTTTAATTTTAAATTTAAATAATTATAAAATAACAAAATAACCAAAATAGAATAATAAAATGAAATATTGATAGAAGAATAAAATAGGAACAAAATTGTATATATCAAAAACAGTTATAACGCCGATTACATTAATTTTTATATATTAAAAAAATTATAATATATTTTATAATATTAAATTTAGTATATTTTAAAGATATATTAAAAATTAAGAAAATTCAAATTTTATTTTGTATTTTTTAGAAGAGTAAATAGTATTTTATTAGTGAAACTTATTATTGTAACCAATTTATTATATGTTTTTCTTAGTTGGCTGAGCAACTTTTACTTCTTTCAAACTTTTTGTTTTAATAAAATAAATTTATAAAAAATAAAAATAATGACTGATTATAAATTTTCATGGAGAATAATATTTTCTACACCAATACTTACAATATTAAATTTTCTATAATAATTATGTAGACTAAATTATTTTGAGTGATATTTTTGAAATAAAAAACAAGTTACACTGTATTTATTAAAAGAAAAAAATTAAAATATTATTTTTATTTTTAATTTAATTAAAATTATATTTCATTACCTTTTATTTTAAATTTTACTTCCAAATGATACAGATAAAAAGAAATTAGATAATAACATCAGAATATATAATATTATTTATTTATTTTAACACATTAAATACATTACATTAAAATATCATTTTTATCTATGATGGAAAATAAATATTTCAACAACTTATATTTTAAATTTAATATTAATTATTTATTTAAACGTGATAAAAACACTACCTTAAAAATCAACACTTTTTTCTATGAAATCCCAAACTAACAAAAAAAAAAAAAAACAAATAATAAACTTATCTATTAATTTATTCTTTTTTTTTGTCAAATTCTATTTGTTTTAAAAAAATTAAAATCTGGTAACGGTTTGTGTTATTATACAACTATTAAATATACACACTTTCATATTATTGAAATATTAAATAAAAAACAATTTAAAAAGGAACATAAAAAAAATCAATGATTTAAGTCATATCTCATCAAAGTTAAAATGTTTATACACTCTCAACAATTCCATTAGAATTCAAGATCAACACAGAGATAATGGTATCTTTAAAGAAGAGTTGGTTCAGATTGTTATAGTTATTGGAGAGGAAAGAAAAATAAATAATAAATTATTATAAAAGAATGATCAGAAACAAAAAAAAAAAAGAAAAAAAAGAAAGGGGAGTTGTTATGATATTATATAATAAAAACTCTATTTTCGTGAGACACTTAGGCAACAACACCGATAATAGTGTGCACCAATGACTGAGTCACTGAGTTGTGCCTTCAATTAGGTGGTAGTGAGGTACCTCCGAGTTGTGCATGTTAAGCCTTCTTTCCAAGAGGAACCTTTCATTCCTAGCTCAAAATGCACACTCTTTGCATTGAGAGGAAACATAAAGAAGAAAACTACTTATCTTTATTTAGTCTTTTTATTCTCCAAAAACAATTTATCCTCGGAAGGTTGTGCACTTAATTTAAGGAGTTAAAGGACATAGCAGTTAAAGGAATCGTGAATGTTAACCAAGAAGTTGAGAGTTAAAATACTTATGAGAGAGAAAAAAATGAATCTTCATATTTCAAAATTTAAAAGTGCTCTCTCAAATGTTTTAGTAATTACAAAATGACTAAATAACCCAAATAAAATGGAAAAACATTTTTTACACCAAAACACGATTTTAAAGAATAATCCTCTTTATATATATATATATATATAT
This sequence comes from Phaseolus lunatus, assembly GCA_013389735.1. Taxonomy (NCBI): domain Eukaryota; kingdom Viridiplantae; phylum Streptophyta; class Magnoliopsida; order Fabales; family Fabaceae; genus Phaseolus; species Phaseolus lunatus. Next base: position 35,079,041 of record CM023857.1, on the reverse strand, counting down.
ATATATATATATATATATATATATATATATATATAAAAAGTATCTTTATATATAGGTATAGGTATATATTTAGATTATTAATCAATCCTAAGTATTATATAGAATTCAAATTCTCTAAATTTTTGAGAAAAAATAATGTAATTTAACCATTAATATTAATAAAACAAAATTTTAAATTTATTAATTTTATAAAAAAAATTACATTGATGAGATATTTATGGAATTTCATTTAAATACCTATTATATTTTAAAAGAATTAAAATAACTGTTCACCATACACTTTTCTATTCAAATTTCAACTTGATTTATTCTTTTCAAATAATAAAGGTAAATTTTAATTTGACTTATTCTTTTCAAATAATAAAGGCAATGCACGTCTCTCAATCAGTTTTAATGTTAACTCTTTTTGTTAATTTTAAATTATTATTATTATTAAAAATTATGCACCAATTACAATCTCATCTTTCATTATTTTTTTTAAGTATTTAATAAATAACTAATTATTCTTATAATTATTTATACATAATTTGTGGTTAAAATTTGTGGAAAGTTTATATGAATATATATTTAAACTTTATTTGACAATGTGTATTTATATCATTTGACAACAATTGGTATAAAATATTTATATATTTGACAACATTTGTGTATATAAAGTTTATATTATATTACTAAACTTTTTAAGACAACAAATTCATGGTTAACTATTATATTGGTTAAATAAATTGCATGACATTTGTAAATTTACTATATTGCATGATATTTGTAAATTTATTATATATAACTATTATGTTGATTACGTTTTTCATAATATATCACTTAGATAAGTTACGTGTCTTCTCATTTGTATTGTATTCATAAATTATCAATAAATTGCATGACATTTGTAAGTTGTATGACATTTGTAAATTTATCATATTACATGACATTTGTAAATTTATCATATATAACTATTATGTTAATTATGTTTTTCATAATATATCACTTAGATAAGTTACGTGTCTTCTTATTTGTATTGTATTCATAAATTATCTTTGTTGCGGTTTTCTTCACAGTCTTCACGACTTTCTTTGCTTTTTGTATTTTTTTTTCTTTTTCTTCCAACCCTTTATATAGATTGAACTAATCCTTTTTTCACACCTATAATATCTCATACGTGCCAAAGAAATTAACTTCACCAGTTTTTTTTTAATAATTTCTTTTAAAAAAAAAATAACGTTAACATGTTTCAAATTTTGTTTATTTAATAATCTAAAAAAGTGACGAAATATATCCTTAATAAAATAATAAAATGAAATATTATTAATATAAAAATAAAATAAAAAATTTATAAAAACAATTCTACTATAGATTCAAACAATTGTTTTATCTCTCAACTCCTCTATCAACTACTCCGTAATTATTTTATTTAAATTTACTATTAACTCTTTTTTTAATTATTTTATTTAAATCTAAAAAGTTGTTTTGTAACTATTCTATCAATTATTTTTTTATAATTATTTTACTTAAATCTTAAAAAACTAATAACTACTCTATTAATTATAAAATCATAAATTAATTAAAATAAAATAATAAATGAAATATTAATATAAGGATAAAATAAGAAAAAAAATTTGTAAAAAAAAGTTATATATATGTATATAGTTATATATACACACAGGTATAGATTAATTAAAAACAATAGAAAGAGAGAAAAATTGTACATAATATTGCTATCTTCCATTCTCTATTTTTCCATCTTAATTCCACTCTTTTTGTGTTCTTTCTCTCTGTATTCTTTCACTTCTTTCTTTGCTCACTGCATTCTCTCTCTATAACCTAGTTCTACATTTTTCACTCATCAAGTCTCTGTCTTTAAGCTCATATTGCTCTTCATCACATCACTTCTCTGATCTGTCTCTTCACTCTCTTTGACCCAGATCAAATTTTTTAGCCTTTTTCCCTCTCTGTTTATGCTTTCCTTCGAGCCATTAATAGAAAACAGCACTGCTTCCATCTGGGTTTACCCTCTTTCTGGATTTTTCTTATCTGATTTTGTGAAATGGGTTGTCTTTGTTATACGGAAAGTTGATTAAGATAGGAGGTCAGCTTCATTTCTCTTCTTCCATGTCTCTTACTTCATCAATCTAAATTCTGTGTAAATCTATAATGTTATTGCTTGCCTTTTCTTTTTCTTTCTTTCTTTTTTTCTATTTCTGATGTTTATCTTCTTCTGTTTTGATCTTTTTGATAAACTTGGAAACTGGCTTGAATTCCTCTTTCTTATTAGATTTCATGTTGTTTTGAAGCAGAGGAGTTTATGAAGTCTGTTTGCATGAGCTTGAACTAGATCGAAGTTGAAAAACTTTGCAATAATTTACACTGTTTACATTCAAATTGAGTTTTTTTTATATATTGGGTTCTCTTAGCTTTTGCCAGAAAGTGAAGCTGTCTTCATTTTGTTCTGTTTAAGATTAGGTGATCCGCCATGTGGTTCAATTTCTGGATAAGAAAATGATTTCAAATGCCATGTAAAGTTTTCACCGTTTGATTTCTTGGTAATTTTTCTCTTTGGTGAGAGTTAAGATAACTTGGTCCTTGGTTGTTCTGAAATTGGTTATTCAGTTTTTGAAAATTAGTGGGATGCATCGCACAAGTATAGTGTTTATGCATTTATTTGCTGATTATCGACAAAAGGAATAATCCTATGAAATGAGTTTTCTAAACCTTTTAAGTTTTTGTTTAAGTTTTTGATCTTGTTCATTTTAAGAGTGAGCATATGTAAATAGTATCCTAAAGTCCTTGATCTAGCACGCATCAGAATTTCGTCTGAGCATTATTTATTTGATCCTTAAATAGCAGGAAGAGAATTTATAATTGCAAACTTGACTTCTGTTACTCTTAATTTAGTATAAACAAATAATTGATGCAAGTGATACTCAAAACACAAAAGTGTATGTGATCAAGAATTGGTTTTGTTTGATCTGTGCAGAATTTTCTTGAGAAATTTTAGTTAATTTTATCAACAAGGGCTTTTGGCAATGGGTCGAGGCAGAGGAAAAGGAAAGAAGCAATCTGTTATAGCTGAGGATCCTGGAAGTGGCGAAGAGGATAAAGTCCCTTCTTACAGAAGAAGAGGAAGACCTCTAAAGCCACTGACGGATGAGATTGAAGAAGTGGAAGTAACTGAAATTATAGAGAAAGATGAGGAGAATGTTAAAGGTAATGGCTCTACCAATGATTTGAAAACTCCGGCTATCACAGTAAATAAAAGGAAGAGGAAGAGATCTACACAGGTTAAAGAAAAGATAGATCACATGAAAGAGGACAATGGCATCCTAGCAAAGACAGGCCCTGATGATTCAGTAAAGTCTATTGGATTCCGACAGAATGGGAGCCGGCGTAAGAACAAGCCTCGTCGTGCTGCTGAGGCTGGGGTAGATTGCAAGTGAGCAGCAAGGTTGTCATGAAAGTTCTGTTCTAAGGCCCTTGGTATTGATGGAGTTTTGTTATCACCAGAGACAGGGTTTGTTTGATTATGTAAGGCTTGTTATGGTGCTTGTTATTACTCATTTTGTTCTTTGTAATTTACATATGCTATTTCTGATTTTAATTTTGATGATTCATAGCAGACTGCTCCTTTAGTCTTCTATAAAACTATTGCCAAAAGAAAGTCTGAAGTTTTGTAGATATTATTTTTTTTATCATTGTTAGTCATAAGGGGATTTCTCACTTCTTTCAAATGAACAACGTTTTTGTTGATGGATACATTGTTTACTTCACAAGCATGTGTGTGATGTCAAGTAATCTAATCTTGTTGAATGGTCCAATGCCAATTAAAATTCAAAGTCTTCTACAACTTTTGTCAACAATGAGCCTCAATATCCTCCAATCTTGCATTGAAGTTTTCAACATAAAGCCTCACACGTCCATCTAGTCAACTAGTTGCCATCACATATTGGCCTTTTGAGTGATTTAGTTTTGAAGGAGAAAGAAACATAGGTATCTCTAGCAACATGCATTTATAGTGGAGAATGAGAGGAAATATGAAAGATTAATGCATAAGAAAAGAAGAAAAGAAAAGCCATGGATAAAATGTTCCTGTTGGAGAATGGGTGCATGTGATGATTGTGATCGATCAGGAGTAAAGCTGAAAAAAGCCTGATGATGTTGATATATAGGGATCCTTTTTTTGTAGAGAGTGAGTCCCCAAAGAAGGCCTAAGCTAGTGTTTGATCTGGTTGGTTGACTTGCTTGGAAGCTAGACCTGCAATCTCTTTCATGAGCTTTGGTGTTGTCTTTTTTTCTTTTTCTCTCTTTTGGTACAAAGCTTAGACCTTTGTTAATTGTCATACATATAGTGATATATATATCATATTGGAAAAGGGCAGAACTTAAGGGGTTATAGACATACTCTAGCTTATATAAGTAAATCTTGTAGACATAGTCATTTGCAAAATCTTTTAATTTTAATAAATCAATTTATCTATGTAAGTATAAATGTTCTTGAATTTTTTTTCTTATAGTATGTCTTGGCATTATATATTTGTTAATTTGTCTTAAGACTTAAATCCATTAACCTATATAATAGCATGCTTTGTTGGTATATTTAGGAGCTTCTAAATAAGTGTTTGAGTTGAATTAGGGTTTAATAAAGTTTAAGCCGTGCATAAAAATGTCTTATGATGATTAAATAATTCAAGTTCAAGTCCAAATCTTGAAATGTCTAGACCCACCAATCTTCTTTATGGTTTAGGGTTTATTGGAGGTGGAGAAGAAGATTTAGGGTTTTGTGCTTTGATTTGCTGGTGAAAATGAGCGTATGCATTTTTAATTAACATAATTAAAAATCCTACGAAACGCTTTATTAATACATTAGGATAAAGCAGATTTTCTCTTTAGATCTTAAATAGTTGTTTAACTCTTTTTTTCCCTAAATCAGAGGTTTAATCTTCATCTACTTATAAAACCTTTTAATGATCAATTGTATCCTCAAATTAGTTGAAATAGCACATGACCGTGGATGTGTATTGTACGCTTGAGTTAAATACATAGCTGTAAATTATTTATTTAATTAAATAAATAAACAACTTTAAATATGAAATAATAAAACAATACAAATATAAATAAAATATTTAATACATTTATTTGAGGGGATTTTTTCTAATATAGCACTATTTACATTTTTATTTCCCCATCTAAATCCTTTTGTTTTTATTTCCCTATCTAGCACCTTTTGTTTTTATTTCCCTATGTAGCACCCTTTTATTTTTTATTTCCCTATCTAGCACCATTTGAAAAATAAATAAAAATAATAATAAATTAAAAAAATTGATAATTTTAATTTTGAATGCATTAAAAAATAAATATTTTTAATGTTTAAAATAGTTAGAAATATAATTAATGAAGAAATGAGTTTTTACAAAATAAAAAAAAGTAATAAATTAAAAATTTTTAGTTTAAAATTCAATTTTTTTTAAGAATGAAGAAAATAAAAAATTAAACCCTACAACAACATAGAAGTTGAATCTATAAACATAAATTAGTATTTATTTTTATTATTATTGATGATGTAATCATGTTAATTTCGAGTAAAAAATATAGGATATAATTATAAAAAAACCAAAGTCAATTAGTATTAATTAATAGTGGACACACAAATAATATTGAAGTGTCTACCCTAAATGCAAAATAAATAAAAAAAATGAATGCAAATGTTATACTTAATGCTTAAAAATGATAAGAAAAAAAATGTAAAAATAAATAAATATAGAAAATAAAAAAACAGCAACATTGGAACACGTCTTTCATATTACGAAAGACTATTTGATGGAACTCAAAAATGAAGAGTATTGGCCTGCATACACTGGTCATATATTATGTCCAAGTCCTGACATAAAAAGAACCTTAAAGGGAATACCTAAGTCAAGTCGTATAAGGATTGATATGGACATAAGAGAACAATATGATCGAACAAAAAAAATGTTCATATTATCAAACACCAGGTCACACAAAAAGAATATGTCCTAACATTACTGGATTGTGCACTTTTCGTCATTAATTATGTTTCATTTCGTATAAACTATTTAATGTACCATTGAAGAAAAAATGAATGATCATCTTTCATTTATTTTCCTTTTTATGATCAAAATATACTTATTTAGTATCAGCTTATATCTCTCATCTTTATCTTGTTTGGATTTTATTTTATATATTTTATCTTTATCTTATTTTGTTTTGCCTTTGTTTTATATCTTTTATGTTTTTAATTATTATTATTTTTCTGTCATTATTTATTTATTTCTGTTTTTTGTTTTTATTTTATCATTGCTGTTTTTATTTTTTATACTTATTTATTTTTGCATTTTTTTCTTCTCATTTTTAAGCATTAAGTGTAGCATTTGCATTAGTTTTTTCTTTTAGGATTTTGCATTTAGGATAAACACTTCAATATTATTTGTGTGTCCACTATTAATTAATACTAATTGACTTTGGTTTTTTTATAATTATATCATGTATTTTTTACTTGAAATTAACATGATTACATCATCAATAATAATAAAAATAAATACTAATTTATGTTTATAGATTCAACTTTTATGTTGTTATAGGGCTTAATTTTTTTATTTTCTTCATTCTTTAAAAAAATAATTTTAAACTAAACATTTTTAATTTATTATTTTTTTATTTTTATTTTGTAAAAACTCATTTCTTTATTCATTAATTATATTTCTAACTATTTTAAAAATTAAAAATATTTATTTTTTAATGCATTCAAAATTAAAATTATCAATTTTTTTTAATTTATTATTATTATTATTATTATTTAAAATGGTGCTAGATAGAGAAATAAAAAATAAAAAAATGCTAGATAAGGAAATAAAAGAAAAAGAGTGCTAAATGGGAAAATAAAATATAAATGATGTTAGATAGGTAATTCAGTCTTATAAGTGATAATAAACAAATTAACATATAGGAAAACTAGTACGAAATATTATTTGTGGGTTAACCACGTCATTATTTGTGGATTATCCAGAAAAAAATAAAAATAAAAACAAAGAAATTAAATAATTTAAATACTGTTGCATGTTTATATTGAGTTTTCTTAATTATATCTTTCACTTTAAAATTTTAGATTACTTTAGGCCTTGAAATTTGTAAAAGAAGTTGATCTTATATCCAAAAAATTACACTATTTTACCAATTTTAAGCTAATATTTTTAAATTTTAAATAAAGATATAGGTTGTATTCTGAAGCTAAATATAAAGGTATAAATTTATTCAATTACTTGAATAAATATGCTATTATAAAAATAAAATCATAAATAGTATACTTAAAATAATATTTATATGAAATTACAGGCTTAGTATTAAAAAATGTTACTCTTTCTCTTGAGTAATAAAAAAATAAATATGTTAAGAAAAATTAGACGAGGTGGTATTTGTGAGTTGTCCAAGTAAAATATTGTTTGTGAATTATCTTGACGAAGTAAGAAAACAAAATAAAGAAAATAGTGAATTGATTAAATAAATATTATGACATGTTAATATTAAAATTTTGCCTTAATTATATTTTTAATTAAAAAATTTGACATTAATTTAGATTTGGTCTTTGATTTTTTTAACTTGTTTCTTAAATTCAAAAAAGTGGTTTTTAGTTACAACGTTCAAACTTAAGTATACATTTTTTAGTTTTAAATTAATATGTAGATTTATATGATGAAGCTAAATATATAATAAAATATACTATATTTAAAATAATATTGATAAAAATAATAAGCTTAATATTAAAAAAATGTTTACACGTCCTTATTTTGAGTAATAACAAACAAGTAAACCAATTAAAGAACTTAAATGAAATATCATCGGTGGATTATCCATGCGAAATATTGAAAATTAAAACAGATATAAAATAATTAATTAAAAAATTTGTTGCTAAAATATAATATAATATAATATAATATAATTAATTTTTAGTTAATGAATACAACTTTTGATTAATATGTATATTTAGTTTTAAATAAAGGTATATTGAAATTAAATATATAACTATGAATTTATTTAATTAGTTAAATAGATGTACTATTATAGACATAATAATAGTAAAATAAATAAAATAAAGATGAATATAGACGAATATGTTAAGGAAATCAAGACGAAAATACCATTTGTGAATTATCCAACTAAATAAAATTAATTAATTATTATCGCATATTAATATTAATATTATTTTGACTTGATTATATTTTTAAATTTGAGGCTAATTTATATTTGGTGTATGAAAATTTTATTTGTCATTTCTTGCTAAAATATAAAATAGTTAATTTTTAGTTAATGAGAACAAATTTAAGCCTTTTCTTTTACTTTAAATAAATATATAGTTTATATGCAGAAGTTAAGTATATAGGTATAAATAAATAAATTAAATGTACTATTATAAATATAAAATTATATATTTAAAATAGTGTTGATATAAAATACTAATTTTAATTAAAACACAAATATTACAAAACTTTTATTTTGTGAGCACAAACAAATAAACACGTTAAGAAATCCAATATGAAAATCTTGTATGGATTATCTAAACGAAGTATCAGTTGTAGATTATCCAAACATAGTATATAATCGAATGAAGAAAATAGGTAATTAATTAATATTATAACATTCTAATATTTTTATTTTAATTATATTTTTAATTTTAAAATTTTGTGCTTAATTTAGATTTGATCTTTGAAATTAAAAAAAAATTGTTTTAGATATTTTTAATTACTAAGTAAAAAATTATGTTATTATTTTTAATTCTAGTACACACATATATATGTGTATATATATATATATATATATATATATATATATATATTGTATGCTAAATATTAAAGTTATATAAATTAAATATTATTGATATAAAATAGTAGGTTTAATGTTAAACCAAAAAATAATTAAGCAATTTTTATTTTGAATGATGATAACAAATAAATAAACATGTTTATACATTGATAACAAAATATTTAAAGTTTAATTTCCTTTCACTTTTTTCACATTTTAATTTTCTTACTCTTTTTATTTAAATATTAGTTTCTGAAATGTAATATATTGTAAAATCAATTTTAAACATTATGATGTTGCTTCTTACCCCACAAGAAGTAAAAAAAAAAAAAAAACACTTAAAATGTATGTTCTTTTATATATATAACTGGAAAAGTAGAGCACCAGTACATGTGATACAAGTCTACACTATCACACACTTTCTATTCTTATTGCACTTTGTGATCTCTGAGATGCCTGACAATTGACATTGTTGTCATGAAACTAAGAAAGAGAACTCATTATCATCATTACTTCATGTTGCTCCTTTTTAAAATAATTAAAAGATTTTTTAATATCAAGTTGTTCTTTAATCACTCAAACAAATACTTAATTTTTGGCTCCTAAAACATTGTGGAAGTCACTCACAAAGTCCTTCAATAACTTTTTTAATGGCTTCTTCAATCTTATTTAACATGCATCAGAGTCCCTTCATTAAGGAAACTCTTAGCAGAACTCTACTTTAGTAGTTATTAATGTTTCATGATTTCTCACTCTTATGTACCTCCTAAGCATGAGATATAATTGAATAAACCTTTATGCTAATTTTTAATACTCTCTTTAGGTTACAAACCATAATGATAAAGATCAAGTTCATATATATAGAACTCAATCTATCTTATAATCATTACCATATTAGTTTCAAATTAATACTTAAGAAATTGCGAAGTGAATTAATTTCTCCTATTCCTTCACATGATATATTAGATCCAATTTAACTCAAAAGACAAATGATAGGTTCTTCTTTCTAGACTAAGATATTTGTAATAACTATATAAATCATAGTTAAACACTTGTCATAAAAATAATTTCACTTTTGCTCCTACCAAATCTAATTAAGATATTTACTAATTTGTTAGAAGCTTCACTAGTGATTCCGTTTTGGGACAAATTAGATGTGAAGTCTTTTCTCCTCTGCATTAGAATTCAAACTATAGTCAATCCTATATTTATAATGTATATCAAAGGAACAAAATCAGAAATTCTCAACCAAATATTAAAAAAAATTATTAAATAAAAACTAATTTTAGAAACCAAAATAATTAGTTATTATTTGACTAAATTAGAAATCATTTTATAAACTAAAAAATTTATTGATATTTAAAGTAATTTCTATTATTAATAAAAATTTATAAAATAATTTTAAATTAGTATCTCATTAATACCAAGATTTTAGTTACTTACTATTTTATATTTTAAATTAATTTTTAATAATATTTTAAAAACTAATTTAGAATCTAAAATATTAATAGTTAAAATCTAAGTAACTAATTTAAATATTAATTTAAAAATTATTTTATAAATTTTTATTAATAGTAGAAATCACATTAAATACTAATAATTTTTTAGTTTTTAAATTAGTATATAATTTAGTTATAAATTGATTTTTAAATTTGGTTATTATTTAATAATTTTTAATGTTAAGTAAATACAATAACCAAAGTCATAGTAGTAAATATGGAAGAAATCAAAATGGTTACGTGTCTTTTATAAGCGAAGTTAGATAGTTATAAATAATTATCAAAGTAAGATAGTTATATAAATGGTAGAGAAGGATAAGTAAAATAATAAAAATCGATATAAGCTCTATTCTTACAAGAGCATAAACAAAAAATCACAAAACTTACACTGCACTTGAGAGATTGCACATTAAATTTAACACATATAAAAAACTTGAATATTTTGATATGGAAATCCTAAGATTAAACAAGATAGGTAACTATATAACAAAAGAAAAAGTGAAAGCATGAAGACAAATCTAGATTCAAAATGAAATTCAAATAAATGTCGGAAGGAACTTAAATTTGTAAATCTAAAGGCATGAATTCATTAAGGGAAGAAAAAAGAGATAAGAGTTTGGATTTACTTGTGGAGATAAAACTTCTCAAAACAAGAACTTAAATGGAGATAAAGTTGAAAAAAATGAGTTTTGATGAAATTTCGGGGAGAGAAATGAAAGTGAAAATGTTTTTACTATGGTGTGAGAACCGTTGTGAAATATAATTATGCACGATTATGATTTATATGTTAAGTGAATGTTTGATTAATTAAATTAAGTATTCTATTTTTTATGGAATTGAATTAGTTTTGTTTAATTGATTAAATCACAATTAACATTCATTATATTTTAATCAATTAATAAACTGAATATTAATCTATTAATTTTTTTAAAGCTCACCAAATTACATATCATTTTCAAATAACCACTATGCAAAACTAGAAACTTAGAAAAGGAAAAGACTTACTTCTTTCTTGCACTTTCCAGTCAATTTTGGTGAATTTGAAATGAGAAGAATCTTTCAAACATGGGATAAAGTACTAGAGGTATTTATTTTTAGAAGATTGAATAGAAATGATAAATGCTTTAAATTTGTCAGATTTGTTGGAGTTTAAGACGCAAAGAAACTAGAGTGTCAACTTAACCAAATCAAAATAGGAAATATCAACATTCATGTAAATCACCCTCAACATAAAAAGAATGAAAAAGTACTATAGAGCCAAAAAGAACAACAACAACAACAAATAATAACAAACAAAAAAGAGTACAAAAATAATCGATAACAGTTGAAAAGAGGGTCAGTTATGCACAAGTGGTATAAGGAGGCAAAAATGATGTCAAAACGAAGTATGAATGGTATGGACTAGCATTCCAGATTGAAGACCAAGAAAAAAATGGATGAAAAGAAGTATGATCGAAAGTGTAAATAGTATAACAAAAATAGAAGAATTGAGGAACAACTTCATTCTTGAGGGTTTGTAATCCATTAAAATTTGACATATATGAGACAACTACGTGCTCCTTATTGGAGAAAAAAGTTCAAACTTGAACAAAACAATATCAACAAATGAGGAATTGTTTGAAATAATGTTTATTGTAATAACTTCATGGCTTGAAAAATTCGTGACAGGAAATAAGCTCATTTGGGTAAGATGTAGAGGTATCCCAATATCACTTTGGAGTAAATCATGCTTTCGAAAGATTTTGGCCACAATAGGGATGATGATAGTAGTTGATGAAAAGACGAAAAGCTTGGAAGAGGTGGAATATGCTTAAATTTGTGTAGGCTACTAATTGGAAACTCAATTATGATAAATAGAGCTTTCAAAATCAACGGTGATATCTACCAAGTCTTAATAGAACAAGAGAAAGAAAGTAATGGAAATAAGTTATGCAAATGCCATTGGGGTGATCAAGTGTATAACCAAAAATAATCGATAGAATATGCACATAGGGACCTCGGTTTCTAATTAGAGAAAGAAACCTTTGAAAACAACAACCCGAACTTGATCAGAGATATGCAGGACAACGAGGAGAGCGAAGAAAAATATGAGTCAACATGGAGGAGGAATCAACAACGATCCTTTCCAAACATGGCTAACAATTACAAGTCACCCACACATGCAATAAAACAAAAGCATAGCGAATGTTTCATGAATTATGAAAGAATGAAGCAAAAGGTGAAATAGAACGATATGGAGCACACAACGACAACATCGTATACACATTTGTCAAACTCACTGCAAGAAGACTAGAATACTTACAAATGCTTGGGTCGAGACAAGGTGTTGGGAGAGAAAACCTACGAAACCCAAAACTTACTAGGCAAGGAGTATGGTAAAAGAAATGGAAATCTTTGTATAGAAGTTGATCTTGCCTAGGAAGGCCCACATGAAAATAAACAAAAGTCAGAAACTCAAATCAACACAATAAATATCTATTTTGATTGTTAAGTGGTGAGTAAAAGCAGAAACCCCAAGTCTTCACGAAGAGGAAAAATGGAAGAGAAATCAAGAAATACATAAAAAAGCATCAAGGAGGAAGAAAGATCAAACTTGATGAGTAGAAATGAAGATAATAAACCATAAAAAACAAAGAACCTATGAGAAAAGGCACAGGTACGAATTGGGGAAGGAAGAATGGTCTTAATCCAACAAACACAAATGGAGCAAACTAGGTTTCAAAAAGGTAGAAACGTTCTACTTGGAGTGTCAAGTAAGGGAATCAAAGAAAATCAACAAGAGCAGATTCTAGAAACAACAAAAATCAAATTCATAACAAAATCCCAAAAATGACACAAAATTAGGTTATTCGTCCATTCTTTTAGCAATTCAATTTTTGATGAAGCAATTGGAAATTGCAATAGGTTATAATATGTCTTAATAATGAAACAATACAAGCATAGAAACTTTGGCAACTCAAAAATTTATTTAGGTGTTAATTTCATACACGATGAAAGAATAGGTTTGAGAAAGTTTGAGAAAATGGAAAACAAAGATCATAGTTATAGATCAAAAGGGATGGAATGGAATAAAAATATGTCTTAATAAAGATTTTAAGTATAAATATTCAAGGTTTGAGAGGATCAATAAAAAAGAGGCTTTTCACATAATTAATAAAAAGAGGACATTAAAAATGGTTAGTATAAAAAAATAAAAGCAATTCTAATAACTAATGACTTATGCTTAAGCATATGGGGATATTCCGTATAGGGAGTTTGAATATATACATAATCCTGTAATAAATGGGGTAGGGGGGATCCTAAATATATGGTAGAAGGACTATTTTAGAATTGAATAATCTTAAGTTAGAAAAGGATATTTGTAGATAAAAGGATAATGAAGTGATAAAACTTGCTATATAGTAACCATATATTCCTCATGCACTTTCTGATGACTTTTTTACAACAAGTGTACTGTGTCAGAAGTAATAATTTATCCTAAGGATGAATATCAAACCCACAAAGAACCATTAAATTCTCAAGTATAAAATTAACTAAGTAGAAAACAATATAAAAAAGTTTGTTGGAAGTTTGTTGTGTATGATTGCAAGAATGTAAATAAAGCAAAGTAAAGAGTTGTTTAATTCAATTAGGAAAATTGAGATTGGGGTTCGTCCTTCTCACTCTTTTGTATTTTGAAAAGAATAATAATATTCTATCTTTGATTGATATTGATACCCATATAAAATTCATTTATATCAATTCCTCGCATATAAAATTATTAAGATAGTCTCTTAAATATCGAGTCCTCGCATATTTATAAAAAATATTATTGTTACAAGCAGATGTTGATAGCAATTAACATTTCAAATCTATTTCTAACATTCAAATATGTTAAGCATTATCATTTATGTCAGATGCTTATAAGTACTTTTCAGTCAAATCTAAGGATCAAAATTATGATAAAACAAACGTTAAGAATAAATTGACAATACCAATAATCAATTAAAAACAAAATATCATGTTTAAATATCACCTCAATACATAAGAGTTTGAACATATTACTCTCAATCCCAAAGGGTAGAATTAGCTACTCATGTTGGCCATTACAAGCATGGAAAGCAAGAAAATAAGACTTAGGATGTTTCTCCTTGACGACTGCCTCCTCTAGGATTTTCTATCACCTTCTATTCACCCAATGATGTCTAGGGTTATGCCTCATGCCTCATATTTAACTTAGTTGGGCTTGGGCTAAGTGACTTCTCACTTAGGCGAGCTACAACTTGCTTGGGCGAGTTGGACGAGAAAAAAACTCAACTTCTCTGGAGCGATCTCGCCTGGGCGAGATTGGGCTCGCTTGGGAGAGTTCCTTTGGAGGGATCTGGCTTAGGCGAGTTTTTGGGCGAATTTTAAGCATTCCAGCTTTCCCTTTTCATTTTGTCTATTCTCCTTTAGCCCTTTCATTTCCATTTTCCCCTGGAATCTTGAAATTAACACAAATTTAGGAATAAATCGTTCTTATTCATATTATAATCACAAAATATGTAAAAAGGTTTAAATTCATAAATTAGGGGTTGTACTACACCGAGCTCAACAACCTAGTATATGAGAGCAGTAGCTCGGTTCTCAGGAAGGTAAAGGTGAGTTCGGATGTTGGGCTGAGTTGAAGTCTACGTAGTTGGCCCAATTTTGCTGAGAGGCCCAACGTGCATGGCAAGGATGTAGTATGAGATACCTCCTTTGTTTTCGCGCTTAGAGATATATATGATGAATAATGATAATTGTTGATATATTTTGGTTATGTGCAAAGCTTGTTGATAAGCTGTTATTGACCCTAAAGAAGATAGGGACGTATATGAGAAATAGAATGTTTGCTTGCAGTTAGCACCTAAAGATGACTGGTGCTCGTGGTAGGTCGTTTCTTCTATTAAAGATAGAAGATAAATGTGTTTATTTTCTGTTATTATTTGCTTCTCTCCGACGAGAGTCGTTGTATGTGGATAATATGCCTATAAAAGGGGTGTGAGGCTCCCAGATGAGGTATGCTATTTTTTGCACACTAAACTGAGTTTTATAGTTGCTTTTGTAAGTCCTTACTAACTTGAGCGTCGGAGTGTAACCGACGTTAAGGCGCCCTCTGTCTTAACATGAATAGCATCCAAGTAGTCAGGGAAGAAGCGAATTCCAGCAAGTGACAGACTGGGTCAGAGCTTACCTGTTGAGTTTCACCGACGACTAGGTTAACCGGCGAGAACAGGGATTAAATTATAGTTATTTTATTAATAAATATCCATAAGTGTCTATATTTTAATATGAAATATTACTGAAATATGACACTTATCACTTTCTCATAAAATAAATTATTGTAGGAGGAACTTGTAAAGTTGAAAGGAAGTGATAACAATATAATCTAGTGTACGATGGGAGATTTTAACATGATAAGAAAACCAAGAGAAAGAAAGGGTCATTTACGCTTTCGTATTTCCTTTGTCTTCTCGCGCTTGTCTCTTCTTTGCCTTCGTGCTCTCTCTACTTCTTCTTCATCTTCAAGCTCTTTATCTTTGTAAGTTTCTTTCATTCAATCATTCTGACATCCTCCATTGCTTATTTGTTTTTTTTTTCTCTTATTTGTTTCTCCATTGTTGGTGAAGGTGTTCATTGCCTACTGTTTCATTGCCTTCCACCACCACTGTTTTCACTGTTGGTATTCTTGTGCCTCCATTCACCCCTGATAATCGCCACTTCCATGAGCCCGCTGCTTCTCTTCACCATTGCCTTCACGCATAAGGTTATGCCTCCATTCGCCACTGCTAGCCGTCGCTGGTGTGAGCCCACCACTTCTTTTCACCAGTGTTTTAGGGCACCATGTGTGCTGAGTTAGGAAGGGTATAAAACAACGATTTTTATCATAGTTTTTGTTTTAGAGTCAATATAACACGACGGTTAAATAGTCATTGTCTTTGCTTAAAGAGAATAGACTATGTCCTGAAAGACAGTAGTCCAAGAGTCACTGCTTTAATGCTAAAATGACTGTTGTGATTTAGTTTTTCTGCACCAGTGATGGTTAGTTTCATAATCTACCACGATTCATCATACTTAACAACTTTGACATCTTTTGTTCGCTTCACATTGATTTTTGCATCACTACAAAAAAATCATTAAATAAAAACAAAATATAGAGACAAAAAAATAATTAGTTGCTATACTGACTAAATTATATATTAATTTAGAGACTAAAAATTTATTGATATCCAAATTAGTTTTTATAATTAATAAATAGTTTTTAAATTAGTATCTAATTAACTACTATAGTTTTAAGTACTAACTTTAGAATTTACATAATTTGTAGATAAAATCTTAATAATTAATTAGATACTAATAATTTTTTAGTCTTTAAATTAGTATCAAATTTAATCAATATAATAACTAATTATTTTTTTTCTAAAATTAGTTTTTACTTAATAAATTTTTAATATTAAATAATATTCTAAGTATCGAATATATTGTTCATCGATTCATATGACCTACTTCAGAAACACTTGGCACGATCCTGGTCATGGCTGCATTCATTTCTCAGTCTTACCACGGAGTACTTAATGGGGTAGTCATGTACTCATGCCATTTTTATTTACGTATGTATGCAAGTACATGCAAGTCATTCAATATATATTACTAGTTTTTCATGCATTTTAAAAATAATTTAAATCGTGTACACAGTACGTACATTGTATTGTATAGTTTCTGAGTTTTTTTTTTCATGTAACATACTGTACAACATTTATTGCATTTGGTTGGAAGGTATTAACTTTCATCTTCTAAAACTGACTTTTTGGTTGATCAAATAATTCGGTGTGAGTGGAACATTGTATTGAAGGTGTCTAACAGTGAGTGATGAACTTTTTAATCCACGAGGCAGCAGATTTGATCAACCTGATCAGTGGCACCTATATATCTAGATTCTTAACAGTATCAGATATCATGTGGATAGATTCAGATTCTACAGAGGTTTTAACTCCTTGGATAAATCCAGTTCTTAAAATTAATAAAGTTTAATTTTAAAGCACTTCAAACATTTAAAGATGGTTCCACTCCAAATAAAGTCATGGTCAGTGATATATATATATATATATATATATATATATATATATATATATATATATATATATATATATATATATATATATATATATATATATATATATATATACTTATTCGAATATAATCTTTGTAAAATATTTTGTTATTTTTTTTATGCCTCCATCATTTTTTAATATTATTTATTAGTCCTTATTATCAACTATATAGTTTAATACTGAAAATAAAAGTATTAATTAACTAATTAAAATATTTCAAATCATGATAATTGAATTATCTTTATATTTGTGATTCAATTAAGTAATATTTTTATGACTTGGATAGTTATATATAGTCGTTTTCAATTTTTAATATATCACCGGGTGACCTTCTTAAAAGTCCAAATCATGCTCCGTCAAATTTGGGTGATCATGAGAAATCAGCTAACACTTATTTATTGAAGATATGCGTCAGATATGATCCATGAATCAAATAACCTATTACTAAACATTATAAATAAGTCTTCTACAAAGGAGTAAGGTACGATTTGATTCCTAATACAGAGTACTTACTTGATCGTCGGAGAACCTTCTACAGGTTTAATCCTGATCGAGCGCTAAGGAGCAGAAGAAGAGCGAAGGAGGAATGACCAAGCACGAGGGAACGAATACGGGAAGAACAAAGGAGGAACAACCAAGACATCAATGAAAATTGTTACTGCCAGCTCCAATTCCTGTACTATCTAGGCCCCTTTTAGTCTATACAAATACAAGTTTGCTTTTGTTGTAATGGATATATAGAGGTGAAGGTTTATGATCGATAAACAAGTTACATTAAACCCCTAAATGTTGTGTTATTCTTAAACTATGTAAGTTGATAATGAAATATTGAATTTTTGTTGATGAGGTTAATTTGTGCATTTAGAATTTAGATGGATAAATTATATATATATATATATATATATAAGTTTGTGGTTGATGATTTTTATTGTTATTGTTAAAATGTGATAATGGTTGATTTTATATTTAGGTCAAGGTATATTAAATTCTTGAATGTTGTGTTGGTGTCAAACTATGTAAGTTGATATTGAACTTTTGTTGATAAGGTTAATTTGTACATGTAGAATTTGGATGGATAAATAATATATATATATATATATATATATATATATATATATATTATTGAGTTTGTGGTTGATGATTTATTGTTATTGTTAAAATGTGATAATTGTTGATTTTATATTTAGGTTAAGTTATATTAAATTCTTGAATGTTGTGTTGGTGTCAAACTATGGAAGTTGATATTGAACTTTTGTTGATAAGGTTAATTTGTACATGTAGAATTTGGATGGATAAATAATATATATATATATATATATATTATTGAGTTTGTGGTTGATGATTTATTGTTATTGTTAAAATGTGATAATTGTTGATTTTATATTTAGGGTTAAGGTAAATTAAACCCTTGAATGTTGTGTTACTGTCAAACTATGTAAGTTGATAATGAAATATTGGATTTTTGTTGATGGGGTTAATTTGTACATATAGAATTTGGATGTATAAATAATATATATATATATATATATATATATTATTGAGTTTGTGGTTGATGGTTTTTATTGTTATTGTTAAAATGTGATAATTATTGAATTTATATTTAGGGTTTTAAGTAAATTAAATTAAATTAAGACATAAATATTTTAATTTTTATTGATTAGTAAATGTTTAGAATTGAAGAAAATTGTCTTAGTTTAATTGGACATCAAACTTACTTTGTGATTATGATGTTTTTTCCTTAAGTGATAAGATGATAACACGAGGAAGACTCAAGTAGTGTGACATAAAATGTTATTATAGAGCATCATAACAACATTTAGTGGGTTGCTTAAGGAATATGGTTCATCGCTCAAGCTGCATTTGGTTGTTTTTGTTAGAAAGAAATTAAGATAATTTCTCTATTTTGAGAATTTAGTCCCTCCAAACACTGAAATGAGCACTCAATCATTAGTGGTACACTTAAGAAAGAGAGGACTCTAACAATTTCATTCTTCCTAAAGGAATGAGAGTTTAATGCTCCATTGGTCATTTAAGGGACATTTTCTTGAATTTGAAATTATGTTTTGTATGATTTAATCAAGTATTCCATAAAAATGTATATTATGGAAATTGGCTTGGAATGATAGATTGATTTAAAGTGTGAATATAAAAGTGAACTATCTCATAATTGATTTTATTTTGTGTTTTGATTTGGAAATGTAATTGTATTGATTTAAGTGGTGATTAAAAGAAAGGATGTGATATATAGATATTAATTGAGAAATAGATTATTACCTATGATTATAATCCAATATTATGGTGGTTGTAGAGTTGAATATTGAAGTACATTACTAATATGAGATATGTTGTCTTCACTAATAGTTTAAATAAAGTATATTAATATATTAAGTGATGAGAAATTGAAAGAGAATTATTGCATTAAACTTTGTCGAGTAGGTGCATTCAACTATCCTAACTACATGAAGGTTCTTGCATCACGCTTTATGAAGTAGCTCTAAAGAATATATGGTTTATGGACCAATATGTATTGGGGTGAATTAGGGATTAGTCTCTGGTGTGTCTTACTTAACACAAATATTCCAAAAGGTGTATTTGTTTGTTAAAAGTTTATAGGTGTCAATGATATGTGTGAGGTTTTTAAATCTTTATGAGACTAAGAATGTCTATGTGGATCCTTAGACCATGGAGGATAGAGATATATGTGTGTCTCCTAGATCTTGATGGAAACTAGAAATTGTACCTTTATGAAAGTTAAAGAGATATATACATGTTTCCTAGATCTTGATGGAAACTAAAAATTACACATTTATGAAAGTTAAAAGGGATTTAAATATGATTCTTAAATTTTTTAGAGTTATAAATATATATATATATATATATATATATATAAATCCTCTTTTAAGATTTTAAATTAAAATTAATGTGTGTTATAAAGACTTAATTTATAATTTTTTTTTTAGTTTTTATTATAATAATAACTATTTCTATCATAAAAAGGCATCATAATAAATAAATAGTTAAATACAAAATTTCATTTAACTTTTATATTATTTATCATAAGTATATATATATATATATATATATATTTTTTTTTTTTAAATTGAAATTTAATTTAGAGACAGAGATAAAAAGTGGTAAGTTAAAAGAGATAAAAGAAAAAAAAAATCAAATGTACATACGAAAACAAAAAAAAAAAGTTGTAATTTGAAATAGTTCAAAGATAATTTTTTTTATTTGCATTTTCCATTGGCCTTGTTATTAGGTAGAGTTATTAGAAGGATAAAGTTATTATGATAAGTATTTAATAAATGACATTTATATTCAAGTTAACTTGGAATAGTTTTACGTTGATTGATTTTTTGTTTAATTGATAAGAATTGAACATATACTTTTTTTAATAAAAACTACACCTTTCTTTAACCAACTAAACTAAATTGATTTAAGTTGAATGTTAAAAAACCAGGTATTTATACTCTATATTATGTATTTAATTTTATAATATGAAGTAATTTTATAATATTAGTAGAAATATAATAAAAAATATACATATATTAAAAATAATACATTTTCTTAAAGTTGTTAATGTTTAATAATAATTATTCATTATAATTATATTTTATCCTTTGTACGGATTCACTATTTAACAATTAATTATATTTTAAATTATGTTCATAATCTCAATCAGAAGCTGTACGAATTCACTTATCTGCCGTACTCTCCTCATCTCATCTTTTGTTCCGTTTTTCGCCATCCTTATCAATTTCCTTTACATAAAAAAAGAGAAACATTTTTTTTAATAAAAATTTAATGAGAAAAAAAAAGAGAAAGCAGGTACAGCATTTCTATTCAATTTATTTTATATATATTTTTTTAATTTAGTTTGTAACGAATAAAGAGAAAACAAAAAGATATGGAATATCTTTATGTACATATTTAATCGAATATTTTTAATATAATTTTCCTTCTCATTTATTTTCTTCCCGACTAGGACACGTTGACGTGATGGTGACGAGGGTAGTACCTGTGTGAATGATTGCATAGATTATAACTTATAATTTACTGTTAACAGAATCACTTAAGAGACCAATAATTCATTTTTGAAAGACATATAAACCAAACAACACTTTTAAGAACTAAAACTAAATAGTAGGATATTCATAAGTATTGAAACAGTGGTAATGGTGGGTTGGATGATGTAATCCAATTCAATATGTTAAAATAATTATATTTTGAAACCCAAATCCAAATCTAATAAATTAAAAAGTTTCTAAGTACACAAATCAAATTTAAAATATTCATTAAGAACATAACTTTATTTATATGCCCGCATCTACACACTTATCTTAGAGACCCACTTATATATATATATATATATATATATATATATATATATATATATATATATATATATATATATATAATGAGAAATATGTGCTCATGAATTTAGGAAAATGCTCTACACAAATACAGACACGCGTGGACTTGCAAATTTCTAAGTCAATGACCACTTTGGAAAGGGATTGGAGAAGCAGACAAAACAAATAAACAAACTTTCAACCCTCATAAAGTTTTTCATAAATAGAAAGAAATTAAATTAAATGTGTTTTTTTCACAAAATAAATTTATTTAAGCATGTACTATTTTTTTTCTAAATTCTTATTCTAAATTCTAAAGTATCATTTTAAATTTAAGAAGTAGTTTGTTTTTTCTTGTTTATTACATTCTAAAATTGTTAATGAAGAAATTTATTTAAAATAGATCCTAAATAATTCCACATTTACTAAACCACATGAGCGCTGAATGTGAGATGTGGACGAATGCAAATATTGTTTTGTAGTTTAAAATTATAATATATAAAATGAAGAAAAGTAATTAAAATTGATCATTTCTTAATATGTCTTCTCTTATTTATCATTTTGATATTTATATTATCTTTGAGAAAAAAAAAAAGTTTGGGAATATGGTAGTGTTTGATATTTGATATGTCTTCTCTTATTTATCATTTTGATATTTATATTATCTTTGAGAAAAAAAAAAAGTTTGGGAATATGGTAGTGTTTGATATTTGTAGGAGTTAATTGAAGAACCTATTAACGCTGACTTGTATTGTAGAGTATGAAAAGTTTGTTGTGGTAGAAAATTAGGTGTGAACGGGAAATAGTGTCGCACGAGGAAAACGCAGAGTAGAGTACCTGGGAAGAAGGTAAGAATTGCGAGGTGAGGGTTAATTATTATTATTATTATGATTGTTAGTAGCAGTTTTGATTCTGAAAGTAATATGGATATGTTGATTCTGAAATGAATGTGTAGATGTAAAGGTATGTGTGTTTGAATTTTAGGAAGAGATGGGTAGAAAGATGTGTTTGTTTTATTGTAAAATTTGGGTGGATGCATACATCCCTTTCGTATGTAGAACCAGCTAGCATAGCAAGTATGTGACAGGGACAGAAAAAGTTGCACAAAACGACAGTTACTCTTGTTAGGGCCGGGAATGGTTAAAACTTGAAACGTTGGATTTGGATGAGGAGGCAGTGAGGGAAATTGAATTGTTGAGTTGAGAAGGGAAGGGAAGGGAAGAAAAAGGAGAAAAACAAAAGAGGGTACAATCTGTCTCTCGTAGCTGGCGCTTTACCTCCATTATTTTTGGTTTTGGACAGACAAGGGTGTGTTTGGTTCTCTGACTACACTCACTCACTCCTTCTCTCTTCTCAGTGTACCACACGCTGCCACTGCCCACTGCCACTATGGCCCAGCGTCAACTCTCTCCTTTTCCCTACCCTTCCACCTCCTCTTTTGTCTTCCACTTTACTCTCCCACTACCACTCCTTTGAATCAAACACAACACTTTCACATTCACAACTTCACAACCAACCCCCCCTCTCTCTTCCTCTCTCTCTCTCTCTTCTCTCTTATTCTTGTCAAACAGACCACAATGAATAATAACATCAATAACACTACACTTTAGCCTCCCACCACACCTCTCCTCACCACCAATGGGTTCAGACGCTGCCGCCACCAAACTCTCCTCTTCTGAGTCCCTCAACGGTTTGAAATTCGGCCAAAAAATCTATTTTGAGGATGTGGGTCTGGCTACGCCAGCCGCTTCTCTTACTTCTGCTGCTGCTGCTGGAGTTACTTCTTCCTCTTCCTCTTCCTCTTCTTCAAGGAAAGGAAGAGGTGGGTCTGTTCAACCAGCTCAGCCTCCAAGGTGTCAAGTTGAAGGGTGTTTGGTAGATCTGAGTGATGCTAAAGCTTACTATTCTAGGCACAAGGTCTGTGGCATGCACTCTAAATCCCCTACAGTCATTGTTGCTGGCCTTCAACAAAGGTTTTGTCAACAGTGTAGCAGGTCAACCCTTCTTTCATTGTTGTTGTTACCTGAAACCAAAAATTCTTTCCTTTTTTTCTTGTGCTGTTTTAATATGTTACTATAATAGGTGAGGTAAGATAAAGTAGGGTAGGGTCTTGTTTATTTTATTAAAAAAAATTGTCCGTTATTCTACGGTTTGGTGTGTCTGTGGTGTAGGTTTGTAGGTGAGATATGTTATCGTGTTTTGTCGTTGCAGTTATAGGTTTGTTATTTATTTGGAGTTGTTGGTTTAGTTCATTAATCGTGGTTATGCTTTTGTTCAAGTTTTGGTGTGATTCTTTGTGTCTGTTCTGGAGATGTTTTGTTCAGTTATGATTTGGTTGATTATGCTCGGTGTACTTTGCTTTTTCCTCTAGCTCAGCTTTAAAGTGCCTATCTGAACGGCTGTCTGATAACGCGTGTGAAATATTGTTTTCCTTTTCAGCGAATTGATTCTTGCACCCCAAGTGTGTTTGGTATTAAAAATAATAACACGGTTTGTACGGAAAAGGTTGTAGTCTGATAATCGCAAAACACCACACTACTCTGCTGTTTTACCTCTAGCCTTGTGGGTTTGGGGTATGGGCCCTCTATTCTGTATTCGTATGCTGTTGTAATTTTCTAATTACTGTTTAGGGATTGGCTTTCATGTTTTGGAGAAATAATAATTGTTATTTCTAATTATAGATCACCGAGAGAGAGCCTTTGAAAAAAAAACTACTGTTTCTCAAATATAATATATTACCAAACATGAGCAAACTTTATAGGTCCGTATCTGTGAAAAAGATTAATCCAGGTATTTCAGTTTAGTGTTATGAGTCAAGTGTTTTATCATGTGTTATTTGTGCTACAAGGGCAATCCCTTTTGATCTTAGTGAACCATGGGTTGCTGGTTAAGGCTTGCATTATTATCATAATGATAGTTTTCTGCTAATTAGACTATGAGAGTGGCCACAACCTTCCATTGTCTGGCCATCCATAAAGTGGGTCCTGGTTGTACATAATGAGATTTATATGACTTAAGCTTGATAGGTTGTCTTAATTGTTCATGTATTGCCTCCGATACTCATGTTACTTTTCATTCTCTGTAGTTTGACTTTTTATCGCTTTATTGAGAATGAGTGCAATTGGTGTTGCTGGATCATGCAATCCGAACCACACGCCTTGGTGATGTGCCTATTTTTCTTTCTATCCTGTTTTATGATGCTATGAAGACTTTTTTGTCACATCTGCTATCCATTTCGATTTGACTCTTCTGTGCTAGAGGATGCTATGTGCATTCTAGGATAGTATTCAATTGTTTACCAATCTTGTATTTTGGAGACAGATGACCATCTTTTATGGAAGGTTTCCGTCTGCATCATATTAGTCAATGAATGTGGTTTTTATTTGCAGTATTTCTTTTGGAGCAGGGGTAGCTTTCTGGTAGCTTCGCCATGTATAATTTTTGTCTCTTTTGGTCTCACGGTTCTTCTGGGTTTCAAAAGGGTTTTCTAAGTCAGAAGTTATACTTTTGATCTGTAGATTTTTGTAGTTTAAGAGCAAGATATTTTCCATAGTGAGAACAATCAGAAAATGCGAAAACAATACTCTCCTTTTTTTGTTTTTGATCGGGAAAACAATACTCTCCAAAATATGTGAAGATAAAATACGTGTTACTATCAATGATAATGCAAAGATATTTTGAAGATGAATTTTCTAGCATCCAAACTCACTCAAGCATTTCATATGGTGCTATTGGAGGATCTATATTGTGGTTTATCTCCTGTATTTAAGCTTGTTAACTTCTCTTTCGAATTGTTCTGGCGTCTTTCACTAAGAGTAAAGATAATGGTACCCCTTTTGGTAATAAAGAAGGGAAAGAGCGTTGGTATTGTCTTGGTCTTATATACGAATATGTTAAAGCTGAATTCTATGTATCATGGAACCACATGATGTTACTTGAGCAATGTTTCGAGGATTGTTTCTGTAAAGCAGGTGTCAAGGACATCTTATACTCTGCTAATATGCTGTCTCATTCAGTGCAAGACATGCTCACGTGACGTGCATCATTTTAAGATGTGAATGTTATTACTACATCTTATGGAAAAACGCCCTTCTTCTGTTGTTTATACATATTAAATTGCTTGTGTTCTCTAATATTTGCAACGATGACTCTATCAAGTCCGATAGAAGTTTCGTCTCATTTTGATTTGATGTAAGAAGGGGTACTTCAATTTGTGGCAACAACACCATAGCATGCCATGCTAGGAAACAGTAGTCTTGCCATGTTAGCATGCTTGGACTTATTCATCTATCTTTGACTTAAATTGGAGTAATTTATGACTATAAAAACTAATATCATGTTTCATAGCCTTGCCCAGATTTCACCAGCTTCCTGAGTTTGATCAAGGCAAAAGAAGTTGCCGCAGGCGACTAGCGGGCCATAATGAACGTCGGAGAAAGCCCCCACCCAGCTCCCTCTTAACCTCTCGCTATGCTAGACTTTCTTCATCTGCTTTTGGTTAGAAACTATCAGTAAAACATCAGTTTCATGCCTTTCTCAAATTTTCTATTGGGAAGCATATTTAGTTTCAGCCCGTGCCATTCTTGGCATTACATATGAAACACATTTTAATGTCTGGCACTTTTTTTGTCAGATAATAGTGGCAGAGGTGGCAACTTTCTGATGGAATTGACTTCGTATCCAAAGCTTAGTCTGAGAAATTCACTTCCAACTCCTAGATCATCCGAGCTAGCTCCTGGAAGTCAAACCTCCGCACTTAGCTGGCACGGCAATTCAGAGACACCATCTGACATTTTCTTGCAAGGTTCGGTGGGTGGGACAAGCTTTGCGGGTCCCGGTCATCCTCCAGGGGAAAGTTACCCAGGCGTCACTGACTCGAGCTGTGCTCTCTCTCTTCTGTCAAGTCAAGCATGGGGTTCTAGAAACACAGTACCAAGTCTTGGGTTGAATAACATGATAAATTTCAATGGGACACCCATGACACAACTTACTGCTTCCTCTCATGGTGCATCACTCCATGAACTTCCAAATACCTCGTGGTGTTTCAAGGGTATTGATTCTGGTAACTGTTCGCCTGAGGTGGTCCCTGATCTAGGTCTGGGTCATATTTCACAGCCACTGAATGGCCAGCTTCATGGTGAGCTGGATCTGTCTCAACAGGGCAGGAGGCATTACATGGATCTAGAACAGTCCAGGGCATATGAATCTGCTCATTGGTCACTTTAATGCACTTTTTTGTTGTGGCTGTAATAACATATAGCACAAACCTGTGCCTACATGATTACTTGTCAGACTGATATCTCTTGCTTATTTTGGTTTGTTTAAACTGATAATCAAGGTATGGGTGGCCTTGCTGCATTTGTGGATCTTTCAGGCTCCAAATGAATCACCTGAGAGTGTTTGTTACTGTTTTGGCATAGGTATGGTGTCCTCTGCCATTGCTGTCTCCTCTGGAATTATTTGATTGGGAGGACAGTGTATTTGTTATTTGCTACCACTACTCAAAGCTATTTGACATTATCTTTTGACTATTTTGAACAGTGTTGTACACATTGGTCACCTGAGAATGACTTGGATAACAAGGCATGTGTTTTTCAGTTGGGTTGGGAGGTCCCAACGTTCATTTCAAATAGTAAAACTAAGTTTCGTGTTTGATTTTCCGTTGAATTCAAATTGTAAACCACGTTCTATGTCAAATTTGTTTTTAAACTAAGTCTGAAATGAAAAAGGTATGGTGGTTTTCATTGCGAACGTTCTTAATTTATTTTCCTCTTCTGCTGCAAATCTGCTAGAAGAGCCATAAACTGAAACACGATAATGCTCCATGCACCGAAAATAAAATTGAAAATTTGAATTCAACCTAAGCTGTGAAATTAAATCCAAAGTCATGGTGATTATTCATTGGCATTACCTTCATAGTTACATTACCGTGACCTTCATACTAATTGGCTCTGTACCATAATTAAGATACAATTCCCTGCAACAATCTACATGAAAAACCAAAATTGTGGAAATTTAGTAAATGTGATAATGATGAGTGAAGACATCTTATGACTTTTTTGGTGTTTTCCGAATTTCATATTCCCCTATATAGTTTAGGTTGGACCGGGTGGAGGGAGCACGTGGTGATGTTGGTTGTTGGGTGTTGTGATGCTTTGGTGGGTGTTGCGGTACATGATGTGTTGACTCTTATAAATGGTTTTATTATAAACTTTATTCCATTTTTTTCATTAATATTTCAGCAACAGCAGCTCAATCATTTAGACATGGGTCCAGTTCCCCCACAAAACCCAGTGGACTTTCCAGATAAACAGGCCCAATAACTCGTTTCGCGCCAAAACCAATATAACGGACTCAGCTACGTGGACCCCATCACAACAGAAACTAACGCTGCGTACAGAAACAGTTGAAGACACCATTCTCACTGTCACTATAGTTAGATGCAATCTTGATTCTTTTCTCCTTTTCTTTTCTTTTTCCCGTAAAATCTTCTATTCCATTAAATTCTGTAACGAATTCCATTAACCAGAAACAAATTGTATGCAAGTTTGGGAGCTTAGAAAGAAAGAGAAAACGCAGAGAAAATACATTGTTGATATTTCTGTGTTTGTGTGTTTTCCGATACTCAGGAAAATGATTCGCCACTTTCTCCACGTGCATTTTAATCTCTTTGTATTTTCAATTTTGATTTCTCAGAGCTTGGCGTTCACGCATCCACACGAAGGTAACTCAGATAAATAACTGTTTTGTTCACTCCTTTTTTGTCCTAGATTTCTTTTTTCTGGAAACACATTTGAAAAATTGATCCGTTAACATCATATTAAGCGTTTGGTTGCCACCAAAATTTTTAGACTATGTTATAGACTTGTTTTCATTGTGACTGAATCCAGTTTGATATTCTAGATTTGTAATTCTGTCATCATCAATGAATTCTAAAACCTAGTTTCATCTTTTAAACTTACATATTCAGGTTTTGACAGCGGATTATCTTTCTTCTCGTTCTCTAAACTATATATTTGTCCTACTTTTTTTTTTGGATAAACAGTGTCAGCTCTCCAGGATCTATACAGGAACTTTAACTACCCACCAATGCTCAAAGGATGGGATGGTAGCGATCCTTGTGGACAGTCCTGGACAGGAGTTGCTTGTTCTGGGCCATCAGTTATACAGCTGTAGTGCACAAATTCCACTGATTAAATTTCCTATTTTTGTCATAGTTAATGTCACTAATAAGTGTTAGTAATTCTCTCTGTCCACATGCAGAAAACTTCAAGGATTAAACCTCACTGGGTATATTGGAAGCCTGCTATATAATCTACCTAACTTGAAGCAACTGTGAGTGTTTGTATCGTATTAGGCTCTGATCAGGATAATTTATTGTCAAATCTGCTATTTATTTATTTCCAGGTCTTTTTTTCTTTAGTGATGTCAGTTCAAATAACATAAAGGGCGAGATACCATTCGGTTTACCCCCCAATGTCTCCTATATGTAAGTCAGCTTCTCTTCTTCACCTTGTTCTGCAAAATTAAATTCTATGCTAGTGATAAGCATGCCAGTATATATGCAGCAGAGTTGTTCTTATCATCCGGTATTGTAGAAATAAAATAAAGCTTACACTATTGCAACTATTTGAACCAAATATCCCAATTGTAAAAATCTATGACATCTGAGCTACATTGGAGTAAAATGGAATTTCATTCGTTGGAAAGTTACCACGTTTGCAATTTAGTCCTGAGGAAAATTATGTGTTTGATTCAGTCTTTAAATTATGTAAACCTTTTTTTCAAGTTACTGGTCATCAGAAATAATAAATGGAGAGACACGAAACTGGTTTGAACGATTTACCTACTGAATTATACAAAAAAATTAAATTTAGAACTAAACTGAACAAGTATACTAGTTTGCTTGCTACATTTTTTATTATTTTAAAGCAAGCTTGATAGAGATGGTAATACAAGGAAATATGCTTAACCAGAACATTAATCAAAGTTTATTCTTCACTTTTTCTCTTCTCTTAAGCATGGTAAAGTGATCGAGCTTTACTATTGACTGACATCATTGTTATGGGTATCTTGTCATGCAGGAATTTAAGCCACAATTTACTACATGGACCAATTGGTGATGTATTTACTGGTTTAGATAATCTCAAAGAAATGTATGTCTTTTTCTCCTGGTCTTTTGACCTGCCTTTGAATATGTATAAAATGAATAAGCAATTCAACCACAAAAGCCTTCAAGATTCATGAGAAAGAACCTTGAGTACAATATAAACTTTCCCAATATTTTAATATTCGTGATGCATCAATTTCTATGCGTAAAACTATAAATAAAATAAGTAAAAGTAACTCATTCAAACCAAAAGTAAATAAATAAAACCAAAATATAGATTGCAAATTCTCTTTACTGCTTTGTTTTGTTGAATGAAGACAAATGATAGTTCAGAAGCGCCAGGGAAAGGCGGCTGCTCATAAACAGAAAATATTTTCTTAGGTTAACTGAAGTCAAGCACTATGAATGGTAATACTATATAATGACAATTAACCTGATTGAGTTGTGAGATAGTGAGACAACCAAATTGAAACACTTTGATTCTCACGCTTTCAGTGAGAAATGCAAGAAAATTTTCAATACACTTTTAGGTGAAATTCATTTGGACCACTAAATTAGATGTGTAACCTATTAAATACGGAGTAGGACTCATGGATTTCACTCAATAAAAAAGGTGTAACGATAACATTCTTCCTTGTTCAAATTCATTTATGGATCCTCGTAAAGGATGATTTCCTTTCTTCAGGGACCTTTCATACAATAATTTCTCAGGAGACCTACCGTATTCATTTGGTTCCTTAAGAAACCTTGCCAGATTGTAAGAAACCTTGCCATATTCATTTTTCTAAATTTGATTTTTGTTTCATCATATACTCTAAGGCAGAACTATACTTCATTGGGGTCTGTTATTTTATCTATAGAATGGTTCTTATGTGCAGGTTCCTGCAGAATAACAGATTCACTGGATCAGTCGCCTACTTGGCTGAACTTCCACTAACAGATTTGTAGGGTTATCATTCACATTTTCCCAACGTGTATTATTGGTTCTATTACGTGCTCATTTGCCTATTTTGCCAGGAACATTCAAGATAATCTGTTTAGTGGCATTCTTCCACAGCATTTTCAATCCATACCGAATTTATGGTCAGTGAAAACTATTTCAAGTGTGGATCACCTCTAGTTTCTTGCATCAAATTGAAACAATGAACGCAAAACATTAAGTAATCACCTCTATACCTTCAATTAGGATTGGAGAGAATAAATTCCATGTGGCCGACAACTCTCCTCCCTGGACTTTTCCGCTGGATACCGTGTCAGTTGAGCAGAACACTAGTAGCCCGCCCACGACTCAGGCAAATGCCATAGAGAATTATTCCCCTCCCATAGTAAGTGAGGCTCCTCCCAGAGTAAATGAGGTTCATCCCAGGGTAAAAGAGGCTCCTCCCAGAGTAAGTGACGTTCTTCACCAAGTACACGAGGCTCCTCTCAGAGTAATTAAGCACAAGAAAAATCATGTAGGTCCAGGAGGAATAGCATTCATGATTGGTGGAGGAACACTGATGGCCACAGGAGTGGCTCTCTTTGTTGCAATCCGTTTGAATAAACTTCATCTACAGAGCCAGAACTTGAGCTCAGAAAGCAACCATGGCTCATTTCATTCTCATCCGACCAGTGCAACCATAGGTAATTCATACAGAAATACATATAGACTGTGAGACACTTTATATGCCATTTGTCATGGTTGCAAACTGAGGTAATCTCAAGAAAATCTAGATCAAATAATACAATAAAATCTTGATCTTATTGAAAATTCACTTCTAGTATGTAAGAAATACCTCTCAGGGTTAGTATACCATTCCATTTAGTATTTCTATGAATTCGTTTATATCGTTAATCATGCTTATTTTTCCCCCTCTGGGCGATAGGGGTATCTTCTACCGCACTCCAGGAGAGCCCACGCATTCCCCCCTTCAATTCTGCATCCCTTTTGGGTCCTGTGAGATTACTTTCCATGAACCATAACAATACCGAGGAACCATTCAAAAAAAGTTTTTCTAAAAGAGGCAGATCCACTGGAATAACGAAAATTTACACGGTAGCAGAGCTCGAGTTAGCTACTAATTGCTTCAGTGAAGCCAACATTCTGGGAGAGGGATCTCTTGGTCCTGTTTATAGAGCTAAATTTCCGGATAACAAAGTACAGTCTTAATCTGTATAATATTTTTATCACCTACAGGTTTCCAATTGCTGCTTTCAAACTGTATTACATGTTTTTACCTTTTCTTTTTTGTGGAAGATTTTGGCCGTGAAGAAGATAAACCTTTCTTTCAAAGAAGAGGAAAAGCTCTTGGATGTCATTTGCACGGTTTCCCAACTGAAGCACCCCAACATCGTAGCACTCAATGGTTACTGTTTGGACAACGGAAAGGGTCTATTTGTTTACGATTATGTTGGAAATGTCACTCTAAACGACGCCCTTCACAACGAGGCATGCAAACCTCTGTCATGGGTTCACCGTCTCCGGATTGCTCTAGGTGTGGCTCAGGCTCTACAGTAAGTTCAATGTCGCCACCCAAATTTCTTACTCGTTATTATGAGATTAGCGTCTTGGTAAGGTATTGGGTCTCTGGCCATTATATGTCTCAACTCTTAAACCTGACGCAAATGTTTCCAGCTATTTGCACTCAGCGTTCTGCCCTCCCGTGGCTCACGGCAATTTGAAGGCTGCCAATGTTCTACTGGATGAAAATTTGATGCCTCGTGTTTGTAACTGTAGCTTGGTTACTTTGAGAGCACTGAATATCAATCAAGTTGAAATTCCGGTTAGTCATTGCTGAGGTTCTAGTTGCTAAAGTTATTCATAAAATCGAGCAATAGTTCATAACTCATTGATATATGAGAGTTACATTTGCTAATTCTCAAACTCACACCTTACAGCTGCTTTATCTTTTGGGTGGTTTTAAGTTCTCACAGATTACATTCTGTTTCAAAATCAAAACCAAACAAACACCAAATGTTGATAATAAGAGGATGCGCCCTTATTCTTGTTTGACTGTTACTGTAATTCTTTTGAGGAATAATGATGGTATTTTTACAAGTTATAGTAGCTAAAAACAACTTAAACTTAAGCTATTGGAAGTGAATCAGAAGTTTGTTTTCAATCTCAATCTTCCTAAGTATGCCCATTGCAGTCATAGGTTCACTGATCGTTTTAGTGACTATTGGAAACAGGCTAATGAGATTTATATTGAAGAGATGGGCTACGTTGCGCCAGATCATGGCCAACCAGGAACCAGCAGCAGAAAGAGAGACGTTTTTGCCTTCGGTGTGTTGCTTCTGGAACTGTTAACAGGAAAGAAAGCTTTCGATAGGTACGTTTTTGTTTTCTATATCTCGTCAGTGTTCTTTTTGTTATATCTTTCCGCCCACTCACCCAGCACATAGGTGGTTTAATTGAATGTGGACCCTTTTTCCATTTTGTTTTGACACAGAGCCAGGTCAGGGGAGGAGCAATATCTGGTGAAATGGGCACCGCCCATGCTTCCTCATAGAGCGAATTTGGAACAACTGGTGGATCCCCGCATGAAAAGAACGTTTTCATCCAAGGCTCTTTCTCGTTATGCCGATATCATCTCCCTCTGTATACGGGTATTAACAAATGAATTTTTAAGCTAACCTTGAATTTACTCAATGGTTGCATGTTTGTCATTTTGGTTCTTGCATGGCAGCCTGTAAGGCAACTCCGTCCTGCAATGACCGAAGTTATGGAGTCTCTTGAATCTTTATACCAAAAGTTCGACATTGAAAAGAGCGATGTAGCAGATGGTACTGAACTTGATCCATTTTAGAGGTCTTTCCACTTAACCAACATTGCTTTCTGGGTTCTCCCGCCGCAGTGAGCCATGCATCAACGTGATGCACATCATCAGAGTGTGAGTGTGATTTCTGTTGCGGCATACATTCAATTTCTGCTGGGTGACATTAACGGGGCAAGAAATCTTAGGTTGATTTCTGTTGTGGCATCTTTCTCTTGTAAATATGAGGAACATGTTTTTGGTCCGTTTGTACGAACCACCTACATGAATGACCTTGAGTCGCACAATTGTAAACTCACCCAGTTTTTTCATCTTTCTTGGTTTACCATATTGGTTGAGAAATCTTTTAGTTATATATTATAGTTGTCTGAATTCTGTGTGGCTGGGAGAACAAATCTAATTCTCACTCAACCCAATTCAAATAAAATGAATTAAAGTTTATTGAAATTGAGTGAAATCGAACCAAACCTTACTTAATCTAATCTTTTATTTTATGAGTTAAGGGGGTAGATTACGTATCTTTAGTTCAAGACCTCAATCAAAAAATTTATAAAAAAATATTTATTGGTTGATAATTTGATTATTTTTAATTTTTAAAATTTTAATATAAATTTTTTTAATTTTCAAAATTTAAATATAAATTTTTTTAATTTTTAAAATTTTACTTATAATAATTATATAGTCTATTTTCAAAAAATATTTGAAAATTATGAAAAATATATTTGAGAATTATAAATTTTAACACTTCTATTTTTAAAACTTGAGATCAATTAATTCAACTTAATCCAACTCAATGATAAAATAAGTAGGATGAATCTGAAAAGAAAAGCAAAAATTCAATGTAATCTGAATCTTTTTATTTAGGTTAAATGCTGGATTTATCCCAATTTAATCTAATTCTACCTAAAATATATCTTAAAAATAGGAAAGATAATATAGAAAATGATTACTGACAGAATTTTCATTCTCTAAAATATATATTTATGTATTTTTATGATCAGTCAAAATTATTTATTATTTTCACTCTTATTTCTTGATTTTATAATAGCCTCTGAAAATATTGCTGGAAATATTTTTGAAATGATTTATTGTTGTCATATGGAAGCAAAATATACCATTTCAAATAGGAAAATGTTTTATAGATGCTTAAAAAGTTTATTTATGTCTAGAGAAATAAATAAATAAAATAATAATAAATTTATTAAATATATAATGTTATAAAAAAAATAAAAGGAAATTAGACAAATGTGATAAGAAGAAGAAACAAAAAGAAAGGAGAGATGTGTATCAATTCTCCATTCCAACATCGTTTTACGATGGTGACATTTTATATATTTATATTTTACGATTAATTATGTATGAAATTAAAATTATTTTAAAAAGATTAATTTTTTTTAAACTTATACTTTATGATGTAATTTATTTAAATTTTTTCTTTTAAAAAAATTAAATTTATTTATATTAATAGTTTATCATACAATTTTATTTAAATTGTATTTAAATTTTTTTTATATAAATTTATATTTTAAAATGATTTTTTTAAATAAAAAAATATCTGTTGTTATCAATGGTAACTGCAAGTATAAAAGAAATTCGCAAGATATTTTTTTATGAATATATAATGAATAGCAGAGCCGATAATAGGAAGAAATTTTTGGTAGAGAGTAGAAGGGTGCGACACACAAATTGATTTGGTTCCAAGCTCTGGTGTTTGCGTTTCTGAGATGTTTGGAAAAAAAGAATCTAGAAAATGGTATTTGACTTTTTCCATTTGAGTTTTTAATACTTACAAATCAATTTAATCCAAACATCAGATGTCTCTTCGCGCTTTACAACAACAATTTAAATAAAACTTTTATTTTAATTCAATTCTGTCTATTACACACATCTTCATTTTATTTTCGTGAAGGTAATTAGACAAATGACCTAATTATAAAAAACACAAGTTCAAGAACTTACTTTAAAAAATAGTTTAGAGAACTAAACTAAAAAGAATAGTTATAAAGATTATATTTGAAGATATACAATTTTTTCCACGGATTATTAATTTCAAGTACTTTTATTTAATGACTATTGTTCTTTTTTATTATAATTGTTTTTTTTTTTTTAATTTGCAAGACTTTGCTTCGATGACCAAGCATTTTATTTAGATCAACAATGTAATTTGAGTATATTTTATAAAAATAAAGTGCTGTACATAAATAAAAGTAAATATAAAAAAGAAATTGAAAATATGATGAAGAAAATCCTGATGTAATATCGCAGTCGAGGGTGTTCACAGTTTACAGTGACGAGTACCCATCTTTTCGCTTCTCAATTTCTCGGAGGTACCTATTTATCTTCTCACAGCTAATCCTTTCTTTTTCTCTTCATCAATATCGCATTTGTGCCTCAATTTCTCTTCTTTAACTCCATTCCCATCTTGTCCACTCATCTGTTTAGGGTTTCCATTTGATTTATTTTCTTAAGTAGCGTACGTCCTCGATCTGAATGTATGTGTGATTCTTCATACTCGTTTTTTATGATTGTTAATATTTCTATGCGTTATTCTCTGTTGCCGATGTTTCCAATGTTATTTTCCGGTTTGGAATTCATTTTTGTGGATCGGTTATCACCGGGTCTTATCGTAGATTTGGTTCGGCGTTTTCTACTGGTTGTTGATTCCACCACTGTTTCCTGTAATTATGTTTTCCTATCGGTGGAAAAATGGTCAGTAATTTATATGCTGTGTGTGTATTCTGAAAGCATTATGATACCTGTAGACTTAATCTCGTTTATCTGGATTAGGTTTCTGTCAAAATGTTCTTGTTGGGAGAGATTACAACTGTTTCCTGTTCTGTTTAGTGGTAATTGGTTGTAGTATGAAATGTTGTGTTGTAGCTTTTATCTTCTGACATGATTAATGAGTAGTGTTAATTTTTTGATAGTGTCTTGAGAAAATCATGGTGGACGCAGCAGAACGTAGGTACTTGGAGGATGAGGATACACCACTCATGAAAACTATTAAGGGTGCAACAACTGGTTTAGTTGCTGGCACTATCTGGGGTACTGTGGTTGCCACCTGGTATGATGTCCCTCGGGTTGAGAGAAGTGTTGCCCTTCCAGGTCTGATTAGGACTTTCAAGATGATGGGAAACTACGGTTTTACCTTTGCTGCCATAGGAGGAGTCTACATAGGTGTAGAGCAGTTGGTGCAGCACTATAGGATGAAGAGGGATCTAGTCAATGGAGCTGTTGGTGGATTTGTTGCTGGTGCAACTATTCTGGGTTACAAAGGTAGCCCTTTTCTGTAATAAATATTTATCTGAGACTTTATTTATTTACTATCTGGATTCTAAAATGTTTGTTATTGAGCTATGATTTGTCATTCATTTTTGAAGAAGTATCATACAACTTGATCCATTTCACTCTGAAATTAGTAGATTTGAACATTGTGTTTTTTTGTCTTTTTGACATGGTTATGTCATTGTGCATGATGGCTTGTGGCACTTTTCATGTCCGGCTTAGGAAGCCAATCTATCATCTGGTCTTCTTTGGCTTTCGAGAATTTATCTTTTGTGGTTCTATGTGTGTTTCTATGTGTACGGGAGGGTTATCTATGGCCAACCCTTTCTTCTTTAACCCTTTTTGTTGGTCTTGTGTCATTTTAGGTTTTCATTGAAAGCTTGGTCTTTTGTTGCTTTTCACTGTCATTGAGAGATCCTTATATTGGGCACATTTTTGTCCCAAAAAAAAAGAAGCTACAAGTTTTTTTTGCTTTCATTCAATTGTGCATTATTCATTGATTGGTTGTTATGTGTTTGGAGAGCATACAATAGATTTCTGTTGGACCTAGGAGGTTTCTATGTCATAACCATGTCATGTTTTGTTGATGCTAACTTTTCATTGTACCCGCATGTTATACTAGGAGGGCAGGAAAAAACTGACAAATGAATAAACTCAATGTAAGTGGAACATGTTGCAATAGATTAGTGCACAAGATAGAATTAGGAATGAATGCATCTGACAAAATGTTGGGGTAGCACCTGTTGTAGAAAGATGATAGTATGTTTCCTTAGGTGGTGTTGAAGCCCTATAAGGAGAGTAGATCAGATGAAGGGCAATCCAGTGGCTAGAGGCGAAGGTAGACCTAGAAATGCTACAGGTGAAGCAATTAAGGACTGGGGGTAAATAATGTCTATAGATATAACTTATGATAGAACATTTTGGCATCATGTGGTCTATGTAGTGTAGCCAATCCCACCTTGTGGGAAAAAAGGCTTAATTGTTGTTGTCTATGTAGCATTGATTTGAATACACGACACTGCAAAATATAAAAAACCCAAGACACGGGGTCACATCATAATATATCTCTTTTAAAATAGTAAAAGAAAAATTGTAAAACTATGGAGAAACGAAAAAGTCAGTCAGTTATGTATGGAAGGCGAGGAAATAGAATAAAATAATTGAATTGGAGTAGCAGTAGAAAGAGGAAAGAAAAAGAAGATGGTTACAAGAGTGGGGAGAAAAGGGGACACAAGAATTATTGGGCTGTGGGAAATTGCTCACCACTTGCCGGTGAGGAATGGTGTGTTGCACGTAAGACAGTCGCATTATTCTTTGATTGCAATTGACAGTAGCAATCAGAGTCTTCACCACTTCTACGCATTTCTTCTCATCTGTGCCATACTGCTTGACATTTCTTGGTTCATTCTTAGAATTGTTCTGGTTTCTTGTGAAGGTAAGGGTAAAGAGAACATTTCTCCTTTATCTTTTTAACATGGTTTAACATTCCTGGTGCGTCTGGAAATTGGGCCATGTCTTCATTGGCGTAACTGGTGACTGGACTGTGTCTCTATTGGCATGTCCAGTTACTGGACTGTGTCATCACTGGTGTGTTCGGTGACTGGGCCATGTCTGTGGTGTGTCCAACAGTTCTTCTATGTCTTGTCTGCACCATGCCTGTGTTCAAACTGGTTCTGACATGTGGAAGCGTCTATATATCAAGCTGTGTTGTGTGTCATGGGTTGTTGTATAGAATTGTTGAAAAATGGTAATTTTTGTGGTTAATTTCTTTCCCTTATATATGTTTTAAGCAGTACTTTGAGTTTGTTTGGAGTAACTTCTCTTCAAGACTTTTGAGGAGACAAAAAGGAGTTTCTCCAAAAGTTAAAATTAGTATATGCATAAGCTACTTTGTAAAAGTTCTCACATATGACTTTCTAAAATTTTTATTTTTCAACTTGTGCACAGGTTAATTTTAACTTATGAAGAAACTCATTTTATTTTTATTCATATTACTAGTATACATTCATGGATGCTTGATTTCTACTGCTTCTATGTTTATCTGTCTTTCTTTATACCCTTCTATTGGTCTCTTCAGTCATTGGTGTAAAGCAGCTCCATTTTGTGTAGTTTATGCATTGTATTTTGCTCACTTGGTGAATTATTTAGCTAAACATGTGCCTGAAATTTTTAAAAGGAAATCTTAGTGATTGTTTGTTCTAGCTACTATACTACATGTTGTTTTTTCCTGGCTACTGACCTGGTATGGAGTTATTAATAATTGTATAATGTAACTATTTTTTGTTGCTCACTGTTCCATTTTCTCTCTGCAAACTGCAAAGTATGATATATTGGGCTGATATTGGTCTTAAGATTTTTGTGGAAATCCTTTACTTCAAGTTCTGACTTGTTTATTACTTGTGTTGGATTATCGGTTCCATTGTTCTGAGGGTTTTTATAGAAAGGAAAGGATGGTGGTATTTTCGAATTAATCAAGTTTTGTAGTGTATAAAATCGGATAAAGAATGATTGGAAGGTTTTGTGAGAATTCACTATTTTATTTCTTTCATTCTAAAATTTTCTTATATTAGAAAATATTTACTTGAGATAAATGATTTATCCTCCATTTCCTTTTACTTCAAAACCCTCCATCCCAACACCCAAGCATACCTATTTGTTAGTTTTATGTCACATCACTGTTGGCTTATACTGCAAACTTTTGAGTCTCTCCATTTGCCTGCCTACACAGTTCATTATAAGTTCATCCTGGTTTACCATTTTGATAGAAGAGCCCATGATTTGCAGCCTTATGCATATTTGCTTGTTGTCGGCTACAAGTTCTAACTTAAACATGGTTTCTCATCATGAGGTTGTTGTTTAACAGTTCAGCCTTAAAAACGTTATTAGGAAGTGTTTTAAGTTACCTTTCTGAATTTGATATTAATTACAAAACCAGGATTACCGACTTTATAGTCTAATTAAGTCACCCTGAATCTGCTGTTTTCGTAGCAAGTTTTATGTTCTGTTCATTCTATTGCAGGAAGGAGCATCAAAAGTGCACTTTCTGCTGGATCAGCATTGGCATTCACATCTGCATATATTGATTTCGGTGGTCAGACATTAAAACATGACGAGGGGAGGGAGTATGCCGCTTACACAACAAAGAAAAGAACCAGTGCTGATGAATAATTATTAATTTATGCACTTTTATGACCGAAGACATTTCAAATTGATAGGAAAGAGTGGATCACTCTTTTGTAGACCCGTCTCTTTGTTGAGTTGGAATTTCATACTTCGCAGTTTTTCTATTTTGTTTCTTATGTAAGTTGGTGATGCC
Source organism: Phaseolus lunatus (assembly GCA_013389735.1). Taxonomy (NCBI): domain Eukaryota; kingdom Viridiplantae; phylum Streptophyta; class Magnoliopsida; order Fabales; family Fabaceae; genus Phaseolus; species Phaseolus lunatus. The sequence continues at coordinate 35,038,804 of CM023857.1, read as the reverse complement.
GAACTGGTTAAATTCCAATAAGTGTGCTGTTGTGGGTTAATCTATGTTACACATTACTCCTCCATAAAACCACTAATTATCCAATAGTCGATGTTCTTCCTTGGAGATAGTTTTGAGATTCTCAATACAATGATATTTTGGAATTTGTATTTAATAGTATTTTAAAGGTAAATAATAGGTAATAAGAAAAAAATTACAATTTTAGTGAAAAAATAGAATTTTTTTTAATTTGTTAGTTTAGTTTGAATTCTGTTAATAGTTAAAGTAATTGATCTTGATATTTAATAATTGTTATTTGTTATGTGGGTTTATTTAAAGTCTGGAGAACATGTCTAAATAAAATATTATAATACTTTTTTTATCTTCCACCATTATCATTAATCAAATTTTACTTATTTTTAAGGATTAGTTTGAAACGAAGTTTTGCTAATATAAAAGAAATAATATATTATGTATGAATATATTCTGGGATTTACATTTCATAAAGATATTTAAATGTGTTAAAGGATATATATTTTGGAATACATTCTTAATTGGTAATGTTTTCTCGTAACGCTTCTTTTGCACACACAAAATTATATTATATTTTTAGAATGCTTATTTTGTAATATATTTAAGAATTAAGACTAACAATGGACTATATGGAAATATCTTATAAATAGGTTTTTTTTTTTTTTTTTTTTTTTTTAGAATTGTGATCTGAAACACTCCTTGTGTTTTTAGTGAAATGTGTAGAAAGATATCATACTGTAAAAAAAAAAAAAAAAAAAAAAAAAAAAAAAAAAAAAAAAAAAAAAAAAAAAAACTCTTCAACTTTTTAATGTACCGAGAATGTTTAGTATTGAGAATCTCAAACCATCTCCATGTTTCAGCTTTATGGTTTTTTTCACTACATCCAACGAAGAACGTCGACTATTGGATAATTAGTGGTAATAGTATATTGTTCTCTTCCTCCAAACTTCTTAACAAAAAAAAACAAGGTTTATGATTACTCTCCTATCATTGTGTTTTCTTACAAATTATATATGAAATCATTACTAAATAAAAAAATGATTTAAAAAAAATCATTAATACACTAATATTTCATTAACTATTAATACAGTATTTATAGAAATATCCTATATATTTTTTTGCGGACTCTTTTTATGGCTGTCGCATAATGTGGCTGAAATTAATGGTTAAGTTTCTACTTTGGCATATTGTATTATAATTATTTCTATTTGATTAAGCTTAATTAGAAGAATTTTTTATTTTATTTTATTTTGAAAACTAGATCTACGAAAGATAATACTTTTAGAAAATTAAGTGTTATGAAAAAAAATACACAAAATATCACACATGTTGAGCTAAACAAACAGCTATCACTGTTAGCCAGCACCAGCAAGGGTACCCGTGATGAGGTTATAGAATCTTGAAGGCTTTAAGATTTTCTAGATATTTGACACGTGGCAGAAAACCATTGCTGATTTCAAATTTCATGGCCCATTAAATTTAACAGGTGGCATGAGTGAGTTCAACTTTGAAAGACAGCTTCAGCGGATAGATACGAGTTAGAAACAATTTTCATAGAATGGCAGGAACTGGTTTCTACGCTTCCTGTCTTTCCTCTTCCAGGTAACTAACTCATCTTAATTTCTGTCTTTCTTTAACATGTTCAAATGGTTATTTATAGTCATAGCATAACAAATCCACAAAAAAGTATTTTATTTTATCTTGGGGTTTTCTTTCCTAGATTCTCAGCATGCAAAACTTTATATTCTGCATTTCAAATTAACAGTAGTGAAGGGAAAGTTCAGTTAACGTTTGAAAAATCTATGTAGACATTGTTGTGAGGGATTAAGGTTGTTTTTTCAGCAACTTAGGGACATGTTGGTTGGTATTAAAAACTCACAATGCAAGGGCCCTGCCAGGGAAACTACCTGGAACTGGAATGAGAAGATTGACAATAAAAGCAGAAGTGAATTATGTGAACGCTGACAAGGCGAAGGAACTTGTAGAAGTGGATGGATATGCTGTTCTTGATGTGAGAGACAATAATCAATTTGAGCGAGCTCACATAAAATCTAGTAGTCATGTGCCTCTTTTTGTTGAAAACAAAGACAATGATCCCGGTATGGAGTTTCTCCTTCCTAAAAATTTTATGTGGGCATGTTCTTCTGCTTTAATTTTGTTACTCTGTCACTTTCTCTTTCTGTAGGTACTATTATAAAAAGGCAGCTGCACAATAATTTTTCTGGGTTGTTCTTTGGGTTACCATTCACTAAGCCAAATCCTGAGTTTATACAATCTGTTAAGAGCCAGTTTCCACCTGAAAGTAAACTCTTGGTTGTATGCCAGGAAGGACTGAGGTTTGTTTATGATTTCCTACCCAATTTGACTGCAAATTATTTACACCATCTGGTCATGATGACTGTAAGCTTGCATTGATATGTTTAGGTCCTTAACTTCACCTTCGTAGAACACACAGACCCCAACTCTCATGTTTGTTTTTCGTTATATATGATTGGCTTCCAATATTACATACTCAGAACATGGTTGTGTGTGATATAATTACTAAGTAAAGTCTAATATCTAAATGTTAGATAAAAAAGAAGCAAGGCTAATTGGTCACTTAATAGTAAAAGAAGAGATGTCAGTGAGGTTGTATGAGGGTATGAGGAAGAAGTTCTAATTTCATGAATTAGAGAGTATATTTTGTTTTCACTCTAGCTTTGAAATAAAAGCTCATTGAAAAGAGTACTGAACTGTTGATGATATAACATGTCTTTTAGGATGTAAAATATTCCTTTTAAATAGTGGGATAAAAAGTTGTTGAAATTAATTCTTTAGTCTGATAGAGTTTTATTTATGTGTAAACAATATATAATCTTTTACGATATCCTTGTGTCAAGCTTCTCAGTTATGTTAGCCAGAGAACAGTACTATAATTTATTCTATAAGCTTATACAGGAGAAGGGGGATACAAGATTTTCAAGAACTGTTCCATTATGGGACAATCTAAGAAATTTGTACTCATGCTTGTAGTTTCATTGCCAGTTTTTCTTTAACCTTATGACATTGTAAGCCAACTAAGGCGGTCTTTTTCTCATCTTAGTCAAATATATTTTATGGAATAAGACCAAGGTCACTTCCCATATATGAATGATTTTAATTCTTCAACGTTCTGCATAAATGCTGTTAGTGTCCAACATCCAAGGTCTCACCTCTGTAACTACTTCTAAAAGAAGCTGATAGTCCATCATCCAATATTTACCGTGCAAGAGAATTTATGGTAACTTCACCAAAATTAGAGAGAAAATGGTGCCACATAAAATATTATATGTATTTTTGCATGTGTTATCAATTGTTTTGTGGTTTAGGTTAGGTAGGTGAAATCTCCAATTGTGACTTTTGGACTATTACGTTTTTAAGAAAAATTAGTTACACTCAGACTATTAGCTAGAATTTTTTGTTTAAGGATAAGCGTTTGAGTCAATAATTAGTATCAGAGTTAAGATTACGAGTTCGATTTCCAATGGAGTAATTGTTGAGGTGGAGATTGATACCACTAAATAATATACTAACAAGGACAAAGCTACAAACTTTGCCTCAAGGACTTCTAGATATTGTGGGGACAAGAAGATGTATCAAATTCCAATAAAATGGCTTGAATTTACACTCTACTTGCATTGAGTTTTAATAGTCTAATGTAAGTTTGGGATTTTCTTTGTTCTTTGTCAAGGTCTGCAGCAGCAGCAAATAAGTTAGAGGAAGCTGGTTTTGAAAATATAGCATGCATAACATCTGGTCTTCAAACTGTAAAACCAGGTTTAGTAATTGTTTGATTTATATTTAGAAGTTAACTTATCTTTTAGGATAATCAATTAAACCATTTCTATTCTGTAGGGACATTTGATTCTGTTGGGTCCACAAAGTTGGAGAATGCAGGCAAAGCTGGTTTGGTGACAATCCAAGGAAAAATATCAACTGTGTTGGGAACTATTCTTGTTTGTGAGTTTTTTCTAGTAACATATTTCTATTACTACTTTTTATGCTAGTATTGATTTGTTTAAATGAAATTTTCAGGTGCATATTTATTCGTTACATTCTTCCCTGAGCAAGCAGAGAAGCTATTCCAATTGGCCCCTACAGGATAAGCCTAAAAATTCCATTATGATCTTTCTTGATTTTGTTCTTCCCAGTCTTTATGCATGTAGAGTAATTAAGGAACGTGTGATTAGAATTGAGGAACAAAAAAAAAAAAGGTGAAATACGAATAAAGTGATGGAAGATTTAGTAATGTTAGTACGACTATAATGATCAAGTAATCAAATTGTTTAGTATTCTTCATTAAGAAAGGAGTATACCCATTTGGAATGTTAAATATAGCAGTTATTTAGAATTTACACTGCTGCTGTAGTTTTCCTTTGAAGATAGTTCTTTTTTTTTTCCTGGTTGTCTTATGAAAGAAAGGTTAATGGTGTGATTCTGATGCTTTATCTGTGCTTCGTGTATAAAAGATAGAAGTTGTTTACAAGAGGATTAAACTTACAATTATGTATTTGGCTTTCAGTTAGTTGGCATCGAACACCAATCCGATGTGAGAGGTGACTAGAATTTTATTTTTGAACATTTAATTACTTAATTCATTATTTATTTAACACACATATGGTTTGGATTTAGATTACACGTTCAATTAAACTAAATTTAAATCATTTTAATGGATGAAATCCCACTCAATTCTAGTATTGACGTTAATGTTGTGTTTATTCTAATAGTTATATAATTTAATATTTGTATTAATTTTTTAACTATTTTTATTATTATTTTTTAGTGAGTATTACTAAAAAAACATCATTATGGGAATATAACATCCTAATTAACTTGACATCTCACTAATCACCTACCTATTCTCCTGATGATATGCATATAAAAGCGAAAAATTAAGAATAATATTTGGCCTTACTTTTTTCTAATCTCTTCTACAATCAAATCATCTAGCAAGGAATGATGAGCAACGGTCAGATTCCCAAAAATATGTCATTAGATTGTGTGAACTGTGAAATGTATTATTAGCAGCAACATCATGCTCCTTTTTTAAGTTGTTCTAAATTGCTTTTATCATTCTTATGATCTTGAGAAATCTCATTAACCGTTGAATCTTCTACAACATTGTTTCTAATTCCAACACTTCCCTTTTAGAAACGGTTCTAGTCTGGATCTCAATTAACATTCAATTTAAGTCAGAAATATAGTTGAATTTATATTCTACCTGTTCTTCACTTTGTATATCTTTTTTTATGCTTGATCGATCTTTCTTTATTTGGTCATGTCTTTAGTCTTTATTCAATATTAAATGTTAAAATTGTCTTATAAAGTTTTTATTATATCTTAAACTATCTTGAATGTTTAGGAGGTTTTAACGGGATTTCTCTATTAAATGTATAAATGATCAAATATTTTTTCAATTGGCTCATTTTAATAAAAAATGTCCCTAAATAAATCGAAACTGACCTATGACACCAAATAGTTCCTCTACCTCAAGTCGAGCCTTAGAGATTGCTAATCAAGTTCGACCTATGACACCACTTCTAGCTAAAAATAATAGATTTTTAGTCGAGTTTATGTTCTATCTTTTTCTGACCTCGTATATCTCCTTTTATGCGTTATCAATCCTCCCTTCTTCTGGTCTCATCTTTAGTCTTTATTCACTATTAAATATATAAATTTCCTTTATAACGTTTTTGTCTCACCTTAAACTATCTTGAATGCTTAGGAGGTTTTGACAGAATTTCTCTATTAAATGTATAAATGATCAAATATTTTCTAAATCGACTCCTACCCTATCCAAAATGTCCTTACATAGATCGAACATGACCTAAGAAACCACAAGAATAAAGACCTGCTCTTGAGAGACGTTTTTTGAATTATTCTTAACTTTTCTATAATTTTGTACAATATGATCAATTATTTGATAATGATGGCCAAAATCAGGATTTTTTTCATACTTTGTAACCCCAATTAAAGCACAGTCTTGCCTTTCAACCATTATTTTCTTTGAAAATAATTTTGTAAATTTATATCCACCAGAATCCTTGCAAAGAGCCCCTTAAATCTTGAAAGCAAACACTTATTTAAGAATAAATGATATTTGTCCCTCCAACAATAGAGAACAATGTGTAATTTCAATACCCCATGGGTAAGATCTTCAACTTGATCCAACATTGAGCTTTTGTAATTTTTACCATGGTTGACACAAAGTCATTTGTCAAAGCGAAAACTCGTAATATTTCGAGAACAAGATTCCAAGAACCTACGACTAGTATCCTACACATGTCTTCTAAAGACTAAAACTTGAATTCATAGAAACCCTTTTTCTAAAGAAATTGACTTGCAAGAACCAAAGAACGTCCAAGATTTTAAGATTTTTGAACAAAATTTCAAATGTGTCTTAGGCTTGTCTCCTTTATTCAAAACAATTGTGTCATGCAACTGAAGCTTGCAATTTTATAAACTCGCTACATAACCATTTTCATTGATATGAATATCTATCATATCCCCTTTCACACAAGGCATCGATAACTGAACAATGATCATATCTCCTTTCACACAAGACATCAGTAACTAACTCAACGAAACAATATAAGCGTTGGATAAAACTTAGGCAAAAGTTTTTTTGGTGTCATTCCAAACATTTTTTAGCATTGATGAACATAAACCACAATAATTATAACTTCATCATTATTCAAATATCGTCAGGATATGACAAAACTCATGGTAGTCACAAACTTTCTTAGAGATAAAACATCAAACACCACACAAGCAAAGGTAACAAAGAAAAGAAAATGCAGAAAATTAACTTTATTGTGATTTGCTTTTCCTAACATCTATAATTTTTTGTAAGTCCAAACTTTTTCTATTAATTTAAAATTCAAATTCATTTGTAACAAAGCCAAATTCACACATTCTTAAATTTAAGTTTAAAATAAGATTTCAAAATGTTTAATAAATTTAATTTTTTTAACTTTAACAAGAAATGAAAAAGTCAACTATTTTTTCTTTTAAATATTCCTTTATAGTTAAAAAAATCCTTTTTATTTCTGATTTAAAAGAACTAAGTTTCTTATTTTAATTAAAGTTTATAAAAAACATAAAAGCTAAAAATTGAATTAAACAAAAAAAAAATAGTAGTAATAAGGGAAATGATGCAAATACAAATGTGCATCCTAAGTTCGGAGCTATAAGATCTTGGTTGAGAGCTCACAAAAAATAAAGTAAAAAACTATTTTGTTCTGTGTCTTCTAAATAGGTGTTTTGTAATAAAAACATACATAACCACATATTCAAGGTATAAACATGGTTTATCATGTTTTAACTATAGGCCAAGATAATATTATTCACTACCATGACCTAAATTCAAATAGAAAAGTATAATAAGGAGTCAACCTTTTATAACTATTTAAGTCTTACAACTATTATTGGCAATTACTAACTTGAGTGTCAGAATGTCTTTTTGTATACCATAATATGTATATCCAAAAATGATGACACTAATATATTATTGTCTAACTTTGTAGATCAATTATCAAATGTATGTTGAGAAATGCATTGAATGCCAAAAGAACAAGAATCACATTCTTTTGTCAACAAAGTAGTTGTAGTCCATCATTACTTCATGACACTTCTCGACTTAAGGAATGAACATCATGAGTCTTTTTCCAATAGCCGAAAGACAATGTGAATTCTTACTAATAGGAGTTAAATACTTCACAAAATGGATAAAAGTTGAATCGTTGGTGGCTATCAATGTCCAAAATGTGTAGAAATTCATATGGAAAAGTATCATTTATCAATTTGGTGTACCCATGGAATCATGACTATCAATGGTTAAAAATTTACCAACAAAAATTTCAATGAGTTCCTTCCATGTCTTTACATCAATCACAAGCCATCTCACTAGAACATTCCTAGACTATAAGGAAGCAAAAATAAACAAAAAGGTCATCTTAGGGAAACTAAAAAAAAAAGGGTTGGAGTCATTAAATTGTGCACCAAAGAGCTTAAGAAGGTACTATAAGGGTACCACGACACCCCAATCTACCACACAAGAAATTTCATTTTGATTGGCATCTAGGATATAAGCCATGATACCTGTCAAATTAGAGAGTCAATTATTTGTTGAAGTAAATTTAAACATGAGAGAAATGAATAAGAACATGAACATGGCATTTACCTTATTGAATAATTCAAAAGCACAACATAGATACTAGAAAAAGCATTCAAAGTTAGAGATAATTGACCACAACTCAAAGTTATCATTGAGAAGCATTAAGATGGGAGATTTTGTGTTGATATCACAAGGAGGTACATATCGGGATCCTCACAAAGGAAGTTAGTAGCCAATTAGAAAAGCCACATCAGAGTAAAAGAGCAACTTGAAAATGAGATATATTGTCTTAAAACATCTATTTAGCGAAGCAATACTAAGTAGGTACTATTATATTTAACACTGGTAGAGGTGGAGTACTCTTTCCTTAAAAATAAATCTCTTTAAGGGTTTTTTTTTCCATTAAGGTTTTTAACAAGACTCTCATAATCCACCCACTTAACAATACAATGTTTATTCTTGGTTTATGATTGTACAAATTATGTACTTGTTTTTCTAAAATTCCGTATCGAGTATGTCTTAGTCCAAGATGTATTTTATGGACAAACTCCTTAGTCATCATCACTAACTTTAAACATCTCATGTCCTCATCAAAGTTGTTAGAGAAGCCTTTGTCTTGTTGGTTTTTTTAACTTGAACACTTCAGAATTTTTCAAGGTTAACAACGAGGTTTTATCACCTATAACTCAATAAGTAATTTATTGTTAGTGTTCAGAGTCTCCTTCAACAACACCTAGGTATCAACAAGCTCTTTTTTTAAATTCATCCTAAAATCCAATTCCTTGGCAAATTCTTAATGTGAAAAGTGAGTAATGGAGATAGCTTAGGCCTAAATTTCACAAAACATGGTCTAGTTAGTTGGGGACTTCTTGGCCAAAAGTTGTTTCCAAACGATAAAAAGGTTAGTTCACCGGGATAGAAGAATTGAATTCTTTCTTATAGAATACGTTTTGGGATGTTTCGATCACCATGAAAGAAACTAGAAACATATTGCAAAGTACTTTGTTTTGTACGCATCTACTTGACTTCCAAGTCTCCTGATTTGGAATAAAATTCAACTAAGACTCATCTAAACCCATCTTACCTTTATGGTTTCGCCTGTGGTAATTCTTCGAATCAACTAGAAGAGTCAATGGTTGCATAATCGACCCCCAACAATAGTTATCATTATCTCAAAAGGTTGCTCATGTAGGAAGGGTTCTTGACAATCTTCATGATTCCTAGAATGAAGACTGTGATAATAAATAAATGTAAGTAAAACATAGTAGCAAACTATAAATAACAACATCTTACCCATCAAATGTGACACTAAATCATAAGACTCATATAAACCAAAAAAGGCTTAGCCAAGAGGGAATCCAAGAAAGTTAGATCTTCATGATTTTTCTTAAACAACAAGCTCCTTGGATAATAGTTTTATTTTCAAAGAACTTATATTTTCCCTTCCTATAAAAAAAAAAAGTTGTGTAGTATAGTGGTTGAGAAAAATATCCAAAGTCAACCTGATGTATAAATATTTACATAGAAATTTTAAATGCTCACATATACATTTATGCATTTAAATGAAGTTGTGTTGAAGCAATGTTTAATATACAAAGCATACACATTGTGAACTTATAAATGTGCACCCAAATGTAGAGGCCTTTTTGAAAGAAAAAATATTAACATCAAGAAGTTGCATGACATGTGATCATTCATCAGGAACAATATTTCTCCCTCTTTACACAATTGTCATACACAACCAAAACACTCTCACCCTAATATATTGGAAGCATCCCTAAAGTTGACAAGATGTAAAGATGAGTGGTACTTGGAATGGTACTAACCACCTTCTTTTTTATCCACTTAGCTCGAAAAAGATAATTTCCAACTTCCATTTCTCTATTAGTTTTATTAGTTTGACAACAAAATCATTTGACGTGCACCTCATGACACAATTTTTGGCTTTTGACATGCACCTCATGACACAAATTCTTGCTTAACGCTTGGAGTACCATCGCCATTTTCTCACCTAAAAATTCCACATACTTGCTTGGCCCAATGGTGGGTATCTGTAAGACCAAACATACAATACAATAAATGTTTTGATTGTGCACTTAAACACATTAAGTGAATAGCTTGAAAAACATGTAGCAGTTGTGTCTAGCGAACGTTGATAAGATCATGAGTGCACGTGCTTCCTCTGACAAAAGACAGAGTATTATATCAAGTTTCATTTCGTCTGATGAGTTAATTGAAGATTAATCAAACAATAAGTATAGATCAAGACTTCAAGCTAACACACATGAAGAATATTCCAAAGCTTGAGTCTAAAGATATAGAGAATGTCTTCTACATCTGACCTAAGAATATATATGCCAAACAACAATGTTTAAATACCTTTTGAAATGCGAGTTGAAGTTGCAATGACCACTAACTCTCTTGACACAACTATTTTTCAACTCTAGCTCGGTTGTATATCCGATACAGTATTCAATTTTAACCATTGTTTGGTATAAAAAGTTATGTTGTCGAGCAAGATAAGTATTTTCAACTATAAGAGAGTTTGCATGAAGAAGATAAGAGAAATTAGTGTTGCATGTCATACATTTAATGCTTCTCAACGAAAGTTGAAAAAAGAAAAAGGAATGCAACAACTACTTTTTGCAAACCTATAAGAAGACATGCTTCGAAGAAAAAAATATAAAAGAGAGTCATAATTTGCAAGTGTTGAAACTCTACTAAAATATTTTATACCCTAGATCTTTGTAAATAACAATATTGTTTATGATCATTTCAATGAACTAGTGAGAGAGCCTAACTTTGTATACATCGAAAGACGTTACCCTCTCTACTCAGCTAAGCATGTGATTTGTTGATCACCCAAGCCTTATGTTTGTAAAAGTCAATAGTGGTTTGTCACAAAGTCTTTAGGTATTTTCTTGTAAGTTTGTTATAGATACATATTATTTTGATTATGGGTTCTTTCGAGGAGTCCAAGGACTCATTCAGAGAAGATGTTGTCAACGGAGGTAGAAATCATGAATACTATGAGTACATAATATGGAAGTATATTTGTTATTGAAGTTGGCTAAAATTTATTGTGAAAAAAAAAAAACTAATACAAGGAAGTGTTAAATTGTGTTTTTAAAAATCTATAATTTTTATGATATCGATTGTATTTAAACAATACAAAGATGAATATATATATATATATATATATATATCATTTCTACCCGATAGACTCACATTGTAAAGTACACGTAAGTACTCTTTTCCAAGTTACTTTTGGTTCTAAAAAGTATTCTTTCAACAAGTTATTTCTGGTTTAACTTGAGTTATCTTTCGACTGCCAACCACTCTTAACTAACATTGTTTAATAGTTAGGAAATAACACTTGTTTAGTTCAGAAGTGACTTCAGAAAGAATGCTTGACCAAGGTCAGTTAAGAGTGGTTGGCAGTCAAAAGATAACTTGAGTTAAACCAGAAATAACTTCTTGAAAGAATAATTTTTTTAGAACAAAAAATAACTTGAAAAAAAGTACTTACATATACTTTACAATGTGAGTCTACCTGGTAGAAATTATATATATATATATATATATTCATTTTTTGTATTGTCTAATACAATTGATATCATAAAAATTATAGATTTTTAAAAACACAATTTAACACTTCCTTGTATTAGTTTTTTTTTTCACAATAAATTTTAGCCAACTTCAATAACAAATATACTTCCATGTTATGTACTCATAATATTCATGCTTTCTACCTCCATTAACAACATCTTCTCTGAATGAGTCCTTGGACTCCTTGAAAGATCCCATAATTAAAATAATACGTACCTATAAACTTATAAGAAAATACCTAAAGACTTTGTGACAAAGATCGTTCAAACCAAATTTTCACTAACAAGTGAATGTGGCAAAATGAGTCACCATGATCCTTGTTTATAGGTTCCAAGCCACAAAGGTCCAAGCAATGTAACAATTTATAACTATTAGATCTGTTTAAATCAACGGTTGAGAACTTATGATGTCTAATTTTTGAAGGTCACAATTTCCATTTAAGGCATTAAAAGCTCTGACAAAGGCATTTAATGTCCTAGCCCAGGTGTTAAACCGTCTCGTCTCACTTTCTTAGCATATGCCACCATATGACACATCATACAGGTAGATAGAACAGCTTAGTCTTTGTAACATTTGTTTGGATATAATTTGCTTGTAAAAGATCACAACTATCTCAAGTTGATGGAAATTTGTACACCCTGAGATAGAGAAATACTAGGCCTTAGTCGAATGTTCACAGTGTTAAGTTGAGAACATAACCCATTTCATGTATCTTGATAGGTAACAAGTAATAAAAGCACAATTTACCATATAATCAAGTAATTACGGCATAAAAATTATTTATCTTATTTTAACTATGGGTTCGGAAACATTACTCATTATGAGAGTTCTGACTCAACTCAAAAACTATAAATAAGTGTTCACCTAAGAGTTATGTATGATTTTATTTATGAATATTTAATACTTACCACTATCATCACTTATTATTGACTTGAACATTATAGTATCTCCTATGAGCACTCTCTTTTCAATTATATATAAGGATAAGAATATCACAACATGTAAAACACAAAATAGAGATAGAGACAAAATACTTCAAAAACAAGTAAAACAAACAAATAAATATTAATTATATTTATGTCAATTTTGGGAGCGAATTCAATCTACTCCCATGCAAGATTATAGATAAACTTTATTAAACATACATAAAGAAATGAACAAGTTATCATCATATTATTCTGACATCTCCAGCTTTTAAAAGAAATAATTTTAAATATATTGAATCACTTTGTTAACACATTTTGAATTTTGACTAGATGAGGGAAAAAGAAATAACAACAGGGATTGGAAGGGGAAGGTTGGTTATTTAGAAGTTTCCAACCATTGCTCGCCATCTATAAAAGTAGTGTTGAGGAAAGCAGAAGCTTCAGTTTCATTTAATTTCTGCACATAAGAAGCCCTCAAGTTCATGTTAGCCCCTGACCCCGAGCAATTATATTCTCCATAGAAGATAGTCCTGCATGCATGCATGCATGTGTTAAAAAATATGGATACTTAGCAATTAATGCACTCACACACCTTCCTTCTTGCTTCATCATATAACTAGTAATACTTCAGTGTATACAATGTAGGATAAACCCAAAATCTTGATTAAGAACATGTTATTCATTGTAAGTAGTTATAATTTCTTAGATACGAATAAGTCTCCCAAACTTCATTACATCTTTATATAGGGTTTATGAAAACCAATATTGATTATAGAACACTAGAAAATGCAACAAACGTAAAAAAAGTGTTAATGTTATAAGCATTTGGATGAGAAGTTTGTTTGAACTAAACCAAAGTTGTGTGCATATATAGTATGCATTTATTTGAAGAGAAGAGTTTTGTTGATTAGAAGAGACTCACTGGTCTCTGGAAGGGTCGTTGAAATCATTCCAACCTTCAGGAGCAATAATATCTGACATTAATGTGGAGGCAAAGACAACACGAGAATAAGGTCTCCATGCTCGACCCAACCATATTCTACCGTTTCCTCCAACTGTACTGTTCACAAATGCAAACCCTGTATTTTCATCACCTGAAACTCTACCATGAGCTGTAACAGCACCATTTATGCTCCTTTGTCCCACTGGTACGGGGTTCGCTATAGAAACTATTTGACAATTCTGAGTACATACATAACATCATTTTATCAGTATTTGTAAATTGTAATAATATCACTAAAAACAAGTAAAATTAGAATGGTAAGAGTAGTAATTGAGATGAAGATAGGGTACCTCGTAGAGGGACCTTGCATTACCGAATATGAAGTCAATGGAGCCTTGAATGTAGCAATCTTTGAAGTAATGGCGACCCTTATCATCGTGAAGGGTGTCTTGTGCTCCAAAGAATCCACAACCCCTAAATTCAGATTGATCTCCAGATACTCTAATAGCTACTGCTTGTGCCCCAACAGCCCCAGGACTTGGCATTGGTGCTAAATTCTATTTCGAGTACAAAGTTTCTGGTGTCAGTGACATTGTAATATGTTATTTATATTTTCTTTCTTCTAGACATACAAGTAAAAATCATTCACCATGAAGCTTATGTTCTTAGCAATGAAATTGGAGGCGAAAACTTGTACAGAGCCACTATAAAATGTTCCATTCGCGGATAATGCGGTGTCATTCCATGCAATTGCTGTTGAAGTATAGCCTTGTCCTTGAAATGTAATGTTGGGTTTTGTTTTGGGCACCATAACCTTCTCACTGTCCAAAAATAAATGGCATCATAGATGAAGTTAAGATTAATCTAAAAGTAATTATTTTCAAGGAAATAGTCTATGTTCTACTGGCATATAAATATAATTACATAACGAGATATATGGTAAGTTTGTTATGCTGTCATAATTCGTATAAATTAAGCACACTTTTTTTTATCAAACTTTTTCAGAGAATTTTAGAAAATGAGGTGATTTGTCCTGAAAAAAAGTTTCCAAACATGAGTGGAGTGATTCAAATCCAATGAAACAAAACAAGGGAGGCTTAAAAAGGAGATTTGTTTGATGATGATGAGGACCAACTTACTAGTACATGCCAATGTTTATCCATATTATGGTTCTTTTGACACTAAAATCTGGAACTGCATTCACAGCTGCTTGTACTGTTGTGAAATTACAGCACCCTCTTCGATCAACACAAAGATACGAAGTTGTATTGGTATTTGGAGGTGGAATTCCTGATGGAAAATCATCACAAATAGAATCAGTATTCCCACCACTAGGGTGTTTCTTGTGATGTCTGTGGAAGTTCCCTGTTAAAGGTTTTGCCAAGTATGCAGATGAAGGTGACAAGGCATTTATGAGATCCTGTGAAATTGGATTTATGAGAAACTGTGGAATTGGATTTATGAGATACAAATATGCAAAAACTGCGGCCAGAGCAACCAAAAGAGATAGGAGGTTGATTTGGGGACCCATTTTCTGATTTTTTGAATGCAGGAGAGGGTGTGAAAAGGGATGAGGCTGAAAATTTTGAAATCTGTATATATATGAAAATAAAAATGTCAAAAAAATGCACTTGAAGGGAAAGGTTTAATGGCATGTCTTACAATCTACCCTGTCCTTATTCTTTCTTGGGGAAATTTCCAACTTTCACCAAACTTTTAAGTTGGTTGGTTTTTCTTCAACCTTTTTCATGACGTTGCAGGCCAACTAAGACAGTCTTTATTATATCAGCTTATCAAATATATTTTATGAAATATGATCAAGGTCATTGCCTATATATTAATGAGTTCCATACTTCAATGTTGTTATGCATCAATGATTGTAGTGTCATAGTGCTTAGGTCTCTCACCTCTGGGACTACTTGTACAAAAAAACTTACACTCCATCATCCCAGATTTTAAAAGCGTTCCGTGTACAGGAATTTCATGGTAACTTCACTAAAATGGGATATAGAACACAGCCACGAGCAAAGATTATATGTTTTAGGTATTAAGAGTTTGGTTTAGAGTGAGAAAGGAGAGCTGCAGTTGAACTCAATTACCTGCATCTGCATGGAAGGAGTTTAAGTATGTAATAAACTGATTCTAAAGTTTGGCCTCAGTGTGATTTAGAAAACATATTCTGCTTCTGAGACTTGGCAGAGTTTACCTGAATAATTTACCAGCAAGGACAAGCATTATGTGAGTTTGGGTATTCTTAGCAGATCCCGGCATATTTAGACAGATTTGTAATACTTTTAGAAAAATAAAATAAACAAAATGATTTTTTTTTCATAAATTAAAACCAAATCATATACCTCAACTTTTGAAAAGGTTAGATGAAAGCGTTTATATAAAAGTTGAAAGTGTAATTTTTTAACTTAAGCAGATACTGAATCAACACAGTGTTCTGTATAAATAATTGAGGATGTTAAGAGTTTGACTTCAGTAAATTATGTTAGCCATCGCCATCGCCTTGCATGTATGGACAAAAGAAGCATAAAGTTCCTACATATATATGCATTGACTTGAATTTCCGCTGTACTTGCATTGAGTTTTAACGGCCTAATCTATTAACTTGAGATTTTCTTTTTTCACTCTCAAAAGGTCTGCCGCATCAGAAAACAAGTTAGAGGAAGCTGGTTTCTTAAATGTCGAGCGGATAACATTTCTCCTTCAAACTGCAGAACCACGTTTCCTAATTCTTTGGCTTAGTTTTAGAAGTAAACGCCTAACAATTATTGTTTAGGAACATTTGATTCTGTTGAGTCGACGGAGTTGGAGAATGTGGGCAAAAGCTGGTTTGGTGAGAATCCAAGGAAAATTTGTATTGTAGTCTCTCCTGATTTTGTTCTTCCCCACTCATTATGCATGCGCGTAGCATAAATAAGGGAGGTGTGATTAGAATTGAGGAGTCTAAAATGAAGAGAAGTAAATGATGGAAGAGTTGAGATTTTGTCCCAACGGTAGTATTATCCAATAAGCAAGGTGTGTGCTGATTTACGAGGTTAAAGGTATCAGTTGTTTCGAATATACGTTACAAGGACAACTACCTATATTCTCTTCATCTATACTTACTCTACTTTTGTTAGTTTTCCTTTCAAGATAGTTTTTTTTTTCCTGGATTCTTTCTTCTACTCTAGTAAGGTGCATTATGATTCGCATAGTAAGGTTTGTAATCAGACTTCAGTCTTAGAACCATCTAACATATATAATTCTCATTTTTATATACTTCGCTATTCTAATTACTTCAAAACAATTCATTTCCATTATTTAACTAAGTGAATAATTTTCTCATTCAATTCAACAATTCGGTAGGCTATCGAGAAATTCTCGTGTTCTATAACAATCAGGTGATCAGCGATATACGAAGAACAGTTGCCCACCATACACCAACGTCTACCAAACTGTCACTTCCATCTCATTGTTACACAATCTAGATCACCATATGACATCTCCCTTAAACTTAAACCAGAATACTGATGGAGACACAACGGGTTAAAAAATGGATCAGTTTTGTGCAATGAACCGAAGTTAGGTCACTTGTCCTACAGTTCTTTTTTCATTATTAAAAATGTAATGTAGAACAGATAGCCTCTACAGTACCACTACTACTGGATAGGACAGCGATGGAATCTGAAATCCACCATTGCTATTAGTACTAGTAAATCAGAAACGTTAACACAGTAACTTCAGAAAGCGAGAGCACCCAACAGAAATTAACGGGATGTTTAATTAAATAGAACAGGTGGAAGTCGGAAGACATGCAATGCAGTACACTAGATGTTGGCACCTGGAATTTTTCACAAAAGGCCATTAATTTAGGCTAACAAAATATTACAGTAATTATTTTCACAAACAAAAAATATTACAATCAGATTAGCAACTATATTCTTCATTCGATTGTGTGTACCCCTGATGACACGGCATAAATAGGTTGGCACTCTAATTCACGTCATCTGATCTCAGCTACCCATTGAGCCAATAGAATTGGCAAGAGGAATTGAAGAGGAAGTTCAAAAAGGAAGCCAGAAACCTCGTTCCTGTACCATCATTAATTGTGTCATTGATTGCACTATCTGGCAAAGATCAATCGCCTTGTAGACAATACAGCTGACGAATGTTTCCAGAAGCTGCCACAACAGAAAACAAATTATTAGCATTATCTGCGTAGCTGCGCCAATAATTAGAATTTAGGCAGCCAGCTCTGTACCAAACTTTATCACATAAATTGCCTTCTGACACAGACAAATTTAGGATTACTTAAATCATAAACATTTATCTCCTCCCTTAACTATCTCCCATCAGCAACTAGCGTCGAGAAAATATTCTGTACAAAATATCTGAAACCTATAAACATGAATGCATGTATGCTTAAATCATTAAATCAGGGATGATGATTATTGCTGGATCTGCCTAAATGGATGCAGGTGTTACTTCAGAAAGAGAAAAATCAAATCCATTAAAAACCACGTTACTTAAAGGTGCCGTTAAATTGTGTTTCGTCCAAGGCACAGGAAGACAGACCAAACGGCCAATGCAATATTAAGAAAATGCAAAAATTCTGTGGTAGCACAGCCCAATTGCAGTAATATAGAATGTTCCGTGACTATTGAAAGAAACTCACTATTTAATTTAGTTGTTATTTGTATAAGGTTCCACAATAAAACGTACCAGCGAAATCTCCACAAAACATTTACCAGAGAAATCATAAACTTGGTAGAGAACTAGTCCAAGTTTCAACGTCGAGGACATACAAAAAAAATTGCTTAAATGCGAAGACAGTGTTCATTATAAAGGTAAAAGTCTGTGCTGAAATAAAACACAATATAAAAAAGACAGACGATTACCATATAACCAGTCCTTGAAGTACACATGGATTGCAGATGACAATTCTCGTTTGCGACTTTCTTCTAAAGATGCTTCCCGTATGAGTTGCCTTAACTCCCCTAAATTTTTGTGCTGCAGAGAGGAGGCAACTTCATTCAAATGAGAACATATTTCACTTAAAATACAGCAGTTTACAATTTGATTGCTATAAATTTTGGAAATCCAATCAATAATATATTAGTCAATTGACACAGCACATACATTTTTATGCTTTGATGCCATGTAAGCATCTGGTAGCGTGAATGGATTGCCTTCTGCAGACCCAGTAGAGTCTCCTCCAAGCCAGCTCGGAATCTGTGTGCCAATAGCATGGACCAAAACAAAGAATATGACTAAATAAAGAAAGAAACATGAACCTTGAAGATTCTTCATACCAAAAAAAGATCGGAAACAAGATACCAGCCAAGTATTGAAATCCATTAAATGTGACTCAATTTAAAAATAAAAATCTTAATTTTCCCTAAAAGTCAGTGTAAAAATAACGTCCTTACCACAAAACTAGTGAACTGATCTGGGTCCACTTGGGTAGCAGACTCAGCTTGAACATCAGAGACACCTGCTGGATGAGATAATGAATCATGGGGATCAACCATTCCAAATGCGAGAGGTTCATTCCATCTGTTCACTGTAGGAACAATTCCAACTTCATTCATATGCTCCTCCAGTTGGGAGTAAAAAGTATTATAGGGAGCCACCTGTTAATAATGAAAGGAAGTTCTCATGCAATCCAGGGGAGTAGAGTGAGGATAAATTATAAGAAGCTAGTACAACTAGAAGAAGCAGAAGTGTGAGCAGAAAAAGTAGACCTTTCATAACGGACCAAATAACCTTTTTTTTAAACCCAAAACCACACTTTTGTATTCTAAAATAATGGTAAAGAAATATGCTAACAGATTTTGAAGATAAACTCCAAGGCGTGCTCTTGCAAAGAATCAAATATACTAATCTTGGAAGACTTCTATAAAACTATCCGTTTCATACTTAAAACTTAATCACTAACCTTCTCATCTATTTCTCTGCTTTAATTAACAACACCTTATAAATAACATATTGGTCAGAGACTGTGTTTCCCGAGTTAATATAATTTAAAAATTAAAACACTAGTATAAATTATTACTATAATCTCTATAACCAAGAATTATGAGTTTTTAGTTGTGTTCGGTTATAATCAGATAAGCTACACATAATATAAAAAAATCAAATTGTTTTGTACTTCATATAGTTGCCTCCCAAATGAGACCTAAACAATATTCCAAAAAATTTTAAAGTTGCATTCAAATGTAACAAACACAAAATGGCAAAGCATCAGCTTTATAAATAGTGCAACAGCGAATAAGAAGCACACCTGCAGCTTATGGTTATCACCAAGCATAAGTGGTTGCTGATTCACCCCCAAAAAGAAAATACATTCACGGCAATTAGCAATACAAATACGTTTTGCTGCTACAATTACATGAACACGTTCACAGTGTTCTACTCTCACAGCCTGTCAAGTAAAAAATGGTGGAGATCAACTTCCTTCCTGCTATTATGTGCCAGCTATGCTAAGCATAAGATCAGTAAAATGTTTCTCAGTTACCAAGTCTTTCCAAACATAGACAGCTCACATATGCATTTAACAAAAGTAAATAATGTCATTGCCTCTTTTGAAGTACAAATTCAATTGAAAGTACTTCCCTGAAAGGTTTAAGCGATGCTTGAAAATCAGATTAATGTACATACATAAGAGCAGGCAAACATCATTAATCACTATCTCACACTTCTCATATACCTGGAAGTGCTTTACCAAGCACGGATTCACTGAAGTGAAGCCAAATGAGAAAAATACTCCTCGCAAATTTCATGTAATGAAGAAACAGTGACAAAAGAAACTTTCCATTTAAGTAAGTTTAGCCAACAATAATCATCCACTCACTCAACAAAATTGAAGTGTAGACTTTCTCACATTTAATCTTTCTGATTAAATGCCACCTTTCCATCTTTTCACTTTATCTTTTGTGTTATATTAGCTAAAATAACCTTAACAATATGTTGGTTATAGTATTCCTTGGGAATTGATGATATTCAAACTCACATTGGAAAGAAATACCTAGTTTCAGTTTAAATAAACTTTTCTACAAAACACTTGAAGGTAAAGAAAATAAAACAAACTGAATAGGTAAAAAGAATCAATTCTAGTTATAGTTCGGTTCAAGCAGTTATATTTAAGAACAATTCAGTTTTTAAAAACTAAATTAAAATAGCATTTAGTTCAATTTGTTTTTCATATCAATACAACTTTATTTATGCAGCTCAGTTTAGTATCAATTTAGTTCAGTTCAAAAAAAAATTAACAGTCCTATATGAGAGCTTATATGAAGGTTAACTCAAAGGACAAGTTTGATTTATTTTATTTTACAATGATTATATTATTTTCTTCTCCTTTAAGTACTTTATTGGGAGGTTTATCCAAATTGGCTCTTAAGAGAAAGAACCAATTCCATTTCCCTAGCCTACTAGGACTTATAATCCTAAGGAAATCTCATTCACTTCAAGGCACGCCCACTTGACAGTAATCATATTAGGTAATCTATCGTCTAACATGTATGTCACCATACCATTTAGAATGACAAGATAATATTGCTTCCAATATTCTAGTAGAAAACACATTCCCAATTGTTCCTTCTAGATGCATAGAATCATTATGTTCCTTTTAAAAGCAGGCACAAAGCAACTAGTTGTTACCTTGCCAACTGCTCCAATAACTATTGTTGCATCTGAACATCCATAAACAGTGGCATATCTCAATGGTGCTAGGATGTAGATGGAAGACTCGTGGCAATTAAGAACCTGTAATGACCAAACATAATTTTTATAAGCATGCCTATAGTGAAAAATTCAAGATCTCAGTTTCCAAAACTATATGAAGTAATATGCATAAAAAGAAAACTGAGTGAGAGCAAAAAAAATGTTTAACACAGGCACTCAACCTAAACTTCAAATATCAGCTATCTAGCTAGACATTTCTTTTCAAGGAAAATTGTCTCAAAAAAGCTTAAACTGTAATTAGGGATGTTCAAATTTTAACTCATCCTGAATTAACAATCAAAAAAACCAATACAGACTGATCAGCAAGCATTGATTATCTTATCCCGTTTTTTCAAATAAGTTTATATTACCAATATCAATATGCATATAAAGGTTTATAGGCATTTCAGTAGAACAAATGATGAAAAATTAAAAACGTCTCACTTTAAAGCTTTTCAGTGTAGGGCACATTTGACCTACAATCAAGGACTTTGAAAATGTTCTTTGTCAAAAATTCAATTGTATAATTTTAAGAACCCGAAAAGAGAAATGAAATTTTATAGAAACAAAGGAAATGGACAATTTTATTGAACTGAGGATACGAGGAAAATAACTTCAAGGTTTCTCTTTCCTTACAAACTTTCAACTTCTTTAAATGGCTTCTTTAAAGTTCTCCTCTTCTTCCCCTTATTTATCTAATTGATCCCCTCTAACTAACTAACTACGAAGCCTGCCACTATTGATTTTTCCTTCACTTTCTTCTACTGTAAAACCAGTGCAACAATTAGAAAAGATGGTATACAGGTCTTTAATGCATATTAACAATCAGATCCACACAGAATATGAGAACAAAGATGTCCAACACTAGTAATTCCAAATTTTTATGTGCATAATGTTCAGATATTAATCAGACTAGCAGTTCCAAATTTCAAACTTATAGACAGAAAATTATAACTGAAGTTCTTAACCATACCCAAAATCAAGCATCAGTCATTTTATTACATCAAGTAAGAATATTAAGAGCTAAATAGCTATTCATTCTGAATAATATGTTTATATGGAATGTAATTGCACTTATTAGTAGTTATATAAGAAAAAAATTAAAATAAAGAGTTGAAATATTACTTAGGATCAATAGCTTCAATGATATATCAAAAATTAAAATCAAATTACAAGCAAAATAATACTTAAAAAACAAACATGTGAAAAGAAGTTTAAGACAAACCTTGACAGAAGAACCTTTAATGTCAGATGCAAGCTTCGTATATGACGATTTAGAGATCCCTTCAATGAAACTTGCACCTCTACTACTTGATGAGACCTTAACTGACACAGTGCTTGCATCAGTCATGGCAACATCCTGATCAGAGGCACTAGATGGGCCATTTTCCTTAGAAGAAGTTCGTTCAGAAATATATTCCAAAGTAGCCACTATATTCTGCAGAAGCCAATCATGAACTTGTGCAGCAGGAACAGGAACAGCAGGCATGTCAGGGTCTGAGTTGGCAAAAAAAGGAGAACATTGACTAAAAGAATTTCCTTCCAATCCCTTATCACCAAACTGAAATAGAAACCCAAGATGCTCGAATCTATCCATTGTTAAAACCTACCAAATAAGCAAAAAAGTAATAAAAGTAAGAACTAAAAGAAAAACATATGTAAATTTTAATCAATGGAAACATAAATCTTTCACAAAATTCCTCATACTTTGCTATCATAGCAAACAAATGCTATTAGCCTACAAAGTCGAGCTCACTAATAAAGGGGTGACAGTCTGTAAGGCTCCAAACTAACGGAATCTAGAAGGTATAGGCAACATTATTTCAGGATGCAGAGAAACTATTTCCAGGATTTGAGGCAGCAACCTTTACAATTGTAATAAGCCTTGCTGTATTAAAGTTTAATTCAGTAGATTTTAAAAAGGAAGTCCACAGCTGACTCAATATACTATTCCCCAAATGAAAAGGTCGTAGTATGATTAACTATGTGATATACTGGTATGTGAAGCCTCTGAGTAGAAGAAAGAATATATTCTCAAATTAATACCATATAAGGACAAAGAAATGGCCAACAAGCCACTTGCCCGTTTTTATCCCCCAAAATCAAAAGAAAAGGCTACTTGTCTGTAAAATAAAAACGGTTTGGTCATGTTACTCTCTCTAGGCATGCATAAATCAATTTTCACTGATTATTAGCGTATATTGTCAGCTGACACATTCATAACTCATTGGACCAAAGCTCTCACAGTAGATCACAACCACAGCCTCATTCTTACAGACAAATAGATCACTGATAAATTGTGTTTGAATCACAAAAATAACATGCATTATACACTAGAATTTTGACCAACTGTAGTAGCAATTGCATGATATTCTTACTTTTACATGTAAACCATGGCCAAAATTAAATCAAATTAGAATCAGAATGACACATACAATAAATAGAATCATGTTTTTGCTCTCCACACTGCAAAGCTAGTGAAACGTCATAAAATCAGAGTATAAACTTGTAATCGTACTGTAAGGGGAGGGGGGGATACAAAAGGGTATCTATCTGCACCAAAATTCTTAACAGCTGATGTCTAACTGTAAGCACATTGAGTTTGGATAAAATACATGGAAAATGAGTAAAGAAAGACCAATACGATTAAGCGAAAAACAAAAAACATCATTTAACCGGAGCTAACGCTTTAGGAGCAACAGCTGTATGTGAAAAATACATACAACCAATGATGCAACATAACTTCCATGACACTGGACTTGGTGACTTTCAGGATAGTACGCAAGCTCAACAAGAATGGATCCCATATGCCAAGTCTTGTATTGGGAATGTAAGAAATAATGAACTGCAGCTAAAATCAGCAACAAAGGCAGCATACAGTAAATTAACAAACCAGAGACTCTTCGCCTTCTCCCTCTACAGGCTCTGCTAGAAGAGACATTATGTTAGCCAAGTGTTTTTGCAGATACGACAACTGATGTGCCTCTTCATCAGCCTGAGAAGGCATAAACCGACGACTGTTGCTGCGTACCAGCTGCAAAACATTCACCATCAGAATCAACACTTTGTAGCTTTCAGTATTAAATCAACAAAAGAATCACGCAAAAGGAAATAGTCAGCAGCTTAATGTTGAAGTCAATAAAAATAGAATCATAATGAACAAAAAAGTACCAGATACCAGCTATAAATCCAAAGTTTCAAATATAAAATCAATGAACTATTACAGGAATTCAGCAATGAATTGATCCAGAACAGCACCTCCATGCCTAATAGCGCTAAATAACATCAAATTACGTCACAGAGAATTGAAACGATGAATTCACCTGAAGCGGGGAGAGAGCGGACAAGAAGCCATCGAAGGCGGAAGTAGAAGGCCAGACATCGGCGACGGCGACGGAGTCCTTGTGCGTCCGCGGGAGGATTCTCTTGTAGGATTGAATGTAGAGGAACAATACTAGATCATGCACGTCGACGCCGACGGAATCGATTTCGCTGAACTTTGTGGCGGTGAGAGGTTCAGAATCGGAGTGCAGAATCGAGGCGAGGGTATCGAGGACGAGCTTGGCGTGCTCAATGGAGATCTGAAGTGAGTCGGAGATGGCCACCGAGTCGACTCGCTGGTTGGAGGATAACTGTAGAAGCTTCTGCTTCAACGGAATTAGGGTTTGCGCGGGGTCAGAGAAGATGAGTCGTGGGATTGGCAAGAGACCGTGCTCGAAGGGCTCGCGCCTTGGGTGAATCACAGTGCATGGGTCCCTCGCCAATGAAGATGAGGTGGATGGCTCCGTTGGTTCCGTCATGGCACGGCAGAGAGAAAAAACATGGGAAAACGAGATAGTGAGAGAGAGAAAGAGTTGCAGATCTTTGATTCGGGCACAAGAAGAGGGAGAAGAGAGAGAGAGAGAGATGCGGGAGCGTTCTAGTGGGGTTTACCTCAAGGTCGTGAGGTTACGTGGCGCATTATGATTGGCTTCCTCTGAACAGTGGCAATTGGTAAAATTCGAATATCACATTTAAATGCATTTGTACTCCTATTTCTTTTGTAATTTCGGTTGCGGCACGGAATTTTCATTGAGGTACAAATACTGAGAGCGAGCAGTGTAAAGAGAGCCTCCATGGTTGCTGCAACTACTAGATTTTGCATTTTTCTCGTTATGTAATGCCTTTTTTTCTCTTACACTTTTCCTGCTTCGTTGAATAGTCAAGAAATACAAAGCAGTATTAAATCTGTATTTCTTTTTCACCAAAATATGATTCACTTTCGTTTCTTTTTTATCAGGATGTACAGAAAAAAATTATTTACAACTTTGATGATGCTACCACTTTGTTTGAAAGAAGTCTCAGCGCAAAGATGATTTCGATTTGGATCAAAGTTGTGAGAAGAACTTTGATTCAAAAAATTTGTAAGGGAAATCTTGGTAGGCAGAACTTTAATTAAAAGTTGGATTAAAACTTAATTGAAGTGGTGAATATTGACATTATTTCAATATTAAATAAAAACAACTGAAAATATATGACTTCTTCAATGATTAATTTTTATTTATCAAATTTTTTTTTTATGAAAATATTTAAAATAATGTTATATTTATTTAGATTAAGGTGATATATATGATGAAGTGTTGAATTGTATTAATGAATATTTGACAAATTCATAATTTTGAAATTTGGTATGATTGATTTAATTTTGAAATGAAATTTTGAATCAATTTATTTTATGTATGCTAGATGAATAGGCAATTTAATGTACCTAAATTATATGTAGGAAAAATGTTGTTGGAAAGAAAAAGTCTAAGTAAAAGAAATAAGAATGTTAGGTTAAGTAATGATATTGAATTAAAGTGATTACAAAAATGTTACAAATGACATAACATTTTATTGGGCAATTGCTTTTATTATGACATCCATCCTAATAATAAGAGTATTTTTTGTTTGTTTAGAACAAGTTTATCCATTTCATCATGGATATGTGTAGTTATTGTTCTTTCAAAATTCTTACATCTCTTGTGAGGGTCGAGAATGAAATTTGGTTTTATATACGCAAACCAATAATTCCCATTTTGCATTGGATGCAATTGGATTTCATAAACTTTATAATTATAATAGAGACTATAAATTGGATCAACAAATGTCATTAGTTGCAATTGACAATACAAACAACACAAAGATGATATGAGAACAAGACAAGTGAAGAGCTTGAAACTCCCCGCAACCACACCCTCATTCACTTAATTTAACTGTGAATAACATAAGTCGGTGTTAGAGAAGGGAAGTGTCTATTTCTAGTCTAAAATATCCCATCAACTTGCATTATGGGTTTGCAATAATTGAACTAGTTAATGCAAGGTTTGAGAGACCAAAACATGCGTTCTAAGATGTATCATAAGTTGTCTTGGACACTGTTAACAACATACGGACGAGTACCATACTGTACAATTTTTCCTGAAATACTTTGTTGTATAGCTTCTAACCATTTTGGTATATGATATATGATATATGAATTCCATTGCAAGATTCTTTTGTTTTTCAATCCAAACTTCTTTATGAGTGATAGAATAATCATGACAGTTTTTTATTTCTACGATTAAAATTTTAATCAGGATGGAAGGATTTGTCTTCACTAAATTGACCACGATGGAAGCAATTTGGTTTGAATCCAAATTTACCTAATCTAGGGAAAGCGTGGTTAACAAACACATGTGAGGCGCTTCAATTTTCTTTATCTCCCATTTATGTTGAATTTTTCTATAAGATACTCAAAGTCATCATTGGAAATTGTTGTCATATTAGATGCATCTTGCTTCAATTTGTTTGTCTATGATTCGACAACCAGAAATTTGTAGTCTTGCTCAATGTGAAATTGTTTATTCTTATTGAAGTAGACTCTTTTGAATTGAAGCACATCCGTTCATAAAATTCATGCTCTACTATTAGACTAATATGGATGGCTTGAGGATGTTGGGCAAACATCCCCTATGACATGAGAACATGGAAAAAATATATACCTATGCAATTTTCTCAACAAAGAATGTGATTCACTCTGGCAATATTCCAACATTGGTTGTTGTTGTTGAACTCCTTCAAAAATATGTGTATAGAATGGCATTGAATTAGTGTTATATAACATTTGAAGATGTCGCAGTGATGTTGGTTGATTGATTGAAATTTGCTTTTGGATTAGGTCATTATTTTGTTGTCATTGATATGGGTAGAGATTCCTTGAATTGGAATTTGCTTTAGTGAATTGAAGTAGGTTTTATGGTCATTTATTGTAACTCATGAATACAAAAATTGAACACATCTCACACGTATAAAAATTTGTAAAGAGTTACTGTAACATCATTTAAATGGTGCAATTAGACAATTTAATTTTTCTTTCATTTCAAATTAAAGCACGTACTTTAAAAAATTTAAATGTTGAAAAGTTGTTATTGTATTATTTTTCATTTTTATTGTATTCAATTTTGACCAACTATCGTAATTTAAGTTTTTGATTCATAAGTTTTTGTTTAAGGATCATTTTATGAAGTAGTGTTGAGATACCATAACTTCATCACATTTGCAATTAACCACATGTGAAGTTGTCTTCATGTGTCACAACTTCACCGTAAGTGACGTTGTTGTCATGGGACACGACTTCTATATATTAGAGATCGTTATATACAAATACAACTTCACCTTTATTTCAATTCTCGTCAATATATCTCTCTTGCATCTCCAACAAAAATGTCACTAAGACAATATGGGAGGACAATGAAAGACACTTTCGATCTAGACGACATGTTATTTAGGTTCTCAAGCATCACGACCGACTTGACCAACAGGTGAAAATTTGTATTCAATATATGCCAAATTTGGACAATTATTGACTTTTACACATATCGAGATTAACCACCACTTGGTCATAACTTTAAAGGAGAGGTGGAAAACAAAAACTCACATATTTAATTTCCTACTAGGAGGAGAAACAACTACACTAAAATATGTGGCGGTCTTCCAATTGATGGAGAACCTGTTACTGGTGTGATTTATGGTGACCTGGTTTTCCCATGTAAAAAACTATTAGGTTCGGTGTCACCTGCAATGGTGGTAAGACGAAATTCAATCAAATTGTCTTGGTTAAACAATTCTCTATAGGAAGTTTTGGATTATATGTTGTCACAACACAACATGCACGGGCACACATATTAATGTTAATGAGAAGTTTATTAGTATTTAATACATCAACCAACAAAGTCCATTTGATGTATCTTTTATTATTAACTAACTTGAATTATATGTCAAATTACAGTTGGGGCTCAACTATTTTGACATGTTTATATCATGATGTAGACCACGAAATTTATTTCAACCAAGACAATATTGGAGACTACATGTTACTTCTGCAATGTTGGATTTGGGACCGCATTACATGTATTGCTCTAGCTATTAAGTCATTAAGTGATGAAGATGTTGTTGCAGGTTTTGTTATCCCACTTGCGAAAAGATTATTTTAATTTTTCTTTGCACTCAAATATAAACTTTGATGTTTGAAGCATTATGGTGTTTAAGTCTAACATAATTACTGCTAATGTAAGGTGATCTTAGATGATGCAAAGGACCAACACAATCACCAATACAGTTACTCAATTACGTAATATATTAGATCATCTTTAACCTAAATAGGTTTTCCATCACACTATTCAATAAACTTATATATTTTGTCATAATTTACCATTTACTAATGATAACGACATTTCTTAACAGTTTTTGAACTTAGTCTTCTGATTTTGATATTTCTCATGTAAGTTAGGCAGTTGTTCCTATTATCGACTTTGCAACAATTGAATTTCATGAGACTTATCGGGTCATGTGACAGATTAAGTTTTTCCAAAATATTCCAACAAACCCATTAAACCTAGATCAAGTGCACAAACAGGACATGAGAGGAAAAACTAATCAATATTGACCACAATATCATAAAAGGTGGATAGCAATGTAGAATGCCAAGCATCATCTTGTAATTGAAAGAATTCAGTTCCACAAAAACACTAACTTGCATGATAATACAACCTACAAGTAATGGTACATTGAACATACTATCCACTACATAACGTCTTTAGAACCTACGTTTGACAATCATATAAGTTTATCAAACATATAATTTTCATACCAACAAGTTCCATCCACTTACACCACTTTTCCATCGAAGTCAAATGTGTTTTTCAATCCATCAAACATGTTTGGCACTTTCATAATGACACCATCATCTACATTTCGTCTACTATCATCAATGCATTGTTATGAGTCCACAATCCATTCACACGAATTTGATAATCCTCTTGACGACAACCAACCAGAACACAATGATAATAGTACAACACCACCACCTTCAATACTAACATTAACCACAAAAATGACCTTAAAGACAGAGAGAAAAACCATCATGTAACATAGTATCTCATAAATAATTTAGTTTAGTCTAATATAATAACAACAATGTTATGATCCACCATTTACTTTTCGTATAATTTATTTTACTTAATCTAATAATCTTCTTATTTTTACTCCATTTACTCATACTTCTTTTTACTTAATAAAATAATATAATACCATAATATACATACTAGTTAATTCTACAACAAAGTTTACTAAATCATTTTTAACACAATTCATTAAAATATTGCAAAATCAAGTGTTAAATAAATTAATACATCAATTCTTTACTTCATATTTTGTTACACCAAAATTTAAATAATAATTAGTTTAACTTATTAAATTTAAACATTCATTATGAACACACTGCTAAAAGAAAATAAATCACTATTTAGTACATTTTTCTTTACTTCATATTTTATTAGTATAATTTAACTCTTAATTAACACAAATATACCCTACTTGACAAAAAAAATTAACCACCCAAAAAGTCGTGCCACTAAATCTAGCTTGGAGTGGATGTTTGGTTATACAAATATTAAATCTAGTTTGGCTTCTGCGGTGAATCTTCAACTGCTATTTTATTAATAAAGATATTCATCAAACAAAACACATTTAGAAGACTTTGATATTAGGTTATGTTAGAAACATATTCATCAAATTATTTGAGTTACTCAAACTTTAAAACAAATAATTCCTTAGCATATATGGCTAGTTGAATAAGTAGGCAGTTAATGACTCTTGAAGAATAAGTTGTGCATTTGTAAGGGGAGTGCTGAATTATATTCATTACAATTTTAAATATATATTCTCCAATAATTAAAGCTCTTTTGACGTGCACTCCCTTCTTTTTAAGAAAACCAAAGTCGACTTGTAGTTGCACAGTTAGGGAACATTTCTTGATCCAGCTAGCCGTTATTAGGATATCAGGTATGATGAGAACAACTCGACTTCAAAAACCAACGTCAGCAATGCTGCCAAACATTATCACCCAATCCTAACGACCATTTTCATCCGTCCTTTATAGCAGTATCCCCTGTAAGAAAACGACTTCGTATAAGTTGAGAAAACAGATATTAGCAATTTGTACAAAAGCAAAATTCAGCCATTTACTAAAAACTAAGTATGTGTTTGGTTATGTTTCCAGTAGTCTGACTCATTTTTTCTTTTAAATAGAAGCTACACGGAGTAGTTTATGCCCTAACGTAGAAAGTAGAATCCTCCCCCAATGACTTGTAAACCAGCCACGTTAATGTACGAAGTGAATTCCCAAGTAAACAAAAATCGAAGAGGAGATGAGATATACAGTAAACTAGATGGTGGCCGCTGGAATTTTCACAAAAGCGCCATTAATTTAGGCTACCAAAATATTACAGTAAATTATTTTCACAAACAAAAAAAAAATATTACAATCAGATTAGCAACTGTATTTTTCATCGATTCTGTGCACCGCTGATGTCACGGCATAAATAGGTGTCAGTCGAATTCACCTGATCTGAACTCTGCTACCTATGCCGCCAATATAATTGGCAAGGGGAATAGAGAAGGAAGTGCAAAAAGGAAATCAGAAACCTCGTTCCTGTACCATTAACTGTGCCATTGCATTGTCTGACAAAGATCAATCGCCTTGTAGAAAATAAAGCTGACGAATGTTTCCGGAAGCTGCAACAGAAAAAAAGTTATTAGCACTATCCGCTTAGCCTCCTCCAGAAAATAGTTAGAGCAGCCCGCCTTGTACCAGACTGTCCATCAATTGTCTTGTGATTAAAACTTCTATTTAGTAGTTTGATTCTTTTAATTACTTCAAGCTGATTTTATCTTATGGGGAAAGTTCGATTCAACTTACTTTCTACATTCACTTTATTTTCTCCTTCAAGTACTTGTACAAAAACGCATTTACATTGGGCCTAAAAGGCAAAAACTGATAGTTACCATATAACCAGTCTCTGAAGTAGACATGGAGAGCAGATGACAATTCTCGTTTGCGACTTTCTTCTAAAGGTGCTTCTCGTAAGAGCTGCCTTATCTCCCCTAAATTTTTTTGCTGCAAAGATAAAATTCATTCAAATTGAAACAAAAATTCATTCTTAAAAAAAAAACCACTTAATTGGAAATCCAATAGTTCATATACTCATCACTAAACAGCATGCATACATTTTTATTCTGAGATGCCATATAAGCATCTGGTAACGTGAATGGGTTGCTTTTTGTAGACCCAGTGGACTCTCCTTCAAACCAGTTTGGAATCTGCATGACAACAATGCGGACAGAGTAAAATCACGACTGAATAAAGATTAAGGAAATGCACCTTTAACACTGTTCATACCTGAAAATTTACCAAAATCATACAAGATCAATGTTTTAAATTCCAAATAGTAGCCCGTTCGACAAACAATATAGCTGGATAGCCACTATTTCGCATTAATTTACTATATAAATTCTTAATAATGATAAAAAATACTCAAAATTAATAATATTCATAATTAAAAATAAAATGCCGCAGGTGTCTTAACTCTTAAACAAAACATACAAAGACCAACAAATTCAAACAAAAGTTTCCTAGCCAAAAATTATCAATTATCATCTTCTAACTCCTAGTCTTTTTATCATTATATCACTATTAGTACATCTATAGATTTCAATTTTGGACAATAAAATCCCAAAAAAGCCCAAATGTCTTCCATCAGAGGAATTATTTTGGAATCAACACAAAGTGTCGCTATAGTGCTTGTTATGGCTGTTATTCAGCACGCTATTTGATCAGCTGTGGCCGCGCTACAGCAACCCCTGTAGCAGGCAAGGGCCGTTCCCCACTGCTATAGCAGCACTATATTGCACTACTTAAATTAAAACCCTGGACGATATATTATCTAATGGCAAACATATGAATATCCATTAAAAGACTACCTAATCATAAAAATCTACACTTGCCATACAAGCAGTGAAGAAACATTCATACCACAAAATAAGTGAACTGATCTGGGTCCACCTGCATAGCAGACTCAGCTTGAACATCAGAGACACCAGCTGGATGAGACAATGAATCATGAGGATCAACCATGCCCAATGCTAGAGGCTCATCCCATCGGTTAACTGTGGGCACAATTCCAACTTCATCCATATGCTTCTCCAACTCAGAATAAAAAGTATTATAGGGAGCCACCTGTTAACATTATAAGGAAGAAGATTTCAAACCAGGAATTCAGCAGAGAAGAGTGAGAATTATAAAGAAAAATATGCATACATTGCAAAAACAAAGAAGCTAGTAGTGTCACTAGAAGCATAAATGTGGTCAAAAAAGGACTTCGGTAAGATGTTACGTAAGGTAGTCAATCTCGAGAGTTTACGTAGACTCGAGAATCGTAAACTCTTAAGAGTAAGAGTTTACGACACATAAAAAAAATATTTTAAAAATATTTACACCAAGTTTTCCCAATTAAAAAAAACAGAGAGCACTCCAAACAAAAAAAAAAATCTGTACCTCAATTAAATAAATAAAAAACCAATTTAGTGCAGCCCAATAAAAAAAACAGAACCCTAAATCACTCCACAGAACAATGCAACCCTAATTCCAGCACCACCCATCTCTAATCTTATATGATAAACAGCACCACCGTCGACCTGCCACCTGCCACCTGCGACCACCGCAACCTGCAACTGCACGAACCGCCACCACCGCACGGCCTCCTCTACACAATCGCCACCTCCGCGCGACGTGCTCTGCTCGATCGCCACCACCGCCGCACTAGTTCAAAGAAGACGCACAACCTCCGCACTCTAGACACAACAACACCAAAATGAACATGAAACCAAAACAAAACATGAACCCTAAACACACCGTTTTGGGTTAAAACGAAAACACAGTTGAACTCGTCAACTCAGAGCAGACTCGTGAGTTTAACCAAGTTCACCGAGTTTACTCCGAGTCTGTTGAGTTTACTCAAAAACCGAGTTTACTACTAAGTTAACTTGGTAAGGGTGTGTGAAAACATGAACTCGGACGAGGCGACAAGTTGACTCACGAGTTTGACAATCAAGAATCATATTTTTTACTAATTAAACAAATACTATATCTGTAGTGTTCTAAAAGAATAGTTGAGTAATCTGTTACTATAGATTTTGAAGACAAACTCAAGGCTTGTTCTTGCAAAGCACCAAATATACTAATCTAGGATGACTTTTTAAGGGTTTATCCATTTCATCACTTAAAGCTTTCCCATGGTGATGGAGTTAGTATTTTTGTTTCTTTCTCAGCTATACCTTATAAATAACTATGTGCTGCATTTTAAAAATTTAATAATTAACACATTAGAATTAAAATTTTGCAGATAATACCAGTACATCAACAAAGTATGATCCATAAACAAGCTCAAAGTACAACTATTTACAGTCTAATTTATCCACTCATGTATCACAGTGTCACGATTTAAAGGACTAGGCCAAGAGTAACTTCATAAATAGTTGCCCAATATTTTGCGTGATTTCATTCATTTTGTCCTTTCTGCACATTTGAGAAAACAAATGTAGTAACTATACAAATAAGGCCAAATGACATTTCAATGATTAAAAATACCAAGATATTGCCACTTGACACTAACCCTGTAATGTGTAAACTATATAAGCAGCAGCAATACAAAAATAATCAAAGTGCTTTCAGTTATAATCTCTCTCTATCTATCTCTCTGTGTATGTGTCTTTAGAGAGAGAGAGAGACTCAAACGAAATTAAATATGAGGAACAAAGGTATAAAACAAATTATTTAAATTAATAATTAAGATTTTTATATTCATTTTCATTCTCTTTTATTCCTATATGATATTTATTGAGTCACAGTCAAAAAGCATTTTATCTGCTTATAAAATATCTCAAAAACAAGAAGAATTATATCTTCCAATACAAGTGTACTCACCTCAAAAAGAACTTGCAAAGTTTTACATTTTTTTATTATAATCACATAATGACCTTCCGGAAAAAAGTGAGATGCATTATTTTTCAATATTTTAAATATTTTCAACTGACTCGTCAAGTTGTTTAAAATATTGAACATTTTTCATAATTGTACTGTTCTTGAAGTGTTGAACTTTGACTCCAAGTGTATTGAGGTGTTGGTTTAGAACAAGTATTTGAGCTAATTCGAAAGAAAATAAGTAGGCAGCTGCTGAGGAGTGCCTAACATGTGTTGTATACCTACAGTGTCAGAGAAATGTCCAACACTACACCTCAACCCAAGAGGACCATTTTTCGTAGGTATCAACCTATATTGTGCAAAATTATACTAATTAAGCCACAGAGAACATCACAAGTCAATCCTTTTAAATTTTCTGTAGAAGCATTATGCCTTAACATAGTTCGAAAATCTATAGGCACATTTTCATGCAGAAGCCAACCTCGAAGGGCAAAGTACCAACTTCATAAAAAAGCAACAGTAAATGAAGAAGCTCACCTGCAGTTTATGGTTATCACCAACAATAAGAGGTTGCTGGTTCACTCCCAAAAAGAAAACACATTCCCGACAATTAGCAATACAAATATGTTTTGCTGCTACAATTACATGAACTCTTTCACAATGTTCTACTCTGACAGCCTGCCAAACAAAAACACGAACACAGATCAACTTCTTTTCTGCAAATTAAGCACCAGCTATTCAAGTACTAATTGTAGGCAGAATATCAGTAAAATGCCTCCCCTCCCATTACCAAGTCTTACCAAAAGGATTTAAAATGATGAGTAAATAGTTCTATTGTATCTTTGAAAGTAGTAAAATGCAGTAAAGTGAATCCAAAAGGATAAATCATTATAAATAAAAACAAAATTGGCACCAAAAAGTACCTTGTTGAAAGGTGTTATATTAAATTATGACAATTATGGCCTATCTGATTCTCAATTAATACTTCCAGGGGAGAAAAATACGAAAGAAAAATGAAATCAGCTCCTCAACAGGTAACATTAGCTTATGCATATGTTACAAATAAGATTCTGAAGAAGCTGAAGGGAAAAAACTCGTACAAATTAGTTTACGTATAGATTAATTTTAACATACAGAGAAACTGATTTCATTTTTTCTTCTTATTCTTCTTTCTTAGAAGTGTTTATAGAACTTCTCCAAATACGCATTTACTTCAAGTAAAAAACATCACATTGAATGGTTTTCAAGCAACAAAGTAATAACAGATTACCATTGCATGCATAAGTGTGGGGGATGAAACAATAATTATCTCGTCCTTCACAAAGTGAAAATTTACAGAAACAAAAGCTAATGATTAAAAAAATACTACTTTTTGAATTTATTGTGAAGAACCAACAGTTGCACAAGAAACTATCACTTTCAAACAAGTTTAGATATCAACTATCATACCCCAACCCAAAGAATGTTGAAGTCTTTACTTTTGAACATTCAATCTTTCTGATTGATTGGGCATCTCGCCAACCCTTTATTTTGCTTTTCTTTTTCATTCTTAGACATGAACTTCGATCTACTTTTACACAATTGAAAATTTTTCTAAGTTCATAATTTCTGTCACTTCTTATGGAACTCACAAACATGAATCAACAAGAATATGATCCTTTCTTTAATGTTCATTTCCTTGTACTCCCGAGTAAGAAAAGAACGTTTTCCCAAATTGTGTCATACAATGGCAGCTAAAATAAACTTTACTTAAAATACATTTCAGTTATAGTATTAGTATAGAGTATTCCTTAGGAAATGATGATATTCAAGGTTACAATAGTAAAAGAATATCTAATAGAAAAATTAGGTGAGTGTATTGGATCAGGATTTCTATAAGACTACTTCGGAATAAAAAGTCTTAAGGATCTTAAAAGATTATGTATAAATGTTGACTTATCAGGATTTTTAAAAGATTTTTATGATTAAGATTTTGTAGTTTAGATTTTGAATGGATTTATAATGTAAGAATTTAATTGCAAAGATTTTAAGGATTTATTAGATTTGAAAGAACTCATCGGATTTTAAGTTGAAAAACATCTTAATTGAATATCATTAGATTTTGTTGCCCTTCTTAAAAAATCCTACTTATATTAATTGAATACCACACTACTTTTTTTAACGAATAAGTCTTTTAAAATAATTTTAAATCCTAATCCTATACACCCCCCTGTTCCATAATTTCATTCCCCATACATAGTAGAGATTCGATCCTAAGGAAATCTCATTCACTTGAGGCCCCTGCACATCTATCACACCAGTATCCTCTTCCATGCATATCACCTTACCATTAAAATGACCAAATAATATTGTTTCTCGCATTCCAGCAGTGTTATTAAAGGTGCATGGCAGTTCATACAGCATGCCACAAATCCACCATAAAAGTATGCCAGATGGCATTGTGGCCTTCGGCAGAGGTGTGGGGCTATAACACTTACAAAACACATATAATAACATAAACTGCAGACTCTAATTAGAAAGAAGAAAGAAAAAAACTGATGTTAAGAAAACAATAGACTAAAAATAGCATATTCCATAAACTTTGAAGACAATGCAATAAGATTCAATAGTTCATTCTAAAGTAAAAGACATCAAGTTCAAGTAACAACAAAATAATAAAATAAATGAGGATAAGAGAACTGGACTGCAAGGGGGCAGAATGCAGTGGGATGAAGCCCTAGAGCCCAAGAAAAAAGCAGAGTAACAGAATTAAAAAAATGGAGACAGAATTGATTGAAACAAAAAGAGGTGGGTCAATGGAGAAGCTGGTCAAAAAATGGAAGAGAAAAGGGACAAAAACACAGAGAAATAAACCAATAACGGTTGGCTGAACAAGTATTTTACTGCTTTAGGTTTTCAAACAACATTTGGTGATGGGTTAAACAATGAAAATAGTTGGGTCAGCTCCACCCATTTCTGTGTGTGAAGTTTTTTCATTTCTGTCATAAGCACATTTGGCACCACGGACATTGCAGGCATCTTGGGCTGTCATGACAAAATGCCATGCCATAGCCTTTGTATGGGAGATATCAATTTTCCACCACAACATACTGAAATATGCCATCATTCCAAACATTTAACAATATTGCACTATGGTACAAAAACAAATTTCATAATTGTTCATTCCTTATATAATCATTATGCTCCTTTCACAAACAGGACACAAAGCTACTAAGTATTACCTTGCCTACTGCTCCCAGAACTATTGTTGCATCTGAACACCCATAGACAGTAGCATATCTCAAAGGTGCTAAGATGTATATGGCAGACTCGTGGCAATTTAGAACCTGTAACGATCAAACAGGATTTTTATTAGCATACTACATATAGTTATCAACCATAATCTAAAGTGACCTCTCAATTTCCAAACACACGTGATTGAAGAAGAAAAAACATACATTCATTCAAACAATACCATATCATAAGATGGTGACATATCCTTTTTAAGGAACTAAATGTTAAAAAGTTTACTATAGATGCTCAAAAACTAAGCACGAAAACCAAACTTAACCCAGTACAAACTGATCGGTTGGCAATTTAATGCCCTCTTTTCATATATGGCTATAACATAACCAATATCAATCAGAGTTGTTAAATCGCAGCCTTAGTGATGATATAGCTCAACTGCATAGCGGTATTTCTTGGATCCACAATTGCGAATCCATCTTCAATTACAACCTCTATCATTGTTGTGGTTACAGAATACATCCTCTAGTCATCTTTGGTGAAATTTAGGGGGCAACTTGGTTTAAGTTATATAATTGTAATACCAGGAATAACATTACAGAGAATTTTTAGTCAGAATCTTATTCCTACGCATGTCCAAAAATATGTTTGGTTAATTATTCATATTCCTTGGAATGTTTTTAAATTTTAAAATGATTAAAGAAATAAAAATGGAATGGAAGTTAAACTAGAGTTAAAAAATAATTTTCCTCATTCCCATGGAAATGTACCTTTCTATCCCCATTAGCATGTAAAATCAGTTCAGATAATGCAACCTTCCGAGGAATATAAGATACTGAGGAATATTTTGATAACCTCCTAACAAAAAATAGGAATAAACATTCTCACTTTCATATTCCCGAGAATGCAAAAAGATTTCACAAAACAAACACCTCCTTAAGAGTTAATATTATGCCAATTTTTATGCATTTTATTTTTATTTGTGAACTATTTAATTTTTTGCAAATACATCATTGATATCATACAATATATTTCAACCACTGAGTGACTTCTGCTATTAGCCTGTGACGCTATTTGCTACATGACATAGCAGATTATTGGTTTTCCTCCATTTTCCACAATCCACAATTGATAACCGACAATATCAATTGCAGACATTGGTTATACATGCATTTCACCCTTTCTACTGTTTCAAAACCAATGCAACAATAATACAAAGCACAAACAAATCTTTCATGCATACAGTGAGTGGAAATATGATAGGATTCAGATTAGTCTCCGGTTCAAAATAGAATAGAAAGAAGAGGGAAAAGTTAGATTGGAGAAATAGTGAAAGAATTCTGTTAATTCTACAAACATGAACAAGGAGTCTGTAATGCCACCTTAAAGGATTCGCCCTTACAACAGAAATTGAATTACTACAAAATAAACTTCCACTGCCTTCACAGTTGTATTCATCTCCCTATTTAAATTCATGAACCCTAACTGTCTGTTTAACTAACCTTAACAGCCCACCAACTCCACGTTGTTTCCTCCACCTAGTATATACCTTCCAAACCCAATTCTCTAGCTGGAGCTCATGCCTAACATAATGCATCAAGCATTCAGAATAATTTTCAAATCATGAACCTATATCTATATGCAGATAGCTTGTTCAGATATAAACGGACAAACCCTGGCAGTTTCAGATTCCAAACATTCAGAAAATTGCATGTGATCAATACAAAAAAAATAAGCTTTGGTCATTTTTTTATTACATCAAGTTGGAAAACTGTGAGCTATATACTCCTTTAGAAGCCAATGCCTAACTAGAGTATGTTGGATTGGAACAAACAATACTTACTGTACTTAAGAAATAGTAGATTCATGTGCTTAGGAAATTGCACATTCAAGTACACCAGTTGTTTTACTCATGTATCTAGGAAGTTGCACCCGTTTACACGTTAGCCAAGGAAATAGCCCACTTAGACTATTAAGAGTGTGCATGCGTGTGTATTAAGCATAAAAAGCAACTAAATGAGAAGGTCTTTCCGTTCAGAATTTCTCACTAAAATATTCTCTTCATTTAGTAATTTCATCTTAAATCTCCCCTTCTAAATTCAACATATACCCACACTTATTAGCATCCTTATATGAAAACATAATATTAAGGGTTAAATAGCTATTTAGGATCAATAGCTTTAATGATACCTCAAAATAATCCAAAATGTGAGTAACATTATACTTGAAAAACAGAATATATGTATTAGAAACATACCTTAACAGTGGAACCTTTAATGTCAGGTGCATGCTTCATATATGACGATTTGGAAATCCCTTCAATGAAACTTGCACCTCTAGTACTTGTTGAGACCTTATTAACTGAGGCACCGCATGCATCAGTCATAGCAACATCGTGATCAGAAGGACTAGCTGGTCCATTTTCCTTAGAAGAAGTCCGTTCAGAAATATATTCCAAAGCAGCAGCTATATTCTGTAGAAGCCAATCTTGAACTTGAGTGGCAGGAACAGGAACAGCAGGCATGTCAGGGTCTGAATTTGCAAAAAAGGGAGAAAATTGACTGAAAGAATTTCCTTCAGATCCCTTGTCTCCAAACTGAATTAGAAACCCAAGGTGCTCAAATCTTTCCATGGTTAAAACCTATCAATTAAACAAAACAATATTAAGATAATAAACTAAAAGAAAAACATAAATTTGATTCAATAAAAAATAAATTGCTGTAATGAAACATTTAATCAAAGACAAATTAAAAAAGGCTCAAAAATTCATTAATCTTTTTAGTAACAAACTATATGATCTTAAGAGTCAATCTTACTTGGGAGGGAAAAACTTCGGAATGCACCACTTCCTAAAACTGTCATGACACAATGAACGGTGGTAGCATTTAACTATGTGATAATCAATGCCTCAGCAAGTAAAAGAAATCGAATGTTGCTGTAACTCCACACTCTACCATATCCTTTAATTGTTATGTTATGATTACTAATTACTAATGACAGGCAAATGCACAAGGTAATATGCAGTGCCACATGCATATACAGTAAGAAATAATTAATTAGTGCACAGAAGTGAGGGGATTAGCATTAAAATCAAGAGAAGTTGGCTTCGGATTAACAAGAAAGAGCAGATGCTGGTATCCTAAACAAATTAAACTATAAGTTGTCGCAATAACAAACAAGAACAAGGAAATGGCCAGCAACCAGCTTGCCTGTTTTTATCCCTCAACTCAAAACAAATAAATAAATAAAAGTTTATTGTTTTTTTGTCGGTAGAGTTGGAGCAGTCATGCTAACTCTCTAGTGCATGATTCATGACATGTATATAAATAGATCAATTCAATTTCACTCATTATTAGTACAAATTATCAGTCGGCACATCACTGACCAGAAGATCACAACCCCCGGCAACTCTAGAAGGCAAAACAGATCAATGATAAATTTGTATCAATTAGTCATAATAAAAAAGTATGGATTTCATGCAAGAATTTCAACCAACATAGAGGCACTTGCACAATATTCTTATCTTACATGAAACCCTCCATGGCCAAATAAATCAAACAAGAGTGAGACAAACTACAGAACCGTGTTTTTTGCAATGCTCACAATATATCACAAAAACCGAGTAACTAGTTGTAAACATACAGAACGGTGACACAGGAGGGGAGGGTAATCTGCTACAAAATTCTTAACAGCGGATGTCTTCAGAGTTTATGTTCAGACAAAATTAATAGCAATGAGCAAACAATGTAGTAATGTGATTAAGTAATAAATAAATAATATCATTCTACAGGAGCTAAGCAAAAGTTGGACACCAGAACAAGCATACAACAAGTGATGCAAAACTACTTTCCATGGCATTCAAGATCCCTTTTATTGGTTTGCACGGAAAATCGTGAAAAACACTATTTCAATTACAAGAATATATCCCAAAGATGAAAATAAAATAAATTTAAGAATAATAAACACACAATGCTGTTATAAACCAAGTATTTTGAATTGAAAAAATGAGAAAGAATGAAAAGCATTCAATAATACAACAAATTAACAAACCAGATATTCTACGCCTTCTCCATCCACAGGCTCTGCTAGAAGAGACAGAATGTTAGCCAAGTGTTTTTGCAGAAATGACAACTGATGCGCCTCTTCATCAGTCTGCGATGGCATAAACCGCCTACTGTTGCTGCGCACAAGCTGCAAAACACTCAACGTCAGAATCAACACATTTTGTACCAAATCAACGACACAATCACTCAAAACAAAATTATCAGCAGTTTAAGATGGAAATCAAACAGAAATTAATCATAAAGAACGAAACAGCAACGAACACCTGCTAAAAAAACTAATCCAGGGGTTCAGATGTGAGAGTCACTACGATAAAATTAATCCTACATTATAGTAACGAAGCAATGCATTGGTCCGGAACAGCACCATCGTACCTAGTAGCGCTTAATAACAAATCGAATTACCTCACAACAAATGAAAGAATCGAAAGAAAACGGAAAATTCACCTGAAGCGGCGAGAGGGCGGACAAGTAGCCATCGAAGGCGGAAGTGGAAGGCCAGACATCGGCGACGGCAGCGGAGTCCTTGTGCGTCCGCGGGAGGAGCCTCTTGTAGGATTGAATGTAGAGGAACAGTAGTAGATCATGGACGTCGACGCCGACGGAATCGGCTTCGTCGAGCTTTGCGGCGACAAGAGGTTCGGAGTCGGAATGCAGAATCGAGGCGAGCGTATCGAGGACGAGTCTGGCATGCTCAATGGAGATCTGCAGTGCCTCGGAGATGGCCGCTGAGCCGACTCGCTGGTTGGAGGATAACTGTAGAAGCTTCCGCTTCAACGAAATTAGGGTTTGCGCGGGGTCGGAGAAGATGAGGCGTGGGATTGGCAGGAGGCCGTGCTCAAAGGGCTCCCGCCTTGGGTGAATCACGGTGCTAGAGTCCCTCGCCAATGAAGAAGACGTGCATGGCTCCGTTGGTTCCGTCATGGCAACGCAGAGAGAAAATTCATGCGAGAGAGCGAGAAGAGAGAGAGAGACAGAGAGAGAGGGAGGGAGAGAGTTGCAGATCTTTGAATCGGGAGGAATTAGAGGGAGAAGAGAGAGATGCGGGTGCGTTCTGGTGGGGTTCACCGCATGGTGTGTTGATACGTGGCGCCTTCTTATTGGTGTAGCAACAGTTACCATTTGCTGAAGCTTTGCCCTTTTACTCTGAAATTGCATTAATGTAATTGTACTTGATGGTATGCATCTTAGATGTGTTTTTCATTAATAGATTAATAGATGTGTTTTTTTAATTTTATCCACTCACAAAAAATGCCTTTTTTTATTAATAACTCATTTAATAATTTATACAATAAAAATATTACTAATATAAATTTATTGTGATTAAACACTATTGAAATTATAAATTTTTAAGAGAGGTTTATTAAATAAGTTAAGGGATTTAAAATTTTTATAATCTACAACTATATAGAAATACTTACTTTTTTGTAATATGATGAAAT
The DNA here is from genome assembly GCA_013389735.1 of Phaseolus lunatus. Lineage (NCBI taxonomy): Eukaryota > Viridiplantae > Streptophyta > Magnoliopsida > Fabales > Fabaceae > Phaseolus > Phaseolus lunatus. Next base: position 34,995,421 of record CM023857.1, on the reverse strand, counting down.
TTCTTGAAAAATGAGATATATTAAAATTTATTATTATCAATAAACTTTAATTAATACTAATAATACTGTTTCAAAAAGTAAAAACTATTTTGCCGTATATAATTACGTATTTTATTTTATTCTTACACCTTATTCCATAAATTTTAATTTTGTACTTATAAATACATTTTTCGAACCATTAATGTTCCTATCTTTATTCAATGAACTATTTTTTTATTATTTAAATTTTACTTATTTAATATAAGTACGAAGGTTAAATTTTATTTTGAATATATATATATATATATATATATATAATTGATTTTATTTTTTAAAAAAAATAGAAACTTTGTAAATAAAGAAATTAATGCATCTAGTATATTTTATATTAACTTATCTTAACGACTGATACTATATTTAGTTTTGAAAGACTTTTAATGACTGAAAAACATTTAATCAGAGACTACATTTAGTTTCTTTTTTTAAATTAAGTTATATTAATTATGAAGGATTATCAATATTTATTAATACTGATTTTATTCACTTTTGATTTCTAGTCAAGTATTCTTTAACCTGTTTTCAAGCAAAACTTCTCGAGCATTATTCTTATAATAGTCTTTCGAAATTTAAACTCAGCTCCACAAATAATATTAAAAAAATTTCATTAAAATAACATATTTTAAGATGGATATAAAATCTCATACTTAGTCTAGGCTTTTTTTTTAGGTACTCTTAGAATTTTATAACTAACTACAGAAAGCTTCTTGAAGATTTTGTATTAATACATGCTTGTTTTTTCTCTCGAAAATGATAATGTATCTTTATGTCATCTGCAATTCTTATATGAGAAATATCAAGTTAGTTTAAATGAAAGTTTGAATATAATTAATAAAAAAAAAATTAAAAATTATAAATACTTTTTGTCTAATGGTTTTATAAAATTCTTCACAAAACTTTTTGAAAGGGATAACCAAGATCATGTGTGTAAGAAGGTTCACTAATAACACAATTTTTATACTAAGTCGTCTTATTCTGAGTTATATCTATTTGTCTAATGTTTACAAGTATTATATTATCACTTATAACAAATATATAAAGTTTTTCCAAGCTATTCAAGTATGCAATTCCTGTCAAGATTAACGCATGTTTTACTGGCAAGATTCAAGTTGAATTAAATTGATGCATATTCAATCTGTTTTAGCTCTGTGTGAGAATTGAATGGTGATAATCTTTAGATAACTTGTGAAGAATTCAATGGTGGAAGAACTTTGTTTGGCGTATCAACCGCTTTTTATTTGTTGTTTTAATCTCTTTTTATATTTTTTGTTAAACAATCTCAACCTTTTTTTTTATCTTTATTATTATTGTTAACTTTTCTTACTTGTGGATGGATTATGAATACTGATTTACTAATTTTACTATTAAATTCGTTAGGAGACGACTTGGGGTCATCTGATCATAATTATACTATCATCTCTCAAGCGTTAGATAGATTTACTGAAATCATTTCAATCTGACAACAAAACGACAACAACCACAACCATGTTATCCCCATAATCAGATAAACTGACTTTTATTCTGGTTGCTTTAACTGTTTGTGTATCATACAACAAGGACTTCAACGAATCATTGATCGAACATTTCATGGGTGACATGCCCAACACGACTTTCATAAAGCCAATAAACGCTCTTTAAAATAGTATGATTAATATAGTCATAGTATGGAATAACACCTGAATTCCAAAGTTAACCCGATAGTCTACCCTAATTTAGGTCCAATATCAGAGGTTCATCATAACTCTATAAATAAGCACATCAATCAAGACAAATGTACATATTAAATAGTATTTATTATTCTCACATACTGAGTTCTAACTTAGGTATCAAAGTGTCTTTTGCAGGTACTTTACTTTAATCGATCAAAGACTATAGATATTGCGATGTACCAACCAGATCAGCAACACAAGGAAATAAAAGGAGAATCGAGACCTTTTCTTTGTCCTTTTGTAAGAGTAAAATTTGGATTGGATCACTTGGGTTGTGTAAAGATTATTTAGGCTATGTTTGCTTTTATGAATGTACTGTTCACAAGGAAAGAAGTGAGAGGATATCAGTGGTTTGGATCCAGGGTTTTGCAGAAAAGAAGAGGAGAGGATATACCTGTGAACAGTAAATATCCTCTCCCCTCAAAATGAAGAGATGTAGAAGGAAAGCCACATCAGCATGTGTTATTTCCAAATTTACCCTCATTCATCTACCAACGTTTTTAATATTAAAAAATAGTATTTTTTTAATTTTTTTTCAGTATTTTTTTTTTCATTATTATAAGGTTTTTAATAATAAAAAATATTATTTTTTATTTATATAAGATCTGATTTTTTTTTAATTTTATAATGCATGTTTAATATTTATAAATTACTTGAAGTTTGGTTTTTATTTAATTTGTTGAATACATTTTTTTCTAATTATAATTTTTAAATTATATCTATTTATATATTTATTTTCTAATTTTAATTTTTAAATCTACGATATGTGAAAGTTGTTTATTTTTAAACAAAAATAACTCATTTCTTTATTACAAATTTTTAATAGGTAAGGATAAATTTGTAAAGTAATATTTAACAATTTAAAAAAAAAAATTCCCTCACAACTATCACATCACTCACAAACTCCCATAAACTTTCCTCACACATCCACTCTAACATACCTCAATTCAAACACTCTCACTTTCTTCACATTTTCTTCTCACATCTTCACACATCCATTCCCTCAAATCCTCACACATCCCGTCCTCAATCCAAACACACACTTAGTGTTCGATTATTGAACTTTGATGAATGAAGCAAATGCTATGATCGGAGGTTTGAAGTGCTAAGTTAGGAAAGAGGCTATTTGAAAGTAGAATTTACTATTTCTATGACCAATAGTCCCTCTTTGATTACAACTTTCAATATATTATTGGTCATTTATGCTCTCTTTGGATTGAGGAGGGGAGTTGTGAGGAGGGGAGAGAGTGAATTTGTGAGAATTAGAGAGAATGTGTGAGGATATGCGAGGTTGTTTGGATTGAGGGATGATAGAGTGGATTTGTAAGGATGATTTATTGTAAATTTACAAATTTATCCTTATTATTAAAAATATTTGAATAATAAATTATGATTTTTTTTTTGTAAGTTTGAATTAATTAAATATTTTTAATATATAATATTCATAATTAATTATATTTTTTAATAAAATATTAGAAAATATTAGAAAATATTTTTGTGTTAAATTGAAATAAATTTATTAAATACATTAAAATTTATGAAAATAATATTTATTATTATATTCATTTGTTATTTTATATAAATATATATATATATATATTGTTGATATTATAATTATATTTTTTATTTTTTTATTTTTATTATTTATAGTTATATGTTGTTATTAATAGTATAATTAAATATTTTTAAAATTATAAATAAATTAATGTAATATTTAATTTTGTATATTGTAATAAAATGCATGTACAATAATATTTTGGTAAAATACAATAATTTTACATCAATTCTCACAAATCTCTTCATTTTGTGAAGAGTGAAAAAACCCACTTACCCCTCTCCCCATCTACTCCTCCACCCTTAAAATCCTTAAAACAAACACAAAAAAACACCCCCTCCCTCCTCCCTATGGAAACAAACACACCCTTACATACTGTTTGGTTCCAAAAGTGGTACTGTTGTCGATGACGGAAGTCTCATTACCACTCCGTTTGCTTCCAACTTTGCATGCGAGTGAGGGAGGAGGTGCAGAGAAAGTAGAGGAGGTTTGCCATCTTCTCCAAAATGAAGAGAAAGTAGAGACTACACAGCGAGTGCCACGTCATACGTATGAACTTACCCTTCTACCCTTGCTTTTCTCTTCCATGCCACGACAAATCACTCCTTGCATTCACTGTGCATGGCTGGAGATTCCTGAGTGAGATTCTTGACTTTGCCTCAGGAATCGTTTGACCATGGAAGGGTGTGGAAGGCTGTGAGTGAATGCAGTGGTTAAGGGCAGTGAATGCAGTAGGTGTGCCATAAGTTGCTTCTTCACTCTATAAAACTATGCCTACATGTTTCAATTCAGTCATCCAAGAAACGCAAGTTACTCATCACATGCAGTGATTCCTACATTGGTTAACTGGGCTTGGAGAGACTCCTAAGGCATCATAGTGGTAGGGGCTCACTTACACAATGCTTCGTTCATCTCAGGTAAAGTTTTTCTGCATTTGAAATAGAGCATAATCGATTAGGTATAAAAAATGCGTGCCTACATAATCGATTATACACTTAAAAGTAGTTGATAATCGATTATGCATATGCAATAATCGATTATCTATGAAGTTGGAGGCACATAATCGATTATGGATGAAGTTCAAAATGGCACATAATCGATTATGTGATTTGGCTAATCGATTATGCCTGATTTTTGCCTGGTTGAATAATCGATTATGTGGGTGATTTTCTTTGGTTAATCGATTATGTGGGCACAACATGCATGTGATAATCGGTTATCTTCTAGGTTTTGTTCTTGAGATTTCTCATTTTTGGTTTTTCTTTTTTTTTTTCAGGCAGTGCTTTGTTTCTGTGGTGGTGCTTCATCCTAATTTTCTTCTGCTACTTATCTTCAGGTTTTTTTTTTGAATTTTATTTGTATTTTAGGGTTGTTTGATTTAAATTTGTTGTTTACATTTTTGACTATATGTTTGGATGATGATAGTTTTGTAATTTATTTTGTTTAGGGTTTAGAGTAATTATAGTTAGTAAATTAATTTTGTGCTTCTGCACATTATTGGGCATAATGTAAAGAATCAAAGTATGTCATTCTTTTTCCATCGGTCTGGAGAAACAGTATCCCGTCACTTTCATAATGTTTTGAGTGCAATTTTAAAGTTGGAGGGGGATTTCTTAATTCAACCAAATGGAACGGTTGTAGAACAACACATCCTTAACAATAGTCAATTTTATCCCTACTTTAAGGTTTGCTTATGATAACATTACTTTAAATTATGTATTATGTTGTATTTATTTTGTGTATAATTAAAGTTATGAATTTTGGTTGACATTAGGATTGTTTAGGGGCCATAGATGAGACTCATGTACGTGTTAAGGTTGCACGTGCTGATGCACCTCCTTATCGAGGCAGAAAAGATTGGCCAACCTAAAACATATTTGCAGGTTGTGACTTTGACATGAAGTTCACATATGTCCTGGCCGGTTGGGAAGGAACTGTCTCTAATTCAAGGATATTGAAAGATGCTTTGGTACGAGACAATCCTTTGGTTATTCCAGAAGGTTAGTTTGAGGGGATTCGGTGTGCAAAACAATAAATAGGTTATAGTACTATATACTAACGCAACTTTCCACAATCTTCGTAGGAAAATATTATCTTGGTGATGCAGGTTTTATGTTAAAACCAAATATAATAACACTTTATCGCGGGATTAGATACCATTTGAAAGAATATTCGCGAAGAGGGCCACAAAATGCTAAAGAGTTGTTTAATCTTTGACATTCATCACTTAGAAATGTAATCGAGAGAACATTTAGGGTGCTGAAAAAACGATTTCCAATAATAGCCAGTGGGACTGAGGCCCATTATGATGTCGATACTACGACAAAAATTGTTTTGGCTTGTTGTATTCTGCATAACTTTCTGCGCGGGGTTGACAATGATGAGTCTCTAATTCAAGAAGTAGATCATGAATTGTCACAAGAAGATGTACAACCAACCCCTACCCATGCTCGTGACCATGATTATAGCCTAGGGTGTCATATTAGAGACACTATAGCAAACGAAATGTGGCAAGATTATGTAAACAATTAATTTGATTAATGAATATATTTTATAATTTGTTCCAATGCTTCTCATACTAACTTGATTTGAGTATATTAGATGGATCGCGGGAAAAATGTTGCTCTACATTCATCAGGTGGTTGTCGAGAGTTCACTAAGTGGACGACAGAGATGGACCTAATTCTGCTAAATGCAATGATTGAAGAGGTACGTCGAGGTACCCGAATTGATGGTAGTTGGACCACTCAGGGATATGCTAACATTGTTATGGCTCTACACGATGTTGGACTAACAACTATGAAGAAAAATCATGTAAAAAATCGTCAAAAAAGCCTGAAGGACAGGTGGAGGGAAGTACATGATTTGTTTGGTGGATTGAGTGGTTTCGCATGGAACCACACCACCACACGTTTTGAAGAGGAGGACGAAGTTTGGAATGACTTGATCAAGGTAAGATGATAAGTATATTTCACAACAAATACATTTCACCGCACATTTATGAACTTGTACTAATATGTGACATGTGTTTAGACCAAACCATCTGCCGCAAAATGGCGTGTCAATCCCATTCGCCATTATAACCTAATGGAGGAGTTATGGTGTAATGACAAAGCCACCGGAAGTAGGGTCAGGACAGCCCAGGACATCAATTCAAGTCCTGACATAAGTAATTTTAGCATCAACCTTGAGTCTGATAATATGGATTATATCCCTGAGCAACCCAACTTTAAAGAGGCAGATGACTACGTCCCACGATCACCTACTGCTCATATTCAATCAAGTGACACTCCCTCAAATACTCCTTATATGCCTTCTGCGGGCTTTGCGGGCACATCCTCGTCTCGAGGATCAAAAAGAAAAGGGCCCACCATGGACGAAATTGATGAACATTTCGCTTTGTTGAATACAAATCTGCAAGAATGTGTTTCCTCAATGAAGGATGCCAATAAGAATGGCTCTGAGTTGGTTGACATTGCTCATGCATAAGCAACCGCAGCACAACATATAGTTGCGGAAATTACACGAAGAAACGACTTATATGCTGAGCATGTACACCATAATCGTCGCCATGCATCCTACCAATACTCTGAGTCTGATATTTGGGCAATGCTAGTCGAGCTTAACATCCAAGATGAACAGGTCATGGATCAATGCTACGAGTTTTTATATGAGCATCCAGGAAGAGTTAAACAACTATTTGGGATGCCGTATGAGCGTCGCATGACAAAGTTGTTCGCATTTATGACTAGGCGTTGATTTATTATCTGTGCGTTCGCGTTGCCTTTGTGTGTTTCTGCTATGTGTTCTTCTTTAATCTGTCCGACTATGTTTGTTTTGTGATATTATGATAAGAACTTTTAATATTGTACTTGAACAATTCTACTATTGACTTTTAATTGGTGATGTAATATTTTGTGTATGAACTTCTTCTATTCTATTTCATAACCAATATTATTATGTTCGTGATATTGTCATTTACTTTATAGAAGGTTATAATTGCATTAGACATGGCATCATCATCCCAGAAACGCCACAGAACCCGTACGGGTAAAGCTGTAGCAGAAGATCATGTCATTCCTCCTCCCCCAGCAACACATATTGAAGAAGTTATTGATTATTCAAGATACTTTAGTACAAAACGTCAAATGACGATGTTTGAAAATCTATTTCATGGAAGAACAATCTTATCACCAAAAGCTATGCATACTCCATTTTTTGCTACTGCAGGGTTTGAATTCCAAAACCTTCTGAATTTCCAAGGTGTTCAAGCTTTTCTTGGAATAAAATTTCCATATTATGAAGACTTGGTTAGAGTATTTTATACAAATATGAAGGTCACACCTATTGGTCACCTTTGTGTTGAGATTTGCGAAAAGCGAATAAACATTACTGAAATGGATTAGATGAACATTGTCAATCTCAGGTATGACGGTGTTAAGTTAACTCCTGGGACCATCCCTGAGGAAGTCAATTTTGATCGAGGACTAGCATTGTCGTCCATGATTCGGGAAGATGTTCAAGGTCAAAATGCCAAAAATGCCGGTAGTTTGAAAATGAATGACAGACTATTACATTATACATGGGTGCACATCTTATGCCCTCGTGGGAGCAAATTCGCACAATTATTGAATGAAGATATTTTCATGCTCTGGTGCATCAAAAATAATATAATGATTAATTGGCCTCATTACATCATCCAACACATGATTAAATGTAGGGATGCCTTTGCCATATGCAATTTTGATTACACGGATCTTACAGGTGTATGGCTTCGACTTGTCAAATGAGTCAGCAATAATGCTAGGATGGAATCATTATTTTGGGAAAAAGAGTATGAGGAAATTAAATATATTCCAAGTCAATGGCGTATGACAGCTTGGTAGGCCTCACCAAGCAGACGATGAAGATGATGAAGAGGATCAATTGGCACAACAAGATGTTGGGGGTGGTGAACCTCAGCCCGCAATCCCCAACCAAATGGAATTGTTAACCCAAATTATGACCGGCATACAGAACTTGAATACTCGGATGGACCAGGTTCAGGATACTCTGGCTGACATTCGATGTCATCAAGGCCATTGATGGTCTTATCATTATGTTATTGTCATTATTATTTTTATTTTTATTTTTCATGTTGAACATTAATGACTTCTTTGTTATTATTATTTAATATTAAGAATTTATGGTAGTTTTCATGGAACTTACTTAGATAATGATATTGTTTTCAATGCAACTTTTATAACATTTCATTTATATTATGCATAAATAAAATTTGGGCTGATGACATAATACGGAACTTCAACAGCATTGCTTAAGTCGTCTTCAATGTCTGCGTATTAGAGCACATCATCGCCTAGTTGTACCGGGTGTGGTGTGCAAAAACCTCATACTTTTACCCATTCTACTACGAACAGAACTGCTTTCGTTCCTCCTAATTGTCATTGTGGAGAGTTTGTTGTTTTGAGAACAGCAAAAACAGAAAGAAAAAAAAATGCTGAAAAACGATTTTGGGGTTGTCCCAAGTACAAGGTAAAATTTGTTAAATTACGTTTCATAATCGATTAAGAATGCTATTTTAAACTTATTCATTGTTCAATTTTATTCTTTTCTTCAAAACATATTACAAGTGACATCGTCCTAGGTTGTAATTTTTTCAAATGGTGCATTGAAGATATGAAAAATATGCAATTATTGTCAGACAACAGAGGCAGATATGTCTTCTAGAAAACCGTTTGAAGACCTCCACAAGAAGGATTAAAATGTTATTAGTGGGGATATGTTTTTTTTTTTCTAATTAACATTAGTATGTTCTTCATTTTTACATAATTCTAAAATTACAAACAAATTAACATGTGTTTATCTCTTTCCAAATCAAATGTAATGACTTTATATTATATATTTTGAAAACTGCTTAATATTCATGTTGTGTTCTAAATATTCATTTATTTTTAAAATATATTGATTTTGTTAATGATAATAATGAAAATCATTATTACTAATCATTATATATATATATATGTGTATATATATATATATACAAAATAATTTAAACAACCATAAATAATATTAAAATTATCAACATAAATTAACTTAAGTAAGAAAATCAATTTCAAATAATAAAATAGAAAATAATCAATTTTGCCTACATTTATAATTATATTTAATTATTTTGTTGAATTTTACTTTTTTTATTTATAAATTAAACTTTAAATTATTTTAATTAACTAAAATATAAAATATGCACAAAATTAATAGTTACTTATTTTTTTTATATAAAAGGGTAAATTTGTAATCTTACAATTTACACTATACAAAATAATTTAAAATACTCTTACAACCATCACTTCACTCACGCATTTCAATAAATTTTTCTCACATATCCACTCTAATATACCCCAATCAAAACAATCTCAACTTTTTTCACACTTCCACTTTTTCACACCCTCAACTTTCTACTCCTCCATCCCCTTTAATCTAAACAAAGCATTAATGTTATAAAAAGTTGAGAAACACATTGGTAAAAAGGACCTCTATTTTCAAATATGGATTCTGAAAGTCCTTTGATAGCAACTTGACTGGAAGTGACAAATCGACGAAGAAATGCTAATAATACACCTAAAAAATAGGTACATATAATAATCACATTGTAGAATTTGGAAACAATTCATCCCATGGTCAGTGGTAAGATTAAGAACAGACATGTGAAACACGAAAATGTAAGCAACATCCAATCTCTGAACTTAGGAATAATGAGCAAAAATCACTTTCACTGCATCTTATGCTTTCTGTTGAATCTTATTCAAACCATGGAAATTAATTGCACAACCTTGTGTCGGTTGCCATATTCAATTTCAATTTCTCCACTTTCAATGTGGCTTGCTGTTATTCAACGAAAAACCAAAATAAAAGGACGGAACATAATTAGCGAAAGAGAAGGAAATTCAAGATGTTAGTGAAGAAAAAAAATTGTACTTCAAATGAACCAATTAAGAATTTGGATTTTCTGCTTTTTTTTATTCTTCTACTATATCTTTAACATATATGGATTTTAATATTTTTAAATATATTAAAATTAATATATTTTAAAGACAAAAAAAAAAATCAGCAAAAAATTTGAAATCTAAAATTAAATTAGCATCGAAATTCTCGTACACACTCCAAATAGTTGAAAATCGTTGCTTATTTTGTACTCTATAGTCGACAATATCTGAATAAAAAAAAGTGTAACCCAAAACTCAAAATACTATATATATATATATATATATATATATATATATATATATATATATATATATATATATATATATTTTCAAGTGAAATGAAGATCATACATCAATTAAATTGTAGTTGAATCAGCTTTTAAAAGTGATAATTCTTAAAAAATTAATTTTGGTATTTATTCATTAGGATTTTTTTTAGATATGATATTATTAAGTTTTTTTTTATATATTTTCTTATGAAAATCAAAATTTTACCACAATAAACTATATAGTAAAGATTTATATTAAAAATGAATGTAGGATATTTGTATTTTAGTTAGAAAACCGTATAAAAACTATAAAAAAAATGTATATTAGTTTTCTCCTGTTCAATCATTTTTATAGTATTTTAATTCAAGCAATTGCTCGGGGTAAATATTTTGGGGAGTGTTATAAATATATTCTTTAATACTCTTTTTATTAAATAAAGTTAATTGAAAACAAGATAATGAGAAAAAATCATCAAATAAAGTGTAAAATCCGCCAAATTTGATGTATTTAATAAATTTTAATCAATAAAAATTGTGCTTTAGAGGATGTGCTTTTAAAAATTCTTGAACATTTTTGCATATATAATCATATAATGTCATAAATTAAAATCATTTTATTATATAATGTCAATTAATTAAGACAATATAAAAACAACTTTTAATTCAATTTTGTTTTGAAGACAGTAATATAATTATAACAATTATGGTTTAATGGATATAAAAAAAAGGCAGCAACCAAATTTTCTATAAGTTAAAATAAAAAATAATTCACCTTTACTACACATTAATGTATCTTTTCTTAAGGTGTGGGTAATCAAAACTATGTTAAGAAGTTTAAAGTTAAGTTTTGTATTTAAAGTAACCTTCATAGGGAGTAAATTTGAAGAGACAAGGATGAATATTATTAAACTAATTAGTTTAAAATATATTTTAAATTAAAAAATATTTTAAATTTTTTGATGTATTTAGGGATTTTTGTGGGGACTAACATAAGAATAATGAAGATTTTGAAGCATGTGATTAAAATGTTTAAAAACACATTAGCAATTTAGAGACAAACATTTACTTTTTTTATAGAGAGGATGTGTCTCATTAATTTAGTGTTATCGTCTTTACTTTTTTTTTTTCATGTAATTTTTTATAATTTCTAAAGGGGTTGTGATCCGGTCGATCATCGGTATCTGATGACGTCAGCAACAGATGACCACGTGGGCCAGTCACAGAGTAACGCGTAGCATGAGATAGCAGATGAACCAGGGTGGAGATCGTTCAAGAATGACGATCAGTGGTCAGCTACGAGTGACCACCACCAGAAGATCGGTTCCTACTTGAGCGCCTGGAAGTAGAGCGCGAGAAGTGATGAAGCACCGATCAGTCATCGGTGCATACAGAGTGATCAGTCATCGGTGCATGCAGAGTGATCAGTCATCGGAGGTTCCTGGCCAACACGTGTTAAACTGGGACCCAGGCTCCCAGCGAGAACGTTACTCAAGGACCTCGCCTGTTTCCATAAGCAGAGCACGACAACGTGAAGAAGCGCCATCGGACATCGGCCAGGATGAAAGATACCTCGGTCATCGGTGTGTGTTGAGGTGACATTGGCCACGCGATGTGAACAACGTGACCAGTGATCAGTAAAGCGCCCAGAGGCAGGGAATGGCCTTAGTCGCGAGGCGACCACGCATGAAGATGAGAAGACGCAGTTAGGTGCAGAATCCTGCTGGGACAAGAACCCATCAAGGTTAGAGTCTCCCAGTGGGGTTGCATGTCTGCCACGTGGACGGTGAAGATGTTCCCAGAGAATAGGTAGGGCAGATAGGCACAGAAGTCGAGGGGTACAGAGGTACCCACGCAGCCTCCCCTGTCAGACTTTGCACTCAAGTGAGGAAGGCCTGCATGCAAGGTAGGCCTGGTGGTAGACAGCGGCGGTGCAGAGCAATCAAGTGGCCCTAGAGGTAGCCAGTAGGGGGCGACGTGGGTCTATATGAGGGAGAAGAACGCCAAACCAGGTATGAGATACGTAACCCAGAAATTAGACAAAGAGAGTTCTTGATGTTTCCTTGCCCAAACTGACTTGAGCGTCGGAGCTACACCGGCCGCCAGGGCGCCCCTCTGTGTTTGCAGGAACCGTTTGCTTCGTTCAAAGGGAAGCCAATCGGAGGAACAGACACGGACGCGGGAGGAACGCGGAGCCCATCCACGCTCGAGTCCGCGGCGGGATCAGGTTGTAAAATTGTGTGTGGTGGAGGGATACTAAAAATGTGTATGGTTAGATTAACAATATAATTGATTTTGGAAGATGATGACATGGAGAATGGATGATGTGAGAGACATAAGTTTTTGTGTTTAATAAGTGGATTGAGGAGGAGCGCTTAGCGGCTAATTAACCAAGTCTCTTTTTGGAGAAAGCAGAATATAAAGTAAGATAATGCTGAAGTGATAATAAGTGGGTGTCGAAATTATACTGGAGGAGAGGGTTTTTTTTTTTTTTATAATGATAAATTAATAATGTAAGAGACATATTTATTCACGTAATTATATCTTGACTTTGAAACTAATTGAATTTTCTATAGAATAATTAGCTTTATGAAGTTAAGTTAGGTTTAAAGTATATTTTTTAATTTGGTATTCATTTTCAAGTCTATTTTAATGAGAATTTAATGAACGTATTGTGTCACCCATTATTTGATCATCTATAAATATATGGTCTAAAGCAAAAGTTATTAGTTTTGGCGTGAGAAGTGTATTAGAAATTCCACATCGACTAAAGATTAAAACATTTTATTGTATATAAATGAATACAAACCTCACATTATAAGTCAGTTTGATGAGATTGAGTTAGATTTAAGTTCACTTCCTAATATTTAATAACCATTGAACATTTTTACACATAAATTTTAAATTTTAAACTTTAAACACTAAAAATATATAGACAATAATAGATTATGATATGTCTTGAATAATAAACAAATTTTGATTTTGTGTGAGAAGGTAATAATATGATGATTATAATAGACAATAACATTAGTGATGTGTTTGTTTTTAGTTAAATATTATACGAAGAAAGAAAGACATTATGATATTATGATGTTTATTTATATTCACTAATATTCATAAATTTGTGAACTTGAAAATGCGTTTAAATAGATTTTTTCAATCTTCATGTGTATAAAAAAATTCTGAAAAAGTTAAAATAAATTAAAATTTAACCATATTATCCTTAATTTTCTTAAATTAATCCATAAGAAAAATAATTTTTTTTAAAAAGTTAACATAAAATTATAAATTATATTATAACACATAATCAATTATGTAATAAATATAATCGATTATATAACTAAATTTTATAATTATAAATATAATATAATAAAAAAATATAATATGATAAAATGATATTTAAAAAATAAAAATAAAAATATTGAATATTAAATAAATTTATGTTATAAAGATATTTAATAATAAATATAATTATTTGTAATAAAAAGATAATAATAGTATTGATCATAAAAAAATAAATATAAAAAAAAATTATTATTTAATATAATAATAGTTTTTATTAAATTGTTATAATTATAAGTATTTAAATATTATTTATTTTTATTAAAATTTACTTTTAATAACTTTTTATGAGTAGATAACTTATATTTTTATCTATTAAAATACTAATTAATTATATTCATTATATTAAATTATTTTTTAAACATTTTTAATATTATAGTTTAATTTATAACGGAGAAAAATGTTTTTATGGAAATATTTCATATTTTTGAAAATAACGAATAATTTATAATTTTTTGAAAAAATAATTATTCAATAGTATCAAAAATAATTTATAAAATTTTAATTAATTTAAATTTGTAAAAAAATATCTCATATTTTATTATTAAAATATTTTTAAAAATAAATTTGTAAACTTATATTTTAAAATAAATTAAAAATTCTTTTACAACCATAAAAAAAATTTCAAATTCGTTTTACATATTTTAATCCAAACAACTTCACCTTTTTTATACTTTTTTTCTCAAATCATTTTAAATTCACTCTCACAAATTTTCACACTTCCTCACCCTAATTCAAAGACAACATAAAATAATAAAATAATAGTACGAGTATTATAAAATTACACTCATACACTTTGTTAGGTAATTATCAAAATAAAGAATAACTGTCACCATATTTAAATATAAATGAAATTTATTATTATAAATATTTCACTACTTTTAAATAAACAAAACTTTAATTCAATTAAAAAGAGTGTTATAAGAGTATTATATTTTCCGCTTAAATCAAATCAAGCGCTTGTAACTTTTATAAGCTGTTTATTAAAAATATAATTTCGTAGAACTTGTATTATTAAATAGTTGTATGCATAAATACGTGTTTGACGAGTTTATTTCGGTTTTGTTATAAGTTTTATACAAATATATAAAAGTTTCAACACGCGTGTATATTAAGAAAATTATGTTTAGTACTTTACACCGTGACCATTTATGCATTATTTGTTGTATTATCGATTTAAATTGATTAAATGTTGAAGACTAATTTGAGCAGTTGAGTAAATGGTGTTGAGCTTTATGCTCTGTGCAAAATTTGAAACAATAATAAAATCCATAACCGATTCAGAAATAATGCAGAATAAATGGTGAACAAACTTGGCCACTCAATTGGATCAATCGCCATCGTTAGTTCAAAAGAAGTATGATTAGTGGGTCACCCAAGACGCCATGCTTGCTTTATCTAGTCAATGTAGAAATGCACAGCTTACCAAATTTGCCACCATCATCAATAAATAATACTCCAAAAGTCTGACTCTTAAATTTCATCCTTATCTTTTTCACTTTTTCACTTTCATGTTCAAACTAAGAATATTTTTAATTTTACTTAATTATTATTATTTAAATAAAAACATTTCATGCAATATATAAATAGATGTGAATTTTATTTTATCATTTAATTTTATAAAATTAAATTAAATTAATTTTTTTTAATATTATATTTTAATTTTATTTAGGGATGACAAAACGACGCGGTCGTACAGGGTGATCCACAAGGCCGATCCACAACCCACTGAGAAAAATGCGGGTCGGACTGTCTATTTCGATTTGTTTAAGTTTATCCCGCATAAGTTGCAGTCCGTGTAGATTAAGTACGGGAGAGAACGAGCTGACATGTATGACCACATAACTTAAAAATTTAGAATTTTTTTTTTGCACTCTTATATTTTTTTCATGCAATCTCATATTTTACATTCTAGAATTTTTACTCACATCTTATTATGTGTGTGAGAATAATCTTGAGAGATAATTTATTTAATATATCTAAATAAATAAATTTATTCAAACTTTCTATTTAAACATTTATTTTTTATTAATTTTTTTAGAAATATATTTCTTATGTTGACTGATTCCCACGTTCGTAAACCAACTCTTATATAAAAATGACTAATAAAATCGCATTTATGTGAAACAAATCAATTCAACCCATTTTTTATAAATCAAATATAAAATAGATCTATACAAACGAGTCGATCCGACTCAAAATCCTGAACCGTAAACGTTCGAATTGTGATTTCTAATTTTATTTAGATAACAAACGAATATAAGGGTTAGTTATGAACCAGTAGTGAAAAGATAAACTCTATTATGAAACAGGGAGAAGTGATGAGATCAAATTTATTATGAAGTAGGTTTATGTATTAAAAAAAAAAAAAAAGAGTCTACGTAACTCATGTAACTTATGTAAGCTTCGAGGAGTTTCACACAAATACCACTTTATAGTCATTAGTTTTTCCTTGTAGAACAAGTGTTATTTTATTAAAAAATATAATAATAAATAGTTTTATGTATCAAATGAGTAGTTACTATTTAATTATAAATAAAATAAAAATAGATAAACAAATGTTTATAATGAAAAATAACCGCATAGATAAAATTAAATTATTAGTTTTTTATTAATTAAAATATTATTTTGTAAATTGTAACTTCTTTTGATCCTTTCAACATATTAACTGTTTTAAAAATAGTTTATTACTTTTCAAACTCTCTTCGTACTTTTTTATTTATTCAACCTCTATTCTCTATTATATTTTATGATACTTTTTTTGGCATAACTTTTATTAATTGAATTATATAAGAAATTCTCTTATTTAGCGATCTTTCTCTTGATTTTATATTTCTTAATGAATTTTAACTCAGAAAAATGTGTTAAAGTGTATTTTAACATTTTTATAAAAATAAAAAATTTAGAAATACTGATCTCATCTTGAGGACATCTCCATTGCAGGTCATACCTATTATCATAAGTGTAAGATCTAAGATAATATTTTGGTTTATAGAATTAAACGATTTATTTTTTATATCAAAAATATTTTTTGCTTCATTGAATTAGTCCATAATATTAAATATTTGTTGAAAGTGTATATCACATATCATGATGTCTTTATAAGAACCTTGCATAATATAAAAATATATATATAAGATCTTAAAAATTATGTAGGTTATTGAGACCATAAGAAATAAATTAATACTCTATCACTCTAGCAATCGAGATGTTCTTAAGAATGTTAAAACTCGGGTCACATTAATTCGCTATAAATTGAAGTAAAAACGAGTGAATTCAACTTGGCTTATTTTTCGGTAAGTCATAGACTCAATTTATCACAATTTAGTGGATTAAGTGATTTGACTTGTTTAATTTTGTTAATTATATGTGTATATATATATATATATATATATATATATATTGTAGTAAAATTAAAATAAATTAACGAACTCACCTATTTAAAATAATAGAATCGAAATATTCAATTATTTCACTAAATATTAATCACACTAAAAATAATATTATAAATATAATAAATCAATAAAAACATATTAATTTATATAATGAAATAAACAAATAAATTAAACATTCAAATTCATAACCCTCTTCCAACTCGAAAATTGAGTTAAGTAAACAAAATTTAATTTGACCTGCACTATATATATTTTTTAAGTTAACCCGTGATTAGAATAATAAAAAGTAAAATTCAAATTTGCATATGTAAGTGTTACTTTTCCTATTTTAAAATAACAGTTTATTAATCTTTATATTTAAAAATAAAAAAATTATTTTATTTTATATAGTAATTACATTAAAAGGAATAAATAATATTAAAAAATTTGTAAACATTATTATCTAAATTATGTCCATGGATTATTTTTCAATAAATATGACATTTTTTTAAAATGAAGAGTATAGTATCAAAAATGAACAAATATGGTGTGAATTGTGATGGAGTTACTTCGGAAACGAATGTGACACACGTGTGACTACCGCCCGAAATTGTTCACACGCGTGAAGCGGGTCCACCGCCACTCCACCACCCTGTACAGCAACAGAGGTCCAGCCAGCACTGTGCAAAAAGCAAAGAGGGCAACTTCTCTGTATATTTTGCATAGATTCATTAGATCCTAGCCCCACACCACCAACAAAGGCAAAACCAAAAACCAAAAAGCATACACCATCTCTTCTATTTTCCTCTTCATCCTCACACCTCACCCTTATCTCTTCCATCTCACAAACTCCATCTCCATTGTTTCTGCTTTATCAGCAAAAAGAAACCCCAACAAAACCATCCTCATTTCAGAAGAAACCCATTTTCTCCAAGGTAACAACATCTCAGCATTGTACTTCTTAAGCCTAAAAGCCCCTCCTTTATTTCTCTCTCTTCTTCTACTTCATGAGTTGGGTGCTACTGAAAATTTTCAAGGTTTTTTCTTTTTATTGAATTTGAAGCACCCATTCTGTAAAAAAATATTTTTGGTAAAAAAAATCTGGGAATATCTGTTGGAATGGGAAGAACACAAACCTGCATACGATAAGCCGTGTAGGTGTTTTTCTTTCTTTCTTTCTTTCTTTTTGGTTAAAATTTCCGTGGGTGAGTTGGGTGGTGTAGAAAGTACTGAAACTAGAGAAGTAAAGGTAATCCGATGGTGATGTTTGTTTGCGGAAAATAAGTAGTTGAAGGAGTGTCTTAGAATGCAGAAAGTGTGAAACTTTGAAGTGGAAATCCTTCATTTCATGGTACATTCTGTCGGCAGCTACCTGGGATATTCTAGGTTCAGATTGTTTTCGTGTCCTTTTTTTATTGATTAAAAAAATACTGTTTTTTTTTTTGTGTCGTGATTTTGTGCTTTTATTGAACACAATCGGATCTATATAATCTTAAGCTTACACACTCTTGGTGTTATCATAGATCTATGCTTGCAACTCTGTTTATTTATGCATTAATTATTATTATCTTTGAGTTTTCTTAACCTGTGTGGTTTGTGTGTTTTAAAGTTTCCCAAATATTTAGGTGACTCGATTTGCTAGCTTGTAACGGCTATTTGACCGTGTTTATGTTTTTTAGGCTCCTCGGAACCGTTGTGCTTTTATTTCTTTTAAAGCACAAGTGTTCCTACGAGTGGAAGAGTGGAACATTGAAGATTTGAAATAGTTGTGCCACAGCTTCCCTTTTTATTTGGAAAAAGGGTCTTTTGGTTCTTTGAAGCCAGAAGATGCAGAGGCCTCCGCCAGAAGATTTTCTGTTGAAGGAGACCAAGCCCCACCTTGGTGGGGGAAAGGTCTCTGGTGATAAACTTACTAGCACTTATGACCTTGTTGAGCAAATGCAGTACCTCTATGTGAGGGTTGTGAAGGCTAAGGACTTGCCTGCAAAGGATGTCACTGGCAGTTGTGACCCTTATACTGAAGTGAAGTTGGGGAACTACAAAGGCACCACTCGGCACTTCGAGAAGAAGAGTAATCCTGAATGGAACCAGGTTTTTGCTTTCTCGAAAGACCGTATTCAGGCATCCATTCTGGAGGTCACTGTGAAGGATAAGGATGTTGTGAGGGATGATTTCATTGGTCGGGTCTTGTTCGACCTCAATGAGATCCCAAAGCGTGTTCCACCGGATAGTCCTCTTGCCCCGCAGTGGTATAGATTAGAGGATAGGAAGGGTGATAAGGCGAAGGGGGAGCTAATGCTGGCTGTTTGGATGGGTACACAAGCTGATGAAGCATTTCCCGAAGCATGGCACTCGGATGCTGCAACGGTTAGTGGGACTGATGCTCTTGCCAACATTAGATCGAAGGTGTATCTGTCTCCTAAGCTTTGGTATTTGAGGGTTAATGTGATAGAGGCACAAGACTTGCAGCCGAGTGACAAGGGTAGATACCCTGAAGTTTTTGTGAAGGCTGCTCTGGGAAATCAGACCTTGAGGACTAGAATCTCTCAAAGCAGAACTATCAATCCAATGTGGAATGAGGATATGATGTTTGTGGCTGCTGAACCATTCGAGGAGCCTCTGATTTTGAGTGTGGAAGACAGAGTTGCCCCTAACAAAGAGGAATCACTTGGGAGGTGTGCAATTTCTTTACAAATGGTGGACCGGAGACTGGATCACAAACCTGTGAATACTAAGTGGTATAATATTGAAAAGCACGTTGTTATTATGGAAGGAGAAAAGAAGAAGGAAATCAAGTTTTCAAGCAAGATTCATATGAGGATCTGTTTGGAAGGTGGTTATCATGTTTTGGATGAATCAACTCACTACAGCAGTGATCTTCGCCCAACAGCGAAACAGCTGTGGAAGTCCAGTATTGGAGTTCTTGAATTGGGGATATTGAATGCTCAGGGTTTGATGCCAATGAAAACAAAAGATGGTAAGGGAACAACAGATGCCTATTGTGTAGCAAAATATGGGCAGAAGTGGGTGCGGACAAGGACAATCATTGATAGCTTTGCGCCCCGGTGGAATGAGCAATATACTTGGGAGGTTTTTGATCCTTGCACTGTCATTACAATTGGTGTCTTTGATAACTGCCATTTGCATGGTGGTGATAAGCCTGGAGGGGCAAAAGATTCCAAAATTGGGAAGGTAAGAATCCGTCTTTCTACCCTTGAGACCGACCGTGTCTATACACATTCCTATCCTCTTCTAGTTCTTCATCCAAATGGGGTGAAGAAAATGGGTGAAATCCACTTGGCTGTAAGGTTTACTTGTTCTTCTTTGCTTAATATGATGCACATGTATTCACTGCCTTTGTTGCCTAAGATGCATTATATTCATCCACTAACTGTTAGCCAGCTTGACAATTTGAGGCATCAAGCTACTCAGATTGTTTCAATGAGACTGAGTCGTGCCGAGCCACCCTTGAGAAAGGAGATTGTGGAATATATGCTGGATGTGGGTTCCCACATGTGGAGCATGAGAAGAAGCAAGGCCAACTTTTTCAGGATTATGGGAGTTTTGAGTGGACTAATTGCTGTTGGAAAATGGTTTGACCAAATCTGTAATTGGAAAAATCCAATCACCACAGTTCTGATCCATATCCTGTTCATAATATTGGTCATGTACCCTGAGCTTATCTTACCTACAATATTCCTTTACCTCTTCTTGATTGGAGTTTGGTACTATAGATGGAGGCCAAGACACCCTCCTCACATGGACACTCGTCTCTCCCATGCAGATTCTGCACACCCTGATGAACTTGATGAAGAGTTTGACACATTCCCAACCACCAGACATTCGGACATCGTGAGGATGAGATACGACCGGCTTAGAAGCATTGCTGGGAGGATACAGACAGTGGTTGGCGATTTGGCCACTCAAGGGGAGAGACTGCAGTCTTTGCTCAGCTGGAGGGATCCAAGAGCAACTGCCCTCTTTGTGATTTTCTGTCTGGTTGCTGCCATTGTACTCTATGTCACTCCATTCCAGGTTGTGGCACTTCTCACCGGAATCTATGTATTGAGGCACCCCAGGTTCCGCCACAAGCTTCCTTCAGTGCCTCTGAATTTCTTCAGAAGGCTTCCTGCAAGAACTGATTGCATGCTTTGAGTCATGGACAGTGCACAAACTACAAATGGAACCTGCTTTGCTTTCATTGTTCAGCACCAGATTTTGTGGTTGCATTTCATTATGTCATAGGATTTTCTGTTTTTGAACTTCGTGGTAGTAGTCCTGGTTAAATTTGTAATTTTTTAGGCTGTGAGTTGAAATTAACTTGTGTTCAATCAACTTGGTGTTTAATCAGTGCAGTAAAGTTTCTGAAATGGGAGTTTGAACCTACCCGCTCAAATGGCTATCGATATTATGTTCCCCTTATCTCCTCCTCTAATTGATATTGATAAACGAAAGAACACACCTACTACTACTTCTTTCAATTGTTTATTCATAGAGAGACCTTGTTCTTTGGTTTTCTCAGCATTCTTTATTGTCTATGACTTGGACCTCTGCAATGTTCTCACTGTAATATGCCATTTTTATCCAAAGTTATACACGTGGGTATCGATGTTCTAACATTTCTTTGGACCGCGACATTAAAATAAAGAAGTTGCATATTATAATGTATGCACTGTCCATGTTGGTTTGCATTATTTTATTTCAGACTATTTATTTTTGCTTCAGAGGACAATAATTCTATCAGTGGGACAGACATTAATGCTTCCGCAATAATTGGATCTTTCTTTTTATTTCTCGCCAATTGTTTTTTTTTTTGAAAAAGATGTTTGTGTTGGTTGAATATTAAATAAAATTTAAAAATATTTTAACTGAATTAAAAATAAAATTGTATTAACTAAATAAATGACCTATATATTTTTAGTTTCTGATAATATTTTAAATTTGAGATATTATATTTAAATGCTGGTTCTCTTTTTTTTATGGCCAGTTTCTGATTTCTATAGATGTGGGGGACTCATTCTTCTCTCCTCTTTTCTTTCTGTAGAATCCATCTCTTACTTTTTCTTAAAGAAATCTTATTTTTTTCTTTTTCTTATCTTTACATGCTGTAAAATAATTTTGTTGGTTGAGTTATTTGTGTTTTTATTGCAAAGTGTATGTATGGACAAAATCTACCTCTGCTATTCCCACTAGACTCAACTCAACTTTACTCTTCCCCAACAAAGCAACATGTAGCTCCTTTAGTTTCCTCTTCATGCTCCTACAAACTTACAGGTAAGTTAAAAGTAGGTAGAAATAAAGTGACTTTAAAAAAAATAATGGTAGTAATGGATATATTAAAATTATACCTAATAATAAAATCTGAAACAACAATAAAGCTATGTTAATAATTTAACTTTCATTTTATGTGCATTTATAGTGTGTTTAGTATAATAGAAATAGAGGAAAAGATTGGAAATATGAGAATAAAAAAAATGTTGGTGGTTTTTTTTTTAAGAAAAGGAAGTAAATTATTAATTTAAGATTAAGTTAATATGAATAAGTTAAGAAATATAATGTTTCTAATACAGAAAATTTTTATTTTTACTAATTTTTAAAATTTAAATAAGATAATTTAAATATTATTCTTTAAAATATAAAATCAAAAAAATTTGTTTTAAAGTAAAATCAAAACAAAATTACATAATAAATATTAATACAAACAAAATTAATCTTTTTAAAAATAAATTTAAATAAAATACATCATCAAATATAAGTTAAGCATAAATATATAAAATCAAATTATAAATAATTTTTTAAACTATGCTCGGTATAGTACCATAATTCATTTTACTTTCCAAACATTACATGCTTAATAAGGAAAAAAAAAAACACATGATCTAAAAATACATGTAAAATTTCATCTTTTTTCTTTCTCGATGTGTGACTAAACACTGCAATCAAAAGGAGAACCCAAAAACTAATCAATAAAACATGATCAAGCACTGCTTAGACGAACAATAAAATATACAAAAGTTATAAAAAAACATTTTAAAAAGAAAATTACAAAATTAAAGGATTTTATTTATACGCTAAAATTAATTTCTATACAAATTTAAAAAATTAAAAAATTATATGAGAATTTTTATATAAATTAATTTATACACATAAACTAACTTTAATTTTCAAAGAACTTTATTATATTATTCTATTTTAGAATTATGATCAAGTTTATCCAAATAAACATATAATATATTTCTGCCTCAAAATTAATTTTATTAAAAAAATAAAACACAATCATATATATCAATAAAAGCATATAAAATTTTATGCAATTTTTTAGAAATTTTATATTAGGAGTGTTAAAAAAGCTAAACTAAACTGAAATATAGTCGATTGAAGTGAATTAAACTATAAAAGAAATTAGCCAACTTTATTTAAAATCTAAACTAAACTTTTCTTGTTTAATTTTTAAAAAAAAATATTAAAAAGAATAATTTTATTAGTGACAAGGGTGACCGCTGAACTGCACTAAAATATGGTAACGTAAGGAAATTGAAAAAATAATTTATTGAAACTGAATTTAAACTAAAAAATATAATTTGATAAAATTAAACAGCTATTTCCACATTCAATTATCAAGTCAACTGCATACCAAAACGTTTAAATTCTTGACATATCCAACGTCATTTTTAACAACAATATATATATATATATATATATATATATATATATATATATATATATTAAATTTTAAGAATAATAAAATCTTAAAAAAATATGATAAGAACATTAAACTTAAATTTTTTTTATATAATTTTTGGTTTAATTAAATTTTAAGTCTCTAATAAATTTAGATATTTTAAATCGAGTCCCTAATAATTTTTTTTAGTCTATTAAGTCATTAAAAATTATATATTTTTTAATGAATTCCTGTTAATTATTTATTTTGTTAATTAAGTGACATAATTATTATATTATTTTATATTTTTTAATTGTCTATACATTATATTCTGTGTTAATATTAAATGACATACTTTTATGATTAACATAATAGATGAATTTAATTATTACATTAAGATAAATGAAAGAAAAAAAAAGGAAAACAAAATGAGATCCAAACACCATAATAAATAACTAATTTGATGGATTTGCTTTTAGTGTTATATCAACCAACAACTTCACTAACATATTTAACACTATCTTAATGGAGCAACTTCTTAGTGCATATCTACAATAACTCATCAACTCATCTTAACTACATGATTCAATAACTCATCTTAACTTCATGATTCAATAAAATTTGTAATACAAATCTTTCTTCTACTCAAGGATTTGATTTGATTTCTTTAACCAACAAATTGTGAACATTATTATCTATACCTATATATAAAGGAAATTTTCTATTTTAACTGTTATAAATTGTTTTCCTATTTTATCTTTGCTTAATATTTTATTTTATTAATTTATTTAAGTTATTTAGATATTTTATAATTTTAGAAATTAATAAAGTAATTTTTTAATTTTAAAATTTTAAAATATTTGGTATAAACGATTTTGAATTGAATAAATAGTTTTTAATGTTAAATTTTGAATATTCATTATTTCTCTTTCTTACATGTAATATTTTTTTAACTACCTTTTCCCACTTCTTCATTAACTTCTCATTTTAACATTTTAAAATTATTTTTGAATAGTAAAAAAAATAAAAAATAAAAAATAAAAATAAAAAATATAGAAAAAATTAATTTTTAAAGAAAAAAAAAATCCAAAAAATAAAAATAAAAAAAGTGTATAGTTAGTGACTGTGTTTCCACTGGTTATTATAATAATAATAATAATTATAATAATTATAATAATATTATGATAATAAGAAATGCAATTGATACTTCCATATTAGTTAAACAACTTTTACTTTTACATTAATTTGGTCCTTTAAAAAATCAGGTAATTTTAATTTAATAATAACGTTAACAACTTTCAGTTAACGATTTATAAATATATATTTTTTTTAATCTTTTAACTAGGCTATTAACTGCTTTTATCAAACTTTGATTTTATCCCTTAGTAAAATGAAGATCATTGATGAAAAAATATTATTGGTTAAAATAAATAAATAAATAATATTAGATATTAAAATTATTAGAACAATTGCCTTATATTTTTTAAGTATTTGAAACGTTAAAAACAAATAATGTATTAAATTTATAAATGTATTTATATTGATGATATAAAAATAGTTGACGTTGTAGCATGAAATCATACATTATCATGCATGGAAAGCTTTTTTCTCTCTCTAAGATAATTATTTTAAAAATCACACCTAAAATGATTTCGTTTTAATTAACAGTATAAAAAATGCTAATAATAAATGAAAATTAAACTCAAAATTTATTGACCAATTTTCCTAGTATGACTTGATAATTATTTTGAGAAATGTTAACAATATATTGTTTAGTTAAAACCATTTTATTACTGAATAAAAATTATATAAACTCGCTAGATACGCCAGATACAGTGAAATTTATTATATGTTTACTAAAACTCATAAATATTTTTTCTCAAAAAAAATTATATTTAAAAGCGTGTAAAATTATATTGATATTTCTCTTAATATTTTGGGGTAAGTTAGGAGGAGCTGAAACAGTTATATTGTGGAGTTTGAATGCTTGATTTACTTCTATTTTCTTCTTCTACCTCCTTGTATTGTAACACTGGAATAAAGAAAATGACTGTTTTATAAATTTGTTACAATTTTCTGAAAATACTAGTCAAAATATATTTAAAAGGTTTCTAAATTACATGTTTCATAAATATTCTAAAAAAAAATTCAAAATTGGAATTTCAAAATGCTAACTCTGCCACGTAGTGATCCAATATGAGCTACATGGACTTTTTGCAAATTTCCTCGTGCACCTCCATAATTTCTTCTTGCACCCATAATTTTGTAATTTTAAAAATACTCTTCTGAATTTGATTTTATAATTGGGAAGTCATTTTATGGATTAAAAATGAATTTTAAATTTTAGAATTTTGAATAAAAATTGACTTTCAAATTTTACAATTTATAAATATTTTTGTATCCAAAAAGATGAGTTTCAAGTTATAGAATTTAAAAGCCAACTTTATATTTCAAATTATATAATTTGAAAGTTATAATAATTTTTGAAGTGTAAAATTTAAAAATTAAATTTATATTCTGAATTTTATAATTCAGAATGCAAAATTCACTTCTAGTCATTTTTCTGAATTCAAAATTAATTTTTGAATTATAAAATTTAGAAGTCATCTTATATTTTAAATTTTACAATTTGAAAATTATTAAAATATAGAACTTCTCATGGAGGATTTCACGGCTGCTCTAGTTTATGGAGTGCAGGACTTAAGAGTCATTTTCATTTTACTAAGGGTAAAATGGATTTTTCACCTAAGGAGGTGCAGGAAGAAATGATAGAGGTGCAGGAAGAAATGATAGAGGTGCAGGAAGAACTTCCCTAACTTTTTTTCTGCATTCGTTAAAGGACCAATCCATAGTGAGATGAAAGAACAAGAACAAAAATATATCTGATTCTCTCTATCTGCCTGGAGAGTAACCAATCATAGTTGATAGATTAAAGACTATCAGAGATATAAATATTTTTTTCCACCAATTTTTTTAATAAAAAATAAAAATAAATGCTCATCAAATTACACTGATTAAATGAATTTCATTATTTAAACTAAAAAAATTAAATAAATTTGACTTAGCTATTTTTGTTAATTGTTTTTATTTTTATTTCAAACCCAAGTTAAACAAATTATAAAAGATTCAATTTTTAGATCTAGTTTTTTAATCAAATCTAAGTTAATCATCAACAACTCTTTTTTTAAAAAAATTTAAGTTTAAATTTAAATACTTTAAAAATATTAGTGTTTGGTCCTACAATCATACTGTGATTTTGTTCTCCCTCCGTAAAAAAATAATGGGTGATAGAAAAAAAAGGGAATTCAATAATGGTAATTTTGTGAGATATTAAAATAATACATATATATTAAAATGTTAGTCAGAATTCAATCAATTCTATTCTTTAGAATTTAAAATAATTACTAAAATTTTAATAAAATTTGAAAGATATGAGATATTAGAACATCTTCAATAATGATTTTTTAAGAAGTTTTTTTAACTTAAAAAGAAACAAAATTTAAAGAAATCCACCATTAAAAAATGATACATATATAACACTCTCTCTTTAAGTCATGAAAGAATTCACAAGCAAAGCTAAACAAATTCTCAAATAAAATGTATTTGAAAAGTGAAAATAAAAAAAATATAAAAGTATGAATTTTGTAATTTATTTTTTTATATATTTTTACCATGGGAACAAAACTGGGTATAGATTTTGATAAAGGATTATGTAATCAACTTTCTTTGATTTATAAATATCTCTTAAATTTAAGCAACTTATGTATGTATGACATATATTAAAATAATATTTCATTAATAAAGTAACTCCCATTATATATTTCTCAGAATAAAAACACACAAACAATTTCATAAGTAGAATTTATTTGAAACATGATTAAGTGAAAACATAAAAGTACGAGTTTCTTTATTGTTTTTTTTTTTTTTAAAACAAATTCATATCATTGAAGCAAAACTCAATATGAGTTTCTTAAAAATATATGATGTGACATACTAAAAATTACTGTACATAATACTTCACAATATAAATATATTGTTTTTCTAACATTGTTTCCATTTAAATAATAAATTACACATCAAATATAAAAAAATAAAATGCATATATTTTTATTTAAAAAATATATAAAATGAAATTTAATGTAAATATTAATTTTGATTAATTAAAATAAAATAAGATAAAATAATAAGAAATTGTTCACAGATGCCCTTATGCTAGTTACAATAGTTTCTCTTTCTTCCTTTTTTCATTGAAAAAGTTACTCAATATAATTGTAGTTTAAAATTTTTCAATTTAAACCTTAAATTCTAAATTCTAAACTTCATAAATCTTAAATCTTAAAAACATTTTATTCTCCTATTTTTAATGTAACTTTAAAAAAAATATTTATTATATTTTTTTCGATTTTGTTTCTTTCTTTCAAGAATTTTCAATGCATAATAAAAATGAAAACAAAACTATAATCGAACAAAAGTTATATCATATTAACATTTTAAAAATGGTATTTTTTTTTTATAAAAATGACTATCATATAATACAGTACAATATTATCTTGCTCGATAATTTACTACTTTGGTACTATAGTTGAGCAACATAAATTTGATATTTCTTTAGTTTTTGAATGAAATTAATGTTTAGTGAAATAATTTTGCGCAAAAAGATAATTAATCAATTCAATTTTTAAAGATTTTATATAATAAATGAGGATACAATAACTTTAATGGGTTAAAAATACATAGGTACATTTGTTTGATTTTAAAAATAAAAGTCATAATTAATTGGAAAAAACTTTTAAAAAAATTTAAATTAAAAAAATCAACAGTGTCATTAAACTTAAAAATGATCTAAAAAATTTATACTCTTGCTAAAATCCAATAACTTTGAAAATTTTCAACATTCTTTTTCAGCTTCATACACATTATTTTTTGTAATTTGTTGTATAACTATTTTTTATCTAAATAAAATAAATTATATTATAACTGTTTTTCAACAAAAAGTACATATCTAAATAGAAACTAATTTTAATTATAATTAGTCACACTTCATCAATCATCAAAATAATTTAATTTTCTCATCACATATAATATAATGCTTAATAAAATATTTCTTACATTTTTTATACTACTTCATCCAATTTAATAATTACAGTTTTATTCAAGTATTACTCTAAATAAATACTCACACTAATTAAATTCTTTTACAGTTAGCAACAAACTAATTAAGAAAGAACGAAGCTCTTAACATCCTAGGTAGGGTGAAAAAAAAAATAATTTCATTCAATCTGTTCTATTATTGAACTGGTCCAATCTACTATAAACTATAAATTATAATTATAATTATAATTTTAATTTATAATTTTACTCTAATTAGATTAAAATTAAATTTAAATTTAAATTTACTTTTTCTAAGAAAATCATTATCGTAGACTCCAACCTCTATTTGACATAATAGTAGGTAATGTGATATGATATTTAGAGTGAAACATCTTTAAAAGTAACACACATGTATGTATTGTGAGGAATTTTAAGTAAATTAAAAGTCATACATTAGATAAAAATGAATATAATAAATAATATATAAATATAAAAACCTATAAATCACTTGTAGGTTAAAGATTATGTATAGATTTCTTATATATGTTAATGTACAATGATTTTACTAATTGCCTTCAAATGTGAATTGATTAAAATTTGTTTTCTTCTAAATCTAATATATAAAAAGATTTAAACCAAGTCGTTTTTGATTATTTATTATCTAATTAATTATCTCTACATATCCTACTTAAACAAATATAATATAATTGATTATGATTATGTCTTAACATAATTATTAATTAGAATATTCTTAAACATTTTTTAAATCAATTTTAAAAACACTTAAGATTCTCAGAAAAAGTGAATATTACCATGCATAAACTATTTTAAAGATCTTCAAGTTTCCATAGTCTTTATCAACATTAATACTAAACACATGTTACCTTTATATTTATAATTATTATATTAAAATATCCTTATCGACATTACATGCATCAAACATTATACTTAACTTTACCAAAATAATGTACAAAATATCAAAAAATGATTTATTTATAAAATTATTAATTTATTGCTTATTTTATGAAATACGAAAAATTGTAACATATTTTCATTTAAAAGTAATACATTATTTTAAATTATTTTGAATTTAAAATTGTTTTTGAAAACAAAACACTAATTATAATTTTAAAATAGTATCAAACCAATTTATAAATATCCAGATTATTTTCTTTAAAAAATATATTTTAATTTGAAATTCAATCCAATTATTTATATTAGGATTTATAAAGTTCAAAGAATTTTCTTATAGAAGTGTTTAACTTTAATTTCAATTCGATTGTTTAGATGAAGTTTCAAAAATTCAATATATATATATATATATATATATATATATATATATATATATATATATATATACACATAAAGGATAATTATTCTTTGTTTAAATGGAGAATAATTAAGGATGAAATAGAAAAGAGAATAAAGGTATATTAGTATAGTTTTGTTCTATTAATTACTCATTTATATAAAATGAAATGGAGTGGAAGAAAACTTGAGTACATCTCTACATGGAAATGAAAAAAGAAGGCCATAATGGATTTGATGAAGCACACTCTAGGAGTGTCAGCCATGGCATGTATGAATGAATGAATAAAAACAGTCAAAACACGGCAACAGTGACTGTTCAGCCACCCTGTTTCCTGACTCTATTGCATGCATCTCACTCTTCATATTTCCATAACTTTCTCTTCTGTTTTCTCTATCAGACTATTCTCTTTTTTCATTTTCTTTCCAATTCTATCAATACAATTAAAATAGAAGGTTGCCGAATCGTAATTATAATTAATACTGTTCAGAGAAGAAGAATTACTAACATGACAGATGTAGTAGTAATGGCCAATTTAGCCAACAAGGACAAAAGAAAAAAAAATAATATTTGCCTCACTATCTACACAATTTTTCATTTAGTAATATCGGTTCAAGTGTAAAGATTTTATGCTGGAACATCTAGACATAAAGATAGTTTATAATATATATGTTAGTGACTTTATGAATCAATTTTATAATAATCGATTTTATAAGATTGAGTCTTTTTTAATATGATATAAAAATCATTTAGATTCTATTTTAATGAAAATTTATCGGACTTATCAGATCACCTGTTATTGACCACTAATAATATATAGTCTTATATATGAGTTGACAAATCTTGATTTGAGTGAGATATGTTAGAAATTCCACATCAAATAGAGATAAAAACATTTTATTATATATAAGTGAGTGTAAATCTTGTTTTTGAGTTGATTTGATAAGGTTGTTTTAAATATTTTATAATAAAAAAATTATTTCAATTTAAATAGGTTTTATTGTGTTACATATTTTTAAGATTATCTTGTTAAATTTGTTTGAATGATGAAGTTTAAAAAGGTTATAGTTTTATAATTTTTATTTGTCTTCAATGAAAAAAAAAAGTCTCTTATAAGATGTAAATATTAAACTTAAATTTGTAGCTAAGATCGTGCAATAGAGATGCTTTAAGAAAAGAAAAATTAGAATGTGAAATTTGTGTTACTATAAGATCATGTATATGTTGATAAGAATCTGTCTTGAAAATGAAGAGAGTAAAGGTGTGGTGATACAAGGCCAAGACAGTGTTCAAATTTGATGTGGTTACAGAAGAAACGGGAAAGCTTTGGGAAATGGTACGAAGCAGCAGATCAAAATTTGCTATATTTGGAAACTGAGAAGGGTGGCTCACTGTGTAAACTACAGATTTTCATTTTTAATTTGCATGGAAAATTGGTCACATTATCCTTCCTCAGATTTAGGATATGGCAAATACAAAGATGGAGCAGATTAGGAAAACACCATTCTAAATTTGGCATTATCTGAATTTTCTCCATTCCATTAATTATTCTGCCATTCTTTTTTCCTGCTGCTTCTTCTCCAACCATACAATTTTTGTAGATAGAATAATGTAAGGAGGGAGGTCTTAATAAAGTGTTTCTTTTTATAAAAAATAATTATCAACAAAAACTGATAGATAGTTCTTACTAATTAAATACTGGTTTTTGTTAGGCTAAATTTAAGCAATTTAAAAGTATTGAATAATAAG
This sequence comes from Phaseolus lunatus, assembly GCA_013389735.1. Taxonomy (NCBI): domain Eukaryota; kingdom Viridiplantae; phylum Streptophyta; class Magnoliopsida; order Fabales; family Fabaceae; genus Phaseolus; species Phaseolus lunatus. Next base: position 34,963,346 of record CM023857.1, on the reverse strand, counting down.
TAAGAGTTAAATATATTTTTTGTTATTATATTTCTAAAATTGGTTTTTTTTTTCAAACTTTAAATCTTTTATATATTTAGTAAGAATGTGGTTAGAATGAATAATTAGCAAGATTTTTTTTACTTAATAAAAAAGTTTTAGTATAAACTGTATTATAATATTATAATTTTCATTTCAGTAATGATTCAATATAAAAAAATAATAATTAATTTTAATAATTTTTTTACTATAAATATTTAAAAAAAATCTAAAATTTGGAGAAAAAAAATCGATTTCAGATGAAAATACGGTAACAATAAACATATTTAACCCATAAAATAAATATTACTAACAAGTCTTTTCATTGTTTAAAGTTAATTTGGAAAACTAACATGAAGAAACCCTTCCTTTCCCATCATCAATAAATCAAACTTTGGTTAGAAATATCCTACACAGGTCTATGTTTAAAGGCTCCCTTCTCTCCGTTCCACTTAAAGTGCTTAGCTTTAATGATATAAAGTCCTTTAGCGTCACAAAGTTTCCTTGTTAAATATGGTAAATAAGATAAGCTATCAAACATAGAAAATGGAAACATGGTAATCAGCAGAGCTTTGAATGAGATTGGTCTTTTCCCCTGGGTTGCTTTTCCCATAAGTAGCTTATAGCTTAATAGAGGCATGGGAATTGGGACACAATTCCCTCTACTCATGTAATAGTTAAGCCCCACCCTAAGATAAGATTCAATAACCCTATAATTGGAGGTAACAACCAAGAAAGAGTATCTAAAGAACCAAGTTTTTGAACCTACACTAATGAGTCCTGGTCAAAATTTGGTTTTGTTTTAGGAATTTACAATAGAACTTGAAGGATTAATCTATTGTTCTCAATACCAACTAAAGTTCATTTAGGTTTAGTTTCTAAATGGTGCCAACAAGTTTAGGTTTAGACATTATTGTCATATGGCTATGCTATATACTACTATATCTTCAAAAAGGAGGAATTAAGATTACAATGATGACTTCAAAATTTGGCATTTAGTTAAATGGGGATTCATCATTGACCTTTTATATTGAAATGAACATCACTTATTTCTGGCATGGAAGGTTATGCAGACCATGCCCTTTTGTTGACATTCTAATCTAACTCATCAAATTATATATTTAATAAGCCAGTTACAAACTAACTCTGAATATTATTGGTAAAACTATTATTTTAATTATAAGCATTTGCAAAAAATGTTTCCTTAGTTTACATTAGAAGAAGTTAATGGAACTATATTGCTCTCATCTTGTGAACCCCTTGCCAATTGGAAGTATACATGAATTGTTCAAATGTTTCATCTGTGAAAAATGTTAAGATCAAAATCTCTGATATATTCTGACCATTTTTGGTTATTAATTGAAATTAATATAATAACTTGTTAAACTGAGAATAAAAGGCATTGTATAGAGATCAATATACTAGTCTCATTTAATGACTTCTACATCAGCTAGCTTCAATTAAAAAATAAGATAATGATAGAGAAAATGTGTTAGTTAAGATGTATGTTAGTAAAATTTGTTTAATATAACTGCTACAAAAATAGAAAGTTTTTTATTAATCAAAGAAATGAAAAATAAAAACTTTTGTTAGAAAAACATGCTTTCTCCAATCGTATTTGAAAGGCCCACATTACTTGCATTTATAATTTGTGTTATCATAACAAATAGTCATAGTGAAGAGAATAAAAATATTATTTATTGTAAGAATAATATTTTTTTTAAATCAAGTACTAAAATAATAATAAATAAAAACATTTTAGGAATGTTTCAATTCTATTATAAAAAATAGAAAAAATCTTACAAAATCTCAACCACAAAAAGGATTTGCTTTATCCCTACACTAACAACTCTCTGAAATACTCATCCAAAACGTGTAAATAAAAGAAATACCACCCTATGACATGAATTTTGATGAAATGTCGATTCAGAGAGGACTTAACATAGTAGAAACAACACTACTACCAGAAAAACAACTTAATTATGCATCCAAAGATAAAAGCCTTATACTTTATGTTACAAAACACTAAGACTAAAACAAATCTATTTCACTAACTCTGTTTCTTTGCATTAGATTATGCATAACCAAGACTCCTTAATGTCATACGAACTTTCATTTCAATGGACCTCTTTGTAGCTGATGAAATCGCCTTAATCTGTAGTTGGATACTTGTCCAAGAGAAGAAAAATGACTAGCAAAAAATTTACCGCTGTCTAAGAGATTACTACATAAAATCTGTGAAAGAACACCTCCAAACAATAGTAAAATTCAAGTCATTTTTAAACATATTATAGGACTTAAGCACCAAATAAGATAAGAGAAAACATATTTTTTATTTAGATTTGTGATTCATACTCACCGTTTCACTTGTGCTATACTAAATATTTCCATCCATCACATATTATATTTTTAAACATAATACTATTTCTTTATTTCGAAATTTTTGATAACAAAACTATCTACATAGTCTTCCAAACCAAATTTCGTTTATTATTTAAACCTAAACAATTAAATTGGTAAAAATTTCTAAAAGTAGAGTTAGGCATTATATTTGAAATTTCATAGATTCCAAACTAGAGTAGATTTCAAAGAACAGGTGTTTGTTACTCTCTATTTGATGCTAGCAAAGGAGCAAAGATTTGTACTCATAACCACCCTCTATTATGCAAATATATTATTTAAATAATTTAAAATATTTAACAGAACTTGTCTAATAATTTCATATTATATAGTATTAGAACTGCGAGAAAGAGCTGAATAAATAAAATAACCATTTTTGGAGCAAAGTAAATGGAGATGATAAGGAGTGTAATGGCCCAGAGTTTGATATTTTAATTAAGTCAGCTTAAAAGGCTAATTGATAATATGTATCATCCATGGGTATCATTTTCACATAAAAAAAATGCTATAATATGTGCATATATTTAATTAAAAGTTGGATACAATGAACTTGATCAAAATTAAGGGTAACACGTCCAAATCATATAGTGTAGAAAATAGCAGTACCATGGACCAGATAGTATAAGATAATGAAGGAAGAAACTAATAGATTCACATATTTAACACATTATTTTAACTTAAATGAAGCATCTAAGTATTCAAGTTGTTAAATATATATGTTTGGACTAAGTTTTTTATTTAAGTAAAATAATTGTTTATGTAATAAAGGCGTAGCAAGTTGAAGCACTGAATTCATGGCATCTATTTTCCGTTGGAAGGTAATAAAAAAAGCAATTGAATTTTGATGTCGGAGACAATCACTTATGTCAACGTCCAAACGCAATGAACGTTTACTTGCGCATCATTTTGGTGTGGTGGTTGTGGGTATAATCTCATCAGGTTGTAGAAGACAGACGTTTGTAAAATAGAATACAAACCTTTTTTTTTTGTTACAAATTATGGGTCTTAATATTATAAATCCCCTTTTATTGTAATTTTTAACATTTTTTATTTTTTAATTCCATTTAATTATTCAATTAATTAAAAATAATTAAACATATTTTTTTTCTCTAAGGGAAGAAATAACATTTTGTAGATTGTGTCTCATAAATAATATATATTGCAATTTAGTCTAATTTTATTATAAATACTAGCGGAAATTCTGGTGCGATAATGTTTAAATATTTTAAAAAATTTTATTGTGTTTTTTATTATAAATATTGCATTATAAGATATAATAGTTATAATTTTATTAAATTAATATATAATGTAGATTTATAAATATCATTACAAATTTTATTATATATTTATATTTACACATGTTAAAACAGTAATTTAAATATTGTACATTTTATTCTTTTGACAAACAAATATTATTATTATGATTACAATAACTATTGAAATAAAAATATATTATCAAATTATACATCTTTTTATTAAAATAATAATTATGAAAGTAAATAATTTTTTAATTTTATTGTGTATTTTTTTATTGTGTGTGTAGTTTTTATTAGGAAGAATTATTTGAATTTTAAAGCAGTAATAATTACTGTTCATAGGTATATCCTCTCCTCCTCTTCCCTGCAAAACCCTGGATCCAAACCATTGATATCTTCTCATTTCTTTCCTTGTGAACAGTACATCTATCGAAGCAAACAGAGTAAAGGATAAAATTATGAGAAATTGAGTTTTTTTTTCTTCAAATTCAAATTTTCTAAGTTTTTTAAGATTCAAATTTTCAGTTTAAAATAAATAACTTTCAAATTTATTATATTTTAACATTATAAAGGATAAATTAAAAAATAATATAAAAAAACCTTCATTTATATAAATAAACGTGGAAATGAAAGACACGTAGTAAAAGAGTTGAAAATGTTACATAATGAAGAAACATATAAATTAACTTTTTTTCTTATGTACTTTTCTTCTTTTAGGTAGATCATATATTTGTATTTCTTTTATAAAGATTTCTTTCTATGTGACATCAATATTTTTTTTTATAAGGGATATTATTAATTTTTTTTTTATCTCGATATCATATGTTTAAATTGTAAAACAACAAAACAAAATAGTAAATAGTTTGATTGAGGTTATCAGAATGTTGTTTGCAGTTTGAAATATCATATCCTGTCATTTTGCATGAAGAGCGAAATGAAGACAACTTTTCAAATTTAATATCTACAATAAAAACAAAATGAAGTCTTTCCACCAAAATTTGATTAAGAAGAGCATATAACATATTAATATTAACCAACATTCTAGTAAAAAAACTTACAGATTCATTCATGGTGCAATCATCAAGAGAAAGAGGAGTATCAATTATTTTCGCTATAGAGAAAATTGATTTTGGTTGTCAATATTCCATGGGAAGATAGTGGATCCTAACCAAACATTGAGCTTTGGTAAGCTTAATAGAAGATGAAACAAAGTCTTTAGTCCAAGCAAAGACTTTCGAGATACCCGGATTGAGATTCCAAGACCCCCTGTTAGGACTCTTCTCATGTCCTCAAGAAAAGAAAAAACAAATTCATAAAACATTTTTTTCTAGAGGAATAACTTTCAAAATCCTAGAGATTTTTCAAGCAAAATCCAACTTTTTGAACACATCCATAAGATGAGGTTTGTCACCTTTAAATAGTACTACTATTTTATGAGGATGATTTTTACAATCTTCAAGACCTGCGAGATACACATATTCATCAATCTAAACAAATATCAAATCTTCTTTTATGCAAGGAGAAGACGATTGTGAAAGAGGGATGTTACATGCACTATTCAAGACTTGTGCAAAAGTTTTCTTTAGTACTTGAGTCATATGAGATGACTTGACTTATGAAAAAACCTTAATCTTTAAAACACCCATAAAAAATATGAAAACCAGAAGAATTTATCCCCATCTCACAACAATAAAAACAACCGTAACTATTTAAAATAGAAACACCAACATAAAAAAAAAACTCTGATAATTTTTATATACATGAACTTGATTTTAATAGGTTTGAATATCAAATTCGTTCAATTATGAAAAAAAGTATCAAGTTCGTTGAATTATGAAAAACATTGAGAACTATTAGGAATATATAAAAACACACATATATCAAAGTTTCACTTTAACTATTTTTAACTTGAAATATGTAAGGGTAATTTTACATAACAATATAAATTATTAACAAAATTATTATTTCATTAATTTAACTAATTTTCTTAAAGTGTATGAATTAGTTGAAAAAAAAATTATAAATAAAGAAAGAAGTATTCTATGAGGGGAAATAAAATATAAAACTTATATTCTTTATAAATACATTCTTTTTCATAAATTAATTACAAGAGTGCAACATATCAACAATTTCTTTGGATTGCTGCAATATACTAATGTATGTTTTCTAAATGAAATTACCTTCTATTCCCCCTTTAACTCCGCAAATTTACTGGAATAAATTTAAAACAAATGTTGTTTAATAGAGTTAGTCGTTAGTTTATTTTGAAAGATGTGCAAATCATGGATGGTGATTAATCTGATTATTTAGATTTCTCTTTCATTAAAAATGATGTGACTAACAATTTCCATTAAGCTTATAAACAATGGTGGAAACTTGAGATAGTGTTTCCTTAACTTGTACATAGAGTTTTGACCCAATTAGAATAAAGAAGAAAACCATTTAGTAGGTGTCACTTTCAGATAAGAAATATTAACTTACGAAGTTGGTGAAGCCTTTACTTCAACAGCCTTAAGAGACCAACTTTTTCAATAGTGATTAAATTGGGTATGTAGTTTTTTATTTTTTTATTTTATTGGAAACATATCCCCTATTGTATCGAAATTTTTATAATTATTTTATTTTAATAAATTAAAAATTAATATTTTTTACTAATTTTAATTTAATATATATTATTTTATATTTGATATACTACAAGAAAATTATTAAATAAAAATTAATTTTAAAGACAAAAAATAATTATTTGATATATTAACTATATTAGATAATATTTTAGAGACTAAAAAAATTATTGATATCCAAATTAATTTTTATTATTGATAAATAGTTTCTAATTATTATCTAATTAACTACCAAAGTTTTAACTACACCAATTATTTATAATGGTGAGAATGCTAATGGTGAAAAACACTTCTTAAGTCTAGGTGTAAACACAACCAATCATTTATCTCTTAACATAATTGATTATTTGTGAATTAGATATAAAGTATAACCTGATCAGGTTATAAAGTTAAATTGATTAAGCTTGCTGTGATAACTTTTTTTATTTGGATGATATAGTGTATGGGGAATTTTGTTAGATTTCAGGAAAAGATTGAGATTTTTACGGCTATTTCGGTAATTAAAGATTTAACTCGTCTAGTGGAAAATTCGTCTAAAGCTTCAATGAAGAGTGATATGTTGGATTTCAACGTGATTAAATTTTTTGGTATTAATACTCGTAGTGGTAAAGTTCTTCGCCCTCTTCTTGTTAGATGGAAGTTTCCTTCACCAGGTTGGGTTAAAATTAATACTGATGGGGTTGCTAGGGGTATCCTGGTCTTGCTACTTGTGGAGGTATTTTTCGTGGGAGTATGGGAGAATTTATTGGTGCTTTCTCTACGTTTCTTAACGTTTAGATTGCTATTGTTGTTGAGTTTTACGGAGTTATACATGTTATGGAAGAAGCTCAAAAGATGGGACTTATTAATGTCTGACTTGAATGTGATTCTTCCTTGGTTTGTGGTACGTTCACTGCTAGGACTAATGTTCCTTGGATGATTCGTAATCGATGATATATTTGTCTTAATTTTGTGGGAAAATCAGGTTTAGGGTTACTCATATTTTTTGTGAAGGGAATGCATGTGCTGATAAGTTGGCTAATTTAGGATTTATTCATAGAGAACCACATTTCATTGGTATAATAGGTTTCCCTCTAGTCTGTTCTTAAAATTCTTTATGAATAGGTATATTTTACCTATGTATCGTTTTTGTTAACATATGAATTTTGGTATAGTCCTCCATATTTTTGTATTTTTTTTAATAATATTTTTTTCATGTAATGACAAATGATTGTTATTATTTGAGGTACCAGCCTAGCTAAAATGTCAAGTTGCATAATAATGCTTACTATGAAAACTTTTATAAAAAAAAATGTTAGAAGACAAATTACACTTTATAACCTGATCATATTTCAATAACATAGAAGAGATGAATCCTACACATGGACATCTTCAAAATCATCATGTTTCATGCTTTGCCAACATACTACTATGCTATCAAAATTAATGAAAAAAATTAAAGCTTAGAAAAGTTGTGATAGAACAAAAAAGAACGGGAAAAATTGTAAAGAATATAATTATAGTTACCATGAATTCCTTCTCATAAACATCTTTTGTTTCCTTCATGTATAATTTCATCCATTTAGTATATAAAACTAAAATGGATAAAATTAAGGATTAGAAGAAAAAAAATTGAGATAGTTATATTGTGTTCTCGTAACATATATACTTAACAACATAAAATATATAAATTTGTACGGTTTCAATCAAGAAGTTTGGTAATTTATTAGAAATATGTTAATCACTTATCTATCATGTAATATTTTAGTGGATATAATGATTTACTATATATGATCAACTTGTAGAGGACATGGGATATAGTCTAAACTATTTTTTTATAACGATTAAAATATCCTTTAAATACTTTAATTTATTCAATTTATTTTTTATTGATACAAATATTTAAATAAAATATTACTTCTTTATTCTAATTTTATATTTACTTATCATTTATAATACCAAATATTACTAACTTTTTAACTTAGATTTCTAACAAATGCTACGAGGTTTTTTTTTTTTTTAAATTTTATTTTCTAAAGTTGATGACCATATATGTTACATATAATTATAATTTTTTTTTTGGAAATATTAAGAAGTAATAAATTATTGTTGAATTTAAAATATTTATTAATATAATTGTCGTAAAGTTATATTACTCTATATTTTATAATAAATATAACAAGTTTATATATATATATATTATTATTATTATTATAAGTTTTCGCTATTATATATTTCCATTAACTTATAGTGTCCTACTATCTCTTTTTTCTTAAACTAATATTTGGTAACATCATCTTTATTTCAAATCATAGTTACTTTTTATATATATATATATATAATAAATATCTAATATAATTTATTTAATTTTATATAGAGTAAATTATTATAAAATAATAATAATAAGTTAAGTATCAATATAAGGATGTATTTTATTTATTAAAGAGTTATTTTTAACATTTTTTAATGATAATGTGGTTTAAGCACTACAAGAAAATTGTGAAATAGAAACTAATTTTATAGATCAAAATAATTAGTTACTGTATTGACTAATTTAATTATCATTTTATAAACTAAAAAAATTATTGGTATATAACGTAGTTTCTATTATTAATAAAAATTTATAAGATATTTTTTAAATTAGTATTTAACCATTAGCTACTAAGATTTTATTTATTAATTATTTATATTCTAAATTAGTCTCTATTAATATTTTAAAGACTAATTTAAAATCTAAAATATTAGTACTAAATCTTGGTAACTAATATAAATACCAATTTAGAAACTATTTTATAAATTTTTATTAATAATAGAAACCACTTTAGATACTAATAATTTTTTAGTCTCTAAAATACTATCTAATTTAGTTAATGCAGTAACTAATTATTTTTTTGTCTCTAAATTTGATTGCTATTTAGTGATTTTCTTGTAGTAAAAAAATTTATATCCCTTATTATTTTTATAAAAATCAAATTAAATAAATAACTAAGTATTTTTTTATGACAATTAAATAAATTTTTTTTTATATCTATCATATTTACCATGAAGAATATTATTACTTATGTTACCTTTCAAGTTTATACAAAATTCTTCTCAAGTAGAATATTATTTTAACATAATTCAACAATATATATATATATATATATATATATATATATATATATATTATATAATGTGTATTATATATGATAAAATATCTTAATATTAAATTAAATTCATATCTCATAAATATTGTCAAAATCTATTAATTTACATACCCTCTTATTAAAATTATATCATATTAATATGGTCTAATTACATTATTTTAAATCACATCTCGTCAATCACAAAATATATAAATAATAATGAAAAAAAACCCATCACTATTTTAGATGCATTCTCTTCCAAAAACATACTAATTGCATAATATATACACTCTTATATTTAATGTTTTCCCATACAACCATTAAGCATAAACTAAGATCACACAAAAATCCTAGTGAGCATCCAAACAGACAACAAAAAAAATAATTTTTTATATGCATTTGTCACACACATATAATGAATTTAAATCAAATTATAAATTTTATAAAAAATTTAGCGTCGAAACCAAACCTACACTCAAATCATATTTTTTTTATTAATAATGTAAATTTATTGTCTTATTTTGTATCTATGAAACCGACGTTAAGTAATTATTATTATTTTTTTAAAATTATTTTTTATAAATTTAACGTTTGACTGAGACAAACTTTTTTATATATATATATATATATATATATATATATATATATATATATATTATGTAGGTTTAATAAATACTACTAACGTCCATTATTTGACTGACACTTATTTATAACAGCAATCTGCGTTATTTTTGTAGTGTTAATATTGATACAACAAGTAAATTTAGATCCGTTTCAAGTATTACCTACTTTACTATATTCTTTTCTTTATTAAACATAAAATCAAGCACTACATTAAAACAATATGAGTTCATCAATAAGTTTACAAGAGATTAATATGGAAAAAAATTATATTTAGAAAACATGATAGAATATGTGAAACTTTTTTATTTTAATTTTTTTCTCTCAAAATAATAATAAAACTTGTGTAAATTAAATTTAAATAAATCTTATTATTAACTAAAATTATTAATACAAGTTGTTTCCCAATTATAAATTATATAAACAAAGAAATATAATTTTATAAAATTTTTATTAGTAAGAAAAAAAAGTTTTGATTACATCATATGCTTCTTACTTTAAGAAAGGTATTATGAAGTTATTTATTAATAAATAGTAAGAGGAATAGGTACTAAAAAAATAGTTTCTAACTGGTATCTAATTAGCTACTAAGGTTTTTGTTGTTAAATTTAAAATATAAATAATTAGTAGTTAAAACCTTGGTAGGTATACTAATTTAGAAACTATTTATTTTAGTAATATAAAATAATTTAAAAAATAATAATATTTTTTAGTCTCTAAAATGGTCTCTAATTTAATCAATATAACAACTAATTATTTTTTGTCTTTAAAATTAAATTCTATTTAATAATTTTCTTATAGTATAACATAAAATGTTTATAAGAAATTGATTTTAGTACTCATTTATTTTGATATTTAATTTATTTAATGTGATATTTAATTTATCCAAGTGTAATAGTTAATAAAAGCATTTTATTTATTATTCTTTTAACTTGCAAAACTCATTTTTGTAAACTTCGTAACAAAACCTTGTTTATATTAATTAACATATAGCGCCATGTCTCATAAATACATAGTGTGAACATAATAAATATACCTTATTAAATGCTTTGAATTATTTAAAACATAAATATTATGTATTTTTTGTATTTTCAATGTCATAAATACTTTTTGCCTGAAACAACAAAAATATGTAACAAAAGACTACTTAGTGTTTGATTTGGTAGCAAAAACCTTGGTAGCTAATTAGATATTAATTTAGAAACCATTTAATAATAATAGAAACTAATTTAGAAATCAAAAATTTGTTTAGTCTTCAAAATAGTCTCTAATTTGGTCACTATAGCAACTAATTATTTTTTGTTTCTAAAATTGGTTTCTAATCAATGATTTTCTTGTAGTGAGAAGTTTGATCTTCAGTTTTCTACAATTGTTAAATCCATACCATCGAAATTATTAAATAAAAATTAAGTTTAAAACAAAAAATAATTAATTATTATATTCTTTTAGAAATTAAAACAATCATTAATATTTAAATTAATTTATAGTATTGATTAATTATTTTTAAATTAGTATCTAATTAGTTAACAAAATTTTAGATACAACTTTAAAATTTAAATAATTGATAACTAAAATTTAAGTAGCTAATTAGATACTAATTTAGAAATTATTTATCGATAATAAAAATTAATTTAGATACTAATAATATTTTTAGTTTCTAAAATAATATCTAATTTAATCAATATAATATTTAATTATTTTTAGTCTCTAAAATTGATTTTTATTTAATAATTTTTTAAATGTGATAATTATGGTTTCTTTATTTTAAAACATTAGTCTATCTGAGTTCTGAAAACCTATAATTTTGGTTAAACTTTCAAGTTTGTATTTATTTAATTATTTTCTTAATTAAATTCTAAACTTAACCTATTCATTTATGGTACTATAAAAATGATTTACTTCAGATTTACATATATTTGTAGTTCCAACAAAATAAGTAATTTTTAATTTTAGTTCTTATGATTTCCTTTTCATCTTTCAAAATATTGAAACCTTATTTTTAATCTATGGTATTATATGATACTTATTAATAATTTATATTTAGTTTTTTTAGAGGTATTTTATATATATCTTATGGTGTCTCTTCATTAATCTTCTCAATATTTTCTGGAAATAATACATTTAATACACAGTTAATATGAAATTAAAGCATATAATAATTTTTATTCAAAGAGTAAATAATAAACACAGATACATTGCAATATAATATAGAATATATATATATATATATCTATATCTTTTATTTATATCCTTAATGTATTTTACTATGAATACTATGTGTGGTGGGTCATGATGTATATGTTGAGAACTTGTAGTGTATATACACAGAAAGCAAGATGCCATGACATTCAAAGGTATACAGTTTCTGTGAGATGTTGTTGACAGCAGTAAAGAAAGTACTTCAAAAAATCTCTGTCTCCCAATTTGCACACATTAATGAATTTTGAAGGTCAATGCACGTGACTATCAGAAAGCCATTCTTCACCTTCTGAAGTTCATAGCAAGTGATAATGGCTACTCCTACTAATCAAAACATACACAAATTTAATATCTATACGTGGGACATGTTGCTCAGTCCTGCCTTAACCATTTTGAACAAGATTTATCAATGTTTGAAGTAATGACAAAAATTGATCTAAACAAGTTTAGTGGCATAAGAATTTCAAGAGGTGTTGACTTTGGTGGGGCATGTATATATTTTTAGTAATATTGATAAATGGAAAAAAAATCATCATTCACAGAAATTCAGAAAAAGGCATATAAAAAATACAAACAAATGATTGATGCAACTTGATGGCCTTCACATAGCAAAACGATTCCCAAAGTCAATGTTTTCCCTTAATTAATTAACATCTTCAATTGAGACCTTATTATGGAATATTTTATAGTATATATTATTTTTAGTCAATCTTTAAGAAATACTTAACTGCCATCTAACATTTGTTATAATTAGTTAGCATTGTTAATGACTTTTGTGTACATAAATAATTCTTACCTTGGCAGCTACTTCAATCTATGCAAATTTTAAATGAATTTGATCAAGATTTCATTTTATTTTTTTAATTTATTCTTTTTGCTTGTAACACCTTTTAGGATTATATAGTTGGCTTTAATTGCAAAAACTTGAACCATATTTTGTTGTTCCTTGAATTTGTATTATGTGATTATTACGTCGTAATCTTCGTTCAAAGTTTTATGTTTTTCTTAAGTCAATTTTGTCTATATGTTGACAACAATCATAAAATAGATTATAGAAGTTTTTGTTCAACAATCTGCCATTCAGATAACTTACGTCTGAAACCTCGCTTCATATGACTGTAACTATTCATTAGATAAATTCTTCAGCCTTGAAAACGATTTACAATATTCAACCTGTGATAAAATCATTTTCAAAATTCAGGAATATCACTATCTACTATTGTTAGAATGACTTGATTAATTCAGAAGACATGTGGAGATATTATTTATTATATCTCCTTCCAAATCATTAAGGCTGAATATTAATTACATTCACAAGGGATCGATTTCAAATTATAACAAAAAATCCATATATAAATTAATGATTATTAGTTATTAAATATCCATCATTATTTATCTTGTTTGATTTGAAGAGGGGTTCGTATAAGACAAAATAAAATAAAAGATAGAGAGAAGAATATAAAAAGTGAAGTCTTTGTTTTGATTATTAAAGGTTTGAAAATAAATGCTCTTTGTATTTATAATAATATTTATATTTTAGTTCATATATATATATATATGTATATATATACAAATATTCCCCATTTTAATTCTTTTCCATTCACTTTCTAATCAGTTTTAAACTATATGTTAAAAATTATAAATTAAAATAGATTTATACATACATATAAGTCATAACAAATAAAAAAAGCATGTGTAAGTACTAAATAAGTAATTTTAAATTGCAAAATTAAAACATAAGGATTACAGATGTATAGGACAAACTAAATAATTCAACCTTAATTAAAATTTTGATAGAAAAAGAGAAAAAGAGATTTTATATATATATATATATATATATATATATATATATATATATATATATATATATATATATATATATATATATATAAAGAGAGAGAAAGAAAGAAAGAAAGGAGTAAGAAAGTAAATGATAGAAAAAGAATAAATGTTTAATAAACAATAAATGATATTTAATTAGCGTTTAGTTTTATTTGTTCCTGGTTCAGAATATCTTGCTTTGGTATTAATTTTCACAATTACTTATTTTTTATGTAGAAATTATAAATTTAAGACATTTCTTAAGTTCACTGTATAAAAAAAAGTATGTGTAAATTAAAATGGGTGGTGTGTTAAATATGTTAAACCAAGAGAGCCGCCTGAGGGATCAACGTGTAAGCGTGTGCATGAATGTGAATAGGAAAAGTTGAACACAGAGCATGACTTTTTGGTCATTTCACTCTATAGAATAAGTAGGTTTCGCACGGAAGCTCTTAATTTTAAGGTGGTTTTACCATTCCATCTTTCAATTCAAAATTGGTTTTCTCTCCCTCAAAAGCAAACACAACCTAAGACAGGTTTTGTTGCATCCTCTTCTGTGCTTCTTCCAGATATACATAGACAGAGGGTTCAACTTCTTGAAGTGGGTGATGCCCTGAGAGGACCGTTTTATCCGTGAAAAAAAAAAAAAATTAGTTTGCAGAAAGTCATCATCTAGTTTGAAGAGAGAGAAAGTAGTGTAATAGAAAAAGAGTGTTGTCTTTTGTTGGCTTCTAACTTCGCATTCAATTCCATTCTCACTTCCTCTCTCTCTTCTGTAACTCGCTACATGCTATTCGACTATAACCGCCTCCCTCTTTTACCGTAGAGGAAGGAAATGATCTCAAGAAGGCGGTTTCGCCATTGATGGGGTTTCCGAGAGCTACTTTAAGAGAGAACAACAACAGCAGGCTACATAAACAGCAGCAACAGCATCAACCCTTTTAGGTTCTTCTCTTGTCATGGCTTCCAAGACCACCAACCCAACAACAAATAATCAATTCGAACCACTCCCACCACCTCAGCACCGTCACCCTCATCCTCATCATTATCAGTTTCAACAACACCAACATCATCAACTTCATGACCATCAAATTTCTTTTGGAATGATGCAATCCTCTTCATCATCTTCCTCTATACCCGGAAACTACCTGTGAGTTTTTTTTTGTCTTACATTATTCTGCGTTTTTTTTTTGTTTCTTTTGTGGTTCAACGTGTGTGTTTATGTCAGCAGAGGCAAGGATTCCGGGGCTTATGACTTGGGTGAATTGGATCAAGCCTTTTTCCTCTACCTTGATGGACAAGCAGACCCCTCCACTGTTCAAGACCAAAGACGTGAGCTTTCTCGTAAACTCTCTCTCTCACACGCACACACATGGAAATTTCTTTCTTTGTTTTTAGCTTCTAACCTTCTCCAAATTCAAAAGAGGGACTTCTTCCCTCTCACTTTTCGTTGGTTTGTGAGATTCTCCTTGTTGGGTCACACCAAAAGCATGTTTGACTGATTCGTATCTGCAGCTCCGTACTTCCTTTGACCAAATCCTTGCAGAGAAGGGAGGGGCAGAAGATGGAGCAGATATTTCCATTTCTTAAAAAAAAAAGAAAAATGAATGAAAATTGATCCTCTCTTTCTCTCTCTACATTTATTTTTAGTTTAATTGTTTTCTTGTTTTATTCCTTGGAGGTATGAGACCATGACATGTAACAAACTGGTGTCATGATCTCCTTCAAACAAAAACACCACTTGTACTGAAAAGGAAAACGAGTAGGGTATGGGGGTTCCTTCTGCCTTTACTTTCTTTGCTTTCTTTACTTTCTTCCCTTTTTCAGTTTGGATTGAGAGCTACAAATGCATGATAATTCTCGTACCAATTTAAATGCCTCACACCTCTTGTCTTTTGTGATCTCTCTTATTTTCACATTTGGGTCGTCTCTTAATCATTCTGTCCCTCCAAATAACAGACCCTCTTTCAGTCTTTCATTTCTCTCACGTTCTCTCTGATTATAAATATTAGCTTGCTTAGATATATTTACACATAATTGATGTTGCTGAATTTCGTACATGTATGCGTCTCTGCAGAGAACTCATCATCAGGAATGAGGCCTCCGACTCTCAACATTTTCCCATCTAAGCCTATGCACGTAGAGCCATCATCATCCAAGTCCAAGGTGTAATCATTATCGATACCTCACTGTCCATTTATATTAGATATATATACTACACTCTCACTCTCTCTTTCTGTTACAATCCTTGCTTCATACATAGCCTCATGGAGGATAACTTTGGTCAACATAATGACACTATATTAATATCTTTTATATATTTATATTTGATTTTGGTAGGCTAACATAGAGTTAGTTTCTCCGCAAACAAGTGGTTCAAAGAGACCATCAGAGCCGTCGATGGAGTTGGCCAACCCTCGAAACGAAGGTGCTTCTGCCCCTCAACCACCCAAAGCTGTCAAGGTACGAACCTAATATATGTATATATATATATATATATATATATATATATATGTATGTATATGTATATATGTATATGTAAATATCAGAGAGACAAATCTATCTGTTATAAATGACTAGGATATAGAGTTTGGTAGCATCTTTGAAGCCTGAGGTTCTGACCTTAAAAATATTCTTATTTTATCTAAAAATTTCTCTAATTAATCACCTATGCGTTTAATATGGCAGCGAGAGAGCAATCGCAAAGGTCCAACGTCAAGTTCTGAACAGGAAGGACCTAAAACACCAGATCCTAAGGTTAACTCTTCAATTCTTTTTCTTTCTTTCTTCCTTATCCATCCTTTTCAAGCTAGTTACTAATTTTTTAAATACGGAAGCTAATATATCCGCTTTAAAACGTTGTGCACAGACACTGAGAAGACTTGCTCAGAATAGAGAGGCAGCTAGGAAAAGCAGGCTTAGGAAAAAGGTTAGTGATTCCCAAGGAAGATTATTTTAACTCAACTCTGTTGTTTTACACTCCTTTGGTAAGATTTCAAAGGCCATGAGCCATTCGGTTTGTCTTCTTTCTCTCTCTCAGGCATATGTTCAACAGCTAGAGTCAAGTAGGGTTAGGCTTAATCAGCTGGAACAAGATCTACAACTTGCTAGAACTCAGGTAAGGGAGAATAAAACCATATATGCTATAACTGGCCATGACATTGCTAAAGTTTTCAAGTTCAAACATCTGTGGTTTTTGCAACTTACAAGTAATGCGTGTTTCTATTTTTAGGGCATGTTCTTAGGTGGAAGTGCACTTTTGGGAGGAGAGCAAAGCCTCCCTGTCGCTATGAATACCATTAGCTCGGGTCTCAATCTCTTCCCACTAACAAGATGCTATATGTGCATGCTTTATTCTCTTACACTTTCCAATGTTTTTATTTTCCTGATCAATTTTAAATTAAATTTCAGAGGCTGCAATGTTTGACGTGGAATATGCAAGATGGGTTGAGGAGCACCACCGCATAGTGTGTGAGCTAAGAGCTGCAGTGCAAGAGCACCTTCCTGAGAACGAGCTTAGACTTTTTGTGGACAATTGCTTGGCGCATTATGATCAAGTAATGAACCTCAAGAGCCTAGTGGCAAAAACAGATGTGTTTCATCTGGTTTCTGGCATGTGGAAGACCCCAGCTGAACGTTGTTTTATGTGGATCGGAGGATTCAGGCCTTCTGAACTCATTAAGGTACATAAAATTATTGTAGCCAAGTATGGTTCACAAATGCTACCCACATATCCTAGTCTTGAATCACGTAAAGACATATTACGTGTGACAACTAGAAGAGAAAAAAAAAAACTTAAATATATAAACTTGGCGTTCTATATGTGAAATAGCGAGTGATATCAATTTTCTCAATATTTTTTCTTTTTTTAAAAAAATCCATTTTTTGAAATTTGTGGGGTGATTTTATGATAACTTGGAAGTCTTGCGCGGGGAGAGTGGAAGGAAATTGGGGTGCGTTATTCACGGTATTCATTACAAAAAGTTTGTCTTATAAATGCTTGAACTCGGTTTTGTCGGTGGGGTAAAAAAAAAAAAAACTAAGGGTATGAATTCAATGTCATCAATGAAAAAGATAAAAGAATCACGAAGGTTTCCCGTAGTGGGTAGAATTAGGCTTCATTATCATATAACGCCATACCTTTAACTCCAATTCATGGTTAGAAGAGGAGATGATTGAGAAATTAGCTAGTAAAGAGAAAGGGAGTGACATGGGTCTTTATCTCTCATTTTCTTCTTTCAGGCTGTTGTTGATGGGAAATGGAGATAAGGTTCACGTTTCCATTTCCATCTCTTTCAATGTTCTATAGTAATCAATTAATAAACAACTTCTCACTACCATAAAATTGTGTCATTTTATAATATTCTTCATACATGAGTATAACTATATTAGCTTACAAGGAGAACCAACTTTTATAATCTACACTCTTATATTGATTTAATTTGTGTTTTAGATTATTCTGAGTCAAATTGAGCCTCTGACGGAGCAACAAATATTGGGTATATGTGGATTGCAACAATCGACTCAAGAGGCAGAAGAGGCTCTCTCTCAAGGGCAGGAGGCTCTGAACCAATCTCTTTCGGACACAATAGCTTCAGACTCTCTAAGCTATCCTCCCAATATGGCTAACTATATGGGACAAATGGCTGTTGCCATGAACAAGCTCTCAACTCTCGAAGGCTTCGTTAGACAGGTACGTTGCACTACTTTGACTTAACCTGCATCTCCCAAATTTTTAATGTGTGGGTATATATATAGTAATGACATTCATCACACTTCACAATTAATATTAATATTCTCTACAATTGACTTTTTAATATTAATGAAAGAATATGTATTTCTTGTGTTATCTAAAAGAATGTAATATTTTATGCGTGTCAATATCATTACTCTAAAAGCAAACATCTTCATTATGGACATTGAATTTGGCATGGGTGATTTGGTGAGGGAGTTTCGTGACCGTTTGATCTTGGTTGATTAGTTTGGTGGTCCCTACGACCATGTTTCCATAACCAAACCATGTTTCCATAACGAATCTCGTGAGGTTAGGTAACAAGAAGAATCTGTTGTTCTTTGGGTAGGGAAACCTGCCCCAATCCCATAAACTACTACTTCTATGCATGTCTCTTTCTTGAGGTTGTTAGATGGAATCTACAAACAGATTATAAAATCTGCATCTCATTTAGAGGTGGTACATTGGGGACTAATATGTTTATATCTCGAAATGGACTCTTTTTCCTTTCGGATTTCTCTGCTGCAACTAGTTTGATACATTATATGTACACCCACAGCCTAAATAAACATGCACCTTAATAAGGAAAATTACGTGCAACCAAATTCAGTTTTGTGCGTACTAAAGATTAAAAGTGGTATCTCGATTATAGTACTAGTTAAGATTAAATACCCAAATATAAATTTAGCTTGTTTGATATAGTTTAGTACTAACAACTTATATTAAAAGCATACTGCAAAGTTACCATAATAAGAACAATAAAACATATATATAGCTAAGGTGCAGTAACTGTAATGCTGAAAGTTTAAATTATTTTGAACATTTCATTAACATTGAATGCCAATGTCAAAGGTTAGTGTGTACTAGTGATCATATACACGTGAAACTAGGCAGATGAGTGGTCCCTCACCAATAAAATTGTAATTAAAAGATATCCCTTAGCCCCATATCTCTCTGATGTCATGGTCATAAACGTTTGACTTGAAGACACAACACAGACCCTTTCCCATAACTTCCTTTTTCACTACTTCATACAAACGGACAATGTTGAGTCTACTATATGGAGTTGTGTTCGCTTGGTCGACTTTGGGTTTGAAAAGAATGCAACATATATGGTTTTTTTTTTTTTAATCAGCATGCAACATATATGGTGTGGATGAGTTTTGAATGAAATGGGACATATATGCTTCTTTTCTAAGTAGGTATAGACATTTGATTTTGGAATTTTATTATAGTTCAATTAAGTTAATAGTATTGGTAATCTGAAACATTACACTTAATCTGCACGGGTCATATTCATTTACGTATGTTTTGTAATTAATTACAGGGAAATCAGAATACATCCTAATTGAATCAGATATAAAACATCAAAACAATGGGAAAGCGAAAACCAGAGGAATCTTTTTTTGGTAGATAGACCAAGGATAATGAGTTTTGCAACCACCTTTCCCTAATTTATCTAAGCTCACCACTGGTTGTTTGACCACTTTTATTCTTTATTCTAGACTTCTTTTAGCCACAATGCTGACTTAAAATTACTCCTACATGGTCCAGGGTTTACTGTGATCATTACTCTTATATTGTCACCATAATAAATCCAATCTTTGAAAATATTGTCTCTGCTGAACAATAATAGTCAGTTAGTCACCCCCTTTGAATAAAATGCGCGGACTAAATACTAATTTTATAATATAATACTTTGTTGAGTTCATTCAGGATCCCGTTACAAATCTTCTACCATCTTCCATGATGGGGTGCTTATTAGGTTAAAGGATCCAAATTTTGACTACGAAAATTTCACATGCAGAGGATAAGTGGGTGGAGATTTCAATCTTACATGTGTCTATTTCTGACCATTATGATTTAATATTTTTCCCAGTTGAAGTTACATGCAAAGGGTTGATTTTCTACCCACATATATATACATGCGTTTATACATTCATACATACACAAAAATCAGCCCATATACATATTATATTATATGCATAATTCAAAATAACAAACAAAGTTTAAATGCAATTCTTACACAAATATTAACAGTGTTACTTTAGCTTTGTCTCGTGAAAATTATCTCCATTTCAGTAAATCAAATCATGAAATTCAACTTTATTTTGTATCAAAAAGTGATTGCAATAACATTAAGTTTTGTACTTGGAACTTGCAGGCAGATAATCTTCGGCACCAAACCATTCACCGTCTGCATCAGCTCCTAACAACGCGTCAAGCAGCAAGGTGTTTTCTGGCCATAGCCGAGTACTTCCATCGTCTTCGAGCTCTGAGTTCATTGTGGTTGGCACGCCCTCGCGTAGAATAGCAACTGCTACTTCATGCATGCGTGGCATAGTACTCCCTACCTAGCTACCTATATATATATATAAATATAAAATATAATATATCATAATATGATATGCCCTTAATTTATAGCTTCTTAAATTTCCCTTTAATTATAAATTTAAATGTTTTTTCTTCATTCTGGTACCACCCTCCCTCTTTCACACTGCAGCATTACGCGGTTGTGTAGATAGACAGATAATTAAATATAGAATTAAATTTTAACAACTATAGCTCTTGAGGTATTTTCTTTCTGCAAATTTCTGAAGGTATGTGTAGGAAGCCGTTTATGTGAAAGAAGAGGTTGGGGCGAATTAATGGAGCTGAGAGGTTGAGTATAATAAAGATCAAAAGAAGTTTTTTTTTTGGGTGGAAGTTTTGTTCCTCCGAGATAGAGCGAAAGACAAAGTTTTTGCTTTCCAAAGGTTGCATGCATAGGCTGTTTTGTCTTTGCCATTGATGAAACCATATATACACATTGGTTTGGTCATCAATTTTTATTTTTTTGTTATATTATTTGCTTTATAATATATTCGATAATCGATATTCTATGTTTTGCTTCATCCTATGAATCAGTAAATTAGGTGGTCCATTCTTTTATAAGGTTGGTTGTAACAGTCAATTTCAGAAGAAAATAAACTTTTAATTCGAAGCGTTAGTTAGTGTTTTGTTGACTTATAAATCGGTCTTGTTAACTATTATTATTCAAAGGACAACGGTCAAAATATTAGTAATTAAAAAGAATTTACTAAAAAACTTGAAGTATATGTTTATCGTATTAGACTCAAATGCAGTTTTGTTCTACTTACATATTTGTTAAAAAAAAAATCAAATATACTTGTAATTTTGGTTTCTATATTTTTAACGTGTGATTTTTTTTTTTTTAGCTTTTTTTAATGTTACATTTACGTTCCAAGTAGTGTTTGGACAAATCATGTCCATTAAAAAAAATGTTATATATAGGTCCTATCTTTAGTTAAACATCCAAAATTTAATTAAATTTGATAATATAATTGTTTCGACCTTAAGTGTGTTAAAATAATATCCAATCAATTATTGGGTGATTTGATTTAAAGTATTATTCATTATGGAGTTCGAAAGGTTAAGGAGTATATAGATTCGTATTTGGAATCACTTTTATTTTCCTAAAGATAGTGCAATTGTTTCAAAATTTAAGTCTAGATTTATTAAGATAATATTGCTGGATAGTTAATCACAACATCTGAGATATTGTCTGCTTCAGTATTCCGAGCTTTATTCACAATTTTTATAGAAGAAGTCTCAAAGAATTAAAGGAGAGATGTATATTCAACAGTTTTTACATCGACTCCTAAACAATGAGACTATTAGGTGCACCATAATAATAATCATTCATGAATCAAGTAAAGCTAGGGTGTGTAAATGAATTGTATAGTTCCGTATTGTATTTCTCAACAAATCTTTGTCTATTAATTAGTATGGAATAAGTTATGGATCAACAAACCAAATGACTCACTAGATCACTATCTATAGTAAAAGTTGATTGGAAACACAAACAACCTAAGGCAAGAATGAACGTTGCCCTTAAGGACCTATTTGTGGTATGTTGTGCAAGCCCTCCCCCAAGATACAACAAGAACTTTTTGAGGGGTACAAAGAATCGTAAACTCTTAAGAGAGAATAAATCAAGACATGAAAAGAGAGTAAGTGAATGTGTTTTGGAGGAGATGAGAGATACTTATTTATAGGTAGTGAAGACTTGACATACACAATCACATGCTCTCACAATCTTGGTGGATTATGAAAGAAATGGGTGAACGTTGAAGAAAAAAGGGAGGCAACATTTGTGTAACGTGGAAGCCAAACCACAAGGAAAAAAAATAGGAAAATATGAATAAGACCTTCAACATTTATACCAATGACAAAAGAAAAATAAATAAATAAACCAAGCAATATAACAAACCTGAACATGCTTATGACACACGCATGGTGAAATGAGCAAGATTTTTGAATTGAATTATGCATAGAAAAGCCCAAATAAGACCCACAATTTCATGCATGCAAGGTCCACCTCTTTTGCTACCCATTTTGAAGGTATATAGAGAGTCATTGTATATAAATCCTTTGAAAATGTGGAAACTAAGCAACGTGGGAGTATTTTGCCTTTTGTAATGCACTATTAATAAAACCTCCTACACATTGTAAAAGGCAAAGAAAGAAAGTAGAAAATCATGGGCCTGATATAAGATATAATGCATCAGAATTGGTATAACAAATTATATGAACCAGTCATAGATTGAGAAACTTAACACAGAGTGTAGTTTGTATAGCAAGTTATATGAACCAAAAACAATAATGGTGTATTAGCGATTATTGAATCACAATACACTTCCATAATTCTTGTTGTTATCATTATGTTACATTTACAAGGTTATGTTTTTGTTTGATATTCATGAATGTTTTAGAGATCTTGGCAAGATCTCATGCAAGCGAACCCACTTGATACTTATATAGATTATTTCATCAAATGTATGTTGTAAATCACATAGGAATTTGATTTAAAAAGAAATTTTATTTAATTATTTTAACATAAAAATAATTATTCAATTATTTATTTTATTAAATAAATAAATACATTATTTTTTTAAAATATGAGTGATTATACTTTTTTTTTCTTTTGACAAAAAATTACTATTATTATAATAACTATTGAAATAAAAATATATTATTACATTTATAGATAGATTATTATTAAAAATTCTTATCAAAATAAATACTTTTTAAAAATTTTTTGTGTGTGTAATTTTTTTATTGTGTAGGTTCTTTTTTATTGGGAAGAATTATTTGAATTAAGAAAAAGTAGTTATTTAAAGGGTAAAATTGTAAGAAATAAAATTCTTAGTTTTCTTTTTCAAATTCAAAATTCAATAAATTTTTTAAAATTTAAATTTAAAATTTAATATAAATAATTGTTAAACTTGTTATATTAATATTATAAAGAATAAAATTTGAAAACAAAATGTGTACACAAAAAATGAAAATCCCCTATGGTTATAGATATTACTATATTAATATTAGTATATTATTAATAATAATATTAATAATAATAATAAAATAATGAAAATATTAATAATAAAAATATTATTAAAAAATTTTAATATTATTTTTTAATAATTTTATTTTTAGATCATTAACAATAATAATAATACTAACAATATTATTAATATTAATAATAATAATAATAATAATAATGATAATAATAATAATAATAAAATTAAAAATATTATTAATAATAATATTAATATAAATGATGATAAAAATAAGAATATTAATAATACTAACAATAATATTAATAATAATAATAAAAATATTAATAATATTAATATTAATAATGATAATGATAATAATAATAATAATATTTAACAATAATATTGATAATATTAAAAATAATATTCATAATATTAATATTAATAATAAAAATATTAATCATATTTATAATATTAATAATAATTAATATTAATAATATCAATATTAAACTATAATATTATTATGAATATTTATTTTTATTATTAATATTATTATTAATGATATTTTTGTGAATAATAATAGAAATAATACTATTATTTTTGTTAATAAAATTATTATTAAAATTAGTATTATTTTTATTAATATTATTATTAATATTATCTATAAAATAGAGATCCATGAGTAATTTACCTACATATCTGTCTATATTCGTATATAATATGAATAATGTATTTATTTATGGATACAAATTTTTGATAAATTATCCATAAATCTATATTTGCAGTATTAATTTAAAGGATCTATTTGTTCTAATCCTAAATCATCTTATATAGTTTATGATCTTGAGTTTAGAGTTTAAGTTTAAGGTTAAAATTTTGGCTTTAGAAATTTCCTTTTAAATAAATATTCATATTATTAGGAAGATATAATTAACCACATATCATATACATATTAAAAATGTGATAAAATATTTTTAAAAATATATATTATTAACCACAAACCGCTCATTAAATAAATATTATTAAGGTGAAAAAAAAATCCTTGTAATTCAACTTTGTTTTTTAAATTAAACCTTAAGTAATTCAATAAATAGTTTTTTTTTTTCTACTTAATATTTGGCTTTTTGACTAAGGGGGGTTTTTTTTTTCTTATTTACCAAAATGGGGTCTGTCAAAAAAATTACCAAAATAGGCAAGTCGTACCAATTTGGCACGACTTTTACATGTCATCCTGAAAGTCAGTCAAGTTGGCACGACTTCTGTCACGTCATATATGTTTTTTTAATTTTTTAAAATAAATATATTATAATTGTTTAATTATAATTAGAATTGTAAGTTATGTAATATTTGAAATTAATTTGGTAAATAAATTTTTATGAAAGAATAAATACATAGGTAAAGAAAATGAGAAAATTAGTAATCAAACTTGATATTAATAATCCAACATCATCCATGCACTATCGACCCACAATGCCTTCACTAGGATCTCATAATGAAATCAATAACAACGATGATGAACATATCGCTGATGATCCTCTTCCACCTCCTCCTCTGTCTGACCATCACCCTCCACGAAGACCTTGACGACTAATACAAAGACCACATTGTGACACGTCTTTCCATAAATAATTTACTCTTAATAGTTCAACTTCTTATTTTTATTTTATATCTTGTAATGAATCTTACTAATTTATCTAGTTCTAATTAATCTCTTCTCATCATTACGTGTTCTGTAATATCATTACTTCCCAAACTATTCATTTTGCAAATCCACAACAACAATTCTTTATTTATTTTCCAAATACAATAACAATTCTCATTTCTCTACTTATTTCCAAATGCAATAACAATTTTTTTATTAATCAAATAACCAAATTAATATATTACATTACCGTAAAAAATTATCCATACATGATTATCTAATTTTTTGTTGTTTAACATCCTTAGAAAATTATGTATCACATTAATTTTTAACATTACATACCTTACTACTCAATATATAAACAATAATTATTTTTTTAAAAAAAATTTAAAAAAATTATGACGTGCATAAGTCGTGTCAACTTGACACGACTTTTGTATATGGAGTATGGCACGACTTGCCCATTTTGGTATTTTTTTTTAACGGACTCCATTTTGGTAAATAAGAAAAAAAAGAACCCCTCTTTGTCAAAAACCCTTAATATTTTTTATTTCTACCGTGTCTATTGCTTTTCCTAAAGTTTACCCAATGAACATATAAATAAAAATTATATTGTATAACTTAAATGCAACATAAAAAAGTTACAAATATATACCATTATTACATTAAAATATATAATAAATATTTCCTAAAATAAAACTCATATATATATATACATTTATATTTAATTTTTTTAAAAGCTTCATGACATGCACAAATCACAAGAGAATCAATGATGAGTTATGTGTTATATACAATCGATTTTCATTCTACACATAACTAGTTAATACAATACTTACATACATATATAGATGGTGTTTAGGTCTTGCTATTTGATTACCCAATTGATTATGAACCAATCAAGAATTGTTTAAACATGCATATCACCACACCACGAGCACCACACCGCGAGAAAACACACGAACAATACCACAAGAGCTATACCATACCAAGTTCTGTCACACCAACACCTAACAAGAAAATCGGTTCAACCTTCACCTACATTGTCCAAACCATGTAAAACACCTAAACAAAGCCAAAGCCAAAACTAAAAACACTGGAAACACAAAAAGAAGCATAATTGATTAGCTACTTGCATAACTGATTATGTTGGCAGCTAATCGATTATCCTCGTGTCTTCTACCTCATACAACCTTGGAACCTTACCTTGCTAACACCTTGCACCACTAGGATTATTGCCTTTGTTCACACCACCAACTCCCACACTTCAAAGATAAAACATCAACCAAGAACGAAGCACCAAAGCTTAATCAACACAAAAGCACCACAACTCCAACGAAAAACACCATGAACTTCCAAAGGTGAGAAAACTTAGTGCATTCACCCCTTCTTAGTGGCAAATTGAAACAAGTTCAAATGATTCCTCTGTACTTTTAGGAATCTCACATTCATGCAACATGTTCAGAATTTTTGCCAAAGCTTGTGCATACACAATGAAAAAGACAAGGGTACTTTAGTATTCTCATCTTTGGCAAACTATGTTTTTGCTTATTTCTTCACACATTGCAAAGGAACCCCCGAGTAGCTCCTCCCACATTTTTGTGTCCTCCTTTATTCGCAAATACATGGATGCAAACGTTTACCACAACATTTTTCCATCCAGGTGAATAATACTCACGTGGACACAGTGTAAAGGTTTTAAACTTTGGATCTTTAAAAGAAAAGACCAAGATACTTATGTTTGATATCCATGATCGACCTTTGAGTGAGTTTATTAACCACTTTCCAAAAATTATGGAACCATTTTTTTATTGGAATAATCAAATACCAAACCCTAACTAAATAAGAAAAATATCTAAGTTATGCCAGTAATATATTATAACAATTCGAGTAACTATGAGAGATATATAGGTTATGTTAGTAACATATTATAACTTAAGTATTGAAATATTGGATGATAACCCATATCCTATAAATAAACCTTGAAGTATCATACGGAGGATAGTAATAATATACTTAAATGTTTTGGTCAAGTTCTCTTAAAGACTTTTACATAGCATTTTGGCTCTCTTTTTTTGACCTAATTTGGCAAGTGTACCGAGTCATAACTAATAATTTGTCTTAAAAAACGGATATCGAATCCTCAAGAAACATTTTTCTTAAAATTTTAACGTGTAAAACTTACTAGATATTGAAATATGTGCAATGAATTGATTTAAGAGATATGAACATTGTTTGAATAAAATGTGCTTATAATTTAAATAAAAAGCATAATAAATGATTATGAGTTTGATTGATAGAATTTGGATTGAAGTTAACCTTTCTCACTCGTTTGTATTTTGGTAAATAAAAACATACAAAATTCTTACTTAATTGATATTGGTGCAACAAAATTCTTCAAGTATGAAATTATTAAGATCATCTCCTAAACACGATTTCCTCAACTATTTAGCAAAACTTCTTATCATTAAGAAAAGATGTTATAAAGCATTTGATATATTATAATCTATTCCTAGTATTAAAACACATCAAGTATTTTTATTTAGGTCAGATCATTAGAAATACTTGTGAGTCAATTCCACAAATCTAAATCAAGAATAAAATGAAAAGAAAATATCAAATATGAACAAAATATGATAGATAAAATCACCTCAATACATAGGAATTTGAAATGATTACATTCAATCCCAAAAAGAAAGGAATTATCCACTTATAGTAGTCATTACATGCACCAAAAGATTATTGAAAGCAAGAGAAGAAAATTTAGAACATTTCTCGTTCACGGCTGCCTCCTAGGGTTTCCTTTCTCCTTTCTCTATGTCTTACACCCTTTTTTAACCTAATTGAACTTGGACTAAGTGACATATATATTCATAATATGTCCATTTGCACTATTTCTCCTTAAATTTGGGAAAATAACACAAAATTGAGATTAAATAGTTCTATTAATCTCATAACTCCAAAATATGTTATTGAATTCTAAATTTTCAAATTAGGTTTGAGTCATAGCTTAATCAACAATTAAAATAAATAAATGTCTAACTTTTTGCATGAAATTTCACTAAATAATGATACTTATCACCATTATAAGAGAAGTAAATCTTATCCTACCTCTACGAATCTTAACCAATTAAAAAACAATGGAATACCACCTAGTTTGAGAAAGTGGCGACACTCATTCTTTGTAACAAATTATGGACACTGTAAATGATCTACAATGAAAATAATGAGGAAGTTACACAGAGAGCAAAAATGGTCCAACATGCACTAAAGCTACTTCATTATGAGGTAAAAGACTCTCGCCTTTGTGTTGAAGCTTATTAAAACCTCCAACACAAGAATGAAGATTACAACAAGCCATAAAGACTCAAAATCCATCAGAAGAGATCCAAATTTAATTTAAAAGACACACAATGAGACTTTTAGCCTCTACTGTACAAGATCATGAATGACAAAATTTAGCCTCATTTCATCGTTGTAAGCTCAACCCATTTAAGATATCAATAGACCCTAAAGCTGTCACAAAAGCTTTCAAGCACAAGTGTAAATGTCAATAGGTTATATATCGTGCATTGCAAAATGTTCATACAAACATTATCTGATACAACATTGGATTGGTTTAACAATTTATCTGATAGATCAACTTCATCCTTTGAAGACTTCTCCAACTCATTTATTGTTCATTTTACCCGAAATAAAGTTAAACATCTAAAACAAAATGGACAAACCACTACATTGACTATGTTTTACAACATTACAATTAAAAATTCTCCAGTGTAACAACAAGATTATGATAGATGCTATCATAAAGGAACTCCAAGCAAATTCATCCAATGAGTTTCTTCTACAAAATAAAAGAGACATAATAACAAATGTGAGGTTTGTCCTCTTTTCACATTACAACAGAGGAAGTAATGTACATTTAGAAAAATCTGTAAAAGATAATACTAGAAAATTTCCAAGCAAAAACAACATTTTAGAATATTTATTGGATGTAATAAAATTAAATAGTCTTAATCATATTTAATGAGAATTAAATTAACAAACTAATATTATTTATGCATGAACTCAATAATTATTTTTTTTTAATCATAATATTAAATAATTATTTTTTTTAATATTTTTCTTTTACTAATTAGAATAAATGTCAAATAATAAATTAGTACTTTTTTATATTATTAATATATCTTTTCACTTTTTTTATTTTATATATATATATATATATATATATATATATATATATATATATATATATATATATATATATATATATATATATATATATATATATATATATATATATATATATGCCTACCATATAGAATATATGACTTGAGTTTATAATACAAAAGAGAAGACAATACACCATAAGGTTGGTGTTTTTTTTTTATGAACTATAGCTAATTTAGCATAGGGATGTAAAATATTAATTAAAAACTTATATATTTAATATTTTCATAAATAAGATAGTCATATATAATGTACTTCAATTTTAAAATAATGTGAAAAATAAATTTATATTATTTTAGAAAATAGTAATTACTTTTTATTTATAAATATTATTTAAATAATTTTATCAATCGTGTTTTGGTTTATAATTTTTACTTCTATTTATCTATTATTCTATGTATCTATTTAAAATTAAAAAAAAAAAAACTATAATATATCTATATCAAAAGGAAACTGAAACCTATTTTATCAAATTTATTATAACTATTTATTATTTTAATATGCAAATAAAACTTGTACATATTTAAATATTATTTAAATTATATTAAAAAAAAGTTGAATTAAAAGAGGTGAATTGAACTTTTAAATAATTTAGAAACTTTTTATAAATAATTTAGAATTTGATTCAATGAAAAGTTTTAAAAAGGAAATTTTAGTTGTAAGAAAGGTTATTCTTAATGTTTTTTAATTTTCACCAAGATGCAATGAGAATTTAATTCATATATAAGTTGTAAGAGATTAGGGAGAAAACACTCTTAGCACTCTAATCCAAAGCGACAAGAAGGAAAAAAATATATCTTTTAGATGAAATTTGTAATTATATTTTGTTTTTGAGAATATTGAAGTTTGCATTTTGGTTTTGTTTGAATCAGTATATAATTTTAGAAAATTTTTATTTTAAGAATGATTGCTTTTTGACTCATTTTGGCTTCCAACAAGACAACTGGTGGCCACAGCTGCATCCAATAGCTAAACAACTCTCTTTTCAACACTTTTGTACTTTTTTGACCAATCCAGCTACTCCTCAAATTAGGCATACACCAACCAAATAATAATAATAATAATAATGATAATAATAATAATAACAATAATAATAATAATAATTTACTTGTTTTTCCTAAGCTTAGTGCCTGCCCTACCTTGCCCACCATCGAAATTATGGTAGTAAAACAAATTAGGAAACTCTTAAACTGGAGTATTTAGATTTTTTTCTCGTTTCTTTGATATTTTATTATTTAGTTTGTTGATTATTATATTAATTTAGTTATTATTAAAAATAAGTAACTTGATGTGTAACCATAATAAGATTTTTGTTCTAGTAAATATGTGAGAATCTCTAAAATAGAGCATTCAATTTATTCGGTCTATTCTAGATTTTATCAATATTATTTATATTGGATTTGTAATTCTTTTCTTAAAGGTTAAAGTCCTCATTCTTATAATTACCTTAATTTAACAATTTTTAGTCTTGATTATTCATATTAAAATTTATTATATTGTCCATTAGATTTGTTTTCGAATTAGATATTTATTTCAGTTTAATTATAATAAAATATTTCTTTATTTTGCTCATTTTTGTATTTTATTTGTTTAAAATACGTCCTAATTTTTTGGTAAAATTTTTTTAGTTTTTAATAATAAGTCTTGTTTAGGTTGAAATCCACTATCAGTACATAGTTGCGTTAATAGTTTAAATTTATTCTGTGATTAAGATTTAAATATTCATTATGTGATTAACCTTTAATAACCAATAAAAGTAAGAATTAGTTGATTGTAGAATTTTTGGGATTCATGTAACTGACCCTTTAAAAGATGATATATTTGTTTTGATAGCCAGAATGTAGTCCAGAAAAAAAAGTTTAATGAATAGGGAAAACATTGAGAAATTCTCTCGGCTACCTCCATACTTTCTCCCACCATTTATATATATATATATATATATATATATATATATATATTAATTTCAATAATAATATCTTTATGAGTATGTTGAAGTATATAGTGTTTTTTTCTTATTTTTAATTGATTGTGATTGCTTATATAGCTAATGGTGAATATTAGTGATTGAGATAAATTTTGTAATGTTTTTACTCATAGTGATATATCTTTGTTTGTTTTTTTTATTTTTTTTAAGCCACACAACCCAAAACAAATTTTACAAAAGGCAAAAATGAATTATGAAACTCAAAAATATCTTTATACTAAAAAATGTAGAATATAATTGTTTTCTTAAATGTTGAGATCGGAAAAAAAAAAAAAGTATACTTGAAGTTATTGTAGAATTGAGATTATGTTTTATTTAAGATTATTTTTAAAAAAAAAATCAACTTTTTATAGTTAATATAACTAATATGGATGTCGAGAGAAAGCTTGGAGGTGTTGGGAGAATTTTGCTATAATTATTTGGCATTAAAATGGTAATTGATGAGTTTATTTTGTTAAGTTTGTAGAGTGGAATGATTATAAAAAGTTGCGTACAGAATTGGGGTTCTGTGGATTATGGGGAACTGGTATTTGCTTGGTTTATGAGAAATGGATGAGGACGAAGCATTTGGGAGGTTTCGTCACTACAGACATCACAGGAGTAATATTATTATTAAATAATCCCAGCGCATGCAATAAATTGCAACGCTCTCCCAGATCTCTCCTTCATTCTCATACCATCCAAAATGGTCACTGTGTTTAGACAATGCCTTCTCACGCTGTTGTTCTTCTCCCCAGTTGCATTCTCTGAACTGTGCAATCCACAGGACAAGAAAGTGTTGCTGCAAATAAAAAAGGACTTCAACAACCCTTACCTTCTAGCATCCTGGAACCCAGACACCGATTGCTGCCAATGGTACTGCGTCGAGTGCCACCCTCAAACGCACCGCATCACCTCCCTCGTCATTTTATCCTCTGTTCCCGAAACCAATTTATCGGGTCCAATACCACCTTCCGTCGGTCACCTCCCTTACCTCGAGACCCTCCAATTCCACAAGCTTCCTAAACTCACCGGCCCAATTCAGCCCACAATCGCCAACCTCACTAAACTCAAGGAGCTCTATATCAGCTGGACTAACATCTCCGGCCCAGTACCCCATTTTCTGGCCCAGCTCACCAATCTCCAGTTTCTCGACCTTTCCTTTAATAACCTCTCCGGCCCCATACCAAGCTCACTTTCCCAGTTGCCCAATCTCTTGTCCTTGCGCCTGGACCGGAACAAGCTCACGGGCCCCATCCCAGACTCCTTTGGGTCATTCAAGAGGTCTGGCCCAAGCCTTCTGCTGTCCCACAACCAGCTTTCGGGGCCCATTCCGGCTTCCCTGGCCAACATAGACCCACAACGCATAGACTTTTCAAGGAACAAACTGGAAGGCGACGCTTCCATGCTTTTCGGCAGAAACAAAACGACGCAGATGGTTGACGTTTCCAGGAACCTGTTGGCGTTTGATTTATCCAAAGTGGAGTTTCCCACCAGCTTGATATCGTTGGATTTGAATCACAATAAGATCACTGGAAAGATTCCTGTGGGATTGACCGCAGTAGATTTTTTGCAGGGGTTCAACGTGAGCTATAATCGACTTTGTGGTGAGATTCCGCAGGGAGGACGACTGCAGAAGTTTGATGTCGATTCATACTTTCATAACAAGTGCTTGTGTGGATCGCCCCTTCCCAACTGTAACTGACTGTTCACTTCACTCTACCCAACTTAATGCTTTTTATTGTAAATCTAATTCTTATCCAAATAAAAATACTCGTTCCAGTTAAATCAAATAAAAAAGCCTCTTTCTCTAGACAATTGAAAGATAATGTCAACCTTTACATTCACCCAGGTTTCAATTCTTTCTTGGCTTCTCAATTTTACGGAGACATTGTTTCAGTGCCACACTGGTTTGGAGTTACTAAACTAAATAGAAACAATAAAAAAATTGAGATGCAGAAGCAGAACAGTAAATATTAGGCCATGCATATTTCACAAACAATTTTTTTTTTATTAAGAAAATTGTGGCACCAAAAGTTGAAAAGGGTGTTATTTTATTTGTTAAAATAGAAAATATATTAAGTATTAAAGCAACTTGAATATAATATTGTAAAACCCACCTTTACAATACGTGAAAAACTTAATTGTTAAGGTTTGAGAGCAGAAATAGAAGGCATGTCATTGTGTCAATATTGTAGTTACATTGTTTAAGTGCCCAATATCGTATGAGAAGGAAATCTGATTTATTCAACCAAACAATTTTTACAATTACTAATTCAAGCGAAACTAAACCAACACAAATCCAAGAGAGTTCAAAAACTATAAAACGAATGATAAATTTATCCTTTCAAAAAATCAGTACCCTTTTGCAAGGAAATTAACTCACTGGATACAAAGTTCGTTAAATTTTTGCGTGGTTTTTATTTCGTTTTCAATTGGAAGAATATCTCAAACTAGTTCACCTTTAGTATTAGGTTTGAAAATTTGCTGGAAATAACACAAGGAAAGATGTAATGATAGCTGAGTCCAGAAAAAAGTGATTTTAATAATTTCAAAACAACTATATAATAGATTCTAGAATTTCTTAAGATGACATTTCTCTGGTATTTCATCAATGTCTACAACCGTAAAACTAGATAAAACAAACCAACTCAGTCAGGCAATCAAAACTTACAAAATACAGAATAATATGGGAGAAATAACTAGGAAGCATGACAATTAAAATTTGGATCAAGATCAGGCGTCTGCAATGGTCACCTCAACCTCCACACCAGGTTCAATCGTGATCGAGGTAATCTGCTTAACAACATCTGGGGAACTGTAGAGGTCAATGACTCTCTTGTGCACACGGAGTTCAAATCTGTCCCATGTGTTGGTACCTAAAACAAGAAGCAATGTCATGAACTTAAGCGACAGTATCACTCATTCAACAATAAACATTCAGAAAGTCTAAACACTAATCAAATCACCAAGCTAAGCAACACATCAGTATCACTATTCCAAAAACACATGAACCTCATACATTAAAAAAATCGGTGCAAATCAAGAGAGCACTGCACCAAATCTTTTAACCCCAACAGAAGTCAGTTTCAGGCTGCAAGAACGCCCATGCTAACAAATCACACAATCAGTTGCAAGATAACTCGACAAAACAGCCAAAACGGCGAGCCATTTGCATAGGACAGTCAGTTTATCATATAGAGTAGCATTACAATTTGTTGAAGAACGTTCTGATTTAAGAACCTACTATCATTCATATTTATACTGCAATTTGGTTTGCCTCGGTGTCCTTTCATCTCAAACTTTATGTTTTTAGAATAAAATAAATAAATAATAGATTATCAATGAAACATTTCAACCATCCCTTATTATTTTTTATAAACACGACATAAAAAAATTCAACTTTACCAAAATAAAATCAACTTTGGTTCCGTTTATCCAAACTCTTACTTAACACCAACCCAGATGGGATGACAAGTCCTGGAGCGCATAAAGGATGCAGCTTTACAGAACTAATACTTTCGCCATATGGGATAATTGATACAACACTTGTACTGTATTACAATTTTAATACAATTTAGCACCTCATTTAGCATAAGCCAGTTAATTTCTGCGGTTACTCATTTGACCAGAGGCAATACTTTGGGTCACTACTTCATCGAATCATCATGACTTAAGGCAGCCATATTTAAAATTGTAACTAGTAACAAAGTAAGATGGAAGGACGCTAAAGCAAACCAAATTGCAGTGTAAACATGAAAGTAAAAATATAAGAATCATATAATAAAAGGGACAAGTGAAGCACATAATAACAATAATAAAAAGAAGGGAAAAGAGGTCAAATACCTTCACCGCAAGGGGATTTCCTTGTAGTGATGTGAAGAACCTTAGTTGGCATCCTAACAGGTCCCTTAACCCTGAGGCGCTTGTCCTTCGCACCGCGAACCAAGTCCGCACAAACTAACAGTAACATCAAAGTTGAAGCATAAGCCTAAGGATTGTAACAAGCATAAAAAGGAAAAGTGGAATGAATTGATGCATACCCTTCTCGAGATTTTTGACGTGCTTGGAGGATAGGGTGATCCTTATCTTGTGGATCTGTTCCTGAGATTCCTCCAAGCCGGGCTTGGTTGGCTTCATCGCAGCGTACGCCATTGTTCACAACCACGAAGAAGAACGCTGCTTGTGAAGGTGAGAGGGAAGAAGGAGTAGAAAACCTAAAAAGAGTGCTTAAGTTTTCAGGGCAAAATATGTGTTAAACCTAGCGGGTGAGGATGGTCAACCCGGCCCATCTAATTGGGCCCAATGTCGGCCCATCTTCAGTTTCATTTTGGTTCGGTGATTATACCCTCTTAAAAATGCATATGCTTTATAAGTGGTTACAAAATGGTTAGGGTTGGATTTCCAGCTTTTGAAAATGTTTGACAAATACCCGTTTCAGATAAAAATAAATAAATCATTTTATTAATAATTATTTTTAACCATTATGTATACTGTTATAATTTTTTAACTTATTTCGAGTCTGCATAATATTTTTTTATTATATACTATATGCTGCTCAATCAATAATATATTCAATTGTCATGTTCTCTTATAATAAATAAAAATAATTGAAATAATATTTGTACTGATAAGAGTGTTCGGATGCTTGGTGCCTAGATGTGAGTAGGTCAACTCAATTGTTGGACTCAAGAGAGTGGATCGTGAGCTCGACCCAAATGTTGCTCAATATAGAAAAGGTAATTAAGATAAAAAGTAAAGAGATATTTTATTATGATATATATGTTAATATACATAAAACGGTTACTCAAATATATTTATATTGAAGTTGTTAATATACTCATATAAACTATCAATTAAAAGTTAAATGAGATAAAAGATAAGTGAGCACTGAGTAAAGGTGCACAAGATAATCTTCTGTTGTTAGCATCGTGAGAAAGGGTGTCCATAAACAAAATATCTTTTTGTTATGCTTTTTGTTGAAATTATATTCTCGTGAGCAAGAGCTGTTACAAGAGTAGTATAAAAGGGGTTTGAGTCCCTAGGTAAAGGTATATTGTTTCTAAGATTAAAACTGAATACTGATTTTATACTCTGTAAGCTCTTAGTGACTTGATCGTTAGAGTGTGATCAACAGATAGAGTCCATTTATCCCAACTGAGTCACATTCCAAAGCAACGAGAAGACGCAGAGCAACAAGAAGAGCCAAACTAAAAGAGGAGCTCTCCATTAAGTCCACCCGAAATCAACCAGTGAGAACAATATTTATAAATTAAATTTTAACTTATTAAAATAGAATATGTGAACATGTAGAGATAAAGATAATGTTTGTGTTTTTACAGTTTTAATAAAGAAAAATGATTTTATATTAAAAATAAAAAATAATAGATATTTATCTAACTTGATATTATATTTGAAATGATATTATATATATATATATATATTTTGTTGTAAATTAAATTATAATAATATATAATTTGTTACAATTGATAGTGTTTTACTTGTTTTAAAAGAAATTCATTATCGCTTACATAAGTTGTTCAAGCCTTACAGGATTGTTTCTTAAACAATATAAATTAAGTAGAATAATTTTTTTATTATTATAAAAGATGAATGTTTATTATATTAAAATAAGAATAAATTACAGATAATTCGTTATATAAATATTCCCTTAGAGAAAGAAACAGAGAGAAAATATGTAAAAAGTAAATGACAAATAAAAGGAAATAAGAAAAAAAAATATAGTGAATATAATAGTTGTTTGACATTTAATAAAATAAATCAAAAAAGATTTAACATCATAACATTGAATGTCTTATTTGGACAGTAAAACTATTAATTTTAAAAATTAAGAAATTAAATGTCTTTAATTTCATGAAGAGACGACAGTTGCAGATAAAAATAAGAAGATCAAAATTATATTTTAAAAGTTAACTATTTTTAAAAGAAAAATATGTTCACATATGTTGTAATTTATTTTCATTAAATTTAATAACAATTTTTTAAATATATAATCATAGGCATATGGCTAACCAACACTAAAAATAAAATAATGAACCATTATACAATTACACAAGTAGAATGAATGGTTATCACAAGGTGTTGTCCAGAACTGACTTAAAGTCGAAAATCCGTCCATTTTTTATCACCTTGCTTATTCTCTTCTAACATAGCACCCAAAACACAAACAAGTCAATGAATGGATATATCACAAGTGAAAACTTTTAAAAGAGATTACAACAGTTAAATAACATCCAACAACTGTATCAGTTTTTTCACAAAATTCAACCCCATCCTTTTAACTTCAATGTACATCTTTTCTTGATGATTATTTACAACTCCTTCCCTCTTCATTTGGGGACGGAGGTCTGAGGTCAATTATGCATGTTATTAGTATGGGTGAGAATTGGAAGAGAGGACCAATGTACCAATGAACAATGTAAAAAAAGTTCTTCTTCAAGTGCAATAATCCTGTCACAACTGAGACTCTTTCCATGGTAATCTATCAAGACCATCTTTAATGGCTCTTCGAAACTCATCATTGTGGAGAATGAAGGATGAGACATGCCCACCTGTGACCCATCTCACCTCAGAACCTGGCCAAGCTTTCTGAAGTTCCAGGACTGAGTGCTTGGGGATGTATCCATCATCCTGCCAAACAATGTTGACAATAATTAAGAGCAGAAATCAAGTGGCAAATTCAGACATCTCAATAAAACAAGACTCTGTAGACAGCAAAGTGTCCATTCTGGGAACTTCAGAAGGCTCTGAACTTGTGAGATAGGGATCAATATTTCATGTTACTTGCCTTTTTTCCTAGAGATACCAGTTTTTAATTTGAACCAAATGTAAGAAAACTAATTTATCTTCCAATAAAGCCCGTATATAAACTAAATATATAGCACTGTACATACTTAAATTCTCTCTCGGATTTGATATTCTTTTAACTTGTTGCTTTGTTGTCTCAACAACAGCCATACTCAGAAACAGAAAGAAATAAGGCAGCAGAAAATCGAGGTGTCCATGTAAAAGAACCTCATTTATTTAATAGTTGATGCACATTTAACAACATACATCATGAAAAGGATCTACACGGTCATATAAATGGAAAAGAAATTTAAACGAATTATTGTTAGATGTATGTTTCTTCCAATTTTCACTAAAACACATTCATAAGGTGATGATGAAATCTGGAACTTACAGTGGCGGCAACAAAAATTACAGCATTTGGGCTTTTGGGAACTGGAAAACGTGTGACATCTGTGAGAGAGAGAACATTTCTCATTCGTTCTCTAACATCCTCGAGAGTCATTGCAACCTTCTGGGCTGCAAGATCCTCCCTCAGTGCTTCCCAGGCAGTGCCATGCTTTAAAATCCCCTCACAGAATGCCACAACGGCAGAATGTGGAGACAGAAAAGGTAGTGTAGCTACAGGTGTAGGGTGAAGTGATCCAACCATGGCAGCATGTACTCCTCCTGGAGTACATCCAAATATTGCAAATATCATATAAAAGTACAAGCCAAGAGATTTGAAAAGTTCAAACTTGTTTGATTTCGGCACTTGTGGGACAACCACTGTTTTGTTATCTAAAGGAGACTTAGTTCAAGCAATAAAATTTTACTTCTCTGTAGTTTAAAAGAAAATCATTGTAGCCGTGTAAATCATAAAAATTAAACAGGACTGCGAACATAAAAATAGTGAGCTCCTTGCACGGGTTCAGACAAGCCTTACCCATACTAAGTCCACAAATACCCATCTTGCCAAAACCTTCCGCATAGTCCAACCAGTGTAAGAGACTGCGTGCCTCTTCAATGGTTGCTCTTCCTAATAAAAGCAAGTCACTAACACACAAAAGTTTTGCACCACGCTGCAGCACAGGCCTCCTTTGTCCATAAAATGGACTGCAGTTGCACAACCACAAATACAGAGCATATGTTAAACGAATAGTTTAAAAAAAAAAAAGGATGGGCCTTTTGGTTTCAGAATAAGATCATGAAAAGTGAGGTTGACCTCTCAAGTACCATGGTTGCAATGTTTTCCTTCATCAGTGGTCCACCAAGACGCAATCTTCTCTCAAATGTATGGTCTCCGGTTCCTGCACGCAGTATCTTTAAGTTTTAAAGAAAATGGAAAGATCTCAAAGACTTGGCAGAGGGAATTTAATATTCTGGGTTTCAGTAGAAGAAGTTCTTCTAACATAATGAGCTTATCAAACTTTTAATATAAATAGTAAAACTAATCAAACTCATATAACCTTCAATGCAAATATTTCATGAAAGGAATTAAAGATCAAATAGTAAAACTAACAGAAAATGGTTTAGTGATGGTTTTCTTAAGTTTTCCATTCAACTAAGTAACTCTTGTGAGAAGTGAAATTCCAAAGACCATAATCCTTTTCCCTACTTATAATGGCTGATCCAATCCATCCAATTTACTATTCACTGAATGAGGTCCCCTTACGAATTTGGTCAAACCACAAAATCAGATCATTGTCGCCTGTAAACAGACAAACAATACATAATAACTTTCAACATACTAGGTTAAGTAAAGTCTGTCTTTGCAAGGGACGTGACATGATAGGTAAGAAAGATGTTAAAGATCTTCCATCGACTAGAAACATGACCAAATTATAATATATAAGTGGATTCAAATTTCATTTTATAAATCAAGTTTCATGAGACTTAGTTAGACTTAAAAGTTCACTTTCTAAGATGACATTAGAATTTATCCTAACAAGATATTGTGTCACTTGCTATTGGCCACTAAGAGACCACCTATAAATATCTATTTTCACCTTCCAAGTAGGTTGAGTTTGGAGGCACAAAAAATAAAATGTTCAAAGCACAAGATTAATTTGTCTATAGGGAAGATGACTAAAGATCATCAAACTATTACAAAACAACTATACAGTTTCATTCCAAACACTTTTAATAAGAGTAAATTACAATGACAGATATTTGGTGAAATTTCTGTCAATACCTCA
Organism: Phaseolus lunatus; assembly: GCA_013389735.1. Taxonomy (NCBI): domain Eukaryota; kingdom Viridiplantae; phylum Streptophyta; class Magnoliopsida; order Fabales; family Fabaceae; genus Phaseolus; species Phaseolus lunatus. Next base: position 34,922,419 of record CM023857.1, on the reverse strand, counting down.
TTTTTTTACTCTTACACAGACCCCTTATTTATATGAAAAATATTACACTGACACTTTTTATCCATAAAAATGAACCCTTTTAATTGTTTGAAAAACATGATACTGTGTACCCTTCCAATGGAATCTGTTATAAAGGTTAACAAAAAGTAGAGACATTCTAAGTAATCTCAAGAAATCACATGGAAGTAGTGCAATTTACTCTTCAAATAATGGTTGCATTAGTATATATTGTAATCAGGGCAACCAGGCAAAAACACTTTATTTTATCCTATTATATTTTCATAATTTAACAATTACTTAACTTGTTTTCCCCATTTGTGGGCCTAATCAGCAAAGTTGTTGTTACCTGCAAGATGAATAACACAGGCCATTCTGTTGGGGGACACAGACTTGGGCATGAGGAATGCAACCCTTGCAGTGTGGCTCTCGGGGGGCAATGCACCTAGCAGTTGCTCCTCACAAGGGGTTCTGAATACCCCTTCTCTCAAACTCGCATTCTTTGTCTCCCAAACGGTTCTCCAAACCGGTTCAATCAACTTCGGAGGCCAATTCTGCCCCGCCACTTCCGGGAACAATTGATTTATCATCCTCTCCAGCATCTCAAGTTTCGTGCCACCCCACCCTCGGGAGAAAAATGGGGTGCTCATCTTAGTTCGGTGCATGAATGCTCCATAAATGTGGTCCAACACATAATGAAGCATTCCCAGATTCACCGTCACCATTGCTTTCACAGCCCAATTGAAAAAAAAAAAAAAAACACTTGAGATGAATCAAACCCGGTCAGGCAAAAGGGTGTCGGATGACGGCAGTGATACACGAAAAGGAGAAGAAGATGTTGTGCAATGTGGAATATTGGTACAAACAAGTTAGATCTGAAAGACCAATGTTTTTACCAAAATATCAGAGATGTCCACAAAAAGATTGATTCGTTGGTAAAATAAAAAGCGTATTGCTAGTGGCAGCGAGATAAAAATTGAGGGAAAACAAAAAATGGAGATTGTAATTGTGACGGGATCCAATAAACGGAGATGGAGAGAGGAGAAGAAAAGAGATATGGATGATATGTGAGAGGCAGAGAACCAAACTGACCAAACCAAAATATAAAACTGTGGGCGGAGGTTGTTTAAAACTACTGCTGACTTCTTTTGTTTATAGTTTTTGTTAAAAAAATCATTTGTTTATTTAGAATATGCGGTTTGAATCAAATAATTACTAAATAAAAATTACATCTATTCTTATAAAATTCGTATCTTTAACAATACATAGAAAAAAATTTTCAAATCTATAGTTTGTATTTTTACTTTATTTTAATTATATTTTAAAATTAAAAAACAATTATAACAACATGAAAAAATATTTTATATTTATATTTTATTTCTAATTACATTTTAAAATTAAAATATAAAAATAAACTATCCAGTTATTCGTTGGCTTCACATATATATTTATCTATATAATTTAAATTATACAAATATTTAAATATATAAATTACATAATAACAATTAAATTTATATAAATAAATATTTCATATATAAGTTGTATTTTAGATTTAAAGAAATAAATTTTGTTTTGATATATAATTGTTTGTGACTACTGCTTTTAATTAGTATTCGAGTTTATGTAATTATTTTATTCTAAAATTTATAAAATAAAAATATTTGTAACATGTAAATATAATTTACACTTTTATTTTTCTACCTAACATTTTTCTGTTTTTATTTCCTTAACTAACACCTTTTTGTTTTTATTTTCTTATCTAGTGCTGTTTTAAAAGCTAAAAAAAAATTGAATACATTAAAAAAAATTAATATTTAAAATAGTTAGAAATATAATTAATGAATAAAGAAATGAGTTTTTACAAAATAAAAAAAAATTAGTAAATTTAAAATGTTTAGTTTAATTTTTTTTAAGAATAAAAAAAATAAAAAATTAAACCCTACAACAACATAAAAGTTGAATCTATAAACATAAATTAGTATTTATTTTTATTATTATTGATGATGTAATCATGTTATTTTCAAGTAAAAAATACAAAACATAATTATAAAAAAACCAAAGTTAATTAGTATTAATTAATAGTAGACACAAAAATAATATTGAAGTGTCTACCCTAAATATAAAATTCTAAAAAAAAAAAAAAACTAATGCAAATACTACACTTAATGCTTAAAAATGAGAAGAAAAAAATATAAAAATAAATAAATATAAAAAATAAAAACAACAACAATAAAAATAAAAACAGAAACAGAAATAAATAAAGAATGACAGAAAAAATAATAATAACTAAAAACATAAAAGATATAAAATAAAGACAAAATAAAATAAGATAAAGATAAAAGATATAAAAAAATAAAAATAAATCTAATTAATACTAATTGACTTTGGTTTTTGTATAATTATGTCCTGTAATTTTTACTTGAAATTAACATGATTAAATAATTGATAATAATAAAAATAAATATTAATTTATGTTTATAGATTCAACTTTTATGATAAGGTTTAATTTTTCATTTTCTTCATTCTCACAAAAAAAAAAATTAAACTAAATTTTTTTAATTTATTACCCTTTTATTTTTATTTTAAAAAAACTCATTTCTTTATTCATGAATTATATTTCTAATTATTTTAAATATTAAAAATATTTAATTTTTTTACAACCAATACATTTATTTTTTTAATGCATTCAAAATTAAAATTATCAATTTTTTTAATTTATTATTTTTCTTTTTACTTTTGAAACGATGCTAGATAGGGAAATAAAAACAAAAGGGTGTTAGATAGGAAAATAAAAATAAAAGGGTGCTAGATGGGGAAATAAAAGTGAAAATAGTGCTATATGAGGAAAAATATCATATTTTAAGACCGGATGGGAGCACGAACCAATTCTTTAGTTACTGGACATATGTTAAAATTTTGAAGATCTAAATATTACCCATGTTTGGGATAACATACATTTTTCAAAATTTATATTGATTTTATAACAATGTCATATTCAAATGATGCATCAATTAACACTTTTTTGGGAACACTTGCACTTATAATAATAGATCATGTAAGCCAATATCTTTTAAATAATACTTTTTGTGTATACTGGATCACAACTACATCAAACACAATAGAACATTGGTTACCTAGAAAGTTATCGACATGTACCCTAATTCATTGGGGTGACAAAATTTTACAATGCAAGTCAACAATGACAGTACACCTGATTGTTTAGACAAGGATGATAGTTGCTCACATTGGTGTCCATCTATTTGTCCTTCAAAATAATCACCTAATAATATTAGTTTGGTTTTAAAATTGTAAAATATAATTTTTAACACAATGAAAATTACCATGAAATTCAAGGAATTGTTGTGTCCATCTCCATGGGTTTGAAGGAAACTCACGGTGATGACTTTCGTCACCTATGTGATTTACAAATTCTTGTGTGTTGACTGGGTCTTTCGAGTTTCGATTTAGAATAACAACTTGGACATTACACGTCGGTCTAAGAATTACGTTAGTGTTGCAGCTGCATCATTGTATGAATGTTGTAATATCACTTGTGTCAATATCAATGCCTTGTCATTGCTCCATTGGAAATCCTTTTGTACAAGATAAAATTGTGACTAAACTTGCACTTACAAGATATTCATTTTCATGTTTTGGCTCTTAAAAGGTGATATTTTCTTATGGCTAAATTAACCTTGTGGATTCAAACGTGTAAAGCATGTTTCTATTCATTTTTGTCGCGAGAACTTGTTATAAGGTTGCCCTTGCACATAAGTAAGATCATTGTTGCATAGGTGGGGACATTAACTCACCATAATTACCCTCAACTACCATTATTTGAAAAGGTCCCCTTCATCAATACTTGCATAAAGACTATGTTTGCTTACACTCCTACATGAAACTCATCTCATTGTTTTCCTTTGTTCTTCAACTGCACATTCAGTACCTTCCATGTGTAAAGGTATTTCATAGTTTTTCATTTACTAGGGTTTTCAAATCTCACTGCTACTAACTTGTGTGTTTAAATGTGGTCTAACATTACATATTATTTGTGCATTTTTCATAACTCTTGTCTTCCTTACAGCACATGCATTCTATGTTGTTATTTTGAATACCAATGTGGGACATTGTCGTTGTTTGTAATAAAAAGATAAAGTCTACTTAGGCTTCCATTTGTTCACATGATTAATGTATATTAACATTTGCATACAATCATTATGTTTATAATGCAGACGATGAATGACATGGAGAATATTTTCCTTGATAGCATTTCATTATTTGAACAATGTGAGACTTCAAACGCAGTTAATAACATATGTGTTAAAATAATGATGATGAATTGGTTCCTATAGTTGTAAGTCTTTTGATAGTGCTGATAGTGTTAAAAAATTTATCGACAATGTGTTATTTCAAAGGATTTTGTCATTAGAACACAAAGCTCAAAGAAAGGATCCAACAATCAAATAAGGTACTTCATGTTTGTTTGTGAAGAGCAAGAAAATATGTGTCGCCCAATCCAGCTGAATTTAATACCCATCCAACTCAAACTAATGAATTTCCAGCTCAAACAATTGTTGGGAAAAAGAATGGGAAGTGATATATTATGTTGGTGCACGAAGAACATTCACATGACCTTAGCCTAACAAAGTCATGGTTGTTTCGGGGGAATAGAAAAATCAATTTACAAACAAAGAGAATGTTTGATATAAATGAAGAGGTTGTGGTAGAATAAACAAGAGTTTCCAATTGTTTGTTTCTGTAGCTGGTAGTTATGATAATATCAAATTTGTTAAACGAGATGTCCAAAATTACATTAGGAAACAAAAGAGAGCTTTGGAAAAGGAAGGAGATGGAAAAACCCTTTTAACTTATTTCTCTCGTATAAGGTAGTTTAATCACCAATTTTTCTTCGACATAGATTTGGACATTGATAATTGTATTTGTCATGTTTTTTGGGCAGACGCATGAAGCCATACAACATGGGAAAACTTTTGGGATGTTTTATGCTTCAATACTACGTATTTGACGAATAAATATGACATTTCCTTTGCACCATTTGTTGGTGTTAATCATCATGGGCAATCTATTTTGTTAGGATGTGGATTGTTGTCTTTAGAAGACACAAATGCTTTTGTTTGATTCTTTCAAACTTAGTTGCGTTGTATGTCACGTAGGTCTCCCCAAGACATTGTGACAAATCAATACAGGGGAATGCAAAATGCAATTGAAGTTGTATTTCTTGATGCACGTCACAGGTGGTGCTTATGTCACATCATGAAAAGAATACTTGAGAAGTTGTAGGGGTATCATGAATATAAAGAAATCAAACGTACAACGAAGATAGTAGTGTATAAGTTTACCAATGTTGATAAATTTTTATCGTCCTAGGAAAATTTCATTAGTCAATATAATTTGAGTGATAATGTTTGGTTGACTACCTTATTTGAAGAACGACAATGCTAAGTGTCATGTTTTCTTACAATGTTTTTTAGGAAAAGATGTCAACAATGCAGAGGAGCGAGAGCATGAATGCCTTTTTTTATGACTATATCAATTCAATGAGAACCCTCCAACAATTTGTGCACCAATATGACAATGCAATGCAAAAAAAGGTAGAATTGGAATGCAAAGTGGACTTTGCTTATTTGAACAACGTTATTCCTTGCACCTCCTAATCTAGCATTGAAAGACAATTTCAATCGAAATACACACATGCCGAGTTCAATGAAATACAAGCAAAATTTTTATTGAAAATGAATTGTGTTGCTCATAATGTCTTTGTTGAGGGACAAATTTATCGGTTCTATGTTGTTGAAGAGTTATTTTATAATGAAAGAACTAAACACATCAATATATAAGTATGTTTTAACCGGGATAATCTTGATATTTGGAACAACTATTTGTTATTTCAATTTAAGAGAATTTTGTATTGACATTGTTTGATTGTCCTTGAACAAGAAAAAGTCGCACAACATGAGTAGTATATGTTCAACATATGGAATAAAAATGTTTGCTGAAAACACACCTACATAAAAACATAACATCATATGGAAGTAAGAACAATGATCCACAAATTGATGGATAAGATAAGTTGTGCAATAAGTTTTGGTGATATAGTTGATATTGAAATAAGAATTGGAAGAAACTCTTCAAGGTAAACTAACTCTTGTCAACGAAAATCTTCCCCTTTCTTCCCTAACACGATTTTCATACATTTCAAATTTTAACTCTTTCCTTCAATGACAACATCACAATTCCAATTTTCTTTTGCTCAAATTTTTTTTTCAATGACGAAAACAGCTTTTGCCATCTCATCAAGTCCCGCCACATCACGGTTGTATACTATGGGTTCTCAACGTATCATTTTTGTTTTCCTATTTGATTCTCAACGTATCATTTTCGTTTTCCTAATTGATTTTGCCTGCAATGTAGTTAGTTACAGCAAAGAGTGGAGCTACCTTTGGGGTATCAAACCCAACCAAGATTTCCTTGGAATCCTCCACCAATTTCCGAGCAATCTCCTTAGACTTATCCACCCCCAAAACCTTGGGATACGTCAGTTTATCAGCCACCAAGTCCTTCCCCGCCGTCTTCCTCAATTTCTCCGTCGATTGAGTAACATCCAGAATATCATCCACAACCTGACCCATCAACCCAACACAACGACCAAACATCCTTAATCTCTCAACTTCCTCGTCCGACCCACCCCCCATTATTGCCCCCAACACAACCGCACCTTCCAACAACGCCGCCGATTTGTGAAGGTGAATGAATTCCACTCTCTCAAGACCCACCTCACTCGACAACCCTTCCGAACTCATATCCATCACTTGTCCCCCCGCAACGCCTTCCGCGCCGATTGATTTCGCCAATTCCACTATCGCGCGAACCACGCGGGTGGGACACACGCTCTTCGTCGACGCCGCCACGTGCTCGAACGCGCGCGCAAGCAGCGCATCGCCGGCGAGGATCGCCACGTTCTCGCCGAAGACCTTGTGGCACGCCGGCTTCCCTCGCCGGAGGTCATCGTTGTCAATGCAGGGCAAGTCGTCGTGGATGAGCGACATGGCGTGGACCATCTCGACGGCGCATGCGGCGGGTAGGGCGGTGTAATCGAGGCCTCCGACGAGCTCGCACGCGGCGATGCAGAGCACCGGGCGAATCCTCTTGTCGCCGGCGAGGAGCGTGTAGCGCATGGCTTCGTGGAGCTTCTTCGGCTCCCTCAGCTCAATGGCTGCGTCCAAGGCTCGGTTCACAGTGTTAACCTTGTGCAGCATGTAAGCTTTGAAATCGAATTCAATTTCTTCTCTTCTCACAGTGTTTACGGATTGAGTGTGAAAATGGGGACTGAGAAGTGAACGTGTATTCGTTTTCATCAGCATGGACCTCAGACGAGCCCATCTTCCAGGATTCGCAAAACTCATCTTTGGTGTTTGTAAAGATTCCTCTATACAACAACAACTACATTCTTTAACCTCAATTAAAATTATAGTTAATATTTTATTGCATGCGAATTTCACGAGTCAATTATTTTATGGCTATAATTAAAGCATTTGTTGTCATTTTTTCTAAAAGCATTTCACATGGTATATTTTAAAACGTTTATACATTAACATACTTTTTATATTTTTAAAATGAGTACAAGGAGTTCTAAAATTTGGGTCAAAGAAATTGAGACATACGACTGAACGTCCTTTGCGTTTAAGTTATTTTTATCATATTCTCTATTTAAATATTTTTGGTATTATTTATTCATATAAATTTTTATCTTGTCTTTTGTTATAGGACTTCTATTGGCTATTTTGGTTCTCGTGTTCTTATGTCTATAGGAGAGAGAGAATTTTAGAAACAAACACGGAGATGTATTATAATTTTTGTTGGACAAAATTATTTTTGAAACTTCTTAGGACTTTCTTAATCTCCCATTTTAGTTTGTGGTTTGTGGTAATTGTTTTAAAATTTCTTATTTGATTATAGGAGGATCCAAAGGTACAATAATAACTTGATTTTTTGTTTTACTAAGATCCACTAACATATTTTTTTCTGATAAAAAAATCATTAATATATGAAACACTTATTCATGGCGAAGAATTTGAAGCTAAAGAAGAAACTCCAAATAATGAAGGCCAGAGAGATTGCTTTGAAGTCAGTAATGGAGTACAACGAAATGCACTACCAACTTTTTCCAAATGTTAATTTAAAGAGAAAATGAGTAGAAAAAGGAGAAAAATATCTAGAACTGGATAAAGACTTCAAAATAGCTTGATTATATTGTTGATGTCTTAGATTGGATCATGTGTAAAAATATTACTGCTGGAGGAACATAAGCAAAAGATCTTTACAATTACGAAAATTGTTTGCTGGTGTTACAAGAGGTTCCAAACATAGTAAAGGGACCCCATTTATATTTTTTGGATGTCAGAATCTTAACTATCAAAGAGGATAATATAGCTTTTCTTTACTTCATGGACAATGAATAATCATGGATTCCCCTGTGGTTGTCCGTAGGAAGCTTAATGCTTAAGATTGAATTTTTTATTTATTATAATAACAGGAAAATTTCAATGTTGAGGATGAGAATGATACACTGCCTATGAATAATGGTAAGAACCAACACATGCACAAACACATAAAAGAAATAAAAATACTTGCATCTTTGACATGGCATATATGAATGGAAAAATGTTTCTTTTAAAAAAGTCAGATAGCAGGGAAAGGGTTAAGCCTTGGAATTGGGACACAAATCAAGGGGTGAGCCCTTGGAAGAGTGATGCCAGACTTCTCTTCCATGTCCACCTTGTCATTGCCACCATTAACCTTTAACTGGAAACACTGAATGATAGCAGCAAGATTCACATGCATAACTTGTAATGCTAGAGATATACCAGGGCACCTTCTTCTTCCAGTTCCAAAAGGAAGAAGATGAAAACTTTGTCCCCTAACATCCAATTCACTATGCCCATTTCCCTCTTCATCAATAAACCTCTCTGGCCTGAACTCAAGAGGGTTTTTCCACTGATTGGGGTCCCTACCAATAGCCCAAACGTTGATGAACAATCGAGTGTTGGCTGGAATATTATACCCACACACCACTACATTTCTTGATGACTCTCTAAAAAGTAATGGACCAGCTGGGTGAAGCCTAAATGTTTCTTTAACAATGGCTTGCAGGTAAGGAAGGTTCTTAATGTCTGATTCTTCTACGATTCTACTCTTTCCAACCACTGCATCTATTTCAAGCCTTGCCTTCTCCAACACATGTGGATGGTTCATTAACTCTGCCATAGCCCATTCTATGGTTATTGATGACGTGTCAGTCCCAGCAACAAATATGTCCTAAATGTTGTCATTAGAAACACACATGTTAGTGATGTTTGCATGAAAGCAAATCAAGAATGCAAACTTTTATGCTTTCCTCTCGGACAACAAAGATCATCATTAAATCTTATTTCTCAAAATTCAGCTATAAGCAATAATTTAAACTTTCTATCCCAACTAATACTATTATTTCAGAAACGCGAGGATGATGAAACAAAAGTGGAGTTGACAAACAGACAACGACGGAGCACAACAGTGGATGAAAACATAACACATATTTGTGAGAAGGAAGAAAAAAGAAAATTGAATATTTGTGAAAGTAGAGTAAGCATGAATTTGATTTTGATCCTGAACAGACTAGTGTTAGCTAGTTATTATAATTGAACGTAAATATTTATTGTAACAAGTCAAAGTTTAACTCATAATAAGTATTTATCATGTTATTTCAGATAATAACTAATATAATAAGTCTTATTATATTTACAATGTTACTGTTTTCACTTATTCTCTGAATTAGATCAACTATCATAATAAGTTGTTATTAAAATTAAATCTTTTTAGTAGTATTTCATAAATATTTTAGCTAAAATCTCTAAACTAATTTCTCATATCTTACTCTTCAATATCTTACTCTTCAAGATCACTTACCCTTCTCTTGAATTCAATGTTTATTTATAAACATTATGATGTCCCTTTAAAGGAGTAGGACTCTTGTGTCATTTGTGTAAATATAATTATTTATGAATTTATTTCAATGATAATTCCTTAATAATCGTCTTAAAAGAATGGTGGCAATTTTATTGTAATTGTTTTTAATGATGATTATTTGTATCATTGTTAAAAGTAAATAAATGATAATGATTATAAGGAGAATTATCGTAGAAAAGGTATGATGATGATAATTTTGTAATTAATTTAATAGTGAAATAATGGATTTTTAATGATGATTTTAAGGTTAGCGGTCATTTAAAAAGTGGTGATTAACAATTTTGTAATTAATTTAATGTTGAACTAGCAAACTTTTGACAATGGTTGTAGGCCAATTATCTTCTTATGTAGAAGAGATTGTGTTATTATTGTTGTGTCTTCACGATAAGAAGAAGAATGATTGTGTTATAATTATGTCTCCGAATGAAGAAAAGAATAATGATTGTACTTTCGTATTTAAAAATAGAACGAATGTACCTTTGTGAAAAGAAGAAGAATTATTATGTCTTTGCAAAAAGAAAAATGATTATGCCTATACGAGAAGGAAAAAAAAATCCATGTTATTATCGAGTTTCAAAGAAAAAAATGGAAAAGGTTTCTATCGCTAATATCATTTTATATAATTTTTTTTATTATGTAAACAAAATCATGATTGTTCAACATGGTCGTATGTCAACAAAATTAATGATAATTGCAACTATCATCATATAATTTGAATTCTAACAATAGTTGAATAAACTACAATTCTAAAAAGTTATCAGGTGTTTTCAACCTTCATTAACAGTTCTTTTCAAATGGCGTGTGTTGTTCCTTACTCTCCAAATTTCAGTCTCTAATTTTCTATTTAAGCAAGTATCATTATTTAACTGTTCATATATTTTTGAGGGATTGACCCGAATGTTAGATGGTGAGACTAATATATACCAACTAATATTCTTATCAACATAGACATACATATCCCTTAAAAAATCCATCAAAAGTCTCATAGTTTAGATCAGCTTCAAACCGAATTCCTAGTCTTAAATTGCAGATATCATCCTATTACAGGATAAGTATAGTGGCAATCTACTTATTAAGCTATGTCCATAACCCTAAGTCAGAAAGGTGAAGAGGCTATAATGAGAGAATTTGATCGGGACGAAGAGGATAAAAATTCTGAAATCCAAAGAATTGTTGATATAATATCATATGATATTCCGAGACATCTTGACAAAAATAACATGGTATTCCTGTACAAACATAATTACTCTTTAAGCATGAAAAAATTATACACTTCCTTTATGGACTTACCAGGATGAAGGCCTTAATTTTCTCTTTGTTTAGTTTCATTTCAGAACTTTCATCTTCGAAGATGTCCAATAAAACATCAAGCATATCCTTAAACGGACGTGTTCCACCGGTTTGGTTGTTGTTCCTTCTTTCCTCTTCTCGCTGCTTTATGATTCTGTCCAACACGGCATCAAACCTGTCCCGAGTTTTGTTGAGCCTCATGTTGAATCCCTGCAAATCGAAACGCTTCAAGAACCAAATGGAGTCCGATATGTTGAACTTCCCCACGAGCTCTGCGGCATCCGCCACCAGCTTCCTCATCTCTTCAACGTCCTTCTCGTTTTCAGTACTCATCTGACTAACAGCCATTCTCGACACGATGTTATTCGAGAGTGTCATCAACTCTCCTCCAAAATCCACGGCCTCACCAGCCACCCCTTTTTCGAGCACGCGTTGGATGAATCTCCTGTTCTCTTGCTGCCTCACGGGAAGGAGCTGGTCTAACATGTGGCTACCGAGAAGTTCAGACATGCACAGTTTCTTCATGAACTTCCAATAGGGTCCGTAAGGCGCGAAGAAGAAGTCTTGGAAGCCGTAGGTTAAGGCCTCAACGGCCACAGTTTTAGCAGGGCGGTTGGAGAAGGAGGATTCGTGAGTTTTGAGGAACTCTTTGGCTGCTTCTGCGGTTGAAGCCACCACACAAGGGGCTGAGCCGAGGAAAAGGTGCATGATGGGTCCATAGCGGATTGAAAGCTTGTGAAAATCTTGGTGAGGTAATGGGGAGAGAAGGTGGAGGTGGCCAATGATGGGGAGGGCCATTGGACTTGGTGGAAGGAGCTTCTGGTTTTGTTTTCTCCGCAGTATGAATGCAATCACGATGGTTGAGATCAAACAAATGAGTAACACTTGAAAAGCCATACCTTGAGTATTATCAGGTGTTCTTTTTGATTGATTGTGAGGTAGCATACAGTGAGAAACCAAGAGTGATATTAAATAGTAATAGACATCCTCAAAGTCTAACCATTCATCTACACCTTCAGATCTTTACACTGGCTTTATTTATTTTGGCAAGTGAGGAATTTGGCAAATAGATTTGGGACAAGGGGTATAGGAGATATATTCTTATGAAATTAAGTAAAATGGAAAAGTATGTATCACATGACAGATAAATTGAGAGCAATCAGGTTCATTGAACTGAGAACAGCCAGAAATGGGGGCTAAAGCAAGTTGCTGCGAGTAAGGCCTACTTTGGATTGCGCATCTATTTAATTTATTTTATTTGAGAACTAACTTTTTATGAATATATTTTAAAGAGTGCCTATTTTTGAACCGTTGTAAAGTAGGATTATTTTATTTTATATAGGGTCAAAGAATATTTTTCTATTTTAAAATTCACTTTTGCTTGGCTAGAAGGCCTCCTCTACCATATTCATTTAAAATTCATTAAAGTAGACAAATACAACATGCCTTCAATTTCTTATTTTGAACTTAAAATAACGGGCTGTAAACCAAATTTTGACTTCAAACCACACCAAAATCATTCCGTGACACCAAAGATCTTGTTTGTGATTAATACGCATAACGAAGAAGTCAATCATGATATTTCTTATACAGGCTATAATAAATTTCTTTAGAAATAATGAGAATAGTTAGATCTAGCTCTTTTTAAGTGTTTATTTTATTGTTCAGTACATAGCAAAGGTTTGTATAAGTGGAACGAAATCTTAATTCTAACTGAATAACAACATAAGTTTGGAATAAACCTTGCTTGTGTTCATTTTGGAAAGCATAGACACAGTCTGTGAAATTTATGATGATGAATACTACAGATAAACAAGAATGAGCCAAAATGTGAATTTTCAATTTGAAGTTTTTCCTTTCTTTTCTGCCTGACCCAATCTTGATTTTGTCTGATCAGAGTGTCACAGGGGAGGAAAAGGATTAAGCCTAGGCACAGGAACACAAACCAATGGATGAGCCCTTGAAAGAGTTAGCCCAGGTTTCTCTTCCATGTCAACAGTCTCATTGCCTCCTTTAACTTTCCATTCAAAGCACTGAATCATAGCAGCAAGGTTCGTCTGTACAACCTGCAAAGCCAGTGAGGTTCCTGGACACCCTCTTCTTCCACTCCCAAATGGAATTAGATGAAAATAATGTCCCCTCACGTCTAACTGGCTCTTACCACTTTCCTCTTCACTAAGAAACCTCTCTGGTCTAAACTCAAGTGGGTTCTCCCAGTGTTTGGGATCCCTACCAATAGCCCACACATTAACAAACAACTGAGTCTTCGGTGGAATCTCATAGCCCCAGATAGTGCAGCTTTCAGACGATTCTCTGACAATTAATGGACCTGTGGGGTGAATCCTCAGGGTTTCTTTGACTATAGCTTGTAGGTAACAAAGGTTGACAAGGTCTGATTCTTCTACTAATCTACCACTTCCAATCACAGCATCAATCTCTTCCCTTGCTCTCTCCAGCACATCTGGGTGGTTAATCAACTCAGCCAAAGCCCAAACGATTGTCGAGGCGGCAGTGTCTGTTCCTGCCATAAACACGTCCTGCAAAATTTATAGAACTATACCATCAGTTTTTCATGTTCGACAAATTCTGGATCCAACACAAAAATTACTTAAAATTGTCAGTTAGAATCAGTTCTGTACCTAAAATCAATTATTTAATGTAGAAACACACATGTAAACATTTATCTTACATCAATTAACTGATATTTTAACATAGTTCTGGATCATCTAACATCAATCAAAGCATACAACGGGTCGTCAGTCCCTTATTTGCATCATAGCATTACGGTAGAGTAGAAGTCATTGAAATCTTGTGACAGAAAGTGACTTACCAAGATGAAGGCCTTTATGTTCTCTTTTGTCAATTTTATGTCAGAGTTCTCATCTTCATGTATGTCCAATAATACATCAAGTAGATCCTTGATTTGACCATCTCCTCCACTTCCCATTTCCTTTCTCTTCTTCCTTTCCTCTTGATGCTCCTTGATCACCCTCTCCATCATGGTGTCAAACCTGTCTCGAATTTCCTTGAGTCTTTTCCCGAACCCCTGCACATCCCAGTTCTTAAAGAACCAAACGAAATCTGACACATTAAACTTCCCCGTCAGAAGAACAGTGTCTTGCACCAACTTCCTCACCTCTTCAGCTTCACTGTCATCTTGAGAACATGTTTGGCTCATAATCATCCTCGACACAACGTTATTCGAGAGTGTCAAAAGTTCTCTCCCAACATCAATAGCCTCACCTGCCTTCCCTTTCTGGAGCATAAGCCTCAGAAACCTTAACGTCTCTTGTCTCCTCACAGGAAGTAGCTGACTTAGCGTGGGACCCCCCAGAAGTTCCGACATGCATATTTTCTTCATGAATTTCCAATAAGGTCCATATGGCGCAAAAGAGAAGTCCTGGGAGCCATATGTTAGAAAATCAACTGCAGAACTTTGCGGGCGGTTGGAGAAACGGGTTTCGTGAGTTTTGAGGAATTCTCTAGCAGCTTCTGGTGTGGAAGCTATGACACAAGGCACAGAGCCAAGGAAAAGATGCATTATGGGTCCATAGCGAGTAGAGAGCTTGTGAAGAGCTTGGTGAGGTATTGGAGCAAGAAGGTGGAGATGTCCAATGATGGGTAAGGCTGGAGGACTTGGTGGTCTATTAGTGTTGTTTTGTTTTCTGCTGAGTATGGCTCGAACCACGATTGTGGAGACTAAACATGTGATGAAAAGCAGGATGTAGTCTAGGTAATAGTCAGCCATATTTGATTTAAATGTTTGGCAAGTGAATGAAAATATGGTGGTTGGCAACGTATATAAGGAAAATACTTCTTTCTATTGACACAAACTGCTTAATTCTAGTTTATGTTTGCTACTCTTATCTGTTTTGGAAATGGACATTTATGCGATGCTGGCCGGCAACGGCAACGTATAAGTTTTCAGACTACGACATTGTGACCAAGTCCAGCCTCCAATAAAAATGTCCCCCGATGAGTTTTGTTTTGCAGAGAAAGTTCCTTTCGTTGAAACATCGTAGCTTTCCATTTATATTTGCACATATACTGAAGCACAGAAACAGCAGCTGACGAAGTTGTTAAAAGTGACTGATATAGTTTTAATTTTCTGAGAATTCTGTATGCTTTCATTTTCTTGCACCAATTTTTTATCGGGTTGAAACTGAATACCATGATGCATGATAGATTAATTAAAAGTGTTCATTTTATTTAGTTTTGTCCTGCCATCTGAATCTGAATCAGACACTTTTGCACTGATTATTTTTTAGGAAAAGTTTCTTTTACAAAAAAAAATAAATACATTTCACACTTCAACAAATTTATATTTTATTTTTTAATTTAAAATATTATTATAAACAGTTGTTAAATAAATGCTTTTTACTATGATGTCAAATAAACTTCTAAAAAAAATAAACCATGCCTACTTGACACTTTATTATAATAATATAATAATATTTTATATTAAAAAATAAACTAAATATGATTAAAATATTAATTTGTTGAGTTGTTAACTGAATATTTTTTATTATTTGTAGTGGCAACTTATCACTATTTTATTTTCTACTTTCGTTACATATATCATTTCACATATTTGTTTAACATTATGTTTGGATTCATGTATGACAATTGAGGAGGGAGGGGCAAGCGGGTGCACTCCTTGTTTGGTTTGATATTTTTGAAGGTGCCTAAGGAGATGAGAGAGTGGATGGAAGTGTTTTTCACTCTTCACACAAATACAAATGAAGAGATTTGTGTTAATTTCACGTAGGCACAATGCATTTTACATTGATACCCTTGCATGCATTTTAAATATAATGGTGTCAGTGTCAAATGGGGAGTGTTTGGTGAAAATGGTGACAGTGCTTGGTGGAAGTTGCAGAAGAGAATCTTGACCACTTTTTTTCAAAAGTTCCAAACCCGTGAACTAACAAGAACCTTGTTATTGTATAAATATAATTAGATTTCGTGAGAGTTCTGCTTGTTGTGCTTAGAGAAAGTGAACATTGTATTGTGAGAGTTGATTTGTTTTTAGGATTAGGGTGTTGAATAAATTTTAAATTTTATTTTGTGGGTTTTAAATTTAGAAGTTAGTGGAAAATAAAAGAATAAGAGTTTCAATAGATGAAAGGCCAAGAGTTGTTAGTCGAGTTTTATGGCCATAATAAGGTTTTATTATTTTCTAATTTAGAAGAGCTTGCTAATGCCTATAAATAGGTTGTTCTCTCAATTGTAAGATACACAATGAAAAGATGTACAACAGAGAAATAGAAGAAGAGTGGTTTTTGTAGAAAACAAAGTGTGCGTGTTAATTTCGGTGAAATTGATTGCTTTTACAATTAGATGTTAAAGCCCATGGCGAATGTGACAGGTCAAATGTGGCTACGATGATTAAAGAAGGCGACTAAATACGATAACTGGAGCATTCAAATGAAAGCCTTTCTTGGTTCTCAAGATGCATGGGAGGTGGTCGAAGAAGGTTTCGAAGAACCAATAGATATCACGGGTTATACAGAGACTTACTTAAAACAAGGCGTTGAAAGAGGCGTGATCAAAGGATAAGGCGACACTATACATGTTGTTTCAAGCCATTGACGAGTCGGGCTATGAGAAGATTGTCAGTGCAACTACTTCAAAAGAAGTGTGGAACATTTTAAAAAAATTATTCAAAGGAGCCAATCGAGTTAATCAAGTGCGTCTACAAACTCTCATGAAGACGATGGTCGGAAAGTGTATCTAATTACATCACGTGTGTACAGACTGTGGTGAATCAACTCAACCAAAACAGTGAAACATTAACCGATACACAAGTTATGGAGAAGATTTTGAGAATATTAACCTACAATTTTAAGGATATTGTGTGTGTGATAGAAGAGTTAAAGGACCTAATGACGCTCACAGTGGACTAGCTTGCCAGTTCTCTCGAGGCACATGAGCTACATAAGAAGAAGAAGAAGGAGGAGGAAACACTGGAGCAAGCACTTCAAACCAAGGCATCAATCAAAGACGAAAATGTACTCTATTATCAAAATTTTTAAAGTAAAGGGCGTGGTCGTGGAAAAGGTCACGGTGGTCAAGGCAAAATTCATGAAGGGTACTATAAGGAGAAGGAATAGTGAAAGAGGACACGGTTGAGGAAGAGGCAGCCTGTTGAATTACTTCAACATCGAGTGCTACAAATGCCACAAATATGGTTACTGTGCGAAGGATTGCAACTCCAACAAATGTTATAATTGTGGTAAAGTGAGGCATTTTGCAAAAGATTGTCGAGCCGATATAAAGATAGAAGAAACAACCAACCTAGCCTTGGTAAGACAAAACAAATGAAGGTTTTCTCTTGATGGCTCAAAATGAAGTCAATATTAACAATGTACTCTATGGTACCTTGACTCGGGGGCAAGTAGCCATATCTAGTGTCACGAGTACCTATTCAAAGAGATGCAAAAGATTGAATATGGTCATGTGTCATTTGGAAATGCATCAAAGGTGGAGGTCAATGATAAGAGTCTAATTGCCGTAATATTTCATATTAAAATATAGACACTTATGAGTATTAATTGCTAATTTACATATAAATAATCCCTAATTTATGAATTTATACCTTTTTACATTTTTTATGATCTTTAATTGAATAAGAGCATTTTATTCCTAAATTTGGTGTTAATTGCAGGTTTTTATAGAAGAATGAAGATTTGGACTAAAGAAGAATGATATATGTTAAAAGGAGAAAGCTGGAAGGCTCAAAACATGCAAAAGAGAGAGAGAAAAGTCCAACTCAATAACAAGAATGTGTCAGATTAATTGGGATATTTTTATGTTTTTATTATTAAGCCCATAAGTGTGACCCAGGAAGTCACTCAACCCTAGCAAATTAGGTTAAATAGGGGACTAGAGGCACAACCCTAGGGTGCCAAATTGAGAGGAAAACACCATAGAGTGAATTGTAATCCAATTGGGAGAATGGAAGGTGCTAGAAGTATGCGTGGCTAATTCTACCCTTTGGGATTAGGAGTAATATGCTCGAACTCTATGTATTGAGGTGATATCTTATATTAAAATATTCAGTTCTTGATTGATTATTGGTATTGTTGTTTTACTTTTAATTTTCCGTGACAAATTGAGAATCTTAAATCTGACTGGAAAGTATTTTTAGGATTCTGACCTAAACAACAATACTTAACATATTTGAGTGCTAGGAATAGACTTGAAATGTTAATTGCTATTAACGTCTGAGCTTCGTTCTAAGTTGTTCTTATAATTATGCGAGGGATCGATAGTTAGGGAACATTCTTGAGGATTTTATATGCGAGGAATCGATATAAATGATTTTTATACTGGCATCAATTTCAATCAAAGAACTTAATATTGACATGCTAATCAAAATACATGAGAGTGAGACAAATGAAACCTAATCCCCATTTTTCCAATTGACGCAATTTCTCTTTGATTTGTTTTCTTATTAATTCTTGCCATTATAACAACTTTCAACACACTTTTAATTGTTTGGTTCTATATTTAGCGATTATTGTACTTGATAATTCACTGTTCCTTGTGGGATCGATATCCGTCCTTAGGGACAATTATTACTTCTGACAACGCGGTGCACTTGCCGTAAAAAGTCATCAGTCAAAGACCAAGGTATGATTTGCTACTTACAAAATATGGCTTAATTGGGTCACTCCAAGATGTTTATTACTTCCCAGACCTCAAGACCAACATTTTGAGTATGGGGAAACTCACAAAGAATAGTTACTCGATATTTTTAAAAGATCAACTACTACACTTGACGAACAAGCAAGGGCATTTGGTTGCTCGAATCGAGATAGAAAGAAATCATATGTACAAACTAAATTTGAAAAGCATACGAGAAAAATGTTTGTGAG
Source organism: Phaseolus lunatus (assembly GCA_013389735.1). NCBI lineage: Eukaryota > Viridiplantae > Streptophyta > Magnoliopsida > Fabales > Fabaceae > Phaseolus > Phaseolus lunatus. The sequence continues at coordinate 34,903,226 of CM023857.1, read as the reverse complement.
TTGACATAGAAGACAAGGCATCGTTGTGGCATCTCCGTTTTGGTCACGTGCATCATGGTGGCCTAAAAGAGTTAGCAAATAAGAATATGGTGCACGGGCTACCCGACATGGACTACGAGGAAAATTTTTGTGAAGAATGTATGCTCATCAAGCATGTGAGAACCTCGTTTCAAAAGAAGGCCAAATATTGGGCTAAGCAATCTCTCGAATTAATTCATACTGACATATGTGGACCAATTACCCTTGAATCCTTTAGAGGTAAAAGGTATTTCATTTCCTTTATCGATGATTTCTCACAAAAAACTTGGGATTATTTTTTGAAAGAAAAATCTGAGGCATTCGAGGTGTTAAAAAATTTCAAAGTGATGGGCGAGAAGGCAATTGATATAAGCATCAAAGCTATACGATCTGATAGAGGTGGTGAGTATACTTTGACGACTTTCATGGAGTATTGCGAGGAGTAAGGCATAAAGTGATTTCTAACTGCACTGTACACTCCTCAACAAAATAGTGTGGCTGAGAGGAAGAACCAGACCATTCTTGACATGGTTCGGTCAATGCTCAAGAGCAAAAAGATGCCAAAGGAATTTTGGACGCAAGCCGTGCAAAATCGATGTCCACATGTGAAGTTATATGATCAAACACCACAAGAGACATGGAGAGAAAAAAAGTAGAAAGTTTCTCATCTCAAAGTGTTTGGTAGTCTGGCTTATGCACACGTACCAGATCAAGAAAAAAAGAATCTTGAAGACAAAAGTAAAAGGTATATTTTTATTGGATATGATGAGAAGACAAAAGGGTACAAGCTACTTGACTCGATAAGCAAAAAGGTGATGGTGAGTCGTGATGTGCGAATAAATGAAGCAAGCGAGTGGGATTGAAACAATTCTTTGAAAGTTATCATCGAAGTTGGAGTATCACTAGTCGTTGCACCAATAAGTATACAAAAAAATTCAAAAACTACCAATGATGATGATGAACCATGACAACCCAAAATACGAAGTTTGCAAGATTTGTATGATTTGAAAAATGAGGTACACCTTGTATGTCTTTTGGTAGATGCTAAAAATATCAGCTTTGAAGAGGCGATACAAGACAAAAAGTGACAAACTGCCATGGATGAGGAGATTAAAGCGATTGACCGCAACAACACATGGGAGCTAACAGAATTGCCAAGGGAAGTCAACACATTGGTGTAAAATGGGTATTCAAGTAAAAGATTAATGCTCAAGGCGAGATAGAGCGATATAAGGCTCGGCTCGTTGCGAAGGGATATAAACAAACGGAGGGAATAAACTATGATGAGGTGTTTGCTCCCGTTGTAAGAATGGAGACAAGTCGATTGTTCATTTCCAAGCGGCTCAAATTAAATGGTGGATATTTCAAATGGATGTAAAGTCGACATTCTTGAATAGTGTACTTGAAGAAGAAGTCTACATCAAACAACCACTCGGGTACATTAAAATTGGAGAAGAGAAGAAGGTGCTAAAATTGAAGAAAGCACTTTACGGGTTGAAGCAAGCACCACGAGCATTGAATACTCGTATCGATACATAATTCAAAGAGAATAAGTTCAAGCAATGTCCTTACAAGCATGCCCTTTACACAAAGAAAGTGGAGTTAACGTGATATTTGTTGCTCTTTATGTCGATAATTTTATGGGTAACAATGATGAGATGATAGAAGAGTTTAAGGGCACAACGACACGAGAAATTGAGATGACAAATTTGGGATAGATGAAGTTTTTCCTTGATTTGGAGGTTAGACAAGAAGAGACTAATATTTTTGTATCAAATGGAAAATTGCAACCCGGTATCAATACCAATGGAACCAGTTGCAGAACTCTCGAAGTTCGATGGAGGAGAGCGTGCCGATGTGAGCATATACCGGAGTTTGGTAGAAGGCCTTCGCTATCTCACATGAACATAAGTCGTTTCATGGAGGAGCCGATTTACTCACATTGGAAGGCGTTGAAGCGAGTCCTACGGTACATCCAAGGTACTGTATCACTCAAGTTGTTCTACTCGAAAGTAGAAGATTACAAGTTAGTTGGTTACTCTGACAGCGATTGGTGCACAGACATAGACAATCGGAAAAGTACATCGAAATATGTATTCTTTATGGGCAACACAATATTTTCTTGGCTCTCAAAGAAGTAACTGATTGTGATGCTATCGAAGTCTGAAGCTGAATATGTGGCAGCATCTTGGTGCGTATGTCATGCGATATGGCTTAAAATCTTGTTGAGCAAGATTAAGCTAAAGCAATTAGGGGCAACCGTGATTCAAGTTGACAACAAATCAACAATTGAGTTGGCAAAGAACCCAGTGAACCATGAAAGAAGCAAACACATTGATGTTCGTTTTTACTTTATTTGTGATCATCTATCGAAATACTCGTTCTTTTATTTTTCACTAACTTCTAAATTTAAAACCCACAAAATAACATTTAAAGTTTATTCAACAAAACTCCCCCATGAACCTAAATGTTTCTACCATCCATCATGCTAAGCATCTTCTTGTATTTGTCGAAAAATACTTTCGGTAGCGGTTTTGTGAAGATATTCGTAACTTGATCCTGACTTGCCACATGCACCAATTTCACACTTCCTTTCTTCACATGATCATGCACATCTTCCTTTCACTTTATGGACATAAAAGGATTTTATTATTTTTTGTTTTAGAAGAGCTTGCTAATACCTATAAATGGGTTGTTCTCTCAATTGTAAGATACATAACAAGAAGATATACAACAGAGAACTAAAAGAAGAGTGGTTTTTCAGAAAACAAAGTGCGCATGTTAACTTTTACATAGGGTGAGAGAGTTGTTCAGTTTTCTGTGCTTGAGCAACAAAGAAAAAAAAGTCAATTCACTTGATGCAAGGAGTTTTTGTGGATTTTTTTTATACGAGAATTAATTTTGTTGTACATTGTGGGAAGAGAGAATAAATTTAAAAATTTTCATGTAAACAACAAAATCGACTTTGATGCTTGTTTTAAACAAGTAGAATCAATTTTCCAATTTTTCTAAATGGTGTAGGTTGGTTTTATAGAATCGATTCTATAGTTTTTAAAACTAGAACAAGAATTGATTGTCGTTGTGTGACAGGTAATGAAATTGATTTTGGTTTTCCTATAAGTCCAACTAGAATCAATTTTGTGACCTTATAATTTTTTTGTTGTATTTTGTTCTTCAGTTGGATCTTGGTTGTGGTAGTTGGATCATCTGTCGATGGTTCTATGGTTGTATTGATCATACTTTGGTGATCTTCTTCTTCAGCGCTATTCACTCAAGTAAGTTCATCACTCTTTTATAATTTTATAAATGTATTTAGAGTAATTTTTATTATGTGTGTATACTTTTTTAATTTTTAAAAATATATTTAATTTTTTTTATATCTTGACAAATATATTTACATTTTTTTTGTTATGTGTGTACTGTTTAGTTTATTTTTATGTATTTAATGTTTTTAATTTTTATAAATGTATTTACACTTTTTTTTGTTATGTATTTACTATTTTTAATTTTTAATAAATGTATTTACATTGTTTTGTTATTATGTGTTTACTGTTTTCACATTTTTATTATTACTGTTTATTGTTTAGTTTCTTATTTTATGTATTTTTTTTTAATTTTTATAAATATATTTATATGCTTTTATTATTATATGTTTACTATTTTTACATTTTTTATTTTTATGAGTTTATTGTTTTTTTTTTGTGTTTACTGTTTTTAATTTTAATAATTGTATTTACATATTGTTTATCTTTTATGTATTTTTTGTTTTTAATTTTTATAACTTTATTATGTGTGTACTGTTTTTAATTTTTATAAATGTATTTATATTTTTCTTTATTATGTATTTACTGTTTTTATTTTTATAAATGTAGTTATATTTTTTTTATTATGTGTTTACTAATTTTACATTTTCTAATATTATGTGTTTACTGTTTTTATTGTTTATAAATGTATTTACATTTTTTTTTATTATGTGTTCACTGTTTTTACATTTTTTATTATTATGTGTTTATTGTTTAGTTTTTATTTTATATGTTTACTGTTTTTAACTTTTATAAATATATTTATATTTATTTTTCTTATTATATGTTTCCTGTTTTTACATTTTTTTATTAACAAGTTATTGTTTATTTTTTTTATGAGCTTAATGTTTTTAATTTTAATGATTTTATTTACTATTTTTAAGTTATTTATTGCTTTGTTTATTTTTTTTTAATGTATTTACTGTCTTTAATTTTTATAAATGTATTTACACTTTTTTTATTTGTTTACTGTTTGTAATTTTTTTATTATTATGTGTTTATTGTTTAGTTTTTTATTTTATGTGTTTTTTTTTTTTTAAATTTATAAATCATTTTTTTTATTATGTGTTTACTTATTTTACATTTTTTATTATGTGTTTATTGTCTAGTTTTTTTTATGTGTGTACTATTTAGTTTTTTTTATGTGTTTACTGTTTTTAATTATTTTTCATAATTTATTTATATTTTTTTGTTATTATGTGTTTATTGGTTATATATTTTTTAATTATTATGTGTTTATTATTTTTACGTTATTATATATTTACCGTTTAGTTTTTAATTTTATGTGTTTATTATTTTTAATTTATATATATATATATATATATTTATTTGTTATTATGTTTTTATTGTTTTTACATCTTCACATATCTTCTCAAATTTTCATAGATTCACTTTCTTTTTTTTTCATTAATTTTTTTTAATCCAAACACAACATAAAAGTCAGTTATAATTTGACTATACTAAAAAGAAAACATACATATGCAAAATATTCATTTATATTTTAATATAAAACCATAATATATGGGTAATGATAGCTTGAGAACATATTTTTTTCAACCTGGATATATTATTATTGTATTTTAAATTTTTTTAATTAAACATAATATTTTATTATTAAATAGAGTTGTAAGGTGCAAGTGAAAGAAAAATAAGAGTGTTAAATAAACTTTATTCTTTTACCTTATTCATAGTCTTTTTCAGAGTTGATAGATTGACATTGTCCGTAGTTAAAATTATTCACTTAACAACTCAATAAATTAATATTTTAATTATTTTATTTTAATTTTTTAATCTAAAATATTATTATATTAGTATAATAGGTTGTCAAGTGTAACTCAAACACCTCATTATTTGGCAGAAATATTATAGAAGCACCACAACATTTAAACTTTACATATTATAATATTATTGTGTAATATTAGTTATTTTTAAAAACAAGTCGAATTTGATAGAATAAAAACTGGTACAACTTTGTTGTCTTGATAGTAAAGTAGTGTCTAGCACAACTTTCGTATAATTAAATTTACACTTATTATACTGAAGTCATGCCAACTTAATATAATTTCAGTTCAAATACATTGAAGTCGTGTTATCTTGACATAGATTTATTTTTAAAAGATTAAAGTCGTTTTAATTTGATATAACTTCTTCACAATAAAATCATATCAACTTGGCACAACTTATTCATTTTAATTATTTTTTAAAATTTTACTCATTTAAGTAATTAACCTACCAAAATTCACTAATTTGGTAAAAAAAAATTATAATATCATGTCACCATACTATTGTAATACTTTTTAAATAAATGTTACTCTAGATGAAAACTAATTTATTGTATAATATCATTTAAAAAGAGTTACTAAAGATTATTATTTTTTCTTTAATTACATTCTAATATTTGTTTTCTTAAAAATTAATATTTAGTCAGAGTTCTTGCTTAAAATCTCAAAAAAAAAAACAAATAAGATAAATCCACCCTTAATAAAATTAGAATATTGAGCTTCATTTTCTTTTTCAAACTTTCAAAAATCCTCTTTATCTTTATCTTGTAATTGCATCCTATTAATGGTTGGTACTAATCTGTCATCCAGTTATAATCATATGTTAATATTTTGTCTCTCCTTTCCTGTTCCTTTAATGTTTTGCCACATCAATTAATATTACTTATCAACAACATTAAATGAAATTAATAGTGTTAATTCAAGTTATAAAAACAATTATTTAAAAGTGAGGAAGGAGACTAAAAAAAAAAAAATAGTGACAAAAAATAATTTATTTGGTTCAATAAGTTAACCATATTTATGGTCCTGATAAAGGTTACGTAGTTACAAATAATATATCTTATACAACTAAATTGAATTACATGTAACAAACTATACATAAGTTATAAATAATACTTATCAAGTCAAATGGAATGTTCAAGTGCAATTTATCTTTAGTTGAAATACAATTATTCATCCCAAATTAAAGATAGATTCATTTTGTTTTGAGAAGATTTTTCTTTGAACTTTTGAATATACACCCATACTTTTTATCCTATCCAACTAGGTCTAGAGTCTTTTATCCTAACTTTACTAAGCATGTCTCAAATGACCATGTTTAAATGGGGACCTCCACGCTTAGCATGGTCATACCTGATGATAGTGTCATCTTTACCTCTTCTCCTAACCATTTCTAATGTATTATCAATTCAATTTTGTATTCATGATATGTTAGTGATAACATAGTATCCACAAAGTAATATGCATTAGCTCTCAATGCTATCAAAGTCTAAATCCTCTACATCGTTGTAGTCCTTATTCATCATCATCTTCGTTAGTGGTCCAGATCTTCTTCATCCTCATCAAGCATTGGTTTGATGTCATCATCATGTATTTCAAGAACGAAGGTGCAGCTAAGCTTTCTACAAGCTGTAGAAATGCAAGAAAAGCATATCCAAAGACAAATGAAAACTTGATCAGTCATCACACTATTATAACTAAATTCAAAATGAAAGGATCAAGTGAAGCATATGTCTCACTCCCTTTTCACCATTGGAGTCCCCAAAATTAACCATTACCTTTTTCGCTTCAGATTTCACATCCTCAAACTCCATTTTTTCCTCATTTTACAGGACATGTTTCAATACATAAGAAATCCCCTATTTGGATACCAATTTATATGTGACAAACACAATCAAATCAGTAAATTAGCCACATATCAAAAACCAAATTGAGTTATATAAGGGATCATCAACACTGCAAAACACTTTAACAATACAAAATTAGAAAACGCACATTTAAGTCGTCCACCCACACACTTTCATCTCTACTTCAAGAATCCTAGGATCACCACAACAACTGTTTCTCATCACCACGCCCTCCCTGCGCTCTATAATAACTCTAGTTTGCAAAGATTCTTCACACAAATTGGGGTACCAGTAAAAATCGCAAATGAAATTAGGGCTCGAGAAAGGAAGAATGGGAACACAAGACTTGGAGAAAGGAGGGAAAAAGATTTTTGAGAAGGAAAAATGTCGCCTGGAAAAAAATAATAATAACTCATATTAAAACATGTGGTCAATAATTTTTTTACTTTTTTTTCTTCCATAATTCCATTAACGTTAGTCTCACTAAAGTTATATTTTCTTCATTAGGATCGGTTAAACTTACACTACCTACTTTAAAAAAAGTAATTTTTTAATATTAAATAAAAATTAATTTTAAAAACAAAAAATAATTAATTATTTTACAAACTAAATTAAGTACTATTTTAAAAACTAAATAAATTATTGATATTTAAAATAATTTTTATTATTAAAAGAATTTTTCTTTACTAATTAATTATTTTTTATCTTTAAAATATATTTTTATTAATGATTTTCTTATAATATAAATTATTATTTATTTATTTCTGTGTGATGGTGAAACTAACACTAAAATATTATTATTTAAACAGTAAGTTTCACTTTATGAAATTTTTTATTCCTTTTTATTTTAATTTTTTTCTTCTTACGGTTAGTGTAGACTTCACTGACATTAAACTTAATCATTTAAATATATTTTCTATTAATCATAGAATTGGTATAGTGTATATGATTCTAATTGGGTTTACTTTTAGCCGATATTATATATATATATATATATATATATATATATATATATATATATATATATAATATGTAAAAAAATTATTAAAAAATGGACAAAGATACAGAACCGTTAATTATATATTCAATGTCATTCTTGTTTCTATTTGGAAAATTTGAATAACATTTATCATCCCGTGCAGATGTTTGATAAAAGAAATTGAATAATATTATAATATAATATGGTGATTTGCATAACACCAAAATAATGCACGAATAATTAAAACCAAATTTCTTTTTGATTTGTCCTTTTAGTTGGTTAATTAATTGATTACTTCATTATTTAATCAAGCGATCTCGATCCTCTTCTTGGTTCTTTCGTTTGGCAGCTTATTCCCACTTATTCTCAAGACAGCACAATGCACAATGAGACACCTCATTATTTGGCAGAAACTATAAATATGTTTAAAAAATCACAGTTACATGACAACAGTGCTAACAAACCACTAAACGCCAATGGTGAATGAGTAGATGATGAACCCAAAAACAACATCATAGTACTTATATTAAGAGCACTTATTTACTTGACAGAACAGTACTTTTGACAGAGATAACAGCAGTGTAGAATTAGAAAGGATTAAAACGAGTGACAGGGTAACAAACAAGTGCTTTTGCCAATCCTGTAGAAAATGATGATCCTTCTTCCAAACAAACCCTCTCTCCTCCTTTCGTCTTCCATTCAAAACATTGGATCAGTGATGCAACTGTCCCTTGTAGAACCGTTAAGGCAAGGGAAGATCCAGGGCATCCCCTCCTCCCAGATCCAAATGGAAGGTACCTGAAATCACCACCCTTCATCTCATCACTGTCGTCTACCAAGAACCTTTCTGGTATAAACTCCTCTGGGTTTGCCCACGCTTCTGGGTCCCGCATGATGGCGTACACATTGATCAGTGTCCGTGTCTTGCCCTTTATATCATACCCATTGATGGTGCAGTCCTCTGCTGATTCTCTAAGAGCGAACGGTGCCGTTGGGTGGAGTCTTAGCACTTCCTTCACAACAGCTTGGAGATAAGGTAGATTTGGAAGGTCTGATTCAGTGACCAACCTGCTAGAACCCACCACTTCATCAATCTCTGCCCTCACCTTCGTCAACACTCCTGGGTTGTTCATGATTTCTGCCATGGCCCATTCGGACGCTGTTGAAGACGTGTCTGTTCCCGCTAGGAAAATATCCTTGCATCACACCAAAAAAGCTATAGTCACTTTTGTACTCTACTAATTAACTATGAAAATTGGTTTTATAAACTTTGTCTCCATTCTAAAAATGTGAAACTTTTTTACGTAAGAAACAGTGAATATCCAAGGCAAAAGATAAGAACTTACCAGGAAGAAGGCCTTGATATCATTCCTTGTTAACCTCATCTCAGCATTTGGATCTTTGTGGACTCGCAATAGAATATCCATCATGTCCCCTCTTTCGGAGTTGTTCGCTTCATGTTCCTGTAAGATGCGCTCCAAAATCCGGTCGAATTTACCAACTATTCTGACAAGCTTCTTCCCATACCCAAACAAATCAAACTTTCCCAAAGGTCCCAACACCTCACCCATGCTCAACTTGGCTCCCATGTGCATAAACTCCATCACCAGGCCAATAATATCCTCACCATCATTAACGTTGTCCAAACAGCTCGTACTCATGGCCATCCGACACAGGATATTGTTGGTCAAAGCTGCAAGATCACGGCTCAAATCCGTTTCCCTGCCTTCAGAGGAACACTCCAGGAGAGATTTCAAGAGCTTCTCTATCTCCTGCTGTCGGATGTGCCGGAAGCGCCCAAGCTGCGTGGTGGAGAGAAGTTGAGTAACGCAAAGCTTTTTGATGAAGCGCCAATAAGGGCCGTATGGGACAGTGATGAAAGCCGAGCCTTTGTATAAGTAGTTCTCTGAGGATCCAAACTGGGGTCGGTAACAGAAATTGAGGTCATGTGTTTTCATGACTTCTTTGGCGACTTGGGCGTTGGAGACAACTATGCATGTTGAGGCACCTAAACGGAGCTGAATGAGAGGGCCATAACGGCGAGCCAGAGCTTGGAATGATTTTGGTACGACGGAACCCACAAGGTGGAGATGACCGATGATGGGAAGCGATGGTGGAGATGGTGGAGGTCGAACACTGCCATTTTTGGTTCGTAAAATGCCAAGGGACTTCAAAAGTAGAGCGAAAAGAAGGAAAGCTAAAGAGGAGGAGAAGATGTAACCCAAAAGGGTTGCACCAGCAGCATCCATAGATGAGTTTTGGGTCACACTATTTGCTTCTTTTTCTTGGACTCCAAACTATTACCAAGTTCCACAACACTACATAGTAATCTGCTATACATTATATAAGTAGTTTGGGATTAAATAAATGTAAGAGTATTTTATAATACTAGCTATATTTTATCTTTTCAGTTATAAAATCAAATTTCTTAATGTTATTTTATATTTGGAATCACACCACTGATAGCAATATTTCAAACCAAAACAGACATCAAGTAGTCCCAAACCTTCTCAATTATGAAAAGTGGTCCTATATGAATAGTAAACTATGCATATATAGACAAACATACAATATATATATATATATATATATATATATATATATATATATATATATATATATATATATATATATATTTCCACTATATAACTTATACTAAATATTACATTATTTAATATTTATAATCACATTATAATTTCTCAAAAGCTTACAATCAAATTTAAAGTTCTTTTAATATAGATTGTACCTGCAAAATTTTATAGTAATTTAAATTAATTTAATATCTCATTTTACTAACACGGTATATATTTTAAAATATATTAAAATATAGATTATTTAATAATTTTATTATGTTTCAATTTTAACCAAATTTTATATGAATGGATCAAATTTATTTTTATATAAAATTATTAATTGATAAGGTAACATTTTATACTCAATATATTTTACCACAATAAAAATTATGAGGGGGTTAGAATGTTATATATATATATATATATATATATATATATATATATATATATATATATATATATATATATATATACTATTATATTAGATTATATAAAAACACTCATTTTAATTCTTTAATTTGAATAGCATATTTATCTTTATTTTCTCTTCCTTATTTTATATTATGGGAAATACTTTCTTTTAAGAAAATAAATGGTATTTAATAAGTATTTTGAAATGTTAAAAGAGATTAAAAAAAGTGCTTGAGAATTATTTGTTTATCCTTTTCATAATATTCTTTTATTTTTATGTTTGAGAAAGTAATTTTCAGAACATTAAGAAAAAAAATTAGAAAGTAATTTTCAAAATGCTATAAATAAAAAATGTATTCCAAAATGTTTCAGAATATTTAAAGAACTCATTTTAATTTTCGTCACACTCTTCTTTACATTTCAGAATACATTATGTAGAAAAAAATTATTTTTTGAATATTTCTAAAGGTACTTTTCAAAACATGAAAATGAAGATTTTTTCCGACAAATACTTGCTGAGAAGTAGTGTTCTAAAAGATACTCCTCTAAACACTTTTCTCTTTCACATATTTTACAACATAAAAAAAAAAGATAAAATGAAAGTAAATATATCATTTTAAATAAAAAAACTAAAAGAGGTGCATTTAGTTGAATATGGAATTGTAAATAGCAGGAGTCTAATAAGTATTAGGTCACGAGCCCAAACCATGCTTAGGCCCAAGCTACACTGCTGAAACCCTATTGGTTTAAGTCTCCGACACATATATTTTCTAATAATAACATTGCCCTTATCGGTCTTATTAAAGAATAAAGATTCTTTCATAGCAGAAATAGTCATCCACTTTCATATCTCAATCCTTTTATAATAATATAATAATATTTTTAATTAAAAAATAAAATAAATATAATTAAAATATTAATTTATTAAATTGTTAAATAAACATTAAAAAATAATTAACTATTATATTAACTATATTAAATATTATTTTAAAAACAAAAAAATTATTGATATTTAAAATAATTTTTATTATTAATAAATAATTTTAAAATTAATTTTTAATTAATTATTAAAATTTTAGTTATTATTAGTAAAACTTTGATCATTAATTAAATATTAATTCAAAAATTATTTTAAATATTAATATATATTTTTAAATTTTTAAAATTATATTTAATTTAGTTAACATATAAATATAAAAGTTAATTAATTTTGTCTATAAATTTAGTTTTTAAGCAATGAAATGTTATCAACTTTTGAAAATCTCAAAAGTATAAGTGCGGAAAAGATTTCTTTGAGACCCTATACAATAAAAACATATATTTGATATCACATTATAATAATATAATAATATTTAAAATTAAAAAATAAATTAAATATAATTAAAATATTATTTTATTGGTTTGTCAAGTAAATATCTTTTTACTTTACGTGAGGTTAACATATTACTACCCTATGAGTACGTTTGTGGTGTTAACATATCACTACCCTATAAATGTTACTTATTAGAAGCTTGAGGGATACACATGGTTTATCTAGTTGGGGGAATAGGCTGGTTCGTGCTCAAAAATGGTTCTAGAATACAAAGTGTGGGAGTATAAAATATTTGACACTACATTTTCTCTTAATTCTATTTAATAACTACATATAATAATAAAATATTAAATTAAGTTATTTAATTAAAATATAAATTAATTCTTATATAAAAAATTAATAAAGTAGTTGTTAGATGAGAGTGTAAGTTATAAAAGTTTCAAAGTATCATCTCCCGTTCATAAATATCATTCCAACAAAATTTATTAAACACGAATATTTTTAAACTATAGATTATGAGTTCCAAAGTATGTTGGTGTTTAATTTTTTTTTTCATCCTTATTAAAAGGCTTAACAAAAATATTAGAGTTTGATGATTTATTTTCATATCTTAGTTATATGACTAGTAAATAATTTTATGTTTGTAAATTTTTTATATCAAAAGTCTTTCTAACACGAATTTCATGCAAGTGTCTCCCATTATAGTAAATGAGGATGTAAGTAAGAGTCACAATTGAAGTATTTGTGGTTAAGAAATATTTCACTCAAGGGAGAGCGCACCAATCTTACAAAGTTAGCTAGGTGTGTAAGGACCTATGATTTATGCTAAAAAGAAAAAAGTTATTTGTCTAGACCTAATAAGTCATAATGTATAACCCACACCCATTTAATGTTGTATGAAGAGCATTTAATGCATCTATGTACTTGAATGTGATCAAACGCAAGGCAAAAAGATGAACCGTGAATAACCTAACAATGGCTCAAAACGGATCTAGAACAACTCTTTTCTTCTCTACTCTATATAAAGAAGATCTTTGTGAAGAAAAAAGGTTGATAAAACTTTCACAAAGGGAATGCGAACAATCTCTTGTAATCTTAAACAATCCTTAGTCTGCCTTTTTGTGAAGAAGAATATTGTTTGTCTTCATAGCAATCTAGAAGATGTACTCAAAGTAGTATCTGTCTTAGGATGTTATTCTCTTTTAGTGAGTAAAATATGTTATTGTTTATATCATAACTACTAGAGATCCCACATCTATTAGGAATAAAGTTGAATTATAATTTATAAGAGGGGTGCAATCCTCACCTTACAAGTTAATTTCGTGATGTTGAGTTAAGCATAAAATCACATACTAACATAGTATCAAAACCATTCAAAAGCCAATCATGGTAAAGTTCTTTGACATATTATTATATCATTGTTATTAAGCTCTTGTTAGATCATCCATAAATATCTAATCGATGTACATTCCTCGACGTGATGAGTGTGTTGGAGATCATAAATCCCCTAGAAATAGGGGGTTAATTTCTACCTTACAAACCAATTTTATGAGGTTGAGTTAGACATAAATCCATCTACTAAGAATAGCATTTGTTTATTAAAGTGTTTTAGTCAACCGTGTTTGGTTCCAAATAATAGTTGTGCTAAGTTAGAAGTGATTATGTCCAATGAATACTTTTGGAGTGGTTGTGTCCAAATAATAGTTATAGTTTAGTAGGAAGTATCTAGGTCCAAGGAATATTTGGCTTGTAACTTGTAACATTAATGGAACCTTGAAGGTGTTGATCAAGAGTTGAACGTAGTTTAGATTTGTCAAATGAACCAGTCTAAAAATAACATGTACAAATCTTTTCTAATCTTTTATACTTTAATATTGCATGTTATTCATTTGCATCTAATCAAAGAATGAGAGATTTGCAAAAATTAACTTTTTTAAAGCATTTCTTTTCTATGTGTTGAAGTTGCATTTAACAAAATTTGTCAAACTCATTTTCGAATAGAAATAGGTTGACGATGCATTTACCTATCTTAAACTTTGTTTATTCAAGTTTATCAAACACTATTTTACAAAAAAAAAAAAAAAAAAAACACAAATCACCATTCTCTTATGCATTTTGCATATTTTCACAATTTGATACCAAATATCCCTAATTTATTCTCACTCAAATGAAGTTAAGAGATACATCACGCTTAGCCACCAAGAACCCTGTCAAACCTTACAACCAATCCTACCAAAAGAATACCACTAACTTCACCACCTTAGGAACCAAAAAATGTAGTACATGTTCCTTGAGGGCTATGCTTTCAAAGTGAAGTGAACCTAAACACATGCATTGAGATTATTAATGCATTTGAGGAGTTTCTGTAACCTATTGTTGTTACTAGTGTGAAAGATTTCTTACTGTATCTTGATAAATCCTTTAATTATTTGCAATTGTAAGTCACATGCGTGACTTTATTGAACTTCTTTTGTTATTGACCTCATTGGACAATACTACAAATAATTCACAAAATTCTAATCCAACACAATTGTTTAGGTTTCTAGATTATAAATTGTTCTTGTGTTATATTGAATGAAGTATAAATACTTAACATTTGACTTACTCTACTTGGACTTTTGTTCACAATTCGTCTTTCCATTCACACAACAATTGGAAGAAATTGTTCAGTGTAAACTAACCTTGTTAACGAAAACCTTCCCACTTTCTTCCCTAACACAATTTTCATACATTTCAAAATTTAACTATTTCCTTCAATCACAAAAACATCCTTCGAGTTTTC
Organism: Phaseolus lunatus; assembly: GCA_013389735.1. Lineage (NCBI taxonomy): Eukaryota > Viridiplantae > Streptophyta > Magnoliopsida > Fabales > Fabaceae > Phaseolus > Phaseolus lunatus. The sequence goes on along the minus strand of CM023857.1, from coordinate 34,888,221 downwards.
GTTTGCCAAATTTTTTTTCCAATCACGAAAACACCCTTTACCATGTCATCAAGTCTCAAAGATTGTAAAAAGACGCATGTTGTTGTGAATGTATCATTTCCGTTTTTCTAAGAGTAATGATATATTGATAATCCATATTTTTTATGCAACTACATTATAACTCCCAATAATATTATCTTAATATTTTTTTTTACCATTTAATTTTAAATTTACCCTTTATTATAAATATTTATTTCTAAACTCATCACATCAAGAGTTGTATACTATTCCAAGAATTGCCAAAGCATCATTTTTCATTTCCTAATTGATTTTTCCTGCAATGTAATTAGTTACAACAAAGAGTGGAGCTATATCAAACCCAACCAAGATTCCAAGGAATCCTCCACCAATTTCCGAGCAATCTCCTTACACTTATCCACCCCCAAAACCTTGGGATATGTTAGTTTATCAGCCACCAAGTCCTTCCCCACCGTCTTCCTCAATTCCTCCATTTCAGTAACATCCAGAATATCATCCACAACCTGACCCATCAACCCAACACAACGTCCAAACATCCTTAATCTCTCAACTTCCTCGTCCGACCCACCCCCCATTATTGCCCCCAACACAACCGCACCTTCCAACAACGCCGTCGATTTGTGAAGGTGAATGAATTCCACTCTCTCCAAACCCACCTCACTCGAAAACCCTTCCAAACTCACAACCATCATTTGTCCCCCCGTAACACCTTCCGTGCCTAGTGATTTCGCCAACTCCACTATTGTGTGAACCACACGGGTGGGAGACACGCTCTCCATCACTACAACATTTTTTAGTTTAGACGACGCTAAAATAGACCACAGGTATAAAATTGTTGTCTAAACATAGTAAATGCCACAGTTTTAGAGATATGATTTAAAAATTATAAGAAGATACGGTTTTTAACCTGTTGACACTTTAAGCCACAATTATAAAAATTATAATACTTTAAGCCATGGTTATCTACGCGTGGCCTTTTGGGTCTAAGAAAAAAATGAAATAGAATAGAATCTAATTTTTCAGGAAAAAGCTTTTCTTCTACCCTCTATTGTGAAAAACGAATGCACTCAACACACAATACACTCTGTCTCCCTTTCCCGCACGTTCTTCTTGCTTTCTTCCTCGCTCTTGCGTTCTGCCTACTTGCTTTCTTCATCACTGTCTTACGTTCATCCTCACTCGCATTCTTCCTCGTCGTCTCTCCTGACTATCTTGCATTCCTGTCCAGCATTCTTAACTTCTCACCTGGACAACATTAAGCTTTGGTAAGTTTGTCAGTTATCTATCTCACTCTTTCATCTATAAAAAAATGTGTATTCTAGAATGAGTAATTACAAAATATCAAATTTATCAAAGTGATCTAATAAGATAATAATTTAAACAGCAGTCAAAAAATATTTATTAATTTAATATATAAATTAATTTTGACCAATTAATTGGCGGTCAAAATGAGCTTGGTCTTATATTTGGAAGAAGGAGATTAATTTTTAATATGTGACGCATTGTGATTAAGTTATAACGGGTCAAACTAGGTTTTATTATTTTACTGGAAGAAGAAAATTATAGTTTATAATCTTATTTTTACATCTTTTTCTTTTTCTTTTGCGTAAGCCTTGAAGAAACCGTAGGAATGCTGCAATGGCTGCGCCTTCAAGTCATAACGGTTGTAGTATCTGTGACTGTGGTGACGTACTATAAATTTATATAGTAGTCTTCCTAAAAATTATTACTTTACTTATTTTTTCAAAATTGTTAATTTTATATATTAGGTCAAAACTTGAGAACGATCAATTCTTTCGACGATAAAATAAATAACTAAAATAATTAAAAAATAAATAATTACATATTTTTTTGGCTCGCCCATTAATTAACAATTCTTATATCTATAAATAGATTACCATGTAAATGATGAAAAATTTATCAAAATGGTGCAATTTATTTTGAAAATTACACAAATGGAGAAATACATAACAAATAACGAAAATTAGCATTTTTTAAATTAGAATTGTCAATGTAGGTAATATTAATTAAATTTATTAATTTGTTATTTATTTTGTTTCAATTAAAGTTTTCAATCGGATTGATGACTTCAATTTAAATAAATTGTGAAAAAATTGGATAATAGATTGACAACTTAAGTGTATTTTATTTAAATTGAAGTTGTCATTTCGGTTGACAAATTCAGTTGATTTTTTTTTTTCAAAATAAATAATAATCGATATTTTTTAAAATAAAAATATATATAATTAAAAAAATTATTTTATAAATAATACCAAAATTTAATTTTGTTTTATTCAAAAAAATCATACATAAGGTTGAAGAATTAAAATGATTCTTTTACAATAATTTTAAATGGATTGGGTTAAAAATATTTGTGTGATAAATTAAAAATATTAACTATTTTTTAAATATTGTTAAAGTTAAAAATACACTTATAAAAAAATTGAATATGATTTATGTATAAATTTTTAGATTATATAATATATGAAAGTATAGATTATATAATATGTAAAATGTAATAATATACATGTATTTATTTTAAAATAAATTAAATTATTGAATATAAGTCATTAAAAGAATATGATATTAAAAAATTTGATGAGAACAACATTACAAAGGATGATTCTATTGTCTAAATGGACAAATTTCTTTGTTACACTAGTATAAAATCACTCATTAACGACGGTTAAAAATGTCATATAAAGACGATTCTAGAACCGTTATTATTGCGGGTGTCGTTATAAATCAACCATTTATAACGACGGTTATAGAACTGTAGTTATAAACCAACATAAACGTACAAAATAAAAAAATTTAAAAATGAAAAATAAAAAAACACACTTATAACGACGATTCCAGTGGGGAACTGTCGTTATAAGTGCTTCTAATGGGGTTTTAAAGACGGTTCCAGTGGGGAACTGTCATTGTAAGTGATTTTTTTAAAAATAATTTGTATAATTTTATGTCTCTAATCCTGCATAAAATATCAAATTTCCAGCATCTAGAACATATCAAATTCCCAGAGTTTTCTTATAAGTGCAAGTATGAGAACTAAAACCTTAAAATACCCTAAAATATACCTAAATAATACTAAGAAATTAAAAAATGATAGTAAATGATGGATTTTGGGAATTTTGGTTCGACCAATCCCCTTCGGAGTATTGGCCATGGATTCTGTTACCTCGTTTTGGACAACTTTCATTTTTTACGCATCTTCATCCGACTTCTCTATCAAAAGTTATGGTCGTTTGAAGTTTTTTCATAATAATTTTTTGCATATAACCCCTAAAACCTAAATCTCTTCTCCTCAGTATCAACACATACATTCAAATATTTATTTAACTCTCTAAAACCTAAAAATGCTAACCTTTTGGAGCCAAGTTCGTGGTGTGGCAACGTGTGGTGGAGAGAAGGTGTTGAAGAGGGTTGGCACGGTGCGAAAGGTGTTGCAGTTGCAGTGCGAAAGGTGTTGCAGTGGTGAAGAGAGGGTTGGCATGCGGAGGAGAGAAGCTGCTTGACTGGGGTTGGAGTTGGAGGCGCGGAGTGGTGGAACTGGAGGACGGCACAAGGAGATGACAGGAGAAGAAGAGTGCATGGAAGAGGCCAGAATGGGAGAAGATGAGAACTGAAAATGAGAGAAGAGAAAGAATGGTGGAGGAGGAGGGTTTTGACAGAATGATAGGCGCGAATAGAAAGAGTGTGGTTTATGTAGCAGGATTTTCAAAATTTTAAGGAAACAAAGACGGTTAAAAAAGGAACCGTCTTTATATATCACTTCTGAATGACTTATAAAGACGGTTCCTTAGGGAACGTCGTTATATGTCACTCTGATTGACTTATAAAGACGATTCCTTACAGAACCGTCGTTATATGTGTCTCTTAATTACAAAATTGCCACCGCGCATTTTATAACGATGGTTATTTTTAAACCGTCTTTATATGGTGTCGTTAATGTATGTTTTTGTACTAGTGTTGTGACCTTCATTATGATAGTAAGAACTTTTCTTTTTTGCTTATTCTGAATCGGTTGATTCATTTCATTATGCAAACGAGTTGTAATTGATTGTCCCAAGTCTTTACGTCGCATATGGCAGTCAAGTATGAAATTTGGCCCAGTATAAGTAGACCAATAATCCTTGTTTTGAACAGGATGAAATTCAACTTGATATGCCTTTCTAATCGTGTGGAGGTTGTAAACTGGATCAATGAATGTTATCATTTGTAAATGACAAGAGGAACAAACGACAAAAACGTGGCGACAGGAAAGTTGAAGAACTTGGAAGTGACCACAATCACACCACCAATCATTTAATCTAACTGTATATGATTGAGGTTGTCAACCATGGTGGGGGGTGGCTAATTCTTGGACATCAAATTCAGAATTTTCTGCATTAAACATTTTCACAAAACACATAGTTGAATCTTGTTGATTTTTTATAAGTAAGGTGTTGATATCTTTTGGATAATAATGACATGCACGTAAAATGATGTCTATTTCGAAGGCTCATTCAACAAACCATGTTTTTGTTTTTTCGAAAGTTGCTTTAACCAAAGCAGAAATCGGCAAGAAAAAGCTCCCTTAAGCACGAAGTTAATGCATTCTGCTGGATTTGTGGTCATATGACCATACCTCTTTCCCCCATCGTAAGCTTGAGTCCATTTCTCTAACGATATGAGATCTATCCAGAAACTGCTTGCTTGAATTGAGATCACATAGCTCATAGCTTTGCCTGTACAGAGGGTTGTTTCATCCCATAAGTTGTCATCAAGAAGTAAATGAAATTAGCTAAATGGTAAAAGTTCATAATTATCCATGAGGGAAGGTAAGGAATGTTATTACCCATGTAAATCAACAGTCATTTGAGCTAAGCATTTTTTAATTTTTTGTTGAAATTCGATGCGACATGGCTATGCAATTAATTTTTCTTGGCTTAACAAAACTTTTAAGTAACTACCACATCACGCAACCAACGATGTTATTGCTCAACATGGTCAAGCCCACATATTAACACTTATTGGAAGCCTATTGATGCATGATTCTTCAGGTAGTAAGGTACATTTAATGTATCTATTATTGTTGGTTGACTTGAACAACGTTAGGAATTAAAGTTGAGGGTCAGCTATATTGACTTCTGTGGTGGTTTTAATATGGTGGTTATTAATAACTGTTACAAGTTTCCGTAGAATATGACATTTTAGTAACTGCCACAATTATCCTTCAGAATGTGTTATTTTGAACTGCCACAATTCTCCTTCGAAATAAAAACCCCATGTTTTCCTTCCTGCCATACACCATTCCTCATTATTCCCAATTTTTTTTGAAAACCTCCTTAGACTTTTGGAAAACGAATACAATTAATTAACTTTTCAGAAACCCTTCCATGGGATTTTGAAATCAAACGTGACTCTTCCCTCTCTCTATAAGTTGCCTTCTGTTACGAAACACTCTCACCTTCACAAAACCCTCTGTTACGAAACCCTCTGTCACAAAACACTCTCGCCTTCACTCACTCTCGGCTTCACTCACTCTCGCCTTCACTTACTTTTCCCTTTACTCAGTCTCGCCTTCACTCACTCTCGCACGCCCTAAGCCTAACCCTCACTCTCTCGCCCTTCACTATATGCCATCGCCACCTCCTCGCAAGGATTTCAAACTTTTGTCCGGCATCGTTTGTTCATGTTTGTGCTCTATAACATTGTCTTTGAAATCTATTATTGGATTGCCTTTGTCGTGTGAAATCTATTGTGGTTCTTAATTTGTGAAATCTATTGTGAACAAATATTGTGTACGGTTTTGCTGTAAAGAATAGAGATGTCCTTTAAATTTAATTTGCGATTGTGCTAAATTTAATATGCCTTTATCCTTTACTTGCCAAAAGAATAGTCAGTTTGTGATCTAATGCTCAATTTTGATATGCTTGAGTGTTCTTGTTGTTGCTGTCTGAACCATGTGAACTGTGAGTTGTAATTCATGAATTATACACTCCTTGATTCACTTTTTCCAATACACTCTATTATTGTTTTTTTTTAAATTAATAAAATCAAAAGATATTCATTAAATGTGAAGTAAGACTTACAAAAAATTATGATCCTCGCTATACTAAAGTAAGACTAGCTTGATTTCACAAGTCATATTGTGATAATTTTGACAAGTGGTTAAATGTCTTGAAAGAAAAGTTAAAATACAAGAAACTTGAAACCTTGTAAATGTTCCCGAAAGTTGCCTGAAAATTAGAGAGAAGTTTTTTCAATTTTATAAAAGAATTTTATCATAATTATCACCAAACTAGTAACACATTATAAATATTTAAAGGGCTAAGATATTGTGAATGAAGAAGTTTAAGATAGTGTCTAAAGACTACATCAATCTCATGACAGATAATCTTTCAACAGAGACCCAAAATGTTTAATAAATGTGTTTAAAATGTGAAAATTATTGTTAATTTAGTATAATATTTATTTTGTGTATTATGTGATTACTGCTTGTTTAAAATATGTTTCTTATTTTTGGTTCTTATGTTTGTACATATATTATAAAAGCATTATAATAAGTATTGTCTTAAATAAAGAAACTGAAGTAAGCCAATTACTTGCATTCCAATAATTAATTTGGAAGAATTTAACTGTCATTTATTTGGTTAGCTGCTCAAGTTCTTTGGTGTTTAATGGACCCAAGTTTTTCCTTACACTGGTGTTATTTTCAATTTGTAATAGCTGCATTTTTAAATCAAGCGTTTGATTTAAGAATGTGAATATTACAAATAGTCACTTTCTTAAATCAAGTTAATTTCAAAAATTTAACCACATTTTAAAAAACAACATCTAACCCTAAAAATACATTAAATAATGAGTTGTTGTTTTAAACTTTTATACTAATGCTAGAAAATTTTTGCATTAAAAGAGATAAATACACTAGTCAAGAATCATTTATCTATTTTTTATTATTATTTAATTTTAGTAGACTAACTGCAAGTCTAATATACCTCTGGAATTTCTTAAAAACAACAAAATTATTATTGCAGTTTATTATAAATTTGTTGACACTTACTAGAAGTTTAAAAATCTCCATTATGTGACTTAGTAGAGCTTATATTAACCTACATTAATAAACCTCTAGTAAAATTAATTTTTTTTAGTGAATCCTTTAATAACTTTTTATTAGATAATTTATTGTTAAAATTAACTTTAGATTCAAAGTTACAATCAGCTGTAGAAAAAATATTAATATAAAATTATTTAATAATCTATTTATATTTTTCAAAATTGAGGTATATATAATTCTTCAAATATATACCAAAACAAACTATTTTATTACTATTGTTATTTATTTTTAACTTAAATAATTTATGGATCCCAAATATATAATTAATTTTTGTTTTGAATATCAAATCATTATTATTTTCATTTTAAATATTTAATAAATTAAAAATTTTAATTTAAGGCTCTCATCATACTTACATGAGTTTTATCTTCCACGTATCCCTTAAATTGAAACACGTGTCATATGATTATTACGGGTCAAACTAATCTTTTATTATTTTACTGGAAGAAGGAAATTATAGTTTATAATCTTATTTTTACATCTTTTTCTTTTTCTTTTACGTAAGCCTTGAAGAAACCGTAGAGAATGCTACAAGGGCTGCGCCTTCAAGTCATCCAAGCGGATAAAGAAGGTTGTACTATCTATGACTGTGGTGACATATTATAAATTTCTATAGTAGTCTTCCTAAAAATTATTACTTTACTTATTTTTTCAAACTTGTTAATTTTATATATTAGGTCAAAACTTGAGAACTGAATATTCACAGAAATATGATCAATTCTTTCGACGATAAAATAAATAACTAAAATAATTAAAAAATATATAATTAAATATTTTTTAGGCTCACCCATTAATTAACAATTCTTCTATCTATAAATAGATTACCTTGTGAATGATAGAAAATTTATTAAAATGGTTCAATTCACTTTGAAAATTACATAAATGGATAAATAGATAACAAATTACAGAAATTAACATTGTAGTTAAAGTTGTCAATGGTACATGTAACATCAATTAAATTCATTAATCTGTTACATACTTTTTTTTTTCAATTAAAGCTACCAATCGGATTTTTTCAATTAAAGCTACCAATCGGATTGACAATTTCAGTTTAAATAAATTGTGGAAAAATTAGATATTGAGTTAACAACTTTAGTATATTTTATCTAAACTAAAGTTGTCAATTCGATTAACAAGTTCAGTTAAATTTTTTTTTCAAAATGAATGATAATTAATATTTTTTCAAAATAAAAAATGTAAGGACCTAGAAACTTTAATTGGAATGAAAGTGTTATATTTAAATAATTTCAGAAGATGTTATTATTTAAAAATACAAAGAGATGGTAAATGAAGTTTCGTAGTAGTCGGACCTCGGACGTCGCCCAAGGTTTGGGGTCAGCTGGTAGAGGTCGGTCGGCTGACCATTGTATTAACCAAGTAGTCAGGTGCGATGACTTTATCGTGAGGTAATCACGTGGGTGTGCTCGAGGAAGACATGTGGATCAAGAAGAGTAAAGGAAGAAAAGTGTAGCTTAGAAGTCTACGAGATCGTCGTTGTTGAAGACGGAGGCGATCTCCGATTTCTCTGGCACATAATCGCCTGTCGCCTAGAGGAGACATGATCGTCAATCGCCTATGGTGCACATGATCGCCGAAAGTGCACTCGGTATGTGGTCAGGATACTGGATTCAACCATAGTGGGTTCCAAAAACCACGCGTATCAAGGTGTGGGTTAAGCCTTAGATACGTTGTGCATGCGAAGCTCTATGCTTGAGCATAAGAAATCGTCCTTAGTGTTGCATGCATGGGCGCACGAGGAGTAGTGCTGATCTACTCTTGGAAATGTGAAGCTACCGACGTCACCAAGTCATGTGGAGAGGATACCTTGGACGTAACATAGTGGGATGAAGAACCTTCAGCAAGGTGTGACGATGTGACATCGGTGACCAGAGTAAGGCGATGTGTTCTCGTCACACACAAGGGCGACAAGAGATCGCCAACAGGATGAGAGGAACATCGGTCATCAACCAGGATGGGAGACACATCGGTGGTCTGCCAGGGTGAGACATCGATGGTCCTCCAGGGTGAGACATCGGTGGTCTGCCAGGGTGAGACATCGGTTGTCTGCCAGGGTGAGACATCGGTGGTCCTCCAGGGTGAGACATCGGTTGTCTGCCAGGATGAGGAATCAGTCGTCCGTCAGGAAGAGGAATCAGTCATCACCGGGATGAGGCACATTAGTCATCGCCGGTATGAGGGACACATCGGTCGTTTTCCAGGGAGAGACATCGGTCGTCCGCCAGGATGAGACATCGGTGGATAGTCATCGCGCGATGTCGAGTTTCACACAGATAAAGTGGGACCCAGGCTCCCAGCATGAAACGTCCTGCACGCGCGACACGTAGACAAAAAGGGTGGTTCAGAATAGTGACATCAGAGTGTTGGCCTGCGCAGAGGCACGCGTAGTCGTACTGTTCAGGGAAGCGTACACGCAAGCTCCCCTACAGAGTGGGTGGTGGCAGCGGCTTTTGCGGACAAGTTGGTTTAAATTCAAAAACTCACTTCTGAGAGGGAGAACGTTGCTGTGGTTCAAGAGTGACAGAGTGAGTTCACCTCCATCCTTCTCTTTTCTCTCCTTTGCGCTGCGATTCAGACATCCTCAAGTACCAGTGCAACGAGTGACGACTGCACTTGGAATACCTGGGGAGTTCTCAGCGAGTTTTCCGTCAGGACGCTAGAACAGAGTGAAGGCATCTTAAGCTTCGGTGGGTTTTGGAGCTCTTGGTGTTTGCGCAAATCCAGGTAAGGGAAGCTAGCCTTATTTCCAACGAAAACCTTATATTAGATGATTGAGATGATGGGGCGACGTGGTCGCCGGTTTTCAACTGTTATTACATAATCCCCTGTTTGGACGAGATCGCCGGTTTTGGCGTTGTTTTTCGAACTCCCCTGTTTTTGGTGTTGTTTGAAACTGTTTGAGATTTAAATGTGATATTCGAAAATCTGAACCTTGGAATGAGTTTTGCTGTGATTGGAATCGTTCATTTAAGTGTTATATGATGTGTTGAATGTTGTGAATGTGGGATCAAGACATAGTATTTTCAGGAAAGGAAATACCGTGTTGAGATTGGTTATGAGGTGTATAGAAAATATAAGAACAAAGTTTTATTGAACAGAACCTCATAATTCAATGGGAAATCACAAGGGAATCAACCAAAAAGGTATAACCTTCCATGAGTAAGACAAAAGTAAAAGAAAAATAAATATAGGTCTAAGAGCGTTATTTGGCTATGAAATTCCATGTCATGTTCTTCCTTTGAATTCTCTTTTATAATCTTCTTTTCTGTGTATAAAATTGAATTCAACATTTGTCTTAGGATATTGTTTTATAATTATCAAATGTTTTCAGTCCCATAACCAAGTTTTCCAATCTTCAAAAGTGACATAATTATTCTTTGGGAAATATTCAACATTTTCATTACCGAATTCAAATATTTTTCTCTAGAGTAACTTTTTCAACATTAAACGCTTTAGAAGAGACCGTATAGTTCTTCTTGAGCGGGACTTTCCAAACTTCCTCCAAATAGTTCCAATTGTCTAATCCTCTTTTAATTTTTTAAGATCTCACTCTTCTTCAAAAGTTTGTTTTTTATTTTCAAATATTTTTCAATAAAAAAAGGAGGAAAAAAAACAAATAGAGAAAGCTGAAATTAATTCAACAATAAATTATTCTTTTATATATCCTTTAATTTTACTTATCCTTAACAATATTGTCAATTTTTTAATTATCAATGCACAATTGAAACTATTTGGAGGAAGAGAGATAAGTGAGATCTTAAAGAATTGAAAAAGCAAAAAATTCAAATTAGTTTAAAATTCAAAAACTAAAAATTCAAATAAACTTAAAATTAAAATGAAAACTGAAAAAAATCATCCACTTAAATCTAGAATTCAAAATTTATATTGAACACGAAAATTAGAAAATATATACAAGCATTAAAAAATATAAAAAAATACTAAAAATATATTATGAACAAATATAAACAATTAAATAATTATATAACACAAGTTGTAGAAAACGATGCATTAATTTGGTGGCTATTTAAGAAGCACACCAATTTTTCGCAAGTAGTAAATGGAAAAAAAGTCCACATATCTAATTCATAGATATTTGTTGTATAATTATTTAATCACAAGAAAATTAATTATAAGATTTACAAAATAGAGAATAAAAAGACAATATTTCATAAAATAAAAGAATGAAATGAGAAACAGTGAATTGATAGACACTTGATGAATTATGTGAATTGAACGACTCTTGAGGAATTGTGAAATATGTGTTTCACCTGATGGTCATGTGAAGGGAATGAGAAAGTTGATGATTTTACGTGGGTGTCTTAAATTTGTTTTATCTTGATTTTAAAGTTCATATCTAAACTCTCTTTCAAATATCTAGCTTACCCTGTGTTTTTGGTGTTGTGTTTGGCTTTTTCTTAAACTTGTGATGATCGTGTATAATTTACACGGGAGCAGATGATGTTGCAGGAAGTAGAGCTCCTCAGTAAGTGGTCGCCGGAAGGAGATCACCTGTTTCTGTGTCTGTTAGGCGATCACCCTTTTTCTGTTTTCTGATAGGAGATCGCCTTTTTCTGATAGGAGATTGTCTTTTTCTGATTAGGAGATCGCCTGTTTTTTTTCTATTTTGCTGTATTTTGTTTAAGTTTTGGAAAATTGACCGGTTATGTATTAAATTCCCTGTGAGGAGCAATTTCATTATATATATATACATGTGTTCACTTCAATATTATTATTTTACTTCTATTTCATTTTATAATTATGAAAAGAATTTGGCAAGATGTTACAAAAAATATATTTAGATTAAAAAAATTATAAATAATATCAAAATTTAATTTTTTTAGTCAAGAAAATCATATATAAAGTTGAAGAATTAAAATGATTTTTTTACAATAATTTTAAATAAATTGGGTTAAAAATGATTTGTGTGATAAATTAAAAATATTGACTATTTTTTAAATATTGTTAAAGTTAAAAATACACTTATAAAAATATGGAATATGCTTTATGTATAAATTTTTAGATTATATAATATATGAAAGTATAGATTATAGAATATGTAAAATGTAATAATATGCATGTATTTATGCTACAATAAATGTATTAAAAAATAAATTAAATTATTGAATAGAAGTTATTAAAAGAATATGATATTAAAATATTTGATAACAATATCATTATAAAGTATGATTTTACGGTCTAAATGGACAATTTTCCCTGTTGTGAGTTTCATTACGATAGTAAGAACATTTTTTTGACTTGTTCTGAATTGGTTGATTCATTTCATTATGCAAACGAGTTGTAATTGGTCGTCCCAAGTTTTTACATCGCATGTGGGGGTCAGGTATGAAATTTGGCCGAGTATAAGTAGACCAATAATCCTCGTTTCAAACGGGATGAAATTCAATTTGATATGCCTTTCTAATCGTGTGGAGGTTGTAAAGTGAATCAATGAATGTTGTCATTAAAGGAAAGTCGAAGAGCTTGGAAGTGGCCACAATCACACCACCAATCATTTAATCTAATCATATATGACTAAGGTCGTCGACCATGTTGGGGATGGCTAATTCTTGGACATCAAATTCAAAATTTTCTACATTAAACCTTTCCACAAAACACATAGCCGAATCTTGTTGATTTTTTCTGAGTAAGGTTGTGATATCTTCTGGATAATAATGATGTGCATGTAACATGATGTCTATGTTGAAGGCTCATTTTACAAATCATGTTTTTGTTTTTTCAAAAGATGTCTTAACCAAAGCGGAAATCCACAAGGAATTTTGATCTAACTTTATTTAAGGTAACTTTGTTTTTTGTCAAAACAAAATTTAGATCTAATTTTTTTTAATATTATTTATTTATAAAATACAAATTTTCACAACATTCTTATTCACTTCATGTAATTTTAAACAATTTCTAAATTATTATTATATATTTTTTAATTTTAAAAATATTCATTATTTAAATATAATTCAACTAAAGTTGATAACATAATTGACAACTTCAATTTAAATAAAATTGTTATCCGAGTGTCCAATTTCTTCAAGATTTATTTAAATTGAAGTTGTCAATTAAGTTGACAACTTTAATTAAAAAAAAATAAAAAATTAATAAATTTAATTGATATTACCTACAACATTAACAACTTTAACTTTAACTCAGAAATGACTATTTCGATAATTCTTTCTGCATTCACTCATTTGTGTAATTTCAAAAGGAAATGTTTTCTTTGACCCTAAATACGTGAGAAAATATGTTTGACACCACATTATAATAATATAATAATATTAATTAAAAAATAAATTGAATATGATTAAAATAGACAAGAGTAGCATGAACAAGCTATAAAGCAGTCTATGTTCATAGGAATCTTTTCTTTATATACGTTGCCAACCAGCATATTTTTATTCACTTGCCAAACATTTAATCAAATATGGCTGATTATTACCAAGACTACATCCTGCTTTTCATCACATGTTTAGTCTCCACAATCGTGGTTCGAGCCATACTCAGCAGAAAACAAAACAACACTAATAGACCACCAAGTCCACCAGCCTTACCCATCATTGGACATCTCCACCTTCTTGCTCCAATACCTCACCAAGCTCTTCACAAGCTCTCTACTCGCTATGGACCCATAATGCATCTTTTCCTTGGCTCTGTGCCTTGTGTCATAGCTTCCACACCCGAAGCTGCTAGAGAATTCCTCAAAACTCACGAAACCCGTTTCTCCAACCGCCCGCAAAGTTCTGCAGGTGATTTTCTAACATATGGCTCCCAGAACTTCACTTTAGCGCCGTATGGACCTTATTGGAAATTCATGAAGAAAATATGCATGTCGGAACTTCTGGGGGGTCCCACACTAAGTCAGCTACTTCCTCTGAGGAGACAAGAGACGTTAAGGTTTCTGAGGCTTATGCTCCAGAAAGGGAAGGCGGGTGAGGCTATTGATGTTGGGAGAGAACTTTTGAAGCTCTCGAATAACGTTGTGTCGAGGATGCTTATGAGCCAAACATGTTGTGAAGATGACAATGAAGCTGAAGAGGTGAGGAAGTTGGTGCAAGACACAGTTCTTCTCATTGGGAAGTTTAATGTGTCAGATTTCGTTTGGTTCTTTAAGAACTGGGATGTGCAGGGGTTCAGGAAAAGACTCAAGGAAATTCGAGACAGGTTTGACACCATGATGGAGAGGGTGATCAAGGAGCATCAAGAGGAAAGGAAGAAGAGAAAGGAAGTGGGAAGTAGAGATGGTCAAATCAAGGATCTACTTGATGTATTATTGGACATACATGAAGATGAGAACTCTGACATAAAATTGACAGAAGAGAACATAAAGGCCTTCATCTTGGTAAGTCACTTTCTGTTACAAAATTTCAATTACTTCTACTCTACCGTATTGCTATGATGCAAATAAGGGACTGACGACCCGTTGTATGCTTTGATTGACTTAGATGATCCAGAATTATTATAAAATATCAGTTAATTGATGTAAAATAAATGTTTACATGTGTGATTCTAACTGACAATTTAAAGAAATTTTTGTGTTGGATCCAGAATTTTTCGAACATGCAAAACTGATGGTATAGTTCTATAAATTTTGCAGGACGTGTTTACGGCAGGAACAGACACTTCAGCCTTGACAATTGAATGGGCTCTGGCTGAGTTGATTAACCACCCAGACGTGATGGAGAGAGCAAGGGAAGAGATTGATGCTGTGATTGGAAGTGGTAGATTAGTAGAAGAATCAGACATTGTCAACCTTTCTTACCTACAAGCTATAGTGAAAGAAACCCTGAGGATTCACCCCGCAGGTCCATTAATTGCCAGAGAATCGTCTGAAAGCTGCACTATCTGGGGCCATGAGATTCCACCCAAGACTCAGTTGTTTGTTAATGTGTGGGCTATTGGTAGGGATCCCAAACACTGGGAGAACCCACTTGAGTTTAGACCAGAAAGGTTTCTTGGTGAAAAGGAAAATGGTAAGAGCCAGTTAGATGTGAGGGGACAATATTTTCATCTGCTTCCATTTGGGAGTGGAAGAAGAAGTTGTCCTGGAACCTCACTGGGTTTGCAGGTTGTACAGACGAACCTTGCTGCTATGATTCAGTGCTTTGAATGGAAAGTTAAAGGAGGCAATGAGACTGTTGACATGGAAGAGAAACCTGGGCTAACTCTTTCAAGGGCTCATCCATTGGTTTGTGTTCCTGTGCCTAGGCTTAATCCTTTTCCTCCCCTGTGACACTGATCAGACAAAATCAAGATTGGGTCAGGGAGAAAAGAAAATAAAAACTTCAAATTGAAAATTTACATTTTGGCTCATTCTTGTTTATCTGTAGTATTCATTATCATAAATTTCACAGACCTTGTCTATACTATGCAAAATGAACGCAAGCAAGGTTTATTCCAAACTTGTGTTGTTATTCAATTAGAATTAAGGTTTGAAAAATGCTACATATTTTTCCATTTTACTTAATTTCATAAGAATATATCTCCTATACCCCTTGTCCCAAGTCAATTTGCCAAATTCCTCACTCGCCAAATCAAATAAAGCCAGTGTAAAGATCTGAAGGTGTAGATGAATGGTTAGACTTTGTGGATTTTGGAGGAGAGTTGATGACCAAAAATTAACTAAAATGGTGCAATCCACCTTGAAAAGGTGGTGACATGTTATCATCACAAATAATAAAAATTATCCACTTAACAACTCATTAAAATAATATTTTAATTATACTCAATTTATTTTTTAATCCACGTAGTTGTTAAAAGTGACTGATGTAGTTTTAATTTTCTGAAAATTCTGTATGCTTTCGTTTTCTTGCACCTATTTTTTATAAGGTTGAAACTGAATACCTATGTAGATTAATTAAAAAGGAGGGTGCTGATAGGGTGGTGATATGTTGACACCATACACAAAACAATAAACATATACTTCATAGACAAATAAATTAATATTTTAATTATATTTAATTTATTTTTTAATATAAAATATTATTATATTATAATGGTTTGTCCACTTTATATATCTTAATTTTTTGGATGTCAACAAAAATTTTTCCATGCTGATATATGTTGACACGTCAATAATAAAAACAAATATTTTACATTTTAATAAATTAATATTTTATTTATTTTTTAATTTAAAATATTATTATAAGTGTTTGTTAAAGGGTTTTTTTTATTATTATTGATGGATTTTAAAACAACATTTCTCTAATTAAAAGTGTCCACATTTTATTTAGTTTTGTCCTCAATCAAACACTTTTGCACTGATTATTTTTTAGGAAAAGTTTCATACACATGTAAAGGAAACCACATCTACATCTACATCTAGTGCCACTCTATTATAATAGGAAAATGATACTTTCATACTCTATTATAACAAGAAAATCATAGTTTGACAATCTTAAAATTATATAAATTTTTTAAGTGATGATTTAGAAATAAATATATATAATAAAAAATAAATTTATAATTAAATAATATTAAAATATTAAAAGTTATAATGTGATTGTATAAAAAATTGGAATTGTGGATCATTATTTATCATAATAATACAATAATATTTTATATTAAAAAATAAATTAAATTTGATTAAAATATTAATTTATTGAGTTGTTAAGTGAGTATTTTCATTTCTTTTTTTGTTATTATGATGTCAACCTATTATTATTCTAATTTTTACTTTAGCTACATATATCATTTCACATATTTATTTAACATATATCATTTCACATATTTATTTAAGAGTGATGATACTTTATATCACTAAAAAGGATAAAATACATTCATTTGATATCATAAAAGATAAAATATTTATATATTTTTTAATATAAAGTCATAATATATGGATAATGACAGTTTGATACTATATTTTTTTTCATTTTTATTTTACAAAACTATATGTATTATTATTTTATTTTAAATTTTTTATTTATTTTTATTAGTTAAACATAAAAATTTATTATTAAATGGAGTTGTTCTTTCAACTTATTCCTAACTTTTTTGAATGTTGATAGGTTCACACTGTGAATAATTAAAAAATTCACTTAACAACTCAATAAATTAATATTTTAATATTTTTTAATCTAATATTATTATATTATTATATTAGGTTTTTAATTGTAATTCAGACACCTCGTTATTTGGCAAAAAAAATGTTAAAAAAGCATCACAACATTTAAACGTTATATATTATAATATTATTGTGTAATATCAGTTATTTTTCAAAACAATGCAATTTAATAGATTAATTATCAAAATAGATAAAAATATAAAAAATTATTAAAATGAGTAAGTCGTGCAAAATTGGTATGATTTTGGTCTTTTAAAAGTGAAGTAATTGTTGACATGAATTAATTTTCAACAAATCAAAGTCGTGATAGTTTGACACGACTTCTTCATAATAAAGTCATATTAATTTGACACGACTTACCTATTAACTAATGTAGAAAAGGGATTTTACACCGGTTCTAGAGACATTTTACATCGATCATATCATTGGTGTAGATGTGAGGATTGTAAAATGTCACTTACATATAACAGTTACTTAACCAGTGTTATATACTTTTTTTTAAACTTATAAATCTTTCTTTTTCTCTGGGACACTACATATTAAACCGGTTGGGCTATCCAACCAGTGTAATATATGCTCCCAGAGTTGAATTTTTGAATTTTTTTTTCTCTCTAGGCAGCATATATTACACCAGTTATATAAATCAACTGTTGAAATATACCATACTCATAACAAAAAAAAAAAAGGTTTTAAAAAACATTTAAGTGTGAGCATGGTATATTACACTGATTGGGCAATCCAACCAGTGTAATATACACTCGCTAGAACAAAAAAAAGTATTTTAAACATTTAAGTGGTGGCAAATATATATCAACCCATTTGGATAGCCCAACCAGTGTAATATACCATGCTAAAAACAACAAAAATTTTTAAAAAAATTAAGTATTACAACATCCAATCGGTGTAATATGTACCAAACATTTACAAAAATGTTACCGCATTTTTGTTTACACCAATTCTCGTTTAACCAGCCTAAAATGTTGTTATAAAATGTATTTTATGTACTAGTGAATTCAATAATTATTTAAAATTTTGCTCATTTCAGTAATGAACCTATCAAAATTCATTAGTTTGGTAAAAAAAAATCTATAATTTCATGTCAGCGTACTATTGTAATGCTTTTTAAATAAATGTTACTTTAGATTAAATTAATTTATTGTATAATATCATTTAAAAAGAGTTACTAAAGATTAAATTTATTTTATAAAACATAATATCATTACTTTTTCATTAATTACATTCTTTTTTTTCTTAATAATTAATATTTAGTCACAATTCTTGCTTAAAATGAAAAAAAAGAATGAAATAATAGTGTTAATTCAAACTCTCAAAAGTCCTTTTTATCTTGTAATTGCATCCTACTAATGGTCGATCCTAATCGACATCTAGTTAAAATCATATGTTAATATTTTGTGTCTCAATTCCTTTCCCTCTTAATGTTAACTATCCACAACATTAAATTGAATTAATAGCGTTAATTCAATTTATAAAAACAATCATTTAAGAGAGAGGAAGAAGACTCAAAAAAACAAGAAAAGTGAGTGGCAAAAAATAAGTCAGTTGGTTCAACAAGTTGTCCATATCTATGTTTCTGATAAAGGTTGTACAATTACAAACAGTATATCTGACACAACTTAATTGAATTACATGTAACAAACTATACATAAGTCATGAATAATACTTATCAGAATCAATGCAATGTCCAAGTGTGATTTATCGCCAATTTAATGCAATGATCTACCTTGAGCTGAAGAATGATTCATTTTATTTTGGGATGATTTTTTTTTTTTTTTTGAACTTTTGAGTATCCCAATAGTTCAAAAGTTCACCCATATTTTTTTCTCATAACTTTTCTAAGATGAAGTCAAACCCAGTCTCCCTCTTCAAAAATCATCTCTCTCTTCCCCTTATTGTTATGTTTTATATAGTTCTCTGTTTGTTTTTTATTTTATTTTTAATCCTCTCATGCAATTTCTTTACACATTCAAGTTTTGTTACCCCTTCCTTATGCACAAATTCTTGTGAACTAGGTAAAGGTAACAAATCCAAAGAAGTGTGAGGATTAAATCTATATACAACCTCAAATGGAGAAATATTAGTAGTCTTATATACCAATCTATTATATGCAAACTCAACCGGAGGAAGTACTCATCCTAAGATTTATAGTTTCCTTTCATAATTGACCTAAGCTTACTTGATAGAGATCTACTTACAACTTCTATTTGTCCATCTATTTGAGGATAACAAGAAGTTGAAAAGTTTAATTTAGTTTTTAACTTTTTATTTAATTCAGAAAAAGAAGTTAATCCATTATACAATATTTTAATTGATTAATTTCTGAATATGTTGTCTGATTTAATCGGTTAACTAAATTGATAAATTGATTTAGTATATTCTAAAATCTCTCATGAATAATTTAATTGATTATTTAAAAACTTGACCAATTAATAAAGTTATAAGTATTTTTCTTACATTTTTAACTTTACAAAAATAATTTTCTTTTGTTTGATATTAGTACAGTGTGTGTTTAATTAAAAACCTTGTGAATATTTTTTTATGAAAAACTCTACAACATGAAAAGTTAAAAAAAAAAAAAAACATTATCAACATCTTCATGAGCATGATCATCACAACATCTTCATTGAATGTTTCTACTCTTCAAATCCAACATCCTAATCTTACCTTTGAGCTATTCAACAAAACACCAACCTATACTTTTAACAAAATTCAAGAAATCATTTTCCTTACCTCACACATACCCTATTCCTTATTAACATCCAACTAGAATTCAAGAAACCTTTAAGAACACAAATTTTTAAGTTATTATAACTTAGTTCATGTTTACAAAAGCTATATCAACATAAAACTGTTCAATACACTTTATATTCATCAAAGTTGATATAATATATAATTCTTAAAATATATAAAATAAGAATAATTGAATTACCGTCTTATGATTTTTTTTTTTTCAAAATTTGAAATGAACAATAAAAATTATATAAATTATAATTCAACTGTTATACTCTAGAAAGTTATCGAATATATAATAATTAGCGTAAATTACACTGATGCCCTTAAATTATATTTTTAATAAAATGATACACTAATATTTATCTCTCTTATAACCTTTTTATTAAAGGAACATTGTCATCCTCATTTTGTTTAAAAGTATCAAATTAACTAAAATTTAAATAAAAAAGTTATAACATTAAAAATTAAAGGTTTAAAATATAAGTATTCTATAAAAGAAATAGAACATTTAAATTATATAAAATTACTTTCATCCTTTTTAAGATGAGACAAAAAAAATGTAATAACATTTTATAAATAATTCATTTTTTATTTATAAATAATTCTTTAATTCTTTAATTTTTAAATTTTAGAAATTTAATTTTTAATTTTCATAATTTTTAATGAAAAATTATTTATAAATAAAATATAATATAAATTTCATTTTATTAAAAGATAAATATTTATTTTAGAAAAGTAAAAGGAACATTTCATCAAAAACATACTCTTACACATTTAAATCCAATTGCGGGCTAGAAGCAATCTGTTTTCTTCTTGTTCGGCCTGATGTAATAGTTGGTTACACAGTGTTGGATTGATGGCTGTTTCTTCCTGCAACTCCTTACCTTCTTCTCTCACCTCCATAAATTTTCAGATTTCCAAAAATGTTCATCTGCAATATTCTGGATTACATAATTCAGAAATCATTTTTCATATTTGTAATTAGCTTCTGGATTACTAGATTGTATAAGTCTTTTTTCAGATACATGGTTACTTTTTGGATTATGTAATCCGGAAGTTTTTTTTAGCTTCCAGATTATGTAATCCGAAAGTCTTTTTTCAAATGCATTTCTGGATTACATAATCCGGAAACTAGTCTATGAGAGTGACATAAGAAAGATAAAAATATATTTTCATATTGTATATGAGAGTGTCAGAAAAAGATATAGAGGTGCAGGAAAAAATAGTCTAGATTAATAACCAATTATTGTGTTACAATAATATTACTAGTCCAAATATTGGACTCATAATGTTTATCATGTTTTTCTTTCTTTTATCTGCTAGGAATAAATTGACAAATTTTTCCAACATCTCCGTATCTTCTTCCAACATTTTATATCAATTACAAAAAGATAATTTTAATCTTTCTAAAATTATGAAGTATAATTTCACATATTATTATTCTTTTGCAGACGCATAGTTTAAAATAACAATTCCATCTTTTGTATGTAAAAGGACTGACGAGAAGATGAAGATTCATTGTATTTGATGTTACTAATATCATGATAATTTTTTTTTAGTTTTGTATTCTAATTTTAGGTCTTATTGATTCTTTTTTTATTTTCTGATAATTTCTGACTCATCTTAAATTCTTAATTTAATTTTACTGCGTTCCATTTTATCCTTTTACCATCAGAACTCGCATTTTAACTTTAAAAGATTTTTTCAATACTTAACCAACCTTAATTGCTTACATAATAAACTCTTCTAAGAAAATCTACGAGGAAACGTTTGCTTCTGTGCAATTTTTACGTGCTTAGCTTAACTTAAATCAACTTACTCTTACTCATTTGTTTACAATAATTTGTACAGCTTCGGTGATATGACATCAACATATTTAAAAACTTATCATTTACAAATATAAAAACTAATAATTTTTTTTATATTTACATAAACTGGAAACATGTTTAAGAACATATAAGAGGAAGCCTTTCTAACTTTTCACCACAAAGATGCTATACATCACCTAACAGGTCTTTTAAATTATTTTTAAAAATATAAGGAAATTGATTTTGCGTCTGCGTTAGAATCTACTAAAGAAATGAGTATTTAAATGGATAATAGAGTCCAAATTCAATGAAAAATGTCCATATGAAAAAAAATATTTGATAAAATTATTAGTATGAGATAGCTCTTTAGTTTAAGGTTGTTTTAGTATTCATTATTTTGTATACATTATATGAACTAATTTATTTTGTTGAGTCAACATTCAAAAAAAAATTAAAATATGAAAACATGTTTAATTTTTTATTTGATTTAAACAAATTTAAAATTTTAGAGTAAGATGAAAATTTAAAAGTATTGTATTAATCTTAAAAATATATTTTGAGTTTTAATAATTATTCTTACGTTGATGGTCTTGATTTATTTTCGTAATTAAAAAACTTGAATGAAATATGAACCTATAAAGTTAAGATATCATTACAAAAATTAAATTTTATACATAACCTTTGATTATTTTCTAAATTCTTTTATCAACAATAAAAAAATTAATAAATAAAATAAAACACTGAATGTTTGAATCATATATGAAATAAAATAAAATAAAATTATTAACATTAGTTATAATAGTTGGGATTGTTGAAATTGATTAAATCATATATGACATCAAATATACGATGAGATAAATTGAGTTAACTCACTATATTACTTTGCATTACCTATAGAAAGTGATGTGTTTAGAATTATTTGATTACAAAACCCTAATAAATAATTATATAGTTTAGAATATTAAAGAAATAAAATAGAAAATTGTGAATCTGTAGGCGGAACCATCAATCGAACATGTGGAGGAAGAGTAGTGGAACGTGATGTGAACTCTGAAGTAAAGTGAGTGGCAGTGTTTTTATAAGAATAGTAATTATTGCTGGGAATATTATTTCAGTTATAGAGGCCTCGCGTTCCTCGCAAGAAATAAAAAAATAGAAAAGCAATTTTTAAAACGTGCTTCTACTAAGTGTGAGAATGGGAATTGAGAAACCCCATATAAGGAATACCCCATGTAGCGGTGGCTCTGTGTGGCTTCACTGCAACCCATGGCAACCTTGATCGGTTGCCAATATTACTATCTCCTGTTCCTTCTCTGGTTTCTCTCTAGTTTAACCTTCTTTTTGGACACTCGTTTTATGTTTCTACGTATGAAAGTACTCCTATTTTGTAACAGACCAATGTCAACTTCAATGGGGATTCATGCAGACTTCCCCACAAGACACATGCTTGCTCTTGCTTTTCATTCCTAGTTCTTATTTTATATCATACCACCTTCTTCAAGTCTTGTTAAGGAGTGTTGTGAGGCCTAGCTTCTTCTCAAATCCAATGTTTTTCTCAACTTTAGAAGAACTCAGCCTCTGCTTATGCGTTCTGTAATCTAGTTTTACTCCTTGCTACATTGTGTTGCTTAGTTTTCTTACTCTTTGGTACATCGTAAGACTAATAATAATAATAGTTGTGTAAATGACAACATTTCCTCAAATATGAGAGCAACCCAAGTTTGATGACATTTTTACATTACTTGTCACCTTTTATTATCATATTCTACTTTTTTATTAGAGATGTTTCATTATTTCTTTGCTCCTGAAAAACCTCTACACTTTTCTTGTTTTCTTCTTCTTATTTCTCCTTAATTTAGAATTTTATCATCACAAAGCTTAATGATGAATTAAATTCATATATTTTTCAAAATAATTTCATCCGATTTAAAAATACTAAAGCCAGGTTGAATCATAATATAGCAATTAAAAGCACTCTGTCTTCTTATTTTTATCACATGATGTGAAATTATATTGTTTCTACCAGATCTAATACCCACTCCAAAGTAAAAAATCATTCAGCAATTGTTTTTGGATTAGCTATAAACACCCATTTGCAATATAAAATTACTAAGAAATCAACGGACACGGTAAAGAAAATAATTAAATAATAACTAAATTTAAAGATAAAAAATAATTAATATTGATTAAATTAAATATTATTTTAAAAATTAAAAAATAATTGATATATAAATAATTTTTGTTATTAATAAAAATTTTAAAAATTATTTTTAAATTGTTATCTAAATTAATTATTTTTAGCTATTAATATCTTACATTATAAATTAACTTTAAAAAAATTAATAGAAACTAATTTAAATATAAAATAATAAATAGACAAAACTTTAATAATTAATAGTTAGATATTAATTTAAAAATTATTTTATAAATTTTTATTAATATAAAAATTATTTTAAATATTAATAATTTTTTAATTTATAAAATAATATTTAATTTAGTCAAATAAATTATTATAATTTTTAAATTAATTTTTATTTAATAATTTTTTATAATGAGGAAAACAATTTTCTTTTAAGAAAATAATTATCAGTGCAACCCAGGTGTTCGCAAGATGCACTGACTATAAGACAAGAAGAAATTATGTATTTTATGATGGTACCATGTGGCATGTTAACCTGCCATAAATAGTGAGACAATAAGTAACTAGTGATATTTGCTTTAAAGTGAATGGTTCCAATTCGATATACCTTTATAAAAGCAATTATTCTCTTGCTTGAAACTATTAGTGGCAAAGTTGGAATTTTAACATCAATTGTGAAATTTTACACCAAATTTACTACTATAATTTTTATATTTTTAAAAAGTTACATAAATAGGAAAGTCATGTTTGGTGGTTTCAAAAGAGCTAGATATAAATTTATAATTTTAATATGTTGTACAATCTTGATTAACTTGCTAAACAATTTTATTATGTTAAACATGTTCGATGGTAATTTTATGTTAAACTTGATAGATGGTATATGTGGAGCTTAACTCACTAATTTTCTCAATGAACTAAATATGTTAGACGGTCCAATCTTTTTATACATGTAAGATGATCTAGTCTTTCTTCTCAGTTAGACGGTCTCTTCATTTTTGTGATAGACGGTCTAACGCATCAAAGAATTCCTAAACTCAATCTTTGTGTTTCGAAATATTTTTCTAATAATCTTGAATGATTTTGAAACTTGTAATAATGTTATTAATTTATATAAATTAAAGTTTCAGTCAAACATTCTAATTAAGCTTTTCTGGAAAGTTTTCAGAATTCAAAAATAAAACGGAGGATTTCGAAAACTTAATATTTTCGTATTCTCAATGCTTTTTAAGGAAATATACCTTCTAAATGAAATGCATCCTATTTCAGATATTGATAAGCGACAACGTTCTGCAGAATTTCAAAATAGAAGGTTTCTAAAAACAAAGGTTTTAAACAATCAAGGTTTTGAAAATAAAGAGACAAATTTGATTCAATTTCGAAATTATGTTTTGATAAATTAAATCTCAAATAATGTTGGATACACTTCAACATTTTAAAGTTATACTGAGAAGAAAAGTTTTTGAAAGAATATTACTCGTAGTTGTTAGATGTATAAGTTTTTCATAAATGATTATAGTCCTAAATTTAATTGATTATAGTCAATTCTAATTAATTTATTTTAATATAACTCAATCATAATTGAATTAATTATTTCCATAAGTACTTTCAGCATTTAAGACGTGTAAAATATATTAAAGCATAAATATACTTATAGAGCGTCTAATGAAAAAAAATGAATGAAGGTGTTACCGTGTGAAACTCGCACATGCTTTGAGTATAGTAGATTCAACCTTCAACATTTGGTGCATGTCAAATATGAAATATCAATGTCTTCAGACAATTTAATTAGACGGTTTGTTAGACGATTGTCCATTAGACGGTCTAATGGTTGCACTTAGTCTTTTTTATTCATAAATTCATTTGTGTTTTACGTGGTATTTTAAAATCTTAATTATTATTTCAATTCGCTTTTATATTCACGCATTGCTTTCACTTAGTATAGTTTTATTTTCAACATCTAAAACATACTTTGTTTTCCGTTTCATTGCTTTAGTTGTGTTTTTATGTCATTTTAAATCCAATTTTTTATTGTCATTTGTTTTTAATTGCTATTTTTAACGTTTTCATTAAGTTCATTTACTTAATTTTTGTCATTTTCTATTTCATTTTATTTACGATTTTCATAATTTTCTTTCTTTCCCCTAATTTTAATTTGATTAATGCGCAGGCATATGAAGTCGTGAAAATATAACAACATACGAGATGCATCTTTGGGGATTCGACCTATATTAGTCCTATATTACATTAGGAGAAGCTTAGTTTTTTTTAAACCATACACAGTAAGTGGTTATCGATCTGCTAGACAAAGTTCGCATCTAAGCCTCATGTTCATTTAAACAATCAGCTAAAAGACCAAACCTCTGCTTCAACACCAACACACACCACAAAAAAATAATTAATTAGTAACCAAATTTAAAGACCAAAACTCATTAGTCACTATATTAACTAAATTAGATATTAATTTAGAGACTGAAAAATTATTCATATCTAAAGTGATCTCTATTATTAATAAAAATTTATAAAATAGTTTCTAAATTTGTATCTAAATTAGCTACCTAAGTTTTAGTGACTAATATTTTACATTCTAAATTAGACTCTAAAAGACTAATAGAGACTAATTTAGAATATAAAGTAGTAAGTAGCTAAAACATTGGTAACTAGGAGTTATATACCAATTTAAAAACTATTTTATAAATTTTTATTAATAATATAAACTATTTTAGATACCAATAGTTTTTTATTTTATAAAATAGTCTTTAATTTAATCAAGTAATAACTAATTATTTTGGCCTCTAAAATTAGTTTCTATTAAAAGATTTTCTTGTAGTGACAACCATAAACTGGATCTTTTATTTGTAGCTCAGCTTTAGAGGCCAGAGAGTTCAATGCATTCTCTATTTTGTGAGGTTGGACTTTATTCAAATTGATCTGAAGTCGTCACGCTCCTAAAACTAAAAAAACAAATATTAAATAGAAACTAATTTTCGAGACCAAAATAATTAGTTTCTATTTAATTAAATTAGAGACCATTTTATAAATTAAAAAAAACTATTGTTATCTAAATTAGTCTCTATTATTAATAAAAATTTATAAAATAGTTTCTAAATTGGTATCTAACCATTAGCTACCAAAGTTTTACCTATTTAATACTTTATATTCTAAATTAACTTTTATTACTCTTTTAGAGATTAATATAAAATTTAAAATATTAGTAATTAAACTTAGGTAACTAATTTATATACAAATTTAAAAACTATTTTATAAATTTTTTATTAATAATAAAAATCACTTTAGATATAAATAATTTTTTAGTATCTAATTTAGTTAATATAGTAAATAATTTTTTTTCTCTAAATTTAGTTACTATTTAATGATTTTCTTATAGTATATTTGTAGAAAATAATAAATATATTATTTAATTAAATTATGTACTTAAAAAATTAATTATTTTTTAAAGAGCAGGACATGATGTTAACATGATGAAGCTTCATGCCATCACTTACATCCGGAAGAGGGAGGGAGAGACAGAGAGTTAACCATGATTTTTTTACTCTGCTTCATTCCATTTTTATTTATTTATTTTGATTCCTGTTTATTTTAAATATTCACGATCGATCTTTCTATTAAAGAATAGTTTGTTAATTAACAAATTGTCTGATCAAGATCCATCAATGCATACACATGTGAGATGACACTATTAAAGGTAGTAATTTAAAATTTTATACAGTTAAGCAACTCACATGAATTCTAGTGTTTTGACACATATGATGTCTTCCTCTTCCACAACTGGAATATTCATCACTCTCTGTACATTTATCTTATGTCCAAAATAATAAACAAATTCTGATTTCGAATAAGTTTCTAGACTTTCTTTGCTCAGAAACAGTCCAAAATACAGATACACATAGTTTATAACAATAAATTGTGAAAATAGATCTTCATCAATGCCAAACACAAATTGTAAATATTTTAACTAAAGCATAGATCTAAAGATAAAAGAATACATACTTTGCTTTTATTTTATAAAAAAACATATTTGCTAAAATAAAATCATAAGGTAACGAACTAGAAAATTGTTTAAAAGTAAAAATAATATAATTAAAAAATTAAAAACCAAAATAATTAGTTATTATTGTTAACTTAATTAGACATCATTTTAGAGACTAAGAAATTATTGATATCTAAAGTAGTTTTTATTATTAATAAAAATTTATAAAATAATTTCTAAATTTGTATCTAAATTAGCTACCAAGATTTTAGCTACTAATATTTTAGATTAGTTTGAATCTAAAATATTAGTAGTTAAAACTTTGGTACCTAATTTATATACGAATTTAGAAACTATTTTATAAATTTTTATTAATAATAGAAACTACTTTAGATATCAATAATTTCTTAGTTTATAAAATGATCTCTAATTTAGTCATTATAGTGATTAATTATTTTTTATCTCTAGATTTAGTTTCCATTTAATGATTTTTTTTGTAGTGTATGAATATTTTATTATTTTATTAAAAGATTAGAAATAAAAAAAGTTAACTAATCAAACTACGTCTCTCTAAACCTCTTTTCTTTTTACCTTTTCAAAATTTTCTTTTGAAGATCAGATCACGTCTTAAGAATCTTTGTAAAAAATAGAGCAAGTTTATTGATCAATGTCTGTTTTTTAAGGTAAGTGCCTCTCAACTCATTTCTTGAGACAATTTTGAAGAGTTTTTGCATGCACGGGGAGGGAAGAGTTCGCATGTGGGGTTTATAAAGTTAGGATGAGTTTATGTTAGTCCATGATCATAAGGCATGTTCAAATCGTTGATAAGGACTTTTTGTGTCCATGTTTAACCTTCTTCTGAGTTTTGTGGAGTTACAACTTGATTTCGTATTTAGCAAGCTAAACAAGTAAGGGAAGCTAGTTAAGTTTTCAATAGTACCTTAGGAAGACCATCTAGATGTGAAGATGATGTGGTCACGATGTATTGAATTTTTGCAGGGATTGTGTTTTGATTGATTTGAGTTTGAAATAAATTTTGTTTGATTTTTAAATAAATTGAACTATCGTATGATTTTATCAGCTTTAAATTAGAATATTGAATAGGAACAATGAGTTCAAGTCATGGTTAGTTGGAAGTAATAGATTTTGATTTTAATTAGAAAAAAAAAATTTAAAAACACATTCTTGAACCACATTGAATCTATGTGATATTTTGCACAAAATCTTTATTTTCAAGCAGACTTATTAGGCGAGTTAAGTTCTTGTTGAGCGAACTATTTTTAATTAAAAATCCAAGAACTTTGGTCGTTGGGTGAGATGTTCAGTAGAAGCTCCTAGTAGATTGGTCGTTGCGTGAGCCGTTGAGATGAAATTCATTTAATTAAACACCTGAGACTTTTGGTCGTTGGATAAGCACATCTTAATTGGGTACCTTTTTAAATAAAAACTCTCATTAAGTTGACTGTTTGACGAGATATTTTAATGAAAAACTCCCAATTGTGTAGTCTCTCAGGGGATAATATGTTTGTTAAGAGATTAAAAGATTTATATGTGTGTTGACGCCTTTGGTTAGGTGAGAAAAATGATGACTAGACGAATTACAATATGTGCTTAATTCGTTGGGAAAACATTGTGTTGCTAATCGGGATGGTGTCTTCTAAACTTTGAAGAAATTTATTTTTAAATACTTCTAAATGCTAAAATTTGTTTATCTTTCACTATTTTGATGTATTTAACTAATAAATTGCATTTGGACATTCGAATGATTTAATGGCTGATGAATTTCAATTTATTAACATTTGAATTAAGTTGAAATTATATGAAAAATTATAAGATTATATGAGGTATAATGTAAACATAGTCATTTTTAGGGAGGAATATTATGTTGAGGTGTATATCCATGTGAGTGTGTGTGTGTGTGTATGTGAGAGAGAGAGAGAGAGAGAGAGAGAGAGAGAGAGAGTGAGTTTGTATGTGGACTTGCGTGGATGAGTTTGTGTGTATATATGTGTGTGTGTTTTTTTTGTGTGTTTATCTACGTGTATGTGTGTGTGTGCTTCCATGTGTGTATATGGAATTTTTGTCATTAATTAAATATATAAAAAAAATACTTTATGAGAACCCAAATAAAGTGTAAGTAGAACAAAACTTTGTCTTTGATAAATAATGTTTTATAACAGAGTATATTCTTTAATAGAAACTATATCATTAAACATGCACTCTTAACATTTATAGATAGTAAAATAATTATAAAACCTAAAGATTTAATATATATATATATATATAAAAGCATTTTGTAGCATTTTTCTTTTGAATAATATAACTTTTCTTAATCTTTTGTATTTATTTTTGGTGACCAAATATTCATATAAAAATTATTCACTCTTTTGAACTCATCACTTGTCATTTAAGGAATAAGACTTGCAAACCATAAGTATACTTTTTAATAACTGCATATATGTATCATTAATCAACATGATCTTACTTGAAGAAGGTAATTTATAATTATTAAGATGGACCAATCGTACATGTAACAATGCAATGCTCACTACAATATACATTGATTTCAAAGGTTTAATATATAATTATACAAACATATGTATAATTTTGGGAGTTCGAAACATAATCTTTTTGAAGTAAGAAGTTGAGAAAATCATAAGTTTGTGCTGGATTTAATGGTTTGGAAAGTGGTATATGAGTTAAAATTGATGTGATCTATTTGATTTGGTAAAATTTGTGCTCCTGGCCTTTGGCTCAAGCACTGCCCAAATAGGGAGTTTTACATGCATTTCTTAATGTTGTTCAAGCACCAACATGGATATTCAAGCCATAAAAACATATTGTTGAAGTTATGGCTTGAGCCTTGAGAGAAACAGAGGTTAAAGTAATTATCTCTCTTTTGGAGCCAAACAAACTCAAGCGACGATAGGTCAATCAAGCATTGAATTATGGCAGTAGTGCATGGGGTTTTGGAATTTTTAAGTCCATCCAACTACACATTGATACTCAAACACTAATATTGTCGCTCAACTATTGATGAGACTGTGTGATTGATATTTTTGAACTTGTTCGATTGCATAAACAAGTATGATCGCTTAAGCATTGAGATTAGATTCAATGCTTTAATAATGAATATTATAGACTCCTAACATCTATAAAGAGATGGTTTAGTGATGAAGAGTTTAGAGAAGAGTATACGAGACTTTAGAGTGACAAGAAGCTCAGTCATAAGTTTCTCATTTTGACTTTCTTTAGAGAAGAAGACTTTACTTTTCAAGAAATGTTAACAAGTCAAGGTTTGGAAAAAATTGTTGACAAAGATAAGTACTATCTTGATCTTGTAAGGGTTTTCTATTCAAAACCATATTGTGTAGGGGGAGTTTTACTCTCTAAGGTAAAAGGAGTTGAGATAATTCTTGATGAATATATTTGGGCTAACATTCTTGAGCTCAAATTGGAGGGTAAGATCACATCTTTTGGTGTTTAAAACTTCAACAAGATTCATGTTTATCTTGATTTTGTAAGAGACCGAGCAGCAGCCCAAAGAGGTCATGCACAAGAAGATAAGCATGAACAAAGCAAATTGAAGAGAATCATGCTTAAGAAGAAAAATTGCAAACTCCCTTTGAACAAACTCTTCTTATCACTGGATAAAATGTACAATTATTAGTTAAAAAAAATGAGGAACATAATGACAATCTTGAGAATGTTCATTATGCACTTGAAAGCATTAAGAGGAAGTTGAACAAGATGGATGTGGAGAGTAGTGGTGAATCAAGTGATGAGTAGTGTTTATTTTTTGTGTTTTTTCTTTTTACTGATGAGTCTATTCTCCTTTAGTAATGCTTTAAATTATTTGAATTTTCTATTTTTATCATGTTTTCTTTCTTGATTGAAATGAATAAATACTTTAGATCTTGAACTTTTTTGTTATTTTTTATAGAACTAGTTGATTATCAAATGCATTGACTGATTATTTCATATAGTTTTCATACAAGAAAAGAGTTTTAGCTCAAGGATAATTGATCATGTAAGAGTTTATTCGATTATAACAGAATGAATTATTTTCTCAGATTATGTTTACTCTAAAATAATCAATTAACTCATTTCTTAATCGATTATTTATGCACATATGTGATATTTTTCATATTTTCTTTCTAGCACATGCCATATAACATGATTTTCTTAGTTTATCTATATTACAATTCCCCAAGGGGGAGAAGCATGAATATTTGTATGTTGGCTCGAGTACAAGTATGTACTTAATTTTTCAAATGAACTTAGAATTTTCTTTGGACTCCTACTCTTGGTTTCTTTGCTTGTTTTGGTTTTCCTCGTATCTTAAGCAGGGGGAGCATGAACCAAAGCCAAGCTCGCATAGTAAGGTGGAGTTCCTTGTTATGTCTTTTGAATCTTGTGTGATGTGAAAAACTCTCCAATGAAAAATTTTGGCATCATCTCCAAAATACAAGTCTGGAGGAGGCATCAGATGTAGGTCATCATCAAAAAAGGGAAGATTGTTGATCTTAAAGAAAGCTTCAAGCCTCAAGTGATGGTGTTTTGATATGAATATTAAAGATGAAAATGGTGTAGGTGCTTTAGAGTTTTTTTCGCATTCCTTGTAATTGTTATTTGGATTTTTCACAGAAAGGTATTCACAAGATCAACACAACCATTTTAAAATGTGTTAAAATGTATTTGAAAATGGAAAAACTATTTTAAAAGGTTTTAAGAATAAAATAATCGATTATATTTTTTATTAATCAATCAAATTTTTCTTGGTGAATTCATAATAGTATAACCGATTATATGTAGTTTAATTGATAAAATTAGAAAGTTGGAAATCATGGTCTCAATGGTTTAATCGATTAAAATTGTCTTAATCGATTAAAGAAAAAATATTTTAACTGATTTTCAAAAGGAATAGTCGATTAACAATTCATATAATAGATTAAAATTGTTATTCAGTTTTTAAATCATTTTTTCAAAACTCTATAAATAGAGTACTTGATTAATAAATGTTTTCTAAAAAGCTGAAAAATTTTAAGGTATTGAGGCTAAAGCAAGTTTTTCAACCTATTGAATTATTGAAACAACTAGTTGTTTGACACTTAGTGATTTTCAGGTTATTTCAATAAAATAATTAATTGTTTTATTTGAAATCCTTAACAAAAAACTTATTTCAATTTGTTATTTTGGAAAATAATTTATTGTTTTTATATCAGAATTTTGTAAAGAATTTGAAATTGTTTTTAAATTATTTCAACTGCTTTTGATTTATCATCTAACAATTTTAACTACTTCCTTAAGTCTGTAAATATTGTTTTATAATCTTTTCAAGAAACTAACATAGAGAACTTATCAAAAATGTGTGTATATATCCTCTTTTCTTTAAACAAGTCATTCATTTTTTTATAACAAATGTGTGTATATTATAAACTGTTATATTCCTACTTAATATTAAAACAAATATGTTATAAGTGAGAATAGTGATACTAAATTCGATGAGAGAGATTATTTTATATAACATAGCTCAAAATTATATTTTAAAAACATTATTTTGAAAATTATTTTTTTTAATATACATTATTATTGACTAGTATTTCTTTTACAAATATATATTATCTTTCTTGATTTTTTTTTATTGCTTTTCATTCTTAGAAATTCAAAAAAAGAATACACTATTATAAACTCATCCCTTGTCACTATAATATTAAATACTTAAGAATGATCGAAAACTATTCATACATAGATTTAGCTGTACTTTTTATAAATCACATTCATCTTTCAAAATGTACACTTAAAAAATAAATAATATGTATTAAAAAGCTATTTAATAATAAAATGTATATAATATAATTATTGTATGAAAACAATTTGTAATTATTATAAAAATAATTAAATAATATTTTTATATTATAAAGTACTGGATAATTACCTTGAATTTAGGAGAAAAACGGAACTTCCTTCCAACTTTAAAAAAATAACTAAGAACGTATTTAAACATTATTGGATTAAAAGTTTAGTAGGTTATTATTCGTCTAAACAATCATTGGATTGTGTAAATTATTTTAATCTTAAATTAATGACCAGTATTGAAAACATTAAATTTCTCAACAAAAAATTATGATACATTTAATTTTTTTTTAAAATTGCTCAATCTTTAATGCCTTCACGTGTTCAATTATTAACACTGTATTGAAAACAGTCAAACTAGAGACACTTCAGAAAAGGATAAAATTTGAAATTTCTGAAAATGAGAACCAAAAACGGTTGCACACGGTTGCCCCAACGTCATTTAGGAAGCAATGGGAATTTTTTAGGGGCCACGTACGTAAACCTTCCTTTGCTTCAGCTTCTATAAAATTAACTTTTTAACTTCTATTCAACATTTAAGTTTGTTTCACATTCCTTTTAAGCTCAATCAAAAAGAAAATTTACCTCATTCTCATTGATTTAAAAAGTATAATAACTTCTAACTCAAATTAATTTTTACTCTTAACATAATTCCAAATTCCAAAACAAAATCGAAATCCACAAAGATTACAGTTAAAAGGATAATATTTTTATTACTTTTCCCCTTTTTACTCAATTTCAATTATTTCATCCGTTAGTTAGCTAATGTAGTTCGAATTAACAGATCAGCTAGACGTTATATTCGTTACTAATGTTACCAATCTCCCAAATTCAACAAAGCCATTTGGCAAAATGGCCAGTTTCTCAATCATATAAGAAATTGGATAACAAAATGCAAGAAAATTGAAAGCAATAGGAAGAACTTGAAGCCAAAAAAGAATCAGTACACTTCCTGAGCAGTTTAACCAATGGTACAATGGTGAAACCCCCAAATCAGAAGATATGGAAAATATGTACAGAGACTGGGACTTACATCTACACCTACAACACCGACCCAATACCATCAAAGAATGATGGAACGAACAAGGGAGCATGCTATTTATCAACACTGCTCAAAACAAGCTCTAAGTTCTAACCAAGAAGTTAGATCAAACTATAAAGAATATCCTTCTTGCACCTTCGAGAAGAAGATCCAATCTAAGCAAACAGAAAACACTGTTGCGCGAACCAACCAAGTGCAGTATAATGACTCTAATACCCTGTTCTGCCTCTCTATAATCCAAACCCAGCCAGTCACAATCGGAATCCAAAAATGCAGAAATTTGAAAATTCACCTCATGGACATCAAAGTGCGCACCCTTTTTTCTCTCTCTGCTTTCTTCGCACTGGGAGTTCGCTTGAGCTTCTTCAACTCTTCAAGCACGGCCTCCTGAACCTGGTCAATGTTGTTCAAAAGCTTCTTCTGTGGTGTGAGGGTTTCGGATTCCCCTTCGGGTAAATCAGAAATGTCGAGGTAGATCTTGGGTACTTTGCAGCCCAGAGGCGTTCGAAGCTTAACGCCGACAGACTTCGGAGATTTCGAGGAAGAGGCAACGGAGGCAGAAGCAGCCTCGGAAGGTTCTAAAACTACTTGGTCAGCAGTAGAAACAGTGCTTTCAGTTCGCTGGCCTTCGACTTCCCCTAACCTAGCTCTCCTTCTCTCAATCGCCTAAACCACAACGCATAAAGAAAATATTTAACAAAAGATTCAAACATAGAAAACGACGCCGCATAAAGTTTTCACTTACCCGAGCGATGGCAGTGATGTCACGCAGTGGTGTCCGGGGGTACCAAGCGGGTAGCAGAGAGCGTGAAGGAACGCGCCCCCTTGAGCGTCGCGAGGAGGGAGGAGTGTTCTCGGAGCCGAGAAAAGCACGAGAGCGTCCCCTGGGGTGAGTTCTTGGAGGGGTTCGGTGCGGCGGCGGGTCGTTGTAGATGAGGAATGCGCGGTTGCGAGCGAAGGCGGCGGCGAGGTCGACGGGGGTTACGCGACGGTCACGTGATTGGGGCATGGCTGGAGGGGGACGGAGGGAGAGGGTGGTGCCGTGGTGGTGGGAGGAGGAGGAGGAGGAGGTAGGGTTTTGGAGAGCAAATAAGAAGGGAAAGAGTAAGGGTTTGGGAGAAGATCGATTTGGCAAATTTTGAAATTGAAAAAAGGCGCACTTATATCTCCCCAAAACTCTGAAACTCCAAATTCAATTTCTGGGTACTGTCTCTCTCCTCCCTGCCCAAAAATGAAACGGCTCATTTTGAATTTCAAATCCCGCGATGCGCGGGACCAACGTAGATTCACTTTCACTTTCAATATTCCTCATTTCAAATTCTTGGGCTTTTTTCTTGGGCCTTAAGCCTTTTCGCCCTTTCAATTCTTAAGATTACACACACGCTTACAAAATAAACCACGTAATTATAGACACTATATTCTAATAAATAACCATACAACCTTACTTCATTTAAACTATATTCTATTGTTACACTATTTGAGTTCTTCTTTTACGACTAATTAATAAAACTATTTTCTGACCACTAATATTATCTTTTAACTTAGTGATTTCATTTGATTTGATGCAACTATGCAACTTTGAGTGTGGGATAAATCATGATTTTTTGAAAAATGTGCACTGTCATAAAGTTTATTAACCATTGCTTTTGATGAATAATTGTGTCACTACCATATTATAGTTAGAAATATAAAATATAGATCTACAAAAAAAAAAGACTAAAATCATAAATATATTACAAATATATTTAAAACAATAATTATTTCCGATGGATAACTGTAATAATATCATAGTTTAAAAAATATCTGCGACAAAAATTATAATCATAACTGTATTACAAATATATTTAAATTATTATCTTAATTAATATTTAATTAGACGTTTATATTTGGGATTTGTTTTCTTTCATTCTATAATGAAATCCTTTAGCAATCCTAGTAATTAAATTATTCATCAATCAATTTATTTACTTATTAATTATTCTTTGAAGTGATGAATAATGTGTATCAACATCATGATTACTAAAATATCCGACAAACTTTTTGGAGCAAGAATCTCACTCACTGACGTGCATCTAGTAGTAACTGAACCAGGGAGTTTCCAACTAAAATGAAAATTTTCAAATAAACCAATGCAACTAGCAGCATTCAATAAAAGCACACAATTAAATTCCACTTATTTCATTTATAATTTTCTGGCAGGACTTGATTAATCACTCTTTATTGTTCAAAATTAATGATTTTGTTTTTGTAATTTTTTTCATTGTTTCAAAATCAAAAATCGTATAAATTGAAATAATTAAATTCAATTTTTTATGTTTGATCTCAAAATAGTTATTCAATCGAAATCAATTTGCTTCACTTTCAGCTTTTCTTAAATAAGTTTGGACTTTTTCGAACTCTCTATGATCTTTTTTCTGTAATTATAATTCTTCTGAGTTTCAAATAATTCTTCATATTTTTTTTTTTATTATCTAATAAATCATTTAATAAAAGTAAATTATCTTTCCATCCATTTCAAAATGTTGATGATTTCTTCCGGAATCAAACATTCATTTTTTTATTGATTTAGCTCTCACACTCGATTATTTATCAAAAATTTATCATTTTTTTACATAATGAATTTATTATCCCTTCTCTATTCAAAGTGAAAACAATTATCAATATAAAACCAAAATATTTGAATGACTCTTTTGACTAAATAAATATATGTCAACAAATTTATTCTTTTGTTCAAAAATTCAAAAACTAATTTTGAATTTATATATAGATCATCCATCATTAGTACAAATGAGAGATTCAAATTAACCTATTTTTCATTTTTCATTTTAAATGGGATTCAAGCCATTTGATCGAGATGAGTGTTTCATATCGAGAAAAAAAAAATCTAAGAATTTGATTGGAACCGTTTCCTCTTTGTATTTACATAGTGGTAGAAAGAGTACTACGTTTAGACTTCAAATTATTTTTAATTATAATAATAGTCCAAAATTCCTTAATAGAGAATAAAAGTGGATTACCAATTAAGCGCAAAAGGCTATGATTCTTTAAGATTTTTCTTAAATTATATTAAAAAAGAAAATAAATTCACAAGTAATTCGTACACATTTTCTTAATCATAACTAAACTAAAAAGTGCACTTTATTTGAATTATTCGTTGAAAGAAACAAATCCCAAACACTGCCTTTCCAAAAAGAACTAGTACACCTAACATTACTCAAAGATTTATTGAATTTATTACTAAAATATTTGTATTAAACAAGAAATTTTCAGCGACTGAACATAGTTCAAACAAAAGAAAAATTCGGTTATATCTTTTCATATGATTTCATATTTTCTTATAAATAGACTAATTATCTTTCTAAGATTCCTATTAGATATAAAATAAACTAATTCAAATATATAATTATAGAATTTGATATAATTTGGATTGCTCAATCCATTGGAAGATTCTCTAAAAAAAGTATACTTCTTACTTAGAATTAGATACTAATTATTTTTTCATTTGCAAAATCTATCTAATTTTAACACTTTCAAAAAATTATTTGAAAATAAAAAAAGAAATAGAGTGAAAAAGTATTTGAATACTTTTCAATTAGTCCTTCCTTATCTGAAAAAAAAATTATATGAGTGAAATATTTATATAATTAAAAAAAAAAAGTTCATATGTATTTCTATCAATTTAGGATTGGGTTAAACAACAAATTAGCAAATAAAAGTGTTAATGCTACCACCAACCTTTAAATTTTTGACGTTTTCATTGTTAAAAATTGCATAAAAGTCAGACTAACAAATAAAGTACCTGTGAAATAATAGTTTTCTTTTAATAAGACATTCTACACTTCCTTATTACGTTAATTTACAATTCTTAATGTTTAAATTCATCATCAATACTAATTAAGTCTTAAGGGTGGGTATTGCCTTTCTTTTTATCTTTCAAACAATTAAAAATTGTTAAAAAAATATTGTATTTAGAATAGTGTTGGATTTAATTCATATTTTTTTTAAAACATATTAGGGGTGATGAGTAGGATTTTAGCATTTATCTGTTTTAGCAAAACATAACTTATCTGGTCTTAGTAAGGTAATATCCATTAAAAAACTATAAAATTACAAACATATTATAAACATCTTTAAAAAATTGTATTATTAGTTAATATTTAATTATACGTTATATTTGGGATTTGTTATAATAAAATCATTTAGCAGTAGTAGTAATTAGGTAAATGATCACTAAATTTAATTAGTGGGATGTAATTATAAAAAATTATTTTTCATTTAAAAATTTTCAAATTTCTACCGATTAAGAAATGTATAATTTCTTAATTTTGTACGTAGAAATAAATTTCTCTCAACAATGTAAATTTAACTTATAAATAGCATCGGGGACTACCATTATACATCAGGTTAATAATTTGATCCACATAATGTTTTATATTATCGCATTTTTAGGTAAAATTATAACATGGCAATTTTTTGCAGTACACGGATTACTTTGCAGTCTAATTTTGTAATTTTAGTTTTATTATTATTAATAATTAGTTTCCTTATTTGAGTGCACCATGGTAGCAATGTACTCCGATAATATATAATTTTATATAAGTTAATACGTGATAATTCCCTGTAGTTCAAAAAATGGCTTCCGAATCTAATTTGATTTAGTGAATACTTTAACTTATATTTAAATAGATATTACTTTAATTTTCTTTAGTTGTCACATTTTTATCTTGTTGTCTCTTCTCACATATTGAGAGATTAGTTTTCTGATGATTGGATCATCAAACTTGTATTTCTCCATGTAAATTAAATTGTAAATAATTTTTTTTTATGAATAATATGATTAAAAATTAAATAGTCTAATGTTTATTTATCCTTTAGGTTGACTAAAGTCAAGTCCTTTTACAGCGGGTAAGAGGTTATAGAAGAAAAGTTGTAATCTGAACCTAACCCTAAATTATTAATGAAAATTCATTTCATTAAAATAATAATTCCAAGTACATGATACGTAATTTACGTATCCCTCCCAAACCCAATTCACCCTTCTATATTAAAATGCAAATTGAAAGCAAACATAAAATAAATAGCCGCCAAAACGGAATGGAATCAATTCATGTGTGATAACCCATTTTTTATCAACTAACATGTGCCATTTACATATTAGTTGTAGTTGTTATGAACTTAGTTTATTTGCAATTAATTAGGCTTATGAAATAAATTTCTCAAGCTAAGCTTCAACTCATTTGAGCATGTTATTCACTATTTACTTGCTAGTATTAAAAGATATATCCCCCATTTGAAAAACAAAACATTTGAATTTGTTCAAAAATTTAAATTGGCTAAATTATTAATTTGATCTGTCAATTTATTTAATTAGATCATTTTGGTCTTTCAACTACTAAAACTTCAATCTCCTCTTTTAATTTTTAAAACTAATGCAATCAATGTTATCTTTTATATCAATAATGTTTAAATTTTCTAGCGAACGGGTCCTATATGATGACTACGTGTAATTTTCCACATTGTCGCAAATACAAGAAGTCAACGTTGTTTATCGCAATTGGATGAAATAATTACAACTACATCGATTTTAAAATTTCGTAATCCAAATTCAACCATGTAATAACTGAAAACCAAATTAAATATCTAAATTTTATTTTAATTTCAATTTTAAAAAAAATGATCATTTTCATAGTATCAACATTGCTTTGCCTGCTCTAACAACATGAATTAAGACGATTAGTAAGAAATTATGAATTGAACATGATGAGTTGAAGGTAATTTTTGAGAAATTATGAAACTAATTAAGTTAGAAGATGTATATAGTATGTGTTATAATGAAGAAAAAACAAAATAGTTAATTCCATCTCTTTCCAAAGTGCGTTGTAATCTGAAAAGTGCCCACACAATGTGATGAACCCAAATACATGTATATTGCCTAAAAGGATTTTCATATAAACATGCCTTAAAATATTATCATTTTTGTCAAATCCTTTCTAAATTAAAGATTGAATTAGGTATCCCAATTATTTATTACCAGTCTTCACTGTCTTCAATACCAACTAGTTCATTATATATGCAAATAATATATACTGTATACTTTTTAGAATAAAAACAACATAATTAATAAAAATACCATGATAATGTCAAGAAGTCTTGTCCTTTGTATATAATTTTTAAGCTTACTTTAGGCATAAATTTTACATTTATTGTACTTTTTAAACTTTAATTATGCTCATTTTAATTTAATTTTTGGATAAATGGATCTTTCAAGTTTATTTTAATTGGATTTTCTCTTGCATTTATTTTCACTATTTTTATTTTATTTTAAAGGTGTTGCTTGAATGATCAAATTTTTGAAAGAGTTTTTACGAAGAGCAAAGTGGAGAAAAAGAAGCTTATTATTGGATTTAAGCACTGCCAAAGTTTTTATTTTTATTTTATTTTTAAATTTAAAATATTATTATATTATTATAAGAAGTTGTTAGTAGGGTATTTTTGCTATTTGTGGTGTCAAAAAATCTTTATTATTTGTATTGTTGTGTCATTACTCATCACTTTTTGGTCTATCTACTTAATCCTAAACTTTTTAAAACTTGTTTGCCTATTATTACTATTATTATTAAAGACATGTATGCTTTAAATGATTTAATGATTTGTTAGAAGAGATCACGAGTAGAAAGTGAGAAATCTCCTCACACTAGACAACCATGTGTAGAAGAGCTTTATTATAAAAAGGATGCTGATATATTTACACTATACACTATGAACAGTGAAAACATATATTTCACATTTCAATAAATTAATATTTTATTTATTTATACTTTATTTTTTAATTCAAAATATTATTATATTAATATAAATGTTTGTCAAATGTATGTTTTTCAGTGTTGACGGTGTTAAAGAAACTGTCCTAAATAAAAAATGGTAAAAAGTGAAAAAATAAGAAAGAAATGGAGAAGGAAAATCTTATTATGAAGAAAGCCAATGAATAAATAAGGAGTCAAAATTAGACATTTGTATCCTCATCATATAAGCAAGACAGAACACTTCAAAAAATAAGAGAATTTATATTCAAAAGAAGTAATAAATCACTCTTCTAGCATTTTTTTGTGTGAGTGTGAAATATAGGAGAGAAGTTAGTGATTCATCCATGGTAAGAAAAACTTAGACACAGAAGTGAGCAAGAAATGTATTCATATTTCTCTTGAAAACTAAATTAATATACCACTTTTATAAGGAAAATTACATCTTATTTCACTTTACTAACATCTAGTAATTATATTAAGAGTTTCTTTTTAAATATTCTAATTTTTATATCTACAAAATATGATATTGCCAACCCTTTGAACAAAATATTTTATTTATAAATAATAGAATAAAATGTTCTATTATGTTATGAGTGTTGAAAATCATATTGCAACTAGGGTCAATTTAGAAAGGCGCAGGATCACGGTAGAAAACCTTTTGTGTAGTCTTTGTGGGTTAGAAGAAGAGAACTATCGTCATTTGTTCTTTGAATGTAGAATAGCTTGATCTGTATGAAGTTTTTGCTTTGTTTTGCTTGGTGTGATGTTAGTGAGTCACAATAATCCACTGTTAAACTTTTTTCAGTTTAGATTGTGTAACGCCCTTAATGATGTTTGGAGAGCAATTTGAATTGTAGTAATTAGTGAGATTTGGAAACACAAGAATAATGTCATTTTCAAAGGGAGGTAGTTGACTGTTTAGAAATGTTTGTTATAATTCAATTAAAGGTTTGGTCTTTGATTACCTCCAAGTCACATTTTGAATTGTTCTTTTACTCTAACTGGTGTCTTGATCCATTGGTATGTATGAGGTTGAACAAATGATGTAATTTAGTCGATTTGTACTAGATTTGATTTTGTGATAATTGTTGGGATCTGTATAAGAGTTGGATCAATCCTGAAATGGTTCATATTTAATTTATTGTTTATTGTTGATAAAAAAAATAGAATAAAATATTCTATTATGAGTATTGAAAATCTTATATCAATTAAAAATAAAAATATTTTAAAATATATAAATATATGCTAAACTTTATCTTATAAACTAATTTAATAAGATTAACTTAGATTTAAAGTTCACTTTCTTAATCTTAATAATGAGATAATACAAACTACCAAGTTACATTGTTGATGAAAACATAGTCATCTATAACCGGCGTTAGCTCTTTCTGGATAAAATTTGTCATAAACATATTCATAGTACAAACTAACGTTCCTGTTTCTCTTAACAAGTTTGGCTGGATGATCTGCAATAAACACGATCCATTGGAAGCAAATTGCACTTGGTCTTTTAAGAGTTTCATTTCGGATGTTTTATAAGGGTTGTTTAATCGACACGACTTTGTTACGATACAAACAAGTTTGGCCTGATGCTAATAATAATATTTGCTCCTGTCATTCTCGTAACAGACCCCTAAACGTCCAAATTTAAATGATTTTCCTTTTAGAAAATGAAATCCTTTTAACTTACTTTATTTTTGTCTTCATCTTTCACCTGTTAATTTCAACCTATTTTCCTATTTTGATTGTAAGCGGCAACCTTTTGCAACAGATTTTCTAACCTTATCTTTCACTCTGCAAGGATCCAAAGGGGGAGTGAGGTCATACTTTGCTATTTTCTACTGAAAAAAAAAATGTATTCGATATTGGTATTCATTTATAATGCATGAATTCAAAAAGAAGCAACTCATAGGGGAACAAAAGAATAACATTAAAACCAATTCATTACAATTTGTGTATAAAAAATTACAAATTAAACTATTTGATTTATTGTCTGTGTGATTCATCACGTCAAAATATAATACCCGGGTCCTATCCCGCATCCGTGTTGCATAGTTCCTTTCATCACCTGTACAAAAGAAACTCAAGCAATTTTATCTGCTTCTGATTTCTGCATCTTTATACATTTGCATTTAGCCCGTCTTTCGCTCAGAGTCTGCAGAAAGGTATTCAAAATGTTAAGGAGTCAATAAGTGCATGGCTATGACTATGGGGTTCTAACAAACTTCTCCCTTTGAGTACCTTGAATTGATTCTGAAGATTTTTTATGTAGTCTACAGCCAAGTCCAACATCTCTGCTGTGCTGGTTTGCTGCCAATAACCCAACAATGTTAACATTCCAAAAACAAAACAATCCAAGGACAAATCAACTTGTGTTATAATTCTGACCTTTTCCATGTTTGGAACAAGCTCTTGCAATTTTCTTATTCGTTCACTGATCCTAGTTCTTCTCACCTGAGAGCAAGTGCTTGTTAGAATAAGCTTTTTACACAATCATTTCTTATAGTTTTGGCAAAGGAACGGACTAGTGTTGTAGAATTCAATTTTAATTGGTACAACTTCACCGTACCAAATGTTGGTAAAAACAAGTTTTGGCACATGTAGATAACATGATATTCTCTTACCCTTTCGGCAATGCTTCGAGGATGAGTAGCGAAGCCTCTCTTTGCTCTGATTTTACAAGGAACAGAATCATTAAACTGAAGCAAGTTGTCCATAGCAAACATGTCCGAGGATGTTCTTGGCAAACTCAAATGATGCGAAAGAGAATGAACTTGATTTCCCAGCTCTCCATTCTGAGTTTATGACAGCATATTTCTATTAAGAACCGGAATTTTTTTTGGAACAATACATTAAGAAAATTGAAAACTCAGTATACCTGATCTCCAGAAAGCAACTCATCATTACTATTTCGCTGTCTTTTGGGGTTTGGCGTCTCATTCCAAGAAGCACAGGGGAATCCAGGGCCGTAATATTGAGCATCACCATTGCTACCTCCCTGTCTACCATCCTCAGGGCTAGTTACCCTAAGACCCTCCGTGCCCATTTTAGAGGTTGGTGATAAAATTCCCAAGGAAGGACTTCTTGGTGAGAAGCTAATGTGATTCTTCATCCTGTTCATAGATATTCTAAGCTCACCATCATTGCCATTAACACCAC
Source organism: Phaseolus lunatus (assembly GCA_013389735.1). Lineage (NCBI taxonomy): Eukaryota > Viridiplantae > Streptophyta > Magnoliopsida > Fabales > Fabaceae > Phaseolus > Phaseolus lunatus. Next base: position 34,843,467 of record CM023857.1, on the reverse strand, counting down.
CAAAGTTTTCAACACCTTTCATAGCATCATACCCTGCAATTTTGAACATAAACTGAAACTACTTCAGTAACAACTAGGTTATCTTCATATAAAATTTGGAAACTAGTTTTCAAAATTTTAATGCATATCTCCAATTTTGGATACACAAAATGAACAAGAAAGAATGTATGGGATGTGTAGATTAAAATTTGTAACCTTAAATTTGGATTAAAATTAAGTTCATAAGTAAAAACAAACCAAATCTCACTTTTACATGATTAAGTTCACAACACAAATCCAAATCTTACTCTTACAGACAAGGTTTTAGACAAAAATTTAAACAGATGCATATTTTTGAAGATAATAATTTAAATGTTACGAAATTGAATTTATTCTCCAAACTCAATATCTCTTCAGGTTGAAAAACAACCATAACATGCGTTGTTTTGCGGGTAAAGATATTTTGAACACTCTAACCAAGTTCTGAGAATTAAGAGGTTCTTCTTTACAAGATCATGTCAATGTGCATGTAAAGGTTGAAGTCCTCAAACTGAAGTTGCTATAAAAAGTATGAAAAGACAAGCTTAAAGTTTCAATATTGACATATGTTGTTCCGTACAAAAATCATAGCTTTAGAAAGTTATATAAGCGTTTTGTTGACATTAAATGTTTATGGAAGTCTTCCAAAATCAAATATTACGTTGGGAATCATAAATAAATCTTATACGTCTAACGACTCAACCAACATATTGCTGTCTAATTTCAAAAGTCAGAACAGGCAATTGCAGTTGAATAAGCTACCACCACCACCATCTTCAACAAATTTGTTTCATTCGGCATAAAGAATTTCCATTTGGTGCTAAAAAAAATGTACGAACACCCTAAAATCAGTGCCATAAAAAGTAGTCAACAAAACTGAATACAGAACAAGTACAGTACCGTTGTGAAAGGAGATGTTGTTAGAGAAATTGCCAGAAGGGAAGCTACTCTGCCTGAGAAGATTGGGATTAAAGCTTTTTCCGCTCTGATCCACTCCCATAGAACCCATCATCATAGATGAAGTAACAGTTACAGTAGAATCATGCCTCGGGTAGCCAGAGGGTAACACAGAAGTACTATAACCTTGCTGGGAATTCATGCGACTCAGAGGTGATAATGATGAGGAAGATGATGATATTGTTGACTCCTGCGGTTGTTTATTATCATTAGAAACCTTGTTATCCACGAATTCTCGTAAGGTAGGGGACGAGGTATCGAGGGTGTCGCCGGAATTGAAGAATCTCAAAAGTGGTTCAGAACCCTCCCAGGGGTTGCCGTTAATGGAAGCTTCGCCTTGTTTGAAATTGGCCAGAACTTGAGTGGGGGCAGAGCGAAAGCGAAGTAACCCAGAATTGGGTTGGTGTTGTTGCTGAAGTTGGTAACGGGAATTCGAATCCATGCTTTGTTGAAAAGAAGGAGTGAGGTGATACTGATATGAGAGGCTACAGAATCATGATGATGGAAATCGAAAAGGTTGTGGAAGTAACCCAAATGGGAAGGAAAAAGGAAAGCTTGGTGGCTCAAAATTCAAGGAGGGGTTTAAAGGGAAGGTTGAGAGGTCGGTGTTGTGCAGAAGCGTAACAGATAAACATAGAAGCAGTGAAAAAGACAAGGAGAGAGATATGTAGGCGTGGAGAAAGATAAAAAGATACGAGTTAGTGCAGTTTCAGAAATCTGATTATTTTGCTTTTTGAAAAAAGAGAGCAAGAGCAAGCGAGATCCTGTGAATGAACGAGAGAGAGAGAAAAAAAAAAAAACACAGAGGAGAGAGAAAGTGTATGCAGAGAGACAGAGAGAGAAAGAGAAGAAACTCATTCAGATATTTTTTTTTTTTTAGAAACAAAACAAATTCTAAAGTGAAGATGAAAAAAAACATTTACGATATGAATAATGAAATTTAATAAGAATAATTAATTTGATGTTTGTAGTATATGGAGGCAGCTGAGCCAATGAGAGATTGGAGGAGTACATCAACTAGCGTCACAGGACCGGATACTGTTTGTCTGTTCTTAGATTGCTTGATAATTCCAAACACCAGAAAATATTACTTTAATTCACTGCGATATAAAATTTATTTGGTGGTACATTTTTTTATGATTATTTTTTAGGTTGGTAAAATTAGGGTTTTTTTAAGTGCATAACAACCCTTGAAAACATTACGAAACCTATCTCTCTCCACTACTTGTTCAATCTTGACCTATATTAAATCCATTTAATACTAAAGAAGAAGGGTACATGAACGAATACTCCAGCGCCAATGGTTTACACTTTAACTGCAAAAATGAAAAATCCATGGAATCAAATCAAGAAGACATGCTAATTAATAACAAAACATCGTCCTTAATATTGTTGTATGAGAACAAAAATGGTGAGTTTGGAAATATGGAGAATATAGTATGCAGTTTTATTTATGGAAAGACGGCGCGTGTGAGCGTAAGCTGAAAGGAAGGAGAAGAAAAAACGACGTGGCAACGCTGCTTGTCACGGTTCACACGACAAAATCCATCTTATATCTGTCACCACGTCACTCTAAGCCATATATATATTTACCTGTTTTTCTTTATGTACATAATTTTCTTACAATTTTATTTTTAATATTATAATAATTATTTATTTTTCCAGAAACTGTTTTTATTATTGTCAAAAATGTAGACATCTATGCACGCAGTCCGTGTCTATGGGTATTTTTAAAAGAACTTCCATTTTTTTCTTTTATCTTTCAGTGGGAAACAAGGGATTATTTTACGGGTATTTAAGGTAGAAAATTTGAGCATTTAATTAAAAAACTAAAATAGATTTTGAGCTACATGAGAAATAAAATAAAAAATTATAAATTATTAAGAAGATGTACGAGTTCTTGTTTTGTATTAATGGGATGAAAATGATTTAATGAATGATATTGATTAAGATGTATGATACTTACGGTTTAATATTTTCATTTCAAAATGCTATATCACGACACCGCTGTGGATTAATTACAAAAATTAATAGTTTAATATTTCATTTTTTTTTTCATTTAATGTCTTACCTAAGAATGTTTTCATTTTTTTTTTTTTCATTTAATGTCTTGTCTAAGAATGTTTTCATGCATTTTAAAAATTTTGGTAAGAGTTGTGAGTTTTAAAGGCTTGGTCCACATTTTGTTTTCAATTTCTTTTGTGGTTTTCTTTTTCATTTTTCTCCCTTCAACCACATATTTTCTCTTTAAGAATTTGACTTGATTTTTATTTCTTTTCCAAATCATATCATATTACATAGTAACTTATGTATGCTAAAGCGTTTGTACTCTATTAGAATTCATTTTGGTATCAGTCTCAAATTTACTTTAATATTTTAATTTCTTAGTTTATGAACGTTTGACTTTTTTTGGTTGAAGGGATTGAGAAAAATAATTCTCTCCACTATTTTATCTTTTGCCTAAAATTTGAATTTGTTTCTATAAGTCTCTAGTATTTTTTATGTAATTAACTATTTTCTAGTTATTGTTTGAATAATAGTGACTCTCAAGTTATGAAGCTTGGACACTCCTCTTAAATAGTGTATCTGTGTCGGATACACATGTCGGACACGATACTCATAAGACACTCGTAGGACACGTATCAGTGAAGTATCCAATTTAAAAAATATTTATTGGATTTCTGACAATTCTAATATGGTTCTAACACAATTTTAAAAAAGAGAAATACAATAATTTTTTAAAAGCTCAAATTTATTGTTTAAATTTTTATTATGAGTATAAAAATAAGAAACAAACCCTTTTGAACTAGTCATGAAAAACATATTTCTGTTTCAAAATAAATCTAAAACATACTTGTGCACATAAATATTTATTGTCAATTTATATAATTCATAATTATATAAATATATAGATCCGTGTCCCCGTGTCCTGCATTTTAGAGATTATACGTATCTCTGTATCCGTGTCCGTGTCAGTGTCTGTGCTACATAGCTCTCAAGTAAGTGAAGTAATTTTAAGTTATAATTATTTTTTAATCTATATTTGTTAGTATTTGATATTGAAATTGTATTTACAAGTTAAGTGGAGTTGTATTATATGAATAAAAATACATAATATAGAAGTAGTTTAAGAATCTTTAGGATGATGTTTAATTAATTTGTGATTGTATGTATTAAGTACATATTTCTATGATTTAATATATATATATATATATATATATATATATATAAATGTTTTACTAATATTTTAAGTGTATATTAAGACATCAGGTGATCAATTATCGAGGGAGAATTTTTTACATTATGATATTTGTAGATGTATGAAAGGATACTATGAACCTATTCTTATAATTGATTATGTGATTCACTTGTCCATCAAAGTATAAAATTGAGTCAAATGTTAATTTTTAGTAAAATATATTCAATATAAATCTTTTGAAAAGCATGTATGTTATTTTCAATTTTTTGTTCATTGTGTTTAGGTTTATTGTTTTTTTATCAACAAGAAAAATAAATAAATATGAACCACTTCAAGAGTGATCAAATCCTTTTACATAACAATTCCTAACAAAAGAGAGACCTCATAACTTACCAAAAACTGTCAACTCAAAATCAACAAAGACAATTAAAGAAAACACCACAAAACCACCTACTCAAAACTAACAAATGTTCTTGATCATAAACAAACAAGTCTACGGATCAAGACACCAATCAGAAAAAGAAAAACAAGCAGAATCACATTTAGATGTTAACCAAGACCAAACATTTAATTGAACCAAGGAAAAAAATCTCAAAATGATCAATCACACCTCCTTTAAAAATGTGTTTATTCCTATGTCTCCAAATCTCTCCAATAACTTTATTGTAGACATGTACAATAGGAAAATGGTTCAAATAGAGTTATTATGTTGAAACACATTAAAATATAATTGTGGTATTGAAATAAAATGGTGCATTGATTCTTATTTCTAATGACTTGTCATTTTTTATGTATTGTATGAAATTTTATATTTGATACATGAAAGAAGACGGAGTTAAATATCTATGAGCTAAATTGAAAGGAGTTAGGACATCTAAATTGAAAGGTCATACTTTTTTCTATAACACTAAAAATGGAAACTTATCCAAATTTCATGTATGAAAAACATACTTTATCTTAAAATGTTACATATAATTACATATTTATTTAAATTTAAGACTACATTTGTATAAGTTAATACGTGGATATGAATTAACTTTTAAAATTTTATTGTAGATTCAAGAGAACATTATAACAATCATAATCATATTATTATTACTAAAATAAAACTTACTAATAATATATATTTACTTACGTGTCAACAAATGGTCATTATATATATATATATATATATATATATATATATATATATATATATCAAATATGTTAATAAATCATAAATAAATAAATAATACTAAACTATTCTAAATTATTTAATAATTATATGAACATATTTACTATGTGAAACTAATACTTACAATATTTTCATTGTAATTAATTTTGTTCTCAACTATATCCTTAAAAGGTCAATATAATTTTGGATTTTTATTTGAAATTTTTCTTGTGTTTTTAATTAACTGGGTTGAACTGTTCTCGATATGGAGATATTGAAAACCACCATATAAAGTAGATTATTCATGTTTTCACATTGGAAAATAATAATACTTATAGAGTGAATTAAAGATAACACTAGTGAAAGTTAGCTACTAGTAAAAACAACATTAGTGAGACTTAATTGCTAATGGATATATAAAATTACTTAGTGAGAAATGATTATAAACTTAGTGGAGTTACTATGGTTTTATAGAGTGACATGGAAAATTAGCATATAAAAGAGTAAAATTAGCATATAAAGGAAAATTAATTAAAATTTCTTATTGTAGGAGCTTTATGGAGTTGGGTTACAAGAACCTAAATATGAATCTTATCATCAACCTCATGACTTGTTAGTCACTTTCTCATCCTCTTAAGTTTGACACCAATATCCTTTCCCAAATTGAATATCAAAATGATCTTGTCTCGTTTTTGTATCATATGATTAGGTATTTCATTTCACACTCATCTAGTTCCAAGTAACTTTGAACCCTATAATAGATAGTAAGAACTTTCGTCGACTTTTCAACATTTAATATATTCTATATATCCCATCCATACTTTGTGTAACTCAATACTTACACAATTCTCATGTTGCAAAGTAGTATTACTTTCCAAGTAACCACCTCTTACACACATCATATAAAATATTATCCCTCTTCAAAATCCAAACATGTTATTATCATATACCAAAGAGTTTCAATAACCAACACACTTATTTAAGTAAAATAAAACATTTGAAATACAAAATACAACATTGAATACACTTGTACAAGACTTAAAACTTTAAACTAAGTTAAACAAATAAAACGTTTTATATAAAATATGATAATGACACTTGTCTTGATTGATATTATTTAATTTAAAATTAATGCTCTTGAGTGGTCCTTTCATTCAAATAATGAAGAGTCACTTGTTTGAGAAATTTGTTCTTGAGCAAGTTGTAAACATGGAAATCCTTACTAGGACAAAATGTATAAACAACGACTATTTATTTAATGCGTTTTAGGGTCAGTCGCTATCATTCAAAATGCGGTGACATTTTATAAATTAACTTCATTTACGAATGCGACTATTTGTAATAGCGGCATTCTTAAATCATTTTTTATCCTAATTGTGAAGCGTGCCACTTACGTTTTCATACTTTCTTTCTTCTTGGCGCTTCCCGTTTTCTCTATGTTTTTGCTTTGGTGTTTCTCTCTTTTTCTGCGAGTTTCATTGTGTTCTTGGGCCATTGTAAGTTCGTTTCGATCTGCTCTCTTTCTTCTTCACCAATGGTTTATAATTTTTTTTTCGTTTCACTTATTTGTTTGTTTTCTTGCATTGGCGAAGGCTTCTCTGGCGCTTCGTTTTCTCTTTTGTTTCTGCTCTCGTGCTTCCTCTCATCTTCTGTGAGCTTTCATTATCTTCTTTGTGTCATTGTAAGTTCGTTTCGAGTTCTCTTTCTTCTTCACCATGGGTTTATATATTTTTTCGTTTCTCTTATTTGTTTGTTTTCTTGTATTGGTGAAGGTCACCACTACTTCATTGCCTGTTGTTTGGGTTTTTGCTATGTCATATTTGCTCCGTCGTTGCTGCCACCACCATTGCTGCCTTAGGGTTTAGGGTTTTAATTTTTAAAAAAAAATTAAATAAGAAGGTGACTATTTATCATAGCCATATATATAAATTGCATTTACAAATGCGACTATATAGTCGTTTTCTTCAATTTAAGACTACATGTAAAAAAAATGCGGGTATATAACCACCGTTGTGAGTATAAAATAGTCATCATTGTAAACCTTTTCTGCACCAGTGCCTACTTTCAATTCCACATATTCCTTAAACTAGATACACGGCCATAAATTATGCCTTAAAACCATTTTCAAAACACATTATTATATTTAATCACATACATAACTAACTAAAAAAACTGCCATTAAAATCAATTATAAGATCCCATTTTTTTTTTGTTTATCTTAACATTGAGTTAAAATATGTTCCTAATTACCTTTACAGCACACGAATCCAAGTTAAATCACTACAGGAAAATTAACTATTAACTGGTATGAAAATTCATAGATAATACAAGAAATTCATTGGTAAAACAAAGTTACTTACAGATTTTGTACGAAATAAAATCCTTAGATCAATTACGCGTAGGTAACTTTTATCCACAAATTTATTCGTAGGTTAGTGCCAAAGCTACCCGCATAATGAGGGGAACCACAACAAATCAAGTGAAAATGAAACTAAAAGTTTCCAACAGTTGCACTCAACAACAATTCATAATATTTTTTATGATTACATTAATTGTAAATTTGATTAGAGTCTAAGAAACTTTTATTTTTGGATCATGTTAAAAATCAATATCATGATCTGAGCCTTTTATTTTGTCGACCCCTCTTCTATGATTTCTTAATAGAAAAAACTTGATAGAAAATACAATAGTTAAAATGTTTCTTTATAATTCAAGAGTACCACGAACATTTCATCTTCTAATTTTGTCTACTAATGTGATCAAGAAAACTCTATCTAATCAATCAAGCATATGTGGCTCTACCAACCAAGGGAATTCTTTGACTGCTGCAATCTTATGTTATATGAATTTGATAAATTTCAATCATACAATAATTATTAAATCAACTACACATTCGTGCTCATAATTCAAGAACCCTAATACTATCAAACTCATTAAAAATTTATAGAATTCAACCCAAGTGCTATTAGAAAGTTATGTAAATTAAATTTATAATGTAACTAATGTGAAATAGATTTTAAGTCTTGAGTCTGAATGTAATTTAATAATATAAAAAGCCTATTGATTAATATGGAAAGTTATATATATATATATATATATATATATATATATATATATATATATTATGAAATCTGATGAAAACAAAATTTGATGGAGATTAGAAAACATCAAGGAAATAGGGTTTGTCCATGCATGTTGTCTCAGTGTTGACCATAAAAAAAGAGTGTGACAAGAAAAAAAAAAGAAATAGATTGAGAAAAGGTGATTGAAGAAAGTACTTACATAAAAACTCTCATCGATCAAGGTAATTGATTATCTCTATTATAATTAAACTGAATGTATGAGTATGTGAGAATAATATATTATAAAATTTTTATGATATGCATTATTGTTCATTATTATACACTTTGATTTTACAAATACATGTAATACAATGAAATTTTTAAAATTCTAATTTTTCAATTAGTCATAAATTATTAATCAAATATTATAATTATATAGTTTAAAATGAAAGTAGTTTCCTCAAACTATTATATCTCCTTTATACTTTAAGAAAAAATTATCTACTTTATACTTTAAGAAAATTAAAATTTGTAAGATGAGTGAATAAACTTTTAATCACCTCTAAAACCCAATTCATTCTCATCAAATACTTCAAATATAGACTCAAATTCATAAAAATATATCTTTCCTTATCAAACTCCAAACATATATGAAAGAGAAAATATAAAAAAAAATCCAAATTAAAGAGTGGAGGATGATATCATCCAAAAATAATTTTGTCGCCAAGAAGAAGAAGAAAGTGTAGGTTTTAACTTGAAAGGGAAGAATGAAACAAAGCAGAAGAAAAATAAAAGAAAGAATGGATGAGCCGATTGCTTAGTAAAAAGGAAGGAGTTTTTTTTTTTATTCATCTATGTAATACCCATGCTTACAAAGTTCACCCCTCCATTCCATTTCTTCTTTAAAAAAACCCAAAGAAAAAAAAAGGTTTGTTTACTATTTTTTCTCTCCCATAATTACTATTCTCATCCCTTCCTATTTAAACACACTTACCCTTTCAAAAAAATATAAACTGAATAAAAACATGATTGATATATTAAATACATCAATAAATAATTAATAACTTAGACATAATTAAATTTAATTATCATTTTTTAAAATTATTTAGCATATTTATATTAATACATAAAAATAAGTCCCTATACTCATTATCTTTTACATTAACTTTATTAATTAATAAAAAAATTGTTTTCATTGAGCTAAACAAATTCCAATAAACTTGTATAAAAAAATCAATCTTCTTTCTGGTAACTTAAAAAATCTTCATTGAAAATAATTTTAGTCTTTACTTATAATATTTGTTATGAACTTAAGTTCAAAAAATAATATTATTAAAATTAATTACTCATTATCGTATTTAAAATATTGTCTGTTTTGAAAATTAATATTCTACCATAATTTTATTTATGAAATATACTTCCATAAATTGAAGGAAAAATAAATATATAATTTATCATTCATCCTAAGCGATCCTAGAAATTGATGTAATTTAATATAAAAATACATATATTCCTCTAGAAATTGATGTAATTTAATATAAAAATACATATATTCCTATAGATCAGTAAAAAAAATACCAAAAATTTAACGGAAAAACTCAAATTGAGTACATAGAATGCGATTTTGAAGATATTTTGCTTAGAGTGCAAGAGAAACAAGAATTTAGAGTTTCATTCCCTTTTTCTTTTATTGGGCAACAATAAAGCAGAACATTACATAACGCATAAATCCAATTCCATCTCTATCTGTCTCATCATGGATGAATATTGGCAATCATGTGTGTGTGGAGTCAATTATGGAACAAATTCTTAGGGTACCAAAAATCGTATACAACCCAAATGAGCAAAAAATAAGTTCATTGATTCCCAGATAAAATCCCAAAGAATTTGAATAGGTTGAAGAAAGACAAGTTTGGAAAGAATCTAATCCCTACTTTAAAGCTTTACACTAATCATTATTATTTGTTTTTTACTTGGATTAGATTTTATAATTAAGAAGCCGCCAAAGTCACAAGAAGGACATGAAAATATGTGTATTAATTGACTAGAAAGATAAAGGGAAATATTATTTTTGGCTTTCACATTCTTTATTGTTCTTGTGATGTTTTTGGCAATAACTTGAGTTTTTAGTGTTGGAAGCTAGAAATGGTGGTGGTGGTGTCTCTTTCTACCGTGGTACCTCGTGTGATGATAAAGATAAAGATGGAAAAGAAATCAGAAAAGGCCAAGAAAAGAAAAAAAGGTAGAGAGGTACAGAACAGTGGCACGCATTCAATTCAAATCTCTCCAAAATTAAAGTTATTTTAAAAGGTACTCTCTGTATGTGTGGAGTGAAACAAACACACGTGACCACTCAATACATTTTTTTTTCTTACTTTACTTATTTATTCATCTTTTTTACATTTTTTTTTCTTTTCAAAATTAACTTTCCTCTTATTCAAGTATTGTTTATGAACAAACCTCTTTTTGTGTGTGTCTTGATGGTAGAACGAAAGTAAATTTTCTTTTATTCATGTAACAATTTATGTAATTTTTTTCTTCTTTTTATCTCTCCATTACAACACCTAATATAATACTTTCTTTTTCATCTCTACTTATTTACCATACAAATTGATTTAAGAATAATATATTTTAAAAGACGCAATGCGTTGGAATGACAGGCCCAAAACTTTACTAGTCAAACTGTCCGTAATTATTTGAGAGATTTCCTTTTTCACCCTATAATTTACTTCTGCACTCTCATAAATATGAAAATTTTCATGTTATCCTTTTGGTTTATAAAAAAATTATTTTTAATTGTGTAATTTGAAAATAATTTTTAAATGAAGAAAGTTTCCAGATTGTATACTTTAAAAGTAAAAAATAATTTTGAGATTGTGGAATCCGTAAGTAAAAAATAACTTTCACATTATGCAATTTGAATATTTTTTACTTGTGGACCATGTAATTTTTTTTTGAATAATTCAAAAAAAAATTTGACTCTTTGGATGATACAATCAAAAAATTATTTTTTCATTAAAACTAGCTTTCAGATTGTGCTGTTCGGAAACTTTCAGTGTGCAATTCCAAAGTCATTTTTAAATTAAAAAAAAAACTTTTAAATTAAATAATTGAAAAGTCAAATTTTCATAAAAGAAATTTATAAATTACGTAAGTCAAAAGTTTCTTCTAAATTTCACAATCTGAAAGTCTTTTATGAAAAAAAAAAAAAAAAAACTTACAAATTGTACCATTCAAAAATTTTGTATAAAAAAATAAATTAGAAATTTCACAATCTGAAAACTTTTTTATGCAAAAAGAGTAAATTTTGACGGCCGAAAGAGAACAATTTAGTTTTTTAATCACCCACTAAAGTTCACTGGAAAACTATGGAGGTGCAAAAGAAAAACATGTATTTATATTACACTTACTGATAGGCCCATAAAGAAAAAGATCACCATCAATTCATGGGCATGTTATATCGCTGATTAATTAATGGTTGATTCTTCCTGCACCATATAAATTCAAATTTATACTTAAAGCTGACGTAAAATGTTTATTTTGTTTTTAATGATTTAAAATTTTTTTGTCTTTCAGATATTTATATCTGTAAGTCAAATCATAAAGTTTTAGATATGTAAATCTGGAACTAATATATCACTTCCAGATTTGACTATCCAGAAGCTTATCTGGAGAGCATAAATGACCTTCCGGATGCCAAAATCCATAAGGAAACATTTACAACGCACCATTCCAGATAAAAAAATCTGGAACTCATAACTCAATTTTGGATATGGCCATTCAGAAACTTAAATGAAATATGAAAATAACCTTCTAGATATCAAAATCTAGAGTATATAACAATCATTCCTAGATATCGAAATACGAAATATATAACAATCACTTTCAAATTTGTGCATCTGTAAGAAAAATGAAGTCAAGGGTAATATTAAGTTTTAAATTTTGTATTGGATGCATGTCTCAAATAATATGGTGCAGGGAGAAATCACCTTAATTAATTTAGTGTTCAACCATTTGGACTAATTCTACCTATTTTTTTTAAAAAAAAAATCAAGGATAAACTTTCCGGCCATTACATGGTATCAAAAGTAAAAGTCCCTCTGAAAGACCTAGCGATTTCTTCCTATACAGCCCATGATTTCTTTATACACCCTTGTACTTTTAAAAGTTTAAAAATATTTATTTTAGATTGTAAAATCTGACATTATATTATTTAGAATAAAAAAATCCCAAATTTAAACTTCTCAATTTTATAATTTAAAAAGCCTTTGAATTTCACATTTAAAAATTAAAAGAAAACATTTAATAAAAAATAATTTGTATTTTTTAAAGTACAGGAAAAAAATACATGAAGGTGCATAAAGAAATCACTAAGGACCCTTTTCAAACATATATATTTGGTAAAAAATGCTTACACATTCTAAAATTGAACTCGGATCAAAAGGAAAAGAAAAAGTAGACATTGACAAAAGTCATTTTGAAGCTTAAATAAAATCATATGCTTTATAGATTTATTTACCTGCCTTTTACGTGTACTAACACAAAATAATTAATTGTACTTCAAGAAGTTTGAGTTGACGTTTCTAAATTTCATAAATTACAATAAAATGTCATGCACATAATATGTTTTGGCGTACATAAACTAATATTTTAAAATAATACTAAGGTTATTTTTTCCCCGCAATTTCAGTTCTTTAATTTTTAATTAATCGTCATTTTGGTTCTTAATTTTTTTTATACAATAATAAAAAGTTATAAATAATTAATAATTAAGAAATTAAAAGCATGTAAAACACAACTTGGAAATCAAAATTACACGCAACTAGAATTGTGGGGAAAACAAATTAAGAAACAAAAGTTAAACGAATTTTATAAAACATAGACATCAAAACTACATTTGAGGCTAGATTTTGTTATGATCTGTTGCCCAGTTTGAAAGCTATTGCGAGGTGGAAATAGTGTATGAAAGACACTGCATTAAGAATTTGTCCCAATTTATAAAATTTGTGAGCATATATCCTAGAAAGAAACTTTTCACCCTCAAGCCATGCCATGATACAAGTTTAACCTTTTTCCCCTTGTGTGGTGGTGAGAATTATTTGGAGAGTTTGGTGGGTTGCATCCTCAACTTCACGTCTTCAACCAACTATTCATTTATCACCTTTCCTTCTTTACTCTGTTTGGCATTGCAATACCAACTATTCAAGATAAGACCAGTTGTTGTGAACTAGATTATTGAAAGCCTAATCATTGGCTCTAAACCACTGGACAATGCAATGATTTGAACATTTTCAAATTCTTTTGTGAATGAAACTAATTTTAAATGATCATGTTAACTAAATTTACTACATTTACTTTCTCAATCAATACTTTGTTTATTAAAATAATTGAATGTTTTGCAGGAGACAACATTACACTCAACATAATTCTTCCTTTTTTTGTATATTATTTGAACTTCAGAGCTCTAAAATTACCGAGGTTAACTTGTGCATGGTGTTCAAATGCCAGGGGCTGTAGGATTTTGTATTTCGAAGTAAAGAGGATGTAAAAAGAAGGAAAACGTCGAACACATGTATCCAATTGGGCTGCTCCATGATTTCCCTTGAAAACGAAAGGAACATTTTCTATTGAGACATGGAAGAAAGAGATACATCTACTTGGCTTTTGAGTTACAAAACCAACCTCTCTAAAACATCAAAAAAAGAAAGAAAAAGAAAAGATTCTAGCACAAGAACCAGCCCAGAACTATACATGGTTTTCTTGTTTTTCACTGTATTTGATGTTATCAAGGCTCTCTGACACGGTTTTCATTCTTGGTCGCAACTCTGGATCCAGTTCAGTGCAGTTCAGAGCAATATGGAATGCAGCAATGACTTGCTTTTTAGCATGAACTTCAGGGATGAGTGCTTGGTCAATGATATCAGACAGTGGCTGCTCCTCCTTGAACGCTTTCCTCACAAAACTCTCCAGCACCTTGTCATCATTTTCTGCTCCAAAATCTGGCATCCTACCCGTCAAAAGTTCCAAAAGGACAATGCCAAATGAATACACATCACATTTCTGAGTGAACTTGCCACCAGCCATGCGCACCTCAGGTGCCAGGTAGTGGTAAAAGGAAGTTGCAACCTTTGAACTCATTGCAGTGGTTATAGAAGATTGGTTCAAGCTGTTCCGTTTTGGAGCCATTGTAGTAGACTTTGGCGGGCCCAAACCAAGCCGAGAAAGTCCAAAACCTGACACGTATGCATGGAGCTCATCGTCTAGTAAGATTTTTGCTGACTTAATGTTGCCGTGGATATATTTGCGACCACTGAACTCGTGTATATACATCAAGCCCTTGGCTGCTTCTTGAGCAATTTTTAACCGTGCTGCCCATGATAATGGTGGCAATGAATTGGAAGGCCCACCTGCAACCATAGAGCACCAAATACAAAGAAGAACATGATTGAAAGAAGCCCTAAGAAGCAGAAAGTGGAAACTGAAAGTGAACTCACAGCCACCAGTATGAGATCAAAAAAAGAGAAGCAAAGCATCAATAATCATGTGAGATTTCGAATGTTATGTCGCAAACAATGTCAATGATCACACTGCAGATGCTATAGTAGAGTCAAAATAAATCCATTCTTTAACTTCAAATTTGATGGATATCGAGTTCATGGTTATAATGCTCAACACATATTATAGCTAAACAAAACTCTTTTTACTTTGAGGACCACCACACTACAAGCAAGGCAGTAACCAATACTGTGGATGCAGCCTAGAATCGCTAGAAGACAATGATCACCAGTAGCGCACTTCATATATAGTGTGGCAAATCACTGAGTATGAAAAGCACTGCATTGGGACCGTGGTCCATGGGATTTTCAATCACTCAAATGGCGTCATGGGAAAATATAAAGCATAATTACTTTTTTTGCAGCTATCACTATTGGCACCAAACTATGACCGTGAAGATATTATGGAAGAATTTAATTGAATGTCCACAAGAAATCCTAGAACAACTGTAAGCTGATACAGTACATCAACTAAGAAATTGTAGCAAGAGAAAACAAGCAACACTTTTTCCAATTTACTATTTTTTCATTGATTCAAATTTAGTTTAGGCAGTAAATGGGGAAAGGGACCCGCCTTAGACAATGGGCCATGCAAAAATTGTAACCACCGATGGAAAGTGTGTTGCCACCAGCATCACTCATAGCTATGATAACAAGCATTCATTAGCATAAAGCTATAACTCATCACAGACAAAATACACAAAAAAGGGATTTTGGTTCTCAAGAGCAGAGGCACAATTCACAAAGGACGCGATGACCATGGCCCCCAAAATATGTAGTGGAAATACGGAACACCACTTAAAGGGTAGAAAAAGAGAAGACACATGTGAAAGTAAAAAGTAGGAACAGGTGAGTGTTTCATCCACCACCTCCTGCATATGTCCCACTACAATCGTCATGATGCTAATGATGATCACAAAATTGACATTCGAAAAGGAGAAAAAGTTAGAATTAAAACTCATCATCACATGGTGCCCATCATCAATTCAAAGTCTCACTCTCAAAATAAGCGGCATGTTAAGCATTGGCCTTATGCAACTACACTGCAGCCAATTTAAGCAGACATAGCGGTTCCATTTTAAGAACAACAAGAAACGCCATAAAATTTCACGAGACTTCCACAATAACGCATCGAATAACTTCATATATGATAATTAATTGCAGAATTAAACCACCCCAAATGAATTTGAAAAAGAAAGACAGAATTGATACCGTGTAAAGCAGTGTGCAAGCTTCCATTGCGAATGAAATCGGTGATAAGCAGCTTCTCATCATGCGCATAATAATAAGCTCTCAACGGAACAACATTGGGGTGACGAACCCTTGCTATGGCCTCCACTTCAGACTCAAACTCCTTAAATCGCCACGTGGCATCACCCTCACTGAGTCGCCGAACAGCCACCGCATTCGCCGCCAAGGAAGACCCTCTTCCGACCCCGACAACCTTGTACACAATCCCACTCCTACTCTTCCCAACAACATACGCAGACGCCCTAAGCAAATCCTCCAACTCCAACTCAAACCCTTCATCCACCACAACAAATTTACCATCTTGACCCTCTCCCAAATCCACCTCACTCTCCAACTTCTGCCCCCCCAATTTCCCCTCCTCGCCGCTGCCCCACCGTCGCCGGAAAACCCACAGCGAGAGAGAAACCGCTCCAACCGCGACGGAAAGCCCGGAGATGACAAGAACCGCGACGGAGCCACCACCGTGCGGTTTCAGTCTCTGGTCTGAGCCTTCGGGGTGAAGCGCATTGGGGTTCTGAGGGAAACCCTCTTCAGGGTTGGCGAAAATCCCAGGCTTTTGCGCTTCGGGACACGCGGTTTGCAAGGGGAAGCCACAGAGTCCAGGGTTCCCAGAAAACGCGGTGGGGCCCTGATTTAGCAGGGACCCAACCTGGGGGATTTTTCCGGTGAGGTTGTTGTTGCGGAGGTCGAGGCTCACAGCCACAGGCAGGTTAGAAAGGGTGGCCGGAATCCCGCCGGAAAAGAGGTTGAAAGAGAGATTGAGAGTTCCGGTGAGAGAAGTGAGATCGGAGAGGGTAGGAGGGAGGGAACCGTTGAGATAGTTGGAGGAGAGGTCCAAATGGCGAAGGAACTTGAGGGAGAGAAAGTGTGAGGGAAGGGAACCACAGAGCGAGTTGTGAGAGAGGTCGAGGACAATGAGGGTGGTGGCGTTGAAGAGAGAGGGAGGAATGGCGTTGGAGAAGTTGTTGTGTGGAAGACTCAGTCTTTTGAGGGAGGTGAGAAATCCCAGTTCGGAGGGAATGTAACCGCTGAGGTTCTTGTCAGGGAGAGAGAGTTGGGTAACTCTGTCGCCGGTGCAGGACACGCCGGGCCAGTGGCATGCAGTGGCGTCGTTTTCCGACCAGGAGCTAAGGACGGCGGTGGGATCGGAGTCGACGGCGGCTTTGAGGGCGAGGAGGGAGAGGCCGTCTGAGTTGAGAGAGGTGGTTGGAGGAAGGACGAAGAAGAGAAGGAGTGATATAAGAAGATGATGCATTGGCATTGTTGTTGGTTAGTGAAAGAGCATTAGTCGTTAGTGGGAAGTAGTGAAGTAGAGAAGAAGATGAAGATGAAGAAGGTGAAGAAGAATGAGAATGACAATGGTGGAGTTTTTGAAATTGGTTTACTTCTCGAGGTGGAGTTTGAATTTCTCTGACCGTCCTTGCTTCTACTTTAAATACTACTACTGTTGTTAAATACTTGAATAAATACTTGTGAAAGTGAAAAATTTGTGGCACCATTATGTTCCAAGTGGGTTCAGTCAACTATAGTCAATCTTGGGTTCACAGTTCAGAATAAGATAAGTGACTCCATCCAAAAAAACCATGCCACATTTGTTCTGTAAGATACTTACAATGTGGCTTGTTTACAATAGTGTTTGAAATGAAATTGAGTAGGTGCTACTGTGTTTGAACTTTCCTTCAAAACAACCTCAAATTTTGAAATGAATTACAAATATTTGCTTGTAATTTGGCATATTGTTTGGCCTTTTGTGAAATCAGAAAAATAAGTGATGATGAGTTATGCGTTTGTAGTTTAGTGTATTTTTTTATCTGGTGTCAGAAAATCGTTTCGTATAAACAAGGACACCACGCCTGTGACCCTTCTTTCACTTTTTGCAGTTGTGCTGCTACCTGCATAGATCCCGCAAATCATTCAAACTGCTATACTACGCGATTAACATTTTCTTTAACTTTCTTTCTGTCCTTCAAATCAATTTAATTAACCTAAAATCAAAATCTGCTTCCTCACACTGCTACAACAACCACGTGTCTAAATACAAATTATTGTTATTATTATTTTTATTATTCTCTCACCTTTTGTTATCAAATTGATGTAATAAGTGAAATTTTAAAATAATTAAATGAAATTGACTAAAATTCATCATCTAATAAATAATAATAGCTAAATTAATTTTTAATTTTCTTATTAAATTTTAATATTTTCAGAGTCTTTATTTTAAATTTTATTTTATTAAATATCTAGAATTTTTATATTTTTTTAATTGAATACAAACCATTTTATTTAGTCATTAAAAGTTGTGACATGTTATTTCGCATCATCCGCACATATAAAATAAAAATCAACTTAATTATGTTTTAAATTATTTTAGTTTTTATTAGACTGAATTTGTTTATTGAATATAAAAAAATCTTTATATTTTTCAATTGAGTTTATGTTATCAATTAAATTGAATAAATAATTGTTTATAATCTCAAATAAAACACCACGAACTTATACAATAAAAAAAATAAAGTTTTAAAACTCTAATTCTATCTATGAAAACAACTTTCATTCTATGAATTAAATACTAAAGCAAAAATAAAATATATCATGTGAAAATATAAAACAATGATATTTGGTAAAAATATTAGAGTTTTAAAATTTCATATTTTTATAAGTTCGTAGTATTCTATTAAGGAAAGTAAGATTCGGTCATGTCATCCTAAGAGATCAATTGAAAAATATTAAAATTTTAAACACTCAATATAATAAAAATTTCTAATAAAGATTCTGTCCAAAATACTCAAATTCATAAAAGAATTCAAAAAGAATAAATAATCTTTTGATTTTTAGGGTGAAAATACATGAGAAATAAAGATGCAAAATATCATTTATATCATCCAACTAGTAACAAAATCAAATAGTAAGACTTAACTAAAAAAACATAAAGGTTTAGTATACTCAATAAACTAAAATTAAAAAAAAATTAACTAAAAATATTCAAATTAATGAAGACTTAAAATTTAATCAAACAATTAAATAATATATTTAGTTTATTATTCGAATCCATCGCAGTACTCAGTTCTCATTAACATAAGTTTTCTTTCCTTGCCATTTGAGAACAAGTATGATTTAAATAATTAATTATTGAATAATTTAATGCAATTTCAAGTATTTTACGCTGTTTTTTCAATTATAATTAATTTCTTTATCAATAATGCAAATTGCAAGCATGAAATTTCAATTCTAGTTAAAAAGAACACATTAAACTCTTGTAGGTATATGCAGCTAAGTTTTTGTCATTCATTACATGCTCTTATGTAATGAATGTAATAATTTGTTCAAACTCTTATGTATTGTGGTGATATTTAAATATAATATTATGTTATTAATTAATAATTGATATTGTCATTTTATTTGTAATGCTTGTTTTACCATGATTTTTATCCTTATGTTTGACTAAAAAAGTACTTATAAGTTTTTGAGCTAAATGATAATGCTTAATATATTTAAATTCTATGAATAGATTTGAAATGTTAATTGTTATCAACATCTAATTGTAATGATAAAGAGTTTTTATAAATATACAAGGAATTGATATTTAGAAGACTCTCTTAATAATTTTATATGCAAGAAATCGATATAAATGAATTTTATATGGGCATCAATATTAATCAAATGATAGAATATTACTATGTTTTTCAAAATACAAAAGTGTAAGAAGGATGAACCTCAATCCCAATTTTCTCAATTGAATCAACAACTCTTTACTTTGTTTTTATTTAATTTTCATGCAAACTATTGTCAATATCAAATCAAATTATTGCACATATTCTTATACTTAGTGAATGTTACTATTAGGATTTTAAATAACTGTTTCTTATGGGTTCGATATCCATCCTTAGAGACAAATTATTATTTTGGACTCGGTACACTTGTTGTAAAGGAGTCATCAGATGGTCTCCCCAAAAGGATATTGTATGATGTATTGGTGTCTATTTAGAGGTATTGTATCTTAATGGTTCGACTTTGTAATCCTCCCTCTTCAAACTTCGTGTAGAGGTCTATGTATCCTCTTGTGTTAACTCGTTCATCGAAGAATCCTACAATCTCGTTATCATAGGGTTGGATCTTAGTCTCAAATATCTAGAACTTCTTAAAGTTATTTCAATATAGTATGTCTACTAAGCTCCCCTGTTCAACTATTGTTTTCATTACAATGAAGTTTTCTATTTCGACAGTTACAACCATGAGGTTGTCCTACTAAGGCTAATGCTCATCCCCTAATGAAACATGTGATTATCATATTAATGACTCCCTTGAAGGGAGCTTCCCTAGTTTGTCCCTCTCAGCCAATGCAGCCAGGTTGGGTTGATCTTGGTTTATCTTCATCATCTTGGCGGGATTCTACTCAGGTGTCTTGTTTGTTGTTGTCTCAATAGAATCGTTCCTCTCTTTGTCCGGGTGAGTAAGGTACAAAGCAATACCCATATTGTCTAATGAACCTTTGTGGGTGTCCTGCTTGAATTAGCTCCTCAATTTTGTCCTTCAACGCTAAACATACCTTAGTTGTGTGGCTGAAATTGCAGTGATATTTACATTGCTTGTTTGTGTCAACATTTCATGGTGTTGACACCTTACAAGGTGTTAGAATGACGTTAATACTTAGAGCATCTTTTAGAATTCGTCTCCTCTCTACGTTCAACAAGGTGTAATGGAAGAACTCTTCTCACAGAGTTCTTATAGCTGCATGAACTTTGTGGATCTTCGCCTTAACTCATCTAGGTCGATGATTGGTTTCTTGTAGAGGCTATCTGTGAAGGGTCCTAGTTTAAAGGTTATCACCATATGATGGAGGGTCACTTCTGAGTTGAGGTTTTGGATATTCAAAGCGACTTTCTTGAACCTCTACACGAAGAGGCTCAATGACTCTCCCTTTTCTTATCGAATGTTGACAAAGGCAATCAATATCAGGTGCTGAGGCCGACTCATTGTGTTCCAAATTTGGCTACTAAGGGTTTAAAGCAATCAATAGAGAAGGGTGAAAGGCAGATAAACCAACTCAATGTTGCCCTTTTTAGAGATGTAGTGAAAACGCAGTAGAGTATCACTTCATCTAAAGTGTAAAGGCACATCTGGGTCACATACACATCAACATGTTCATCAAAATTGGTTGTATTGTCATATTGGTCGATACTTAAACCTTTTCAACTCTGGGGAAGTTTGACATTCATTATTCTTTCAACAAAAGGGTGTTGTCGAGCACTTTCCAATGTTATCAGAGTGTTCACCAATGGTTGAAGTTGTGATTCTACCTCCAACAACGTATGGGTTACCACAATTGGAGGTGCTTAGGATTGCAAGAATATTGTTATATTTTTAGTCATCGATTCTCGGTCCTCTGTGGTTCAAATAGGTGAGTCCCTTGTAATCTCCTCTTAATTTTCTCATTTTCATGTCGGGGGAGTTGATTTCTTCAACATTCCTTTTCTTTATTTCGACCATTTCCTTCTAAAGAGTGAGATGTAGAGACATGTGTTCGGTCTCGATTACTCTTACGTCTGCGATCTTTGGTTGTTAGTCATATTCCTTGTGGATACCATCAAAATGTGTCTTTGTCTTTTACCTTGTTGATCAGATTGTTCCAATTGTCAATTTATTTTCGGATCTTGATCAGAGTTAGGGGTATTTGCAAAATATTTTCTAATGCTCAAATCAGTATTTAGTGGTTGAAGTATTTAATGTTATGCATATATTTTATCTAATGGTGTGAATCTATTTATAGAAATAAGTGATGATACATTTTGAAGTGGATCTGAATTAACCTTACTCTGAAAAGTAATCTTAATTTAATCTAAAAGGACAAATTGATTAGCATATTCTAATTGATTTTAATTGTTTTAATTTGTCATTTTATGTCCACAATTGGTCTAATAAAACCCTCACGTAAAAATTAACATAATTTTTTTATTATATGAAATGTTGTCAGAAAGTTGGATTGTCTAACCTTTTAAGCTGGTGTAGGTTGGTATCATAAATTGTTATTTGAGTTGTTTCTCATCTGTAATTATGTGGCTAACTTTATTAATAGAGTTTCTTATAATATTGCCGAAATTTTTTGCTATTAATATTATAATGTTGCTATGTCAATACAAAATGTTCAAATTGATTAGTTTTGTGGGGTTCGTACCTAACTATTTGTTTAATGATAATTAGTTGAACTAAAATGAAGAATGATGAAGCCCGAGCACCATTAATGGTTGAAAATCTGAAAGTACAAACCTCAATAAGTATTGTTATATTTATTTTTTCAACTATTTAAATATGTTCTTACACGAGTATAAAAACAAATTAAAAAAATCATTGAAATCTGTAAAATATATACTTTTTTTTGTACTTTTTAATGTGTTTATATAATTTTTTTAAAAAACAATTTTAAATTACTTAATCAGTACTATTTAAATACTCACAATTTTCGTAGGAAAAAATGCATATAAGAAAAAAAAAAAAAGAGTCATGAAAAAATTGATCATTTAGGTTTTGGACAAAAATTATTCATCTACAAACAAACGACTCACTCTCATCATATTCTACTAGAGAAATGATGTTTAAAAAATTGTAACTAAAGCAAACAGGTAATGTGCAAGTTGTCGTGCGGAGAGGCTTCACCACCTCGTCCGTGTTCAGTGATCCAACAAGGCAACAACTCAAACGTTGTCAACTGTTTGTTGAGGTTTCACCTCCTTCTTCCAATCAATATACTCTACCTCTCTCTCTCTGCTTCTCTGTTAATTAATAATGGGTTTGGAGTTGTTCTTTTGGCTTATCATTTGTTTCCCTTTCCACATCGCTTTTTTAGCCTCATCGTTCTACCAGGTATTCATTCAACTTTTCTTTTTCTTCGCCTAAGCTCGTTATTTTGTTCCAGTATGATTGAACTGTAAGAGAGGATTCACGTTCAGATTTATTTTTAGCTTCGATGAATCTAAACATGTTTATTTCTTTCTTGTTTGGGTTGAAGGTTTTGATGCTGTCTGACTTAGAAGCCGACTTCATCAACCCATATGATGCTTCATCAAGGATTAATTACTTCATCGTTCCTGAGTTTATTGGGCAAGGATTATTGTGCGCTTTCTGCCTTTTAACAGGTCACTGGATCATGTTTTTGATGACGGTTCCTGTTACATGCTACCATATGATGCTGTAAGTACTAAATTTTACACAGAAGATGAACAATGTGCTGCTCAAGTAACATGAAAGCATAATATGGTTTCTCCCCTTTTCAAATTATGATTCCCCTTTCGTATAAATTTGCTAAAGTGGATTTTTTTTGGTGGGGGTAGTCTAAGATTAATGTCTTCCTTGCTGTGGGAATCTTCCACCTAATAGCCTAGTCTTTTGGTTTAAAGAAAGTTATATGCAACAATTTTTCATTTGAGAATATGGGTCAACTTAACTTCGTTTCCTATTTGCCACATAATTGATATTAAAAAATTGCAAATTTTAAAAACATGGCAGCAGCTATTCATGCTGTCGATTACTGATTTTATTTCAGCATCGTGATTAATAGTGGTTTTTGACTGTCCCCCCAGTAGCTTTAACTTAATGGTTCATCTTTCTCTTTATTGCCATCTGGATATTTGTTTGTTTATGTTGAGGGTTATTGTTCAATTATTTGGCATTACCAGATTGTGTTCTTGAGGTTTGAATTTGTTATAGGCTATATGGTTGTGCCAATAAAAGGAACTTTTGGTCACTGGTTTTGTGTTTGAACATTCTGACTTATATTGTATATTTACAATTACTGTGAATATATTTTGGTCGCAATAAATGCTGAACCATCATGCACATATTTTGTTCTGAATTCCCATACAAGGCTTAGAACATGAACTTGTATATTCTGTTTTCAGTTCATTATTGTTCCATTTCAATGATTCAGGTACATGAAACAGCAGCATCTCATCGATGTTACTGAAGTGTTTAGAGTACTTAACTCTGAGAAGAAATTTCGCTTAGCCAAACTTGCTTATTACTTAACAATCATCATAATAACTGTCTTCAGGTTAGTTTGTGCTGCCCTTAAAATAGCATATGCTTATCTACCATGTTTAGTGTTTTACATTCTCACCGCTTAATATTATGTCTATTTATTTTTCTGATTAATGTGATGCATTGGGATTTTGTTAGACAAGCCCAATGGCCTGGTTTCCGTTACTGTTAGCTGAGGTGTTAGAGTTAATTATTATTGTTGAGAGAAGATTGGAGGTATTCTGTTATTAATGAATGGATAGGTTAAGATAATGAGAGAAGATTGAAGGTGTTCCGTTTAGTTTGTGATCGGGTTTTGGAGTGAAGGATCTCAGTCTTTCAAAATCCTTACAGGAACTACTTGTATTCATTATTTCTTTTCATAAACTGGGGTTTTTAGTCATCCAAAGCTAAGGGAGATCTCATCTTTCCGTTAGTAATTTCTCTGATCTCTGAACCAGTAATTATCAGATTTCATAATTCAGGAAGCTTATTATTTTACAATTCTAAGGATGGAAAATTAGGTATACGGGCCACTGTTCCAGGATTCAGTAAACATATTGTAGCAAAAAACTTTTCCATAATGCATTCTTGGAGCAAGTAACAAATTTTACTTATGCCCGAAATGCGTTGAGGGGTTAGTCCGTAGCTTGTACTTAGTAAAGTTTAATCAACTAATATCTTATGGGGGAGGGAACCTCTCCATTCATAAAATAAAAATAGCCTGGCAGCATTCAGGAGGTCTCATAAAGACAGCAACTGCTTGAAATACAAGTAATGGAGTTGGAACTTGCTGTTAATGTTTTCCTATGCAGTAATTCATTTTGCCTTTTTGGGTTACTTCATAAAGACTCAACCCATCATCCATCGTCACTATCCTATGTTATAGATATATCTTCACATCTACTCTGGTTTGAAATGATACTTGTCAAGACAGATTATCTAACTATAGCCGGGTTTAAGTTTAATACTTGATTTGGGGACATACATGATATAGCCGTCCTTGTGAAGTGGTATTGTTCATATCTTGAGTTTTAGTATCTGATATCAAGTAACCACCA
The DNA here is from genome assembly GCA_013389735.1 of Phaseolus lunatus. NCBI lineage: Eukaryota > Viridiplantae > Streptophyta > Magnoliopsida > Fabales > Fabaceae > Phaseolus > Phaseolus lunatus. The sequence continues at coordinate 34,818,202 of CM023857.1, read as the reverse complement.
TTTGTGTCTACTATCCATTAAAACCTTCTCTACATAGATGCAGTTCTGGAGCAAATAGGGTGTACTAATGTTACGGTTAATTAAAGCTGTTTTTCAGTCTTACGTGAATTCACAAATTTTGTACCTCCACGTGAACCTCCTTCAACTAAAATAACTTCCATACTTGCCATCACAAGGCAGAATTGCAACTAGCAGTTGATGCTTGATGAGGATGGATCCTTGAACAGGTTCATGGTATTCCTTCCAAGTCATACCAATAGCAATGTCTCATCATTGTAGTTAGTTTAAATTGTGATGAAACACCTTGGATGCTGCAATGGATTTCATCATACACAATTGGGAACTCCTGTTTTTGATCTTTAAGCGTGTGTTTTCAATTATGTGATCATACGAGAACCTTGAACTTTGCTTCCTAGTGAATTCCACTTCTGAAACTAAGTTTTAGGATTGACTAAAATTAGAGTTTGTACTATATTAAAGTATGTGCTTATACACCGTTAACTGAGTGGAACTCAATGATCTTTGCTGCCATATTAATGTGTTCGTGAGCAAAGGATCCTTTTAGGAAGGTTAAGTGAGCTGTGTTAGATTGGAGAATATGAATAGTAATATACCTCTATTATAATTTATAACCATTCCAAGCTCTGAAGTATTGGGTTGCAAGGAAGTACCTAGCCTGTTCACTTGCCTTTTGTTTTTCAAATTTGATGAGTCTTCTTTCCCTTTTATCTTATCAAAAAATAAAATGAATGTTTTGCTCGGGGCATGTGAATTGTTTTTGAAGTTGGATTTGGTAGGGATGGAAGGAAACAAAAAATATTTTATTTTCAAATTCAAAAAATTATTTATAAAAATAAAAAAGAGATTAACACATAAAGTTTATGTTAATCTATCATTTTATTTTAAAAATTATCAAATAAAAAAATATTAATTAGAAATGAAAAATTTGTCCTCCCTTCCATCGTCCTCCAAAACTTATATATACCCTTAAGCAACATTTTTCGTGACTCTATTTATCATTTTCCTCAAGGAACCTGAAGTAAACTTTTATCTCAACTTTCCATTTGCAGGCTTGTATTGATGCTTGTCTACTATTTAGATTCTGAAGATGAATGAAGTGGACAAGCCTTTTGATTCCCACTGCGACTTGTGCACTGTGGTTTAAGGTGGTGCTTCTTTTTCGTTTTATCCTTTTCATTAATTCTTTCATGAAGGTGTGATTGAGTTCTATAGCATAGGATTTAGAACTTAAATTCACAGCTCTAAGAAACAGAAACCCATCACTAATTTGAACGAGTATTGCCAACTCAGGTATATAAGTTATTTGACTCCTGTTAGTCATTTTCTCCTAAATAGCTTTTTATGGTAACTAATAATTATGGGATTAGAAGATGGTATTTGGCAAGGGTGATTTGAACATTGTATATTGTTTCCTATGAATGTTACAACTTGTTATAAAATACCAAGTGTAAATTTAGTATGAACTATTTAGTATGAAAAAAATGAGCTGTAGTTATTGTCACATCCACGTTTAATTTTTATTTGAAAGGCTAATTATCCATTTATGTGGAAAATACACCTTAGTTATTTTAATTACAAGGAGGTATAGAATTAGTGTGAGGAGAGATGTACATTGAATTTCAACTTCATGATTGTGCCGCTTGAGATATGCTCGTTACTAATCTAAAGATCTTTGAACGTTTTTGGCATTCAAGGAAGAGAATAATGTGTTGGCTGTGAACACTATCACATAATCTTATGCTAAAAAATTCATTATTTTTAATAGATTTAAATGTGTTTTTGGATCCTAAATTTGATATACTAATTTTGTCCTCAAAAAAATTGTAGAAATTGGTCTACCAAAAATTACATTGGTTTTAGTTTAACAAGTAAGAATGTAAGTTTTTTGGAGGACTAATTTTCATATATTTGCTTTAAAGGATTAAACAAAACAATCGAGTCAAATAGAAAAAATAAAATATATTTAAATATTTTTATTATAATGATAAATTACTAAATATGTTTTTCATCATGATCTGTGATGAAAACAGTACAATAGTACAATGTTAGATTGTTTCTTCCTGCACTTCTATATCTTCTTCTGTCACCCCATACACAACATGAAAATACATTTTTATCCTTCTTGTACCACTCCCATAGAGTAGCTTCTGGATTATGTAATCCGAAAATACAATTGAAAAAAGACTTCCAAATTACATAATCTGGAAGCTAAAAAAGATTTATGGATTATATAATCCAGAAAGTAATCATGTATCTGAAAAAAGATTTATGGGTTACATAATCTGGAAGCTAATTACAAATTTAAAAAATGACTTCTGGATTACGTAATCCGGAATAATATTGAGGAGCATTTTTGGAAATACAAAAATCTATGGAGGTGGGAGAAGAAGGCATGGAGGTGAAAAAAAAAAAGTCAACGCAACATTATGCTGGTGTTTTTGCAATTGAGATATATGTGCTATCGGTGCTGAGCCCAAAATATTGGTGTGCTGAGTTAGAGAAATTTCTTACTGTACCTCCATATTTTATTCTGCACCTCCGTACTTCCAAAAATACAAAAATTACTCTTTCACATTGGTTTACTTTCTTGGTTAGTTTTTCATTTTTTATTTTTAATTCTAGATAGTAGAATATAGAGACTTTACAGATTATAGAATCTAGAAGTTTTAGTTTATGATTTTTACATTCTTGAATACAAAATTTGTATCATGTAATACAAAATTTGTATTCTGAAATATGCAATCTATAATAAAAAAAATTTGTATATAATTTAGAATATTATTTTTATTCTAGATTAAAAAAAATACAATTTGTATTTCAGACAATATGAATACGAATTTGTAATCTGAATTGTAAAAAAATATAAAATGATTAATTTTGGTACTTTTGAAAGTACAAGGAAAAAATTTATTTTGTAACCACTTTAGCTTAGGCACACTTAAAGCTTTCTCACAAACTCACCCATTAAGTTTATGGCTTTTTTCTTGCACACCGCATCTCCATGATTTTGAAAATGATCATGTCATCCTACTTTAAAGTGATTTTTGGATCATAACTTTTTCAAAAAACTTTTTTTTAAATGAGATTTTTAGAATTTTCAGCGAGATTTTCAAAACATTTCTGGAATGAGATTTCCATAATAGGATTTGTAAAATAAAATTTTGTAAACATATTCCTCTCTTTTTGTTGTGCAGAGGTGATGGTGTTAGTAGTGGAAGTGAAGTGAGTAACTATGTGGGTGAAAGAAAAAAAAAAGCCTAAGTTTATAGTTAGCAAACCTTCAATGTGGTTCTTTTGTTGATGGTTTGTTAAGAAAAGTTGGGAGCAGAAATGAGTTGCAAAAGCAATGAGATTGAAAAAGAAGAAAAAAAGCAAGAATATGTTTTAGCAGAACTTTTTCCTTTATCAACAAACTCATCTCATAACATTATTCATTCATCCTTCTTAACTAAGTTTTGATTCATCTCTTGACCCTACACAATTCCTCTGTCACCTTCACCAAAATGTTCGGTCATTTTCGCCTCTGCCAGTTTTCCGATGTGGGACCTTTCCCATCAATCTCCACCCATTTATTCTTGATAGCTAAGTTTAGGGCTTTCAGGTAAATTCACCATCATTCAACCTTCCTTTTAGATTTCCAAAACACTACTGTAATTTCACTCTTCTTCACTTTAACAACTGATATATCTTTATTTTATGTGGAAAAATAATTAATATTGTTTTACACATTTACATAAAAGTGAAAATGAAAAAAACTAATATTTTTATTCTATATGAAAAAAATTAATAAATTTTATGAAAAAAAACTTTTTTTTTTATTTTAGAAAAAAATTTAAGCAATACTTAAAAGAGTTAAAATAATACTTTTTAAGAGAGGTGAGTATTTTTCTAAAATTGTATGGAATATAAATATTATTTTAAAATATTTAAGAAAAGCATTTTTCCCCAAAATTCTATTAATTATGTTTGAAGATAAATTTTCGTAAGAATTTTAAAAAAAGTTAAATTTAAAAATATCAAAATTTAACAACCTTTCATCGCATCCGAGAGATTATATTGGCAGTACCGTAACAAGTCTCCCAATCGAGGTCTAAGGAGAGTGGATTCCTTCTAGTTGAAGTGGTTGAGACACATTTTCGTTTTCGCAGACGACGTCAATGTTTCGATCTCGAATTCGAGAGATAACATCGGTTGGATCAATTACTATCAAAACAGATTGAAAGGAAAATGTGTATTTAAATTGTTATTAACCTTGACTTTTGAGCGATGTGAGACTATATTAATGATACTGAAAGACATTTTATGATAAATTTAGAAAGGGTAATCTTTGTAACCATATAATATGAAAAGAAGGCCTGAACCTTAGAGCATTTTTAATATTTAATGTGAAATTTTTACCAAATTCTTTATTATTAAAAATATTATTTTAATATAGAATTTAGGTTTAGGGTTTAAGTTGATTTCTTTAAATTAAAAACATTTTTATATAAGAAAATGATTTTTTTCTTAAATAAACTTACCTTTTTTTTAAAAAATATTCAAAAATAAACTCCTCCAAAGTTTATTTATAGAACTAGACCCGTTTATTGTTGATAGGCCATACTTTGATTCGCTGATTTCTGATCCGTCAATATGAGATTCTGTACAGACTTTGTAATTAAGATGACCACTGTTTACAGATCAAAATTCTGAAATTTCAAATTCTGACTTTTCAATAGTAAATTACTTTATTTGGACAAATAAAGTTTGAGGAGGTTTATTGCGTAACTTTTTTAGAAAAATAAGTTTATTACTTTAAGAAATTTTGTATTTATAAAACTCAAAATAAAATAACATTTTATTAATAAAAAAAGTTATAATAAATTTTTGTTGTTGAAAATGGTGTTTTTAAGATGGCCCCTCCTGCAGTAAATTGCAATGGTTCACATCAATAAAACTAGCAAGGAAAGAAACGACAACCTGAACCTGACATTGGAGAACAACACTTGCCGAGAAAACTCCACGTTGAGGATGTAATTGTCGTGTCACATCAACTTGTTCAAAAACTTAAGAAACAAAACAATTCAAAAGAAATTAAACAACACCTTACATATAATAATTAATCATAATAATGTATTTAAACGTATTTAAAGTCGAAACATTAATAATATATGTATAATTTTTTTGTATTAAGAGTATATTTTTTTCATTGTACCAAATATTTAACTTTTAGATTACGAAAAAGTTATCATATCTTTGGTAGACATCTTGCATGCTATTAGGTTTGGTGCTAAATTTCAAATTCAACAACTGTTGACATATAAAAGAACATTTGCATGGTCAATTGTGAATTGATGAGTGTGACCTTTTTTTTAGTGGCAAAGGTTGAAAACATTGTGCAATCCGAATTAATTATGAAAGACTGTTTTTTGGTATGTTGGTGGTGAGTTTGGCCTTCAAGATTAAATCAGTTCCTTAAAGGTGATGCTAATTTAATAAAATAAAAATTAGGGAAGACTATGAACACTGCTTGATCTTCAATGGGACCACAAATGAGTCACACTGTGCTTCCCAAACAGTTTTAACCATAATATGGATTTTCTTTTAGGTTTTTGTTCCACATGTTAATATTTTATGGTTGATTTTCATTTTTACTGAATGATTGTGCAAGAATGTGTTGTGTTTTTATGTGTAGAATTTGAATATAAGGTTTGTTAGGTTGTGTTAAGGTGAAAATTTGTCAATGTTTTACTCATGCTGGTCAAAAACTTAACTTTTCTTCCTCTATATTATTTGGGATTTCTTTTCAAAAACATGTAATTTATATTTATGTTTAATATATTATGAAGATAACTTTTTATTTGTGAAAATTATAATAAATTTTTATTTATAAATATTATTTAAATACATTTTTGTCTATAATTTTATTTTATAACTATATATTTATCTTTTTATGCTAAATAATAAATATATTACTTTATTAAATTATGTATCTAATTTTTTTAACTATTATCTTAATTTAAAATATGATTTATTTTATTAATTATATTAATTAATAGTTTGTGCTAGCATTAATGATCAAAACTAAAAAAATAATAAAAAGTGTCATAGATTTAAATTTAACGAATATTTCTACATGAAATGAAAACAGAGGAACTCATATCTATAACAAGTAAAAGTAAATTTAAGTTTCTAAAAAAGTAACTACAATTCACCCATTTGTAAACAAAATCCTAGTATTTTGTATTGAATAAACTGCTGTTAATTGTTTTTTGTATTAATTTGATATGATACAAGTAATGCATGTGAATTTATGAGTGGCCTTTACTACTGTATTAAGTCTCCAATCAAAAGTATTAAATATCACTGGGCCTATGGGGCACGTGACACGTGGACTGTGCACTTAATTCTTTACCATGTTGATATTGTTTTAGGGGAACATTTGTTGATTTTTGTAGGAAAAAGAACATTTCATACCACAAACGTACTCGATTTTTCTTTGAATTTAAATCAGATAATTAGGTCTTGTAGATGAGAAAAAACAAATGTTATATCAATATCAAATTGGGTATTGTAATATTATTAAAATATTAAAATATGGTTCTTTAAACCAAAAGAAAAAAATTGAAGGCAGAAAATTACATAACTCAAATATAGAGCAAATAGTAACACATCTAGGACATAATGTTGGCGAGAGGCAGCTTCTACAAATTATCTTACTCATCAGAACCTATGAAAAGAAAAGAAATGAGTAAAATGAATAGAATGAATGTGCATTATTGCATCTACTGGTAAATTCTGTGAAAGGCAGAAAATTGAGATGGGGAAATTGTGAGCATGTGTATAAGAAATTTAAAATTTTGGATTGACAGAAGGTGAACTTGAAGTTATGCATGAGAGACATAGATGTTGAGAATGGGAAATATTAGTGAAAAGTGGAAACTGGGAATAGTCTCTATGCCCTATGTCGCTTTACACAGTTGGAAAGTTCATAAACTCTTCTAATTGTCATTTCACTGTTCATTCCAACTACACCACCAAGTACAAATGCTACTGTCAAGCTGCCAACCTTTCTCTCTCTCTTTCTTTTCTTCTTCTTTCCCATGGACCCAATAATCCTTACAATCACAATTCATTGATGGGGAAGGGAACGACCCACACCAATCTTCCTTACATAGCGCTATTTTAAATATTATACCAATTGATTAATCTAAGAAAAACTAAATTGTAAAGACTAAAGAGGTTGATGGGCTTCTTCTTCTGCTCTGCCCTCTCCATGGAACAAGCCCAACTAGTGTTGTCACCACATGTCCGGTTGCTGTCTGTCTTGCATCAATCTTCCACACACACAATACAGCTACCTAACCAAACCACCTCATGTTTTTGCTATCCACCAAACCTCGTTTACATTTCATCCTCACAGTAAGGAACCCAGCTTTTTCCATCTTTCTTACTCACCATATTATTTTTTTTATTTAAATTCAAATAACAAACCCTCTTGCTTCTTACACAAAAATGTTCATGTTCTACCTAAATACATTTATGTCTAAGATGTAACGTATTGTTTTTCCTTAAATAAAAATATATAACATAATTATTTTACTTGCTTAATTATTTAATTGGATTAAGAGAATAAAATAAAGGTATTTTATAAAGTTAAATTAAGTTGAAAGATAAACAAGAGTTAGTACAAAGTTGAGTTAGATTTTCATAAGTTTTTTTTTCCAACATATTTAGTTCCTGACACAGAGAAATCATACTAGAGATAATAAATTAAAAGTCTTGTTAGAGATCTAGAGATTAGGACATTTCATAATATATAAGTGGGTGTAAATCTCATTTTATAAACCGATTTTATGAGGTTGAGTTAGACTTAAGATCCACTTTCTAATATGATATTAGAGTCATTTCAAACCTATCCTAACGATTATTTGTTGGATTTATCAGGTCATTTGCTATCAGACCATTATCGGATCACTCATAATATATAGTCTCACACACGAGTTGGTAGCCTCGGCGTGAGGAATTCGTGTTGAATATCTCATATCGACTAGAAATTAGGACATTTCGTAATATATAAATAGATTTATATTTCACTTCTTAATAAATCTATAAAAAAAACTTTTAAATTAATAATTTATATTTTGAAATATTGCGTCTTTCAAGATAAAAGGTAGCAGAGTAAAGAATGTCACACATATAAATATTTATAATAATTGTAAGTAGAAATACAATATTTAAACATCACTAATATTTAAACATCACTAAGATCGTGCTATATGTGAGTACTCATAGAGTCATAGCACAAATTTCTTTCAATAATACAATATCAACTATTATATATTGATTTATTATGTAATTATGCTTAAAAGGATTTTAATATCTTAGTTAGTTATGCTCCCGGTTTGAGAGTGAGATTATTGTAAATTGTGTTAATTATAATGTTTAGATTTAACTTATGTAAATTATGTTATGTAGAATGTGATGAAATAATGTAGCTCTAATCGATAAATTAAAGTTTTGGGATTTGAAATTATCATTATTGAATGTGAGGATTATATTAAATTGAAATAAAGTTAAAATTTGTTTTTTTTTGTGCTAGAGAAGTGTGACAGAGTAAACAAAGGTATTAAAGGTACACTATTGAGTTTATTTTTTTGAGAGGTTATTACACTGCTTAAGCATGTCCCTGTACAGGTTGCAGCAGAAGCATGGGGTATAATTATGTTAGGCATCTGATAAAGAGAAATTAGCTTCTGGTTGGTGTCTTCTACTGTCACCAACAAGATTATGGATGATCACTTCATTATTCTCAGTCAGGAATTACTTTGGAAAAGGAAGATGCCTCTTGCCTAAGTCAACAGAGAAGCCTAGCACTACAAAAACCAGTTGTGCAGGGAAATAGAAAGGATTAAAGCTTATATAGAAGTTCAATAATTGGCAGCCATAGATTTCCATGAGAACATTGTGGGATATTATTCTACATGGTCTAAAAATGGATAATTGTATATTCAGATGGAGCTATGTGATCATTGCTTATCCATTAACAATTGTAATCTTTTTCTATAGATTTAGCATTGATCCAAACTGTCAATGTCTTTTCATCCAGTTTCTGTTTTGCTGGATTTTTTTGGATAATTGCCTAGTTTGTTTTTTTTTTTTTTTTTATAAGTTAAATATGTTAGGAAGCATAGTGTGCCCATTGCTTATATGTTGAGTTGCTATGCAATGGTCCTTTTGGGATGAAGTTTGGAGAGTTTTTTGCTATTTTACTGTATAAAAGATTGAAATATTCTTTAAATATTTCTTTTAATTTAACTTATTCATTTGATAAAAAAAAATCATAACTACGAAACTAAGAAAAATGATCTTCATCAAATTTGTATACTTAGATGTCTAAGTAATGGTGTTGGTTTCATTAAAAATAATATTTAAACATAGTAAACTATTGAACTAAATCTTGAAGTCTAGTTGTGGATTATATTATATTTCAAACAATATATGAGAATTTTTTTATAACGTTAATATAACATTAAATATTGTATATTTTATAAATATCATAAAAATTTAATAGAAAATAAGTGAAACAACACTTAAAACTTAAAATATGTAGATACAATTTTCTTTCACTGTGTAAACCTTATATGTGTATATGTATCAAAACATATATTTTGAAATATGTAACAATGAATGATATTTTGTTTTTTGATAATATGTTCTATGAACTATTTATATTAATAAGCTTACATGCATCACTTACTTATGAGATGTTGTGTTATATGTATTATTGTGGCATGTCATGTTTTGAGGTGCATATATGGATTATAAAAATATGAATTCTTGTATTTTAGGTGTATAATAAATAGTCTTAATAACTTAGCAAAGGTAAAATCTAAGTTAAGTTTGGTAATTTTGATTAACGTGAAATCTTGTATTTTAACTTCTTTTAGTAAAGAAATATTTGTGTTAGTTCAGACTAGTATCAACTTAGTTAACGTTACTTAAATATGGTTAGTGTCGATCTAGTTGAAATTAATCTTATTTATTTTTGGTATTTATATTTATTTAAGTTGGTATAAGCTAAGTATATACAAGTTTTATTTATTTTATTATTTATTTAAGTTAACATCGATTAAGCACACATTAATATAATATATTTTTAATATTTATTCATGTTAGGGTAAGCTAAATCGATGCTAATTATATATTATGAATTTGTTTGTCTTTGTGATAATGAATAAGAATCACAAATTATATTTTATTCAAAGGTCTAGATTTAAAGATAACAATTTTTTTCACTCACAATTTTCTTCTCTCACTTTGAGTATAGATTTTCTCACATTCATCTTTTCAATGCACATTCATTTCCTTCATTCACACTTATTTTCTTCATCCACATTCATCTTCTTCACTCACACTCATCTCCTTCATCCACATCCATCTCCTTCATCTACATTCATCTCTTTCATCAACACACATTTCTTTCATTTACACTCTTCCATCCATCTCCTTTATTCATACTCATCTTCTTCATCCACAGTCATATTCTCGTCATCCACTATATTTTTTTTGGTATTTTACTTTTTTAGAAATAGATGTGTTATACATTTTTTTTAAATTACTGATATTATCATCGCAAAACAATACAAATTAAATTAATATTAAAAATAAATAAATAAATTTTAAAATAAAAATATATTAGTATTAGTTTGATCAATAATAAACTATTTTAATTTAAAAATTAACATTGACTTAATTGACTTTAATTAAGGTTGACCCTTAAAAAGACAACACTAATAATTTCCATGTTTATAATTGTAGAGTCCACGTAGAACATAAATTTAACACTACTAATTAATTAACTATTAATTAGTTAAAGTAAACTTTTAATTGACACTAGTTATTTATTTTCTTATAATAATTTATGTGTCTATATTTCTTTCATTCATGCATGTTCCTACCAGAAATAAATTTGGAGAGTGTGTCAACGGGGACTAAGTATTCCTCAAAGAACGAACTTTCAGGTCTCTGATGAGAAGTGGAGGTCCACCTGATAAAGATTCTCCAATACTTAAGTTAATAGAAATACAAAGATGATGATAAATGCTTAACAACATGAGAATTAAGAATATGAGATAAGATAAATTGTAGTTTTTAAATGATAGACAATTATAAATATCTTGAGTGAGAGTCTTTGAATTGATAATATAATTGTCATTTATTACTTTATAAATAACGGTTCATCATTAAATAAATCATTCTATTCATAATAATCATTAAAAATAATAAAAACTCAATTAAAAAATATATACATTCAACCCTGAAATTTCCGACCTTAAAATAAATAAGATTACACACAGGAAGGTTCCATAATCTTGTAACTTATTCTTGATTATAAATATTCAAAACAACAGTAAAACAAACAACACTTCAAAACCATCAAAAACATATATCTATTATTTATTTAGTTTTTTAATTAACTTAATACAAAGCTAGTTGACTTTTCAACTCGATAATTTTATTGTGATTTGTAACGGTAATCCTATAATGTTTGACGATAATTAATATATAAAGTTTTGTTTTAAATTCATTAATGTTTTAAAGTAAATAATTATTAAACAAATACTACGTATTTTTTTTAAATCAATCTAAAATATAAAAAATTGGTTTAGTTTAGATTATATAATTGATTTAAACCAAAGCAAGCCACACTGCAACTTAACTATTTGTTTCTTTTAATTTATTTTTAAGAGTTATTTTTTAAATTTCATTATATTTTATATCATTGATAACTTATCAAGATGATCATAGTGTTTCAGAGTTTTTTTTGTACAAAACTTTTTTTTATAAGTTTCATATGAAGAAGTGATATATATATATATATATATATATATATATATATATATATATATATATATATCTGAATTTATTATTATTTAAAAAAATGGGTAGGAGGAATTCGAAATAAGCAGTCTTATTGTATTAAAAGTATTGAATAATGGAAGAGTATACTTTCTGACCAATTTCTTAGAACTGACAACTGGACATTTGTGTGTTGGCTACATTTCAATCAGAGTTGATGTAGTATTTAATGGCCATGGACAATAAATACATACATATATATATATATATACATACATATATATATATATACATACATATATATATATATATATATATATATATATGTATACATATATATATACACGTATATATATATAGATGTAAGGATGATGGTTAAGTCGTAATCAGAGCTCTCGAACAACTAGTTACTAGTTGAAACTGAGTAGTGAGTGAGTAAGTCTACTTCTTTCATCAATAATGAATAACATTTAATAAAAGTGGTCACCTTTTTCAATATATTTGAAGGTTTAGGACCACATATAACTGAGTGCAGCATTGTATATGAATATGATATGATTTAGCTACTTCCAGTTTTGCTTCTGCAGCCACACAAAGTCCACCCTTCACCGATTCATTGCTAATTAACTCAAACCAGATTGTAGATATGTGAGACTACCAACAAACTTCAACTGTGCCCGGTCAAACTCTCATAACATAACCTCTGCATTTTTTTGTCATTAATATCAAAACCTCTAAGCACTGTCACCCTATTGCCATTAACACATTTTACTGGATTGGAAACATTCAACAAGTTACACTTTCATGGTTGGATATTAATGTTTTATTATTGTTATTAATCTTTTTGGTTGCTGCACTTTACATCATTACAGACTTCTTATACTAATTTCTAAATAACAATTTATAGTGTCTACTGCCATTCATTAATTTTCACTTTTATTGAACTAACTTTTATTTAAGTTGTGTAAATTTCTTCCACTTCTGTCAAATAATTAATAATTTAAAATATTCATTGTCACAATTATTGCAATTTTATTGAAATTGTCAATAATCAATAGGTTCTAGTTCTTATTAATTTCTATAGCTAATTTTTAATATAGTTGCGAATTTTGTATGTATTGGTATTTCACGCTCATTAAATATTAATGCAAACATTTTAAGTTTTTTTCCTTTATAAAAACATTTTAAGTTTTTATAAATTAGGTTATTAGCTATCTTAAAATCGGAAGTTGAGAGTATACATGATATGACAGGAGGAGTTCAAATGTGAAGTTTGTAAACTCACCTCACATTGAATGAAGATGAGGTGAGCAATATATAAGGAAAAAGACTTATAAATCTAATATTTTAAAATTTTGAATTGAAGATGATGTTAATGTCTCTAATATATGGATTGACTTATGAATCAAAACTCATTGAATCTACACCAACTTTTCTTGGTACGTCCATTTGAGTAACTCAATACATATTATGTATTTTTATATTATAACATGATTGGTTTCATAAATTTATATATTTAATATCACAAAGATTTGAATATTGTGTAACTTTATTAGAAAACACATGTCACTTATAAAATTACGAATTTTTAATTAAACTATAATGTTTTAGAAATATAAACTAAAAAAAGTTGTTGGACACCACAACCAAGACTTCAAATGTCAAAAACAATATCCACTAAAGAAAAATGTAATATATGGGTCGTGTGAAACTAAATTAATTATTTAATGAATGAAACTAAGAGTTGAAAAGAAGGAATAAGTAATTTGTGATTACCTATTATATGACAAGAAGCGTGATTGTTCAAGAACTCAGAGTATGTATTTCAATGAAAAAAAGGTAAACCACACAACATGTGAAGAAGGCGAACAACAAATATTAAATTATGCACTACTTCTCTCATTTCCTAACAAATTATGAAGAATACTGCATGTGAAAAATCTTTAGGAAATAGGGACAGGTGAAAGAAGTTTTCACATCAAGGAAATTGAATTGGAAGGGATTAAGATTTGGGTTCATCAAGTTTTTAGACATTAAGAATGAAAAGGCACTTGTAAAGGACCTACAATAAATATGAATTATTTTGTGTTGAAGATAATGTTAATGTTTCTAATACATAGATTGACTCATGAATCAAAACTCATTGAATCTACACCCATTTTTTCTGTTACATCTATTTGAGAAATCCAACACATGTTATGTATTTTTATATTATAACATGATTGGTTTCATAAATTCATATTTTTAATATCATAAAAATTTGAATCTTGTGTAACTTTATTAGAAAACACATATGACTCCAATATGTAATTTAGAAATCATTAATATGTTTTGTGTAAGGGAAAATATTGTCTATATGAACTTGATATGTTAATTGAAGAACAGTTTTGTATTATATCTCTCTTTTTAACGGGAAGGAAGGATAATGTCAAGTTTAAGATATTAATGAACCTTATTAAATATATATAATTTTAAAAAGTATTAGAATATCCTATGTATTCTTATTTTTATCTAATATAACTTCTACGGATAAAAAGAAATAAAAGAAAAATGATAAACAATTTCTTTAACATATTTTTCTAACACATTCTATTAGTTCCCCTCTCCAAACTAATGTTAAGAAACAAAATAATTGTATTAATTGTACAATGGAAAAAGCGGATAATAATATAATATGTTGACTTTGAGTGCAATTTGCAATCATATAATGAAGTTAAATGCTGAAGTTCAGAAAGTATATAATTGATATTCATAAGAGAACCCTTTACAGTTTTTTCTTTGTTTTTTTTTTTTTTTTTATCAGCACAGTTTTTTCTTTGTTGAATGGATATTCTCTCTCTCTCTCTCTCTCTCTATATATATATATATATATATATATATATAGACACACACACACACCACGATCTTATCCACCAAAGAAATATTTCACCATCCTATCTCTTCAATTCGACCTAACTTCCTTGCTCATATGTGACCATATACCTTAATGGCCAACTGCAACTGTATAATAAAAGTTTCTTTTATATGTTTTATTTCCCCCATTAAATGGTATAAACAACCCTGATTTATACTTCGAGGGGACCATTTTCCTTTCTATTTCATTCCTAATTACCAAATTAGTTTTTAAAATTCAAAATTTCGATTATTTTAATTTAATCATGAAAATTTTAAAAAAATATCATTTTTATTTCTGAAGTTCATAAATATTATTCACTTTAGTTCTTATATTTATAAATTTTAGGAATCCAATATTGTTTTTTTTTATTGATCACATTTTTACATATTATCTATATATCAATCTCAAGACTTCTATTTACCAATATAAATACTTAAAAAAAAAAAAAAACTAGTATACCTCACTTGCCTTTTTTATGTTATCTTCCTTCTTCCTATATATGACGAGTCAAACTAATTATGAGTAATTTGTAATATGAGTAAGATCACCTTGATTCCTTTGTAAATGTTTATAGTGTTATTAATCTTATATAGCCTTTTTATAGCCTCTTCAAGCGTAGTAAAATTATAGAGGATAGAAAAGTTTTGTCCACCCTCCTATCATAAATAAATAAAATAAAAAGTTCAGAAGCTTTTGTTATCACGTGTCACATGACATTTATGGAATACCTAATACATCAACTTATCAATAAAACATCATTACCAAAATCAAACCAAAATATGTTTCGTGGCCACCATTGGATGTGGGAGCTAAATGAGTACATGGTACAATTTGAACAACCAAAGCTTGAGTACTAATTATAACTTCTGGTTTCGTTTCCTTTCATGTGTGTGTGACTCTTTAGTAGCATTGCTTGAGAATGGGAGAATTAATGGTACATTGTCCATTGTCCAATGTTTATTGTCCTTTCTCAAAGACTCAGAATTAACAGGTCTAGTGTTGTCTCTTTACAATCAAATTTCACTTTTATAATTGTTGAAATGAATTATGCTTGCTAAAGTGCCCTATAAAGGAGAACCTATTTCACTTTGATAATGCCATTGTTAGGTTTGTGTGAGGTCAGGGTCTTCCCTCAGGATAAACCAACCTCCAATGCAAGTTTGTTAAATGAAAATAACTTGTTCCACTCATATAGCCAAATAGTATAGGTATACCAAGTGTCCGATCCAATAAACTAAAACACTGAATAGGACTACACTCTCCTTGCCAACCCTAGCAAATTAAACAATGCTAATTATATTCTTTTCTAAATTCTCACCATTTATAATCAAACTCTCATTTAACATACACATGTAAACTTGTTTGTTTTCTCTTTGATACACTTTAATAGTATTTTTTTTATCGACAAAAAACGAATAAATAATGAAGGTATTTAAGGAATACCTCAACCTTTATACAAAGTCACCAAAACCAAACAATACACATCTAACATAGATCAAACACGTACTACCTAACATTTCCTAACAGAATGCACACAAATCAAAGGCTCAAGACACTAATCAGAACGTATACAAATCAAAAACTCAAGACACCAATCAAAATACGAAAAACTTACCCCACATACTTTGAAATTTATCCATGACCAAACCTTCAATTGTACCACAGAAAAAATTTCAATATGATATATCCTACCGTTATTAAAAATCTTTTTATTCCTAATGTGATAAGATATAAATTTTGTATATGGATTAAAATATCTCTAAAATACTTTTTTTATTAATTTATTCATCATGATAAAAATAATACCATATCTTATTATCAATCATATTATATTATATATGAACAAACGTTAAGTTATCTACTAATTATAATATTATTAACAATTTTTTTTATAAAGAAATTATCAATTCAACTATTTAATTATAATTTTTTTAGGATTTTTTTTATCAAATTTTATCATTTATTTATTATCATTCTCATCATAATAAAAAAAACTTATAAACAAAAATAACCAATTATAAGTAATATGTTTTTCATTCTCTTCTCTCTTTTTTACTATCCTTCTTCTTAGTCAAGACTTTTGAATTTTGTTTAGTTTCTTTTGTTTATATGAATCTATGTCATACTTTAAGAGACAGTAGTTATCTCTATTTCTCTCTATATTATGATTTTTATATTTTTGTGAAACTTTTCATATTATAACAGTTTATATTAGGGTTTTAGACTATAAAAACGTCCAAAAGACATGCAATCATTTGAGTTTATAAATGATTATTTCTGTGGTCCTAATTAATTATAGTCCAATCGTATAATATGATTTATAACTTACCAAGGACAAGAAAACAACAACAAATAAAATTAAAAAATGGAAAATAAAACAAAAAGAAGAAAATTTATAGAAATATAAAATATGTTTAAATTTAAATAGTTTTAACTTTTATCATAAAATGTCATAATCCTTTCAAAACTACGGTAGTTTGAAACCTTTTAAAAAGCAAGAAGGATTTTGATCCTTATCCTAAAAAGAAAAGTAATAATTATATTTTAAGTTCTATCAACAACTTATTCTACCTTATCTAATATTTTATCTATACAAATATTAAAGAGGATACATCACTTGTTAATTTTTTTAGTGTCATCTTTTAATTAGACAAATTTACTCTTTAATAAATAAAAGATAATTTATTTCTTTATTTAATAAATAAATAATTAAGTAAATTTTCTTTTTATTCTAAAATAACTAACACTAGTACAAAAACATACATTAACGACACCATACAAAGACGGTTTAAAAATAATCATCGTTATAAAATGTGCGGTGATAATTTTGTAATTAAGAAACACATATAACGACAGTTTCCTAAGGAATCGTCTTTATAAGTCAAGCAGAGTAACATATAAAGACGGTTCCTTTTTTAAACGTCTTTGTTTCCTTCAAATTTTGAAAATCCCGCTATATAAACCACACTCTTTCCATTCGCGCCTATCATTCTGTCAAAACCCTCCTCCTCCATTCTTTCTCTTCTCCCAAGTTTAGCTTTCATCTTCTCCCATTCTCGCCTCTTCCATGCACTCTTCTTCTCCTATTCTCGTCATCTCCTAATGTCGTCCTCTAGTTCCGCCGCTCTGCGCCTCCAACTCCAGTCCCAGTCAAGCGGCTTCTCTCCTCCACACGCCAATCCTCTTCACCACCGCAACACCTTCCGCACTGCACCACTGCAACACCTTTCACACCGCGCCAACCCTCTTCAACACCTTCTCTCCACCACACGCTGCCACACCACGAACTTGGCTCCAAAAGGTTAGTATTTTTAGGGTTTAGAAAATTAAATAAATATTTGAATGTATGTGTTGATATTGAGGAGAAGAGATTTAGGTTTTAGGGTTATATGCAAAAAATTACCATGAAAAAACTTCAAACGGCCATAACTTTTGATAGAGAAGTTGGATGGAGACGCGTAAAAAATGAAAGTTTTCCGAAACGAGGTAACGGAGCCCATGGCCAATTCTCCGAAGGGGATTGGCCGCACCAAAATTCCCAAAATCCGTCATTTACTATCATTTTTTAATTTTTTAGTATTACTTAGGTATATTTTAGGGTATTTTAAGGTTTTAGTTCTCATACTTGCACTTATAAGAAAACTTTGGGAATTTGATATGTTTTGGATGCTGGGAATTTGATATTTTATGCAGAGATTAGAGACATAAAATTATTAAAATTATTTAAAAAAAAATCACTTACAACGACAGTTTCTCACTGGAACAGTCGTATAAGTGTGTTTTTTTTTTAAAATTTTTTAATTTTGTACACTTATGTTGATTTATAACTACGGTTCTATAACCGTCATTATAGATAGTTAATTTATAACGACACCTGCAATAACGACGATTCTAGAACCGTCTTTATATAGCCTTTTTAATCGTCGTTAATGAATGATTTTGTACTAGTGTAAATATTTTTTAAATAATAACTATATAATTTTTTTAATACTATTTTTACATAATTATATATATATATATATATTTTAAATTATATTATGTTTTATTTAATTACTCATAAAAATAATAAAACTATAAAATTATATATATTTTAATCTAATAAAAATATAAATATACATACGTAATAACACATGTATTTTCGCTATTAATAAATTATAAGAGTGTTCAAATATGTTAATAAGAATATCTTATTAATCAAAAGATTATTTTTGAATTAAAAATAAATTGTTATTTTGAGTAATTTATTAGTGAGTGCTTAGACCTTACCTTTTAGGCGTGTCCAGGTCTATATAATTTTTTTTAAAATTTTTTTTTCCATTCATTATTATTGTATTGATCGGGACTGAGTGAGTCATGTTACTCAGTTTTGACGATCGATCGACCGGTTGGAACTACATTAAAACATAATTATAATAAATGACAGTTAAGGAAACTTCTTGCGAATCAGGATTTTACCAATCAAATTCGAGTGACTTCCCAATAAGTCAGACGTGGATTTATTAAAAATATTATTCAAACATACTTCCTTATAAATCAGGGTTACTGTAACATCCCGCAAAATAAAACCATACATACATGTATAATGAAAATAAGGGTAAACAAATAATATTGAAGAGTACATGATATTATATATATAAGAAATGAAGTTGCTCCTCTTAGGGAGTTAAATACATAACCAGGTCAAATGTTTTCAAAATTTAAAACGAAATTCAACCAAATACAACAAGACCGGCGATCTCCATACATGAACCGGCGATCTGGTAACAGAAGGCCCAAAATAGGCGATCTGCAGCAGGACATAAATCCGGCGATCACCACCAAGAGGTAGAAAACCGGCGATCTCTTCCTCGGCGACCACTCACTAAGGAGCTCTACATCCTGGAAGATCATCTGCTCCCGTGTAACAATTACACGATCATCACAGTTTTAAGAGAACAGCCACAGGACCAAAACACGCAGGGTAAGCTAGATATTTTAAAGAGAGTTTAAATAAGAACATTAAAATCAAGGTAAAAACATTTTTTTTAAGATATCCATGTAAAACTTAGAGTTGCTCATACCCTCCACCTGATCGCCCAGAAACCACACATTTCACAATATTTCCCAGAGTCGTTCTATTTCACAAACAGCATCAAGTGTCTATAAATTCCAAGTTCCTCATTCCACACGTCAGACTACCACTGACCCAGCACACAAGACACTTGACACTACTTTCGGAAGACTCGTACATTGACTAGACTCATAGATCTGCACCTGTCATACTGCCCACTGTGAAATCACACACATTCACAGGGTCGCCGTGAAATCACACACATTCACAAGCGTATAATGAATCTCAATATCATCACCATCCAAGCATGACAGGGTTAATCCACACCACAGGTCGAGCTCGTTCTCTTTCAAACAACTCACCCATACGTATGAACCTCCTTCGACTCTCAACGCCTGAATAACTTCATCTATATGAATTCATTATCTCAGGAGAGTCAGGATATCATGACGAATCACCGGTCAATGCACATCCTACACGATCTTACACGGTATTTTCTTTCCTGAAAATACTATGCCTCGATCCCACATTCACAACATTCAACACATCATACCACTCTCAACTAGATGATTCAATCACCGCAATAGTCATTTCAAAGGTTCATGTTTTCGAATATGTCATTTGAATCTCAAACAGTTTTCAAAGCAACACCAAAAACAGAGAGTTCGCAAACAACGCCAAAACCGGCGATCTAGTTCAAAAACAAGGTATTTCGAAGACTGTATATAAAACCGGCGACCACGTCGCCCAAACACATAGAACAGAGCGTTCACGAAGATGAAAACGAAACCGGCGACCATGTCGCCCTCACTTCAGAAATAGCTAAACTATGGCTTGTATTTAAAATGAAGTCTAGCTTCCCTTACCTGGACTTGCGCAAAACACCAGGAGCTCCGAAACCCAACGAAGCTTGAACAACGCCTTGGCTCTGTTTTTGCGTCTGGTTGAAGGACTTGCAGAGAACTGCCCAGGTGCTCTAATGGTGACTGTCGCTCGTCGTACTCTCGTGTGAAGGTGCTAGAATCGCAGCGCGAAGGAGATATCTGGAGGAGAAGGGAGGTAACTCACTCTTTCTCTCTTTGAATGCTGCAACGTCTTTTTTTTTCTCAGCAGTGGGTCTCTGCATCTTAAACTAACTTATCCACCAAAAGCAGCTGCCACCCCCACTCTGCAGAGAAGTCTGAGTGTACGTTTCTCTGAACAGTACAACCATGTTTGTCTCTTGCGCATGCCAACCACTGCCCTGAACAGTACGACCACTGTTGTCTCTTCTGCATGCCAACCACTGCCCTGAACAGTACGACCGCTGTTGTCTCTTGCGCATGCCAACATTCTGATGTCACTATTCTGAACCACCCTTTTTGTCTACGTGGCGCGCGTGCAGGACGTTTCATGCTGGGAGTCTGGGTCCCACTTTCTCTGTGTGAAGCTCGACATCGCGCGATAACCTTCCACCGATGACCTCTCGCGCGAAGGCTATCCACCGATGTCCTCTCGCGCGAAGGCTATCCACTGAGGCCTCTCGCGTGAAGACTATCCACCGATGACCTCTCGCGCGAAGACTCTCCACCGATGACCTCTCGCGCGAAGACTCTCCACCGATGACCTCTCGCGCGAAGACAATCCACCGATGACCTCTCGCGCGAAGACAATCCACCGATGACCTCTCGCACGAAGACAATCCACCGATGACCTCTCGCGCGAAGACAATCCACCGATCTCCTCTCGCGCGAAGACAATCCACCGATGACCTCTCGCGCGAAGACAATCCACCGATCTCTCGCGCGAAGACAATCCACCGATGATCTCTCGCGCGAAGACTAACCCCGCATGCCTCGCGCCCTGGTGATGCCCGCATGCCCCTCGCGCCCTGGCGATGCCCGCATGCCTCTCACCTGGCGATGCTCGACGACACATCGCCGCGCCTTTCTGAAGGTTCTTCATTCTACTATGTTACGTCCAAGGTATCATCTCCACATGACTCGGTGACGTCGGTAGCTTCACATTTCCAAGAGTAGATCAGCCCCACTCCTCGTGCTCCCATGCATGCAACACTAAGGGTGATCTCTTTTGCTCAAGCGTAGCGCTTCGCATGCACAGCGTATCTAAGGCTTAACCCACACCTTGATACGCGTGGTTGTTGGAACCCACTCTGGTTGATCCAGTATCTTGACCACATACTACGTACATTCCCGCCGATCACGTACACTCTAGGCGATTGGCGCTCATGTCTCCTCTAGGCGACAGGCGATTATGTGCCAGAGGAGTCGGAGATCGCCTCCGTCTTCACTAACGACGATCTTGCAGAAGACTTCTTAGTTACACTTTTCCTCCTTTACTCTTCTTGGTCCACATGTCATTCGACCGACCTCTACTAGCTTATCCCAGATCATGGGCGACGTCCGAGGTCCGACTACTACGAAACTTCATTTACCAGCTCTTTGTATTTTAAATAATAACATCTTCTGGAATTATTTAAATATACTACTTTCATTCCAATTCAATTTTACAGGTCCTTACAGTTACCTCCTAAGAAATCAACTGACACTGATTCATAGTAGATATATGTCAGATACAACCCATCAATCAGATGACCCATTACTAAATGTTATAAATAAGTCCTCTACAACGGAGTAAAGTACACTTTTATCAGTTTTACCATATACTCTCATAACACAGAATACTTATTTGATCGTTGAAGCATTTTCTGCAGGTTTACTCATGACTGAGCACTAAGGAGCTAAGGAAAAGTCGTCTTGAAAGTTTGAAGGAGTGAAACATTGAAGTACGAGGAAGCAATCGAGCGACCGAGGTCAACAACAATTGTTACAGTCAATTTCAGATATTATTTAAACCCATTTTGTCTATACAAGTACCGTTATATCGGTCATAACCCATATATGTATTTATGATTCATGAAATTAAATAATATAATACTTTAATTTTTCTAAAATAACACATTTGTGAATTCAAAATATACTATTTTAATATAAAATTAGTATGTGAATTCTAAATATACTATTTTAATATAAAATTAGTTTGTAATATATATGTTGCAACTTTTTTTTTAACAAATCATTGGACCAAAAACAATTGAAGAATTCGTAATGGATGAAAGAAATATTTCATACATAAAAAAAAAAATAGTTGTTATGGTTTGATTTTAGAAATTAGTAGTCGTTATGGTTTGATTTTAGGATTGAAGTGTTTAGTTTTTATTAGTTGTTATAATTGATAGATATTTCAATTTTTGATTTTAGTACTGTTATGAGTAGAATTTTTGTTCATATTTAGTATTCACTGTCTTGAATGAATATGAACTTGATTTTGGCTAATATATATATATATAACAACTCTTTAGATTAATGTTTTTTCCATTAGAAGTGAAAATACCTAAAATAAAATCTACTAAAAAAAACCTTATACTACATTATATATTGTCAAAATCGATGTAAAACACCTAAAATGAAACCTACTTAAAAAGCACAACATACTAAATCAATTATTGTCAAAACCAATATAGTGTGAACGTCTTTTGTATCGGTTATGGTGTGCAGCTTATATAGAGATATGTTTTTAGTACATTTTGAACAATTTTCCTTTTTGTTTGAGTCATACTACATGGAACCATGTTATAATCGATGCTATATGTCTATTTTGTACATAGATTATTGTCTAAATCAAAAGGTCTTCCACTTTTACATTATTAACATCTAAATGGACTTTACAACAATATAGAATATTAAAAATAACCAACAAAACAAATATTTTTCTTAATAGTGAACCATCATTATTATACATTGTTAGTATGCAATGAAATTTCCAAGTGAAATTGCGTGATAAAACTATCATGAAGCTCAACCAGAAATCACCAATTCAGGATCTGTGTTCAATAACCACACTAATCTTTAAAACATTGATTAAAACTATAAATTTTAATGATTTTTTAATAAACGTTATATTTATAGGATAACATAAAATTTCTTAATAATACATAATAATGAATAAATTCAAAGTTGGATGACAAAAATTGTAATATTATCATAAAGTTTAATGCATTACTGAGGCTGCATACAAATGTTCACCACAAATTAAAAGAACACGACCATTGAAAAATAATACTAAAAAAGTGTACATCATATTAGTAACTTAATATTTATAAGAAAACCTTTTACCTAAAGGCTAACTAATAATGTTCTTCTTCTATCACTAAACGTGTTAAGAATTGTTTTCTGTAATTAGTTTTGTTTCTTAGACTACTCACAAATGTTATGGTTTTAAATATACCAAAAATAGTCACACACTTAACAATATAATAACTAGTTGAATAGTGGAAGAAGTCATATTCATACTCTTAACCGTAAACATTCAAAACATAGCTAATAAGCTTATATTTGTATGCTTATCATTTATCATAATTAGAGACCTATATTTTCTTTCTAATATACATACATTTAGGTTGGTTTTTGACATTGTTTGAAACTATATACATACATTTACCGAAGGGGCTCTCATTTCAAGCTTCTAATGTGGTTCCTTTGTTCCTAAGGTGCTCTCATAGTAATAATGCGTGATCAAAGAATCAATAGTGTTTTATGATTAAATCCCTGAATTAAAAAAAGAAAAGGAAAGTTTTGATCGCAAGAGTTTTAGAGCTGACTCAGTGGTGATGTGAAGCATGTTATGGAGGAAGTAATGAATAATTGAATGAAGAGATTAGGCAAGATGAGAAATTCCGGAAAGAGATAATGAATTGGAAGTGGTTTGAAAATGGCTTTATAGTGGCACTCACATTTCGAATCGATAACTTATTATGAGATAACAAAGGGTCATAAGAAGGTTACTGCTGCAACAAATAGATGATGATACGGAGTGCGTCAACGGGGTTCTTGTCATCCGCAGGCAGATCGAATCTCCGTAATCGTAAAAAGGAGGAAACAAACTATGCGTAAAAAAAAGAATGAAACTGAATGGACGGTGGAGATAGAAGGAAGCCTCTTTAACTGAAATCAGTATTTCTGAAATAAATAAATAATATTCGCAGAGCATGGGGCCCTCAAAAGGGTGGTGGTCCCCAACGTTCCCTTTAACCTTACCTCAACGAAACTGTATGGCTAGAACCGTACGCGTACTCAACAGTAGTAGAGTAACCGTAGCGTAGCAACGTTGCTTTCGCAGACTTCAAATGGCTGAGAAGCAATCTCAGAGACAGAATCACAGAACCAGAGAGAAAGAGATAGAGAGAGAAATTCACTGACCGCCATTGAAGAAGGACTGCTTCTTCCACTGCTATCTCACTCGCAACAAAATTCCTCACGCACATTCTTCATTCCTCATTCCTCGTTTTCTCCAATTTCCACTATCCGCTTCATTACTGTTACGGTTCAGAGCTCGCATAATTAACACAATTTTAGCTGAATCCGGTTCAATTGGATCTTCTACTCTGCGTTTTGTTCGCTCAATGGAGCAAGCTCCGGTAGGATTACGCGGATCCGTGCACGACGGCGCCACACTCGAGTCAATTCAATTCAACGAAGAAATTCAGGGAATCATGGCGCCAGCACCGGCGCCGGAAAACGCCAACTCGTTCACCGCGCTGCTCGAGCTTCCGCCGACGCAGGCGGTTGAACTCCTTCACTCGCCGGACTCTGATGGAGCTCGGAAGCCGCCTAATTGCCACGTCAGCGCTAATCACAAACCCTATTTGCTCAACTCTTTCGGTGGCAATTTGACCTTTCCTTCCAACTCCGCCTTAATTGAACGCGCCGCCAAGCTCTCCGTCTTCGCCGGTGAAAACTCGTCGTCGCCGGGGGAGGCGCGTCTGCTTCCGGCTAGGTCTGGTTCGAATTTGGATAGGGTGAAGAACGAGCCGCAAGAGACCGATTCGAACCCGTGCTCCACGCAAGGATGCGTTTCGGATCCCGCTGTTGAGAACAAGAACGAGAGGACTGCGAAGAGAAAGGAACGAGAGAAGAAAGTAACGGTAACGTGGATGTTAACCTCCCTAACTACAACAAATTGGATAATCAGGGTTTCTGTTTAGGGTATACTTGAATGCTCAAAACTTGAAATGTTATATGATTTTGTGGAATTCAGGTTAAAGGATCGTCCAAGAAGAGTAAGAGCGTTGCCGATGAGACCTCCGGCGATGGTGAGAAGCTTCCCTACGTTCACGTTCGAGTTCGTCGAGGTCAAGCCACAGATAGCCATAGCTTGGCAGAAAGGGTAAAAAGGCTTGATTAATCACTAATTAATTTGTTTAATTTTGATCACTTTAGTGTATTTTATAATTTTATCAAGTTTTAATATTTTTTAATTAGAAAAAATAATATCTCTCTTAAAATAAAAATGAACTACTTTACAATTCATTATAATAATATAATAATGAATATTAAAATTTTAAGTTATAACATAAAATAAATATAATTAAAATATTATCATTTTAAATTGTCAAATCAGATGTATTTTATTTGGTAGATGTAAAAATATCATCCTCGTTCGGATGTAACGTAACTGAGTTTCTTTCTGTTGTAGGCTAGGAGAGAGAAGATCAATGCTCGCATGAAGCTTTTACAAGAGCTGGTCCCAGGCTGCGACAAGGTTAGTCTCTCTTCCTTTCTTGTTTTAATCTTAAAACCTTAAACCCTTTAGTTCTTTGGATTAATTAATTAGATGTGCTTCGTTCATCTTTTTTTTTGGATTATGCCCTCCTTTTCCGTCTAAATTTTCTACCAAAAGTGCAATTATATATGTAGATTACGAGCTTTAACAACGGTTTTTGTCATTGTCATCTTTTCAATCCCTTCAAAAAGTGATTGATTTTATATAAGAGAAGTGCTTGCTGGCACCGAGTGTCAAGAGTGACATTTATGTAATTTCACCCTTTCGTTTGCTTTTGCCTTTTATGGGTTTCTTTCTGGTGAGTGCTAACAGTTTTTTTCTCAAAGCTTATTTTAGTAATTACATACTGTGAACTTTTTGGCTCTTACAGTGGAGGATATTATAAGTACCATATCTCGACACTGATATGATAAGATAGTATTATCTATCTTATCACTACATTTTCTATCTGGGAAAGTGGGATTAGATTCAATATAATAATTCTTCTTTCTAATATTTATACCTAAATTTAAATAATAATAATAATCATTAATATATAATTTTTTTTATCATTCAAATGCTTTTTAAAGAAAATATTAATTTATATAATTTATTTATAACTATTTAAAATGTAACTGTATAAATAAAATAAAAGTTTGTATAACTTTGTTGATATCAATTTATATCAATTTATATATCATGGTTTTTATTTAACATATTACCATATTTATATTTATTGTGACATTTAAATTTAAATAATATTATTTATTAGAATATTAAAATTAAATATAAATTGTTTAAATATTTTTTAAATATCATATAATTTTTTATAATATAAGAAATAGTTATTTAAATTTTTATAATTTAATTCAGAATACATTTTTATAATTTGTTAAAAATTTAAATAAAAAATCAATTTTAAGATAATTATATATAATTTTAATAGAGAAATAATATTTAAACATAATTGTATTATATTTTATAATTATTTAACTCGTTATCTTGTCTACACCAAACAATAATATATTAGTATAACTCATTCTATTTTTTATTATATTATAGATTTATTGTATCATTTTATATTCTTTTATTTCTATTATATTAGGTGGCTCAAACGAGTTGTTAATATCTTTATGATAAGATATGAGCTGAATACCCTAGGTAAGTAAAGGAAACTTTTTAAATTGGTTACTTCCTGAAATAACAGATTGGAATTTTTTTTTTATAACTTTGGGCTTTTTTTAAGAATTGGAAGGAACCTCCTTGTAAGACAGCTTGCGTATTCTAGCCCATGTTTTGATCTTGACAGAAAAAAAAATAAAAAAAAGGTAGAAGCTGATAAGATAAGCTCTATGATACACTGTGGAGTACCATCCAACCAAGTAAAGCTTAGCCCTGCTTACCTTGACTTGAACAACTCAAGTAATACATTTTTTTAAATTTTATTTTAAGTTCGGTTTCTTTTTTGTTGATTTGTCTTTCTTTTTCTTGTACTATTATTTTTTTTCTTTTATATATTTTCTGTTTCACTGAACAGCCTAAGTGGACAACTCTTAATGCACAACTTCATGTGTAATCATGTATAAGCCACGTGAAGTTGGGCCGTCTTTACAAGACCACGCTTGATTGGATAATGGGACACGGTGTTGTCACTCAGTTAAACATAGCTTTTTTTTTTTTTTCCATATAATTAATGCACTATCTTTTGACTTTTTATGAGATAAAAAAATATGATATGCATGGCAAAAAAAAAAAAAAAAACAAAAAACATATGGCTTTAACCATTTAGCCAGCAGTACATAAGAAAAGACTTGACTCAGGATGATGGCTTCTTACAAAACGGCACTTGTGTTTTTCACAAAGTGCTGTCACGTGGTGAAGGCCCCCAACACTGTCAATTATTTGTGTCCGTTTATATATACTTAAAAATAATAATTTAAAATATTATTTCTTATCTTTATTTGGAATTTATGAAAAAATAGTCTAATAAAATACGTTAGGAAGTAAACTAACCCTATAGGAGCCTTCAGGGAGTAGTGAGTGAGTATCCAACAATTGGACATGGATCTCAGTCCATCTCAAAGTGAGCCATAAAGGAAAAAGGGAAAAAAAAAAATGAATGCATTGATTTACTTCAGCATGGGGCACTACGGGTTGAATGAAGGAAACAGAAAGAATAAAGGAAGGAATAAAAAAAAGGTAGAATTATTGTTAGGGGAGATAATTAGTAGAGTTTAAATAAGAAATAGAGCATGGTTTTCATACCCAGGTTCAAGGAAACAAAACTGTAGCTAATTTCTTCGTAGAGCATTATCGATGTAGATCTCTTAAAAATGTTTAAAAATTTAAGATGTAGGTTTTAGGAGTTATAAAAATATTTTATTAGAATATGCTGGCAGTCTTAAAATTAAGAACTTTCATATAGAAGACATCTAATCTTAAAAATAAGAAAAAAAATAATAATATTAAAAACCATATCTTTATAACACTAATTACACAGGGAAAATAAGTTTCCTAACATTTAAGTGTAACATTATGAGCTCTTATTAAACATCAACATTACAGAAAGGTATAAAAGTGAGTTTTATAAAACTTTTATATTAAAGTAAAACTTGTAAAAATAAATTCTTTAAAATAATATAGTATAGGAGGAACCACTTAAAATAAAATAAGAGCTCACGATAAAAGCTTTGGAGATAGCCGAGGAAAGTTTGACATATAAACTATCCCTTCAATATAAATCTCCTATATTGTGAGTGTTTCTTTTTTTTTTTTTTAAATACTTACAATCTAGAAACAATCCCTAAACGCCAAGAAAGAGGGGTAAAAGAGAGTGATGTATAAGGGTGATGATGACATGTTAGGTACGTGGCAAGCTGGAAGCACATGATAAAGGGCGCGGGATTGGGTGAATTTTTACTTCTCTCTTAAGTTTTTTATTGCATGTTAGTTGACATTTAAGCATATTCTCAAGTAGTTTTATGCAAAATAAAAAATAAGTTGTGCCTTCTAAACTCTTGACAATTAGGACAGGCATTCTAGGGATGCACTGTGGGTTGTGGGTTGGACTAACTAGGCTAAATAATCCAACCCAACTTCTCTAACTTGATCTAATTGAAAAAGGTTAAATTTTGTCAGTTCAGCAAGTTACATTGGATTGAATTATGTTAAATCCAATCTAATTACCTAAGTTATCAGGTTAATAATGGTTGAATTCTATCCCTTTTTAAGTGCACTATACCTAACTCAACACAAACTTTTAATCTTTTTACTTTTTAAATTTATTTCAATTTCTAAAAATATAATTTCAAAAAACTTATGATCCACCCAATCTAAGTTGATCGAATCAATTAATTCCCCCCACCACTCCCAAATCGGACCCATCGCAACGTATGTCTAGCCTGCTTTTTGGCTTGTAGACTGCAATTGAGTTTTATCCACAAATAATAGATTTTTTTTTTATCGACAATTTTTGGTTAGATTCAATTATGGTTTTCCAATCCAATATAGAAACACACCACTAGTCGTTTAATCAATTGCACTCTTCCACGTGTTAAGTTTCCATTTTTGAGTGAAGTTGTGTTTGAAGTGAGATGTTTCGGGTTGGAAATTATACGTCGCTTGCATTGGCAAAATAAGATCCTACTAGACTCTCGAAAATAGTTTCAGAACTACATCTGTAACTACTGAAACATTCTGAAGTTATGCGAAACAATTCACTATAGGCTGAGAATATTCCGGTGTACTTTCGAGGCTGTGTTTCCTTCGAGTCAATGCCAAGATGTGCATGATGCTCTACCACAACGTATGAAATATTGAAACCTAGGCAATCACTAATTGCTGCTGAGGATCAACAAGGGCTGACTAAATATCTTCATAATGACTTATTATTTATTGCATCTAACGGAATCACAGATGTTGAACAAAGTTAGCCCAATTAAGAATACATTTTACCAAACTATAACTGTGATCTTAAGAATCCTGCCTGCCATCGAAGCTCCACCTAGCATAAATGGGCAGGCAGAAGAGCTTGGCGACACTTTTATTAAATAGTTGAGTTAACTTTGACTTAAGTTTTTTAGAAAAAGAACTTAACAAAACGCAGAAAAGAAAATCACTTCTCCTAAACAATTGACATGTACAGTACTACATATAATACAACGGTAGTTTTTTAATGGTAAGGTCGCTGTTGTTTATAGAATAGGACGATTTATGCATACACAAACAAGTCATGGGTTATACACGACAATTGTGGTTGTCCCCTATGCTCCTTTCTTGAGCCATCTGTCTTATTTATGAGACAGAATGGTGGCCCTATGGGGGCGGAAGAAACAGGAAAAAGGGGGGCAGGGTAGTTCTACTTGAACTTCTAACTAGTATGCATAGCCCTCCTGGGTCCCTTTGACAAGTAAAGTATTTAATATGTAGTCCATTTTTTGACGGTGATGGTATGGTTATCTTTACGAGTTTGGAATCCATCGTTTGTGGAATGAAGAAAATGGGCGAGAAAAGAATGCGTACTTTTGGAGTCCAGCTGCCAACCAGCAGACCATTCACCTAACTGCATGGGGTCCTTTGTACGATCAAATTAATGTCACTACACTTCAGCACATTTTTTATATCAACATCACACACTTCATAATATACAATTATTGAAATCATATTTACATATTTATGTGTAAATTGCTGTCTACGTGATATTGACAGGTGAAAAGTATGCAACAAAAAAAAAAATATTTATCAAACTAAAATATGTAATATATTTCAAAATTCAAACAATCAATTTATTTTTTCATGGCATTTGAAGAATTAATGCAAATGAAACAATTGTGGTATTAGAAGAACTAGTGAGAATATCCTCTTTTCTCCGTTTTTATGTTGTACAAATAAACGTGGTAATATTTCATTCATAATGAAATATTCTAAGGCTTATTCCCGTCTATTCATAAAAAGGCCAGCCTGGTGGTATAAAATCCCATGCGTAGTTTCGAAATGGGTTACAGCAGACAGCATACGCGGATTCCACGACCTGAGGGGAGATAGTTGGGCCCGTTGATCATGGTTATTGAAGCTTTAATCGAGAATTTTCTTTCTTTATTTTTTTGTTTGCTTGGTGAATAAGCTTCATTTAGTTTTAGTTTTAAATAGTTTGGATGGCTGGCCCGGTTCTCTTCGCTAATCGATTCAAAATGGCACTTGTATTTTAGCACCATTTTTGTTGTATTTTCCAAATCTAAAATTTGGGGGTTGGTTTTAAATTGAAATTTTAACAAAATGAGGCAAAAAAGTTATCATGTATGTAGATAGTATTTTGAAGTACTATATGAGTCATTCTAGTCTGTAATATTTCGGAATGTGGGGGAAGAATAATATGGTACAAATTATAACCGAAAATGCATTCTCTCATTCTGGCCCAATTACTATGTACCATTTTTCATCACTTGCATACATTCTTACGGCTTGTTTGATCCATAAATGAGCCCTTGTTTTTTGTTTTATATGGAAGCCTTAATCCCAAAATCTGATATACAGGTCTCACAATGCCAATTATCTTTAACAGAGAACTTTTCCAAGCTTCCTTTTGTCTTTTCAGATCATGAGTAATGTGATAAAGCAAAATGAATCGAGAAGGATTGTCTTAAGTTTGGGAATTAGTTTTCACGGAGGGACTTTTGTTTTATGCACTGCTGTTGTTCTATACAGGATGTGATTTTTTTGTACTTTCGGGTGGTGAGAAATAAGGCATTTCTTTTGATAATTTTGATCTACTTAATTGCAGAGTCACTATAATTTTGTAGTGCATTTGGATTGTGTTAATATTCTCAAAATAGCTAATGTGGGTGAAATATATCTGAGATTAATTGATTTTCTGTGCAGATATCAGGAACGGCAATGGTTCTAGACGAAATCATCAATCATGTTCAATCTCTACAGCGTCAAGTGGAGGTCAGACTCTCAAATTGCAGATATGTTGCGAAATATTTTTATAATCAACAGACTTAGGCTGTGCCTGTTAATTATTATGTGTTTGGTTCCCATTCAATTACGGACTATGTTTAGAAATTTTTTAAACAAATAAAGCATTGATTTCCTGTAACTTTAAGCAAGAATTAAGCTTTAACAGTGATGGTCCTATTGTTTTGGACTATATGACTTGTAATCTACTTAAAAATTTCTTAATGGGTCGTCTACCTACTATTCTTCCGTCATATTGTGGACTTGAGGCATGACACTACTGGACTTTTTCATCAGTTTGTTCATTGAACATGCTCAAAAGTGACTATATTCTTGTACTAATATTGTGTACTTTAACTTTCATGAATATGATTTTGTTCTCACTAATTTATGCTCTGGCTGCAGATTTTATCAATGAAACTGGCAGCAGTTAACCCAAGAATTGATTTCAGCCTTGACAGCTTATTGGCTACTGATGTGAGTTATAAATTCATCCAACCTACAGAATTTTATCTTCTGTCGAAAAAAAATCTTTTTAATTTTGACGGGGGAGTAATCTGAAGACCTAAATTATTTATTTTAAGTAAAAGGCTATATTTGATGGATAATGCATGACCTCTCATTCTGAAGCACTTAATTTTGCCTTCATGGGTAGCCATTGACGCCATAAACTTTATGCATAGTGTAGGTGAAATGTGCTTGACAAAAATTCCAAATATTGTTATCATCCTATTTAATTGTCTTTGCTTAATTAATAGTTGTCTGAAAACTGACGTGATACTCGTGGGACTCTGAAAAATATGCTTGTAGACAGTTACAGTCATTTATGCCAATCTGTTGGATGTCATGCCAGAGCATCTAAACAGTATGAACATTGCACATAGCAGAAATGAGCATGTCAGGCAAATGATTACACTTGATTGCCTCGATCCATCCTAGTCATTAATTATAAATCCTTTGGCATATTTTTTTGTTAAAGCCTTTGCATCTTAATCCTCAAATCAGGGGTTGCTAGCTTGGTTCATAGAAATGAAAATGACTGTTTGGATGTCTTCAGCTAAAGTTGGAGTTGGGCATGTGTTATTTGGTGAAGTACAATGCTGAGAACTGCTGATAAAAATTAAAATATCCTTTGCGACTTACAGGGAGCATCTCTAATGGATAGTAACATACCTAGCATGATGACACCTCTCATGTGGCCAGAAATCCCAGTCAATGGCAACCGGCAGCATTACCAACAACAGTGGCAATTCGATGCATTCCACCAACCGCTATGGGAGAGGGAAGAAGTCAACCACAATTTCATGACTCCGGAAAACTCACTTTTGAGTTATGACTCGTCGGC
This sequence comes from Phaseolus lunatus, assembly GCA_013389735.1. Taxonomy (NCBI): domain Eukaryota; kingdom Viridiplantae; phylum Streptophyta; class Magnoliopsida; order Fabales; family Fabaceae; genus Phaseolus; species Phaseolus lunatus. The sequence goes on along the minus strand of CM023857.1, from coordinate 34,784,494 downwards.
GAACTCAGGTAGATCCGAATTTTAGTTACTGTTTAGTCTCAAAAACCATGCTTAATTTTTTTTTATGATATTGTGTCATTCATTCTGCCATTGTCCATGGACTTCATAAATAGGTATAGATTGGAATTGTTTTATGTCTCTTGAAAGAAGTAACTGGAATGACCAATTATTTGTTTATGAGCAATGAGCATCTTTCAAAAGATCCCCCCGAACGATTTTCATCACCAATACAAGATTCTCTTACTCTGGTTTTATTTTTCGTTATTGAACGTGCATATAATAATTTAATGGATGCATGGTTGGGAAAATGCTTTTGTATGCTGTTTTGGTTATACTGGAAATTTGTTTTTCACGACGGACATAAAAGAAGAGTGCTGGTTCAGTTTCTTTTTCTTTTTATATTATGCATATGATATGTTTTTATTGGTCAAGATTGAAAAAGTTTTATGGCTGCTTGTGTTTTCTTCTTTAAAAGGCATGATAATATGTTGTGATAGATAACTTGAAGCTATTATGTGCAATTGACGTTTGAAAAGATTTATCCTTGCACGTATTTTTTGTGAGTATGAATACAGTACCTGCAAGGTAACTTCGGTCATGCTATTTTATGGTTTTATTTGAAAAGCAATTTCTATTATTGTTTTTATGGAAAATAAATTGTTTTGCACCAAAATGATCAAATTTATGAAGTTTATTTCCAAATTATATGGTTGAGATAATGATGCTATGAAATTAGTCTGTTTCGATTAATTGAAATTGTTAATTATAAGGAATGCACGGTTTACCTTATAATTCATGATATTAAGCATTTGTTGGCATGCTTGTTGAGTATGTCTATCCAAGGATAAAGTGCATGTGAAGGTGGTGTGATGTGATCTATTGCTCATTAAAGTATATTTGTTTGTCATTTTTGTTGATATGAAAATGTATTTATTTATTGCCCAAAAGTGAAGTTGGGTGCATGATTAAAGTCTATATAATTTGAATTCATTAGGTTTACTCAAAGAATTGACACGCAAGTTTGTTTTGGGTAATTATATGGCCAAGTTCAATGGGCTGAACTATGCTGATTGGTATGAAATGATCAACTTTCAACAGAGTGTAATGAACTTACTTAGTATTGGCAATGAATGAGAAGACCCTCCAATTATTCCATATATTAGTACAGATTAGTTGAGATTCTGAGAAGTCTCTTTCTGAGACTTGGAAACATGCTGTTATTGAATTTGATGAATATGATTCCAAATTTAAGTCATTCTCGTCCAAAACAATAATGCTAAGAAGTTCGTGAAATCAGTTAAGAATTCTTAATTGTATGGTATACACGGTTTATGGAGTTAATTCAAATTAGCAATACAAAAAATACATAGTTCTTCTGAAGTTTATTTTATTTTATTTCACGACCATAAAATTTTATATGTATTTAAGCTCAAATTGAAACTGTTACAGCATCTCTGCACTCAAATCAATTGAAGATGGAGCTCTGAAAGCGTACAGAAGTCGTACCAGTGGCTATTAGCTTATTAGTGTATATATCAAATATAGTATTCGCAATTAGCAGTGATTTGACCGGTCTCAAACATTTAGCAGGGTTTCCATGTCTTCTATTTGTCAGAGGGGGTTGGAAACTGGATTTTCTTTTACCCAGAAATGAAGATGAATTGGAATGCTATTCTTCTATTATATTATTATTACTATGTATACTAACTATAGGGGTTATTCAATCCATGAGGTGATTGATTCATGATTGTAAAATCATAGAACGGACTGTTATTGAAGTATCAGTGGAGTGAGTTGCTTTGTTCATTAAATGCTACTTAGATGATTGGCTCTTTATGAGGATTTTCCTGAACAAGCCACTTTAATTCTGAATTACATGCAATATTTTCTTTCTTTTACTTTTCCCATGCTAATCAGAAAGTTATAAGTCCCTTGTTTACTGTTGATTTCAGCAGCAGTGCAGCCAATTTATCTTGTTGTCTTACATTCGGACTCCCTTGTTGTGAGACATTGTTTTAGGACAGACATTAAAATATGTAATTGCAAAATAGGAGGGGTTTATGAAGTCTTGAAGGTTGAATTTCATGTAGAAACAAAAATGCCTCCAAGAGCACTTGTTACAACCAACTCAATAGTCTGACATAACTCCAGGGTTGTGTATACATAAAATTACTAGACGCAAGGTATTACCAATTTCGCATACACATCCATTACTACCAAAAGTGAATTACGTTACCAACTCAATTATTTTAGCAAATGTTTTTGCTTAAAAAACAGACCGTCATAGAAAGAAATAATTTCAGAAAGAATTACTTCTTCTGAAATAATTTTATCCTTTTCAATGTTACATAATCAAATGTTTAAGAAAAGATTTTGCTTAGATAATTAAAACTAAATCCAATAGAAAAATGATCTTTCATGTTAATTTTCACTTTTCTCCTTTTTTTTCACAATTTTTTACTCACTTCTCATATCTTTTTACTTTTTAAATATTCAAACAATTTCACTTTTTACTTTAATTTTTATTTTCATTTTTAACTCACTTTCTTTCAAAAATTTAAAACAAGAATTTATTTTCTAGAATAAACCAAAAACAAAAACAAATTAGTCAAGTGCACCCTTTACCACAACAAAGGCATCTGATTTGAATTGCGTTAAAATTCAGTTTAAACCCTGTTTTCCCTTTTTTAAGATCAGGATTTTAGAAAAAGTTTAAAATTATGAAATAAAAAATAATAATTTTAAACTGAAATTTTTTAATAAATAAAAATTTAATAATTTATTATAAAATAGAATAATTTAATTTGAAATTGTTTTTTGTTATTAGTAATTAAATTATTAATATATTATTATTAATGAGTTAATATAATAACTAATTTCAATTTTATTAATATTGAAAATATTTTAATATTTACACAAAATATTGTGGATGACATAGTTCGTGATTTATATGACTCCAATTACAATAATTAATAAAACCACAAAATTTGACCCGTTTTTTCAATATTTTAAATTTTGATAGATTATTTCAATTTTCAAGTATTGTTTGTCTTTTTATTGTTATTTTCTCTTTCAGTATTATTTTTAATTGTTGTTGATATGTTAGTGAATGATGTTTGTGTTTGATGTTATGCATGTTCTTTTTATATATATCCATTCAAATTATTAATTTCATAAACTTAAATTTAATATTTTACCATAAATAATTCTACACAAACATAAATTTCAAAATATAACAAGAATTTTTATTATTATTTTACTTGTTAACAAATATTTTATAATTCAATAAAATATATTCACAATTACTAAATTTAATACCGAATATAAAGATAAATTTACCAAATTAAATATATCTAAATTATTAACAAAAAAAAATTAGTATATTAATAATTTCAATACCAATTTAACATTTATAACATTTAAATTACTTTATAAAACCTTGATAAAATAAGCAGCACGAGGATGACCGCACCCTCGCCGACTACAACATCCAGAAGGAGTCCACCCTCCACCTTGTCCTCCGTCTCCGCGGTGGCGCCAAGAAGCGCAAGGAGAAGACCTACGCCAAGCCTAAGAAGATCAAGCACAAACACAAGAAGGTGAAGCTCGCCATCTTGCAGTTCTATAAGGTTGACGACTCCGATAAGTTACTAACATGACAATTTTTTTATAATTTTTTTTTTCCGTTTTCATGCATTTTTATAAACTTCCACAAAAAAATACCACATCCAATCCCCAAATCCCTAAACACTGTCGCGTGCCAAGACTCCAATCCTTAACGTGCTCCTTCCAGACTCAAATCCTGCTCCCGAAATTGTAGCATTCTCGACGCGCTGGTGTGCTTGGAAACCCTACCTGGTAAGTAAATTCCCAATTTCTCCGTGTTTCAATTGGTGAAATGTTCAAAAACTGTTATATATAAAACTTGGACTGGTCATCATATTAATGTTAGCAACAAGGGAAGATTTATTTCATATGAAAAATGGGAAAATTTGGAACTTCAGAAGTGGAATCTTACAATAAAGGGAGTAGCATGGGAGATACAGTGAAAATTTATTAGGTGAAATGGTGTACGATTGAAGCAAAATATCTCTGTTATGAATTTTTTGCATAGTCATTTTATTCCAAGTTATATATTTGGAGGCCATTAAGAAATTCCACTTGTTTATTAGTTAAGTATTTGCTTATTTTATTTTTGCGTACTTATCCTAAACTGTAAAATTAAGCTTCGCTCAACGTTGGGGGTTCAACTTTGTACAGATATATTAATTTATTATTATGTCAATGTTGAATTGCATGATTTCTTATATACAGTTAACTTTCAGTTACTAGTAATAAGACTACTTGAGCTCCTATAAACATTGATTTGTAGCAAGATGGCACTTTGAGTAACATTTACTTAGTGTGAATTTTCATTTCCTTTTGATTTTCATCTCAATTTAAATGTTGAAATGGATTAAAGTACATTATAATTGGTTTAGAAGATGTCTATTTCACCTCATAATGTACTGATTAAGCATAGAATTGAGATGGCAGTTCGTTTTTTCTAAGCTGAGTCTGAGACCATTTCTATTTTATGAGAATTTGATTTGGTAAGAAAATATTTAAGGTTGGATCCCTCTTACCCTGCCCCCCCTCTAAATTTGACATTAAATTTGTCTATTAGCTTGTAATTGTCTTTTATTTTTGTTTTTACTAAATCCTTTTCAAGTAAACTTATATAGTTTAAGCACTGTAATTCTTATTAGTCATGTAGTTTACATTTACTTCATGGTTGTGTTAGTAAGTGTACACAGTTTCTCGTGTTTATAAATTTTGAGTTGTCCAAAGCAAATGGGGTGGACTGGTAGAGCTTTTTTGAGCATTCTTGTGATTTTTTGGGGTAACTTGAATATTTTTCACCTTTTTTTTTCTTGCTAGCAATATCCTATCATCTGCCATTAGCTTTTTTTGTTGAACTTTGTTAAAGCAGCACTGACCTGGATTTGACACATTTGTTTACTCATTTTGTAAGTCCAAATGGCACCAAGATGGAAAGGAAAAGATGCAAAAGCTAAAAAGGACGCAGAAGCTGAGGCGCTCAAGGAACCCATGTCAAAGATTGTATCTCAACTTAAGTCTTCTCTAGTTCAATCAGATACTTGTGGACTTCTCTCTGATAATAGTGTACAGTTAGCAGTGGGAGTAGAACAACTTGATCTGCTTGATAAAGCATGCTTTGGTCGACCTGTGAGAACAATTGAAAAGGACAAACACTGGTTTCAATTAAGCTTCGAGGAGGCATTCTACCTATGCTACTCCTTGAAATGCCTTAAGATTAATGGCAGTGATACTGGTCCCCAAAACGATGAAGAGCTGTGGCATTACATGAAGTCCAAGAAAGAAACATTCCCTTGTTTCTACAAGGCTTATTCCCACCTTCGAATGAAAAACTGGGTAGTGAGGTCAGGATCTCAGTATGGTGTAGACTTTGTTATCTATCGCCATCATCCATCTCGGGTTCATTCTGAGTATGGTGTGCTTGTTTTATCAGATGGGGAAGATAAAGATCTGAATGGAAGACTGAGAGTATGGTCTGATGTTCATTGCACAACTCGACTTGTTGGAAGTGTTGCAAAAATCTTACTGGTTCTACATGTCAATAAAATTGGTAACAACAACGAATCTTCATTATGTCTTGCAAACTATACCGTTGAAGAGTGCACAATCACCAGATGGAGTCCAGAGCAGAACCGTGAAAAGATGTAGATCATGCTAGCACTGATAACAGAAACGAGTAATACTGGACACATGTTGTCAACGCAAGTCTTGCTAACTTTTCACCTCATATTTAGAGCTAAACACAGAAGCTACTCTAAGTAGCTTATGCTGAAGTGGATTTCAATGTTGGCAAATGTTTTTCTCAGCATGTAAAAAATATTGTCAAATATTTTGAAGTAAGAATATTTTTTATTGTCTTTGTTCAAAGATAATATTGCTATTCAAGAATAACAGTATTCAAAGATTATCATTCGCTTTACAATGACATTGTCTCATTTTTCTGAAGGTTCTCTAGATTCGGGTCAGCAGAACCAACACAACTAGTATTCCTTCGATCCTCGTCTTTTGGCTTGGATCTAATGTTGAGTCAGACTCTTGTGAAACCACTTCATTTTATACTTTGATTTAATTTTACTTTTCGTCCTTTTGTTGTGTGTGATTTTGTTTCTTTTAACTTTAATTGCTCATATTTAGCATTTATAGTTTTTAATTGTTCAAATTAAATTTTAATAATTAATAAAAATATAATGGAAGTATAATATATTACGATTTGTATAAATTAGAAGAAAATATGTAAAATATTAAAATAAAATAAACTGTAATAAAACTTATATTTTATTATTTTTGTGGGTTAAATATGTTTTTCATCAAACTTTCACGTGAAATTGATTTTCTTTCCTAATCTAAACTTTAGACTTTTTTGGTTATTTGTAGTGAGGACATTATTAAAATAAATTCTTATTAGAAATTTTTTTTATCTTTTTAAAAAACAAACAAAATTTCAATGTGAATTAGAATGTTATAATATTTAATGGAAACTTATCGTTAATGTGAATATTATAATATTTTAAAAAAGAATTTGTTATAAAAAGAAAACAATAAAAATAATTCATTTCCATGGTTTTCTCATCATTATTAAATTTGGAAACTTATAAGAATTTTGTTTAGACAACTATAAACAAAGAATCAAAATTAAACAGTGATTTAAGTGTAATTAAGCCTGTGATAATTTTGTAGGCATAGTATAATATCTAAGTGCATAATTGATTTGATGTTTGGAATATCAAAGTTTCTTATTTGATATTTGCAGTCTGATTTACATTTTACATAACTAAGAATTTAAATTATTTAAAATAGTTTTAGTTGACATGTAATTATGAGTTTACGTTAAATACCAAATCAAATATGTACTATAACTGTCATCCATTCATTTACACAATGAAATTTAGTAAAATATCGAGTTTAACAAACCCAACTATTCTTTAATGTTAAAATTTCAAAATATTATCAAAATAAATTTTTAACAATTTTAAACCTACTATAATACAATTTCAATTATTGTACTAATGTATAGTAAATACAGAGCAATTTAAAGGCAACTGATGTCCCATTTTTTTAATCCTAAAAGTTGGTTTTCTAAAAGGTAATTTTCGAAATTGAAATTTCATCATTAAAAAAATCCTTTGTGAATGTACAAAAATTTTAACATCGGGAAAATACTTTTGTAAGTGTAAAAAATTCAATCTATTTGGGAAGTATTTACCAAATTTTTTTTTTAGAAAATATAAAATAAACATAGTAAAATTAAAAGATATAAATCATATTTGTCTTAATAAAAATTAATTTGATGCTAGGAGTCTCAGAACATTTTATTTGACGTGTCTTATATTTATATTTAAGATGTGAAAAGTTTAAAATTATTTAAAGTAATTGTATTTATGTTGAAGAGGTGAAAAATTAAAATGATTTAAAGTAATTTTAGACGTGACCAATTTACGTTAATAGTCCACGTCAAATTAAATATATTATAACTTTCATTCTTTTACATAATGAAACTTAGTGAAAAAACGAAATTAACAAAACCCAGTTTTTTTTTATTTAATTTTTTAATGTTGAATAGTAAGAATAGTCGCTATTAATTCCGCTGGTGTATAGGTAGAGACCACGTAGTGGGAGAGAAGAGTGAGATTCCTAAAATGAACAACCCACTCATCTTCCTCCTATTCTTCCTTCTCACCCAATCTCTTCTCGCCACCTCATCACCTCTAAATCCGATCTTAATCACGCTCTCCGTCGCCGACTTCGGCGCCGCCGGTGACGCCAGCTGCTACGATACCGAACCTATCCAGTCGGCCATCAACTCCTGTCCGGAGGGCGGTCCCTGCCACGTCATCTTCCCGGCCCCGGGAAAATACCTGACGGCCACCGTGTTCCTGAAATCCGGCGTGGTGCTGGTCGTGGAGCCTGGTGCCACCATCCTGGGCGGCTCCAGGCTGGAGGACTACCCGAAGGAGTCGTGGCGGTGGTACGTGGTGGTGGCGGAGAATGCGACGGACGTGGGAATCCGCGGCGGTGGAGTGGTGGATGGTCAGGCTACGAAATTCGTAGCGAGGGAAGATCCGAGGAAGAACGTGATGGTTAGTTGGAACCAAACTGGGGCTTGCTTGGGAGACGAATGCAGACCTAGACTCATTGGATTCATTGGTTGCAACAATGTTGAAGTTTCTAACGTCACTCTCAACCATCCTGCTTATTGGTGGTGAGTATTACCACTAACTCATGCATTTCTCTTTTGTTCAATGCTCATTTTTTTTTTTCATTTTAAATTGGTTGCAATTTTATATTTAATTTTGATTTTTTTTTCTTTTATTTTTTGTTGAACTCTAAACTTAATATTTTTGTTGAAGCTGAAATAAAAAAATGTTTTAATTAATTAAAATATAAAAATAAATATAGATAAAATTAAGGATTCAATTAAAGTTATTGTATTTATGCTTTCAATGTTTCTTTGTATGTTTGAAGCTTTTGAGGACATAAGGATAAGAATGAAATTAGAGTATTATGTAAAGAAAAAAGTAAAGTAAGATTTTAATTTCTGTTCAAATTAGACCAATCAGAAATGGGTATAACTTGAAAAAATGTAAAAGTAAAAATTTTTATTATGATTATTAGATGAGTAAAAAGATTTTTTTGTTTTGTTTTAATAGGATGTGACGGAAGGCTAGGGGTTTTACTAGAAATAAATGTGAAGGGTAAGTTATGAATTTGTTTTGGGGATGGGAGAAGTGTTAGAATGTCATTAGTGATTATGGAGAAATTTGATTTGGGTATTTCATTCAGAAAAGGCATCGGCAGTGGATTTGATTCTGAAGTGGCAACTTGGTTAGAGCGAATTGATATCACTTGTGGATGATGACTTCTTATAGTGGTGGGTTTCACTGAGTTTTTTTTTTTTGGAACTTTGCAGTTTATCTACACGCAAGAGAGATTCGAGTTTGAATGATAAACGTGTGAAGGGTACTGGGTCCATAAGCAATCATTTTCTACAAGTTATTACTGTTTTTATTTGACCATAAATATTGCAATTAGAGTAGTCATGTTATGCTAAACTTTTAAATGCAGAAGGAATGGAAAAGGTTGAAGGGGCTATATGTTATTTCTTGTTCCAATAATTGAACTGAAGCCCTAATTTTGTTAGAGCGGAAGGTTGATCTAATGAGACAACTCCACGTTGGGTGAAAAAAAAGGCTTGATTCTCTATTAAAGATATTGCAATTTACTACCTTGCAGTTTACACTTGGTGCGGAGTAATAACATATCCATTAAAGATATTGCAATTCATGGGGACTTTAACATACCAAACAATGATGGGATTGACATTGAGGACTCAAACAACACAGTAATCACTCGATGCCACATCGATACTGGGGATGATGCAATCTGTCCAAAGTCATACACAGGTCCTGTTAACAACCTTACAGTCACCGACTGTTGGATTCGATCCAAATCTTCTGCAATTAAACTTGGCAGTGCTAGTTGGTTTGATTTCAAGCATTTTGTGTTTGATAATATTACTATTGTTGATTCTCATAGAGGGATTGGATTCCAGATCCGTGATGGAGGTAACATGTTTCTTCTCACTTATCTCCCGATGAATGATTACATCAGAAAATATTGCTTTGTTATGTGAATTTTTTTTCTTACCCCAGAACGTTGAATCTAAAACATGTATCTAACACGCTAATTATGAAACGATAATTTCTAACTGATGTAAATATTTCTCATCAAACATACTCTTCATTTCTTATTGAACATTTGAGGAAAGATAATGATACATTCTTTTGATATACTCTTTCTCACACCTTTTTTGTTATTGACTGTAATTTACGCGTCCCGAGTCCTATTTATTGTTCCCCTACTCTTTTCAACAAATAGCAAGTGTTGGAAACAGTGTGTCACATCACAGTGTATTTTCCCTTGAACAGTTTTATATATTGTGTTTTGGCCTAGTAAACCTCACCTTTACAGAGCCTGATTAATCAGTACGCTTTTTATCGTTGCTTGCGTCAACAAAAGTCTAGCCTTAAAACATATGTTTGAAATGCTTTCAACTTCCTCGTACAGGAAATGTAAGTGACATTGTATTCTCAAACATTAATATCAGCACAAGATATTATGACCCGTTATGGTGGGGGAGAGCAGAGCCTATCTATGTCACGAGTTGCCCACGAAACTCAGCCTCAAAGGAGGCTTCAATCTCTGATGTATTTTTCATTAATATCACTGCAAATTCTGAAAATGGCATCTTCCTGTCTGGTTCAAAGAGAGGATTGCTTAGAAATTTGAGATTCATCAACATGGACGTTACATATAGAAGGTTCACTGATTATGCTGGTGGATTATTAGACTACAGGCCAGGATGCCAAGAGTTAGTTAAACACAGGACCGCGGGCATAATGATGGAGCACATTGAAGGGCTTGAGGTTAAAAATGTTGAAATTAGATGGTCAAACAATCAACTAGAGCAGTGGAATAATCCTTTAGAGTTCAAACCATCTACTGTGAATAACATATCTTTCCTTAATTTTAGTTCTGGTTTGTATACAGATAGCAAATCAAATTATTAACTTGGGTTCTGCAAAGGGAAAATGTTCAAAGCACATAGGTTGTTTAACCAATCAAGGGAATGGGGGCGAAGTTCAAAAGGGAGGAGTATTTACTTTGTGCATTAGAAGATATTAATGAGAATGAGATCATTTGTTAATCCTTGATGTAGTGCTTGACTTTCTGCATCTGTAATATGAATGTGCCATTGATTTGTAAAATCGATACAGTTCAATTGAAATTTGGATTGATTTCATCGAGAATAAAAGTTACATATTCTTTTGTCAATATTTGTAGTAAAAAAGAAACACTTTTTCGAAAAGGCAGGGAATTTTTTTATTTCTCTTATATACTTGATAAAATATTAAACTTTCACTTGTTTATTGTTAGGTATTCTTCTGATCTATATCTTAGTCTTAATATTGATATGGTAGGTCACATGGCCAGTAGGTTCGATGTACCGAGAGAAATAATGAATCTCCTGGATTAATTTTCTTACAACTAGGGAATTGAACCTAATTAAGGAAAAAGCAAAAAAATTGTGAGCTGCAAATCATCGGGGACACCTAATTATCGTAAGGAGAAAAAATCAATTATAAATTAAGGAGCCAAAACCATATAAAGATAAACAATTGAATGCTGAATTAGAGGGTTATCTACATCTTTTCTTAGAACATTTTGGTATCTATGCTAAAATATTTATGTGTCAATTTATAGTATGAAAGAAAAGATTAAAAAGATATCTTATAAACGACCTTTCGACTTTTGAAAATTTTTATGTTGATGATGGATGATTTTTATAAGCAAAATGAAGAAGCAAAATAACACAAAAAATCCGAACGTGTTCAAGAGAAGTCAACAAGGGAAGGTGAAGAGTCTCATTGCCCACTGAAAGATTTCTCGTGGTAACAGGAGTAGCTTCAACCAAAACACCAAGAAATTGCAACAAAGGTTGAAAGCCTCGTTATCTTATGTCACACCAAAGGTTAGCTTATTTATAAGGATACAAGATGTCAATTCTCATGTTAAATATTTCGTGTCAATATACTTATTTGAGGGGAATTGGAAGGTGACCAAGTAAAATATTCATTGGAACATTAGCAAACCCTGCTTTGGACTAATTCACTAGCCTCCTTAATGAATTTTTCTCAACTTTTGAGATATTTTCAAAATTATTCTTAACCTAGTTTGGACAAACATGGTAAAACCACCCAAAGATTGAAGATTTGTTTGATATAAATCAAGAATGAGAGAAATCATTGAAGATGCACCTTACATGGTTTTGTTGAGTCATTGTATAAATTCCCGAACCAAATGAAAAGATGTTTGTGATGTCTTTATAAAGGGCTTCCATGTTTGTCAATTTGATGAATCATTGATATAGAGAAAGACTAAAAATGTGACAACGATAAGATCAAGAATGATTTCTCAAATCAAGTTGACGAAATCAAGGCAAGAAGCAAGAAAATAAATAGAGGAGAAAAAAAAGTAATTATGGTATCGTCAAAGGTACCTCGTCTCAAGAAACAAAAAAGTTGGATGGGAAAAACTAAAGGGATTCAAGCGAAAATCGAGAACATGAATCTTAGTTGTATGATTCTCTCCAATATTAAGATCTCAAAGCAAAGCAGATATATTTTAAGTTGACCTAATTGAATGTGTCTCATTAAGGAGCTTTTTAAAGGACGTAAATACAACTAAGTCATTTAATTTTTCAAATAAAACTTGAAGGTAGATAAGAGGTGATAACAACACATGGTGTCACTTTCATGAAACATATGGGCATCATATAGATAAATGTCTTTTGCTAATCAAGCATATTGAAAAGTTGGTAACATATTTTAGGGTTCTTAGAAACCTATCAAAGATAGATAGGGGAGAAAAACCATAAGTAAGGTAGAGACCACCAAGCAAGATTGAGTATAATAAAGACCATGAAGTACTAACTTTGGATGTTTTCAATACAATTGCAAGAGAATGAATAACAAAGCTCGTTTAGGATGTGATAATCTAGATTGGTTATGGCGTATCCAATGCCAATATTGATTGTTTGGTAGATGGTTCTTTGAGATGTGAACTCCCAAGTTTAATGAATATATATTTATGATACAATCTAACCAGAATGTACCTGTTGAATGAAAACAAGACAATTTTCATGGCAGAAATTACAATTGTTTGCCATAAGGTGATGCATTTCAACCTAAAAACGGATGATCCATCTACCAAAAGGTTATTGGAAAAAATCCTACAAAACATGATAAATTGGAATGTGAAGCATATACTATTAACAGTCAAATCGACAACAACAAATCGTCATACAGTTGATCCCTCAAGGAGCTATTTGAGACAATAAACAAATATCTATTGAGTTTTAATTAAGATAAACGTGCTTTTGGAGTAAAGGCATGAAAAATTTTAGATTTCATGTTTACTTAGATAAGTATTAAGGCTAATTCAATGAAATGTTCTACTATTATCAACATGAGAAGTTATGTGAGTATAAAAGAGAGTCAACAATCCACAAATCAACTGACTTCCTTTTTCAGATTCTTGTCAATGATGGGAGGATAAAATTTTCACTAATTTCTAGTATCTAGAAAAAACTAATGTTTTGTTTCGAAGAAAGAATATGAACAAACCTTCGTAAAGCTAAAAGAGAAATTGTCACATCCCCCAATATTATCCAAACTAATAAATTCAAACTCCTTATTTCTTTATTTAACAATAATAGATCGTCAATTAACTTGACCTTTGAACATGAAATATCAAGTGAACAAATCTAATATACTTTGTTAGTTGCATTCTACAAAGAGTTAAATTAAAGTACCAAAAGATCGAAAAAACAATGTTAGCAATCCTCACAACTACAAAGAGTTAAATTAAGGTATTATTTTTAGAACTTTCATAATATAGTAAAAATTGGCTTACTTATAAAGCAAGTACTTTAGAAGATTAATTTGTTTGAAAGAATGTTGAAACATACACTAGAAATGTAAACGTACGGGCTTGATTATGAAGCTTGGAGGCCAATCAAGGCTAAAGTTATATATGACTTCGTGGCAGAATTAACACCTTTTAAGGAAAAACATAAATTAAAATTCAACATGTATTTTTTCAGTAGATGGAACTTCAAATTTTAAAGAAAATAAATAAGATGTTAAGTTTTGCATTGTCTCTTCTTTGATTTGGTGGATTATCTAATGACATCATTTGGTTGGTGCCTATGATAGAAATCAACTATCTTTTGAAGCACCATTGTGATTGTTTTGTTAATTAAAATTCTTATTTCTTTTATGTCTATAAATAAATGAGTCTATGTAACTTGGTTATATGGTTGTTGTGCTGGGGGCACCCTAACTTAATGCACAACACATTTTTATAGTGTATATTATGCAATAAAAAAATCATTTTGTCAAGGATATTCTTTGAAACATAAAAAAAATATGGTCAAAATAATGAAAATTAGGTGGAAATAGCATAGTCCATTACCAATTATTGTGAGCAAAGCCCAATTACTAGCCAACTTGTTTAATGGAAGTCTAACACTAATTCTTTTTGGACAATTTCTTCCTACACCTCTATGACTGGTTCCTGCAGTCCCATAGAAGAAGTGAAATTATAATTTTTCCATCTTCTCCATTGAACACCCCACCTCCAACTTTCACCGTCGCAACAACTCTCCACCTCTAGCGCCACTATTGTAGTAGCTTTCACCTCCAACACCACTGCCACAACACCTTGCACGTTCAATTCAACACCATCGTTGCAACAACTCCTTACCTTCACCATCTAAAGAAAAAATTGTATTACAAATTCTAAAATTTGGAATACAACTTTTTTTTATTCCAAATTCAAGAATCCATAATATAAATTGTGTTTCAGATTCTTCCTGCACCTCCATAGAAAAAGTGAAATTATAATTTTATCCTCTTCTTTATCTTCTCCATTGACCATACTACCTCCAACTTCCACTACCACAACCACCACTACCTCCAACTTCCACCATTGTAGCAGCTCCCCGCCTATCCTGTCACCATCACAACAACCTTTTACCTTTGTTGTCTAAACAAAATAAATTGTATTGAAGATTGTACAATTATGGATTTTAGAATATGAATTATAGAATTGTAGACTTAGAATTTAGAATACAATGTATTCCAAATATTTTGAATTATATAATTCGAAATACAATATATTCTGAATTCCAGAATCTTAAATATATTATATTTTTAAGTGTACATGTATTTCGGATTTTACAATTCATAATAAAAAAATTATATTACGAATTTTAGAATATGAGATATAAATTTATATTTTAAATTGTACAATTTGAAACGTAAATTTTGTATTCTAAATTCTATCATTTGAAATACATGTAAAATTTGGAATACAAATTTATATTTTAAATTATAAAATGGGACAATTAAAATTATGGGAGTGCAAAAATAAATTACGGAGGTTGAAAAAAAAATTGTTTGATATCAGAATACTAAAATCCAAACTGTTTGCAAATGATAACTGTTTAGTAAAAACCAGTAGGGGTGGCAAAGCGGGCCAGCCCGTCCCGTTTAGGCCCGCAAAATGCGGGCCGGGTTGGCCCGCCTCGCATAAAAAATGCGGGCTGGTTTTCATGGCCCGCGGGCTGGCCCTTTTTTTTTTTTAACATGTAGGAGTAGTGGAGCGGCACGAGCGGCAACAGCGTGACAGTAGCGCGTAACAGTTGCAGGTGAAACTGCGTGGCGTCGCAGCCGGAGCGAGCGGCGATACTGCAAAGGAAAATGCATCGTGTGTTGTGTGTGTTTTTTAGAACATTGTAGTTGCCTTGTGTTTTGAGTGAAAACCTAATTTTCTTTCACTCAAAGTTGTCACTCTTCCACTGGGTTGTGTTTTAAGTAAAAACCTAATTTTCTTTCACTTAAAGTTGTCACTCCTCCACTGGACCTTTGCTACCAAGTCAATTTTTTTTTATTTTTGCGTAGATTATGCGAAACGGGCTAATGCGGGTCAGCGGGCTGAAAAGGTCAGCCCGCCCCACATTTTTTACTACGGGCCGTGGGCAGACCCGCCCCGCTTTGCCAGCCCTAAAAACCAGGCTGTTATTATGGACCCAATAAAAAAAATAGTGAATAGATATTGTCAAAAGTTTAAGTTAGGTTCCGTTTAAATTTTAAAAACTTTAATTTTTGAAATTAATTTGAAAAAATGATTGGTTTTTAAAAGTTTGATTCTGCTTAAACAAAATACTTCATTCAAAAATCCAGATTTTATTTAAACTGTACTGTATGATCACATTTAAATTGTACTCAATGGAAGAGCTTAAAATTTAATATTGATAATAAAATGTAGTAGAAACTATCATTTGTGGTATATTTATTTACTTTGGTAATAATTATCCTAAAAACAACAACAAAATTTATTTAAAAATATGTATTAACGATATGATGTTTTTCATCTCATTATTTAATCATAAAGGACAATATACAATAATTTTTTGGCGTTGATAATCATCTTAAAAACAAGAGTAAAATTAATTTTTTTAATTGGTTGATAGTTTTTATACCATTATGTAATTATAAATGATAATATACAGTAAATTTATTTATTGACGCTGATAGTCATCTTAAAAACAGGACTAAAATTAATTGTTAATTGGTTGATAATGTAAAAATAAATTATGATAACCAATTTTACATAGTAAACTCTTGCTTTTAACAATTCTTTGTAATGAAATTACATGTCGATTTTTTTTATCAGCACATGTTGATTCTATTAAATAACTTGAATCGGTTCTTCATTAATAACAACATTGTAAACACTTTTCCCAAAAAGTGTATTGACAAAAAAAAAAATAGAAAAATGGTGAAAAATGAACTTTTTTTTTCTTAAGTTAAAATTAATTTATTTACAAAATTAAAAAGTATAAATTTCATATAAATTCAAAAGTATAAAAGAAATTAATCTTTTTTTTTCCCTCCTACATTAAAGTAAAAGATTTTTAGTGAAAAGTAGAAGACAACTTCACATGACCCTACTCATGTAGTTCTACTTGGTGCTTAAATTAAAGGTGGAATTTTTATTTAATATTGTGTGTAGTCAACACATTGCTATCCCCTAAACTAGTTAACCTACCTAACTCAATTATGAACTCTACATCACATCTAATATTTGGTCAATCTCAACATGCCCATTTATATTTCATACTTTTTTTTTTTTCTAATATCTCATTGATGCTATGCTACCTATAAACCTATAATTTCTTTCTAGTACAAAACTTTACAACCTTTAATAAAACATCGGAATTTGAGTTTCACATATATGTAAGTATGAAGTTGTAATTAAAATTTTCACCAATGTAATTTAGTTTTTTTAAAACATCATAAATCAATATCACATTGATAAATTCTGACTGAAAAAATATTAAAATTACCATTATAATATCTCATGTATATTAAGTACATGAGATCTTTCTCAAAAAAAAAAGAGTAGATGAGATCTAAACGTGCATTGCCACATGTTTGTGCTGACTCTTGTCCCAACACCAACAGGAACAACATGATTTGTTATGTGAATTTTGTATTGTTGTGTTTTTTGAAGTGGCATATATGCTGTCAGTGGAACCTCCCTCCTTTCTTTTTGTGCCTCAGCTTTGGTCCACTCTTTCTGCTCCCACCACACCATGCATGGATCTTAAAAATAAAACTCATAAATCAATTATCTTAAAATTAATGGATGGTATCAAATTGTTGATTTATGATCTATTTCATAAATATTTCCTTATGTTTCTTTTTCCAAATTTTCCTTACCAACCAATGTAATACACACTTATACGAATATTGATACGATATGAATACATACACAAAAATACGTATAATTTTTAAAATATAGAATACATAAATATAGATCTATATATTATATAATTATAAATTATATAAATTGATAATAAAGATTTATATTTACAAGTATGTTTCTCATAATTCAAAATTATTTATTTCTTATTTTTATAATCATAATAAAAATTTATACAATAAATTTAAATTTTTAAAAAATTAATATATATTTTTTTAAATTGTGTTAAAGTCGTGTTAAAATTGTTAGAAATTTAATAAATTTTTTTTGAAGTTGACACTTTACCTATACGTGTCCCACAAGTGTCTTACGAGTGTCAGTATTAAATATATATGTCCAACACGCACCATTTAGAAAGAGTGTCCAAATTCATAGCTAGTGACACTAAATTATAAATATTTTTTCTTTTATTTCAAGAAATGTAAATTATTAACTTAGAGTGATTTTTACTATCATTTAGTTCGCAAATTTATTTATTAACATTTTCAGCAATTCTAACTAACACATTTTGAACGTCATAAATATGTGCTCCAAACGTCAATTTTAATGTAATCAATTATCAATAAAGCTTAACAAATTCAACATATATAGTCTCCTCATTTTTTTATACTTAAAAAAAATATTGTGTCTACTGAAAAATTTAATTTTCAAAAACTACAATTTTTATATTTTCATAGATTTCCATGGAACCTATCCAAAAACTATAATTGATGTCGAAACACATTTATAGAGATAGAGATCCAAACTGGTATGCAAGAGAAGAGACATTATAATAAGAAAACCTAATTGCAATTAACTGTGACATAATTTAAATAACAAAAACGGATTGAGCTATATCTAATTTGAAATTTTCTCTTCAGTTCATCAATTCCTAACTATCAAATTACACATTGCTCTTCGGAAGGAAAGAACATGCAGCACTTTCAAATCTTTGCTTGAGACTTTTAGTCTGATAAACAATAAATGAATCGTAGATATTTTTAGTTCAATGAGTATATTTGGACCGAAAGGCTAGAAGACTTATATTCTACTTCATCATCATCAACACCTCCCTTCTTTTTCATTCTATGTGTGTACGTATAGGTCATATGTTTAATGGTAATAGTTCTCATTTTACACATAAAAATTATAAATATAGATCAGATAACTATACATAAATAATTAAAATAAAAGGTTTTCATAATTTAAAGTGGTTATTCTTTTCTTAAATTGTGCTCCAATTTCATTACTTGTTGATCTATTTTTTTAATCACATTTAAATTGTTTTAATAATAAATTAATTTTAAAATGACAAGTGCAATGACTTTTAATTAATCAAGATTAATACAATGACATATTCTGAGACGTTTTATCAAACTTATAATTGTTATTTTTGTTTAATTTATTATTATTATTATGATATTTATATTGTAATGTTCTAAAAGGGAGTCAGACATAGGTGATAGAATATAAATAGTCGATTTTAAAGGAGTATTGTTCGAAAGGTGATATTTAGTAATTGATTTTAAGAAGATCGATCTCTCAAGTACATCAATTGTTTGAAGTGTGATCTTTAGTCATTCTCTCAAGTCTGTTATCGTCTGAAGGATGATTTCTAGTCATTAATTTTGGGGAGATCGACCCCTCAAGTCTCTTGAGTGCATTTTGAAGGGTCTGAATGAGATCCCTGACGAGAATCTTGGGAACTGACTAATTAATCCGTCATTTTTGGGAATCGTTTTTTAGTACCCCATGTATTGTGGGAAGTTTTTTCTCCTACAAAGAGGGAGAACTTAATAAAAAAAAAGGATCGAATTTTTATGACTGGTTTGAAGACAAAAAGGGATAGCAATTAACTTAACCCATTATACACCACCATAACCTAGAAAAACCGTTGAACCATAAAAAAATGGCGTTCATTATGGGGTTAGGTAAATTTTTTCCTACCTACACAAAACAACATAACACACAATTATGAAAATTTGTCATTATTCAATGAAGCAAAGAGAACAACCTATATAAAGGTAGCTTTAATGGAAGCTCTTGGCTTTGGTCCTCTTGTCCCCACTAAGACTCCATGATGGAGCGAGTGATACATGAATTAAAATAGGAAAAGTTGAATGCCTTTTTTATTCGATTCGAAGCAAAATTGAAGGACAAGACTGATGGACAAGGACTCTTTTGATAAGAACTCTTCCTTGCGAGATCAATAAATCACTCTTTAACTCTCAATGTCCATGGAAAGTAACCAAAAAATGATAATGGATGCTCTAGAGATGCTAGTGCGCATGATGCACTAAGATGCTTAGGGTTGCAAGGCCAACTCAAAGGGATCACAGTTGCTTTACCTCACCAATTTTACAAGGAGGTATTTTATTTCATTCTAATTTTCACCAAAATATCATGATTTTCTTAGCTGGATTAAACATATTCCATTTATTATATACTGTTTATAAAATTTTATTATTATGAAAACAAAGTTGTGGTTTTATTATCCAATTTTGATTTATTATATTTTGGCAAGTTGACATAAAAAAGGTTTCGGCCTAAATCTTGACACTAATAATCAACATAAATAAGGTTTCGATCCAATTTTCTAAAACAGCTACACTACAAGAAAATCATTAAATAGAAACTAATTTTAGAGACCAAAATAATTAGTTACTATTTAACTAAAATAGAGACAATTTTATAAACTAGCAAATTATTGGTATCTAAAGTAGTTTATATTATTAATAAAAAATTATAAAATAGTTTCTAAATTAGTATCTAACTATTAGCTACCAATGTTTTAGCTATTTACTATTTTATATTCTAAATTAATTTCTATTAGTCTTTTATAGACTAATTTAGAAACTAAAATGTTAATAACTAAATCCTTGGTAGCTAATTTAGGTACCAATTTAGAAACTATTTTATAATTTTTTATTAATAATAGAAATCACTCTAGATACCAATAATTTTTAAGTCTCTAAAATAGTATCTAATTTAGTTAATACAATGATTAAGTATTTTTGGCCTCTAAATTTGGTGACTATTTAGTGATTTTCTTATAGTGCTAGTTGACATAAAAAAGGCTTCGGCCTTATTCATGACTCTTCTAGTTGACATAAAAAAGGCTTCAGGCTAATTCTTGGGCACTGTTAGTAGACATAAAAAAGGCTTCAACTTAATTCCTAGCACTACCAATTGACATAAAGAAGGCTTCAACCTAATTTCTAGCACTACCAATTCACATAAAAAAGGTTTCGACTTAATTCCTGACACTGCCAGTTGACATAAATAATGCTTCAACCTAATTTCTAGCATTGTAAGTTGACATAAAAAAGACTTCAATCTAATTTCTAGCATTGTCAGTTGACATAAAAAAATATTTTGGCCTAATTCCTGACACTACTAATTGACATAAAAAAGGATTCGGCCTAATTCTTGGCACTACCAATTGACATAAAAAAAAGGCTTCACGTGTTTTCCCAAGTTCCTAACGCCTTTGATTCAAACAACAAACACATGAACAATAATATGTCCAATTGATAGGTTTTTCATTTTTTCGAGAAAATTACAAGAACTGATAACCTTCATTTTCATACTCTTCACTAATGCAATGTGCATTCATCCAACTTTGATCAATAACTACGTTTGTTACAAACTCAATCACATCAATCATGCAATGCAATTCTCACTTTTCTAATTCAAGGTGAGACCCTACCCATTCAGGAAAATATTTTTAATAATTTATTATAACATGTATAAATTAAATATATTATCTCAAATTTGATAAATTTTTTTGCAGCATTTCACATTGATCTTGAAAGTACACGAAATGAAAGTGATCATAAAGAGTGCACCACACTCAAATATGCATTTGGAGAACAACATTAAATGGTTTAAATTCAAGTTACAACAAATTTAAGGCTAAACTTAATATAGACATATTAACAAACTAAAAAATATCATTTTTCCAAACAAACTGTCCAATCGGACAATTCAAGATTTATTACAAATAATTTTATATTTAATCATTTATACTAAATCTCAAACAATAACTAAAGTTCACTCAAATCAATACAATATTTATTTTAAATAAAATTTGTAAAATAAATACAAACCAACATTTAACAAACTTTTATATTTAGGTAAATTTATTCCAAACATATCAATGCTTATTCAGAAATAAAAAAAAAATTCATACAAACTTTTTAAACTTTGTATAAAATAATGTTCATATAAAATAACATATTAATTTACATATAAAACATCACCAAGCAAAATATCATACAAATAAAACAATGCTTCTTTAAAATTTTGAAATCATCATACCAATGTTATAAGAAAAGTCAAATATAATGACTAAATATTTTGTACTTACCCTCAAACACGAAAAAAAGGAGTGCAATAATGACCATGACAAGAGTAACAATATAGGAAGATGAAAAATCATCAATATTTACGGTGGTGGTGGCAGCTAGTGGGAAACATTCACGTTTCACCATGTTGGCAACAAAATAATCACTAATTTATGTAATTACCTACTCTAATATAACTAAAGAATTAGTAATGTAATTTTATATTTTTAATATTAATTAAATAATTTTATTCTTTTAAAAATATAAGAAGTTAATGTTATCTCATTACTTCTCAATTGACATACTTAAAATCACATTATTGTAATATATGAAGTATTATTGAAAAAGGTTTTTATATATATTATAAATTCTCTTTCTAGTGGATTATGGTGTGGTTATAATATATTATGTTTGTTAAATATAAATATATTTAATTATATGTTGGAGTTAATTTGTATATGAGTTGAGGTATCTTAAATAATTTTTTTGTAATTTTTGCGCTGATAAAAAAAGATTAAAGTATTACAAAATTTCAAAAACATTAAATTACATTTAAAAGGATTGAAAGACTTATTTGAAACATAAATAATCTAATTACAATACATAGAAAGAAATGAATTAAATAAAATCTATATAATGTACACTACTAGAAAATCATTTATTAGAAATTAATCTTAGAGATAAAAAAACAATTAGTTGCTATAGTGACCAAATTAAAGACCATTTTGGAGACTAAACAAACTTTTGATTTCTAAATTAGTTTCTATTATTGTTAAATGGTTTCTAAATTTGTATCTAATTAACTACAAAGATTTTTGCTACCAAATTTAAAATCTAATTGGTAGTTAAAACCTTTGTTGCTAATTAGATACCAATTTAGAAACCATTCAACAACAATAGAAACTAATTTACAAACCAAAAATTTTTTTAATCTCCAAAATGGTCTCTAATTTGGTTACTATAACAACTAATTATTTTTTGTCTCTAAAATTAGTTTTTATTTAATGGTTTTCTTGTAGTGGTAATTGTCATGTTTTATCATGAATTATCATTAAAAACTATATTAGATAATAACACCTGCTCCCATTTTTTTTCTCCTTTTTTTTTCTTATCCATCTTCTTTGTTTCCTTTCTTTTTCCTCTTTCCTCTTTCTCACTTGTTCAAACATACTTTAAAAGGTTCAAAGTATGAAAGGAAAGGAGGCAAATATAGAAGGGGTTTAATGAGGAATTTGAGAATTGTAAGGATCTAGAAAATAACCTTAGAATAGAAGTGGTATATTTTGAATGACACATGAATAATTTATTATTAAAATGAAAAGAATTTATAAATAGAAAATTCATTTTTTCAGGTTTCATTTTAAAATAACCGTCATCCCTCTAAAAGTTTCCTTTTACCTTTCCTCTCCCTTCTCTCTAAGATTCTAACATCCTCGCTCATCATTTTGACAATCGGAGTACGCCATTAGACTCCTGGCAACGAAGACTACAAGAATGCCTGATCAGAATCTCTGATAGAGTAAGTTCATTTTTTGCTCTTCTGTTTGAGTCAAATTTTGAACTTGAAGGTTTGTCTCAATCTAGTTTTTTTGCATGTGACTCTTTTAGTTTCAGGAGTGATAAGTGCCAATGTGTAGTATTTATGATTGAGAAAATTGGACACTTTGGAACTGAATTATTGTTTAATGTTAGAAAATTACCCTAATTTGAGAATTATTGAATCCAATTATATATTTTGAACCAAGAAACAAATGAAGAAATTTAATCCCAATTTTGTGTAGATTTCAGATGGATATGAAGCATTAAGGGAAAGAAAGCAAAGACTTAATTGGATCACAAGAAAGAGTGAAGAAGGAGAATTGAAAAGAAGCATTTAGCTCAAGCTAGAAGATTTAGCTCAGGCTAAAATTGTCCAGATTTGATTAATGGTGCAGTACTGATCCAGCTCAGGTTAAAATCGCTAGCTCAAGTTAAACAATACCGAAATATCTAGCTTAAGCTAAATTGGCTTGCTTGAGCTAAATTTCATTATATAAATTTTGGAACAAAGTGGAAACCCAAGCAGTGGAAGAAAGAAGTGATTTTTAGAGAGAAGTTAGTGAGAGAAGAAGAAGGAGAACTCTATTCTAGGAGAGGAAGTTGCTCAGATCAGCCCTTCTTATGCAATCCAGATCAAGAATGAAGATTGGAGGAGCTGTCATGAGTGGCTAAGTTCTTTCTAACTTGGGATTGAATGTAATCTACTCTGTTCAAATGTATTCTTGATGATATATATAATATTCTCTTTTCTACTTGTTCTTGGTATTTTTGTTTTATGCTTATTGCTTGATTCTATCTTATTAATGGGGTCTTGATTTTGATCCTTAAATTTAACTGAAAAGTACTTTTAAGGATCTAAAATAGACGAAAATACTTGATAACTTGTAATGTTAGGAATGGATTTCAATTTATTAATTGCATTGTAATTCTGTTCATAAAGCTGGATGATTTGTTAAATATCCGAGGAATTAGTGTTTGAGAAGTTATCTTATGAATTTCATCTATGAGGAATCAAGGTGAATGACTTTAAATTAAGCATCAAGAGTAAGTAGTTTTGAGTAGATTATATTGTATTATTCCAAAATACAGATAATTGAGATAAACACAATTCAATCCCAAGTATCTTTCTCTATATTTGAAAGTTAGTTTTGTTACGTCTTGAATCAAACCCTAAACCTTTGAGTTACTTCTTGTGAAATCTTTAATTTGGTTATGAACAAGTTCTCAAAATTATATTCTATACTTAATGAGTTTTATAACAGAAAATCTTAATTAGAATTGTTCCCTGTGGGTTCGACATTCGTACTTTAAGTAGTACTATATTACAGTTGATTCGGTATACTTGCTGAGAGAAATCAATAAGGACTAATCTCTGTTAGCTCAGAGTCGTAATGATATAGTTAGATTGTTGATTAGAACTCTGTGGTGCAGGTTCAACTATTCTTAAGCTTTTGGTAGAATTGGAGCTCTTAGTGAGCATCTGCTCAAGTAAAGGTAAGGAAAGCTAGTTTAAATTGCCAATAGAACCCTAGGCTAGAAGATCTGGAAGTGGGGGTGACGTGGTCACCTGTCTCAAATTTTCTTGCATTTTTTTTTAGTAGATTGGAATTTTTTTGAGATTGAAATGTGAAAGTGTAGATATAATAGATGTTGAAGAATGTATGTGAGTTTGAATTGAATGAATTATTGAATGTATTTGAATAGTTTGTTGAATTAATTCAAATGAAATGTTTGATGAGAATTGGTTGTTTGATTTTAAATGATTTTAGTTTAGAAATCATATATATGTGTATAGATTGACATAATAGCTAATTGTCTTAATGAGAGTGCTTGTATAATGCTGAGCAGGAAATATCAATGTAATGTGTAGCTTTATAAAATTATGAATTAAATGAAATTCTAAGCTTTGGTATGATTTAATTGTGTGATTTTGGATATTGTGAGATGTGGAATATGAATTTTAATCAGAACATAGTATTTTTAGGAAAGAAAATACTATGTTAAGATTGTTTAGGATGTACATTGACTAGGGATTCGTCTAGAAGGAAATGTCATAACTCTTCTGAGATAATGGAATCATATAGATGCAGTTATTCAAGTGGTGAGAGTCGAAGGAGGTTCATATGAATGGGTAAGTTGTTTGAAAGATAACTAACTTGACCTGTTATATGAGTTAACCCTGTCATACTAGAAGAGATGATATTAAGATTATTTATACGCATAACTGTGTGGATTTCACAATGAGATAGTATAGCAGGTGCAGATCTTTGAGTCTAAGTCAATACACGAGTCTTCCAGAAGTAGAATCAAGTGTCTGAGTATGTTGGTCAGTAGAATTTTAACATGAGAAATGTGAATGATAATTTATTATAGGCACTTGATGGTTTGAGAATTTTCATGAGACTTGATGAATTATGTTTGTTAAATTGAAGATGAAATTTTATAGAGTTATTTTATAGCTAGCTTACCCTATTATTTATTGTGTTTTGTTTTCTTTATCTGTGATGATCGTGTTTTTACACGAAAGCAGATGAGATTGCAAGTAATAGAACTCCTCAGTGAGCTACTGAAGGATGAGATGACTTTATTTTGAATGCTTTGTTTTGTTTTTTTTTAAACTGTTATGTATATATTAAAATTTCTATGGAGAGAAATATCTTTTTGAGATATAATTATGAGATAGTTGTATATAGTCATATGTTAATTAATTATTTTTTTTATTTTATTAAATATGGGTAAAAGTAGGAAATATGTTGATATTATCATGTATATTGTGATAAATAAATTTATTTTTATGGATATTGTCCGAAATCATTCTAATTTATTTAAAGAAGTTTTACACTAATGAAGTACAAATATAAATATAAAAAATATCTTATTTTTTGAATCAGGTATGAGAATGATGATGAATTAACACATATATATTAACTTTGTATGTGTCCCATATTTGTCTTAATACATGTCTCATTTTCATACCCATTCTTGATTTAAATTATTAAAATATTTTTAATTTCTTAAATAACATAATAAATTTATACTAATGTTTAGAATTTACATATACATGTGATGATTTTTACTTTTTTTTTGTAATTATTTGAAAATTGTTATTTGATATTATTTTATATTTACAAATATAACTTCTTTATTGATTGATATTTGATATTACAAAACAAAAATTATATCCTCGTAACATTAAATCTTTGATAATATTTGTTGTGATTTTTTATAGGAAAATATTAACTAATATTTTAAAAAATAAAAAAATGGATACAGAAATATTTGTTACTCCGTGGGAATAATGGTGAAACAAAAATTTTATAATATGAGACCAAAAATAAAAAAGTGAAGCTTGCCACGTTGTCATTCCTGCTAAAACCCCGAAGTCAATTATGTGCACATTATTAAAATTATTTAATTACTTTATAATTGATTCTAATTTTATTTTGAAAGTAAAATGTATAGGGTTCCACTTTTTCAAAAAATTTAATGTTATTTTACGAGACAAACTTTTGTGCAAAATTTGGGAACATTATATTTATGTCATTTTTCTATTGTAATCTCGAATGAAGATATGTTAGCGTTGATGACGTCACCATAGTTAAATTAAAATAGTAAGAATCATTGTTTAGTTTAACAATAAGAAGTAAATTTAAAAAAGAAATAAAAAAACTGAAATAAAAAAAATAGAAATTAAAATTAAAAAAATGATTATTTTTTTTATCTATCTTATTTTTTTGAGCTTCGGATACTAACAAAGTGTTATTTTCCTTAAAGGGCCCCAAGTTGATCTCATTTTCACCTGACAGCATTTGATTATTGCAACTCGCCCACCGGATTTTGGTGCTGATGTGTGTGTAGTGTTGTCCATTCAATTATAAAAGCCAACCCCGTTTTCCTTTTACTTTCACTCTTAATATTTTTTTCTTATGATTTAAAGACTATAAATATAATGTATATATTGTGTTATATACATTTAAAATAATTATTGATATGACATAATTTCATATTTTTAGGTCATGACTAAAAAAATAGTAAGAACAACTTACAATTTTAAAACTTTTCAAAACGTAAACTTATATTCCTATAAATATAAGATTAATTAATTTTAAATTAAAAAAATTTAATTTATTAAAATACTTGAAATAAATTTTAAATTTATTTCTTAATTTATTTTTATTAACTTCCCATTTCACCAAGATCTTTCGCGAAAAATATATATGATTTATAGAAAAGGTCAAATCATCCAATGTAAATATGCAAAGTTTAAGAGCTGAAGAAACTTAAAAAAAATATGTGAGGAAACTTGTAATACTTAAAGTTTTATTTAAAGATAAATTTTAAATTAATAAAAGAATATAAAGTTTCCACATAGATGTTATATGTTTACTTTTTATTTATTTAAAATTTTATCTAACTAAAATTTATATTTTTAAAATTTTTAAATCTAAAGAAAATTATAACTATTGTTTTGTTGTTAAATTTAAAATTAGAAATGACAAAATAGAAAAAGTAAGATAGACATATCAAAGTAGAGTTTTGATAAGTGATTCAATCTCTACTAAACATTATTATGGGTTTTACCTCATTTTTCGGTGTTTGGTAAATGAAAGATGTTGTTGATGTAGGGATTGATACTTGGATTATCTGGATTTTTACTGGATTTGTAGATGGGTTAAGCTATGCTACATCTAAGTAAGGGGACTTAATATCTATATTTATTCAATGTATGTGGATTGTGTTAAATGGGTGAAACATAAGGTGTTTTGGATTATTATATGTATATTGAAATGAATATATAATTTTTTTGGAGTAAGTTGAAGTTAGCTAGTGAGAGTTTATTTTCATCATAGAAATGAATATACGTAATGTGGTGACATTGATTTTTGTTAACCATTTGTTAGTGATTGAAAGTCTTGTTGATGTTTTTCAACTTGATATTTGACTTCCTTTAGTGGGACATTTGTGTTTTGTGACATACCAGAGCTTGTCATTTTTGTGCTATAGTTGTTTGTGAGTTTGCAAAGTTTCTTTGGCATGTTGATGAGATTCTTTTGCTTGTTCTATTTGTTTAACTTCTTTGTTTTGCTCTCGTGAGTCATTCATGATGAACATTATTTGTTGCAAAGTGAGAAAATTGCTACCGATTTTTGGTTAAATGGGATTTCTCTTATTTCTTGTCTTGTTCTTATGATATTATGTGGTATGAAGTGTTGATATAAAAACTTGAAGTTTAATGATTTGATTACAAGCTTGAAGATTTGGCATTTGATGCTTCCAACCACAATATGCTAAGTTGATAATGATGCAAGTATTGAAGATGTTGATCTTGTGCCTGATCTTTGGTTTGAGTTGTAACTTTTTTTTAATCATGTTGTAAGTGCTTCCTTAACCTTTATTTGATCATTTGTTAAGTTAGAATTTGTGGTTTTTAGTTATATGTTTTAATAAATTGAATTTTTTTTAATATATTAAAATGGTTTTAGATTTTATGGAAAAGCAAGGAAGGACATTTTAATAGATTAATATGATGATTAATATATTGAAATCACTTAAAACCAAAAGTTTTCATGTTGGCTATGTTTTAATTGATTAAAATGACTTTATAATCGATTAAAATAACTTAATCTCAAGTCTCATTTTGTTGGTTTTGTTTTAATTTGTTAAAATGATGAGTTAATCGATTAATTTTGCGAGTAGGCTAAATTAACAAATTAAACACAGACATATTGAATCTATATATCTCTCTCATTTCAAAACCATTAAACATGAAATCAAAACTATTATTTCTAAAAACATTTTTATTGTGATCTCCTTGGTACATTTTCTTCTCAATTGTACTTGAACTTTTTAGGTGATCATGTTCCCTTTTTTGTAATTACTTTGGTTTTTTTTGTCTTAACTATGATTGTTAAGAGTGTTGTTTTGTGATAGAATTTTACAAGTGGTGGTAGAAGATCTTGTAGGGTTCAAGATCTTATTGTGTGTGTATTGTTTTTCTTATTTCTTGAGGGGTTTTTGTAAAACTTGAAAATATAGTGGTTTGGTCTAATCAAGGTAAGTAGGCAACTTAATGCAGTGTGATAGAGTAAACTAGTATAAATGTTGGTGTATCTTTCTCTTTCTCTCTCTTTCAGTTCACTTTACTTATCATATTCCACATTATACTTGTCATATAGTTTTCATCTTGAAATAGTTTTTAACTAATCTTTAATTATGTACTGAATCTCTCTTTTAGTACATTCTTATAAATCAATTCAATAATCATTTGTCATTCTATTTCAAAAATTGATGATACCTCACTCTTAAACTTGACCCTTAATTTTACTAATTAGTATTATAATTACAAGTCAAAATGAATTAAAATATTATTTAAAAAATTACTTTTAAGATAAAAAGAATTTAAAGTACTTAATCAAAAGAGAGAATGACTAAGATGAGAAAAAATTTAAAAAAACTTCAATTTATAAAAAATAAATATAAAACATTGAGTGAGAAAGAACTAGTTTCCACCCTTATTTTTAAGAAGGATAAGACAAAATAAAGCAAACAAAGTGGCTTTAGAATGTATTTGAGAAGTAAAATATGTAAAAAGAATTCATTTAATATATATTTATATTATATACATATATTTAATTTTTATATGAATATACTAAAAAGAGATAAGTATAGACTATATATGTATCAATTTTTTTAACATATGAGTTTTGGTCTAGTTTGTCATATTTTCTTTTGTATTTTTTTTCTTTTTTTATTTTTTTAATAATATTTTTTTGATGTAATAAAAGATTATTGTTGTTATTTAAGGTGTCAGTCTAGCTGATATGTCAAGTTACATAATGATATCTTACATGAAAGCTTTTATATAAAAAAAAGAAATATGAATAATTTAATTATTTTTTTATTATTGTTTTACTTTCATAAAATTTGATATAAATAATTAAAATTAATAATTTTGAATTTGAATTAAATAAGTAAAAATCACATTTTATGTAAAGTCATTAACAATATATTAGTTAGTGTAAATTATATCTATATAATTTATCAATTACCTATGCATAATAAAGTTATTAAGAAAATAAATGGTGTTACTTTCTTAAATCTGCAATTAACGTTACTAACTAACTACTCCTAGGATCTTCCGAGATCTAAAGGAATTTTGTAAAATAAGAAATGAAATGTGATAACGACCATGCAACCATTGTCAATTAATTAACTTTTCTTATCATTTTAAGTGAATCATCACCGAATAAATGCCGTGGGACATATTTTTCAACAAGGGTTATTAAATATGTGATATCATTTTGATAGGTTTAATATTTTTTTGCGATTACAATGTGTAATTTTAATTATTTATTGAGTTTTTGTTCATTTTTTTTATAATTAAGCTTTTCTATGAATTACTATTTACCTAAATATTCGAAATCCTTTTTCTATTTAAAACCTTCGTAAATTAAACTATTCTAAGTTTTTGTTAAAGTCAGAAATTAAAATATTAAATTTTACATAAGGCTTTACTGGTTTCAATTAAAGTTATGAATACAAGTTTAAAAACTCATAATAAAATTGTTATTAAATGTTGACATTATTTATTATTAGCAAACTTTAAATTTTAATTAAAGCGGTTTTGGACACTTTAACAATTACTAAGAGGGCACAAACTACTTTATTAAGTTTGTATACATTTATTACTGATTAAGTTATAATTCAAGACTTAATTATAATTTTTATATTAATATTTTATTTTCAATTTTCTATTATTTGATTATGTGATCATCTTTTGCATATAAAAAAAATTGGATCACATATTCCAGCGAATAATTAATAAGATTTGCATAAATAGTCGATTAAAAATGCAAATTTATGATATTATAAAATTATCACGGTCAAAGAAGATGTGATAATTATTTTTTTTTTAAAAAGTGACAAAAATGATAATGGTTATAGTTGAACTATCATGTGAAGTAAGAATAACCATTTTAACTAAATCATCATTAAAGATTAAAGATCAACGTCTTTTTTATAATTTTCTTTTTCGTATAAAATGTTTTATATTTTTTGTGAGAATTTTTTTTTTAATTATGTGAATATTTATCGTTGTAAACTCAACCACCACCACCTTAGTTGTTGACCATGTCACCTCTCATGAGTGATGTTCTTGTTTCCTGTCGTGAACCCCGCCACCTATTGTGTTATTCTCGACCCTAACGTGTCGTGCACAACTCCTGTCACCTCTTGTGTGAAATCCTAAACGTCACTCTCTTTGTTAGCACCCAAATAAGAACTAACTAAGTAAGTTTATTTACATTTCATATATTTTAGTTAATTTTGATTCATTCGATTTTGTGTTGATCTTTATGTCCATATTTGATTGTGGATATTTCGTGTCATCTCTTTCATTTTGTGTCACCTGAAGACCAAAGCAAAATGTTATCGAAATTTCCTGAAATATAAATGATGGTGATTAAAGTTTATGTACTACTAAACTATAATAAAGTGAATCTTCTTGAATGAGATAAGTGTCAAAATAAGGGGAAGCTAGGTTCAAGAGGGAGTGAAATGGACTTAGAAGACTTTCGCAAATGTTTGTTTATTTCAAAACAGAGACAAATTTTAATAGATTGTTTCACACAAAAAAAATTAAATATTTCAATGCACTGTTACAAAAATTAAATATGTTTTAACTAGAAACAATTGATTCGAAATTTCAATGCACTGTTACAAAAATTAAATATGTTTTAACTAGAAACAATTGATTAGAAATTTCTAAAAGATTTTCAACACTCCGAGCAAAGACATAAATTCAAAAATCAAAAATACAGTTAAAAAGAACTTTTAACTATTAATATTGAAAACACACACACACAATATTGTAGAGATGAAATCAACCGATTCTTTTACAAAAACAACCGATTAAACATATTATATCAGATTGTTATGCAGAAAATTTGAAAAAGTAGTGAGTAAAGAGACAAAAACCTTTTCAAAAAATAGTTAAAAACTAGTTGTTAAAACATTTTAACTAGTTAAAATAAACTTGTTCTTGGATTCATCATCTAAAGAAAAAGATAAACCACATACACAAGACAAACATAAAAATAAGACTACCTGGACAAACAAGGCAACAAGACATCTTCCACAAGTCTTCATCAAACACATAGGTTGAACCTTTGAGATGTCCAACAATAAGGTCATATCTTTGATTAAAAAAACAAGATTTGCGTGCATCGTACAAAATATAATTCCAATAACTTACATACAAAATATAGATATAGATCAAAGTTAAATTAATTCAGCACGTATAAGTGATGGTTATGAGAGACAACTAGAACAATTTATCCAGTTTGCATAATGTAATGCTGATAGTAGACACAACAAATTAAGGATGATATGTCATTGTTCACTGTTTGAATGGTAGGAAATTGCATGTTTTGGAAATTAGAGAACATCTTTTGTGTGATGGATTTTTTAGAAATTATACAACATGAATGTGACATGGTGAGCTATACTTACCAAGTGTGTGCCAAATATAGGACGTGATTCGTCATGTTGGAGTAGAGTCCATTGCCAAAGCGCTTGTGTATATAAATATGTCAATTGATGATAATTCATTATATGTTGGTTCAACTAACTTCACCTGACTATCAACAACATTAAGGTTGATGAATTTGAAAGCAATGAATGGATGGACCAATAAAAGCTTAACAGAGTTGCTTCAGTTATTGAAGGAAATGCTTCAATAAGAAAATACACTACCTAATTGAAATTATGAGGTAAAAAATATATATTTTGTCTGATGAGTATGGAATATAAAAAGATACATTCACGCCTTAATGATTGTATTTTCTATGGAAAAGAGTTTAAAGAGTTAAGATGTCTCAAGTGTGGATTGTCACGTTATAAGGTTAAAGATGGTCAACAAGAGAATAATGATGACATTACAAAGGACGGTCTTTCTCTAAAGGTAGTTTGATATTTTTCAATAATTCCAAGGGTTAAGTGTATGTTTGTGAATCCAAATGATGTTAAAAACCTCAAATGAAATGCAAATGATACGAAATGTGTTGGACTCCTTCCTCATTTAGCTAATTTTTTGCAATGGAAGAACATCGATAAAGAATTTCCTAAATTTGGAAATAAATCAAGAAATTTAAAACTTGGACTGACTACTAGTGGAATGAATCCTTTTAAAAATCTGAGTATCAATCATAATTCGTTACATGTGTTTTGCTTGTGATTTATAACTTAGCTCTAGGTTTGTGTTTGAAATGCAAATAAATGATGTTATTTATGATCATCTCTAGTTCAAAACAACCAGAAAATGACATAGATGTTTGTCTTAGTCCATTAATTGAAGATTTAAAGTTATTGTATTGTGGGGGTTGAAGTGTTATCTGTTTTGTGAAGAAAACACATCATATGAGTAGTTGAAACATGAAAGAAAGACAATATATCTTTGATATTGTAAATTTTTAAATCAATGTCACATGTATTGTAAATTGAAAAAAACCTTTAGTGGACACCATTAAAAAATTCATGGTATTGTATTATAACAATAAAACAACAATTTTATTATTGTGTTTATTTTTGTATTTTATTTCATCTTTATAACTTCTTCTATAAATATCTAGTTTATCTCTATAATTATACTCTTTATGCAACTTATACTTCTAATTACATTCTTTAAATAATCCACTTTTATTATTTAATTTGTATAAATATTTTTTTAAATACGGACTCCGAGTTCTTATAAACTTTTTAACTTAAAAAATCTCGTAGTAGTATGTAGGTATTTTTACAAGAAGTTAATTTTGATAAAACTAAACTTAAATGATTAAATATAATTAGAATGTGCTTAAATATTTGGCACGTTGAGTTGTGTGGATCAAAACCCAATCACGAAGAGGAAAATAAAAGTTAAAACATCTTATTAAAGTATTGAGAAGGAGGGGCGGTGCGGTGCGTTTTAGGAAATAATAATAGGGTCCACAAGGATCACATCGCACCCATTGAAAGGTTGACTCTAATAACCGGCCATAGCCGGTGACCTTCATGCACCGACACCATTTCCCGGTTTCCCACACCACTCTATTTTCCGTTTTAAAACGCGTGCACGTTCCCGCACTCTTCTTCTCTGCTATCTCTCTCTCGAGAACTGAGAGCTTTCTCCTCGAGAAATGTTTGAATTTGTTACAAAACATCAACACAAACAAGAGTGACAACGTTACTAATCCCAAGGATCCTTTTGTCTGCCATCATTTTTGCGTGTGGTTAGTCCAGTTCTAACGTGTTTAACTGTTCCATCTTCTTCTTTATTGTTACTGTTACAGTTTATAAGTTTGTATTCTCTCTCTCTCTTCTCTTTATTTTCTCCCGTGAAATACCTTTTTTTTGTTTCTCATTGTTTCTCATTCTGCCATCTTTGTTTTTATTCTCAGAGAAACGTCAAGAACAATGTTTTTGGGTACGGTTACAATTGTCTTTTTTTTCTGCAAATAATATTCGAAACCGAACTCACCCTTCTCCTTATGTATTCAATCTTCTGTTTGTTTTCGGTTTTTCATTTTTTTTCCTTCTGCTTATTAAATAGTGAGTGTGATGTAACTTCTGTTTCTTTCCTTTGTTTTGTTTTGAATGCTTTTTTTAGTGAAATTTAAGGAAATGTAGTAGTTGAATGAATAAGCTTTCACTGGTAAATCCTAATTTTACTTGATGAGTTGGGTTGGTCAAAGTTAATAGTTAAAAAAAAGACAAGATTTTTAGACTGATCAGTGACAGTTGTTATATGGGGTCTTGAAATTATTGGAATATAGCCAGCTAGCATATTTGATGTTGGTGATGAAGGAAATTTTTTCACCCTCTACTTCTAGGTCTCTGATAGTGCTTGGTTTATCGCAAATCGATTGAAAGATTCTTTTATTTGTTTATTTTTATTTTCTGTTCTAACATGGTGGCCGCATCTTGTTTGGTTGGCTATTCTTCTTTTTTGCTGAGAATATTTCCAGTTTACCACCATGTCGCTGTCACTCCATTCTAATTCGACTTGGTACCACAAAGAAGTGTTTCTTGTTTTTTATTTTGTCTGAGAAGACGCATTTCTTGCTCCTAGATAGAATATAAAATAAAGGAGCCATGGCACCATGTTTGTTCAATTTTAGAAACCTACTTCAATTTCACTAGTGTGGACAAGATCCAAATGAATGCAGAATTGCTTATCAAAGATTTCGGATTAATGCATCTGTGCCTATTGAATTTTTTTTTTATGTTTGTATTTATTTTGTTTTTTCTGTATGCTCTCATTTTGATTTCTACCGCTGCATACGCCTGTAGAGTCGTTGTTATTAGTTGCTTTCTAAACGAGGTCTTGGTTTATTTTATGCATAAATTTTGTGGCCTGAAATTCAACTTGGTTCCCCTTCAATTATTGCAATTTGTGTGCTTTTTGAATGAATTTTCTGCAGTTGTCATATTTCTGGGTTTTCTATTTCGGGCTTGTGCATTCACATAGACTGTATGTTTGCTTTTTTGGTGCTTATTGTGATGAATGCTTCAA
Organism: Phaseolus lunatus; assembly: GCA_013389735.1. NCBI lineage: Eukaryota > Viridiplantae > Streptophyta > Magnoliopsida > Fabales > Fabaceae > Phaseolus > Phaseolus lunatus. The sequence continues at coordinate 34,748,590 of CM023857.1, read as the reverse complement.
ATGCCTTCACCTCGCCTCTTTTACCGATAGTCTTTCTTGGTTTCCCTTTATGATTATTGAATATTATTCTGTAAAAAATTTAGTCATTTATTTTATCTGTACTTTTGCAGGTAGATACTAGCTGTTTTAATCTCCTGGGAAAAGAGAGAGGTTCTGAACGCACTTCTGTGGTGGTGGAACTAGCGCTTAACGAGATTGCTAAGGTTAGTTACTGCTATCATTTCCCCCTGTCACAGCATCTTCCTTTGATTGATAGTTGAAGGAATTTGAAAGCATGAAAGAAATTGAGAAGAGAAAAGCTTCAAGAAATAGTCAGACAAAGGGTCCAAGAAAAACCGAAAGGAGAGAGAATAAATTGCATCAAGATAATTCTTCCAAAACAATGAATGAAAAAGGAATTGAATCTAAGACACTCCATAATAGTAGACCAACTGCAGATAATACTATAAGTGATTCCAACACGGCCTCAGAGAATTCAGAAACTTATGAAAATGTGGATATACATTACCTAGACGATGTCAACAGGTCTGAGGAGGCACTTGCCGAGATGAAAGTTAATGAAATGGTTGCTAATGAAAACAAGAATGAAGTGGCTGATGATCATTCCACTGATTTGGAGAAAGAGCAAAAGGAAGGGAATGAAGAAGTATCAGATGCTGAGACAGTAAAGGATTCAGTATCTTCCCAAGGTGATTCTTTCACAAATGAGGATGAGAGAACAGAAATGGCTTCAAAAGATCCAAAAAGTAAGGTTAGAGTGAATCCTCCAGAAAACAACCATAGCTCAAAGGAGAGATATGATAAAAAAGCAAATAAATTGCAATCAAAGGTATCACATAGCAATCAAAAGAAACCTGTAAACTCAAATCAAGGGCCCTCCAAAGTGGCAAACAAAAGTACTTCTTCCTCAACCAATTCTAAGACTGTGAAAGTTCCTGGAAATGTTTCGTCAGATTCTTCTGAAGGTGTTGATGAAAAACCTGTTCAAGCGATCAAGGAACTTGTTGATATTGTGGATGGACCCCCGAATGGTGTTCAGAGCATAGGAAGTGAATATGAAAGTCATGAAACAGGAAATGGTGAACATGAGGATGGGGCAGCTGTGGAATTAAAAATTGAAGAAATGGAATTGCGAATTGAAAAGCTCGAAGAGGAACTTAGAGAAGTTGCTGCTCTCGAGGTGTCACTTTATTCTATTGTACCAGAGCATGGAAGCTCAGGACACAAGGTGCACACACCAGCTCGGCGCCTTTCTAGGCTCTATATACATGCTTGTAAGCATTGGACCCAAAAAAGGCGAGCCACAATTGCCAAGAATACTGTTTCTGGCCTCATTTTGGTTGCTAAGTCTTGTGGTAATGATGTTTCAAGGTATGCTTGTTTTATTGTTAAAATTCTCTTGTTTACTAATTTGAACATGGACAATAAATATTTTCTTCTTGGTTTGTGTTTTAGATTAACTTTCTGGCTGTCAAATACCGTTGTGCTTAGAGAGATAATTTCACAAACTTTTGGGAATTCATGTCAAGCTAGTCCCCTTAAAAGGTTGGCCGAGTCAAATGGGGCTGGCAAGAGAAATGATGGGAAGTACATTGCACTGCAACGGAAAAGTAGCTCCAATGGTAAACCAGGAAGTGGTTTGATGCCTCTCGTTGAAGATTGGCAAGAGACAGGAACCTTTACCTTTGCCTTAGAAAGAGTAGAATCATGGATCTTTTCTCGGATAGTGGAGTCAGTGTGGTGGCAGGTAGATGCTGTCTCCTGTGTTAGATAATTGATGCATTTCACTGATATAAGAAAATAATCATTCTTACATATTATCCAGTACCGTGGTTTAATATATCTACTAGTTTAATTCCAAATAGGAATTAATCATTATCAATACTATTATTTAATATGTTCTATAGTCGATTTATCGTTAGTAAATTTGAAAATTCACATACTCTTAAGAACTATTGACTCAGTAGATCTCTAGTATCATTCTTCGAAGCATTTTTATAACTCGAGAAGCATGCTATGTTTTCAGGCTTTGACTCCTTATATGCAGTCTTCAGTTGGGGACTCTTCAAATAAACCTACTGGGAAGTTGATGGGACCTGCTCTGGGTGATCACAATCAAGGAAATTTTTCCATCAATATTTGGAGAAATGCTTTCCAAGATGCCTTTCAACGACTCTGTCCTGTTCGAGCAGGAGGACATGGGTGTGGTTGTTTGCCCGTATTGGCTAGAATGGTGTGCTTTTTACTATCAATGATAACCTTCAATTCTTGATTGTTTATAATCTCCCTTTCTTTTGGTCAGGATTAAGTAGATTTAAATTCTTTCACCAGGTAATGGAACAATGCATAGCTAGACTAGATATTGCTATGTTCAATGCTATTCTTCGGGAGTCGGCCCTTGAGATACCAACTGATCCTATATCAGACCCTATTGTGGATTCAAAGGTTTTGCCAATTCCAGCTGGGGATTTAAGTTTTGGGTCTGGTGCACAGCTAAAAAATTCTGTACGTATATTTCCCTTTTTGGTACTGCTTGGCTTTCGCACCTTGTCTTAAAGTTAAATTTGAATATTTGAAAATCTGGCAGCTTTCATCTTCAATAGCCTGTCAGTTTCTTTGAGGGACAGTTTTTTTGAAAAAAATTGCTGGTATAATTAAGAAAACCAACTCTGCTTAGCGTGTTTAGTTTATATAACTTGGCTAACCTGCTTGTGTTGAAACTAAAGCTTGTAAACACATTAAAAAAAAAAAACTAAAGCTTGTAATGTATAAGAAAAATGGTTTCTGATGTGTACAGTGTACTGTTTCGGTTTACCAGTTCATCTGATTTGAGTAGCATTAATAGATTACTTCGTATATTTTTTTCTTTGAAGATAAAATCATGGTGACTGTTCATGATATATCTGGAATATTGAGCCCCCTTTATATTAATACGTGATCTTAAAAACTCATCTGCCTAGATGATATCATGTTGTGTATGCTTTTGTGATTTTATACTCGGGACTTTTCAGATTCCTTGAGCTATTATTGATCTTGTTCCTGTGGTAATGTCCAAAGCCATTAAAAGTGGTGTAATTGAAAAGAATGATAGTATGATTATGGCCGATCAAAATTTGGGTTTATATTGCATAGTTGGCATGAATCATGTGACTATTACGAAGTATTAAGGATTCATAATATATAGGAAGTTTAGTTTATGTGTTTATGCTTATGGAAGAGCTACTTGAACTGCAGGTTGGCAATTGGTCTAGATGGCTTACTGACATGTTTGGCATGGATGTGGAAGATTGTCTACAAGAAGATCAGGAGAACAGTGAGAAAGATGAAAAGCAGGGTGGGGATGGTGAACCTAAATCTTTTGTTCTCCTAAACGACTTGAGTGACCTTCTGATGCTACCTAAAGACATGCTTATAGATAGAAAAATCAGACAGGAGGTTAGTTTCTGAATTACGTACCACTTTCTTTTGCTGCATATCAGTTTCACATTTTATTGGTTTGTCATTGTCTTCATTCCCTATATTTTCTTGTTGTGCTTATAGGTGTGTCCATCCATCAGTCTTTCATTGGTTATTCGGGTTCTCTGCAACTTCACTCCGGATGAGTTCTGTCCAGACTTTGTTCCAGGAACTGTCTTGGAGGCCCTGAACGCAGAGGTATACCATACCATACATCACTTTCATTTTTAAGCTGTTTATGAGGATACATCAATTTGTTGCTAGATTTACCAACTTAAACGAATTTAGGTGTTGGTCTAAGAGAATTGAAGGACGTTAAATTTTGTAATTTCACTTCAATAACATTAGGAAGGAAATAACAAATTAATTATTTATATTAGATTGATACTACCTTTAATGCAATGTAATTTCATGCAGCATATATTTTGTAACATTTTGCTCTATAGTGTAGTATTTTTGCAAACTAATTTATTGAATTTTGTATACTTCATCTTCAGACTATTATAGAGCGAAGATTGTCATCAGAACCTGTAAGAAGCTTCCCCTATGTGGCAGCTCCTGTTGTGTACATGCCTCCCTCCTCTGCTAATGTGGCAGAGAAAGTTGCAGAGGTTGGAGGAAAGTCCCACTTGGGAAGAAATGTATCAGCTGTTCAGAGGATAGGATACACAAGTGATGAAGAGCTAGATGAACTTGATTCCCCTCTTAAATCCATCATTGACAAGCTTCCTTCATCTCCATCAGTCACTCATACTGGAAAAGGTAATCACAAAGAACAAGGGGATCACCCCACCACAAATGCTAGATACCAACTCCTACGTGAAGTTTGGTCCATGTGAGCCTTGTAAGTTCACATGTGTGGATACCTACCAAGGGAAAAATTAATATCTTGGATATTTAGCAGGAATAGAAAGATTTAGATACTTTGAGGATGCTCATCAACAGCAGAGTTTAAGCCTGCACTTTTATTTTTTGTATATAAAAAGCAAGTCATAATAGTGTAGCATTAAAGAATTTCATCTGCTCAGTGTTACATCTGTCTGTTTTATTATTACCATGCAAGATACATTTGTTATAGAAAATTTTAATTTTTATTTATTTTTATAATGAGTATACAAAATTGTACAATTTCCTAAGTTTTATGTGATAGAATGGGAGATTAGTTGTTTATTTCATAACTCAAGCTCTTTTTGTGGTAAAGGCATCGGATTGATGGGTTGTATTTCCAGTATCTTTTAAACAACTTTTCCATGTTAGTTTTTGCAACTTAAATGCTCTTCATAAAACCTTTATTATGTATTACAAATAGCACACTTGAACTTGTATTTGGAAATTAATCGAAAGTAGAAAAAGTTATGTTTTAGTTAAAAATTTTAGAGTTTATTTATGTATTGCTATAGAAGGTACTTGGTAAAATTAATGGTTGAAAATTAGTTCACATAAAATTATAGAAAAAAGATCAAATCTTTTATTAAAAACTAAAAATAACAGTAAGTAGTGTGAAATAAATTTATAAGTTAGTCCAATAAAATAATTGAAATAAATTTTCAAATTTATTCTTAAGGTTTTAGTTCTAACTATTGCCTTTTGATTTTTTGAAAACAAACTTGTATTCTTAGATTGAGCAACACACGATGCTTTGGGCCAAATCTAGTGTAAAATGAGCCCAATTGAAGTCACGGAACTTCATGAACCAAGAGTAATCTAAGTTTTTTAAATTATTCTTTTATTTTTTCATTTTAGTTCATACATATATATATTTTTTAATTATTAATATTTAGTTTCTATAATTTCCTAATGATTGTATAAATTGAATCACTCACCCCAAAATCTCTTCTAAATAATTAGTAAAGATGTGATCTACTATTAATTTGTATAAATTAGAAGCGGAAAAATGTATAAAAAATAAAAACAACAAATGAGTTATTGCTACATCTTGTACATTTTATTTATTTATTTCGGTTCATGTGTTTATATATTTTTATAAATAAATTAATGATGTATCGCACTTACATTATCTTTATACTAATTACTACTGGATGAAATTTTGAGATAAAACACTCAATTTCAACAATTTTGAAACTATAAAGATTAAATGTGAGTAACTAAATATAGAAATTAAAATTTCGAATAGACTAAAATAAAATATAGAAACATTTTCTTTTAAGTGGTGGTTTAACACGGCTAGAAAACTAAGAATAGGATAAACACACGCACAAATCATGCATAAGGACAAATATAGAAGATTTGAATGGAGGCCGAAATAAAAAAAAGTAACTCAAATACATATCTCTTAAATTATCACAAATATTCTAAAATAATTAATGAGTACATAAGAGTGACAAAACACTTTAGTTCCGAACTTGATAACTGGAAGATTTTCATTATATATTTTCTTTTATCCTATTAAAAGGTGAAATTTAAATATAATTTAATTTTATAAAACTGACTGATAAAATAAAATTTAGATTCACTTATATATATTATGAGAGGTCATTATTTTTAGTTAATGTGGAATCTCCAATACACCTCTTCATGAAACCAACCAATGCGTGAAATTATATATTTATGAATAGTCCAATAATAATCCGATAGTAAGTGACACAATAAGTTCAACAGAAACACTTATTAGGATAAATTCTAAAATACTATATTAAGAAGTAGACTTCAAACCTAACTCAACCTTATACAACCAATTTATAAAGTGAAGTTTACATCTACTTATATACTATGTAGTCTATATGTGATCTTCAAGATACCCGTTGTATTTTATTGTCGTCATCCTAATCATTATATATTCTAATTTTCATGATTTTGTTCTTTATATATTACATTTGATCATCATATCATTGTTTAAAGTTCTTTGATTATTCAATATCAATGAATTGTCTTGAATTGGAAATTTGAATTAAGTAAATTAGATGATTGAAATGATATATGTATAGGTAGGTTACGGAATTGTCAACAAATAAAATCCAATATGAACACCTTCTCTATTTATTTTGCCATATTTTACACTACACTTTTATCACTATATTATGCAAACCATTATGATCCACTATAAAGAGCATTTAATCAAGATAATGAAATTTCTATAAACTTTTCAGTTCCGAGGAAATACAACATTCTATTCATAAGTGTAACTATATAGATAGATACACTTTCCAAAAATGTCCAACAGTTGACTTATCATAAATAAACAAATTGAAATTTTGTAGTACACAATTTTAACTCAAATTTATATAAAAACTAATTCAAATTTAATTAAAATATAAAAAATATTTATTATTATTTAATAACAAATTATGTTATAAAAAAATTATTTAATTTTTAAGCATACTAAATGTACAATTTCCATCTCAAATTATAACTAAAATGAGAGGAATTGTAATTTGGCGGGCCATGAATTTTTACGACTTATTTTTAATATCTCTTCAAACAAAGAAAAAAAGCACTGGATATCCCTCACAAATCTCTCTTTTGAATCACCCAAAATAAATTCAGTGTAAGTGTGAAAGTCGATGGAAACTTATCTTAATTGGTTACTTTCATATTTTTTACCTTAAATGTGAGATTAACCCTAAAGTAGTCATATATTAACATAAACCTGAATAAGGAATTATTTCCCAAAGAACGACAATAATAATTTTATTTCTAACACTATTAATTCAATATTTGGTTTTCTATTGATCATACAAAATTTCCAAAGGAAAGAAAATTGTACACGCTTCATTCAAAGAACCAACTTAAGTAAAATGGCCAAGACCAAAGAAATCCTAATACAGCAAGAAATTAAGCTCTAGCTTATATCTTACCATAAATGGGAAGCAAAATTCCACTAAATAACGAAAACTTGTTTGAATTTTTTTTTTAATAGTTTGAAAATAAAATATTAAACATGATACACACGCTTGGAGAATCACAGGATCACCAGGTGTTCACTCTTCCAGGATTACTACTAAATGCATATGTTAAGATTAAAACCAAAAGGTGTAGTTTTCAAACCAAACATAAAAGAACATGCAATGCATGCAAGCTCTTACCATATCTTGCACTAGTGTAGTGCGCTATTAAAGTTTAACTTCAACAAATGGACAACAAATTGTTTGACAGAGAAACCTGTTCAACATTGAAATTTAGTTATAATACTCCAATCACAGTCTCAATTCTGAACTTGTCCACTAACATACTCAACTTCAACTTGGTCTAGGCCTCTTGATGAATTTCTTATAAGCATTGAACCTTTCCCTGGCTGTGCTTCTCTGACCAGAATTTCTTGTAGTGTCATTTTCTCTTTGTAAGGGCACATTTGTAGTGGAGCTATTTCCTTCTAATGAGGCCAATGCCACAAAATTTGCCTGTTCTTCTGTGTTTCTTGACATCAACGGCATTTGAAGTTCTTCCACCCCCACCCTGTTCAAATTGCCTTCACTACTACCATATAACATTGTTGAAGAGCCTTGGCCAGTAATGTTCTGAAACACTTCAAAATGCTGCATATCTTCCACAGGGACAGTGACTTTTGACTGATATACCATTTTTTCATGATCAGTTTGCCCAACCAAAATGGCATCAACATTATAAGACCTGATACTGAAATTAGTAATGGCGTTGAGCCCTTTCAACCTTATGCTCGCAACATCATAAGCCCTAGCTGCTTCCTCTTCTGTGTCTGTTTATATAATTGAAAACTCAGAAACTGATCAATGCTTTAAACAGTTTAGATGTTAATAATACTTTAAAAAAATACTATATAGAATACGTCTATGAAACATATAAAAGACTTCACCGAATAATCCAAGGAAGATGCGATCGTCGTTGCCTTTATCCAAATCTGCTTGCCATTTCCCACTAGAGAAATCTCTGATTAAAATAAGTAGAAGCGAGTGAAAGAGATGAATATATATAGCTAGAAATTAAAAGACAACTAGCTATATTTTTTAGTATACCTGGAGACTCCACGGTACATGGACATGGACTTCATAAAACTGAAACTTAACCTATATACAGGTATACAAAATGATTTGCAGTGATCAATATTCGTTATTTAGTAGGGAAAATGAAAATGATTGAATTGATAACCAAGGAAACTAGGAGTTTAAGTGGTTCACTGAAGAGTTCTTTTCTGATATTACATTCTGACAGAATCCACAACTTCTGTTTTTGACATATCAGTCATAGTCTCCAGTACTGTCTTGTATTGACTTTCCTGGAACAACAAAAGGTATTGTTGGACAATATATGATGCATAAAAGACAGGTTTAGTCTAAAATAAAATAGCTATGTGCATGGATTCATCTATCACATAGCATGCCAAAGTTTCATATTATAATTATAAGTGCTGCAAAGTTTTATCTTTTTACTTTATTTATTGTTGTTATTATTATATTCGTATATGCATCCATTTTTGGAATGGCAAATAAATCTAATAGAAACGTAGCTTACTGGAAAATTTGTTTTTACACCGGATCCCCCAAGTTTCAGGGCCACCAAGTCATGAGCTCTTGCTGCATTTACCTCATTGTCAAATTTACCTGCACATATATAATAATAAAATTACTCTTTTGTCCCATAAAAAAATGTTTGCTAAGATTAGTGCAAGTATAAAAACACGTTTTCATCAACTTGCACTTTATTAAAATGTTCCCATTCATAAACCATAGTTAAAAATATCAGAGTTGCATTAATCATTGCACTTCCCCTTTTGAAGTCATAATAAAAAGTGATTGAACATGTTGCTTGACTCACCAAGATATACTGCAAGATATAGGTAAACATAATATTAGAATTTTGAACTTATCAAGTGGTGATAGATTCCCCCCCCCCCCCCCCCCCCCCCCAACTTATGTATAATATGGAAATTCTGAATTAATAAAATTACTTATTTCCTCGCTCTTGGTTTCATCATTCTCACGTACTTCAGCTATATAGATCAATTTATCCGCGAATCTGAGTTCACATAAAACCCATATTAGTCAGTTTCATAGTCAAATCCATAAAGAACAGTTTATGCAGACTATAAACGAAGTACTGAATATGTACTTTCGAACTCCTTCATATGGATGAGACTCGTTCCTCTCATGACCCGAAACTGAGGATCCTTCAGAAGTAGCAGCAGTCGGAAACATCTTTTTTTTGGCTTTCTTGTTTATAACAACGAGAAATCCTAAAGAGAACAAAATGAAAACTACTCTCAGTAAAGTAACAATGAATTTGAATACCTGCCAAAACAAAATTGATCTGTTTCTTTAGAAAATAAAGATGAAGCAAAAATTGTAGAAGTTAGGGATTCAAAGAAACGCAGCAAATGAACACTTGAAAATTTGCCATGTGGTTAGGGCATGGATAGTTTTAATATGGTTAAGATTTACTATTATTTTTCTTTCCTCATCTGTACTAAGCAAACAAACTAGGAGACTCTCCCCATCCCTATACTTCAACCAAATCAAATAAGAAAACCCTCTCCTTCTTTTCTCTTTTTTTCCTTCATTAAAATCCCTGTCATTTTATCCTATCCTTTTAAATATAACACAGGATGTTTTTTCTATATCAAGCCCTAAATAAACGTGATATCTCATAGCCAATGAACTTAAATCCAAAGAATATCCAGCTCCATGAGCAGAATTAAATATATTGAAATCCCTTAAATTCTGTTTCAATAAGCATTATCTTTTTGAAGGATTTAAACTATCATCTATGTGTACATGTAAAATCCTCAGGTACTTATGAATTCAACTGCTGATAAAAAATAAAAAATAAAAAATAAAAAAAACACTTATGAATTGAACTTCTAATTTCAGTGTGTGCTCCCTGAACTCTATAAGTTTGTGGCAAATAAAACTTAAGAACTATATATTCATAATCACACTAAAGGAGTTTTCTTTTTTTAAACCAACAGTTTAATGCGGTTACCTTAAGTAATCTTAGGGTTTATTTCCCTAGATTTATTTAGTAAGTATTAGACTCGTTTCCAAACTCTTTATTATTATTTTTTTTTTTGAATTTTTTGTCTTACAAATTATTGTTGTTAATTGTGGAGTGGAGATGACAACTAATAGTACTATCAATATATATTGTCTCATACACTTCATTATATTGTTTTTTTATCTCTATGTATGGTATCGGTAGCTTGCATTCCTCATCTGAAATCTAGAAGTAGCTATTTTTTTAGCTATTGCTAATCTCTTTATCTTTATTTACTAAAAGATATTAACAATATTTAAATTTAAAGAATTAGTTACTAAAGTAAATAAAGACTAAAATTAGACTTTGAAAATGGTATTAGATAAAGTTATTGATTATAGACAATCTGCATTTCTTGAAGGAAGGAGGTTGTTGAACAGTGTGCTGGAAGCTAGTGAGACTCTTGAGAAAGTAAAGAGGAAAAAGAAAAAGTGAGTGTTTTTTAAGGTAGATTGTGAGAAGACTTACGATTTGGTAAGTTGGGAGTTCCTATTTTATATGTTAGGAAGAATGAGTTTATGTAAAAAGTGGATTGAATGGATAAAGAATTGCCTTGAATCTTCTTCGATTTTAGTGCTAATAAATGGTAGTCCAACTACTGAATTCAATCCAAAAAAGAGTATAAGGCAAGGGGATCCTTTAGCACCCTTCCTCTTTCTCATTGTAGCCGAGGGGCTAGCAGGGATGGTTAGACAAGTGGAAGAGAAGAAGTTTTTGGAGTGTGTTGATGTTGGTGTAAGGCGGATAAATGTGAGTATGTTGCAATACATGGATGATGCTCTTTTTCTGTAAAGTTGATACCTAGAGTGTTATGACTTTAAAAACAATCGTGAAGTATTTTGAACTTCCCTCTGAGCTTAAAGTTAACTATTCCAAGAGTAAGGTTGGTGAAGTGGATGTGAGTGCTAATCAGATTATAGTTTTTTCAACAATTCTTAATTGCGAATTATGAATGCACCTTTTACTTATTTGGGGGTGACGGTAGGAGAAAATCATAAGAGGCGTGCGTTCTGGGATGGGGTACTTGGTAAGTTATGGAGCATACTGGGATTATGGAAAGGTAAATTTCTCTTTTTGGCTGGTAGGTTATGTCTCGTCAAATTTGTCCTTACCTCCTTACCGTTATTCTGCATGTCTGTCTTTTGTATGCTAGTTATTGTGATGAAGGAAGTGGAAAGGATACAAAAGAAATTTTTATGGGGTTGAAACTCAGAGAGAAGGAAAATAACCTGGGTGGTGTAGGATAAGGTCTACAAGCCGAAAGATAAAGGAGGTTTAGGGGTTATAGATATAAGAAGGTTTAATTATGCCCTTTTGGGTAAATGGATTTGGAGATTTATGTTTGAAGATAGCGGTTTTTGAAAGGAGGATTTTAATTTCAAAGTATGGTGGTTGGAGAAATTTAAGGTCCTAGATTTGTATTAATAAGGAATCTTCATGGTGAAGGGAGCTTAGGAAAGTTTGAAATTTAGTGGAATATGATAATGATTTCGAGGACAAAGGAAGGTGAGGACAAAGGAAGGTGGGGTGTAGGAGATAGGAAAAAAAATAAATTCTAAGAGAACTAAGAAGGTTGCTAAATCGAAATGTGTAGTGTATTTTGCAGCTCCTAAGCACATTCGTAGAGATAGAACAATGTTTGACACTTTCAAAGACAATTTTACCATTTTAAGTTTGCAAATCGTGAGAAGAGGAAGATTGAAAGGAATAGGGAATGTGAGAATGAAAGATGGACTCATCCAGCTTTTTCAAATGCAAGGTTTGAATCTCAATAATGAGAGTAAATTTGAGAAGAAGACACTTTTTTTAATGAAGTAGTTAAAAAATTTAATTGACGGAAAAATGTTGAAAAAAGTAAATGGAAAGTCAAAGAAGTTTGTATTTCTTCACTCTTGGGAAAACAAAAACCATAATAAAAGTTAGTACAAAGATGGAAAAATCAATGTTTTTTTTTTAATGAATCTAGTTCTGTATAAAGGAGGTGATGAGAAGGAGATAAATGAGTTCAATCAAAAACAAGAGGATGTCTTCTAAAGTAATACAATTGAGATTGAATTACAAATCTTTTAATCAGTTTTAAAATAGTGAAATACTTTTGGGACAAATATTATATGAAAAGTACGTAAGAAGAGTCAAATCACGTATATTCCATCTAGGATCTCTTGGGTGTGTGAATGATTATGTTTTTGTGAGTTTATCCAACAGAATAATTGAGTTCCTTAGGTACACATCAAATATTTAACAGCCTCTTAGCTAGCTAGGTGCTAACCCTGGACAATAATTAAACCTGTGCTAAAGAAAATCAAGATTTTAGCATCTTAGTTTGATCTATGAGTAAACAATTTGAAACAGGGGTAAAATGATTACATGCATTGAAAATTTTCAAAATGATTTTGCACCTACTTAACTGTTCTTACCAATGCATGTAAAGTCTCAGAAACTCTAAGAAGAATTTTCATCCAGGATCTGATTCGGTTGATGTACTCTGATTGTTTGCTAAGATCGGAAAAGCTGCGCCAAAAAAGATAATATTAATAACAGTTGCTGTTCTTATTTTGTAAATTGTAGAAAGTTATGGATTGAGATCTACATGTAGAACAGAAACCAAATCAGTACTTTTACCTCAGAAGAGAAAAGAAGAGTACGATTGTATCTATCTCTATTTCTCTTTGCCACCTTTTATTGAGATTTTCTGTGTGTTCATCATTTTCTTGTTTTGAGAAGTACAATGTTCCGACAAAATACAAGGATCAGTGTGTGTTTGATATCCTTTCTAAACCTCAATTCTCACTTTCCAAAGGATTTCCAACGTGTCTCTATGTCTCGAGGTTCATTATTATCATAAGTGAACGCTCACTCTAACGTAGCCAGAGCAGTTTCCTTTTTGTTGTTTTCTGCTTTTGAAACATGCACCAATATGCATGATTGACAATATTAATTTTTTATACAACTATTTACAACTTTCAACTAATATTATTTTAATATTTTTATCATTTAACTATAAATTTATTATTTATTATATATTTATTTCTAAACTCATTATTTTTTTAATAATAAATTTATTATTTATTATATATATTTATATATAGTCATCTATTAGCTTTGATTTTACTTGTAACATGGTTAGAAATTTGTAAAATATTTTCTTTAATTAATTAATTTATTATTGATAAAAAAAATTACATCATGGTACACAACTCTAATAATTATCAAATTATTATTTTTTTTCCAATATCATTGTCACTCAAATGCTGCTATCATTGTTAAAATATTGTGTAAATTAATATAATGATTATTTTAAAAGTCTATATTACCTTTTTTAACCATATTTAGAGGTTTTTTTTTTTATAATTTTATCTTTTTATTAAAAATATATGTCTCTTTTTTTAATTTTTTTTTATCAATTTAATAAAATTTTACTTCTTAATTATTAAATAAATAAAATTTTTAAAAATTATCAAAATAGATAAATCCTATCTATATAACATTTATTATGAAAAAATCCAACAAAAGTGACACACAACTTTAATCTATTTAAACTAAAATCATGTCACTACCCGAATAACTCATTTTATTAATTTTTAAAACTTTTACTTATTTTAATAATTAAAATATAAAATTATACCAAATTAGTAAAAATCTATTTTTTTTTAAGAACCTTTGTTGTAAATTTTTATTAAAGGTACAAGCACACATATTTTCATAATTAAAGAGAAAAAATGATTTTTGATATTTTTGTTTACAAGTATAAAAACCATTTTACAAATTAAAACAGTTAAAATTATTGGGTCCACATAGGTTGTGCACTTAGTGGACCAGCTCAACCTAACTCATTTATCTCAATAAGGTTAAAATATACTACAAGAAAATTATTAATTAGAAAAAAATTTTAGAGACAAAAAATAATTAGTTATTATAGTGACTAAATTAGAGACGATTTTGAAGATTAAAAAAATTTCTAGTTTCTAAATTAGTTTCTATTATTGTTAAATGGTTTTTAAATTGGTATCTAATTAGCTATCAAAGTTTTAACTACCAATTTTTTAGATTCTAAATTTGGTAGCAAAAATTTTAGTAGCTAATTAGATACTAATTTAGAAACCATTTAACAATAATAGTAACTAATTCAGAAACCAACAATTTTTTTTAGTCTCTAAAATGGTCTCTAATTTAATTACTATAATAACTAATTATTTTTTATTTTTAAAATTAGTTTATAATCAATGATTATTGTGATATATATTAACGTATTTTCCTTTAATATAAAAATTGAAAGCAAATTCCAATTTACTATAATAATCATGACATAAAAAATATTACATTAATATACACATAATTATCATAAAATATCTTAATTTATAAAACAATATCTGATAACTCTAAATATCATATTAACATGCATATCAAACATAATACTAAATAATAATTTTAAATAACATCTAATAAAATGTAAATAATTTTAAAAATGAATCCAATATATTTCTTCTATAACTTAAATTTCAAATAAATATAATCCAAAATCATCTTAAACTAAAATTACAATTCGAATTCATAGAATTATAAATTATTATCCAACATCAATTCATTAATGTTACTAGCACTTTTATAACATTGGCATTACAAAAAAATCATTAAGTAGCAACTAAATTTAAATACCAAAAATAATTACACTAAATTGATTAAATTAAATACTATTTTAAAGATTAAAAAAATTATTGGTATCTGAAGTGGTTTTTATTATTAGTAAAAATTTATAAAATGATTTCTAAATTAGTATCTAAATTAGCCACCAAAATCTTAGCTACTAATATTTTATTTTAAATTCTAAAGTAGTTTCTAAAAAACTAATAGAAACTAATTTAAAATATAAGTAATAAGTAGCTAAAACTCTAATAGTTAAATACCAATTTAAAAACTATTTTATAAATTTTTATTAATAATAGAAACTACTTTAGATATCTATAAATTTTTTAGTTTATAAAATGATCTCTAATTTAGTCAATTAATAACTAATTATTTTAATGTCTAAAATTAATTTCTATTTAATAATTTTCTTGTAGTGTATACTTAAAGTCATGAACAGAAAATACATATTTATCTCCTAAAATATATTTTTTTATCCTCATGTACAATAAAAATATTAACTAATAACAATGAAAAATTAAGTAATAAATGATTAAATTAATTTTATGTAGTAATAATAATATTGAGAAAAGAACTCCATAATTAATAGATTTTGATTTTGATAGAAAACAAATGAAGAAAAAAGAAGAGCTAGAAAAGAGAAGGGGAAACATGTGGATTACATATAGTTCCCTCACTCCACTTTTTTTAATTATGCTGAATTGAATTAAAAAGCTTTTTTAAATTTTTTTTTCATGAGTTGGTGAAACAAATCGACTCATCATGAGTTTTATTCAAGTGAACTCTTGGTCGAATTTGATTCTAATTCTTACTAAAATTTATAATTTTATTGTCCAACATAATTTAAACTCGTGGTAAATGGAATTAGAAAATTGTTTCGGCTTTTAATCATATTTATTTAGTTTTTGATTTATTTTTAAAAACAGAAACAAATACGCAGAGAAAGTAAAACAAATAATTAAAAAAAGTGGTCCTTTTAAGAAAGAAACTGTCAAATTTGGCATTTTCTTGTTCACTAGTCTTAGCCAGGTTGTCTAAATAAAAATTTAAATGTTGATTATCACAACTCTTATTCATACCATATTAATTACCATATATTCTTGATTACTTTTATAGGTCTTTACTTCTCAGATTTATGATAAATAATTATATTATTATATTTTTATACGTTTAATCATTAACTGTCTTAAAATATATTGAAATTTGCGTTTAAAAATTCAAAATTGAAAACAATAAATTATATGTGATAAAGAATTAAATTGAAGCGTTGAATTAATATTAAAAAAGCAAAAGAAAAATATTAAACACCACTGTTTTTTTAAATCTCCCTGTGTAATTAAGTTTGTCTGCAGGAAAATATTAACTACTGTAGTTATTATTATATATTCAACGTAATACATATTTATAAGTATATGTAGGAAAATATTAACTACTGTAGTTATTATTATATATTCAATGTAATTATTACAAAAAGAAATGTTTTAATGACCATTTGGTCGTTGAAGTTAAAAAATATTGCTAAATTGATTTGTGATTCAAATAAAAATAAAAAACATGTGGTAGAAAAAAACCTAGTTGTAAATTACAAAGCGATAATTTTTTTTTCCCTCCAATTTTATAAAACCAATTTAACAATTAAAACTTAAAAAAAAATCGTTACTAATGAATTAAATTTAATAATTAAAATTAAATAGTTTTTAATGATTAATTCGAGACTATTATTATTAATGTATTATTACTATTATTAATTAATAATGTGTTATAGGGAATCGTTCTATAACCATTATATAAAAAAATCTTTTTTATCAATGTTATGACTATTATTATAATTATTATCACTGTAATAATAATTATTGTGATGTTTATTATTAGTATTATGTTTGTTATTATTATAATAATAATAATTATTATAATAATATTATTAATAAAATTAATATTATTACTATATTAATAATAATCAAAAATATTTATAATAATAATAAAAATAAAAATAAAAATTATAATTATAATAATAAAATAACTAAAATTTGATCGTTAAATCTGTAAATAATTTATAATGATATATTTGTATTTAGTGATTAATTTGATTTTGATTGCTAAATTAATGTAAATTAGTGACGAAATACAAATTTAATTACTAATTTGTAGAAATTTAATGAATAAAATCAAATAAATTGTTATTTTGTAGTGATAGAATTATATTTAGCGATCAATTTAATTTCGATTGCTGAAACAATGTAAATTAGCCAAAAAAAACTAAATTTGATCATTAATTCTTAGGAATATAGCTACTAAAATCAAATTGGTTGTTATTAGTGCAAATTAGCAACAAAAATCAGATTTTATGCTAATTTCCACTAATTTATAATCAAAATCAAATTGGTCACTATTTCAATTGCAATTTGTGACCAATTTATTTTCATCATTAAAATTTATCACTAAATTATCTTTTTCTTATAGTGAATACATATTTCTTGTAGAAGAAGTTTTATATGTAGGATATTTAGAATTAATTATGTTATGTAAGAGTTCGACATGGATAAAGAAATGCAAATTTACTTCGAATAATATCCAAAGTAAAAAGGTGCATATTTATGTTGGATCGTAAATTGGTCAACATAAATGGATATTTAAAAATACAAAACAAAATCCAAAAACTTATGTTGGACCATACACTGATTTATATCTACTAGTACATGGTTCAATATAATTTTGATTTTTTTTAAAATTTAATTGGTTTTAGCTTAAAACAAAATAAAAAACGCAAAGAGTTCTTAAAAAAAAAAAATCTAATCTAATATAAAAATTAGTTAAACAAGAGAATAAGAGAAACTACATTACAAAAAAAAATGTTATTTATTGTTTTCTTATTTGTTGGATGTCTTTCTGATTCTGACACAATTGAATTGATCACTAAAGACATGAAACATTTGTGTAATAGTGAAAAAATATAATATTTGTCCAAATGATGTTTTTCATCTCATAAATGATGTATTCAAACAAAGCAACTTCCCTATTATATTAAAATGAGAAACAAGTGACAAAATTTATGTCCATGCCATGTTTTCTTCATCAACATCACATATCATCTTCTTTACATGATCGTTCATTCCTTCTTCAAAATTTCTTGTTATTTTTGACACAGTAGGAATGTCTAGTATTTATCCATATTAAGTCCATATTATATAACTCTTCACTATATCAAAAATAAATAGTTGATCACGAATCTTTCTCAAATTTTGGCGTATCATTCAAATAATGATGTGATCCATCCAACTTTGGTTTACGTAGATTACGAATTCCATTATCATCAATCATTCGATATGTGATTTTCACTAACATCCCTCAAACCCAAGACCCAAATTAATATTGAAAGGAAACTACAGCAGGCAGGATTCGAACACAAGTCCTTCCCGTCACCAGAGAAGCTTTAACCACTAAACCAGACAAATTCTTCTGTCATATTACGATTTTTATTATACTTATATTAATGTTAATAATATAAATTATATTAATATTAATATTCATAATATAAATTATATTATTAATATTAATATAATTATTAATATAATTAATATTAATATTAATATAATATTAATATTACTATTTATATTATTAACACTATATTACTATTATTAACATTATATTAATATTATTAATATTATATTAATATAATATTTATATTATTAATATTATATTATTATTAATATTATTATTTATGTTATTAATATTTTATTATATTATTACTCCTCTTCCTCTTCTTTCCTCTCTTCCCCTCTTTCTTCCTCTTAAACCCCCTCCTCTCCTCCTCTTCCCCTCTTCCCCTCTTCCTCTCCTTCCTCCTCTTCCTCTTCCCCCTCTTCCTCTCCTCTTCCCCCTCTTCCTCTCCTCTTCCCCCTCTTCCTCTCCTCTTCCCATCTTCCTATCCTCTTCCTCCTCTTCCTCTTCCTCTTCTTCCTTCTCTTCCTCCTCCTTCTTCCTCTTCCCCCTCTTCCTCCTCCCTCCTCTTAATAATAAACAATATTAATAATATTAACACTAATAATATTAATAACAATAATAATCTTAATAACAATAATATATTAATAACAATAATAATATTAATAACAATAATAATATTAATAAAAATAATAATATTAATAACAATCTTAAAAATAATAATAATTATAATAAAAATCATAATATTGTAAATGAATTTGTCTGGTGTAGTGGTTAAGGTTTCTTTTGTTACTGAAGAAACCTGGCTTCGATTCCCACCTGCTGATTTTGTTTTGTCTATTATTTACATATGGAAAAATCCGTATATAATTTCAATTTTTCTTGTAGTGGTAGAGTTGGCTGAACAATTGTACTACATTAATTTTGAACTTGTAGTGAAAATGTAAATATCATAATAGGCTAAAGGTAGTGGATACGAAACATCACTTTTTAATGTAAGTCTTATTTTCTTTTATTTTTTATAAGGGTTGAAGCACCTTAAATGTGCAATACATTTATATCGTTATATATTTTTGCTGAAAAAAAAGAAAATAAGTAAAAGAATTCTGAGTTTGAGAAACTTGAATCAAGACTGATTAACGTTCACTTATTCAAACCATACACTTTGAGCCAAAGTTTGAATCCGCTTTGAATGACAAATGACAAATGACAAATTATGTAAAGCTACTAGCATTGACAGCACTGGAGGTCTTATCGACCCCCATTCATGGCTGAAAACATGTCATAATCACATGTGAAATCAGTGTCTTCTATATAAGATCTGTTGAGATAATCTCTAATGTCCAAATCAATTTGACTTTGGAAGCCGTTGTTGTTTGGTTCAGAAATAGGATTCTGAAAACTATCAGAGGAGAAGGAGTTCAAGTTTTGATGCTCATAACTCTGGTGCAATGCAGGTGAGTGTAGCTGTGTTGATCCTGTACTTCCATTCAGCGTGACTTGTGGTAGAGGTTGCACACTGAGGGCAGAAATACTGCTTAAAGGTTCCAATTCCAAGTTCCCCCCTAGTAACTTCTTTCCGAAACCTGATCGCCAATCAGGGTAACGGACACACTTTTCTAACTCTAGATTTCGGATGCCAGGAGCAGGCAAAGCAAGGTTAGAGCTCTGAGGCAGAAATTGGTTACTGTTGTTGTAGTTGTTGTTTACAAGATTCTGATTAAAGCCATAGTTAAAACTCACTTGCCTTGGAGTCTGAAGTGATTGTTGCTGTGTTGCGTTATCATTTGGAAGCTGATTGTAGTTGTTGCTGACAAGGTTCTGATTAAAGCCCTCGTTAAAACTCACTTGCCTCTGAGTCTGAAGTGGCTGTTGCTGTGTTGCATTCTCATTTCGAAACTGTACAGCATCGTTACCAGTTGAATTGTCACTTCCACTATTTCCAGCAGTATCAGCAAAGGCACCAAGAGCATGAGGGTTGCTTGGCATGAGAATTTGGCTGTTGCAGCAACGACAAGAGGATGGGATGCTCGGTGGTTGAGGATGGCATTGAACTGAGGAGCTGTTTTGAGGGGATGCTTCGGTTTCTTTATAGTTTCCTTCTTTCTGCAGAATAATCGATCCATCCGTTGCTTGGGTAATCACACTCTCCATTATGCCCTCAGTTTCATAGGAACTCCATTCAAAGTTGGTAATTGCTTCCCCTCCCTTCAGTTTTATTGATATAATGTCATAAGCTCTCGCTGCATCCTCTGCAGTGTCTGAAGTAGACAATCATATATGTCTTACGTTAAACTTCAACTATGGTATATTTAGAGAGTGTAAAAAAAATATTCTAATGATCGTATACTATTCACATAAACACATGCATGTTGATGGTTATCCATTCAGTGTGCCATAAATTACAACATGAATTTGAAGAGTTGGAAGCTCACAATAAGTTCCCAAGTGTATGGTTGGTGACCCTTCACGACCGAGCCTTGCTTCCCATTTCCTGCTTGTCGGAACCCTGTTTCTGGTAGGAATTAGAGAGAGAGAGAGTAAAGAAATGAAAGAGAGAAAGAAGGAAGGAATACAAACCTGTAGACGCCACGGAAAGGGGAATCAGCGTCTGTGTAGCCCTTGCCCAACCTGATATTTTTTCAAGTTTCCATGCAATCATGAATTTCTTTATCTTAATTATGAACTCATACTAATGGTTGACATTTTTAAAGAATCATTTGGCTTTTGCCATGCTAAGCAAATAAATACAAAGGAGCAATATTAGTTGATCAACAAGTGAGGATAAAAAGAAGAGAAAACAAATATTTTGGAGGCCACAGTTGAGTGCAACTCTTCCTTTGGGGGATAATCACAAGCATACATAATATAAATAATCCTAACTTTCATTCTATTGTTAGAAAAAAGGACACTGATATTTGGCAAGTTTTAGCTGCAATGGTAAGATGTTTTTCATCATATGTAATTTTCTACGATGTTAATATCAACTATAATTTCATATGATATGAAGTATCACAGTAAATCACGATTACAGTAGCAATGACGATTTAAATCCCTATTTAATTAAAAAAAACCAATTTTACATAGTTAGGTTTGAAAAATAAAGAAATACAATTAATAGTTTTAAAAAAATTGAATTGAAAGATTCTAAACTTAACTCATTGAAGTAATAGAAATTTATTGTATATAAAACCTTTTTTATTAGTCTATACATCACTTTTTAATTTGTTAAAACTTCTTTCTTTATTGATATTAACTCTCCAAATAAGTCTATATATGTAAGTTCATTTTAATTTGTGAGGAAGCCTCGTTCTTTTCTTATTTTCTTCTCTTGAGAGTATTTATGAAAATTTTATTTACATAAGATCTATATTTTCATTTATACTTACTAATATTTCACAAAGTATATAACAGTATTGCATAAGAAGATACACACACAATTCACATCTTACCCTCTAACAGCACAAATATAGTCCCATTTGCTCATTCTTCGCATTTCATCCATGTCCTTGGAATAACATCTCACCTACGGATAATAGTAAGCTTTATGAGAAGGAATTCAACTAATTATTAATAATTGATAATAAAAATCCACTGCAAAATATTTATGAAATTCATAAATGTATCTATAATGAATGACATATACATGAAAATTCGTTAATGCTTTTAAGCCCCCTATTCTGATTGACACTAAATCATGAGCTTTGGCGGCGTCCACTTCATTTGAATAAGCACCTTCCAACAAAAACAAGGAAAAATCAAAGAAAGATTCACTCAAAAACCAAGATTTATCATCTGCTATTCACATTAATATAACCAACATTTTGATGCAGGAAAGCAAATTGTACTAACCAATATAAACTGCAATAGTTGAAGAAGATGCGGACATATACAAGTAAAAATCAAATCAAGTGAGTGAGATATAGCAAATAAATGGAGAATTGAAAATATATATGTTCAAAAGGCTATTTCAACCTGTTCTTCCTCTTTCCCCTGGATTGCTGTTATCCCACACATATGCTTCGAAACGATCATCGTTGCACCTACATCAAAATTCATTTTTCCTCTCATTAAGGTTGCAAAAAAATAAAATAGAAACGAATGCAATAGCTGAATTATTTGAAAGAGAATCATATATACTTGATTACTCCTCGATACACAGAGCTCTTGCTACCAATTGTTTTTGCAACCAAATCATGACGTGCTTCATGCTGTCTTCGATCATTCTCCTCACAATCACTTCGTTCCCTCTCATTAATAATCCTACTACAGAATTTCACATAAGAAAAATAAAATTGAGTGTATTATTATAAAGCAAAGTACCGAAGGTGACATGTACGTTGCTGTTGCTGTTGCTGTGGCTGCAATTGACCCAACATTGCACGAGAATAGCTTGGATTGGATTAGGGTTTCTTCTATGTGTTTTTCGTTAATTATTCCCTCTAAAAGGGATAACACACCATATTGGAGGGATGAACTGCAGGTGGAATTGTTGATTGAGCCTTGAGAAGTGCTTTCCATTTGTGGAGACACAAGGTGCTGATGGAGTAGCAGTGGCTCTTGATTCCAATTTCTGGGCGTGCCTTGAGTGGTTAACATGGTTGGTTCCATAGTTGTTGCATCCTCCAGCATAGAGTATGATTGTTCCATGCTCAATTATCTATGGTGCTGAAGTGAGGATATGATAATTTGGGTTGTAGAAGTTGAAGGTTTCTGGAATAGAGGTGAAGCGGTTTTGTTAAGAATTCATATACCTAGCTAGGACTAAGTTATTTGAAAAAATGTAACTCCTACAGCAATGTTTGACCCTAATATTTGTTTTTTAATCTTATGTTGAACATGATTAATTATTTTCTTAATCACTTATTAAATGCAAAGATAAAAAAATAAATATAATATTATTAATTTATAAAGGAAAATGTTAATATATGAGTTGGAAATGAATTGTTCAATTTTCAAGTAATCATTTCATCTTAACAGTTTGTTGAATTCCTTAGGTGGAATCATATTAAAATTTATGAACGGTTAAGAAAAGACAGAATACACAAAGTTATTAAGCTTTTTCATTAATTTTATTTCTTTAATATTCTTTTTCCGGTTAGTTTAGAAACTACATACTATGGGTAAGAAGTATTTATCAGTCTAATCAATAATTAAATTCATTTTAATTGTCTCAATTTCATCTAAAGCATTTTAATTGGCTCGATTTTTTTTTTTTTTAGCAGAAAAAAATATGAAAAATATAACCCTTGTATAAAACATACAATGTTTATGGGCTACATTTCATTGTTTATTGCCAATGAAGACAATCGTACTTAAAACATAGTTATGTATTAAAGATTGGCATTTTGTTTTCGTAGAGATCCGAACCTTTAATTTGATTATCATTTTACAATTTTTTTGCTTTTGGCTGTTTGAAGGAGTTGGTTTACTACTTAGAACTTTACTCAAAACTACTAATTACGCTAAAACAATAATGTATGAATGAGTTTATATATTTGATTTTTAAATATTACATTTTAAGTAGATTTTATCCTCTCGTAATATTTATTAATTATCATGACTTTATCATTAATTAGTCCATTCAAATACTAGTTTAACCACAATATCAATCCATATTAATAAAAATACTTAAAAAGAGGGATTGTTTAGGAATAACATTAAATAAACAATTGTATAGACTCTATCATGCTCGAACACACATAATAAATTAAATGACTCATAAATAAAGTAATATAAAAATGCAAATTACAAAGTGTTGAGCTAGAGGATATATTTTTTTTTATCAGCGAAGAATAAATTAAATCAAGAGAGCACTCAGAAATGTTCCAACCCTTATACATAGATAGTTGTTCCCAATACAGATTAAAACATTATAAAGCATTGCGTAAACCAACTTTAACAATTTCCAAAGAATTTCCTTTTGTAGCAGAGAAAAAACAAAACATAATCCCTGATTTAACTCTGCCAGCATTTCTCCACTTCTCAAGCCCCTATACACCACTGATGCTTACTCTTTTTTTTTTTAATCGGCAAACAATAAATTAAATAGAAAGGGACCATAGAGAGGTGTTCCAACCCTGTTACCAAAAAGATACCAAACAACTTTTCTAAGAATCCTACAACGAATGCAAACCTGTCAAAACAATCCACTACTACACACAAAAAAACCACGTTAAGTAAGAAACGCTAAACAGCTCCACAACAAAAGAAGAATTGTACCTCTCATACAAGAAAAACCAAATAATCAAGTAGAAAAAAGAATTCGATCGCACACCTTCCTAGACAAGCGTTTGGAACAGATGTCCGACCTTTCAAACCATACAAATATCAACAATTTGCTACCATGTTAATACAAGTAGATGGACATTGGGCTCAATCTGAAAAAGGAAAAGACACCCTTGAAACCTTATTTTTCCAAGCCCACGACTGCACTTGAACCAGAGAGAAGATTTCTTGCATCCATTTTTGCTTGGTTAAACACTATCACATTTCTGTGTTTCCACTAGTGCAAAATATAACAAAGACGACCATATAAAGACGGTTTTAACATAACCATCGTAAAAAAAAATACGGTGGCAAACTCGTAAATATTTAGTATCATTAACAACGGTTTCCAAGGAACCGTCTTTAAAAAACGTTTAGACTCACTTTTAACGACAGTTCTCTAAGGAACCGTCTTTAAAAAATGTTCAAACTCACTTTTAATGACGAGTCCTAAGAGAACCGTCGTTATTTGTCCTCCAGCGTGGGTTTCTTCTCAAATCCGGCCAGCGCAGGCCACTATTACTCTTTCGTTCTTCATTCTTCATTTTTCATTCTTCCCTTCACTAAAGCTTTACTTCTCCACTTCTTCACTTTTTCACTCACCTCACGTCTTCCCTTTTCCTCCTCGTCGCACCTCCGTCCCCTCTTCCTCACTTTCGCATCGTTCCTCCCGTACGCAGCACCACCTTTCTTCGCACCACGTCATCATCGTTGAACCTCTGCATTTGCACTTCCCTCTCGTCTCCACTGTGCTACCACCGAAGGAGAAAGCTACTACCATCTATTCTGTTTTACCACCACTCATCTGCGCCGCGACTTTTTCCCGCCAGGTTAGGGTTAGGGTTTTTACTATTTGTAATAAATTTGTGAATATACAACGTGGTTGGTGTTAATATTCTATGGTTTGAGGCAATAATGTAATGTAATAGGCACAAGATGGACAAACAACAAAGCAAAGAGTTTAATACTGTAAAATTCACTTAAAATAGGTAGGAAGTGATTTTTTATCCAAATTTTTTTGTGGAAACTTGATTTAGTGTATATTTGATGGAGGAGTCCTTAGATTGAAGAGAAGAGTGATAAATTTGGAGTTGTCAAAAATTAGTGTAAAAAAACTTCAAACAATCATAACTTTTGACAGAGAGGTTGGATGGAAACGAGGTAATGAAGCCCATGGCCAATTGTTCGAAACGAGGTAACGAAGCCCATGACCAAGGATTGGTCCCGCCAAAAATTCAAAAATCCATCATTTACTATCTTTTTTTTTTTTTTTTAGGATTATTTAGGGTATTTTTTAGGTATTTTGAGGTTTTAGTTCTCATACTTACACTTATCATAAAATTCTGAAATTTTTCATAATGATTTCTAGTATAAATTAGAGATTTATCAAACCATTATAATTACATTACATTCATATACATTACTCACAAATTTGTTATATGTGTGTTCTAACATGAAATCTTATTATTGTAGCTAGATATAACATGTTGAGTGGGGGGAAAAAGTGTGCAAGTGCAAAAAGAAAGAAAACTCACTTGGATTGGAGGCACCTTAAGGTAACCATATATAACACTTTAGAATGACATAAAACTTTTTCATATAGTTATAGAACTTTTTGTATACTTTCATATTTAAATTATGACATTACGTACGTACATTATTGTTTTGGGAATTTGATATGTTCTGAGAATTTAATATTTATGCAAGGATTAGAGACATCATATAATAAAAAATTATTTTTTAAAAAAAAAACTGCACTTATGGGAACCGTCTTTAAAAACCTTCTAGAAGCACTTATAACGACGGTTCTAGCCTGAAACCGTCGTTATAAGTGTATTTTTAGTTTTTATTTTTTAAATTGTGCACGTTCAGGTGGGTTTATAACGACGATTCCAGAACCGTCGTTATAAATAGCTGATTTATAACGACATTCGCAATAACTACGGTTCGAGAACCGTCTTTATAAGTCATTTTTAACCGTTGTTAATGACTTATTTTGTACTAGTGTTCCAAATGCACCAGATGATGAAAAATCACACTCTTTTTCATAACTTATTACTTTCTTTGTTGAACCAAGTACAATGAAATTGTTCAAAGTGTTCCTTCAAAGCAAAATGGTTTACATAATTAACCCCTATCCATTTACTGCATGAATTCCAAACAGCATTCGCAATCAAACAAGATATCAGAAGATGGAAAGTCGTTTCCTCCTCGCTCGCGCATAAAACGCATAGAGAATCCATAAGATGAACCGAACTTCTAAGAAGGTTTTGCTTTGTAACAATCCTGTCTTGTAATTGTAACATCCCGCCAAATACTTTTCATATTTATATAATAAAAATAAAGGTAAACAATTATATTGAAGTGAACATAATTATATATATGTAATGAAGTTTCTCCTCACAGGGAGTTTAATACACAATTCGGTCACTTTTCCAGAAAACGTAAACAAAATACAGTAAAATATAAATACAGGCGATCTCTTAACAGCAAAAAGGCGATCTCCTATCAGAGAACGGCGATCTCCTATCAGAAAACAGAAAAAAGGGTGATCGCCTAACAGAATAGGAACAGGCGATCTCCTTCCGGCGACCACTCACTGAGGAGCTCTACATCCTGCAACATCATCTACTCCTATGTAAATTATACACGATCATCACAGGTTTAAGAAAGAGCCAAACACAACACCAAAACTCACAGGGTAAGCTAGACATTTGAAAAAGAGTTTAGATATGATACTTTAAAATCAAGATGAAACAAATTAAAAACACCCACGTAAAAACTATCAATTTTCTCGTTCCCTTCACATGATCACCAAGTAATCACACATTTCACAATTCCTCAAAAGTCGTTAAAATCACATAATGCATCAAGTGTCTATCAATTTCAATGTTCCTCATTTCTCACGTCAGACTTCCACTGACTCATCACACAAGACACTTGACACTACTTCCGGAAGACTCATGCATTGACTAGACTCAGAGATCTGCACCTGTCATACTGCCCCACTGTGAAATCACACACATTCACAGGGTCGCCGTGAAATCACACACATTCACAAGCGTATAAATGAATCTCAATATCATCACTGTCCTAGCATGACAGGGTTAATCCATACAACGGGTCGAGCTCGTTCTCTTTCAAACAACTCACCCATACATATGAACCTCCTTCGACTCTCAACGCCTGAGCAACTTCATCTATAGGATTCCATTATATCAGGAGAGTCAGGATATCTCATAAAAACGAATCACCGGTCAATGCACATCCTACACGGTATTTTCTTTCCTGAAAATACTATGCCTTGATCCCACATTCACAACATTCAACACATCATATAACACTTAAATGAACGATTCCAATCACAGCAAAACTCATTCCAAGGTTCAGATTTTCGAATATCACATTTAAATCTCAAACAGTTTCAAACAACACCAAAAACAGGGGAGTTCGAAAAACAACGCCAAAACCGACGATCTCGTCCAAAAACAGGGGAAATATACAATAACAGTTGAAAAACCGGCGACCACGTCGCCCCATCATCTCAATCATCGAATATAAGGTTTTCGTTAGAAATAAGGCTAGCTTCCCTTACCTGGACTTGCGCAAAACACCAAGAGCTCCAAAACCCACCAAGCTTAGTGGATGCCTTGGCTCTGTTTTAGCGTCTGGTTCGTAGAACTTGCAGAGAACCTCCCAGGTGCTCCAAGGGCAGTCGTCGCTCGTCGTACTGGTGCTTGAGGATGCCTGAATCGCAGCGCGAAGGAGAGAAAAGAGAAGGATGAAGGTGAGCTCACTCTTTCACTCTTGAACCACTGCAACGTCCTTTGCCCCTCAGAAGTGGGTTTTTGAGTCTTAAACCAAGTTGTCCACAAAAGCCGCTGCCACCACCCACTCTGCAGGGAAGTTTGTGTGTACGCTTCCCTGAACAGTACGACTACGCGTGCCTTTGCGCAGGCCAACCCTCTAAGGTCACTATTCTGAACCACCCTTTTTGTCTACGTGTCGCGCGTGCAGTACGTCTGGTGCTGAGAGCCTGGGTCCCACCTTATCTGCGTGAAACTCGACATCGCGCGATAACCTTCCACCGATGACCGCTCGCGCGATGACTACCCACCGATGTCTCATCCTTGAGGACGACCGATGTCTCGTCCTGGCGATGACCGCAAGTCTCGCGCCCGGCGATGCCCGCATGCCTCGCGCCCCGCGATGCCCGCATGCCTCGCGCCCCGCGATGCCCGCATGCCTCGCGCCCCGCGATGCCCGCATGCCTCGCGCCCCGCGATGCCCGCATGCCTCGCGCCCCGCGATGCCCGCATGCCTCGCGCCCCGCGATGCCCGCATGCCTCGCGCCCCGCGATGCCCGCATGCCTCGCGCCCCGGCGATGTCCGCATGCCTCGCGCCCCGGCGATGCCCGACGACACATCGCCACGCCTTGCTGTAGGTTCTTCATCCCACTATGTTACGTCCAAGGTATCATCTCCACATGACTTGGTGACGTCGGTAGCTTCACATTTCCAAGAGTAGATCAGCCCTACTCCTCGTGCGCCCATGCATGCAACACTAAGGACGATTTCTTATGCTCAAGCATAGAGCTTTGCATGCACAGCGTATCTAAGGCTTAACCCACACCTTGATACGTGTGATTTTGTGGAACCCACTCTGGTTGATCCCGTATCCTGACCACATACTGAGTGCACTTTCGGTGAGCATGTGCACCATAGGCGACTGGCGATCATGTACTAACTAGGCGATCTCATAGTCTTCTAAACTACACTTTCCTTCCTTTTTATTTTAAATAAAAACATACTTAGAATTCATTTAAAATATATCCCTTTTTATTCCAATTTAATTTTACAGGTCCTTACATTCTCCCCAACAAGAAAAATTTTCGTCCTCGAAAATTGAATTACAAGGAAAAGAGGTATGGATGGGCTTCTCTCATGGGTTCTTCGAACTCCCAAGTTGAATCACCCGATCTCTCATCCCACACCACTTTCACCATGTTGATGGTCTTGCCTCTGAGCTGTTTACTTTGCCGATCGTCAATCCTGACTGGTTTCGCTTCAAAGGACAAGTCATCCCTGATCTGCACATCGTCCACTTCCAGCACATGACTAGGGTCTGCCATGTACTTCCTCAGCTGTGATACGTGAAAGACATTGTGCAGATTCGCTAAATGGGGAGGTAGGGCGATCTCATAAGCCACTGGACCAATCCTCCTTAAGATCTGATATGGTCCCACGAACTTAGGGGACAACTTCTTTGATCTGATCGCCCGTCCTACACCCTTGGTTGGTGTCACTCTCATGAACACATGGTCTCCAGCAGCAAACTCCAAAGGCTTTCTCCTCTGATCTGCATAGGACTTCTGCCTACTTTGAGAAGCTCTCATTCTGCTTTGTATCTGTTTCACCTTCTCGGTCGTCTGCTGAATCAACTCTGGTCCAACCAATACTGTTTCGCCCTCCTGGTACCAGCACAATGGAGTTCTGCATTTCCTTCCATACAAGGCTTCGTATGGCGCTATCCCTATGCTGGCGTGATAACTGTTATTATAGGTAAACTCCACCAGCGGCAACACCTCATCCCAACTTCCCAATTGATCCAAGACACACGCCCTCAGTAGATCTTCCAAGGACTGGATCGTTCTCTCTGACTGTCCATCTGTTTGGGGATGATATGCAGAGCTCAGCCTCAACTTAGTTCCCAAACAATCTTGTAAGGTCTGCCAAAACCGTGAAGTGAACTTGGGATCTCTATCTGAAACAATGCTGGAAGGCACTCCATGCAACCTCACTATTTCTTTGATGTACAACTGTGCCAACTTGGCCATGGGCATTTTCAAATTCACTGGAAGAAAGTGGGCACTCTTCGTCAGCCTATCCATGATGACCCAGATTGCATCGTGACCCTTTACCGATCTGGGTAAATGGGTAACAAAATCCATGGCAATGCTGTCCCACTTCCACTCAGGGATATCCAGTTGCTGTAACAACCCGCCAGGTCTCTGATGCTCTACCTTTGCCTTCTGACACGTCAAGCAGGTAGTAACATACTGGACGATGTCTCTCTTCATGCCCCACCACCAAAATGACTCCTTCAAGTCATGGTACATCTTGTTCATGCCTGGATGTAGGCTTATGCGACTCTTGTGACCTTCCTCTAGGATCATCTTCTTCAACTCTTCATTTGCAGGTATGCAAATTCTGCCATTAAATCTCAAGATCCCATCATCGCCCATCACAAACTCTCTAGCCTGGTCGGTCCCTAGTGACTCCACAGTACGCTTCAGACTAGGGTCCTCCAACTGCTTATCCTTTATCATTCCAAGGAAGTCATTAGTTATAGCCAGCTTACTACAACTAATGTGATTTACATGAAATTCTACCCCAAGGTTTAAGTCTCTAAACTGCTCGATCAGTTTCTGCTCTTCCATCATCACGGTGGCTACTTGTATATATTTTCTACTCAAAGCATCTGCCACTACATTGGCCTTCCCTGGATGATACATGAGTTGAAAATCGTAGTCCTTTAAAAACTCCATCCACCTTCTTTGTCTCATGTTTAGTTCCTTCTGATCGAACAGGTATTTCAGGTTCTTATGGTCACTGAACACCTGGAACCGAGCTCCATATAAATAGTGCCTCCAAATCTTCAAGGCAAACACCATAGCCGCCAACTCCAAATCATGCGTAGGGTAGTTTCTCTCATGAACCTTGAGTTGCCTTGAAGCATATGCAACCACTCTTTTCTCTTGCATCAAAACACATCCCAAACCCTGATGTGAAGCGTCACAGAAGACATCAAAAGGTCTTCCTACCTCTGGGATCACCAGCACTGGAGCACTAGTCAACCTTTCCTTTAGTTCCATGAAGCTCTGCTCACATCGGTCGGTCCAAGCAAAAGGTTGATCCTTGCGGGTCAGCTGTGTTAAAGGAGCCACTACCTTGGAAAAGTCCTCAATAAACCTCCGATAATAGCCCGCCAAACCCACAAAGCTCCTTATCTCAGTGACTGTCTTAGGACGTTCCCACTGCAGTACTGCCTCTACCTTGGTTGGATCCACTGAGATCCCCCGAGCAGATATCACGTGTCCTAAGAAGTTGACTTCCTTCAGCCAGAACTCACACTTAGAGAACTTGGCATAGAGTTGCTTCTCCCTCAGAATCTCTAACACTGTCCTCAGATGTTCTTCATGTTCTTCCTCGGTCCTTGAATAAATGAGTATGTCGTCTATGAAGACTACCACAAACTTATCCAAGAAAGGGCGAAAAATCCTATTCATGTAGTCCATGAACAGAGTTGGAGCATTTGTGACTCCAAACGGCATCACCACATACTCATAGTGCCCATACCGAGACCTAAAAGCTGTCTTTTGAACATCTTCAGCTTTTACCAAAATTTGGTGGTACCCCGATCTCAGATCAATCTTTGAGAACACCGAGGCCCCATGTATTTGATCCATCAAATCGTCAATTCTAGGTAGGAGGTACTTGTTCTTGATGGTCAACTTGTTCAATTGCCTGTAATCTATACACAACCGAGACCCTCCATCCTTTTTCTTAACTAGGAGCACTGGAGCCCCCCATGGAGATACACTGGGTCTGATGAATTGTTTCTCCAACAACTCTTCCACTTGCTTTTTTAACTCTACCAACTCGGCTGGTGCCATCCTGTAAGGTGCCATTGACACTGGTCCAGCTCCAGGTACCAAATCAATGGAGAATTCCACTACTCTCTTAGGGGGTAACCCAGGTACTTCTTCTGGGAATACATCCGTGAAATCTTTCACCACATGTATTCTGCTTACGTCCCATTTATTCTTCACTTCCAACCGAGCTAGCATCACGAAGCACCTCGCCCCTCTTTCCAACTCCGACCACCCGTGCTGAGCTGATATCACATCTGACTCTTGGAGGTCTGGAAACGCTATCTTCTGACTACCGCAGTCTATGAGAACGTGATTGGCAGCTAGCCAATCCATTTCCAGGATAACATCCAGGTCCTGAAGAGGTAGGCAGATCAAGTCCACTTTGAATCTGCGTCCCTCTACTATCACTGGACATTCGGGGCAAACTGTAGAGGTCAACACCTGTCCTGACGCAGGTGTAAAGACCAACAGTTCGAAAGGTAACTCCTTCACTAGAAGACCCAACTCGGCTACACGCAGGCTTGACACAAAGGAGTGTGTCGCTCCAGAATCAAACAAGGCTTTTACGCCTCTACCAGCTATAAAACAAACACCTTGCACGAGGTTACCTGACTGAGACGCCTCTGCTCCTGTCATGGCAAACACTCTCCCTGTTGCCTGAGGTCTGCTGCCTTCATTCCTCAACTGCCGAGAACCACTGGGTTGAGTCGCCCCATTCCTGTTAGGACACTCTCTAGCAACGTGCCCTGTCTTTTGGCAGGCAAAACACCTTCTCTCTGAATCTCTCTTGGGGCACACATTGGCTGTGTGGGGTCCACCACAATGGAAACATTTGAGTTTCCAGGATTGTTGTTGCTGAAACTGGAAAGATTTTGCTACTGCCCGATGTGGTGGAGGTCTCGCATAGGGCTTGCTCTGTGGGTGCTGCACCTTGGCCTTCCCACTGGAAGAACTCCCTGGGTGTGACCTGATCACCCGAGAATCACCCTTTTCCAGGGTCTCCACCATCTTCGCCTTCTCTACTAAGGCGTGAAATTCCCTGATGCACATCGGGGCTATGGTCCTCTTCAGCCCATGCTTCAGCCCCTCTTCGAATTTCCTACACCTCCAGGCCTCGGAGGTCGCCTGAGTATAGAATCGGGCGAGGTACTCAAACCGAGCAGCATAGGCGTTCACAGACATACCCCCTCTGCTGCTCCAACTTTAGGAACTCAGCTTCCCTCGCAAACCTTGTGCTGTCTGAGAAGTATTTCTCCAGAAACCTCACCCTGAAGCTCTCCCAATCCAACACATCCTCTCGGGCCTCCATCATCTGCTGAGCTCCCATCCACCAGAACTCGGCTTCTCCAGATAGCAGATAGGTGGCGAACAACAATTTCTTCTCTTCAGGACAGGAGGTCGCCCTAAAGATTTTCTCCAACTCCCTGACCCACTGATCTGCTTGATCAGGGGTAGCATTCCCACTGAACTTGGGTGGGTTGTGCCTCATGAACTCGGTCAGTCCCATCTGTTCCTGAGGCTGACCAACGTGGGAATTTGTTTCAGCCGACCGAGCAGTTTCCCAGTGGTGCATTGTAGCTTGATGGTTCTGAGTCATCGCTGCATTCTGTTGTTGGATGGCAGTTGCCATCATCTCAATAGCCTTGGCAATCTGGCTCATCTCCGAAGAAGGTTGGGGAGGGGTAGGAGGTTTACGTGCCATCTTCTTCGTTTCAAATTTTGAAACTATGGGTTTCTATATTCCCTACAACTACAAGAATGAGATCGATAAGAAATCAATTCATTCAGGAGGTAACATCTAGACCTTACAAAGGTCAGCATCGCAAAGTCATTAAGAATTTTAGTTCATCAACAGAATCATAATACTTATAACCTCAAGCAAAACACCAGAACAGCTACTGGTATACAACCATCAATCCAACAACCACTTTCAATCAATTACAAAAACACTCAATAAAATGAAATAAATCACACCAGAATTCAATGTATGCTAAACATCAAACCTTTGGAATTAAGATTGAGAATCATCTCGATCCAGTTATGAGTGTGCACCCTCACGACTTTATCAAGATCCTCTCATTCTTAATACTAAGATTTTCAGTTAGGGCATACATTCACTAAAGCACACACAAAATTTCAATACAAAAACGTTTGAAAACCTTTCGCTATAGTTGTTATTTAAAACTCAAATAGATTTTATGAGCAGAAGAAACACAATGGATCCACAGCCCTCAGGTCATCCTAAGGACGAACTGCTCTGATACCATTAATGTAACATCCCGCCACATACTTTTCATATTTATATAATAAAAATAAAGGTAAACAATTATATTGAAGTGAACATAATTATATATATGTAATGAAGTTTCTCCTCACAGGGAGTTTAATACTAATTCGGTCACTTTTCCAGAAAACGTAAACAAAATACAGTAAAATATAAATACAGGCGATCTCCTAACAGCAAAAAGGCGATCTCCTATCAGAGAACGGCGATCTCCTATCAGAAAACAGAAAAAAGGGTGATCGCCTAACAGAATAGGAACAGGCGATCTCCTTCCGGCGACCACTCACTGAGGAGCTCTACATCCTGCAACATCATCTGCTCCCGTGTAAATTATACACGATCATCACAGGTTTAAGAAAGAGTCAAACACAACACCAAAAATCACAGGGTAAGCTAGACATTTGAAAAAGAGTTTAGATATGATACTTTAAAATCAAGATGAAACAAATTAAAAACACCCACGTAAAAACTATCAATTTTCTCGTTCCCTTCACATGATCACCAAGTAATCACACATTTCACAATTCCTCAAAAGTCGTTAAAATCACATAATGCATCAAGTGTCTATCAATTTCAATGTTCCTCATTTCTCACGTCAGACTTCCACTGACTCATCACACAAGACACTTGACACTACTTCCGGAAGACTCATGCATTGACTAGACTCAGAGATCTGCACCTGTCATACTGCCCCACTGTGAAATCACACACATTCATAGGGTCGCCGTGAAATCACACACATTCACAAGCGTATAAATGAATCTCAATATCATCACTGTCCTAGCATGACAGGGTTAATCCATACAACGGGTCGAGCTCGTTCTCTTTCAAACAACTCACCCATACATATGAACCTCCTTCGACTCTCAACGCCTGAACAACTTCATCTATATGATTCCATTATATCAGGAGAGTCAGGATATCTCATAAAAACGAATCACCGGTCAATGCACATCCTACACGATCTTACACGGTATTTTCTTTCCTGAAAATACTATGCCTTGATCCCACATTCACAACATTCAACACATCATATAACACTTAAATGAACGATTCCAATCACAGCAAAACTCATTCCAAGGTTCAGATTTTCGAATATCACATTTAAATCTCAAACAGTTTCAAACAACACCAAAAACAGGGGAGTTCGAAAAACAACGCCAAAACCGGCGATCTCGTCCAAAAACAGGGGAAATATACAATAACAGTTGAAAAACCGGCGACCACGTCGCCCCATCATCTCAATCATCGAATATAAGGTTTTCGTTAGAAATAAGGCTAGCTTCCCTTACCTGGACTTGCGCAAAACACCAAGAGCTCCAAAACCCACCGAGCTTAGAGGATGCCTTGGCTCTGTTTTAGCGTCTGGTTCGTAGAACTTGCAGAGAACCTCCCAGGTGCTCCAAGGGCAGTCGTCGCTCGTCGTACTGGTGCTTGAGGATGCCTGAATCGCAGCACGAAGGAGAGAAAAGAGAAGGATGAAGGTGAGCTCACTCTTTCACTCTTGAACCACTGCAACGTCCTTTGCCCCTCAGAAGTGGGTTTTTGAGTCTTAAACCAAGTTGTCCACAAAAGCCGCTGCCACCACCCACTCTGCAGGGAAGTTTGTGTGTACGCTTCCCTGAACAGTACGACTACGCGTGCCTTTGCGCAGGCCAACCCTCTAAGGTCACTATTCTGAACCACCATTTTTGTCTACGTGTCGCGCGTGCAGTACGTCTGATGCTGAGAGCCTGGGTCCCACCTTATCTGTGTGAAACTCGACATCGCGCGATAACCTTCCACCGATGACCGCTCGCGCGATGACTACCCACCGATGTCTCATCCTGGAGGACGACCGATTTCTCGTCCTGGCGATGACCGCAAGTCTCGCGCCCTGGCGATGCCCGCATGCCTCGCGCCCGGCGATGCCCGCATGCCTCGCGCCATGGCGATGCCCGCATGCCTCGCGTCCGGCGATGCCCGCATGCCTCGCGCCCTGGCGATGCCCGCATGCCTCGCGCCCTGCGATACCTGACGACACATCGCCACGCCTTGCTGTAGGTTCTTCATCCCACTATGTTACGTCCAAGGTATCATCTCCACATGACTTGGTGAGGTCGGTAGCTTCACATTTCCAAGAGTAGATCAGCCCTACTCCTTGTGCGCCCATGCATGCAACACTAAGGACGATTTCTTATGCTCAAGCATAGAGCTTTGCATGCAAAGCGTATCTAAGGCTTAACCCACACCTTGATACGTGTGGTTTGGTGGAACCCACTCTGGTTGATCCCGTATCCTGACCACATATGGAGTGCACTTTCGGTGATCATGTGCACCATAGGCGACTGGCGATCATGTACTAACTAGGTGATCTCATAGTCTTCTAAACTACACTTTCCTTCCTTTTTATTTTAAATAAAAACATACTTAGAATTCATTTAAAATATATCCCTTTTTATTCCAATTTAATTTTACAGGTCCTTACAGTAATGACCTCCAAGCTAAGCATTGTGTCGATGGTGGAATCAATAGACTCCATAGGACTCTATACATATCATTAAAAGCACCTAGGGTTGGAACTGATGCTTACTCATAATTGCATGATCCTACCTCACCACTGACACACATTGTATGTTGTCATAACTGCTGCTAGACTTCCATCCATACAGGCATCTCTTTATCACACTCTATCATGAGTACTAACAGTAACTCTCCCTAGAAAACACTCATACAACACCAACATGTCCCCTGCTAGGCTATAAACATTCAACCATGATAACACCCTAAGCAGGGTAGAATAAGACTCATGTAACATCAGAAAATCCTAGACTTGAATGTGATTGCCACAACACCTGCGTCATTGACCTTCATTGCATCATAGAGGTTCAAATTGAAGTCCAAAGAGGAAGCAAATTGATCAACCATGTACATTGCAATTGCAGGGAGAATTTACTGCATTCCTCTTACTCACCACTGTATATAGGCAACAATCTTGGTAGTGCACCATTGGCAGTAGAGGATATATATCAACAATTTCCCTTTAACTTTAGAGTCAATCATACATATGTAAAATCTTTATAGACCTAATGTGACCAACATGCTTATGTTGTAGTGTTGGTATTTAGCATATCTTCACATCTCCTTTATTACTAATCTCTCTAATAAGATGGAAGCTCACAAAAATATGTTTGGATTGTTGATTCTTTAGTATGTGTAATTGTTTTGTTGTTGTCACAATAGAAGTCTATGAACTCTACAATGTTAGGTTTTAAACATAATTAGTTAGCTTCAATGTGTCACTCTTTCTGAAAAAAATAGTGTAAGATTTAGATTTTTGCTACAGGCTATTGGAAGGTCCATGTTGATATGGATTCTGTTTAGAGGGCTATGTGAGGTAGTATTTTTGTACAAGGGTTGGGGTATTCCTTAAATACCCTATTTATTCAATTTATTTTTTATTGATAACAAAAATTCTACAATGTTAAGAATTGTGCCAAACTCAGAAATTAACTTCATCCTAGGTCTCCTTCTTTTTCCATTAGAAGCAATTATATACTTAACTTGTCCAGTGAAGTTAGCAACATTTTCTTCTTTTTGATCTCTTCCACTTTCAGAGTTTCACCATTCAAGCAAAACTCAAAGTTATACTACACTTATCTTTAACTCTCCTGAAGTATTTAAAGGGTGTTTTGTACAATAGTCTTGTAACCTTCACTAGAATCAGGTTAGTACTTGCTTATTATGCTTAAAGCATATAAGACATGTACTACTAATGAAGTTCATATTATAATTTAGCTTAACTTAAGAATTTGAAAACAAACTCCATCCCTTTTGTTATAAAATATTAGGATTGAAACAACAATTTAAAAATGTTGTCCACTAAATACGAATTTAATTAGCAAAATTATATTAGTGTGAATGTTAGCATGTAAAAGATAATAAAGAGGAAAAAACTAAAGGAATACAAAAAACAACCCATGAACACATGCTAGAAGTTATTAGAAATTGAATGAATAAAAGAAGAACACAATAACAATATAAGAATTGGAAAGGAAAGAAAAATTGGAAAAAACTTGGATAGATGGAAGAAAGAGAGTGTCACTTGAAGATGATGAAGGTGTCATATATATGATAAGTTCTAATAGTGAATCGTCACTTGTAGGATAACAAGATAAGATTCTAAAATTTAAGACTAGTGTCTCAAATTCTGACTAATTTCTTTAATGATTCAAAGTAAAACAAAAGGAATTGAGATGACTATGTATAGCCATGACGTTTTAAAATATTATCCTAAATCAGTCTTAAATGTGTCTTAAATTACATGCTTGTGATATGTTTAAATGCCATCGAAAATTTGAGTGAAAAGAAAGGAAAATTTTAAAATGAAAAATTAAATTAAATCAAAGAAAATCCTATTTAGTTTGACTGAGAATCTCCTATGTGTGCCTTTCCTTGTCAAGCTTTGTTTGCCACTTTGAGAGTCATTTGTTCCTTGCCTTCACTTCTCACATCTTGGTCGAATATGCTTCACAGGTTGAAATCTTTTAGTTTTCATGCCATTCTTGGGTGCTATTTTCAAAGATGATTTTGGGCTTCTCAAGTTCGTTTATGTATTTTTCTATTTATACCACATGAGTTAATATTTTCAAATTATATTTCTAAGAAATCCTGAAGAAAGAAAATAAGAAATAAATTAGTTACAAGAGCATTTTGTGTAGTCATGTTTCTGTTAATTCTTCTTGGAATGATATGCATTTACTTAGTTTTTGATTCTTCAATCATGAACTCGTCATAACATGACAAAATCAGTTTTTGATTCTTCATTCATGAACTCGTCATAACATGACAAAATCAATAGTACATGCATATAAAATCTTATTCATGTAATCTCTTTCCTTTTTGGTAAAGGGTAATTGTATTTTGGACAAGCATATATCATATGACATATGAAAGATTCATTTATTCAAGTTATCTGTATTAAAGAATCTCAACACCTTGTCTTTTTGTATGTACTCTTACTAACGCCAAATAACTTCAACAACTTGTCTTTATAAATCTTGATGTCTAATGTATACATTGTTTAACCATTGTCTATCATAGAAAATCAATTTGTTAACCTTGTCTTAGCATTTTGCTGGGTAGGGTTATCATTTTCAAAAGTTATACACCATTTACATACAATACCAATAAGATAAATTTGATCCTCCAAATGTGTAAAATAATTCTTTTTTCTATAAGTCCTTCATCAAACAAAGGTTCCAAATCTTGCTTTAATATATAAATTAATTGCTCCAACTTGAATACCTTTTGAATATCTCCTAAAATGACAAAATTCTATGTTGTGCCATGTGCACATCCTCAAAAAATTGATCTCATTTAATAAAGTCACATTGACATCCATTTTCTAGATCTTCTAATCATGGTATACTACAATAGCAAGCAAGATCCACTAAAGCATTGATATCAAAAAAGATATTTTTCGCACTACACCATGAATCTTCCTGAAGCCTTTTGTAACCAATCATGAATTAAATGCATATCTCCCATCCATTTCTATTTGTTTTCTTCAAAATTTTCATTTATTCCATGAGTTTGATCCTTTTAGGTAGCTCCAACAAGGTCCATACTTGGTTATTATACATGGATGTAAGTAAGATCTCATGAATTCTTGCTAATTAATTCTCATATTTTGAGTTGGTAATAGTTTCATGGGAGATCGTAGGCTCATCTTGATCCATGAGCAATATCACCATTTTAAGTCATGAAAAAAAAATTATCAGCAAAGAATGAATAAATAAATAAATAAAGGTATTTAAGGAATACAACAACTCTTATACAAAGACTTAGCTATTACACACCGTTCCAACACACCAAACTTCATCTAAAACTTACCTCTGAAACATTGGTACTTTGGTGTATAAACATTGACAATAGATATCTACTATATTTCCAAAAACTATTATGCATAAAAGACTGTTAATCAACCAACAAGAAGACCAAATCCTGGTATTTCCTACTGCAGTCCCTACTTTCTACTTAGTTCTTATTCAAAGAACATGTCCCGTACCTCATGGATGCTGCATCATGCCTAACTTTTCCTTCCCTGTTGCATCCCCATTCTATGTTATGCTATTCCACATCATAGACCACACCACCAAGTTGTTACTGCATGTTTTATTCCATGTCTATGCCTCTAGCTGATTGCGTATTTAATATTTCCCCTCTTCCCTATTTTGTAATACATTCTAGCCCATCCAAATCAACTAAACCTCATTTGCATTCCTTCCAGCATCCCCGCCCCTACTCTGCATCAGATCACAAATCTTGCTTCCTTAACAGCCTTGCTACTTCACCATTCTTCCAACGCCCTCCTATTACCTTCAAACATTACCCACTAACTTGATTTGTTTGTCTCCCACGAAAGTCTTCCATATACCACCAGTCACCACACACGTCTAGAGCCTACCACTACAGAAATATCCAAAAATTGACCTATATTCATCTTCCGTTCCCTTATCATCCTTCAAGCCATGACATCAGCTTCACTGTGACAAAGCCTGCCATCTTACTTCATTCACTCCCTTCCTACAAAAAAATGTAGTTTATCCCTTCCAAAACCTGGTAGTGAATTATATAACAGAGCCACGGGAATCAAAATATTAGTTTTTAAGGTACATCATACAACTCAAAGGTTTCATACACCATTCGGAGTATGTAAACCCAACCTGACTTTCTTTAGCAATAATTCATGACCAAGCTTTTGTTTGTGCTAATGCAAACACCTCTATATGATCCACTCTCTCATTCTTAAAAACACATATATTCTTGTGCTTCCAGATCTCATCAATATTTGCGATCCACGCCCTCCAAATTCTAGAAAATGATGCATTCATATTTAAAGGTTTAAATAACATAAAATTTGACTTTGTGTCGTATGAATTACTAATGGACAACCCAACCAAGACAAACACAAACTCCAAATTCTCCAAACAACCTTACACTTGAAGAAGAGGTGACTTACAATCTCTTTTTTCTCTCCACGCATATATAATACATTGGTCACTTACTAGAGATACTCCTCGCTTCAACAAATTATCTTTTGTGGCTATACTATTTTTGTAGCACCCTCCAAGCAGTGACTTGCACAAATGTGAGGGTCTTTACCTTCCAAAAACTCTAAAAAAGAGACCTATCTCCATCTTGTACCTCATTCTTTAAAATGTTATAGGCAAATTTCACCGTGAAGCCCACAAACTCGTCATCCCTCCATACCCATGTAGCTTCTACTCCCTCCCCCTCCTCTACTATCTTTTTATTCTTTAGAAACTGCATAAGTTGATCAGCCTAATTCGATTCCCACACAAACAAATTTATTCTCCACTCTAACTTTCACTCCCACCTATTATTATTCAAACTACCTACTTGGGACAAGTTACTGCCACATACAGTTGATACAAAGTATAATCTTGGTATTTATGCTTTAGTATTTTGTTATCCGCCCATTTATCTTCCCAAAACCTAATTTCCTTCTCATCCCCTATCTCCCATGCAACTTTATCTTTAAAATCAATATCCCATTCTTCTGAATTCCAAACCTTTTTCAAATCCCTTCACAACAAGGATTCCTTACGATCCATGACCCTGATCTTTAAGCCCCTCCGTCCACTTAATTGGATTCCAATATGACTTTCCACAAACCACTCGTTTTTGTTTTTAGTCTCCAAATCCATTTTCCTAACAAAACAAAGTTAAATAATCTTATATCTTTTACTCCTAACCGACCCTCCTATCTAGACTCACACACTATATCCTATAACACCCATGCTATCTTCCTTCCCTTCAATCCCCATCTCGACAAGAAGTTTCTCTGTAAAGTTTTCAAGTCCTTCATTATGACACGAGCAAATAGAAGCACGAAATATAGAATAAAGAAATAGATGTGAGTACGGATTTGAAGAGACACACCCTCCCTGCTATAGATAGGAATTTATGTTTCCACCTCCCCAGCCTTTTCTCAATTTTTTCTAGCACCCTTCCCAAAAACTAGTCATAAAAAATTTATATATCTCATAATTTATGTTTTCTAGTATACCTATGCAGATCTTATGTTCATGTCATGACATCATGTGGAGTTTGTTGTTATTCCATCATAGGCACATAATACTTTTTGACATTTGAATTTCTCCAAATTCCATTTTAAAGAAATACTCTTGTCTTTGCTAAA
This sequence comes from Phaseolus lunatus, assembly GCA_013389735.1. NCBI lineage: Eukaryota > Viridiplantae > Streptophyta > Magnoliopsida > Fabales > Fabaceae > Phaseolus > Phaseolus lunatus. Next base: position 34,705,677 of record CM023857.1, on the reverse strand, counting down.
ATCGTTTTCTTTAAAGGATTATAAAGTAATATCCCTTAGTTTCTTTTGGACATCCTAAAAGCTTGAATAATGGTTCATATACCAATATATATCATGTGGTGTCTTTTGAAACTACTTTTGATTGAACACGGATAAGTAAAAAAGTTATTGTCAACAAAACATGTCCCTAAAATGAGGGTGGTACAAGTTTGAATAACTTATTATTGAACAAACCATGCCTAACAAGGACTAATTTCTCATTTCAAAAACTTCAATTCCATTTTCGCTTAGTGGTATAAGTTGAGATATCATCCCTTACTCCTTTAGATTATCGTCAAATTGTTAGAAATGAGGTGGTTGATCCGGGTAAGATAATATCTTACAATAAAATCATTAAATAAAAAATAATTTTAAAAATAAAAAATAATTAATTATTATATTAATTAAATTAAATATTTTTTATACTAAAAAATTTATTTATACTTAAAGTAGTTTTTATTATTAATAAAAATTTATAAATTAGTTTTTCAATCAATAGTTAATTAAATATTAATATGAATTTTTAAACTAAATATGAATTTTCAAATTTTAAGAAAAACAATATTGGATTAAATTACTTTGACTAATAAAGAAATCACTTTGAATTCCATAATAAATTACTCAATGACATTGACTATAGCTATTTAAAATTATTAGTAAATAGTGAGAGATGAAAATGATCAACATTACATCTTTGGAGTACCACATATATCCAGTCATTTATGAATCATATTATTGAAATGATCTATAATTAGATTATTGACATATTTAAAGAACCATCAAAATAATATAAAAACTTGAATGTACAAACAATGAATAACAATTTTGTATATTTTTTTTAAGGGCGAGTAAATGTGTATACTACATTATAAAGAATAATATATATAGTGAGAGTTGAAAATTATCTATATTATTGCACCTTTGAGTAGTATTTGTCAACTCCTTTATAAATCATATTATTGATCAAATCCATTAGATTATTGACATATTTAAAGAATCAACAAAACAGTGTAAAAACATAAAGGATATTACAAATTTAACAATCAACGAAAATATGTGTAATCACAATTGATTGCGTAATAAATTATAAGAAATAATATTATCGAAAGACCTAAGAATTCTTATTAATTAAAATGATAAATATACAAATTAAAGTTTAGAACGAAAATTTCAGTAATTTACCTCAATACAAATTAAAGAATTCTTATTGATATTTTTTACTTTTAGATATAATTCACCACAAAAGTTGATAATTCACTTAAGTATGAATCCATTCCCAAAATTTTGTTCTTGTGCAGATTAAAACCTGCCTTTAGTAGCAGTACTTAGAGGCCTTTTCTACCCCATTCATGGTAGTAAGTTGTCGAAATCACATATGAAATCATTGTCTTCTATATAAGATTTATTCAGATAGTCTTTCATGTTCAATTCAAATTGACTTTCAAAGGTCTGACTTTGGGAACCATTGTTGTTTGGTTCAGAATAAGGATTCTCAAAACCATCTGATGCCATCATTGGTTGGATCTGTGACCCAAATGAAGAAACTCCATTTGTTGCTCCTGTACTTCCATCCACCATGAACAAACACCGTCTGTTGCTTCTGTTCTTCCTCAAAGGCCCCAATTCCAAGTTCCCACCCCGTAACTTTGTTCTAAAATTAGATGGCCCATCTGGGAGACTTAGACAGTGTTCCAACTCAAGATTGTTGGCACCATCAAGCCTACGAAAGTTAGATCTCTTAGTCAGAAACTGGTTGTTGTTGTTGCTGCTGCTGCCAAGGTTCTCAATGAAAAGTGCATTCACTTGGCTCTGAGTCTGAAGTGACTCTTGCAGTGTTGCACTCTCATTTCGAAACACTCCTCCATGGTTACAAATTGAATTGCCACCATTTTCAGCACCACCACTAAGTCTATCAAGAATAAGGGTCACTTGAAGTGAGATTGGACTTTTGCCAGCCATTAGAAAAGAATTATTTGTTCAGTTTTCTGAGATGTATTGATCTAGTGGATTACTTTTCATTACCAAAAATTGAGAAAACCAAATGGTTTTTATTTTTGTTTTCAACAGCACCATTGATGGTAATAGAAATCTTATAAATCCATAAAATAAGTAAAAACTGAAGATTAGATAGAAAAATTTATAAAATGATGATAATTGACTGATAAAATATATATGTAATTAAATCAACCAATTAAAAGAGAGAAATAAATAGGAATGGAAACCTGTAGGCGCAATTGTAAGGGCACTCGCCCTCAGTACAGCCCTTGTTCGTCCTGAAATTTGTGAAGTTTTTCATATTATCATCACTTTCTTTATCTTAATTCTATAAGAAAAAAAAAAAGACTTTGTCTCAGTTATGAACTCATACCAATGGTTGAACATTTTTGAAGAATTATTTGCCCTCTGCCACGCTGAGCAAACAAATACAAAGGAGCAATAACCGATCCCACGTTAAAAGCAAAACTTGGATTGTCACAGTTGAATGAAACTCTTGCCTCTGTGTGTTGGGGGATTGTAAGCATAACATATATAGTAGGGATTTTAGTAATCTGAGGTTATAAGGGAAACTGCATAAATCTCATACATTCAATTTATTTTTTTATTAAACTAGTGAATTTAAAATTTAGTTTTATTAATATATTCATGGTTAGATTAGGTTAGTTTTTTCTTGAAAATTTAGAGAATTTGGATCCATAGTAGTTAGCATGTCAATGATTATAACTCAAAGTTTTAACTCCACACAGAAGAATATACTAGAATAGTTCGATCCTTCTTCTGCTATGTCCTTCTGCTAATTTTCTCATTTATAAATAAAAATATTTCTTTTTTATAAATATCATCTTATTTGAGTCAGTTTCTTTATAAATAGTAATAAGAACATGAAATAAACATAAAATGAATTAAACCTATTTAAAAACAATTTATGCATATTAAGTTTTAAAGAATTTAGATGAGAATTGTTTTTAGAATTAAATCCATTAGTTAATTTATATTTTAGAAAAAACTTTGTTTCTTTCTATTATAATAGAGAAAATTATCTAAATAACATATATAATTACTTTCTAGTTAATATAAAGAAACAATTACAGTTTACTGAGGTAACTTTTAACATCTGAATAACTCAAAAAAAATATTAACTCAACCTTGAATTACAATTTTATATTATTATAACTATTTATATTTTATTTTATTAAAACTTAATGACAACATAAAATTTATGTAAATAAACTATAAAATAATTTTTATTAATACAAGCTTTTGTGTATATAATTTATGCCGAAGAAACTTTCGATCTAAAAGTGGGATTTAAAAAAATAACTAAAATAAAAACTATGGATATATACTGTTGTAGTTAACAATTACAATGACGTTATTTGATAATTTTTCATATACTTTTAAGAAAAAAAAAAAGTAAAAAATAAAATAAAATAAACTTTATAATTTGTTGATTTTAAATTATGAAAAAGTTAAATTCATTTTTTTTTTTTTAAATTATAAAGAAACGTGTTCCAACAATCCTTGTTATATATAAATTATACTTTAAGGGTTTTAAATATAATAATAAATATGTCACTTTACTAAAGTTATCTCATTATCCTGATAAATATATTAATTTTTTCTATTATAAATACAAATATTAATGTAATTTATTTTTATAAGTTAAAATATAATTAATAATTTATTGAAAAATGAAAACACCATCAGTCAATTCAAAAAGAAATTAAAATCCGTAAACGTTTTGGGACAAAAGTAGGAATATATATATATATAATAAATATTATATTTAATTTTGTATATTACATTGAATATAATAGTATTAAATGTAAAATTATATTATTTAATATGATATTTATTATATATTAAATGTAATATACATATATATATATATATTAAATATATGAGTTATATTAAAGTTACTGAAGAAATTTATAATAATAATTTAATAAAACGGTTACTATTGCAAAATTTATATCTTCAAATATGTATTTAAATTATTATTTCAAATCATTATTTCAGAAAGTAAATTAACAAATAAATGAATAAATTGTTTTCGTCTTTCATATCATTGTATTGTATTCTTCTTTTTAGGTTTATTTTGTGTAGTGTGTTTGTTAAGGGTTTTTTATATCAAGTCAACTTTTGTATCAGGCTTATTTTTTTAGAATGTTTGGCTTGTTGATGAATTTTGAAATTAAGTTAGCTTCTATATAAGGCTTGCTTGAAACATCTCCCAAAAGTCTTATTATTTTATTTTATTGTTTATCAATAAAAAAAGTCACCAACACAATAACGGCTATACTCAATGTTATCATTGTCCAAATTTGAATGTGAAACATCAATTTCTCCAAAACATAAATATAATTGGTAATCAAAATCTATTTAGTTGACTGTGAAATCTCTTAATACAACTTTTAAAATATATTTATCATATTCTTAAACCTATTTCACTATCCTACACAATACTTTTATATGATCTATCTAGTAGTTTATTACATGTGTTTTGCTCTATAAATATAAAAAAAATGCAATGAAGAATCCATAATAACATTTCCTTTCATCGCATGAACATATTTTTCACTTTAATTATGTCAATGATATATTTGTTTTCACATTTCAATCCATTTAAATTAGAATGAAGGATTATTCCTGAAAGTGTAAATGAACGTTAATTTAATGTTATAAGAATGAAAATGCTCATTTATTTATTGAATGGGTAAAAGGTATGTTATTAAATTTTGTTGGACATATTTTAGGGACTAATGTAAAATTAAATTGTATTTTTTAAAGATTAATTTGAGATTAAATTGTAAATTTTAGGTATTAATTTGTACTATTTTTGCATATTTAGAGATTAAATAAGATTATTTTTATAGATTAAATTGCCATAATTTTATATACTTTGGAACCAAATTGATATTTGCCTCTTAAGTATTTAAATATGTTCAGTTTTCTAACCACATTAAAATAACAAAAGTGGTCATAATTTAACCACATTAATGTAATCTCAAACAATTTATTAGAAACATGGTTTATAGTTTTCTTTTTACTCAAATTAATATACTATTCTCTTCACGCGATATTTATAATATTTATCTATTCATATAATTAATCTCTTCAATACCTATAACACATTCTTTATTTTTGTAAAGTTACTAGCTCTAGCAGTACTAAAAAAACCGTACTACGTACGGATCTTATGTACCCCTTTTCATTGCTGAAAACATGTAAAAATCACATTCCAAATCCATCTCTTCAGTATAAGATCTGTTGATATAATCTCTGATGTCCAAATCAGTTTGACATTTGATGGGATTTGGAAAACCATCACTTGTAACTTCTTCCAAAACGTCATCACCAATCTGGAAATGTATACACTTTTGTTACGAGTAGAACAAAAATTATAATCACAATTCACTTATTTCTATTTAAGAATATGATTTGATTCTAATTTCACTCAATTAAACTTATTTGCATGACAATCTACAACACTTCTAAACCAAGATTAAAGTAAGAACTTTGAGGTGGAAACTCCAGATCTTGTTGTTGTTGTTGAGAAGGTTCTGTTTAAAGAAGTGATTGTTGTTGTGTTGCACTCTCATTTGGAAAAGGTACATTTTGTGTTTGTTTTGTTTCAATATTTGTTGTTTTCTATGTTTGGGCCTCTTTGGGTCAACCCATTATGCTTAGACATCTTGGTTTGACAAATTCTCTCTCCAGTATCTACAAAGTATTTCTTCTTATACTCCTTTCTTTCTACACTTTTACATTTTTTGAAATACTGAAATTACCTTAACAATTTTGGATTCGTAGTAAAAGTTCCATAAGCAAAAGAAACAAACTATCTTCAAGAAATTGAACATATAATGTTGGCAGTCTCACATCAATTTAGGGGACGTGATATAAATCCATGTTTAATGACTCTTTATTCTGTCTTTTAATTATTCTATCATTTTCTTTTTTTTCTTTTTTATAATGGCAACAATAAGGATGAAATTAAAAAAAAAAAAAAAAACTCATCTTTACTATCTAAAACTCAATCACTACACCATATGGAGTTTTTTTTTCTGTTTATAGTCTCTTCCAGTTTGACAAAAGAAACTTGCAAACTGAAGTTGAGTTGAGACACAATGTAACATGTCAAACCACTTTTCACGACTCACACTTGCCTTAATGTACAGAAATCTTCTCTATCAACTCTTCTTTATCCATTACAAAAAAAATCACTTGGTTTTATACTGCTGCGCGTAAACTTAACCCTTCGTGCATAATGTAGTTTGAAAGATTCGTGACATCTGTTTTTGATGTAGTGCATCATCCACCATAGGACACAAAAAAAGTGCAGTGAAGTTGGTGTTATCTACTTCAACCTTGAGTTTGCGTGCTAAAAGTACGTGTCTAAACCAGTACATGATGGCACTCCTGAGTATTAACACTTACAATCCAATGCCAAATACAGAAGGTATCATGCCAAACCATTCCTATATCTCAATTCATCAGATAGAAAGAAGAGAAAACAAAAAATATGTGAAGTACAAAGCTTAAAATTTACATACAAAGACTCAACAAAAAACAAGGCAGTCTTTGAGTTGGAACTTAGAAGTTCAGATTAGACTGGAACTGAGGGCTCCTCATTTGGGTCAGGCAAATTTGCATTGCAAGTTCTTGACTCCAGGGATTGAAGGCTTCTAACAATTTCTACCATGGATGGCCTTTTCTCAGGCACCACAGAAGTGCAACGAAGTGCAATATCTAAAGCTCCAATCATCTCTTGGTGATAAGTGTTTGATATTTTTTGGTCAAGAACTTGATGCACCCCATTAGCGATGTTCACTTTCCTTCTAACCCACTTCACAATGTCAACTGAGTCAATTGACTCCGTTTGCTCTGCTTGCCTACCACTCACCAGCTCCAGCAATACCACACCAAAGCTGTAGATGTCCAATTGTTCAGTTGCTTTCTTACTGTAACCATTTTCTGCATTGCAACAAGACAATTAGTTAGTATGTTAATATTTGTTGGTTAACTAAAACATATTTGATGCAAGCATGCAGATTAATGATAATCTAGGCAGTGTTTTCTATCAACAATAATATTTCAAAGATTGAGTTATAATCCATTTACTGGAGACTCTCGTGAAAATATTGTACACAATTTGTGCAGTAAGCAAATAGAAATGAAGTTACAGATTCACAAGTACTCGATGATGCAACTCAATATTGAAATCTACTGAAGTCTATGGAGTTTTTCAACTAACAAGCCACACAATCCCATTTTCTAATTCAAAATTTGCAGAAAGAGAGAGTAGGCCCCCAGTCAGAGGTCAAGGTTAAGAAGAATCAAAATGAATGATCTTAAGAATTGACCTAAAAAAAGCTATTTCAGAATAAAGTGAACATCCAAGCATGCATGTAGGTCTTAATTTGTATTAAAAAAAAACTCTACCAATGAGTTAGCTCAATTATGAGAATGCATATAAAGTTGTTTGAACACAACTTATCATACCTGGTGCGATGTAACATGAAGATGCTGCTTCAGAGTTCAAAATTGATTGAAATGAAGCTTCTCCCACCACTCGATCAAGAGCAAAATCAGTGAGTTTTGGCTCGAAGTTTGCATCCAACAAAATATTACTTGACTTGACATTTCTGTGAAGCAAGTGAGGGAGATAATCCTTGTGAAGATATGCCAGCCCTTGAGCAACTCCAATGGCAATTCTTAATCGAACCACCCACTGCAGCTCAAAATTCTGACGAGAAATCAAATCCCCTAAGCTCCCTCCATGCAAGTACTCATAAATGAGGAACACTGACTCATCGGAGTGGCAGAACCCCAGAATTTTAACCACATTCTTGTGCCTAATTTTTGCCAAAGTCTTCACCTCCGCTTTCAAACTTTTGGAGGACTGGTTTCCAAAATTGACTAACTTCTTCACAGCTACCAGTTCACCACTAGGTAAACTCACAACATAAACTCTACCAAAAAACCCACCATTACCCATTGAGTTTTTCTCATTCATCCCTACAAGTAGATCATGCTCGGTAATCCTGAGAGGATAAAAGAACACTGAGCGCCAAACCCCTACTTGATTCCCCTTGCAATATCCACGATACAAAATAAACCCACCAACAACAATAGCAGCTCCAACAACAAAGGCTAAACTGATGAGAGCACATGCTAAGGTTGTGAGGCTACCAATGTGGCGTCTTGGCATGTCATCAGAACAAGAGTTAGGTAATCCAGGGCCACAAAGACCAGGGTTTCCGTCCAAAAATGAGGCAGGGAGACCAGAAATCAAGGAGTATGGTACTTTACCTGATAGCTGATTGAAGGAGACATTGAAAAGAGCAAGCTTCAAGTTCTGAAGCCCTTGTGGGATTGAACCAGTGAGATTGTTGTCTGAAAGATCAAGGTAAGTGAGTACAGGTAGCTCAGCAAGAGAAGGGGGGATTTCTCCAGTTAGACTGTTATCAGCCAAAGACAAAGAAACTAGTTTCCTGCATTTTTTCAGCGCTGGTATTTTACCAGAAAGAGAATTGTGGGAGAGATTTACTATGCTCATAACAGGAGAGTCACAAAAGTTTGGAGGAAGTTCACCATCCAAAAGGTTGAGAGAAGCAGAAAATCTGTATAAGCTCTTGACAAAGCCAAGACCTTGAGGAATTTTACCAGCGAAGCTGTTGTTGTCAAGCTGAACTTGCTCCAACTGAACAGCTCCTGAAATTGACTCAGGTATCTGTCCAGAGAATCTGTTGTTTTCAACTCTAATGAGCTTGATTTTGGGCAATGACCACAAGGCAATGGGGAAATCCCCGGAGAAGGCATTGTTCTGGACTTGGAATCTCTCAAGACTCTTACATTCCTCAATGGAGTTGGGTATTGAACCATTGAAGGCATTTGAGTGGAGACCGAGGTTTATAAGGCCTTCTCCTTTGCAGATGCCACTAGGAAATGGCCCCAAAAGCTTGTTTGTTGAAACATCTAACGAAACAAGGTTCTTGAGAGAAGATGGTAGAGCCTGAGGAACCCCACCTGTTAGGTTGTTCTCAGAGAGATCTAAATGAGTCAAACTAACCAGGCCCACCAGAGAATCTGGAATTTTCCCTTGAAAAGAAGAGCTTTGCAACAGAAGTTGCTTTAGATTTCCAAGCTCGCCGATATCCTTTGGAATCTCACTCACCAAGTATGGATTCTGAGACAAATCAAGAACTTCAAGTTTAGTTAGATTGCCAAAGACAGCAGGTAAACTACCTGAAAGCAAGTTGCTTCCCATGTTGAGGACTTGGAGGTTCTTCAAGGAGCCTAAGCTTTCAGGGATTTTTCCTTCTATGTGGTTTCTTCCCAAGTCAAGCACTCTCAAGGAAGCAAACTGAGAAATCTGAGATGGGATAGTGCCCCATATGAGGTTGGTACTGAGATTCAAAGTCTCCAAGGAACTACACTCAGAGAGGTGAAGAGGGATGGGCTGGTTGAAGATGTTATCAGCAAGGTTGAGATAAGACAGATTTGGGAGGTCACAAATGGAAGATGAGATATCCCCAGAAAGGTTTAAGCTCTGAAGGTTGATAGAAGTTACTGAGAGTAAAGGTGTTGTGGAACAGGTTATTCCAGTCCAGTTACAGTGGTGGTTTGATGAAGTGTTGGACCAGCTGGACAAGGCCTTCTTAGAGTCTTCAACGGAGGCCTTGAAGGAGAGAAGGATGTCCCCCTCTGATGAAGATGAACTAAGATTGAAGATTGAAATGGACACAGAGAGAAGGAATAGGTATGTACAGAATGTAGTAGTGGCCATTAGCTTGGTGTCTGCAACAAAAGAACTTGCTTTGAGTTGTTTTCTACAACGGTTTTCTATAAATCCGTGTTAACTGTTAAGTGAAGGAGTGTGTCCAGAGGTATTACTGGAGCTCGATGGGCTGGAAAGAAAAAAGCTTGCATTTTTACGTGCATAAACTCATCATGGCCTTTGAGAAATTTGCTGATGAAACCACAAAAGTCTCCCCTTCTCTCTCTTTTTTAAAGACTTTTTTCCCTTCATGACATTGTGTTGAAAAGGAATTGTATTTGTACAAGAAAACGGTACAATAATTTCCACACGGAAATAGATAGAAGGGAATCAAGAGATAAGAAAGCATTAAAAAAAAACATCATGTGCAAATGTGTTAAGTTTTACTTTCATATGGGTGATAAAAATAAAGATTATTTTGTGAAAAAACACATTTTGAAAACCAGCAGAAACAAGTTCTTACATAGATTAAAAGTAAATATTTTATATTTACACATTCTTTTATTTTTCTCAGATATTTCCCTTAAAAAATATGAACATGTCTCTGAACTTAACATTATAACATTAAGGTTAATTTGAACTTTCTATCTACCCTACCAATATTTTCTTTTCCCTGTCTGTTTTGTTTCACTTATTAGTGTATTTATTCGTTGCTACCAGTAGTAGTAAATTTCTCCAAAACAGGGGAAACAATGTGAGGTGAGAAGTTAGAAGGCATTGTCCCAAAATAGTTGTCACTGTAATAGACCATTCAGTCACTAATATCGCGGAACTTTTCACCCCCAATAAGAGAAAGAAGTGAGCTTTTTCAACGTTTCAAACAGAATCCAAAGAAGCAAACAGTAATGTAGGATTTGACCTTGGAACACCCAAACCAAACATTTATCTATTTTATTTATTTAGTATTGCAACCAATTTCAATGCATCTTATGTACTACAACCTCATTACATTGAAGACGTTTTGGCAAGGTCACTGGGTCACGTGGCCATATTGTCAATTCGTGCTCGCAGTGGGCTCTCCAATTGACCGTCAGAACTGAGAAGTCAGAGAGCTTTGATTATGTCCAATAACCAAACAAAACTTTTCATTAAACTTGGCACCTTCTCCTCGGGGAAGAAAATAACTTCAACTTTGTATCATTGTTCAAAGTAGTTTTAGAGGGTAGATTTAAATTTGAGTTGACAAAAAAATAGTGATGTGGAAAAGTTATAAGGGCGGTGCAATTTTGAAAGATGAAAAAAGTGTGTGAATATGAGGAGGAAAGAGTAGGTGGGCATGGAAGAAAGGATTCTGGTGAGTGACAGTGTTGTTGATAAGAGACAGAGGTCCCCATCGCACGTTTCATCAGAGTGGTTTGGAATTACATGAACTCCAAATAATAAAATAAAAGGGTGACAAAGGTCAAGATAACTTTATAGGAATATATAATACTACTACTTCTACGAAACATATAAAATATTTTATTTTCTTTGTTTAACTTTTTAGATCACCCATTATCTTATTTCAAAAAATAACAGCGCCTTTTCTTAATAAAATATAAATAAATAATCACAATTGTTTATATGCAAAGACCACAAAAGGCAAAAGGGTATTTGAGGACATAAATAAGTGCATGGGACATGAACTGGTAGATCCTCTGCTGCACACAATTTATTGTAGCGGTGAAGGACTACATCACTAATTATGAATCAAGCTCCACCACATAAGGGATTTTATCTTAGACAATAAAATGAAAATAATAACTTGGAATGTATTTTTACTTTTGCAAACATGAATCAAGTTTATTTATATCGTCTCTATCCATCTTTTTCATCGTTATGGACTTAGAAGTCGGTTTATAAACTAATTAAATACTAAATACGTGGTAAAGTGCACATCGTATTTATAAGTTCCGTATTTATAAGTTCAGAGTTAGAGAAGTAAGGTCTAAGCACTTAAAAATCGGTTTATAAACTAATTAAATATTAAATATTTAGTAAGTCACAAAAGTAAACTCTAAGCATTAAATAAGAGTAGAGATCATTTAGGTGGTGAATATGTTAATTATGAGAGATATATTAATAGGTTTTGATGAGATTAACAAGAATGATATTATCTTATCCGAAAATTTTAAGAATTCAATAAATTCCTAAATTATGTGATTCTAAAACTTGTTTTTCTAGTATCTTGAACTTTTTTGTCTCTCAATTCAGTTTTTGGGTACTTAAAATTATTCAATAAAAATATTCGAGAGTTTGACCTCCTATGAATAGACATGTCCCATGATGAAAGAGATACTTGAACTCTCTTATTTAAGGTCACTTTATCTTCAAAATATATAATATTAGTTGCGTGTATGGTTTGATCTTGTAAATGTATATTATGATGATTATATAAACATTATGTCAAGTGTAAGGAAAGATTGCATAGTGTTGTTTCGTCTGTCATGTGTAACACTTGCCTCTTACATTATTTGTATTATTGAACATTAATCGTCTTTCAAATAATGTAGGATTATGTTTGAACTTTGGTGTTTTTAGCACTTAGTCAAAATCATATGGTATTTGATTTTTCCTCAAATGGGTTAATTCTTCTATATTTGCAATATAGTTAATATTTCCTTATAGACATATCTATTACTGTATTGTATGATTGAGATGTTAGATTGTTGAAAGTGATGCATATGAAAAAAAAATTGTTTATTTTGAATGGATGAAGTTTAAGAGAGATATGTTATATGTTTAATAGTTAAAGAGATAGAATATTGCAATTGAGTCAAATTGGTTCAAGATTATCTAATTTTTAGGAACAAATTACTCAATTTTATGTATAAAAAATGAAGTTGAATTGTGTTGGATCACTTTGGTACCAATCTATAAAATTCTACAAAATGAATTATGCAGTGTTGCTAAGTGTTCCCTGGGTTCACCTAGTGAAATTCAATTAATTAAAAATCCGAGAGGTTTAGTTGTTAGGTGATCAATTTTTTCACCCAATGAAATTCAATTAAATTGAGAGGTTTGGTCGTTGAGTGAAACTTTGAAAGTTTTATGTGTTGGGGACTAAAAGTCATTGGGTGAGTAAAAAGGTTGTTTGGCAGGTGTTTTTTAAATTTTGAAAAATATGTTTTTAGATATTTTCAAATGCTAAAATTTGTTTATCTTTCACTAAATTGTTATATTTTACCAATATATTATGCTTGAATATTATTATAAGGGGATGAATGATAAATTTACAAATTTTTAGTATTTAAATTAATTTCTGGTGTATATGATGTTATGGTTATGATATGATATGTGGTGTTTGTAAACATAGTTATTTCATTAAAAAGATATTATGTTGAGATGATAGGTTATGTATTAAATTTGTGAATCTGAAGAATATAATTCTGACTCTACTAATATTGAACTCACAAAAAATTATGTGATAATAGTCAAAGAAGATTTCCATGACATAATATTAGGTTCTTTTAACCTAATATTAGGTTCCTACCTAATATTTAGTAATTTTAGAAAGCAAAATTAATTAGATGTCTAAATAATTCATCTAAACTAAAATTTTAAATAACTAAACTAAATTAAATTTGTAATAACTAAATTTTTTAAAGATAAAATTGAATCTGAGCTGTATTCTAAAATCAGTTTTAATATTAAACTATTATGAAAAAGAGAGAATGTTTGTATTTCCAATAATAATAATAGTAATATAAAATAAGTAAATTCTTAGAAAATAAAAAAAATTATAAATTAAGATGAATTTATATATATGCTATTTTGTAAAGAAATTGTATAATTATTTAAAATAAATAAATTTATATATAAGATGATTCTTAAAAAATGATTTAATGAAACCATAGTCATAGTGATAATTGAATATTAGCCTGAGCAAAAGTTTAAGAATTACAGAAGGCGTTGTAATTTGAAAAGAAGAAAGGGAATCATAAAATGTGGAGTTTCTCTGACAAAGTGAACGAAATCCAAAAAGTTCCGAAGGGTGCCAACATATCAAAAGATTCTTAACTTTCTCTGTGATTTCTATGAACACATAACAGGGCCACGACGATACTTTCTCTTTCTCCATTCAAGACTCACCAAAAGTTCTGACATATATTTCAATTTTCTTTTATTTTCCCAGATAAGCTTCTGCTTCTTCCCACAAAATAAATTGTGCAAAGTATACAGGATTGTGTTTGCTTTCCTACTCTATTTCACTGCCATTTCTTTTTCTTAAAGTCATTTTCACTTCTAGTAAATCAGTAATCAGTGCTGTTAGGCTTTCACTTAAAATTATGCAGCAATGGTCAAAAAAATGTAATTGCTTTTTTCATTAAGTCTTACCACATATAAATATACTGTACCGTCGGAAAGTATTCATTATTAATATCCAAATAGCTAAAAACATTATATACATACTTTTATTTTATATATATACCCAAACTCAAAAGTTTGCCAAAAATAAATATACATAAAAATAACTCTTAATTAGTATAAATTTATCATCATTCTTTTGAATGTTTTCATCTTACATGTAATTCACTCTCCACTCATACTAAGTACATTTATTACAATGACATGTATACAGAGTTTACATTAAAAAATAATTTTATCGTTTTCATTATTATACCATAATCATATATCACCATCATAAAATATATATATATATATATATATATATATATATTATATTATGAAAACTTTTTTTTTTTACAAGACTTCAATCTATACAAACAAGTTTTAATAGATATTAACACCTGACAAATTTTGAATTCATAATATCTTAATTGGAGTATGTTCTTCATTTCTTCATGATATAAAATATTTGTTACCAAGCCAAATGCATACCTACTACCAAGTTAAATGTATATCTATTATCAAGTCATATTAACTACTACCAAGTTAGATGTACATCCACTACGAAGTCATATTATATATGATTTTTTTTACCAGCAAAAAATGAATGAATACATAAGAGATATTTCAAGGATACATCAATCCTTATACAAAATATCTGCCCGAGGCTATAAACTTCTAACCTCCTAACAAGAACTGAAAAACCTACAACAATTATCTCCTAAAAACATTGACTGACCTCATGCAAATCAAAAGTTCAAGACACCAATCTAAGTATGAAAAACTTATTCCACGCGCTTTAAACAGAACCCATGACCAAGCCTTCATCTGTGCCAGAGTGAAGATTTCAATGTGATCTATCCTACCACCTCTGAAAATCCTCTTATTCCTATGGAACCTCAACTCTCCTACAACTATTATCCACATTCCTTGACACCATTCATCCTGAAGCTTTCAAAATATCTTTTTGGCTCCCTTTAATTTATCATTGTCATCCCCATCCACTCGTAGTACTTAGACCAAACGAGCTAGACAACTCTACATGTGCAAAAAATATGGGACATGGTTTCCTCTTCCTCCCCGCACAAGCAACACATAATGGTAGACATGCATAACCCCCTTCCAACCAAGTTTGCTTTAGATGCTATTTTGTCTTCCAAAATCCTCCAAGCTGTGATTTGTGAAGATGGTTGTGCCTTCAGCCTCCAAAAACCTCCATACAGCTCCTTCTCAACCGCCTGAACATCTTCTTTAAGGACTTTGTACGCTGATTTTACTATAAACACAACTGACTCTTTGTCTTTTCAAGCCCAAGAATCCTCTTTATCTGTTAACAAGTCAAATATACATTTACTACTAAGCCAGATGTAAGCCTTCATGAACTTCTCCTCATAAAAAATCTTGTCTATATTACTAAGCTACAATTAATGAAGTCAGGATATTTCTATTAACGTGAGTTTCACGCTTCACTGTCACCCAAGGTTTAATACTACCTCAAGTATCCCTACACCACCCATGAAGGGTCATGCAAACCACTCATCAAGGGTTAAATCTTATATACGTATATATCAACACGTATACATGTATATAACTGATCAAAATAGGATTCACCATCCACAAAGAGTCACCGAAAAAGGACACATGTCATGCATCTCAACATTAATCATATACCTTAGCATATATAATTAATCTCACCCTTTATACATTATACATCACAACATATGTACAAAAACATATAATTAAAATACATCTTCACTTTATCCCAACACATTATCACTTGAGCAACATCTTTAATATAAATAAGATAATGTCCAATTCACTTGAATGGTATTCTTGTCACTTGAGCAACATGCAACTTAAGAGCACCACCCTCTTAAGATTCTCTTCGCTCCTAATGACCACCTCGTCGATTGAACATTCATCAGAAACAGTATTTAAGTGACAACCCCTTGCTGAAAATAGTTCAACAAGTTCTAGAATAATCCTTTATTGTCATAATACGCTTGGACATTCATCCAACGCTTGAGTGTCTAGGCCACATGTCACACACTGCCATAAGTCAAATACATGTGAATAATGTCTCATCCATGTTAAGCATTTAGAATCAACGCTTGAGCCATAACTGATATTGCTTGAGCATTTTATCCAATGTTTGAGCGATATGCTTATTAAGGAGTGATAATCGTCTTGACATCTCTCTTGCTCAAGTTGCAAGCCTTGGTTAATATAATCAATGCACACCTTTTAGGCCTTGCTTGAGCAACATCATATCACTCAAGCGATATGTGGCTCAAAAGCAACCCAAAGTACACATGAAAGTTTCAATGGATTAACATTCCAAAATCATTATATTGCATCGAGATTTGATAATATTTCATTCTCATGAAAAAAATACAACTCCAAATCTCCATTTAGCCAACATAATTCTCCATTTTATAATCATAAGCATACTTAAATATATTCAAATCCATACACATGTAGTACAACATTAACATATTTCACCTATATAAACAACCAACACAATGTTAAGATGTAGTATTAGCTCCTTTTACCTAGATTAAAACGTGTCTTGTCAACAATCTTGATAAGCTTTTTTCACCACTATAACTATCCAAGTAAGTCTTCAAAAGATCAATCCTACATTGGTAATATCCTCCCTTAGCCAACACATTAAAGAGAAGAAGAAAAAAAACTTAGAGATAAGTTTGATCATACTCACCAAAACTAAGTTTTGATCTGTCCAAGTCAATTTGTTATTCGCCAGCTACTGAGGACCTTAATTTGACAGACTTTTCACGGTCAGAGTCTCTTTTAGAGTCAAAGAAAATGTAGAGAAAATAGGGTTTTCTAAATTGAAGAGTTTAAAAAAAATTAAGATATTCAATTTAAAAGTTAATATTAAAATATTATAGTCTTTCACTTAGCTTATAATAACGAAAATTTTAAATAAAATATGAGTTCTATAACATTTGTTGTTTACATAATTTTTTATTAAGACATTGATTTATGAAAATAAAATAAATAACCAAATTCATTTAAGCTATGAAGTAATGGTTCTAGCTCAAGCGAAAACTAGGTTGAAGTAATTATCTTTTCTATAAAATATTTTCACTTAAGCAATGATTATGTAGCTCAAACAAAAATGAGACGGAGGCCAATTTTTATTTCCTTTGTTATTTCAAGCGACAAATAATTATTAAAATTAAGGATATTTTCACTCAATCAATATCTAATCGCTCATACTAAAAATCTAGACAAAAACAAAGTTTTTTTTATATTGAAGATTTTCTCTCAATGTTATGTTAGTAAAATGACGTTTATATAATAAAATTAACTTATTTTTAAGTGAATAAATATTATATGTCACTACAAGAAAATCATTAAATAGAAATTAATTTTAGAAATAAAAATAATTAGTTGCTATATTGATAAAATTAAATATTATTTTAGAAACTACAAAAATTATTGGTATCTAAATTAGCTTCTATTATTAATAAATAATTTTTAAAGTGGTATTTAATTAGATATCAAGGTTTTAGATACCAACTTTAGAATTTAAATAATTGGTAGCTAAAACTTACGTAGCTAATTAGATACCAATTTATAAAGTATTTATCAATAATAGAAACTAATTTAGATACCAATAATTTTTTTAGTCTCTAAAATTATATCTAATTTAATCACTATAAAAACTAATAATTTTTTATATCTAAAATTGATTTTTATTTAATAATTTTCTAATAGTGTATGCAATATGCAATGTGTGGATAAATAAGAGAGAAAAAGTTTAACGAATAAAAATTTTATTCGATTAAAGATGTGAGATATGATTTATTTGACTGAATTATAGTTAAAGGATAAATGGATGTTTGGTCCAATGTACCAAGTTGATGTTGAAAGTAACATTAAACTTTAAGAAAATATGATTTTATTGAAAGTTATTAAATTATATGAAAATTAATAAATTTATATTTATTTAATTGATTTCCTGTAGTGTGTGTAGGTTTAATTAAAATAATTCTATCTTCTTTTTGTACTTACTTCTGCAGACTTCACTGCATTATTATTTTCAAGCGATTTTTCCATTGACTTGAATTTTGTTTAAGACACAGTATGATACACCAGTACCATTATTGAGCTTCTTCTGTGAAAGTGTCTGAACCATGATAACGAAAATTGCTGAATGCTGCAGTGACATGGAAGAAGGGTGAACATGCAAAGAAGAAAAATCCAAAGAGAAAGTGAGAAGCTCCTTGGGCCAAAACACAATTACAAATTAAAAGTGAAGAGCCCCTGCATTAGAAACAAATCATTTGGCTTTAGATTCTTCCCATAGAATAACAGTGCTGTAGCACCCTCATTAAAATTATCAATAAAAGAAGAAAGAATAAAAGACACAAGCTAAAAGACAAACAAAGAGGTTAAACAATTTTTGCATCTTCCCAATCAATTCCTTTGACTTCTCTTTCAATGGTACCAAAACCTATATTATCATCAATCACTCACAAATCAAAAAAAATAATCACCAACTACTACAGTTTTAGTTTTAATGAGGGCTGTGAAAGAAAACCAAGAAATTTCAATTCACCTTACACACAATCATTATGTTTGATTACCTGCTAATAAAGTCAATCATATAATAATATAATATAGTATATTGTAGTACTAATGAAGATTGTTGGAACAATAATTAAAAAAGTGGTAGAAAAGAATAATTGTTTAGGTGTGAAATCACCAAGGACTATTTGCTTCCAAATCTATCATAACAGTCAAAGACATCAAACCTATGCGTGCCATTTGGAATCATGATTTCCATTGATGTCAACTTTTATCAGTAAAAGTACGAGGTTAATTCCATGTAAATTTCATAGTTAACTAATAAAAAAATATTGTTAATGTTATTTTAAATTAGCATATATGTCAATTTGTCCCACTTTAAAATATAAATATTCCCTTACCGCATATGAAGCATCAACTATCTGTTATTTATATCAAGTAATAAATATGAAAGAGTAATTAGGTAATTAGTATGGAAAAGAGTTTATTCACCCACCATTAATCTTTTTGCCTATGTATTGCAAAAATGTAAAACAATGCATTAGACCAAATCTAAGGATTTAATTTTATAAATGGTTAATGATTTATAAGTTATATTTCAAAATGTAAATTCTTTTCTATTAATTCCTAGTACCTCAAAATTAATCTACCTAGTTTTTTTTCATTTTTAAATCTTTCTTAAAAATTTCATTCTCAAATTTTTCAAAGATATATTTTTAAATTTGTTTTACAATTTTTTTTTCAAAAAGTATTATTTTTATACATGGATTGGATATTCATCCACAAAAACTGTTAATGAATAAATTATATTGAACTTTAGAACACGGATCCGAATTTTAATTAAATTGTATTGTTAATTAATTTTTTAATAAATCAAAGTAAGTTAATTGTTTTTTATCTCATCTATTATAGTTTTTAAAATAAATTTGACCTATTCATTTTTTTTTTTCAATAGTACTACCCTACACCAGTCATGTGTGTATGAACTTAAGATTTGATAGACGTTGATTTAGAAGAAAGATGAGCATGAGAGTGAGTGTGTGTGTTTCCCTCCTCTTTGTTTGCAATATTCCCTGACCCCAAATCATTGATCACAGCTAAGAAATCAGTCAGGTGTTGAAGGTTTTCTTTTGATAAAGAAAGTAGACACAAAATGGTGGCTGTGAGGCAAAGGCAAGGTTGTTATCAAATTGCACTTATTGCATTCGAGAAAGCCATGAGGAATAATAATAAGCATTCCATAGCTTAGCCTCTCGTAGTACCAATATGAGCCTTATTGTGGGGACCCTTCCTTCATTTTGTTGTCCATGTTTACATCAATGTTATGTTATGGATACTGCTATAGATAATTTGGTTCACCTCTTTTGTTATACATGCATGCTTATGACTTATGCATGTGAGTATTCTAAATTATACAAATTTCGATAGAAAAAAAAAAACTTAAAAGTGAGTATTCTAAAATAAACCACTTGTTTTGTTTTGTATAATAAAGTAAGTAATTCATGAATTAATATAAAAGAATGGGAAAAACATGTAAAAATTAAATATATGATGTGATACAATACATATTAATAGTTGGTATGTGCATATATAAAAAGGTTGAAAAGGTCTTGATCTTCCCTTAAGCTCTCTAAATTTTTGCTAATTCTAGTTGGGAATGTCATGTCATCTTCAGTCTTCGATTGTTGTAGGTGATATACCTATAAAAGGTACTTTGATATCTAAGTTAGTGCTCTATTTGAGGTAGTTAACTGTAATAAATATTGTTTAGTGCATATATTTATCTTGGTTGGTGTGTCTAAAGAGTTGTGATAAATCTATGACGCTAAATCGAAATTATGATAAATTTTCAAGTTAACCTTTGGATTTTAAGTGAATTTTCATGCAACAATTAAGTTAATCACTTTGTGGTGTATATAAAGTCCATGTTCAAAGGGCACTCAATCAACAACCTTAATCGAGATCCTCTCGGAACCATAGGGTACAATGTGGCGTAATACTTGTTTTCTTTGAAGTTATGTTTAGTTTATTTTAGGGAAAGAAAAGTTAAAAAACAAGATATTTTTTTAATTATGTAAAGTTCAAAAACTTTGTGTTAATTCGGATTTCGTTAGTTACACATATCTATTAAGCATAACAAGGATACATAAAGAACCATATATAGTTGTTGTTTTTGCAAAGATCCTTTAATTCCTAAGGCTAGGTCTAGTAAGTAGACATAGAACCTCAATAACACTCGTGAATCTTTATTCTCAAAAGGTCTTCATTGTTAGCGTCTAATTCATTTGAAAATGTTTTGTTTCACAACAATTTATTTGAAAATCATTTGAGTGATAGATTTTAATTGATTGTAAGATAATTTGTGGTAGTTATTAACTGTAACGTCTTCTAAACAAGGAATTAGAAGTTGTCGGTGAATAAGAACTTAGACATTTTTTACTTTTATAATGCATTCTTTTAAATTATGAGATATAGTTTATGACATTTGAAAATCATGTCAGATTGTTGATAATTGATTCTGAACTTTAAATGTAAATATAATAAATGATCTATTTTTTTAAAGAAAATAATAATAATTTTTTTCCAAATACTAATAATTATTTTTGTTTTATATGTCAATTAATTTGTTATTTTCCTAACAAATTAATTAATAACTAATAAGTTTTCAAAAGTTTTAAAAAAAGTTAAATATTATTATCCGCGTAAAATTGAAGATATTGATTGAAATTAGTAATCTCAAACTTTTTAAGATTCATCTTACCATATGAACCACGTGATTGAAAAAATTTATTTATGAAACAATATTATTTATTTTATTTTTCTCTTATATATCATTTATTACATGTCATAATAATATAAAATAATATAATAAGAATTCATCTCTAAATCATTACATATACATGACATGTCTCTCTATTATTTGATGAATGAGTTTGAGAGTGGATGATATGCCTGCCTGTATTATTGAAATATTGGAACTTTAGCTGCACAATTTATTCTCACTGGTAGAAAATTTATAGAATTTGATCATTGCTTCCAATTGAAGATTAAAACCTAAATTATTTATAAATAAGATTAGGATAGGAAATAAACTTGTATTTATGATTATTTAGGGTTTATTGTTCCAATATCTTCTTCTCTCTCATTGAGATGAAAAATATTTAAATCAAGATATGAACGAGTATAATAAGAGCTGATTTTTTTAAAATTAAATATAAAAATGCAAATGTGAATGCTGATGTCCGTCCCGTATTTATTTTTATTTTATTTTTTAATTTATTTTGAAATATATATAAAATTATAATATTTAATTTTGTTTACATTTAAAAGAAGAAAGTATTTGACACTAAATTTTTAATAATATTTTTTTTTTACTGTGAGTATTATTTTATTTTTTTAAAATATTTTTAAGTAGTTGGATGGATATAAATACACCTACTATTCAAGAAGATGGGGATAAATACAAATTTTATACTCATGAGATATCCAAGAAAAGAATGAACATTTACTTTCATAATATAAACAAGAAATGAGTATACTCATTCCATTGTCATTTCTAAGTAATACACCCAAAATGAAATATTAAATAAATGGAGCCCTGTCCATTAATTTCATTTAAAATTGTGCACTTTTTGTTGTTATATTACTTTGACAAAAGAAAAGAAAAGAAAATAATGAAAAATACCAAATGAATTTGAGAAACTAATTTTTGTATTTTTTAAATTTAAAACCAAAATAAGTTGTTTAAAATTTGAGCATCTGAAATCAAATTCACTTCAAATTTCACTTACTAGAAACATAATTAAATATATTTTTAATTGCTTATGAAAAGCATATACTATCATCAGGCCGAAAAAAAATAAGCCTCAAACTCTGAAATGGAGTTTCAGACAGGTCCACCAGAACAAACAAAAGACTGTTTCTTCCTGCACCTCCATACTTTCTTCTCCCACCTCCATAGATTTTTGTATTTCCAAAAATGCCCCTCAGTATTATTCTGGATTGCGTAATCTGGAAGTCATTTTTTAAATTTGTAATTAGCTACCGGATTACATTATCCGGAAGCCTTTTTTCAGATACATGATTATTTTCCAGATTACATAATCCGGAAGTCTTTTTCAGCTTCCGGATTATGTAATCCGGAAGTCTTTTTCAGCTTCCGGATTATATAATCCGGAAGTCTTTTTCAGCTTCCGGATTATGTAATCCAGAAGTCTTTTTTCAAATGCATTTTCGGATTACATAATCCAGAAGCCTTTTTTCAGATACATGATTACTTTCCGGATTATATAATCCAGAAATCTTTTTCAGCTTTCGGATTATGTAATCCGGAAGTCTTTTTTCAATTGCATTTTCGGATTACATAATCCGGAAGCTACTCTATGGGGGTGGCACAAGAAGGATAAAAATGTATTTTCATGTTGTGTATGGAGGTGCCAAAAGAAGATATGGAGGTGCAGGAAGAAACAGTCCAAACAAAAACATGGACTGATCCTATATTTTGATTAAGTCACTATCTCATTTTCACACTATTGCATTCTCCATCCCCCATGTTTTCAAATCTGCACCGGTATCAAAAGGTGAAATGATAAAACTGTCCTTTAAAAAGTGTATTATAAGTTGTATATTTTAGTATGTATTCAGAAAATACTTTTTTGAATATACAATCAAAAGGCATTAATACATTTTAGATTACAAAATCCAATATATTTTTCTATAATCAGAAAAAAGTTTTAAAATATACAATCAAAAATATACTAATACATTTCAGATTATACATACATTATGGTATGTATTTTCATATTTATAATATATTTTTTATTAAGGTAATTTATTTTCAAAATTTATTTTCTATTTTGTATTCCATAATCTAGATTTTGAAATACAAAAAGTTTAAATTCTATAATCTACAATCTAAAATGAAAATAAAAAATGTAATTTAGAATTCCGATGCGAAATACAAAACAAAAAATTCATTCCAAAAGATAAGTTTTGAAATATAAAATATATATTTTGGATTGTATATTTCCAAATATAAAAAATACATTTTGGATTATAGAATCAAAATACAAGGATAAAATTAAAATTTTAATCTATGTGAAGGTGTATTTAAATTTTATGGGGACGCATAATGTAGAGCCCTTCACACTGTGATGTACCCGAATAAAAAAGAAGTCCAATCCATTGTATTCAAGCGATGATTTGGACCTAACTTGATGAATAAGTCTTTTCATTCTTAAAAAAAAAAATTCATAGAGAAGTATTCCAAATCATTCCATCATTTTTGTTTTACGTTATAAAATATTTCATATATTAAGTACCTTCAAAGAACAAAGAAACTTTAACTACTACACCAGACAAATTCTTTTATATTATTATGATTTTTATTATACTTATTATTTTTATTAATATTGTTATTAATATTGTTATTAATATTGTTACTAATATTGTTATTAATATTGTCACTAATATTATTATTAATATTAATATTATTAATATTTTATTAAAATTATTAATATTTTAATATTAATAAATATTAAAATATTAATATAATATTAATATAATATTAATAATATGAATATAACTATTATTAATAATAATAAGTATAATAAAAATCGTAATACGACAGAAGAACTTGTCTGACTTAGTAGTTAATGCTTCTTTGATTACTAGTTACATACGGATTTTGGCTGTATGTAAATCCAATTTTTCTTGTAGTGTATATGACAACGTGGGTTGACTCATCCTATTTTGACTCCGCCCTGCATTCGGCTCACAAAAAGTAGGTCAGCATGTCCCGTCCTACATAAGAACTGTGGGTGATTTTGTTGGCTTGTTCCGTATAAGGATTATCTTGTGGGCCTGCAAGCTAGCCCGCATAAGCATAATCTCAACAAAATTACATAAAGTGTATCTTATTTTAATATTTTGCATCTTTGTTGCATCTCATGAGTTTATCTTTGAAAATAAAATTTAAATATAAATAAACGTAAGATTAACATTTATATCAAATAAATATCTCAAAGTTAAATATTTCATTAATAAGGAAACATAAACATAAACTATTGTCCAAGTTATTAAAAAATTATAGTAACTAAGTGTCATCTCGTATTCACTTCAAAATCATAATTGTTGTTCTTTCATGTGCACACATTATTTGAACAATGTTAATGAATGAATTTAAAATAAAAGTAATAC
Source organism: Phaseolus lunatus (assembly GCA_013389735.1). NCBI lineage: Eukaryota > Viridiplantae > Streptophyta > Magnoliopsida > Fabales > Fabaceae > Phaseolus > Phaseolus lunatus. The sequence continues at coordinate 34,680,794 of CM023857.1, read as the reverse complement.
AATAAAAATAGAACCATTTAAAATAATTTAATTACCCTAAGAAAATTCATGCTTCCAACATCGAGAACCAATATCTTAAATGCATATTCAAATGTAATTGTGATAATAGGGATGCTCAACAAATCTCTAGCCACTAAAGCAAAATCTAAGAAAAAGTGTTAGACAACATTTCTTCCACCATTCTAACATATCCATTTGCTCCAAAAAAAATCAAAATCCAAAGTTGGTTCATCCAAATAAATGTCAAGTTGTGTCAGTTACACATTTTAAATTCCTATTATGATGTAATAAGTTATAGTAATATGCATAGTGAACAAGTGCAACAAAAATTAAAAAATAAATTGAAGTAGAGTAAAGAAAGTAATTTACATAAAAATACTTTATTTAGAAGGAGATGAGGATGAAAATTGTCCCCATTCTTAAGCTTTTGATATTTGATGGTGTTGTCAAACATTTGCTAGAGTATTCGGCAAAAAGTTTGTATAATTTTTCCAATTTTATCTCCCAAGTATGTGAAAGAAATTTTTCATAGCAAAGACCTAATGTTTTTAACTTGATTATTGGGTTTAAAACTATACCAAATGCATGCACAACATTGTATTCATCCTAATATTAATCAAATTTGACTATCATTAATTCAACCATATTCTTAATTACTTTATCCTCGACCTTTACAATTTCCATCAACAAACACTGAATTTTCCAAACTTGTAAACAACACAAGTAGGATAACTTGTGCCAGAAATCAAGGTAGAAAAAGAACCTACAAATTTGTTCATCTCTCTCACATTCTTCCTTCGAAGGATAATAATTATAAGATTCATCAACTAAGTGCAAGATTTCAAAACCACGTTTATATTTAAAAGCACTTTTAAGCATCAAGTAAGTTGGGATTCATCGTGCAAGGAAATCAAAACACAATCCATATGATGCATCAATACCACTAAACATTTGAAAAACATTGTTTGAATTTCACCATTCCACTCTCTGAAACTCTCACATATTTGATGTTATTTCTAATTTGGTCCAAAGTATCATCATGCACCTTTAATCCTTCTTGAACAATTTAATTTAATTTGTGTGTCCAACAACGAACATGAAAGAATTCACCACCACATATACAACAATTTTGTAGAAGTTGACTTCTTAAAATATTTTGGAGAACATCATTATCTAGAGTGATAGAAAAAACTTTTTTCTCTAATCCTCAATCTTTAGAAAATCATTAATTTTCTTAGACAACTCAAACTTGAGTGAGGGGGAGGCATACGATAAAAGTTGAGAAACTTGCTATTTAACTTCCAATTCAGGCCAACAAAATTGACATTCGAATATTTGAAACTCTTAATATTAATAAATGTTCATAAATCATAATTTAAGCAAATCTTTATAGGAATACAAACAAACAATTTATTAAACATTGTCTTTTTTTTCATATACATTATTCCAATACCAACCTTAACAATGTTTCTAGAAACCATAATTGCATCAGGACAAAATTGTAAGGTAAATTGTGCCAAATAATTAGACTAAACAACAAATCATGATGTACAACTTGATTTATCTGTTTTCCCTTCAACTATCCCTACATATCTAAAATCATTCGACTCACATCTTTAGTTTTTATTTTATCAAATTTCATAACATGACAATTTAAATGAGAGATACCATATTTTCTTCCACTAATCACATATATTGTGTTGCAACTATAGCACTTTGGCCTTTCTTTTCCATCCTTACCCACCTTAATTGTAGTAAAATACTTTCGACAATCATATGTGCTAGTCTTATCCCTTTACCCTTTTCAGGTTCAATAGTTTCATATTGTTTTTTAAGATCATCATCCTCAATTTCATTTTCACAATGAGGCATATTAATACCCTCCTCATCCATTAAAATTTCCAAATTAAGATCCTGATCACAAATTACAAATAAATTTATAAGTTATTCACGTACTAGTAGAATATGTGGGAAAATATTTGGCTAAAATTATCAATTACTATTTTGTATAATGTCTATTCATATTAATACTCTTTACAAAACATAACATGTCTCATGAAATTAGGTATAAACAACAATTTTAGAGGAATTGGACCACATAATAAATTGTTATCTATATCCCTACATAATGATAAAAATCATAAGTATATATTTGTAAATGCAATTGGATAATAAGAATTGTACAGATCTTGAAGAGGTAGGTCTTGCAACAAAAGTTATCTAACCTTCAACTTACCAAAGATAATAAATTTTTTTCAATGCACACTCAACTAAATGTCAATAATCATGAAAGAGTTAAAAGCAACGACAATTGAAAAACCTTTCTACTAAAATTACCAATGGCAAGAAACATATATAAAGTTGTTTTTTTTTTTTCAAGTGGACTATGAGTTTTACATAAGTTTAAGTGTTAATTGCATTATTGAAAAAGGATCGGTGAAATTCAAATTTCTTACAATTTATATCTGAAGTAATTCAATTCCATAAGTATCTAATATGATGAATATTATCCCTAATTTAAATATACTATTTGAGTCATAACAAAAAAAGTGAATGTGACACCATCATGGAATATGGCATCTCAAGCAAAAAGAATGTATATAGAGCTCATGTTCTATATTCATTTTATGAATCAAAGATAAGTGTTCTTTCACGAGATGCACAACAAAATAATACCAAGTTAAGTACAAGTACAAGACAATCCATTACTGCACTATTCAGATCATAATATCACAATTTATTAGATCAAATATGTAAAATATATAATATCACAATTTATTAGATCAAATATGTAAAATATATTATTAAGAACCACAAATTGCAAACCTTAAAATATGAAAATTCTCCATCAAAAAACAAAATAAATTATGACATTTGAGCATGAAATGAGAGAGAGAGATGAAATAACTTATTGGAAAGGCAAACACTAACATTTCTTTTTTAATGAAGATGATTTGATTTGGGAGATTCTTTTCAAAGTGAAGTGAGTGAATAGAAACAAAAAAAAAGGAGGTTGGGATTTTTCTTGCAGGTTATGTGAAGGGGCTTAAGTAAGTCAGGATTAACATACTTAGTCTATCTCATAACTTTTTTCTAGTGGGTCGCAGGCAAGTCCGTATAGCTTGCTCCACATCGTCATCTCTAGTATTAACTTGTGTAATATAGAGAAATGCCTTTTGAATTTGAATAATTAGTAGTTTTCTTAATGTGTTTTTACTTGTAGTTACATGTTATTTGATTTTGTTGCTTTGCATATTTTAAATATATATAAAAAATATATTTTTATTTTAACTAGGTTAAGGTTTTATATTTTTGTATGAAAAAAAGGAAGGTTCAAGAAGGTAATCAAGTTATTAGGTGTGTATCAAGTTGAACAACTTAATAATTCCTAATATTATGATAAAGATAGACTTTATATTTTATAATCCTATTCTTAGAGTGTTTTTAATGTTTGGTGATTTTCAAAAGAGATGACACATCGAATGATTTGATAAACGTACGATTTATTAAGGGGGTGTTTGTTTTAGGGGGTTGCACTGTAGCGAGGACGAATCAGAGGGTGCCACCCTGTTTGTTTCAGTGGAGGCTTGAGTGTGAGGGTGCGGGAGGGAGGGAAGTTATGGGTTTAGGACTTCCTTTCAACAGTGAAGAGAAATGAGCGCATGACAAGGGGAAAAGCCACGTGGAGAGGTTAAAATACCATTGTATCCTTAGTTTTCTTCAACTCTTTTATACTTTATTTGCCATTCACATGAGACACAACATTCACGTTTACCACTGCATTCACGTTTGTTTTTTTATTTTTAGATTATTCTTATATTTTTTAATTCTTTTATTTACAAAATTCTTTTTTGAACATTTAATTTTCTATAAAAAAAGAACTTTTATATTTAGAATTAATATTTTGACAAAATGAAAATATAAAAGTTTTAATCTTATATTTTATTTCTCACATTTTACATAGACATAGCATAATCTCATAAATTAGATACAGTTAATTTCTCACATTTTACATAAAACATTAATCTTATAATTAAAAATATTATAAATAATATTTTATTAATTAAAAGAAACAAAAAAAGTGAAGAGAGGAAATTAGAAGGTTTAATACTATTAGATGAATATTGGAAATTTGATGAAATATAAGTTTTTATTTTATTTGACATGAATTTAAATTACATATGTGAATATGTTTTTTTAAAATATTATTATTAATACAAATAATTTTTGGGTTTTTTTTTATGAAAATTAATTATATACATTATTTTAAAATAGAAATATTAAGATAGTAATGAAATTATATTTTATTATTTAAAATTAATTTAATAAATTAAATATATTTATTATTGTGAATGAGTTTTGAGAGTGTTAATTAAAATTTATTTTAAATGTAAATAAATTAATGTTATTATTTTTTTATATATATACAAGGATAAATTTGTAATTTTACATTTTATACCATTAAAAATAATTTTAAATATTCTTATAACCATCTCATCTTTCACCAATTTCAATAAACTTTTCTCACACATTCACTATAACATACTCCAATCCAAACAACCTCAACTTTCTTCACACTTCCAATCCCCCACATCCTTAACTTTCTACTCCTCCACATCCTCTAATCCAAACAAAGCCTAAGTAAGATATAAAAGAAAGTTTTTTTTTATTATAATTGTTATTATAATATAAGACTGTTTTCATGAAGATGGAGACTAAGTTTAATTTATATTTTACATGGCAGCAATACAGATTTTAGATATTTTTCAAAATTTTCCAATAACATAAAAAAACATTACATTTAAAGAAGTATATTTTATTAGGTTACTTGATAATTGGGTTTTATGTTTATTGTCCGCATGTGAACCTTATTAAGGCTGGAAGAAGAGTAAATCACATGGCGGGAACAACCATAACTTTTTGTTTCTTTTAAAAAAAAAAAAATTAGTTTAACATAAAATGCAAGTTTTGATAAACCCGCCAAAGGAGTATTGGAATAACCAGTTTGTTTGTGCATAACCAAAATGGCGCAGAAGAAGAAAGCTAGGGTTTCTGACGACGAGGAAATGAAAGGGCAGCGTGATGAAACCAGCCTCTACCAGGTACCCTAGATTCACTATCCTCAATTGATCATCGAGCATTTGACCCTTCGAATTAAACTCTATGTTGTTACTGTGAGTGATATTTGACTTTCTTGATTTGATTTGATCTGTTGGTTGCAGGTTCTTGGTGTGGAGAGAACCGCGTCTCAGCAGGAAATAAAGAAGGCTTACTACAAGTTGGCGTTGAGGCTTCATCCTGATAAGAACCCTGGTGATGAGGTCATTCTTTAAGCCCGATATACCAACTGTTGTGGTTTTTTCTTTTCTCACTAGATTAGTTTTAGGGCTTGACATTAATTTCTTGTGTTGTTATTGTTGCAGGAAGCTAAAGAGAAATTCCAGCAACTGCAAAAGGTGATATCGATTCTCGGGGATGAAGAGAAGCGGACACTTTATGATCAAACTGGATGTGTTGATGATGATGTGAGCTAGACTCTGATTTTGTTTAAGCCCAACTTTTTGTGTGTGTGTGTGCTGTTGCTGATTAATTGGGATCTGATAGGATAGATTTAGATAAAAAAAATTAATTAGTATTTATAGGAAAACAAAACATGAACTTAAAGTGAATTGAATCTTTTAAAAAGTGAGTTTAAGCCTAATCCATCCTCACAAAACGAGCTTCCTAATATGTTATTGGTCGGCTATCCATAAATATCTCACTAATCACTCAAACAGAATTTCTCTTACTTAATTCAAATTCAAGTGTGAAATACATGGGACAAAGCACTCTATTTATAGGAGAGAGTGTCTTTGTGAAAAACCTTCTAGAAGGTAAGTCAAAGGGTAGTGCCTCCCAAGCTAGCCTACATCTTCTAGAAACTAGGTTAAGGGGCAGTTTTGGAAAAGGGTTTCTAGAAGCTAGGTTTGGCACAAGTCCAATATTATACTAAGTACACCATATTCTAGCTTTATTCTTCTAATTACACCTCTAAAGTGAGTCTAATTTATTTACATAATCTGTCTTGTGAAGAGATTAAAAGGCAGAACATCTGATATTCTGGTTTATGTCTGGTTCTTCTTTTGCTGAGACTCACTTGAGGTTTGGTGGGGTCTGGTGTTGTATGCTGAGTTGACTGACTTAATTGTGAGGTGTCTGTTGTGTCCTTGGTCATCTACTTGTCGAGATGGTTTGTATCAGAAAGAGACCTATGTAATAAGGTAAAAAATAGAGATTGAGATGTTTGCAAACAAAGTGAGTATAAAAATTAGGGAATGCAAAAATTAGAGCTGAAATCCTTATGTTCCATTAACTGTTATCAGAGAAATCATTTCCAAAGATGCTAGGTTCACAATGCATCCAAAATGAATATGCTTATAATTATTTTAAAAATGTTATACGCTGCAAGGGTAGCATTTAGGATACTTTAGTCACGAGTCCTTAACTAAAACTTATTTTATTTTTGAAAATCAGGACCTTGCTGGAGATGCTGTTCAGAATCTTCAAGAGTTCTTCAGAACAATGTACAAGAAGGTATTTGTTTTATTACATAAGATTCTGTTTTCTGATGCATTGTGGTGTATTATGTTAATTCTTTTTTGAAAGGATATTTGTATTCATCTATGTGTTACTTAAAATTGTGGTATAGGTCACGGAAGCTGATATTGAGGAGTTTCAAGCAAACTATAGAGGATCTGATTCGGAGAAAAATGATTTGATTGATTTGTACAAAAAGTGCAAGGGTAACATGAATAGGTAAGAAAACATTGCAAATTTGTGATGCACATGAGCTATATTTGAAAAGGTTGAGTTTAATATCAGAACTTAACTCCCTTTGCAGGCTTTTTTGTTCAATGCTTTGTTCAGATCCTAAACTTGATTCACACCGATTCAAGGATATTGTCGATGAGGCTATAGCTGCTGGTAAGGATATTAACTATATTTTGTTAACTAAGGTAACTGGTGGACATTTGCTCTATACTTAAAGTTTATCATTTGGAAAAAGTTGTATTTTGATTGTTAGATTTGGAATGCAAGCGAATAAGAAAATTGCACGAACTTCACTAACTTTTAAGCATTAGCATTGTGAATCAGCATACTAAGATGCGATGTCATGGCAGAGTCCATTACATTCTTGGGTTGTTTAACATTTTCCTTCATGATTATTTATTTTCTCTTCTTCATATTCTGCAGGAGAACTAAAGGCAACAAAAGCCTACCAGAAATGGGCTAAGGAAGTATCTGAAACCAAATCGCCCTCAAATCCTTTGAGAAGGAGGGAAAAGTAAGTTGATCAAGCTGTTTTTTTGCATTGCTAGTGCTATTTGTGCTCTAGTGTAAGAATGATCCATTGCTTTCTACAGGTCTAATAAGCAGTCAGAAACAGATCTGCATGCAATGATAGCACAACGCCAAAATGAGAGGAAAGGCCAGTTTGATTCAATGTTCTCATCTCTAGTTTCAAAATATGGTGGAGGTGATATGCCGGAACCCTCTGAAGAGGAGTTTGAAGCTACACGGAGAAAGCTAGAGACTGGTAGATCCTCTAAAAGCTCAAAACAATCCAAGCGGAAGTAAAAATAATATAATTAAGTGTATCCTGTATAGTAAATTTGTTTGTGACATGATGTTTGCTCCTGTCTTAGTTGTCAAATGTTGGTGTATTTAGCAGAACAAAAGGGGTGTTGTTTTCAATTTTTAAGTTGATGTGATTTGGTTATTTCCAAAACTGAGTTGGAACCATTTTATTTCTTTGCTGCGACGGCAAGTGATTGGGTATCCTACCAATTCTTCATATGTATGTTTTTTGTTTATTTAGTAACAAAAGTTGATATGTACATTTTCGAAGTCTTCAACGCGCCTTACAATTTTCAGCCTGAAAACAAAAGCTGGCAACTGGTTTATGGCATTAAAAATTATATTGAAGGAGAAATGGCTGCGTCATGTTTGCCTAAAATGAGATGGCCATTCTGAAATCGAGGTGATCCCATATTTTGCTATAGAATTTTGCTGTGCTTGCACAGTTTTGGTAGCGATTGTGATATAGATATGAATTATGCCAAATCTATTAGGCCCGAAAGAACAATTACGAGGAATTGTGATTCTCTGTATTATATTTTGTGTACATAGTTGTAAAGCACGACACAAGTCATTTAAAACGGGAATCGTCAAACATGTCGCGGTTGTTATGTCTTGGTCATTTGGCTACGCCTACTTCATATAGCATACTGTTCTTTTCCTATCACCTATCCATTGTGCAGTAAGTATCTTGACAATCAAATCAAAAGCTTATAGGTTTTTGGATGAAATTTTGGATTTGCTGGTCAGTTATAAAAAGCAAAGACAGGGGAATGATTACTGCCGACACTGCATAGTAGCTTTTGCGAAAAAAATGGTAATTGTAACATTTGGAGCAGCACATGAGAGAACTGCGGTTACTGTCCAGATAAATACTACTTCACAAGTAACTCTTCTCATGATAACTGTTGTCCCTTCTACCAATTTTATTAGCTCCTTACTGTCTCCGACAACTAAAAATATCTCATCGGAGTGAAAGTATTTTTAGCATGGAAAGGAAAAGAAAAAGGGCAATGATAAGAACAAGGAGAATCACTCCGTTACTTTGTTTTATTGATTTATGAAAAGATAAAACTTACAAGTCCTTGCGTCAGCTTCATCTGGATAACAAAAATTCCAATCTTGCGGTTTTCTTTTCATTTGATGTTGGTATTATTATTATTATTGTTGCCTTGACTTTCTTGTGATACTGTGTTCTAAAACCTATATCGTGTGGCAGGCCCTTTACGGTCTACTATAATAATCACATTGCATCTCGATCTTTTACGGCTTGGTTAAACAAACTAATTAGGTTTTGATTTGACACCATGATCACCAAATTACCAGTTGAAACCTTTTTGTTAGTTCTTAAGCACATTTCTTAGAGCTAAATAAACTGGATTTCCACCTAATTTGTGCAAAATGCAACAAATTGTTGCTGACCAGTCATATTAGCATAAATGAGCACAATCAGTGTTAACACTTAATTTAAAACTAATCATATCATTGCGTCAAACATTCAACAACACACAAAAATTCTTGGCCTCTAAGAAAGGTGGAGGCATTAAATTAAACCACAATTATGCGTTTGGACCAGCCACAGTGGTTGGCCAGCGCACTATACTAGGACAAACCCACGCAACTTTTATTAATTTATTTACTTTTGTTTTTGTAGAGGATTTTGGATATATTTTATTTTGGTTTAAATAAATTTTAAGTTGTCCATAAATTTGTGTATTTTAATTGAATCTTTGTTAAAGAAATATAAAAAATTTATATTAGAAATTAAGAAAATATCTTTATTTAAAAACTTTAAAATAATAAGAGTATATATTTTTTTCAATGTATTGTTCAATTTGCTTATTCGAAGTTAATGTCTAACTTTCAATTCAAAAGTATTAATCATAATCTCTTTTTCAAGTGGGAGTTTATTTTACATTAGTATATTCTTCTTCAAGCGAAAACGTTTCTTAATCATAAGTATTACAGTGATGATCTTTATTTATATCGTCAAAAAATCTATAAATCTTTTTATCCATTTTATCTTGTATTCATTAGAGTCAATGACTAATGACTGAGACAGACTAACCATTTTTATGCCACTTATTCTAAACTCTCTTGTACCTTCTATTCATCATAATGAATTTGTTTATTTAGTAGAGATGAAATGTGGTTTTCATCATTAATTGAAGAGTTCTCTTGATTATTATTCTATTATTGAGTTGTTATTTGAGTCCATTCTTACAACACAATCCGCCGTCACCGGATTCAACAAAATCCAGTCTCACAATCTCTTAATTTCAATCCTCCAATTTCCTTTGTTTTACTAAATCAGAATTCAATTCTTGTTTTGTTTCGTGCACTGAGAACGAGGAAAGTAGATTCGTCAACCTCGTTGATCGCTACCTCAGGTGAATCAATCTCCAAGAAGGAACAACCTCTATGCATTCGTGCTCATCTTAGCAAATCTTATTTTTGAATGTGAAAGAAGATCTAGATACCTGCGGATTAAGTTACTGTGCCTCATGATACTTTGGCATCAACTTCTGACCAATCTTCACGTTTTATTATTTACTTTTTGTCGATTTGATGTTGTAAATAAAGTTCAGTGTTATATGAAATAAAAGTGGTGCATTTCAAAGGTGTTTAACTGAAAAATGCAAAACATAAGATTAAGAGCTTAGACAACATTAAAATCAAATAAAAGAAGATGTGGGAATCTTAATTCCTTACTAATAAAACTATACATAAATAAATAACCACAATCATGCATATTGTGTCTCCTTTAACCTTGAAAAAAAAGAAGAAAACTTTTAATACTTGACAAAATGATTTTTTTAATAAAGAACTATTGAAAATACTAAGAACTTAAACCTTATTTAATGTTTTTTAATTAGGGTACACGGAGTGTGACATCACAACTGCGACCTTGGAACATTCCTTGTTTTGAACGATCTCTTATGAGTCTGTAAACGCAAGCAAGACTTTTCCTTTTTCTTTAGTTTTCCACACCACACCTGCCACCTTTAAGTTCTGTCCTCCAATGCCCTTTAACCCAACCCCATTTTCTTTTGAGTCACTGGGTGGGGTTGTAGCCATGATACACTCACCACTACAACTCTTGTGTCAACATTAAAAAACATTTATCAAAGGTTAGTACAATTAGTATATACAAGACTCCTCTCTTGTAGATGTTCAAGTTCTAATTTTGTTTTGATGCATAGATTTTACTGATAAATAATCTACAGACATGGTAAAATCTGTTTTGACTTTGGTAAGTTTCATAAACCCTATATGGATTTGACTAAAAAATGAATAGAAGTATTTATAAATGTGACACCACGTCCCTGGTATAGTCTTTTCTTGACCTTGTTGCCCTGTTCCCATTCTCAATCTACATTTTCTTTTGGGTAAGTTAAGTCATAACCTTTCAATTTTCTTGGTGGTGATATATTCTACTTTACTTGAGTCTACCCTTTGCTCTTTCTCTCTCTCCAATTCTGTCTTCTGAGGAGGTAGTTTAGTGTCATAATTGTGGAATGTAGCTTTACTCATCTTTCATGTGAAGCCCCTTCATATGGTTGCTACAACCCATTGAATAGTCCCCAAATTCATTCCGTAAGGATACATTTACTTTGCCCAATTAATGCCCTTCAGTAGATTGGGGGTCTCTTCAGTTACAGCACTTGGATGAAAAAAAGGGTAGAAAGGTTTGGTAGTAGAATTCACACTCACACACACTTTGCCATAAAGAATCTTTTCTTTCTCTTTCTTTTTCTTTCCTAAGTTCCTAGTAGCAAATCAGGATCTGCTGCTTCACTGCTTCTTCACCATTTGTCTTCTACCTTCTGGAATTTTCTATGGAGAGAGAGAACGGTGACACGAAGTCCAAAAAGATGGAAGACTATGAAGTGATAGAGCAAATAGGAAGAGGGGCTTTTGGCTCTGCCTTCCTCGTTCTTCACAAGTCCGAGAAAAAGAGGTAAGTCTATAGCACCTTTAACTGCTTCATCTATGGTTACATAAACAGATTGAAGATCCATTTATTTTTCCAGTAGGAAAATGGACGACCCCATGAGGAAAAAATAAACTTTTTTAACGATTTTTGTGTTTAATTGTTGGAGTTGAGGCATGAGAAGTTTGATAGCAGTTAGCTTTTGGGTTTCAATAATTTTCCTACTAAACCGTGGAACATGGACGGTTGGAACTTGGATATTGATTTTTTCAGTTAAATGATGGACAACTCGAGCAAGAAAGTTTGAAAAGTTTTTTGGTTTTTCCTATTTTGGATGTTGGTCTTTAATTGTTGGCGATGAAAATCCAGCATTTTTATTCAGTTCAGTTAGCTTTTCAACTTCAATTGTTACTCATTCTCATAATTTCATATCCTCGGTAGGTATGTGCTGAAAAAGATTCGGTTGGCCAAACAGACAGAGAAGTTCAAACGTACTGCACACCAAGAGGTTGGTGTAAAAAATCCTTCCACCCGAGGAATCCTAGGTGTCCATCATGCAATTATTTATTTAACTTTTGTTTTAATATATTTTATTTTCGTTGCATGAATTAGCCCAACTTAACTATTTGTTTGTGCTTTTCAATATTTTATGTTTCCCTTCCATAATGATTTTGGAATATGCCATTGCTGGCTATGCTTCTTTCATACAGCAAATAAACGTGTCATCTAGATATTTAGTTAAATCATGAAATTGAATCTTCACTGCAGAGGCAAAGACAATCACTTTAGTAAACTTAAATTGAATTAATTTTGATTGTTGAAATCTGGTAGGATATATGCTACTCATTATTGTTGTCTAATGGTTGATCAAACTTCCAGGGAAGACGATGTTTGTTTTGTGAATGTCATTATGCTCACAAAGTGCTCTGAACACCATATGCCATGCATTTTCATTTTTGAGCCAAATGCCACTGTAATATTGGTTTTATGTTGATATAGGTGGATATTTTTAATAGTGATCTCATGCTTTTCAATCCAATCTTAAGAGGTTGTCAGAAGCTGATTTCAAATCATTATTTTCTTTCTACCAACATAAAAGTGACTTAGTTCCTCTTTCTCTAATAGATGAACCTGATTGCAAAACTGAATAACCCATACATTGTGGAGTACAAAGATGCTTGGGTGGAGAAGGTAGGGACTTTTTTTTCTTAATTTTAAAATTTTCAGTCATACGTTTCTATAGAGATGAAAAACTAAGTTTGAATACAGATATATCAGCTCATTCTGATGTAACCACACTTCATAGACATGTTTCTGATATTTTATATTTTGTAGGAGGATCACATATGCATTATAACTGGCTATTGTGAAGGAGGTGACATGTAAGTAAAGCAATATCTGTTAGTAGCACTGGTTCTTTCTTGCATAAATTAAGAATCTGAGCTTATTATTTTTCAATTAATCTCAGGAGAAAAGAAAAATTATTAAAAAATACACTTTCTAAATGTTAAACCAAAATTATAATTTATTAAACAAGGATAACAAAAGGGTTCTCATAACTCCTAACACATTATTTTAGGTGAAGACCTGATGGAATTGCAATGTGGACATTATAAAAATTGCTACCTTGGATTGGAAACGGAGCTACACAGAACTTTATGCTGAACTTACTCTAAGGAATAATCAAACTGTTATAATGGTTTTTAATTATAAGACAGGATGACAAGTATTGAATTTTAAAACTGATCTTTGACCCAAAAGGTCAAGGTGTTAGAAAAGGCCCAGGAACCTCCTTTTGAAACTCTGGTATAAACATCTTTGTAAGTAATACATATCCTGGAGATCTGGAAGGAGTCTTTGTTGATTGATGTTGAATTTTTGCAGTATCCGTAGTATCCTTTCCATGTAGAAGTTTGATAGACAGTTATTATTGACTATCTGCATTCTTATTTTGGAGATGAAATACGCTTACAGTAATTGGGATTCTGTGGGTCTTGTATTCATACAACATAATCTACATGCATGCATTTACATGCTACAAAGGAGAAATACAAAGAGTAATATAAAGTCCTAATCATGGAATTCTACATTCGTTGTGGAGCAGGGCAGATAACATAAAGAAAGCTCGAGGGTCATTTTTTCCTGAGGAGGTAATGAATACACATAATCTGCTCTTTCTTGATAATTCCTCTTATGACTATTCCTTACCCACTCTGAATTGTCAATTTGTTGCGCAGAAAGTCTGCAAATGGCTGACTCAGTTGTTGATAGCTGTGGACTACTTGCACTCTAATCGTGTAATCCACAGAGATCTTAAGGTATTGCATATTCATTCGCTTAAAATACTGATCAAGAAATCTGTTATCATGTTAACACTAATGCTACGTCATGTAATTTCAGTGTTCCAACATATTCCTCACCAAAGACAACAACATTCGGCTCGGTATGTAGTATTAATCCTTGAAAACTCAACTTCTGGCTTTCAAAATCTTCGTTATCTGAAGATCTATGTTTATTGCATGAACCATACAGGTGACTTTGGTCTTGCAAAGCGACTTAATGCAGAAGACCTTACTTCCTCGGTACGGGCACATGTGTTTTTTAATCTAACTAAGGCCTCTTTCTATGAAGTTACCTGTATTTTATCCAATGGTAGTGGGCTGTCATGCCCTGTAATTGACGCTTCTCAGCTGACAATATTAAATGGGTCTCAGTATTTTGGAGAATTAGTCTTTAACTTTCAGTTTGTGAATAACTTGGTTCAGCAAAAAAAGATTAAACTTCTCATATATATATATATTTATTTGCTTTGAACTTCTTATTGCTAAAGGTAAATGATACCTAACTTGATTCGCATAGTGATACCTGTTTTTTATTTGCATACTTCTTATATCCTGTGTAGGTTGTTGGAACTCCAAATTACATGTGTCCTGAGCTCCTGGCTGATATACCTTATGGTTATAAATCAGATATGTGGTCTCTTGGTAAGGTTCATGATACCTTCTTCTAATTGACAAAGCCACGTGATAACTAACGTTGTGTAAGAATGATATCTCTTTGTATGTTAAGGTTGCTGCATGTTTGAGATTGCTGGACATCAACCAGCATTTCGTGCTCCAGTAAGAACTTTAACCATCTGCAGGAATTTAGTTTTATCAATGGAAACATAGTCTCTATTCTTCAATATATTTTACACTAGCAAAACAATTAACACATGATTGAATGAATAAAACAGGACATGGCTGGACTTATCAATAAAATAAACAGATCCTGCATTTCTCCACTGCCAATTGTTTATTCTTCCACACTGTAAGTACCATCCTCAAACCATTCCCAGTCACACTACTGTCATGATATAGTGAATACAATTATATTGAAGCCTTGCGAAATCCCCCTCCCCCCCCTCCTCTCCCCTTTCGTTCTATTTCTTATATTTAATATAATGATGATAGAGCTGAAAGTTAATAAATGTGTGACAGGAAACAACTTATCAAGAGCATGCTTAGGAAAAACCCAGAGCATAGGCCAACCGTGAGTTCAACAGAACCTGCCTTATGTTGATTAATTTGGATGGAATTGTGGATTCTAATGATGTTTCTCTTCATTGACAGGCAGCTGAATTGTTAAGGCATCCACTTCTACAACCTTATGTTCTTCGTTGTCATAATGCATCATCTAATATTCTTCCAGTATATCCTCTCGTTAATTCAAAGGATAAATCAAGAAGATCTAATAAATCTAGTGGTGGCAAGGACCATAAGGACAAAGAAGCAAGCTTAGTAAATCGTTTGGAACGGATTCATCCAATTGAGGGAAATGGAGATATACACGTAAGCAATCTTCCTAATGATGCTGTTACAATCTCAACCAGTGCAGAAGACATTATTGAAACCAGGATGGTTGATCTTACCAGCTACATAGTGGAATCTTCTACTAGTATTAGTGGCTCAAAAGATGGGTCAACAACATCTGAATCAACTATTTGCAGTGTGTGCAAGGAGGACTTTAAAAGTAGACCTGCAAGGGAAACGGCTAACAACGGAATCTCTTTAAAGGGTACACAAGAATCTCCGCATGAGGAACAAATATTTGCAGCTAAACATTTTCATAATTTAGAAGATGACATTAATGCAGTGACCGCAGAAGTTGAAGATGGTTCTTGCAATGAAGGTTTGGATAAGGCTGAAGCACGGAGGGAAGATTCGAACCTTGACATCTCTGGTAAATCAACGATGTCCAGTGCAGGCAGTAGCAGCCCTGATAAAGATAAGTCCGTCAACGAGAAAAAACCATCACTAACTGTGAATCCTATTAGGGTTGGACATGATACCGAATGTGGAAACCACTTGAATGTATTTACAGAAGGGTCACATATGAACTGCTTGACATCTGATTGTAATGATGCACTTGTACTGAAGGATGATGACACAGCTAACAGACACATTCCCTCCATGCATAAAGATGATAACACGGTGGAGGTTGATCAGACAAGTGGCGTTTCATTGAGTGTAATAACAGAAGTCGATGGTGATGAGACAATCACGACTCTGTTGGACAGTCCCTGCCAGCAAAGAGCTGATGCTCTGGAATCTCTGCTCGAATTATGTGCTCAGCTACTCAAGCAAGATAAACTTGAAGAGCTTTCTGGGGTTCTGAGACCATTTGGAAAAGAAGCTGTATCATCAAGAGAAACAGCAATATGGCTGGCAAAAAGCCTCATATCTGCCCAAAAATTTAACACTGAAACCTAGTTACAAGAGGTTCTAATTAAAAATTTATACATTATTGTAAGAAACGTGTAATTCAAATGTCACATTCCCTTCGAGATTGTTGCTTGGTTGAAGATTGGAGACACGAAGATAGCTTGCCACATGTTCTTTCTTGGTTGTGGTAAGTGGTTATAGTAAATGAATTAAATTATTTTTGTTAGGTTGAATAATCATTTGTGCTTGTTTTTCAGCAGTGTATGCGCCATTGATTGTATAAATGTTTTACTTCCCCTTCCTAACTAAAAAGTAACTATGAATTTTAGTGCTTAATGTTTTATTTATTTGGTCTATTTGTTATTCATAGAAAAATCACAGGGTCCTTAACACTTGCACTTATCTATCATGAAGCAATCATTCTCTATTCTTCAATCATCTGGACAGTGAAAATGTTAAACCATATAAAAAATGGAGACAGAATTGCTTGCAATAAACTACTTATTAATTAGATTTCTTGGAAATCATAAAAAAACAAAATATTGTGCGTTATTTTATTTATTTGAGTCGCACATAATACAGTGTATTGGTAATAGCTTAAAAATTTAGATCTAAGACGATTCCTGCAAAATGATTATTTTTTATTTAAAAAAAGTCTCATTGCTAACACAGAACCGGTTTCCATGATCTGATACTGATAAGATGACGTAAAATGAGTTTATATTTCTCTCTTCCTGATACGCAAGAGCATTCATTCAGAACAAAATACATATTTAGTGAAGATGTAATTCCATTAATTACATTGAACTACCTTTTATTTTTCGAAGATCCTTTTAGCATTGATTGAAAGTGGTTATATTTTAGGGTGATGAGATATACTTGTCATGAGAAGATAACATAAAGTTACTAAACAAATCAATATTTCATTAACAAATCATCATAACAATACATAATACGTATTCATCTGTATCAATTTTCATCATCAGTTGTTCCTTGCAGCACCCTTTTTTCCACATATATAACGCTTAGTGGAACAAGGCGAAGAAAGACAAGACTGAGGCACCAACCAAGGAGCCAACAAGGGGCACGGTGGCTCCACTGTCTGGGCCGGGAGCCGGGGCAGGAACCTCGGCGGCAGCCACCACTGCGCTCATGGAGGCGGCGGCGATGAGGATGGCGCAAGCGACCTTCTTCATGTCCATGATGAGTTAAATATGATTTGTTTTGGACCCGCGTGTGAGCAGATGAAACAGACAAATGTGTTTTGTTTTATTGCCTTAACTTGCAGGTCTGAGGAACAACGATGGGTCTTGCATGGTATTTAAAAGAGTCGGTTTGAGTTATTTTGGGAAAACGTTACTTTTAGTTTGTGAAGAAATGGTCGTAAGTTCATGTTCTTGCATGGTTTCAGGGTTTGCCTCGTAGCTTTTGGCTGATATACCTCGTACATGCCTTCTTGTATTTGGGTACAAAAGGTTTCTTAACCTCATGTTGTGCTTAGACAAGTTGTAACTAAAACTATAACCACACATATGGCTACACGAACAATTATATTTTAACAACCTTTCCAACAGAAAAACACCACAACCCATTTTAATAATATAATAATACATTAATATTTTAAATTAAAAGTATAAAAAGTACAATTAGAATATTAATACTTTGAAAATGTATTTTGTTTGCTATGTCAAAATATTATCACCTTAATTATACAAATTGAGCACTTGCTAAGTATGTTTGTTTGTTTATTTTTTATTACACTTTTCATCTTTCATACATTCAATTGTGTGATTTTACTCTTCTAGGTTATGATTTTTTAGATACAAAGTTATTTTAGTTGTGTTAATAAATTATATTATATATTATAATTAGGCACATGTTAAAGCGAGAGATTCACATTTCCAACCTTCTAATCCTAACAACTCGTTTTTTTAAAATTGAAAGTTAAAAAAATAAAAATTCAAAGATTATATTTTTTATATTATATTATATTATTTAAATATATAATAATATTGTAAGTTAAATTATTAACATCTAAAAATAAAATTTTAATTATTCATTATAATGAAATAATTGAATATGTAAAATTAATAATTTAGAGACATTAGTTAATCAACTAAAATTTTAAAAAATATTTAGATTAAATATATTTTTAACATATATATATATATTAAAAAAAATAAAAAAATTGGCAAGCTAATCCGTCAATCTATAGGATGAAGGTTCTCAACTCACAAAAATAAAAAAAATATTTTAATTATATATAATTTAATAATATGAAGGTAGAGATTATAATTATATTATTAACATTTTTAATACTCAATTAGCATAATTAAAATATGAAGAAATAATGTTTCATATATTAATTACAATATGTAAGAAACTGAACTAAAAGAATAGATTTGAAAGATTAAAATTATGATACCCAATTGATCGTGTAATTAAACATTTGTATTGTTATTTTTATTTATGAAAGGGCGTGTTAAATGCAACAAATTTAATATAAACAAATTATCAAGAACTTATAATGAAAATAGAACTCAATTTTGCAGTGTTTTATTAAAGTTAATTTCATTAATTAAAATAATTGACATTAAGAATGGTGTACTAAATGTAACCATTTTATTATGAGTGATTAAGCGTTGACATTTTTCTCTCTTTTTTATATTCACCTTACAACTTAACTAAAAAAAAATATTATTTTACTAAAACATAATGTTTTATTACAAAAAATAGATGTAAGGTGGATGAATTTTCTGAACAGTGGTGTTAATATTTATCCTTTTATTTTCTATAATTGACGTAATTTGATGTTTTGGTTATTAATTAATTACCTAACTCTAATAACAGCATTATCAATGCTATTTTTTTTTTAAAGAACACTCAAGTATCTTTACGCAATTTGCTTAGCTCCCATAGATATAGATTGATAATTTTGATAACTTGTCTATCTATCAATATAAGGATTAGAGTATCTCCAATAATGTACTCCATTAATCTATTTATTTATTTATTTTGATAAAAAAAATTAATATTAATAACTTTTTTTTTTTAGAAAAGTAGTTTTTCTATTGGCAAGAAAAAAAATGTAAGTCACTTAAGGAATGATTCAACCCTTATATAGAACATAAAAACAAACACTCTACTCTCCTAATACATCACACCCCACATGAAACTTTCATTACCATCACGGCAAAACCAAGTAGTAAAGCCTTATCTCACCCAATTGCCTCAAAAGTTAATTTTCCTAAAATAAACAACAGACACCATCCCACCACCCTATGAACATATATATCTTTGATTCTAAGCACCAATTAAAGAATGAAAAATCTACAGAAGACAACTTTGAAGAAATTCATGACCAAACCTTTAATTGTGTTAAGAAATTTTTTTTGAAATGATCGATCATTCTATCTTTAAACAAATGATTATTTTTGTGTCTCTAGGTTTCATTAACCACCACAATCCAAATATTATCCATAATAAGATTCAGAAACAAATCCAAAAGTAATAACCTATGCTTGGAATTAAACTTTCTGGAATGTATCTTTTACATTTCAAAAAATCTATTTCAAAATACACACAAGAAAATTTGTGGGATTTTAAAAGAAACACTCTTTTGGGATGAATAATAGAGGAGGAGGAGTTGTGAAACTTTGTTTAGGGAAAGAGAAATAAATTAAAGAGAAAAAATAAGAAAAGGAAATTAGCTTTTAGTGGGACTTTAATGAACTTTTGGGGATTTATGAAGCAACAAAGACACCATATTTGCACCACAGACTTGTCCTCTCTCAGCCTCTTGCCACGTTGCTATGTCAATTCATGGTCTTCAGCTGGCCAGAAAGTGATTTTCCACCATCTACCTACAATGAATTCAACAAAAGCTTACCACGGAAATAGTAATAACACCCTTCACATTTCGGATCTAGCAATGTCTAAAATGAAAATGTAAGATATTATATATATATGTACATCGTTGATTTTGAAATAAATTAAGTTTACTTTATCATTTATTCAGTTAAATTAAAGGTAAATAAAATTTGTACTTCAATGGTCTTTTCTGGAATAAAGTATCATAAAGGGTAGGTACCAGATTTTTCCTCCAACTATAACGTAAGAAGCTCATTGAGGACACAATACCACCTTGCATCACTAGCTCTATAATTAGTGTAGTGGGGTCTCAACAACCTTAATCTAAACGGCATCATAGTAATTGAGAATGGTTAATGATTTAATGTACCACTTACCAACTTCACAAGGATAACCTTTCAACATACACGTACTCAACAAGTTCTATATAAACTCAACTCTTCACACTGTCTTTGAACAACTCAATTCACAACCACTTCAATCCTTTTCAGTCATCTTGGTCACATTTTCACACACTAACATAAGATTTCTGCGGAAATATGGCAAAACTTGGTGGCTTTGAAGCCCAGTTTTGTATTGCAGTAATGATTTTGAGCATGTTTTACGTAACCAAAATTGTGGCACAGGAATCAGCAATAGCACCCACATCACAAATGGAGACTGGAGCAGGGTCTGCTTTTTCTGTTTCTGAGGTGACCTTATATTCTTCTGTGTTGGCTTCTGTCGTTGCATTTATGATGCAGTGAACTCCAAGACATTTGGGGTTGAAAGTTTGTCACTTGCTTAGGGGTATTCATGTTTGATTTGTCTTATGGGTTAAAATTGTATGCATACATTTGTTCATAATGAATTTTGAAGTGTTGTTTCTCTTTCCTTACCATGCATATATGCTTGCTTCTTGAAAGATATGGTTTTGGCATGTTGTAACACAGTGCTGCAATGAGTTAATTGGTGTGAATAGAATTGTTGTAATTATATATTGATTCCATTACTCACATATATATCAAAAGAAATAAAGTTTTTTTGGTCTCTTTTATTAAATTCTTTAATATATGAGAATTGGCTTCTTCGTTGCTGTGCTGCTTCCAAGAATAGTGCAACACTTCTCACGAGTTTACTTTGGAATAGAAGTTTATTGTAAAAGATTATAATTACAATCTAAAAGTGAATTATTCAAAATTACAATTACTTAAAAATAAGAGATAATATTTTTTAATGAAATGCGGACTCATGTTAAAAAAAAAGAAATTTTGAAAGATTATAAACTAATAATTTTAATTATGCAATTATAAAAATAATATTTTTCAGTATTGGATTGTCAATATATTAGAAATCATTTAGATTATCAAGGTGTTGTCTGTCAAAATGATTATATACAGGCAATTATAGGTTATTCGACGAACCATATTTGTCATAATTTCTTTCTAAAGTGACATATTATGGTGCCAATAAACACGAGTTTATGTATCTTTCTTAATAAATGTTTTTTCATATACGGGTGTAGAATATCAGATTCTTACAAGACATTTGTCAAAAATTATGCACTATATTAAGAAATGGTTTCGGAATAAATTTCGTTAAAGAAAATTTACAAATCAATGTTAAAATTAAAATTTAAAAAGAGAGTTAATTTTGAAAAATATAACACCTGGTTTAAATATAAGTAATTTTCTGGTAAAAAATATAAGTAATTTATGAGTACCAGTTACAAAAGAAGGAGGGTGGTGTAAAAAGTAAACTCGTGGTAAAAAACATTGATGCCTCTGATCATAAGTGGGCCTATGAGCTTAGTAAACCATTTCCGCAGGGTCCATCGAAAAATCATTCTTAACCCAACGAGTCTTGAAAAATAATGAAGAGGAATGGAACTTAGATGAAACAAATAAATAAAAATGTGGAAATTATCATGCTCTCAGCACAATAACAATAATAACTAGTTGCATCATATTTCTTAAATAGAAATATAGATTTTTGGTCAAATATCTACTTGTAGTAATAATTTATTGACATTCACATTTCACATGCGTTCATTTTTTTTTAAACCCTAGCTGATTTCTTGGTTGAATACAAGAATAATCAAACTTCGTATATATTAAAATACTAATTTTCAAGACTAAAATCACTACTTAATTCAGTCTCCTTTAGGGATTTTAAGACTAAAATCCCTACTTAATACATTAACTTGTTCATGAATAAGTTTTTACATAAAAAATTAATTCTATTAGTATAAGATAAAAAAAATGCATAAGATTTTCTTACACTCATTAACGAGTCTCTTGCTTTAACTATCAAATTGCTCACCTCACATACATCTTTATTCACATTATATTACAATTGAATAAAAGAACAGGCTTTTTCGGCCCACCTGTACTTGGGTCTAGGCCAATATATACTGCTAAAAAACAAAAATACTCAAGCACCTTTGAAATGTCTTTTTCTTCATGGACCTCTATATTTTCAAATTCCAATTCCACCTTTATAATTTTTTTTTTCTTTCTGAAATACATTATTTAGAGTTATGTAAGAGTGATTAATTTACCTAATTCCAGAATATGCATTTGAAAATATTCTTTCACCATTATTATAAAATGGCTACTTCCAAAGACATCTCTGATTCTATTCTGAAATATATAATATAAAATGTGTCTGAAGTTGTTTTGAATTGTGTTATTTGTTATTGAAAGCTCTTATTAATATGGATAATATTTTTCCAATTACACTCCATAAAAATGTATCTTCATTCTTCATGATTATGTTGTAAAATATCCATTCTGAAAAAAGAAAAGATGAAGATAAATGTTTCTGACATATAGGAAGAAATGAGCAAAAAGCTTTACATAAAATGACACAGCCAAACCACAGAAAATAATGTCGCAGTATAATATAAAAGCGAAGAAGCAATGCAAGCCTTATCAGATATTACCACGACACAAGCATCTGGAACACATCAAAGTGGGGACAGATGTTTTCCATCACCAACAAAGGGAATAACCACAGAGTCACTGAATTTAGCAGCGGATATCTTAACACATCACTTTTGAAAAGAAAAGAAAAAATGAAGAAAATAAAATCCATGATGCACGTGAGGGTGGAGGGTCACATGCAGCGATTGGATTTGGCCATAGTCCTCCATGTGCCTTGTTCATGTCAATTAATTCAGCTGAAATGTATGAGAGGATGGTTGTGAGATGTGACCAACAAATGTGCACCAGTAGGAATGCAAGTGAAGCCACATCACCCCAATGCCAAACCATTTCAGGCAAGAGATCTCCCATTTCCTAAATTTGCATTTATGATTGTCATTAAAGGTGGCACATAAATTCCCTAGACATGCCACTGAAAATCAGTTAATGTCACGGATGGTGATTGAAACATCAACAGCAAGAACAACCACTACTCATAGCTTGTGGTTTCCAAAGAGAATGTCAGTTTAAATTAATGGGAGTTGGGATTACAATGTCAAAAATGTTTAATGTCTAGTAAATATCATAAACTTGTGGAAGTCATTCAATTGGGACTACAAAAGCTGTGTGCATCTATGTTAAATCTGCTTTCCCTCATAAGGCAAAAAAAGGAGAGGTTTTGATTGGTGCTCGAAGATCTATTGATATGGTATGGAAAAGAGGGAGATAAAGACACCTTCAGTTACGGAACAAGTGAAAGCAAAAGAAAAGACAGGGAAAAAAGGGGGTGCATCCACTCAACAACCCAGAGCTTTGGACAGAGCAGCAAAGAAAGAAATTCAAGCAAAGTTTGTTGTACCTCTGTTATCGTATCTACCATACCAATATCTTGTTAGCAAAAGGAATAGATCCTTGTATAAAGCACATGCAGTATATATGAGTACCATGGTACACATACTTTGTTGCTGCATAATCATCATATCATCTAGGTGCCACTGCTTCCTCCCCTATTGCAATGCTTTCAATATAACAAAACTGAGGATGCATTTTCAAAAATAAAGTGTACCAAATTGTCAACAATTTCATCATTTATTATACCACTTTTAATTTCACACCAACTGTAATATCTAGGGTTTGGGGTATATTTACACCATCTATCAGTAAAATCATCCTTGAAAGAAGTTTGAGATAATTATTAATAAACATAAAAAACTTAACTATATTAAATCTATATTTTTGTCTCTCTAAAGTATGGTTTAGTGTAGAGTTTATTTGTAAGCATGAAGAATGTTTAAGGTAGTTGGTTGAAGTATGTATGAAATAAAATGAAAAGAGATTAATTGGTAAGATTGATGAAAGAGGGAAAAGTAGTAGTAAAATAAAATGGAAATGATGGGAAGAGATGACTTTAATGGGGTTATTGGGAAGAGGAGGAAGTGGGTAGCTAGTCTAGGTCTATACCCTGTTGATAAATACTGGTAACTAACCTAATGAAAGTGTTGGATATGTGAAAAGTGATGTGAAGAGGGATATATATATCTGAAAATCAGCCGACAGAAGGGTGAGGAAGTGAGGAATAAGAGGAGGAAGATTTGGTTGAGGGGTGATGGGAAGGCATGGGTAAGTAATGTATGGTGCTGAAAATGTTGTTAGGGGTGAAAATTGAGGAGAAGCTCAAATTTCAAAGAAAAAGACAAGGTAGAGAGATAGATACTATAGGGATTTCTTTCTTTCTTTTATTTCTTACATATGTGGTACGAATGTTGGCTTTCCCTAAACGATGACACGAAAAACATCCCATACATACGGCACACCACTTTTAGACAAAGTACCATTTCATCTCTTATCCTTCTTGCTTTGCTTTCCTTTCCTTTGCTTTGCTTTGTGCTAA
The DNA here is from genome assembly GCA_013389735.1 of Phaseolus lunatus. Taxonomy (NCBI): domain Eukaryota; kingdom Viridiplantae; phylum Streptophyta; class Magnoliopsida; order Fabales; family Fabaceae; genus Phaseolus; species Phaseolus lunatus. Next base: position 34,655,876 of record CM023857.1, on the reverse strand, counting down.
CTTCTTCTCAACTCTACTCAAGGGCCTCACTCTCTCTCCATTCACTCACTTCAATAAAGAAACCCCCCCATCATCACTTTGTTTATTTATACCCACCTTCGTTCAATGCTATATTAGGAGATTATCTTTTCAATTTTTAAATTCTCTATATTCTTTTAATCACTCTCTACAAAATTTAGAATGTTATATTTTTAAGATTTTCAAAACTTCAAAAAAAATAAAAAAAATAAAAAATAATAATATATATATATATATATATATATATATATATATATATATATATATAAATGACAATAACATAAAGACTAAATCATATTAATGAATATTATCTAACATCTCTCTCAAACTCATAATGTATTATCATAATATATTAGTATGCAACATTGAGAGTGTGTCAGAGAAAAATGAAAATGCTGAATATAATAGATTGAGATTTTATAAATAAATCATTAACATAGTTGAAGAGATGAAGACAATATAGTGACTATGTTAAAAGCACGATTGAAGTGATAATTAATTTCTATATCCTTTATGTCTCATGAAAAATTTGAACGATACTCTTATTGTCATAATACATAGGAACTGGTCTAGAAAGAGAAACACTCATGTCAGAAAGAAGTCAACACAATCAAACTATCTCAATAACAGTTATAGTCATGACACCATATTCAACTTCAATAGAGAAATGAGAAACAATATCTTGTTTACTTAATCTTTCAAGATATATGAGAGTCTTTTAGAAAATGAAAATAATCTGTAGTAGACTTATGATCAGTAAAATCACCAGTTCAATCAACATTATAATAAACACACAAATCCAAAGAAGATGATGAGGGAAAGAGAAGGCAGAACTGAGCACCACAGATATATCTAAAGATATAAAGAATGTGAAGAACAACTTCCCAATACATTATTATGGAGAAATAACAAATTGACTTAAACATCCACAACATAAGTAATATTAGAATGGGAATGTGTTTAACCAAGCAAAAGTGGATGCGAGTGAAATCTTTGCCCTGACCCAAATGCAGTGGGCTTGGTTAAAAAAGAACGCTTCAATGGTGTTTTTTTCTTTTTCTGACTGAGTCCAATGTCCGAATACTTGCATTGACATGGTAGTAAAACGTTGATTTTGTGAGAATAGAGAGATCGGTATGTATTGACAGGTTTTTCTTCCTTTTTTTAGGGTGCTTTGAAAGTATGTGATGTGCCCTTAAAGTGTATAAGGGTTGGAACACCCTTTTATGCTCCTTTTCTATTAATTTATTATTTGCCGATTAAAAAAAAAATTAATATTAGAATGAATAATAGTGAGATATACTATATTAGTAACAATAGTACAATACAGAGTAATATTAGATAAAGGGACATCATCACAAGAAAAGAAGTATATTTCACATTTATATCAATAAGGGTATCCCATGAGCAAGTATTAGAAAGACAAGTTTGTGCTACAATAGTGACAATATACTTAAATTGAGAGATAAGATAACATCTGGAAAATATGCAACTTCAATCCCAAGAAATAATCAAGAGTACAAAAATCCTTAATTTCAAATTGTTTTTCTAGCCACAATTTTAACTCCACAATCTCATCTACATGTTTTGATAGGAGAGAATAATACAATCATGAAAAGTAATCTTCATAAACAAAACTAAGTGACAATCATTAAAAATAACTAGTAACTATCTTAACTAAATAATATACTATTATTTTAGAGACTAAAAAGTTATTAGTATATAAAGTAGTTTCTATTATTAATAAATAGTTTCTAAATTGATATTTAATTAGCTACAAAAGTTTCAACTACCAACTAATTAAATTCTAAGGTTCTTAGCTAAAATTTTGATAACTAATTAGATATCAATCTAGAAACTATATTTTAATAGTATAAATTACTCTAGATACCAATAATTTTTTAGTATATAAAATACTCACTACAAGAAAATCATTAAATGAAAACCAATTTCAAAGACAAAAAATAATTAGTCACTATATTGACTAAATTAGATACTATATTGACTAAATTAGTTTTTAAATTGGTATATAATTAACTATCAACTTTAGAATCTAAATTAATCGATAGTTAAAATTTTGATAACGCTATAATTTAGAAACTAGTTTATAAAGAAACTACTTTAGATAAGAAAAAATTTTGTAGTCTCTAAAATAATATCTAATTTAGTCAGTATAGTGATTAATTATTTTTTGTCTCTAAAATTGATTTTTATTTAATAATTTTCTTGTGACTATCTAATTTAGTTAATATAGTAACTAATTATTTTTTGTCTCTAGAATTTGTATCTATCTAATAATTTTTCTTGTAGTGATATATTAAATTTAATAATATTTATCTTAAAATTTTACTAGATTTTTTTGTTAACAGTTATTTTACATTGCTAGAATACGACCATTTAACTCTTAAATATAGCAACATTTACAAAAATAGTGAATTGATGGTGCAAAACTTTAACTATTAACCAATTAATAATCAATATTGCTATGACTTTGAATATAATTATTGTAAAAAAAAATTTACTGAAAACTAACTTATATATATAAATTTATATAGAAAATTATTAGATAAAAATCAATTTTAGAGAAAAAAATAATTAATTACTATATTAATTAAATTATATATTATTTTAAATATTAAAAAATATTGATATTTAAGTTTAGTTTTTATTATTTATAAATATTTTTTAAATTGATATCTAATTAACTATCAAGTTTTAACTACTAGTTATTTAAATATTAAAGTTGGTAACTAAAGTTTTGGTAACTAGTTATTTGAAAACTATTTGTGAATAATAAAAACTAATTTAGATAATAATAATTATTTTAGTCTTTAAATTAATATTTAATTTAATTAATATAATAATTAATTATTTTTAAAAAAAAATTAATTTTTGTTTAATAATTTTTTTTATAGTGAATTAATATATAGAAACTTTTTCATCTCAAAAACTATATTTTTAATTTACATATAAACTAGTTTTGTTTATAAAAAGAATATTTAATTTTTGCTTTTATTTTCTTCTAAATATTTATAAAGATATTTATCCAAACATGCTTATAAGTATTAATTTTTGCAATTAAACGAACATATTTTTACCTATTTTTCTATCAGTAAAGGGATATTTTAGCTTGTAATTTTGATCATTTTATCACATTTGATCCTATTCTTTTACACTCATATATTTGATTTTCGCCTCTACAGTATATGTCAGGAAATGCACCTGCTAAAACATGTATATTCTTTTATTGGTTACGTAGTGAACATTTTGGTTCTCGTGTCCAAATGCACTCATGTATCGTACATATTACTTTCGCGTACCAATCATTATTAGATGCGTTTCTTTGTTGAAAAATAAAGCTGTTAGCTTTGATCTGTACGTATTAATTAATTAAGAATGTTTGGTTCTATGATTATATATCATTATATGATTTTCATATAAGTTTGAAACATGTATATATCAATATATAGTTTGCCTTAGCTATTTCATTCCAAAGTTTTAATCATGAAAGTCTCTTACATGTTGTTGATTTTTTAATAAGGATTCAAATATTTCTAAAATATTTTTTTATTGTTGTTGATTCTTATATAAGGATTGAAATATTTCTAAAATATTTATTTTAATTTTATTTTATTATTTGGTGATAAAAAAAAAATCTAATTTAAAAGAAAAACATTGTTTTGAAGATCAATGATTTCAAACTTCATACAAAGAAATATCTTCTCTCACTCTCTCATTTTTAAAGATACAAATTTATGAAAACTATGACATGTTTGCATTTTATGTTTTTCTGATGAAAGATGATTTTCTCATATCTATTCTAAAGAATACACATACAAAAAAAGTATGCTTTATGATACGCATTTGTGGGACAAACATTCGGTCGAAAACCTCTCTGTAAAATATATGAACTAATTCTGAACTGAATAAAACACAACACATAATGTTTTTTTTTTTCAGAAGCGGGGCATCTTATGTTACAAGTACAACAAGGGACTGCCCACAAAAAAAAGTACAAACAAGGGAGCGTTTTCTGAATGGACATTTTTTTTTTTTTTGCAGAGACACTTTTTCAAGAACATTATATCTCTAAAAACACAAAGTTAGAGTTGAGAATATAATTTTACACCAGTTATTCAATTTTGCAGTGACTTTCTTATATAGAAAAGCAGAATTAATAATATTTGTGATAGGATAAAGATGGTTTGACATCCTTAAAGGGTATATGGAGAAAAGGAAAGAGATAAAAAAGTACGAGTAAAAGCAATAACCAAGAAGAGAAAGATAATAAAGAGAGATTGTAAAAGTGGATATAGAAAATGAGGTTGTTTATCACAACACACAAAGGTTAACACATAAAGAAAAAAACATTCATGTTTATTAGGTGGCTCTAGTGAAAAATAAACTATTACATAGTGATGGTTCATGATTGTGTGTATAGAGTTATTATTTGAGGGGCAATAGTTTGCTTGAAAAGGGGCAACCGAGTGGGGGAAGGAGGGAAGGAAAATACTAGAAATGGAAAATGGGTCATTAATAATTAGGAAATTGATAGCTGACTAATGTGCAAAGACATTAACTTTGGTTCAGTGATGGAAGACTTGTGGGATATTGTCCTTTTTGCCAACTAAGAGAAACTTAATGAAATGAAGGACTTATGGCCATCGGTTTAACCAGAGGAGAGAAGCACCCAGTGGCACCACTTTGTTGTTGCCTACCCTCATTTTGATCCCTTATTTATGATCCTATGTTTTTGTGGGCTCCAGTAGCCATGTGTTCTTTCTGCTCTCTCATCAATCTCTACAATAACCATACATACATTCACATTATGCTATATGTTTCTGTGTATATACTATATCTAAGTTTTCATTATGCAGACATGCTGATAAAAGAAAATAAAATTATGCAGACACAATCAACTGCCTGTGGTGACTCGTTGTGTCAGCTTCACACTGTGCCCTTTATTCTATTTTTCCGCAGGAAAAAGATCAATTGAAAGAGTTAATCCATGGACCAAATCAGAGAAGATTTGCTTACTGTATATTTCATGCTTGCATTTGTGTGTATACATAGTATATATATATGTAGTGTAATTTCATTAGAATAATTGTTGATGAAAAGAAGATAAAATAGTGGTCTTGATTGATTTATGGACAATGAAAGTGAACTTATTGATCTACTTTTTATTTGATAAGACGGCATATTGCAAAAACTAAAATATCATGAAAAAGAGTAGATAACATGCACAACAATCACCAAGAAGATTTGATTTGTTAGGGTTTAAAGATGTTTAATGTGTTTGCACGTTGTTCTTTCTCTCACATTAGTCATTTCAAGATGGGGGCGGCTTTAACTGGTTCAAATAAATTTATTAATTCTCCCATTTTTTGAATGAAAAACAAATATTTATTAATTAATTAAAGCCTTTTTCAAACCTAATTAAAATGATGTTTGATGAGTAACATTCGTTGAGAATCAATAGATAATTGATACTGAGAAGTTCTTCAATAAATTGGAATTGAAAATAGCAAAGACAAAGCACCATGAACGGGAGATAGTTACTATAATTAGATGACGCAATTCTTCCCAATTACATTGTTTTTATAGATTGCGTAATATATGCAATTGTATGCTATGTCAACCTCTTACATGGACTATTGGGAAAATATAATTGAAATTTAATTAGTTAAAGCATTCTCTTGAAACTGTCGAAAGCTGAAATAATAATGGTGCCTAACATTGCCTGGTTGGCATGATCTGTGACTTGTATCTTTGCCATTTTTTCCACCTCAGGAGACATCATTGTTGAAGTAGCTAAAATCCCAAGAAACAAATGAATTGCAATGGTGTAAAGGAGGGAGCTATTATAAGTAATCTAAGGCAACCTAGGAGGTAAACCGAACAGACCAAAAAACTAACAACCAAACACATCCATTACAGCTTACACCCTAGGTTATGTCACCACATTCACAAAAATATTTCAGCTGTATAAACTTAGGTTATTAGTTCAGTGATTACATCAAGTATCAAACTAATTGGGGTCAAATTCAAGCCTTGTATATATATATATATATATATATATATATATATATATATATATATATATATATATATATATATCCACACTGTAAATGTTCCATTGAGATAAAAGAAAATGTATCCATTGAAATAAAGATCATGAGGCCCACCAACTGAACTACCATAATTGATTTCCGACAATATTCTTTGAGGTGACAAGGTGATCACATGATCTCTGCAAATTTGTGTGTTTTTGGACATAGGGTTTCAAGATCTATCAAGAGACCAGACTTATAGTCAAGATGATAATTAATATTAGATCTGTCATAAGAAATAAAATAAATTTGAGACTATATCAGATTACAAATACAATAAGAAAGGGGAACCGCCACCATAATTAATACATATGGCAGGTCCAAATTTCAACCCTCTCAAAAACCTGCAATACACAGGATTATATGCAAAAACTTAGAAACCAGGAACAAAGAAATCAAAGAGACGTTTCGGGCAATATCTCCTCCCTCGGATCCTCTGCACCGATTTTTTCTTTTGTCATCATTCTGAAGTATCACAGCCCTTGATTAATCGTTACATACCAATCCAATGGTCCTGGTTTCTCTTACAGAGAAAACTTTCTTGGAGAGACTGACTTCATCCAACTCATCTTTTGGTCAATAAATTTATGCTAAAAAAATATACTTTTACTAAAACACATTAAATACAAATTAGTTTTAAAAATACAAAATAATTAATTATTATATTAAATATATTTTATATTATTTTAAAAATTAAAAGCTTAATATATAAAATAATTTTATTATTAATAAAATTTATAAATTAATTTTTAAACTCATTTCTAATTAACTATTAAAACTTTAACTATTTTAAAAGTTGACATCTAACACTTTAATTACTAATTAGATATTAATTTAAGAATTATTTATTAATAATAAAAATTAATAATTTTTAATTTTTAAAAAATTATCAAATTTAATTAATATAATATTTAATTATTTTTAATTTTTAAAATTAATTTTTATTTAATATTTTTTTTAAAGTACTAGGGAAAACTTGCAATATTAGAATTATTTCAATCATCCAAAACTAAAATTTGTATAACTAAACGTACGTGAGTAGTTATATATATAATATGATAATAGATGATGAAATACATCTAGGAATAATTATTAACATACATTATGATATATAATTTCAGTTTAAACTTAACCTACAAAGTTAGTTTATTTATTCACTCAGAGTTACATTTTTATTTATACACAATGAAAAAATCATTAAATAAAAATTAATTTTAAAAATTAAGAACAATTAATTACTATATTGACTAAATTAAATATTATTTTAAAAATTAAAAATATTACTAGTTTGTAAATTAATTTTTATTATTAAAAATAGTTTTTAAATTGATATTTAATTAGTTATCAAGATTTTTGTTACTAATTATTTAAATTATAAATTTAGTAACAGAATCCTTACCTTGATAATTAATTAGATATCAATTTAAAAATTATTTATCAATAATAAAAATTAATTTCAAAATTAATAATTTTTTAAGTCTATAAAATAGTATATAATTTAGTTAATGTAATAACTAACATTTTTTTTTATCTAAAATTGGTTTCTATTTAATATTATTATTTTGACTATATTTTTAATCATAATTAATTAGATACCAATTTAAAAATTATTTATCAATAATAAAAATTAATTTAAAAATTAATAATTTTTTAAGTCTATAAAATAGTATCTAATTTAGGTAATGTAATAACTAACATTTTTTTTAATCTAAATTTGTATCTAATTTAGTTAATGTAATAAGTAACATTTTTTTTTATCTAAAATTGGTTTCTATTTAATATTATTATTTTGACTATATTTTTAATCATAATTAATTAGATACCAATTTAAAAATTATTTATCAATAATAAAAATTAATTTAAAAATTAATAATTTTTTAAGTCTATAAAATAGTATCTAATTTAGTTAATGTAATAACTAACTTTTTTTTAATCTAAATTTGTATCTAATTTAGTTAATGTAATAAGTAAATTTTTTTTTATCTAAAATTAGTTTCTATTTAGTATTATTATTTTGACTATATTTTTAATCATATATAATAGGATCTTAAACTGTTATATGCTATTGATTTCACCGGTATACACCTGCTACTGTTTTGAAAAATATACGTTTTCTTACGTATTCATAATGAGAGAGCAAAATTAGGGTTTTGAATTTATATATTCCAATTCACTTACTTCATTTTATCCAAACTCCAATTTTTTTGTCCTACTATTGCTATTTTTTTCTTGGAAACACGTAAAACAAATTTATTTATTTTATTTATTAACTAGAGGTGATCCAGTGAAAGGAATTATGCACTAGCTCTCATAAGTTTTCTTAGTTGTTATCTTATTTTGGTTTTCTTAGTTATTATGCACTAGTTGTTTTCTTAGTCCTTCATTCATATTTCGGTTTTTTTGCGTCACTTCTTAATTCACTTTTCCCCCCATAATTATTATCATTTTAAATGTATTTGGTAAATCAATAAGTTAGTTATGAATTTATTTTAGTGGTTTATAAGATAATTTAACTAACATAAAAATGTTTAATAAGTATCTTAAAGTATTTTATTTTCAAAGTTTTTAACTTATAAATATAAGTTCAATTTAGCTTATAATTTCTATTTCATTTAATTTTCTTCTATTATTATTCTTTGTATTTTAGTATTTTTTTTATTATTCTTAATTTCATTTTACCTTTTAATTTTACAGTGAGAATTGATTATTATATTATTTTTAACATTTGTTGGTTATTTCTTAAATTTTTTATAGAATTCAAATTAAAAAAAATATTTAACATTAAAAATTGAAGTATTAAATTAATTATATAATGCTATATGAAAATTACAAACAATAAAAAATTATAAAAAAATTACGTGAAAATTACAAACAGTTTGTAAAAAAGAAAATTCAAATACAACAGTAGTTTAAATTCAGAAATAATTTTTTTCAAATAGTAAATAAAAATTTAATTTGATGAATACTTGTTATATTATCTTATTTAAATAAAAATAACGTGTCCAAATAAAAAAAAGAAACATATATAACTTCTAAAAAATAAATAGAAGTGCTAAATTGTTTAATAAAATTTATTTATTTTAAAAAATATAAAATTTTAATTACATAATAATATTTTTTTAGAACACAAATTTTATTTATCTAATAAAATTATGAAATTATATTTTTTTATATTAGTTTATATTTATCATTTAGTTTACTAAATACTTCTTATTCAATAAATTAGTTTATCGGATCGAAACTTATAAACTGAGAACTTATTAATTCTAGTCATTAGCTTATCAGATAAAAAGTAATTTATCAACTAAAAACTAGCTTATCAAGTACTTCAATTAACATATCCTTAGTTTTTTCTAACGTACCCTTTTAATATTTTTTTTTTGATCGGCCACGTACCCTTAATATAAACTCATAATGCTTAATTTGTTATCTTTGTACATTGAGTCTGTGTGTAATAAGAAAAAGGAGAAGATAATGTAAATGAAGTTTATTATTGCATAATGTTTAGTATTAATTTTCCTCCCTTGTTTAGTTTCAAATTATATCCATTATTTTTTATGACTAACATACTTTAAAGTTAAAACTCAACGTTGGAGTTTGAAAATAAAATTTAGTTTCTTTTAGTTTTAATAAAAGTTCCCTCTAAAATGGTTTTATTATTTATCTAACATCATTTAGTTTATGATGAAAGGGACGAAGGACTAATTTAAAATGTATCTTCATTTAACATTTTAAAAAAGAAAAAATAGAAACAAGATAAGCAAAAAAAAAAACTACATTAAGACGGGTAACATTAGAAAAATGTAAAAAATATATTATTTACATGACATAATTATATAACTTTTCAAACATTGAAATGATAATTACTATTAATTATTTTAACTTACGCAAGCACTTCTTCTCCCCAAACGGAAAAGGATGAGAAAACGTGAATCTCAGAACCAAACTTGTCCCTTTTGATAATCTCCAGCATATCAAAAGAAGGAATTTTAAATGTCTAATCAATATGCATTTTTCTTTCCTTTTCCGTATACACTGGCGTAATAAACCCACCTTGAGTATTAGTAAAGCTTTACATTTTATTGATTAAATTGGAACTAGATAATAAAACTTAATTTATCATTATATTTTCTCTTGGAATCTTCATATAATTTTTTTCATTATATATAAGTAATATAAAAAATATCTTATGAGTCAATTTTATAAGATTGAGTTAAACTTAAAAATTTATTTTTTAATATGGTATTAGAAATATTTAGAGTTTATCCTAATGAAAATTTGTTGGTTTATTAAACTATCTACTATCATAAATATATAGTCTATATAGTCTCACATATGAGTTGACAGTTATCGACATGAGAAGAATAGGTTGGAGATCACACATCAACTAAAGATAAAAACTTTTTTTAATATTTTCATGAAAAATTAATACTCCAAGAATAATTTTTTCACCAAAAATTGTCATATTTAGTAGCTTTAGAAGGCATTGTATATATTATAGAAGAAAAAAAAGTATACTTTTGCCTTTTGAAGAGATGATTCCTATTAAATTTTAAAGGAGGAGAGAAGAGAGAATGAAGAAATGAGATGAAAACATTAGCAAATATTGAAATGTATACACTTGTAATTGATATCTCACAATTTTGTTTTTCTGTGATTCTTTAATCATCTGGGTAATAAATTTTACTATGGCATGTTGAAGTGTGAAATGGCTATGATGGATGTAACACATGCCTGACCTGTTTATCCCATTCAAGTATGGGTATGGAGGAAAAAAAGTTGCACTCAATGACTGGTGTGAGGAAGAAGGAAGCTTTCTTATAAAGCATAAGCAGAAGCAGAGATTCTGTGTGCGTTCCATCGATGGCTCTGCCCATAATAAATGTTAAATGAATATTATCCTTTTCTAATTCCATTTTAATACCATTTTGAAGAATATAATTAAACAATATAAATTATTGAAAGACAAAATCTATATATAAATAAAGTGAAGCAACTTACATTTAATCTGTAAGAAAATATTTTCTCAATATTACATAAAAGTGTGTAGAAGGCTGTTTTTTTTTAATGTTTAAAAGGAAGATTCACTAAGCCTTAAATATTTTTTTTATACAAGATTGAAGATTGAAGTATCACTTAAACATTTTTTTTTAATTTATTTATTCTTTTTTCGATTAAAGATGAAACCAGAAAGTGTGTGTAAGCGTAAGAACACTAGCATAAAAGAAAAGGACCAACTAATGATTAATTAAGATTTTAATTAGACGAGCTGTCAATTAATTACATAATTTGATTATGGCTTGTAGAAGGAAACTTTTTCAAGGTTTTGTTCTCCTCTCATCTGGTGAAGTTTGTTAACTAATTATTTACATATGCACCATTGAACCTATAATAGAATATGAATTTTTGTGTCACAACAATAGAAGTACTAATTAGAGTTAATTAAAAGAAAACAATAATAACCTAAACTAACTAACACTCCGAATTCGTTTAGTTACCAGCTTCTAATAGATAAAAAATAGAATATGATAAAAGCAATGTAACTGTTAATTTTATTCATTGTTCAGTGAATATAATGATAAATATTAGATTCATTGAAAATTCAATGTTTACTATGTTTTGATAGGTTATAGGTTTTTTCTGGTTTGGATTTATTCGATCGATATGATTATTGATAGTTACGAACTATTTATTTGAATTTTTTTAAATTTAAAACGTGTCTTAATTATTCTTTTTAATATTTATTATATTTTACTGATAAAAAATAAAAAATATTAAATAATAGTAGAATATAACGTAGATAACAATTTCTTTATTCAAAAATTCACAATAAAGATATTATATTATAAGAAAATTATTAAATATAAATTAATTTTAGAGACTAAAATAATTAGTTACTATGTTGACTAGATTAGAGATCATTTTATAAACTAAAAAATTATTGATATCTAAAATAGTTTCTATTATTAATAAAAATTTATAAAGTAGTTTTTAAATTGTTATTTAACTATTAGCTACCAAGATTTTAGCTATTAACTACTTATGTTTTTTTATCAATGAATGAATTAAATAAAAAGAGATACTTTAGGAATGTCTCAACCCTTATATAAAAGCCTACATCATGTTCAAAGTTAACTAAATCCACTTTGAGGCCCTCCAACAATACAACAGTTACAAGCTTACTGCAACTATCCTTTGGATCCTCCTTTGGCGAAAACAGATTACAAAAATTCAAATCCAATTAAGTCTACTTTCGGAAGTCAACCATTGCCATAACATAGAACACCAAAACTGCACTATATGAACATCATATGACACTGCTTTTCCTGCTTGTTGTTGCAGAGGTTGTTCTACATTGACACCAACTTCTTTCTCCAATACTTCCCCATCTTTTTTAGATCCTTCCTAAAGCATCACAACAACCACTTACTTGTTAGATAGGTCTGCACCACAGAGAACAAATCATGCTGACATACTTCTGGTCTTGCTTCTAAAATAGCCCTCTTCCGATTCAAACCTGCAAAAAACAAAGATGCTCTTCGGCCAAGCCCAAAATCAATGTAGATGGCACAATTATGAGAACAATAATATGCATATAAGGGATCTGCTCACTCCATACCTATCTACATAACTCATTCTAGGATTTAGTGTTGAAGCTAAAGGAAGCTTCTTCCCAACCTTGGCTTAAAGTGTGTTTGATGAAGAAAATTGCTTCGGTGCTTTATAGTTTTGTAATAGGTCTTAAGTGAATTTTGGTTTAGGCTTAGGATGTGAGGAGAAGTGATGAGGCATCGATCTGTCATCGGTCATTGGGGGGAAGTAATGAGGAACCAATCGGTCGTCGGTCATTGGGGAAGTATGAGGAACCAATCGGTCATCGATCATTGGAGGAAGTGATGAGGAACCGATCGGTCATCGATCATTGGAGGAAGTGATGAGGAACCGATCGGTCATCGATCATTGGAGGAAGTGATGAGGAACCGATCGGTCATCGGTTATTGAGGAAATAATGTGGCACGATCGGTAATCGGTCACTGGGGGAAGTAATGAGGTACGATCGGTCATCGGTCTTTTAGGAAGTAATGTGATCAGTCATCGGTCATTCTGTTCCAGTTGCCTAAGCAAGCTTAAACCAAGCACATGGAGTGTTTAAAGTTTTCAAAATGCTGTTTAAAGTTTTCTCAAAAAGTCTGAATACTGGACAAAAATAAATCTGTTTCCTGGATAATAAATAGATTTATTTTTTGGTTCTGTTATTCTTAACTGTTTTTCAAACTGTTTTTTGAAAAGTGGTTAGAAACTGTTTTCTTTAAATATAGAAGACTTCTCTCACACAAAACAGAGAGTGCAATCACGTTTCAATCAGTTTCTGAGTGAGAAGAAGAATTCAAAGGCTTTTGTGAAAGGTTTTCAAAAGGAATTTCAAGTGTGCTTGTTCTAGGAAAACCTTGTGCTTTGTGAAGGTGCTGGTGTAGTTTCTGCAGCAGATTGAACTACTGGTTTGAGTTCTTGCATCTTCTTTTCAGGTGTAATTTTTCCTTTCTCATTTGTTGTAAAGGTGTAAGTGTTAGTCACTCCTTGATAGGGTTTCTTGGAGTGCAAGGTGTGCTGAAATAGGTGTTTTCCAGCCTTGTATGTGAGTGTTCTTGTAGGTTTCAAGAACTGCTGTATATGCTGTAATTGTTGTATGTGTTTAGTGGATTCCACCTTGGTGTAAGGTGAACTGGATGTAGCTCTTGATGAGTGAACCAGTATAAAAACTTGTGTGCAATCTTCTTTCCTTTCTTGCACTTATTTCTGGAATTTGAATTGATAACTGTCCAAAATAAATCTGTTCATTTGAAATTGAATCTGTTAATTCTGGGTTTAATAAGAACTATTCTTCTCTTGGTTGAAACCTTCTTGCAAATATCTGAACAAGTGTGTTCTGCTGTTCCTTCTAATTGAGTAAAATCTTGTTTGATTAAGTTCTGATTGTACGAAGGTGATTTGGAAAAATAAATCTGTTTTGTTTGAAATCAATCTGTTCTTTTAATCTCTGTTAAACAGAAGTCAGTTCCTGTTGCAAAAATTTTAAAAGATCAATTCACCCCTCCCCTCTTGATCTTCAGACCCTGCTTAACTCTAACATTTAGAACTACTTCTTAACCCTCACAATACCCCTTCCCGTTTCAACCTTACTTTGAATTTGCAGACAACCTGACCATAGTTCTTGGAAGATACTATTGCGCAGGTTGACAATTCGAAGGGTACAAATCCAGAAAGAGAGCGTACAATTCGTTTGGCCTTTAGGTTAAAGAGTGTAAACAATTCAAGGGGTATAATGCCCAATCAGAATAAGAGAAGTAAAAATTTGGGATTTTCCTCTTCATCCAAGACCATGCTTGCTATTGTGCTAAATGGAAAATCTCTTCTGCATCAACCCTCTTGTCTTTAAACACAACTCCATTTCTTTGGCTCCATATATTCCATAATATGGCTATCCAAACACCTTTCCATACTCTGTTCCTTTTCGAGTTAAACTAGAAAAGGTAGAACTACTTATGTTCTAAATTAGTATCTATTACTCTTTTAGAAACTGATTTAGAATCTAAAATATTAGTAGCTAAAACTTTGATAGTTAATTTAGAAACCAATTTAGAAACCATTTTATAATATTTTATTAATAATAGAAACTACATTAGATCAATAATTTTTTAGTCTCTAAATTAATATCTAATTTAGTCCATATAGTGACTAATTATTTTTGGTTTCTAAATTTAGTTACTATTGAATGGTTTTCTTGTAATGTCACTAGAGAATAAAGGATTTCAACAAAATTGGTATATCACATCCATTAATCATTTTTTCATATACCACAATATCCTAAAAAAGAAAAAAAAAGAAAAGAAATACAGTAATAATGACAAAACCACAACAAAATTCATGATAAAAATCTACTAAATCTAAATTTAGGTAAACCAAATTTATTCCTAAATAAAAACTTAAAAGGAATTAAATAATTCTTTCTTTTAAATCCAGATTTGCAATGTTGAATCACATTCAAACCAAAAACATAGTGCAACCACAATCTACGACATCCTCAGTTTTTGTTTTTTATCAGCAAAAAAAGAATAAATAATGGAGGTATTTCAGGGATACCTCAACCCTTATACAAGAAACAACAAAGCTCCATCACACCTAAAACACACATGAAAACTAATCTTCCACTATTAGCTACCCAACATAAAACCGCAAGATTCTTACTTCTACCTTCACACCCTAATTACGAAAAACTCAACTACACCACCTCATCTAGAGAGACCGTGCTCCTCCACTAGTATGCCACTCATACACTTAACCTTTATTAATTTTGATAGACCTCATATAGATAAGAGGTTCGAGAAACCAATCAGAGTAAGAAAAATACGCTAAACGTACATTCATTATTACCCATGACCAAATCTTTAGTTATGCAATCGTGAAGATTTCAATGTGGTCTATATTTCCATTTTTAAAGATCTTCTTATTCCTTTGCTTCCACAATTCTCCTATGACTGCTATCCACACACATAGCCAGATTTGATTGACAGCTTCACTTTCCTTAACCATCCTAAACTGTGAAAAGTGAAATTTTGGCTCCTGATGAACCATTGATGCCAAACCCACCCACTTATAACATTTTGACCAAACCAACCACGCTATCCTGCAAGTACAGAAAAGATGCGACATTGTTTCCACTTCCTCCCCACACATACCACAAATGCTACTCTCCAAAATTATCCCCCTACTCACCAGATTTACTTTAGTTGTTATTTTATTGTCCAGCACCCTCCATGTTGTCAACTAAGCTGATGGTTGGGTCTTAATCCTCCAAAATCCCTCATACATAATGGTTCCTTCCCCCTGTTCTTCGCCTTTTAGAATACTATTCACATATTTAATTGAGAACTCTGCTGCATCACTTTCTTTCCATACCCACACATCCTCCTCACTGGTGCAGAAAGGTAAAACAAGTGCGGCTATTTTAAATTTATAAGGACGACTATATAGTCGCATTTGATCAGCACGCAATTGTAAATCGAAGAGATAAGAGTGCGGCTATATAGCCGCACTTGTAAAAACCATTTATAAGTGCGACTATTTCTCTTAGTCGCACTTGTATATGCTTCAAAACATTAAAAAGAAAAATCAAAAAATTTAAAATACCACCAACCTTATGTGAAGGCAATGTTGATGAAGAGTGGCACGGGAATCGCCAACAACGGCGACGACAACGGACAGAGAAGCAACGATGGAGCAAACCAAAAAACCCACAAGAACCCACGAAGGCAATGAAACAATACTGAGCAATGCAAGAAACCAAATAATGTAAGAAAAATGAAAAAGATTTATACATCCATTGGTGAAGAAGAAAGAGAGCTCGAAGAAACTTACAAAGGCACCAAAACAAAATGAATGAAGCTGCAGAAGAGATGAACACGAAGCGCAAACGCGAGCAAGAACCAGTGCAAATGCGAAACGAATAGGAGAAAGAAAATATGAAAGAGTGTGGCCGAAACGAAGAGGAGAAAGAAAATATGAAAGTGTGTGGCGCGCTTCAAAATTTAGGGTAAAAAAAGATTTACAAATGCGGCTAAATATAAAACCGCACTTGTAAATCAAAGCGCTTGATTTACAAATGCGGCTATTTAAATAGCCGCAATTGTAAATCAAATTAATTTAAAAAATGTCACCGTGTTTTTTACGAATGCGTGTGAGCACAAAGCCGCACTAAATAAAGAGTATTCTTTTCTTCATTTTGCACTAGTGCCTTTTCCACGTTGATATTCTTGCTTCCCAACAACCTTACCAACTCTTGTTCCTGATGCTTTTCTCAATCAAATAGGTTCCTCCTCCATCCTATCTTCCATACCCACTCGAGATTGTTGTTCCACTCCCCTTCCTGCCACAACTTGTCTTCCTTGCCAAAACAAATGGAAAACATCCTTAAAAACCTATCTTTTAGAACCTCATTACCCAACCATTTGTCCTCCCACAACATGATCTCTCTCCCATTTCCAACCTCCCAAAAAAAGTTATCTTCAAAATTTCCCTTCGAGCCCTCAAACTTCCATATCTCCTTCAATTCCACCACAAGGAGTCTACCCTACTATTCCTTTGAGTCCTTAGGCTTCTCCAACCTTCATACTTCGATTCCAACACCTCTTTTCAATGACGTCCTCAATAACAATAATTAACAATACCAATGTGTCATAAAATTCCCTAACAATTCATACCATGAAATATACTACCACAAGAAGAAAAACCTAAACAACCGCAAGCAACCTTATTTGTATTGCATTTAATATAGCATGCTCTAGGCAAAAACAAGTTTACCTTACAAGGAGCAACCTTAAAATGAAGACCAACTTTAAAAAAACTTCAAAACTTCAAAATTAGCGATAGAATTAGACATAAACACCCTTTGGTTATAACTCCTCATAAAAGGGTATGAACATGATTAAATCCAAAGCCTGCAAAATAGAAATATCAATTTTAAGAAATCTTAAATTATTGCACATTAATCAAATAACCCAAAATATATTTGCTCAGACTCAATTTTCTGTTTACTAGAGAAATTTTTAAAAGTAATAAAGATTAAAATTTTAAGTTATATTGAATTTAAAAATTAGAAACTCAACTATTTAGTTATTATTTTTAAATTTCATCATCTCTTTAATTTCTTTCCTGCAAATTATCTCTAACTTTTTAAAAACTAATTAACATTCTTTTTTCCGATTAGAAAGTGCTAGTGAGATGATGGCGAGGTGATGCCCTTTCTGATTGATTAAGATTTTAATCAGAATAAGTTTTCATTAGTAAAAAATTATTAAATAAAAATTAATTTTAAAAATAAAAAAGTAATTAATTGATATATTAACTAAACTAATACTATTTTAAAGATTAAAAAAATTATTAAAATCTCAATTAGTTTATATTGATAGATAGTTTTTAAATTAATATTTAATTAGTTATCAAAATTGTACACCAAGTTAAATTCTAATTTAAATTTATTTTTTACTAATTAAAACAAAAGTGTTAATTGAACATACAATAATAAGTTGCTAAATTTGAGGTTAATTAAGTTATTTAATAGTTTGTTTACAACATTAGAATAATATTGAAAAAGTAATATATAGTATTTCTAAAAGTAAACTTGTGTTACCATCTGCATGATATTTTCTTCTCTTTTTATTCTTATCCTCAACTTCAGCCTATGATGACGACCTGAGATGGTGGAGTAACTTCTAATATTACCAATGTAAATTACAAAAGAAAAGAGACTTTTTTTTATGCATGCAACAGTGCGATGTCAACCTTTTATCTTTTAATTTGTTCCTCTTCTTTTCATTTCTCGTTTCAGATGAACATCTAAGGATAGGATCCTTCTCGGAAGCTGGTGAAAGTTCTCTTTTTGAAAGGAAAAGTTTCCCCTTTAAATTTTCTTGTTGTATTTCTGAGAAAGATATCATGAATACTATGCATGCATGGCCCCTCCAAGGGGTAACATTTTCAGTTTTTTAAGAATGTGACTTACCCCACCAAACCAGAGCATTCATCCAACAAATCAATGCAATTAATAAATCAGTCAAAACTTGATCATATCCAAAGCCTTAATCATAATCACACTTTCTTTTTGATTAATTAAGTGTCCAACGCCACCACACACCTCAATATATCAAAGTGATCGAATAACTCTTTAATGTGGTCACTGTAAAATATAATAGATACGAAGAATTATCTGATAAATATTTTCACACACATTTTTCATGAAGAACGTGTTTGTCATTTTATATGTTAGACTAATTAAATTCTCTTGGGTGACGAATTTTGATTAGACAAAAAAGAAAGAAAAAGAGTTGAGGAGCTGAATATTTAATTAATGTAACATGAATGTTATATTAACCGAATGATATATTGTTGTTAAAAGAAAACATAACAGTGAATCATTTTGGTAAAAGATACTGAATAGAAGCCTTTGTATGATGAGAATCCAGCAATAATTTCCTTTTCCGTTTGAGTCTTAGCACAAACAATAACTCAGATGAAAGAGGAAGGGAAATTCTAAATAACTTGGTAGAAGTTTTGCCAAGCATTAATAACGATGCCATCTGGTCTGAACTGGTCTGAACTTTCATGTAATAACCTTATTTTCAGCTGAGGCAATTGACACATGTGATGTACACATGAGGTGGGAAACGAACAAGCTATATCAAGATAGAGACAGATAATGCAGTGACATTCTCACTTAATAACTCTTTGGAATTTGATTAGTTTTTTGTTTCTGTTTTTAAAGTTGTGACAGTTTATGATTTTACTGTGGTGCTGAAACAGCAATGGACACAAGAATAAGGATGTTGATGATCCTATGATGCTTTTCCAGTTTGGAAGTACCTTTCAAAGGTTGTTCGTGTGGGTTGTGCTAATGAGTGTCCTTGCCTGCGGCTTTCTTTAACTTTAGTTTGTTTCTCTCAAATAGGATCTGAGCATAGATAGACCTAATTGATCACACCCCTGTCCCAAATAAATAAACGAATAAAAAAAAAGATTTATACCAATCTGATTCGATGGGCATGAACGTCAAACGCAACCTTTAATCACTCCTCACCTTGAGAAAAAAGGAAAAGGAACCTCCCAAAAATCTTTCTCACACACATATGGTGATAACTGCTTCTGTGTGTGTTTTGTCGAAGCATGGTCTCTTACTTCTGCTTCAAGTTTTTTCTCCATATTCCCCAAACAAAAAAATACCATATACCCACAACTTGGAGAATCGCCAAGCATCAAAGAGAAAAGAAAATGATCAAAGCAACCAAGCATATGTCATTTGGATAATGATAATTGAGAAAATAAAAAAAATGGAAAGGGAAACTTTAGTTCTCTAGGGTACACTTCAAAAAGAAGGAATTTTATTTGTGTCTTTCCTTTTGCTTAGTATATATAAATTTAGATAAATGAATTTTTAATTTTTATATATTATTATATATACGAAAATATATATATATTTTTCCTTTCAAATGGTGATTATGGGTCAAAATTATTTTTTCCTTTTTCCCTTTTCCTTTTATTGATTGGGGCCTCACTAACAAAGTTGTCTCATCTACTTTGAGGAGGATCAAAAGTACCTCAAATTAGCCCTCTTAGAGTGGTCCATTTATTTAAAGGATCATATATTTTGTTCCTACACCAAGGCATGGTAATCATTTCATTTAAAAACAAATATATATATATATATATATATATATATATATATATATATATATATAAAATTCACAAAACACGCAGATATAATTTTTGCGGATTATGACGTTCATGCATTGCCTTTTGATCTCATTCTGATTGGCTGCATATCTAAAGGAATCAATAAGGTAAAGTTACTTAAAGAGTCTTTTTCTATACACAGAAAAAATAAAAATCATTGATAATGTTTACCCATAAATTTTCCATCCCTATTTGCGGTAGTGTTATTCCAAGAGTTTTTCTTCTAATTTGTTTTCAGATGAATTGAAATATTTTTGTTGATAGAAATCATTATACAAATTATTGTAATAAGTAAGTATTTAGTTAAATTATTTATCCCAATCCACTTTTTTTTCTCAACAACAAAAATTATAATATAAATAAATAAAGTATATGAATAATAATGTGTCATAGTAGATATTGTATAAAAGTATCTTAGATTAACAACTGAATAACAAAATTATTCGATCATGATTAGACACAACTTTAAACTATTTTACACCGTACTTATGGTGAGATTTTGTATAAGATAAATAATAATTTATTTCATAGTTAGAACAACATAAATCATTAAAATTTAGTTCATTTGTAACATGTCATAAAAAGTCTCCTTATACTCCATTAACACTCATTTATCTAATTGTTTTAGAGATTTGTTTTTAACAATGCCTTTGTGTGTTATATATGATATGACTTCATTTGTGTTATTTAGTATATAAAAATGTGCCTTTAGAACCTCTTATCTAGATTAGGTTATAACATGTACACCTCTTTAGCACTTATTTATTTATATACGAAAGTACTAATATTTGACATGAACTCCTATGAAATTTGCTTTTGTATGTACTCCAAACAAAACACAATAGCTCCTTCTGCAATGTACCTTTCAACAATAGAAGCTTCCAGATGATATTGATTCTTAACATATTTTTTCAAAATCTTTAGGTATAATTCAACTAGATATATCAATCATAGATAAATTGGCTCATTCATTCTGATTTCTCTTACAAGATGAACAACCTAATGCACTATGATGTAAAAAAATGATGAAGAATAAAATGATATCTAGTTCACACAAGATAATAACAATCTCTTGTTTAAGTTCATCCAACTTTTGGGAGTCAATAACTTCACTACATATGTTGATATGAAAAATGAAGACATCGAGTTATAATATGCCTTACATTTTTTGACAAGATTCCAAAAGAACCACATGCAATAATTATTGCATTAGAACATGATAATCATGAGACTTTAAACTAATGCATTTAAAGAGGGATGCAGAAGAGACAAGGCATGTCCCTGCGGGCTTATCTCAATTTTTTTTAATTAATATATATATATATATATATATATATATTACTATTATTATCATAAATATAATTTATTATTATTATTATAGTCAATGAAGAGTCAATGAAGATGAGTATTCCTTGTTTGATGTGGTGATTAATGGAGCGCACGTAATCACACGTAATCGCGATGAAGAAAAGGAGGTTCTGATGAACCCTAATTGCAAATAAAAAAAGAAACAATGGCTAAAGCGTAAAAGAGAGAAAAACAGAGAAAAGAAAATGTAAAAGAAACTCTTATTCATTTGTATCTTAGAGAGTAAACTACATGGTGTATATATAAGAAAAAGACTAAGACCTAGTTGAAATAGAAAAAGAAAGTTAGGCCAAAGAACAAAAAAACCCAACAACCGAAAACAGAAAAGTAAACCATTTAAATAGAAATAATATATGTTAACACCCCTCAAGATGGGGAGCAGATATTAAGCATACCCAGCTTGGACTTGAGAAGGCAAAACTGTGCAGATGCATGGGGCTTGGTGAAAATATCCGCAACTTGCATAGCTGAAGAAATGGGCAGTAGTTTAAGAATACTAGAGTTGAGTTTTTCACGAACCAAATGGCAGTCAATTTCCATGTGCTTTATGCGTTCATGAAAAACTTAATTGGAAGCAATTTGTAGGGCATATTTGTTGTCGTAGTACAAAGTGGCAGGCTGTGAGAGAGGAAGATGTAGATCTTGAAGGAGATATGACAGCCATTGCAGTTCACAAGTAGTGGTTGCTAGTGCTCTGTATTCGACCTCAGAGGAGCTGCGAGAGATAGTTTGTTGTTTCTTTGATTTTCATGAAATTAGAGAATCCCCTAAATAGATGGAGTATCCGATGACTGATTTTCTAGTGGTAGGGCAGGTGGCCCAATCAGAGTCACTGAAAACACGAAGCTTAATTGTGCTAGTGTTTGAAAAGTAGATACCATCACTAGGAGTGCCCTTAAGATAGCGTAAAATACGAGAGACTGCTTGTTGATGAAGGCTGGTGGGTGTAGAGACAAACTGGTTGAGATTGTGGACAACGAAGGCAATGTCAGGTCTAGTATTAGTTAAGTAGATGAGTCGTCCAAGAAGTCTCCTGTATTGATAAGTGGCATTAGCATCAAGAGGTGAGTCATGGGAATGGCCATGGGTGCAGAATCAAGCATGCCTGTTTTTTTGAAGGAGATCAAGAGTATATTTGCATTGACTTAAATGAAGACCAATGCTGTTACGGAAAATTTCCAGTCCCAAAAAGTAAGTGAGATGGCCTAAATTTTTGATCTTGAAGTGATGGTGAAGGGATGCAGTAATTGTATTGATTTCCTTCGTGTCATCACCGGTTAAGAGCAATTCGTTAACATAAACAAGAATAATAGTGAGTTTATCGTTATTATATTTAAGAAAAAAAGAGTGATCAGCAACAGAAATAAAGTAATTACTTGATAAAAGACAAGTAGAAAGCTTGGCGTACCATTGGCGACTAGCTTGACGAAGGCCATACAAAGACCGTTGAAGCTTACAGACATGCAGGGGAGAAGGAAGAGAGAGGCCAGGTGGGGGTCATGTATACCTCTTCATGGAGATCACCATGAAGAAAGACATTATTGACATCAAGTTGTTTTAAAATCCAATTATAGTCAATGAAGATGAGTATTCCTTGCTTGACGTGGTAATTAATGGAGCACATGTAATCACACGTAATCGCAAATGAACCCTAATTGCAAATGAAAAAGAAACAATGGCTAAAGCGTAAAAGAGAGAAAAACAGAGAAAAGAAAATGTAAAAGAAACTCTTATTCACTTGTATCTTAAAGAGTAAAATACATGGTGTATATATAAGAAAAAGACTAAGACTTAGTTGAAACAGAAAAAGAAAGTTGGGCCAAAGAACAAACAAAACCCAACAACCTAAAACAGAAAAGTAAATAATTTAAATAAAAATAATATATGTTAACAATTATTATTATTATTATTTTCGAGGTCTTATATTAAAATAATAATATATTTATATTATTCATAAATAACATAATTCTAATGAATAGTATCTAAAAAATATTGCAATATGAATTTTTAGATGTTACATTTTTCCTCTATTTACAAAAATTTCGTCCTAAAAATTTGACTAAAACAAATGATGGTAGCTTTGTTTAGTTATCTCTTGTAGTTCCCATATAGTATCACATAGTATATCTAGTGACTTCATTCCAAATAATTTTCACTAGCTTGACCTTCTCTATAATTCATAGAAACATAAGGTTATTCTTTAATATACTATATTAGGCATTATTACATGTAAAGGGTTAGAAATATATTTTCTTAATTGAGACACATGAAAGACATTATGAAGATTGGAAGAAAAATGAGGTATAGAAATTTCATAAGCAACATGACCTATTTATTAGAACTTAATAAGGACCAATAAATTGGGGAGTGAGTTTCTTAGATTTCATTACTTTACCAATCTCAGTTGTTGTGAGACTTTTAAGAATAAATAATTGATAGGTGTCATATTTCATATTAAAATACAAGCATTTATGCATATTTATTGATAAAATAACTATAATTTAACCCATAATTTATGAATTTAAACATTTTTACATATTTTGTGATTATAATATGAATAAGAACAATTTATTCCCAAATTTGTGTTAACTTCATGATTCTAGGGTAAAATGGAGAGGAAAAGGCTAAAGGAGAATAGGCAAAATGAAAAGGGAGGTTGGAATGCTCAAAACTCGCTTAAGCCAGAAGCACTCCAGAGGAACTCGCCCAAGCAAGATTACTCCTAGGAAGTTGGGCTTTTTCTCGTCGAAATCGCCAGGCGAGCCCAATCACGCCCATGAGAGAACACTACAAAAAAAAAATTAAATAGAAACCAATTTTAAAGACAAAAAATAATTAGTTGCTATATTGGCTAAATTAGATATTATTTTAGAGATTAAAAAAATTATTGGTTTCTAAATTAGTTTCTATTATTGATAAATAGTTTCTATCATTGAAGGTGATAGAAAATCCTAGAGGAGGCAACCATCAAGGAGAAACATTCTGGATCTTCTTTTCTTGTTTTCCATGCTTGTAATGACCAACATGAGTGACTAATTCTACCCTTGGGATTGAGAGTAATCTATTGAAAATCTTATGTATTAAGGTGATATTCAAATATAATATAATATTTTGTTCTAGATAGATGATTGGTATTGTCATTTTATTCTTAATGCTTGTGTTATCATGATTTTGATCCTTAGATTTGACTGAAAAGTACTTATAAGCATCTGACATAAATGATAATGCTTAACATATTTAAATGCTAGGAATAGATTTGAAATATTAATTGATATCAACATATGTTCGTAAGGATAAAGAGTTTTTATAAATATGTGAGGAATTGATATTTAGGACACTATCTTAATAATTTTATATGCGAGAAATCGATATGAATGGATTTTATATAGACATCAATATCAATCAAAGATAGAATATTATTATGCTTTTCAAACTACAAAATAGTGAGAAGGATGAACCTCAATCCCAATTTTCCCAATTCAATCAACCAACTCTTTACTTTGCTTTATTTACAATTCTTGCAATCTCACATACAACAAACATCCAACAAACTTTAATTATTATTTTCTATTTATTGAATATTTTACTTAAGAATTGAATTGTTCCTTGTGGGTTCAATATTCGTGCTTAGGGATAAATTATTACTTCTGACACCATACATTTTCCATAAAATAGTCATCAATAATCACCTTCTTGGAATTCAAGGGGTCACCTTTATTAACATAACTCTTCTGTCAACTCTAACTTGCTTTCAAATTTTCCCCGATTATCTTGATTTTCTCGATGGTTTGTTGAACCATGTCAAGGCCTAAGATTAAATTCTCTCCAGACTCAAACCAGCACAAAGATGTTTTACATTTTCTCACATAATGCCTCATAGGGTGCCATATCTATGCTAGGATTGAAGCTATTGTTGTAACTGAATTCAATCAATGGAAAGTATCGATCTCAACTACTATAATCTTCTAGCACACAAGTTCTCAATAAATCTTCCAAGGATTGGATAATTTCTGACTACCCATGTGTTTGGGGATGATAAGTTGAACTAATAAAGTCTAGTCCTTAAGGCTTGATGTAAATTTCCCCAAAATTTTAAAGTAAACTTGGGATGCCTATTAGATAAAATACTAGATGGAACTCCTTGCAACCTTACAATTTCTCTTATGTATAATTCAACCAATTTCTCTAATGAATATGTAACGTTAATGGGTAAGAAGTGAGCAAATTTTGTTAATCTATCCACGATAACCCATATGGAATCAAATTTTTGGATTGTTTGTGGTAAGCAAACTACAAAATTCATTGCTATACTATCCCATTTCAATTCAGGTAAAAATATGGATCGTAGCATTCTTGCTTTGGCTTTTGTTGTTCTATCTTAACCTTTTTGATAAACTAAACATGTTGTTACATATTGTGCTACCTCATTCTTCATCTTGGGCCACCAAAATATTTTCTTAAGATTTTGATACATTTTTGTTGTGTTTGGATATATTCTCAATTTACTTTTATGTGTTTCTTCAAAAATTATTTTCTTAATCTCTACATCATTTGTCACACATATTCTACAATTAAATTGAAAAATTCCTGTCCTATCTATGCCAAAAATATATCCATTCTTTTGCCTTATCAATATCTTTTCCTTTTTAATGAATTCATTACTTACTTGAGTCTCATGGATTTGCCTTTGTAAGTCACTGGTAATTTGAATGGAGTTTAGTTTCATCCTATCATGGGTCACTATAATTGACAAATTCATGTATCTGAACTTTTCTAGTAAACTCATCCTAAATCATCAATGATTAGATATGAGGGGGTAAAGCGACTGTCACTACATTTTCTTATCATGAGTGACAATATTTAACTCCTTCTGATCAAACAAATATTTAAGACTTTTGTGATCACTAAAAACCTTGGCAGCAACTTCTAGGTCAAGGGTAATTGTCGAGAAGCATATGCCACTACCCTTCTATTTTGCATAAAAATACATCCTAATATCATTTTGGAAGCACAACAAAATATTACAAAATGTCTAGTAAGATTAGGTAATGTTAATATAGGGGAAGTGATTAATCTTTTCTTGAGTTCTTAAAAACTATTCTCGCATTTTTCTATCCACTAAAAAGTTTGACCTTTTTTGGTAAGTCAAGTTAAAGGCGTGATTATTATAGAAAATTTCTCAATGAATCTTCTATAATACCCTACCAAACCTAGAAAACTATGAATTTCAATTACTTCTTTTAGTGGTTCCCATGTAAAATTGTTTCAAATTTGGTTGGATCCACTAACACTCCTTTGGAGATCCCGTGTCCTAAACATTTTACTTCCTCTAACTGAAATTCACACTTAAACAATTTAGCATACAATTTTTTTTTTCTTAAAATTTGAAGAATAGTCCAAAGATTTTTCTTATGCTCCTCAATGTCTTGAATAAATGAGAATGTCATAGATACAAACAACTACAAAGTGGTTTATAAATGGAAAAAAATTCTTGTTCATATAATCCATGAATACTATAGGAGCATTGGTCACACTAAAGGCATCATTAATATTCATAATGACCATAATCTAATTTTGAATGCATTTTTTTTTTTGTATGCTTTCTGCCTTTACTCTAATTTGATGATATCCTGATCTTAAATCTATCTTAAAAAATACAAAGTCTCTTCTTAGTTGATCCATAATAATCTATTATAGGGAGATGATATTTATTCTTTATGGTGAATTTATTTTACTAACAATAATCCACACACAGTCTACAACTTCCATCTTTCTTAACTAACAAAACAAGAGCTCCCTAAAGAGACACACTAGGACGAATTAACTATTTTTCAAGTAAATCTTTCAATTATTTCTTCGATTCTCTTAATTCAGAAGGTGGCATTCCATATGGTACTATAGAAATTGGTCCACTTCCAAGCATCAAATCTATTGAAAATTCAATCTCTTTGTTGGGTGGCAAACCAGGAATATCTTTGGGAAAAATCTATGGAAAATCACTGTTGTTGTAGGTCTTGTCTTGGGTGTAGAAGGATTGGAAAGTGGATTTTATTTTCCACATTCAGAAAATACATGACTAGGTTTTCCACACTTGAAACAAATAAATCCTTTAAAATGAAAATCTTCAGCATAATGATCACATCCACACTAATCTAACTATCATAGGTCTACTAGAATTTCCAAAAGGAAATTGACTGGATGGAGATCTCCATTGGGGCGATTGTAAGCTTTTTTCTCATTAAGTCTCATTTTATTCAAAACAGGTTCAAAATACTTTGGCTTATTATTTTTAGTACTATTAAAATCTTCTAGAAATCTACACTTGTGAATAAGTGTAGGAAAATAAAAAATTTATAATATTTTGGTTACTTTTCTTAATTCAAGCGTAAGTCCAAATTTTATGCACTTTCTTTTGTGATAAAATAAAGTAAAATTCTTCTCAAATTCTTTAAACATAGAGGCATATTTTCCTACTGACATATTCCCTTGTTTTAGTTGCATAAATTCTATTTCATGTACTATCCTCACATTAGTAGGAAAATATTTTTCTAAAATTTAAAGACTTCCCAGGTAATGATCACTCTTGCTCCTTTCCGTAATCTCTTGGTACCATCCCGCCAATATTCGACATCTTTTGTCAACACAAAAACAACATAATTTACCTTTTGGTTTTGACGACAATTCATAACTTGAAATATTTTGTCCATTTCAATAATCCACAATTCAACTTTCTTCTGGGTTATAACCTTCGAAAAAATGTGAATGTTTGTTTCTCCTAAATTCGTGATTTAGTTGCTCCTTCAAGCCTTTACTTCCTTAATAGTGTAGCGACCATATCTCTGATAGCTTGTAGTGTTTCTTTTTGTCAATTCATTTTACCTTCTATTAATTGCCATCTAGAATTAGAAAATTTAGTATTCATAAATATCTTATGATGGACCCTAAACCCTAAACCCTAAACTCATTTAACAGGTTTCACATGAATTGTTAAGGTGGGATCTTAAATTACATCGATTTAATAAATTTTATCAATTAAATTTTTTGTTTCAACTTATACACTATAAACCTTTTAAAATAAAACATAACACTTTAATTACTTGTTAAACATTTTACACATCTTTATTTATATACATAAGAATTTTACAAGAGTCTTAACTACAATTATGCATCAATACATTCTATATACATATAAAAATATTTCTCAAGATTCTAACTTTTTTCTTTGTCAAAGTTCGACTACTCAAAAGGCATGGAAAACAATGGGAGGTATGAGTGGACGTGGCATGGATAGTGAAAGTGACAATGATGGGACCTATGAGAAATATTGTAGTTGAGTCGTCAAGAAGGTTATAAGTGTTGATCCTTGTCTTCTAAAGATTACGGTATTGTTTCAAATATTCACACTCCATTGCATACCTGCAAAATGTAGTTTGTATCATGACAAAAAAAAATTCAATATATGGGGAGACAGTTATACATATGTATTTATTTTATTATTTGTTTGTGAAGTGAAAACAAATATCAAAGAAATAGATATAAAACTAAATATCATACTTATATGTAAATTTTCCTTTTATTTTAAGTAGACAAATATAAATTATTTTAGGTAGACAATTGTAAATTATTAATAATATTTATAACATTTTTAGCAATAATAAAAATAATATTCATGATAATATTAATAATAATAAATATTTATTATTATTATTAATATTATCAACATTATTGATATTATTATTTATTTATAATTATTAATAATAACATTAACATTAACATGAATATTAACATGAATAGTAGCATTAAGAATATTAATATCTATACCTATATATAAATAAGATTTTTCTTTAAAATTGTTTTTGGTGTAAATAATTTGTTTCTCATTTTATCCTTATATTAAATTTTTATTTTATTAGGGTTATTTTGTCATTTTATATTTTGTTATTTTGGCAGAGCCATTTTGAATTTTGAATTGTGAACATTCATTTATTCTCTTCCCTCCGTGTGACATTTTGTTATAACCTCTTTAAAAAATATTTGAACTCCCCACTTTTTCATCAACCTCCAGGCTTCTCCTTTAACATCTTCCCCTTTAAAGTGACTAACGCATAGGGATGTCAAAGTGGGGCAGGTCATGCTGCATTGCCATGCCTACTAACGCACAACCATTTTGGGAGAAATTGACTTTGTTTCCGAAGAATAAGAAGAAGGCAAAGGAAAGAGAAGTGTCCTTCTTTCTATTCTTTTGTTTCCTCTCAAACCCAAACCCCTTTCTTCTATCAGAGAAGGTCAAGTAGGTTAAAAACAGAGGCTATCATACTGCCGGAGGGTGGTGCAACTTTGAGAATCTTTAGGTTGGTGAGGTTCGTGATTTCCATAGGAAGGAATGTTTCCATTGAAGTTGTTGAAACGAAGGCTTATCTTGCATAGCATGCGCAACTTGGAGGTATGGTCATTGAGTCTGCCACCTAGTTGAAGGCAAGGCAGGCACAACTCTGTGACTTAGTCATTGGTGTATTCTATCCCGCACCAACTGCATGATGCCACTGCGACGTTGGATCCCAATTGTCGAGAGCTCTAATGGGGTCATGAAGGTTGAGCTTGAAGGACGTCAAGGCTCGGATCTTCACAACAGTAACGACATTGCGATCGACACACGTTAAAAGTGGTGCACATAATACCATGAATAGAAGAAGAATGAACATGGGAATGCGAAAATATAGTTGTTGGTTTGTCGAGAAGGGTATGATTAGTTTTTTAAGTTAATCGGGTGTGTAGTTGTTGCGTACATTAACACACTACTCACATAAAATAAGAAGGAGAGTGTGTGCTGATGTACGTGCCATAACAACTCCCTTTTTTGTCTTTGTTTTTTTCTATTTGTTCTTCTTTAATCATTTATTCTTTACATCTCCCTCTCTCTTCTTCAATGTATAATTTTTCAACCATTTAAACCAACCTCTTTTTGAAAGCACCACTATCTCTGTTCTGGTATGAGTTATGTTAGACCTTAAGTCTACAAATTTTTTAACTTCATGTGATGTAATATGACTTGAATCATTAATCCTTTTTTTTTTCATTTTTTATATGTTCCTTTTTAAATTAATTTTTATTTAATATTTTTATAATATGAAAATAGACACATTTAATACTTGTTATAATAACATAAACAATTACCAAATTTTAAAGTTTAATTTTCTAATTAGTATTCATGTAGGAAATACTCTGTAAGTTTTATTGAATCAAAAGTTGCTCAGTGAAATAACAACATACAATGGATTGGTTATAATAACAACCCTCACTACTAAATCACTATCTACTCTCCTAAAAAAGAAAGACAAAATAAAACTTGAATTTTCTTATGGATTTTTAAGTACATATTTAAAGTATTTTAATATATCAAATACTATATTCTAATAAATGTATCATATATACTATTTGATTTATATAGACTGTTATATTATATTTATTTTGTACTGATATGATTATTTATCTAGGAGAAACATGATGTTATGTCTATATATTCACATTTTTAATATAAATATCATATTTATTAGGGATGGCAAAGTTGAGTGAGTCATGTGGGTCGGCTCGCGGTTCGCTGAGAAAAACACGGGACGGGCTGCCTATTTCAACCCGCTGGCCTACCCCACATAAACTACAACCCACGCGGGCCAAATGCGAAAAGGGTCGGGTTGCCTGCATGACTCACATAACTTAAAAATATACAAATTTTTTTTTACACCCCCCATATTTTCTTCATGTAGTCTCATATTTCACATTCTGAAATTTTTAATAACATCTTACTATGCATGTCTCGTGAAAATAATATTATGAGATAATTTACCTAATGCATCTAAATAAAAAAAAAGAATTCAATTTATTCAAAATTTCTATTTAAAAACTTATTTTTTATTAATTTTTAAAAACTATATTTCTTAGGCGGGTTAGTTCGCAAGCCTACGGGCAAACCCTTATGCGGGACAGACTAGAAAAATCAGTCCGCATATTCTACACAGGACGGGCCAACCTGGCCCCTAATATTTCTACACAACGACTCTGACATTCTACACGTCTCAAACATCCTCCTGGATGACATAAAGATTACTTACTGTCACCTCGCGCCAATCAGTCCACTCCTAGCCAAGGTTTTCTCCCAAGTACCCCTTTCTCATTTTATTTCTTATTCCAACTTATCTTATGCTCACTGCACTTTTTTAGCTAATATTTAGAAAACCTTCATCATATGATCAGGCCATTCTTTCGCCCCACTGGAAGGAAGCCATGAAATATGAATTATTAGCATTGACAAAAAACAACACCTCGAGCATTTGTTTCATTACCAGCTGGCCACAAACCCATAAGATGTTGAATGGTTTATAAAATAAAATACAGGTCTGATGGGAGCATCGAACGATATAAGGCATGCTTAGTCGCTAAAGACTACATGCAAGTGGAAGGGGTTGACTATATTGTGACTTTTTCCCTTACTGCTAAACTTACGACATTACGTTGCCTTTTGACTGTTGCAGCTGCTAGAAACTGGTTCACCTACCAACTTGACGTAAAAAATGCGTTTTGCACGGTGACCTTCATGAAACTGTTTACATGGAGCTTCTTCTCAGATTTTGTCGATAAGGGGAAAATCTGGTTTTTCGGCTTCATAAGTCCTTGTATAGATTATTCAAAAGACATGATATATTCAATCAAAAGTAGACTATTCTTTATTTACTAAGAACGTTAGATCATCTTTCACAGTTGTTTTGTTCTATGTCGATGATATACTTTTAACAGGAAATGATGATGTAAAAAAGAAACATCTCAAGGAATTTTTGCCCCAACATTTTCGAATCCAGGATCTTGGCACCTTAAAATATTTTTTGGGAATTGAATCTTCTCATTCTAAACATGCCATTTTTATGTCTCAAAGAAAACATGTGTTGGACATTTTGGATGATACAGGTCTAATTGGGGCAAAACCGGAAAAGTTCTCCATGGAGAAAAATTTAAAACTCACTCTATAGTGATTTATTACATGACCTGACTAAATATCGCAGGTTAGTTGGAAGACTCATTTAGCTCACCGTCACAAGGTCAGATATTATCTACTCAGTTAGAACTTTAAGCCAATTTATGCAAGAGCCTCACAAAACACATTGAGATGCAACACTACAGGTTCTGAAGTACATTAAGAGGACACATGGGTAAGGATTATTACTTCCCTCTGATAATGATCTTAAGATGAAAGCCCATTGCGATTCAGATTGGGGATGATGTCGTATTACTCGAAGATCAGTCAGCGACTATTGTATTTTCCTGAGAAATTATTGGTATCCAGGAAGTTTAAGAAACAAACCAACGTGTCAAGGTCATTTGTTGAAGCAGAATATCAAGTCATGACAAATGCTTGTATGGAGCTAACATGGTTATGTTATATCTTGCGAGACCTCAAGGTTCCAATTAGCATGTCTACACCTTTGTATTGTGATAACCAAGCAACACTCCATATGCAACAAATCTTGTATTTCATGATGATAGACTATCACATTGTACGAAAAAGCAGAATATCAAGTCATGACAAATGCTTGTATGGAGCTAACATGGTTATGTTATATCTTGCGAGACCTCAAGGTTCCAATTAGCATGTCTACACCTTTGTATTGTGATAACCAAGCAACACTCCATATGCAACAAATCTTGTATTTCATGATGATAGACTATCACATTGTACGAAAAAAATTACAAGTTAGAATGATAGATAAGCATAACATATGGAGTAGTGAATTATTTAAAACATATGTCTCCAATTTGATTGTGTTTATATAAGTATATGTTGAATAAATATAAAGAAATATCATTTTCATAATATTTAATAGTCCATAAAAAAAAATCAGAAGAAAAGATGAAGCTAACAAAATATATATATATTGTGAAGTAAGTTATTTCTTTTTTCCTTGATGCAAAACTATCTAAATTCGATTATCTAAGGCGCCGTAAATGATTATATACATGCACCTAAAATTTTTAAAACATTATCTAAGAATTATATATATTTTTTCACACACCGGAACCAATTCTTCTGAGGTGGGTTTTTCTTTATGGTCTTATGAAAAGGAAAATCCACCTCAGCAACTTATTATATATATACATATGGGAAGAGCTAGTTATTCGAGCCAAGGGAGACAAAGATGTCCCTACTGTATTGGAATATGAATGCAAAAAGGAGAATACATCATATAACATATTCTTGCGTGTTGGCTTGTTTGGTCTCCTTTACATGGTCATGGCACGGTATCTCATGGGGCTGTAGAACTACCTCCCAACACTGTTCACATTAAATCATTTATTAATTTTCATGTTTTATTGGTAGATGAGATGTGATGAACAATTTTTATATATTCTCATACTTTTTTTTTCTCACATTCTTTTTCTCTCTTTTTTATTAAAATTTTTCGGTTCCTACTTATCTTTCCTTTCAGTTTATCACATCACTCATCACTTTCTTAATCACTTTCTCTTTATTCTCTTCATATATATATATATATATTATTCAACAGGTGTAAATAGGAGTAAAAAAATCCTTGATTATTTAATCCATTTTAAAATTATCATTCTTTTTGTTAGTTCATACAAATTAAATTAAAAGTATTTAATTAATATAAAACCTTCATCATCCTTTAACTAAAATATATCCTTATTATAGGTAGTAACGAGAAAGAAAAACTATTAATAAAAAGAGATGATAAGTGGAAAGTAAGGAGAAGGTAATATATACGAGACACATCATTATTGAAAAATATGATTGGCATAAACTTTTTTACAAAATTTAAAATATCTAACAATATAAAAGCTTTGAAACAGAAAAGAAAGTTTGAAGCCACAATAATTTCAAAATAGAAAGAGTTAGAAAAGAAAAATGCTATATATATATATATATATATATATATATATATATATATATATATATATATATATATATATATATATATATATATATATATATATATATATATATATATATATATATATATATATACTGAATAGACATATTATGGTCCAATAGTTGTTGATTGGTTTTATCTATAATATTAAATGATGCATGTACATGCATGGAGTTATACATACGTTACGTACGTATTATCGCTTTCAGACCTTTTTAGTGTTAACATTTTAATTATTCTACGTTATTCTGAAAAAAGAAATTGAAGTGATGATTATTTTGGATCACTCGTTTGTGAGCTTGTTTCGTAATCACAGTGCAGGGCATATTGGGGGTATGGGTGGTTTTAGGATAGGGACTTCCCATAAAAGCACAAATGCCACACACAAAAGATGATGGTGAGAGACACACAGGACTGTGGAGAGAGAGAGAGAAATGATCTGATGGAGGTAGGAGAGTCTCAACAGGTCAATATAGTGGTAGGGTTGGTCTCCACAACAAAAGGGTGGGATATTGATGGTCAATAAATGCTTTAATTACAGTTTGCTGTAGAGTTCATTCATCTATTCAATTCCCACCATTTCTTACCCTCACAAAAACACTTAGTAACACCACATGCCTGTCGTCTAACATAGGACAGTAGTAGGTTCGTTTTCACAAATTATCCATTTTAAATAACAACAAACTTTTCTCCAACTAAAGGACCAAACATAATTTTTTCTAAGGATTTCGTGCATAAAAATGATAAATATCTTAAACAAAAGTGAATTTAGCGGAGACCTCTCATTTTTTCACTTCGTATTATTATCTGATATGTTGACAACTACAATTTAAAGAAAAAAAAAATTCTTGAAATAAAACAATTTTGAAATTGTATTAGTGAAGTCAAAGTAAACTTATGTTTTTGAATTTAAAGTTTTTAAAGTGACATTTTAGTATAACTAATTATAACAATTGTTGATTTTTTATCTATTTTGATTTTGTCTGAAGGGTAGACGGTCTAATAATGAGGAGTACTGTGTTGGAGTTGAAAGAGAAAGAGAGAAAAAGAAATTAAATGGCATCTTAATTAATTAATGGAATGTACGACCTAATGATTATATTCTCTAATATTTATCTGTCTTAAATGGGAGTATAACCAGGTCCTGTTTGAGAAGCAAAGAGAGGATCAGAATGGAACGAGATTAAGGGCGTAGGTGTGAAGACAGAAGGTATAATTTAATCAGGTAGCTGGCAATTGAAAGAAGGAAGCATGCAGAAACAGAAGAGATTTGTTTTATATAATGGGTTCGTTTTTTGACATTGGTGTGAATTGTACATCACGTATACATGTACGTACCATGTGGATTGAAGACTCCACCTAAATTAGAGCAGAGAAAAGAGGTCAAAATTTGCTGAAAGGTCGTTTCAGTGTACAGTTTATCCATCAGATATGGAAGAGAGGTGTGTATACACTGTAGGGGGCATCGGTATATGTTGCCAATCAGCCCAACCAACACAACTTGGGCTCCACAGTCTTGCAGTTTTCAGCTCTCTCAACACAACAACACAGCACAACACTTAGAACAACTTTTGCCCATTCTCTCTCTCTCTCTCTAACCAAAGCTGCAAATGAGATCCACTTCATTGCAGTAGTACCCTCATACCTTGCAAACTTCACACTGGGACCATTATGATATCACCCATCCTACCTATATATCTTTTGATATCCTCCTTTATAATATGTATTTCTCTTAAAAAGCTAATCATTTGCTTTGAATTTTCCAACCAAGGGTGAATCTGAAATGGTATATGTTCCATCTATCAACAAACACATATCTTCTCCACTACCCAAAGCAAAAGGGCATCATATGCACCCCAACAAAAAGCTGACGTATATTTCAGTTTCACAGCATGAAAAGCCTATATCTAATCACCTAATTAGCCATAATATACTCTCCCAACGCTTCATTCTGCCAAATACATCAGCTTAAGCCCTCACCCCTTTTATTTACCATCCACTCATAAGCTACCTTCACTTTATTTGTCTTTCCCGCAGACAAATTGTGGAGTAATTATATTATTCAATACGTACATATTAGGTCATCTTGAGAGAAGCAAGCAAGTTATCAATGCCATAATATCTGTGAAATGCCCCACAGGTATATTTTCTTCATGCACATGCATCATGTCCCCCAAAGTTTCAAAGATGATTATATATAATGTATTTGAGAGAGAGGGGGAAAAGGCTTTT
This sequence comes from Phaseolus lunatus, assembly GCA_013389735.1. Taxonomy (NCBI): domain Eukaryota; kingdom Viridiplantae; phylum Streptophyta; class Magnoliopsida; order Fabales; family Fabaceae; genus Phaseolus; species Phaseolus lunatus. The sequence goes on along the minus strand of CM023857.1, from coordinate 34,618,924 downwards.
CTTCATCTTGACTGCCTTTTCAATAAATTACGGTTATGGTCATGCTTGGGTTGTCATTACTAAAATTCTACTTATTGTTCCCATTAATTGAGCACTCATTATAATGTGTAATGTGATAGAGTTTTCAAAAATCGTAGCTGAGGCAAAAACTATAATATATAACAACTTTAAACCATAGATGCATAATAAACGGATAAAAAAAAAAGAGTACAAAAAAACCCTCGTATACCTACAGTATACGATGTAAATATATCTGATAAAATACACGTAAATATATCTGATGCCTCGATGCTGATAGCTCGGCAATATGAACCCACACTGAAGAAAGAAAAACATGAAGTAAATTCATTTAAATAGCACTTGAGACACTACTTTGTCATTAATCAATAATCAATGAGCTTAAGCTATGCTATTGCTAAAGATGGAAATCAAATAAGAATAATTCTAAGCATCTCATAGTAAGAGAAGGGAAAGATGTCTTATACACGAGAACAAATTCAAAGAAGTTGGATATATATATATATATATATATAGCTTTGCCAGCTATGTGTTTTGTATCCAGATTCTAGTCCTAGCTAATATTAGCAACAGAAGAAGGAAAAGAAGAAGAAATTAAAGAAAAGATTGACTTTCCATTAAACTTGGTGCATATATATAGTGCTGAAATAGGAAGCCAACTATTTTTTTTTTTTTTTAATCAGCAGGAAGCCAACGCTTTATAAATATATATATATATTCCCCAATCGTTGGACAAAATAACTAGGATAATTCACATACAGAAACCCAGCAGTCTCATTAATCACTGGGTGGAATCATCATTATCTTGCTCTACTTCAGATGCTGGCTCATCTTCTTCTTCAAAACCATCGATTCCATAGGCTGCATGGCCACTTCCAAAAGCTTTAATATGGTCTTTAAGAGATCTCTTGTGCTTGAAATCGGAGCCGCAGATGCAGTACCAAAGCTTGCCACAGTTCTTCTCATGAGTCCTCCAATCTCCCCTCACCGCAAAAGCCTTGCCGCATTTCCTGCACATGAAAGGTTTAATCCCATGCTTCCTTTTGTAATGCGTTTGAAGTGTTCTAAAGTCTTTGAGAGGCTTTGATCTTGGGTGATCAATGTTGTTTCTGCACCCGGGGGCACAACAATAGCAAGGAAGCCTCAGCATGCCCGTTGGTTGGGTACCCCTCAGAGATTCAGGTCCTTTTCTGTACTGTGATCCATGCCCCCACATGTGCATCTGAACACCCCTCAGTTAAAACACACAAAAATGTTACAATAAAGATAACAAATTAAGTTGAAACTAGAAAAAATCAGTTTCATTAAGTTAGTTAAATCTCAAGGATTTGTTTCCTAGTGAATTTCTAACATAGTATTAAGATATAGCAACCACGAAGGTGCTAAGATATACTTCGGAGTACAGGTTTCTTGTTTTGTTTTTTCAAATTAAAGAAATAAATCTAGGAATCAAGACGAATGCTGAAGGTGTTATATATGTTTAGTCTGATAGTAGTCGCTTCAAAGGAACAAAAGGGCTATATTCGTAAAGAGCAAATTTAATAAAATTTAGATGAGTACTAGTTCTTTCATAGTTTTGTTTGCAATGGAAAAAGGAGGACAAACGAAAAAGGGAAAGCGAGGAGTAGATGTAGGCTACCTATGTCCCATGTATGGGGCTTTCAGAACCAAAGGACCACAAAGAGAAACGAAATTGGTGTAATTATCTGAGCGATCTGGAAGAAACTCTGCAAGATTTTCAGTTCTACCAAAATATATAAAGAGCACAGACTTCAATGTACTGAAGGCATAAGGAACATAGCTTGAGTTGTTTAATCAACGAAAAGGAAAGGTGTAAGGTACTGATCCCAGTCTCAGTCTGAATCAGGAAACCAGTCGTTCATTATTTAACCAAATTTTATGTATCAAACCCGCTCACCATGCAAAAAACAACCCCAAATTGAAATTCTTTAAAAAAAATCAAATAAAATGACTAGAAGCGAAATCATAATTTATAACCCTGGAAAAGAAGGATGAAAATAATTTATAAAAAAGAAAAAAGAAAGAAAACAAAGGAAAGGAAAAGCAGAAGACAAGTAGCATAGATTACAAGCCAAGCTTTTCCTCTTTCCATCGAAGCATCAAGGAACCGTTAGCGGTTCAAATCAGGAAGAAAGTTATAGACAGAAAGGAGAAGCAGAAGCAGAAGCAAAGGAAAGGAAAATTTCTTTTTATTTATTTTTTTCTTTTGGGACCTTCAATTAGAAAGGAAGTAGTGGAGGAAGAGCTTATAAAAAAGTAGTAGAAAAGGGACAAGAAGAATTCAGAAGGGTGATGGAGGTGTGTAGAGTTTAAAATAAGTCTCCAACCACAATTTCAGCAGCAACATCAAGATTTTTGGGGTGTCGGTGACCACAACTATGGTTGCATCCACTGTTATTTGTTACAATATAAAAAAAAATGAGAAGTTGCAACCACTTCTGCAATTTAAAAACCTTGTGTGACAGTCATTGATATGTGTGACATATACCTGCATGTTGTTGTATCTGTTGAAAGTTTTGCAGCAAACAGGGCAAGAGAACTGAGTAGGGCCAATGAGAATCTGAGAAGGGGTAGGGATCCAGTACTGGCCCTTGTTGAGTCTGAAGCCAGCAGAAGAATCCTCAGCAGCACCATCCCCATGATCTTTGTCAGTGGTCTCTGAGGAAGAAGAGAGCACAGAAGCCATCTCAGCAGCACTAGGGCTTGGCAACCCTATGTGGAGTGCAACAGTGACAGTGCCATCTTCATCATCTTCTTCCTCTTTGGGGTGGATGTGGATCCTCTCCTCCACATCCATGGCTCCAGTACAAGACAGGCCCTCCTCCTCTTCCTCTTGCTTGGCCGGACTGAGTCTCAAGAGGGGTAGTTCTTCTCTCAAAGGAGGGGAAGGTGGAAAAGAAGAAAAAGTAGTAGTTGTGGAAGAAGTATGGTTGTGGTGGTGGTATTGGAAGAAGGTGGTGTCGTTGGTTTTGGAGTGGTTGATGAAGTTGTGGACATAGGGAGCGTGAGGAGAAGGGTTTGAAGATGGGAAATGGTGATTGAAGCGGAAGAAGGGTGAGGATGAGAAAAAATTGGAGTAGGGGTCAGCCATGGGTGAAAAAGGTAAGTTTGTGATTGTGTGTGGGTTTGAGGAGAGAGTAGGAACAGTTTATGGCTAGTTGGGTTTGCTTTTATAGAGAGATAGAGAGAGTACAAGATGGCTGAAGGAAGTGGACGGTGGAGAGAGAAAGAGAGAGTGAAAGAGATTGCATTGTGGTATCAAACATGGGAAAGAAGGTAAGTGGAAGAAGAAAATAAATAAATAAATAAATAAATTATAATAATTTCTCAAAAAGAAACAACACTGTCACTTTAATTACTCTTTCAACTTGATAAAAAGGGTTTAACCAGTTAAAAGTATGCATACAGGAATCTAATGACATTTTCCAAAAAACACAAAATACGTAAATTATGAGAACGCCGTTAGCGTCAGTTTACGGTTACAGCCTTCATACCAATTACCAATTACCAATTACCAATACTCCACATATTGGATTCATTTTTTCATTCTTTTTCATTGCTAAAAGTCAGCCATCTCCCTTACCAGACTGGTCACTGTCACCTAAGCGATTCCATTTCGAATCACTTATTCAATGAAGTGCTTTTTAGTACGTTAAAATTTAGCTTTTTTATATTTCTTGTAAAATTACTCTTCTCAAAATACCTTATCAAATAGTTAAAAGAATATTTCAAACATTCAACTCATTTTTTTCAATAATATTTTATTTATGTACGCATAAATTTTCAAAGATTAAATAGTTTAGGTATGTTTAATATCTGCGTACAAAAACATCGTACTTTTCATTTCATCATAAATTATTATATAGAATAATTTTATTAGTTTTATTATACACTTTTCATTTTTTATTACTTTGATTATATAAACAATAATTTATAATTACTTTTTAATATTTTTATTAAAAACACGATATATAAAAAATATTTCATACTCGCTCCTAATTACATTACTATAATTTTTTTAACTGATTAATAAGTAGAAATCAAACAAATAATTATCTTTTTAGTCTTATTATTTACTTATTTTATTCAATTTTATATTTTATTAATAAAAGGTTTTATCAAATAATCTAATTTAGAAAAAAAAATGTGATTCTTCTGTTTATTTAAATTAATTAAATTGACATTATTAATGTTATATAAATTAAAATAGTTCATATTTCTTATGTGGTAATGATATTATTATAGCCAATCAAATGAAAAACAATTACATTATTACATTTTTTAAATTAGGAGACTTAATTAAATATGTCATTAAGGAGAGATTAAACTGAATAAAATAAATAAACGGTATAAAAATTATTAAATCGAAATTTAACTCAGTTTGTAATAAATTTAAGATTATATTTAAATGATGTGAATCACTTCCACTTAAATAAATATACTTGTTCTACTTACGTTAGTTTTAATTTGTTCTTGGTGTTAGGATAAAGCAGTATATATTTAGAGTAATATCGGAAACATGTTCCAAAACTTTCTTATTTGACTATATATTAAATATTGAATTTGATGTTATCATCCAATCATGTATGTATGTTTATATTTATTTACTTAAACCATCATGAACATTTATATTATAGTAAAAATTACATGCAACATGACAAGAAACATTTACAATTAATTAATTATACAATAACTCTAAAATTTAAAGCAATTAAAATAAATTTAGTATGTCTCTGGTTAATAAAATTGAAATCATTGAATAAAATACTTATTTGTAAAAAAATTAATATTATTAAATTTATTTTCTTTAATTAATTTTAAAATGTAGTAAATATTTCTTAAGAAATATTTATTATAATAATTAATAAATACTTATAGGACCACACATGATGATGATTACAAGGAACAAAAACTGGACCTTGTTGGTATTTTCATTATTTCTTCGTGTGTAGCAAGACATATTTGTATTTGGCAAATTCTTCCTTCGCCTCCATAATTTTTCCTGTATCTCAATATTTAATGTGAAAATTCAGTTTTAATCTTTTTAAAATTTTAAATAATCATAAATAAAGTCATAAATAAAGTATAATTCACCTTTTTAAATAATCTTAGTTGCATTCCTGCACTTCCATACCTCTTTTCCAGTCATATATCTCCCTTTTAGCTATAATACTTTTATTCTTCTCCAATCGCAGCATTTGAGAGAGTAGTTATATCATTTGACATGTTTTAATTTAATGCATAAGATAAATCCACATTTACCTGAGGGCCTAAGTCCCTTGTAGTTAGAAGATTTTCCTTAGGCACCATCATAAAAATTCTATCAAGAAAATAACTATTGTTGCACTTGCAATGATTCCATGAAGTTGAATCTTATTGCAACCTAAAACAAATTGTGAATCCTCAGAACCAAAAAGTTTCTTCTACAGTGCCAAGATACATGTTTTTTAGTTTTGTGCTCCATTTTTTCACCTTGTTGATTTTTTTCTTTTGGGTTTTGTGATTGCCGGATGGTACAATAAATGAATGAAAATATAGTCACCACTAGTAAAAATATTACAAAATTTACCTCAACTACCACCATCCACTAGTAGCAATCACTATCACTTAAAAATGAAAAAGAAGACACCACACTCTCTATCATACTAAGAAAAATATTGTTGAAATTATAAAAATATGGAAATAGATGAGGTATATGGAGGTACGAGGAGAATTTGCCTTGTATTTTGAACTTGCCAATCCATTTTGGTTCGTTTTGCCTAACTCGTCAAACTAACGGCCAAAAACGAAATAAGGTGAACTGATATGTCAACACACATTTTTTATTAAGATAAAAAATAATAATAATTTAAAAAATTAATTTTTTTTGTATTATATTATTTAAAAACATGTAGAATAATATTATAACTTAAATTATTAATATTTATAAATTAAGTTTCAAATATTAATTATTAACGAAAATACATGTACGGTAATGTATGTATTTAATTTTTTTTACATTAAAATATATAATTTTCTTAATTTTATGAATAATTAATTAAATAATAAAAAATAATATGATTTACAAATATATGTAATTTTTGGAAAAAGTATTTGAAAAATTACTTTACTGTTATTTTTCATAAAACAATAAAGAAAAATTATTCAAATATTTATTTTATTAAATAAATAAGTAAATTATTTTTTATTTATTAAAGAGTAAAGTAGTCCAAGATCAAACTAAAGAAAGTTACCAAATAATGTATCATCTTTATATAATAATATAGATAATTATTAAAATAAAAGATATTATTAAATTATAAAAGAAATTTCTAAAATTAATAATATAAATAAATATAAATAATTTTTTTAAATTTTTAGGTAGTTTTTTTATTATAGATTGTTATTTTATTTTTAAAAAACAGATACTCAAAGGATAGATTGATAAAAGTTTGTATACACCAAAAAGGATAATCTCATTTATTAGTATTAGTGAAAACACATGCACATTATTCACATTTTTATTAGATTAAAATATATATAATTTTATAATTTTATAGTTTTTATAATTTTATTATCTTTATAAATAATTAATTAAAAAATAATAAAACTTAAAAAATATATATGTATATATATTTTTAAAAATTATATTAAAAATTATATAGTCATTATTTAAAAAAAAGTTATATAATTATTTTTAAATTAAAAATTATTAAATTATTTATTTTATTAATTAATTAAATAAAGACATTATTTTTTTATTTATTAAAGGGTAAAATTATCCAATGAAAAAAATATAAATTATTTTATAATTTTTTAGATAATATTTTCTCATTTTGTAGGTACCATTTTTTATATAGGTAGTTATTTTAGTTTAAAAATGTGTGTAGACACACAAAAAAAAAATTCTTTATTAATATTATTGATTATAAAATTATAAAAAATTAAGTAATTAATTTAATAAATGTTTTAATTTGCTTTATTAATATTGGAGACAATAATTAATTAATTTAAAAGTTAAAAAATATTTACATAATTAAATATAATTTTAATAAATATAAATAAAAAAAATTAAAAACTTTAATTTGTAGACCAACCCCGCCAATCCATTTTTTTAATTACACTTGTCAAGATATTCAACTTGGATTACTTTGATAGATTAGGATAACCCATTTTATTTTTGAGTGACCAAGAGCCAATAAAAATAAATGTTAAAATTAAAAGGAAACAAAATGTAGAAGTGATACTTAATTGGTGATATAAAATAAAGAAAAGACAAAATATAATCGTTGTAAGAAATCTAAATTTGTATTAAAAAAATGTCAGCAGATTGAATTTCGTCTTTAACATGCAAAGCTTTAACTTCCAACATAGTTTTGTCTTTTTCCCCTCTCCATCATTACTTAAGCTTCAGGAGCTAACCAGCATCTGACTCTTGTCTACTCATTTTTCTCCTTCTTTTTCTTTCAGGTAGAAGAGTTCTATGAAAGATTTTTCCAAATTTATATATATATATATAGAGTCTTATTCTTAGTTTTATAATTTTATTCCAAGTTTTATTTAACGAAAATTAAATTGCTAGATATAAGTATTATGAGTTTATATCAATACTACCCTACATAAATTAAGTTAATAGAAAATTTCGATTATATAAAATTTAATATATTATTATAATTTGGCAAATATCAATATAATGCACTTATTAGTGGAAATTCACATTACATATACATTAATAATTTAATCATTTTAGAGAGTTATGCTTCAATTAAAAGAATTACTTAATGAATTTTATTCCAAATAAATAACATTATCATTTCACTATTATGGTTTATAGTTTCCTTTTCAATTTAACTTTTTTTTATAATTTCGTTGCATATAATTATATATAATATGCTTTCATTTCATGATTATTTTCATTAGATCCAATTCAAGCATACACATATTTTTAATAATAATCAGATTATCAATAAATATATATATATATATATTAAAAAAAGTACAAAATTTCTTTATAAAAATGTTATTGTGAATGTAAAACAAAAAATTGCGTGGTTTTAAAAAATTTGCATAGTTTAAAAATTTATAAAAATTAGTGTAACTTCTAAAATTAGGTTGAAAATTATATGTTCATTATTCAATAACAAGTGTACAAATACTACAAGAATATAATAAATTAGTTAAAAAAAATAGCTGTTGGTCAAAGTAAAAAATTATTAGAGTCGGTCAAACAGATTTTAGTACGATACAATCATAATTATAAAAATTAAGGCTAAGTAAAGTTTAGATTGACATTAGCAATTTTAAAAATAAAAAATTATTAAAACACAACTTACAACTTGCATATGAGTGATGGACTTCTGAAGTGGACACTGATTTTTTTATTTTAAAAAGATAGTAGTAAGCATCGGTTTAGCTTATACAAAGTGAACTAAAAAGAATTATAATTAAAATAAGATATATAAAATATTTGTATTAGTTAAGTTGAAGTAAATAAAAGTTTTTTTATTGATAAGATGAAATAAGTGTGGGCTTGGCTAAGTCTAGGGAGGTAAAATTGGAACTAGTTGGGATAATCGTATAGGTTATATAAGCTAAAATTGGAGGCTCACCCTATAATAAGATGAGTTGGTGGATTCACATGTCACTTTTTAATCTTTTTTTTAAACACTCTTTCTTTGTAATTTTTTTTGTTTTTGACCTATTTATTTGGTTGTAATTCTTGATATTACCTTTTTGACAATAAAAATGTGAAGAACAATAAAATTGAATTAAACTCTAATATTTTAATCAAATAAAATTTAACATCTAACAAAACAAAGTAAATATAAACAATACTCCAATGAATCAAATATATATATATATATATATATATATATATATTTATTTATTTATTTATTTATGTATATATAAAGAAATTAATATAAACAAAGGTTTATATAAAATATTGACAACCATCAATTTTGATTCTAAAAGCATGACATCCCTATTTAAAAGCACAAAAGATAGAACTGGGTGGGCTAGCGAATTGGCTTGTTCTGCCCCCTCTATGTCTTGACAGGTTAGGCGGGTTGAGTCCATGCGGGTTGACGGATTCAAAAGGTTGAGCTTTTCCACTTAAATGATGATGGGTTGATGGATCAAACTGTTGGTTCCTCGCATATTTATAGAAACTCCTTATCATTATGAACAAATGTTACAACGCAATTAACATTTCAAATTTATTCCTAGCATTCAAATATGTTAAGCATTATCATTTAGGTCAGATTCTTATAAGTACTTTCTAGTCAAATCTAATGATCAAAATTATGAATAATTCAAGCTTTGAGAATAAAATGATAATACCAATCATCTAGCAAAGAAATGAAATATTATAGATAAATATCACCTTAATATATAAGAGTTCGAAAAAATACTCTCAATCCCAAAGGAAAGAATTAGCTACTCATGTTGGCCATTACAAGCATGGAAAGCAAAAAAAGAAGATATAGGATGTTTCTCCTTGACGACTACCTCCTTTAGGTTTTCTATATCTCTCTATCCTCCCAATGATGTCTAGGGTTATGCCCTACGCCTTCTATTTAACCTAGTTGGGCTTGGGCTAAGTGACATCTTGCCTAAGCAAGTTATTACTTGCTTGGGCAAGTTTGACGAGAAAAAACCTAACTTCATTGGAGTGAACTTGCTTGGACGAGTCTTGGACGAATTCCTTAGGAGTGATCTTGCTTGGGCGAGTTTCCAATGTTCCAACTTTTCCTTTTGATCTTATCTATTCTCCTTTAGCCCTTTAATCTTTATTTTCCCTTAGAATCCTGAAATTAACACAAATTTGGGAATAAATCATTTTTATTCATCTTATAAACATAAAATATGTAAAATGGTTTTAATTCATAAATTAAGGGTTTAATTATAGCTATTATATCAATAAAAATTCATAAGTTCCTATCTTTTAGTATGAAATATTACTAAAATATGAAACTTATCAATCCATCAGTATAGGCCTAATCTTTTTCGACAGCCCATCACACTTGGGCTTTACCTATATAACCCACTTAGGCTTCCTTAATATAGACCACCCTTACTCCATTAATGTTGCTCACTGTTGCTCTGACTCTAAACTACACTTGGGCTCCTCTAGTATAGTCTACCCTTGTTTCCTTAGTCCATGCTACCTCTGCTCCCCCATTCCGCACCACCACTGCTCCCCTAGTTGAGCCCATTCATCATGTTGCAGTCCATCGCACCCCTAATACAAACCATGATCTTTCTACAGAGGAAGTGTTGTGTGATGCTAGTGGGAGGGTCATAATATGATAAGAGGGTAAAGAGTAAGCTTATTATCTTTTTCATATTTCATTCCATAGTCAAAAATAAAATGCTTAACAATTCTCTTTGTATGTTTCGTAGACGAACACCTAACTAGCATGTTTTTTAGGCAATTATAGGTAACATTTTAGGCATCCCTACCATCATTATGAAATCATAATCGAAGAGACCCAACTTAGATGGTGGACTGAATTTAAAATGAGTTTAGATATCAATTACAAGGAATTACAATTTAATCATGCTTCAATATGATCAAAGTACGTTATGTGTTCCTCATTTTTGTAGACTACAGTGACTTGGACTCCTCATGATGAGTGACAAATTAGAAAGATCTACAAGTCCAAAGTGAGAAAATGTCTGTGACATGCTTAGTAAAGCTAGGGTAAAGGGCTCTAAACCTAGTTGGATAGGAGAAGAAACATAGGGTGAACTTTTGAACTATTATAATACTCAAAAGTTCAAAAAAAAAATTATCCCAAAACAAAATAATTCAGTCCTTAGCTTGGGGTGGAGCTTTGCGCTCAACTGGTCACAAATCACACTTGGAGATTGCATTGGACTTGGTAAGTATGATTCACGACTTATGTCTTGGAAGTTACATGTAATTCAATTAAAATATGCAAGAAATATTTTTTGTAACTATACAACCTTTATCAGTAACGTAAATATGGATAACTTGTTGAACCACATGAATTATTTCTCGCTACTCTCACCAACAAGAAGGGTGATTGGGTAGATAGTCATGCCCGTGAGACTTATGTAAGTTATTTTTTAAAATTTTGTTACTTTATTTATATTTTGATCATAAATTACTAACATTTGTAACTTTCAATAATTATATAGGAAACCTACCATGAGCGATTGGGGGTCATCCAATCAAACAGTTATGAATGATCAAATTTTGATGTCCACCACTTAAATGCATCAACAAAAGCTTCAGTGCTAGAAAGATATTTCTAGAGGGAAGAGTAAAGCTAGAGTTTGTGGTACTACAAGTTTGGTTGATAACTTCTGCCATGGAATATCATCCCTTACTCAACCCTCATTATTAACTTCTACCATTGATCATAATGAGTAGTTAGCTGAGAATGAACAACTTAAACAACAAGTCTTAGAAGCAATTGAAACAGCTAATAAATGAAAGAGCTAATGCTATAACTGAAAGTGCTAACCTAGAAAATGAAAGGATTGCATAGTTGGAGGACATTGTCAAGTTGATGCAACAATAATTAGCTATGATGATGGAACAATAATTTGGCAAAACTTCAATAGTACCAATCAAGTCCATCCCCACTAGTTGTAGACTTTGATGATCACCGACTAATTAAAGTATTGTTTTGTATTTGTTTTTCCTCTATATGTATGTAAATGTATCAAAGTATCTTATCAAAGTTTTTCTACAAAATATTTTAATAAACATGAAAATTTTTTTAACGAGTATCTTATTGAAATCTATTCTTTATATTATTTTTTTATTAACAAATTTTAAATATAAGACTTTACTTAAAACTAAATTCACTATCACTCTTAATATTAACTTTTTTAGATGATTAAAATAAAACATTAATTTGTTTAGTAGATTAAATTTAATTTTTTTTAAATAAAATAAAATAAAGATCACATTGCAATAATGAGTGAGTAAGGTATGATTTTATTTTTGTAAAAAAATTAAATAAATAATTTTTTATTTATGTGGGCTAGCGAGTCAACCTGTCCCACTCTGCTGTTGGCCCGCGCGGGCTGCGAATTATACGAGATGGATCTAAACGGGTCAGCAAACTAGATTAGTAAGCTCGTCCCACGCTTCTTGATAGAGAGCCATGGGCCGTCCCACATGGCCCGCCTCGCATTGCCATCACTACCCACACCCGATACAAAAATAAGCCTTATATGTCAAACTTATATCTTATGTAAAATAGTTGCTTAAAATTGAAAAAATGTCATAATATATTTTTTATGTCAATTATTCTTCGAACCGATACAAATTAAATAACTAGATGACACATTTTCTACTATTTCATATAATTAATAAAATTTATTAAAAACTACAAATTTATTAAAAGAGAAACCATTAAATAAGATGTATGACTCACATTTTTTTATAATGTGCCTACAAATATGTTTTATAGCCTTTTCTTTTTAATGTAGTGAACAACATTTGATTGATGTAAAAAGTGAAAATTACATAACTAGATATGTTTAAACGGTTAATTTTTAAAAAAAAAATGTACACCGTTTTTTAAATGTGACCTACAACTATAAGGAAGGATGAAGTTATTACAAAAGTAACTCAAAAAAAATATTTTTCATTCTCATTATCTTAAATCTAATAGTTATAATAAGAAATTAATATTAATTATTTCTTACAAAATTAATCTTAACTATTAGATTTAAAAAATGAATAATGAAAATGAAGAATATAGTTTTTGTATAATTGTTTTTATGACAATCCTTTGTTTTTTTTACTATAATGATCAAAGATAAATTAGTTTCTAAAACTACTAGAAACCGAAAAATATCTCTTCTAAAATTATTTTTATACTAACTTTTATATATGGGCCATAATAGGTCTTATTACAAAATCTAAATATATTTTTTTGAAAACAGAAGTGAAATTATATGATTCTTGAGTATGGATTTATTGATTAACCAAACGCCCATTCTCTTCATAGCTTGTCTCATAATTACGGTGCTTCAAACAGGTTGTTTGATTCAAACAGATGAAACAGAAGTGGGACACAATAGCTAGCTTAATAATTATAATAATGAGTGGTGACAAGATAGTTGTAACCATAGAAAATTGACAAGGTTGTTTACCTAATGTCCACACGAGTGAACATAAATGCTTTTAGTTTTATTAACTCATTTTTTCTTCTTCACGCTCCTCCCCCCATATACCACCTTCTTAAATTCATTCTATCCTTTATATTCTGTCAATAATCAATTCATGTATGCACCATGATATTCTACTAAAGTACATTAGTTTCTTTCCGAAACAGATTGAAATTTCTGAAAAAAATCTAGAGAGTTTGTGAATGTAATGTATGAGTTACCTTATCAAATTACTATGTTATTATGTTATGACATTTAATATATAAAGTTTATATGATTATATTATTATATCATACACTATCATTCTTTTATATAAGAATTTTCAAAATATATACATCATCAAACAAAACATCAAAAGATCCAAAAATAAATAAATTTCATCATTTTCACTTTAGAGTCTCATAACCTACAACATCCTCTAGTCACTAACACACAATCTTTATAGATTTTTAAAATAAACAACACTGACAAGAAACATGGTAAGCTGGTGATTCTTCAAACATTCAATAAAATTTTAGATTTAAATCATCCAATCACAATTATATGAATCATCACACTTCATTCATTCCAAATATACTAAAAACTAAGTATATGTAAATATCTCATGTTTCACATCACTCATGTCAAAAATTAATTGACATAGTTCAATACCACTCACGTTAGGAATTTATTGACATTCACACACAAACACTTCATTCTACTTCTAAAAGATCCGTGTGTTGATTCAGACTTAGGGATTTGCACAATGTCATACTACCCCGCGGTGAAATCCACATAATTTTGCACATAAGAATATCAATATCAAATAATCTCATATAACAAGGTTAATTCATAAGACTAGATTATTTTTCAAATCATAAACAAAGTCATATAAACCTCATTCGACTCTCAACACTTGAATATTTTCATCTATATGATTACAGTATATCAGTAGAGTCAGGATATCTTCTTCTGGATGAATCCCTAACCAATGGACATCATAACTAATCTCAACACGATATTTCTTTTTCTAAAAATACTATGTCTCGATCACATTCTACATGATTCATATTTCATCTCACTTATCCACATTCCATTCAATCACACAAAAGTTTATACTTTTAAAACTGGTAGAAAATATCAACAATAATAACATAATATAAAATTTTCACAAATGAATTGAATAAATTGTTTTAAACACTCATGTTACATAAACTCAATCAAATATAGGCCTTGAAAAGTTGTAATCACTTCCAATTTACAAAATGATAAATTTTTAAAAGATTTAATTCAATTTCATATCTATAGAAAATAAAATAAAAAAAGATAGATAAACAAAATAACAAATATTGTCAAAATGGCTAAAGCCAATTGAGATAGGCTTAATCCTAGAAAAATCTACTCAATGCATTGAATTTGACTTGAACAAATTTGAGAAAGAGAACACCTAAAAAATTTAGTTCAAATAGGCTTAGTGCATGAAATTTTACTGGGCGAATTTGAGGTTGAGAGTACCCTAAAATTGCATCTCAAATTTGCTCATCATAGGAAATTTTACTGAATGAATTTGAGACTCAGATTTCTCCTAACTCTGCATGTAAAATCCGCTTAAGCTTAGAGAAAAAACACTCAACGGATTTGGGGTCAAAAACTGCTAGAATATCAAATTATGTTTAAACTCTGAAAAATTAACCTTAAAGGGCATTAGATCTTGTATGAAAGAAAAAAAAAAAGTGTTACATATAGGTATCAATAACACCTGAATGCATGGACCAGAAAAAGCACAAACAAAAAAAAATCATAAATTAGTTATTCTCTGATCCAATGTGTGTGTGTGTTTGTCTCTTTGATTATGCATTTATGAAATGAGAGATAGTAGTGATAATTAATATTGTTATATCCTGGCCCCCAATCTTTCCTTTTCCCTGTGATGCAATTTATTACTGGCAGCACTTTGTTCTTCTCTTGCAATCATGCATGTTAATTGCCTCTATTGGCCCACTACTAAATGCAGTCGTTGGAGATTTAAAAGCAAGAGTTAGTTAAACTTTGGAACCAAAATGTAAAAATATACACATGAAAGGCTTTTCTTTTCACTTGTCACTTTTCTTTTGGCATCCAAAGATATTTTTGGATCGAGAATCAAATCACTTATCCCTCAAAACACGAAAATCTATTTCAAGAATTCCATCTTTAAAAGGTTGACCACATCCTTAAAATATAGACCAAGATTCCTTGCAGTTAAAAAACAATGTATTGCATGACCCTACCTTATATTATTTTACATTATGATTTTCATGCAAACACTTTTGTATGCTACATTTGTTTCTGTCCTTGATAGCAGAATATTGTCACACAAATTTAGTTAGATATGATGAAAATATTCAGCCACCACAACCATCGGAATTTAAGTTTTTTCACCGACACCAACCCTAAAACCATGTGGAATAATATTATGTATGTGGTGGATCTTTATTACATTATACTGCTCTTATAATGGTAATATACATAAGGTCACGTAGGTTATGAGAAGCAGATAGATGAATGAAATGGAATTTTGGTTGGTGAGTAATTAAATTTAGAGATAGCACACATCCCATTAGTTCCAACAAACACAAGATTAAAGAAGAATGTGTTTTTAAAGAGATGACAGACACCAGAGCACATGTAACAATGCTGTGAAGTTGAAAGAATAAATGCAGAGACAAGAAACAAAGCAGTTCCAATATGCGGCCAACATTTCCATTGGTGTGCGCACACTGGTCGGCTAGGTTACCTATGAACTCATCTGCCTCACAATATTATACCGTGTTACTGTAATTATATATGAGTTTTAAGTAATTTAAGGGAGAAAAATTTAAGATATTAGATTAAAATTTTAATAAATTATTTAATGAGTTAAAAGTTTAAAATATTTTGCTTTATATTGGGTATTACTTACAGTATTTTTTAACAATTACTTTAAAATTTAAAGTATTTTTAAACAAGTCAATAAATTTATAATAAAATAATATAATACTTAAATATCTTTTTAGCTCTTAAATTTTAAAAAAATGATTTTTCAATTTTTTAATTTAAACAAAATGTTCCAAACTTCATTAAAATAAATATTTTTATATAAAAACTAAAATATACTGTTTTATACTAAAAAACTATAAAATTTAACATAAATGGTCATATACGCGACCTATAATTCGTTAGTCACATAACTAAAATTCTAATGATATTTGGAGAGGAATTCAAATAATTTTTTTTAAATTACATATACAAAAAAAAATTAATTTAGAGAATAAATAATAAATTTATTTAATATTTAAACATATTCAAGTCATAGTAAAATTTCTTGTAAAGTAAATTGATTTTTAAAGTATATATGGCATATTTATTCTTAAAATTCAATGATTTAACACCATAATTTATTTTAAATTAAATGAATGTAAACATCATTTTACTTACTCGCTTTAAAAGAAATTTGATAAATTTAATGAAACTAGAGAATAAACAGTACAAGAAAATCATTGATTAAAAACCAATTTTAGAGACCAAAAATAATTAATTGCTATAGTGACCAAATTAGAGACCATTTTGGAGACTAAAAAAAAATTTAATTTCTAAATTAGTTTCTATTATTGTTAAATGATTTCTAAATTGGTATCTAATTAGCTACCAAGGTTTTGGTAGCAAAAACTTTGGTAGCTAATTAGATACCAATTTAGAAATCATTTAACAATAATAAAAACCAATCTAGAAACCAAAATTGTTTTTGTCTCCAAAATAGTCTCTAATTTAATCACTATAGTAATTAATTATTTTTTATCTCTAAAATTGGTTTCTAATAAATGATTTTCTTGTAGTGAAAAAATTAATTATAGTATGTGACGGCATAGGTAAAATCAGAAAAATAATTTAAAAGATAATATATGTCCTTTGAGAATGGAGTAAAATTTAATGCTTTGATCGAAGAATAGTGACCAAATTAGAGACCATTTTGGAGACTAAAAAAAAATTTAATTTCTAAATTAGTTTCTATTATTGTTAAATGATTTCTAAATTGGTATCTAATTAGCTACCAAGGTTTTGGTAGCAAAAACTTTGGTAGCTAATTAGATACCAATTTAGAAATCATTTAACAATAATAAAAACCAATCTAGAAACCAAAATTGTTTTTGTCTCCAAAATAGTCTCTAATTTAATCACTATAGTAATTAATTATTTTTTATCTCTAAAATTGGTTTCTAATAAATGATTTTCTTGTAGTGAAAAAATTAATTATAGTATGTGACGGCATAGGTAAAATCAGAAAAATAATTTAAAAGATAATATATGTCCTTTGAGAATGGAGTAAAATTTAATGCTTTGATCGAAGAGAAATATATATATATATATATATATATATATATATATATATATATATATATATATATATATATATATTTTTATTTTTATTTTGAAAGAGAGATAACGATAATAATAAGAAAAAGTGAGAACAATAGAATGAAAAGTTGCTGGGTCACTCATTTTTAAATTTCTTCCTTTTATTCCTTTATACCAAGCAAACTAAATTAAAATTCATTTTATATATTTCTATTCCTCTTATACAACCAATCATACTATTTTCTTAGTTTGGTAAATGGATCTTCATTAAAATTAATAATTAAAAAGTAAAATTTAAAACTATTTGTTTAAATAACTTGACGATAAATATTGTATTAACAAAATATGCCAAGACATTATTAGATGGAGTATTGTTAATTTAGTGGGAAAAAAATTATATGAATGTAAAAAAAGTATGATATTAGGAAGATTTCTTAGCATAATGAGTTGTGAATAAACTTATAAACAATTTATTTTAACTCATAATGTAAGATAATAAATTTGCGAGTTTTTCTTTTTATATATTACTCAACTTTTTTCTTGTTATCTATGAGATTTCTAACTCACCTTGAATTCTTAACAATTTATTTTTCATGTATGAGTTTTTTTATATTGGTACATCTCTCTCTCTCAAGCAAAAGTATTTTTTTTTTATAATTCTATTCATTTACTACTTATGATAATTTAGTTGTTAGGGTTGTCATAGACACATGAAGATGTCTTTAAACAAGTTTGAAGTCTTATGCTTTAGGATAAAGAAGAAGAGATTTTGAAGAGTTTCGTCATTATTATAACATATGCAACAAATACCACTATAGTGCAACCTATTTGCATAAACTTATCATCAATAGATAATTTGTTATTAATAAGGTAGTAAAAGAGCACATGTGTGTGTGCATGCGTGTTGTGTGTGCGTGTGAACCACTAACACATAAATAAGTTTCTTTGCCTTCACAAGTATCTACATTTATTTGTCCTACATCCATCAAGTAAGAGAGAGATTGTATACTAGAGAGTCAAAGAGAGTGATTCCTGAATTGTCATTCATCTAATTGAATATCTAAAGCAATGAAGAGTAATCTCTCATAAAGGAATGAAAATCATAGTCATCCATCTATTTAAATCTCTAAAGCATTGAAAAGTAATATCTTATGGAGAAAGGTACACATACCATAATGATTTGTGGTCACGTAATTTTAAAATCTTGTTTTAGCTTCCTATATTAGGAAGTTATTTGAAAATATTTAAATTGTGTGTCATGTTTTTACGTATAAGGCATGATTGTCCAAGTCTAGTTTATCATGTTATTACTTCACTAAGATAACAACATCTTTATCCCTAAGGAAGTTGTATGAGAAGAATCTCCATACTAATTGATCAAGTCCATCCAGCAAGCTAAGGTCACATAACTTGTCCCTAAATTCAAGATCTTTGTGAAGGATAATATCAAGGACTTTAAACCATTTATCTTGACAGAAATCAGTAATTGTGGCATCAAGGGAACTTACTTTTCGGTTCAACACAAGAACAAAAATTGAAAGAAAACATTTTTATTCACAGTAAAAGGTTCTATACATATACTCTAGCACAAGATGTAGTGTCTGGTTATTCAATCTTGGTACCAATATGATCAAACACATTAATTAACAAAAGATTCCTCTTGAGCTTAGGAGCATACCTCACTTTTGCAACATCTTTAGCCTAATAAATCTCATGTTTTGCAACTTACAGGATTTATTTTTTCCAAGAAGGACTACTCCACCTTCTTTTACTTCCAAGGTCTCAAAGAAATCTTTCACAGGACACATGTGATAAGTGCATGTTGAGTCCATGACTCAGCTCCTCTACATATCAGATGCAGATGCCACCAACACCCTTGCAAACTCGTAGCTATTAGATGCTACAACAACATCAACGGATTCCTTCTTGAAATCCCTTTGACTTTGACACATTAAGACTCAACCCATTATCCTCTCCCTTAGACTCTTGAAACTTTTAAAGCTATTTAATCCTTGTTGAGGTCTGCATCTCCTCAAGAGTAATGGTCTACTTCTTCTCAAAAAACAAAGTGTCTTTAAAATGGTCATATTGGCTTAGGCAAGGTGTTAAGAAGAAGTAAAACACTATCATCATCCTCAAGCTTCACTTCAATGTTCTCCAAGTCGTCCAAAATCTTGCTGAAATCTGCTAGATTCTCCACCCTCAGTCATCTTAAACTAATGCAGTTGTTGCTTCAAACAGAGTTTGAGTGCCAAAGACTTAGTCATATACAATGAATCAAGTTTCACCCACAATGAAGCAACATTTTTATGCTTGGAGACTTCCCTCGGTATTTAATCACCAAGACACAAAATTATGGCATTTGGGGCTTTGTTGATCACGTTATTCTTCTCCTTTTGAGAAGTAGACGTTGGCATATTTGCCTCATCCTTCAGAGCATCAAAACAACATTGTTGTATCAAGATGACCTCCATCTTGATTCTCTATGATCCAAAGTTGCTCTTCCGAAAAAATTTCTTGATGTCAAACTTGGTGGTCATGTCTACAACTTCTTGACTTTCTTTTTCTTGTCCCCATATACAACACCAATTATTGGGTTTACAACAATAATAAGCAAAAAAACACAAGAACAAGATTGAAAAAAACAATTTTACTCATACTGAAAAGTTAAATACATAGTTTAGCACAAGATACAGTGTCTCGTCTACACACATAACACTCTTTATATATAGAACCTAATAATCGAAATAACAAAAAACCATTTAAGAAAAAAAATTAAAATAATTATAAAAAAAATGCTCTAGACGGTGTAACTAGTCTTAATACAACTAGACAATTTCTAACAAACGATCATGTGTTCCCTTCATCTAACGATTTAATCATCTTATTGAGTTTTCTAGTAGATCGATTGTTAAACATAATTTAAAGTCAATCATCACACATATGATATAGTCCATTAAACCCAAAATATCTAATGTACAATTTTTATATCCGTCCAAAATTTGATTCTTGAACAAACACTAATATCGAGCCTATGTTGTCTTTTATAGTAGAAAGGTGTTTAACAAGGGAAAGTCAAATGAGGATGGTTTATAAGCCTTAAGAGCCACGAGATAAGTGTAGAATGCCAAAAAAATAAAGAATAAGATTTTTTGTTAACTCCTTCCATCCTCGAGATACCTAGAGTGAGGAAAATAAACGAAAGAGACTTTATTTAACCTTCTCTTTCTAATCTTATATTTATTATTGATTACACTTCTCACGTCTAATATATTTATCTCATTTAAAGATGCACTAAAATATATGATTTCCAATTTTAGTATAATATAAAAGTGTGAGAGAAAGAGTGTTGCCAAAAATATTCTATTATATCTTTATTGTGCTTTTTTAATTGTTAGATTTTTGAAAAAAAAATAATTCAATTGATATATCATTCTTAAAACTAAAAATAATGATGAGTATAACATTTATATTTTGCTTAATCTTTAATTAATTTATATTTATGTATTTATTATAAAATAAAAGATAAATGAAAACCATTTATTAGGATAAAAAATTACTTCATTTATTTTTACGTAAATTTTAGTGTTTTGTTTCGATTTGAAGATGGATTTGATGGAGAGGAAATGGATGGATTTGAAGGGAAAGGGAGTGGAAAGTGAGGTTGTTTAGATTATGAGAAAGAGATTGGAAAGTGAACGAGAATGAAGAAAAAGTTAATGAAAGTTTGTGAGTGATATGATGGATGTGATTGTTAAAAAACTTTAATTGATAAAATTGTAAGATTACAATTTTACCCAAATCATTAAAATTAATTGAAAATATAATATGATTTAATTGTTTGTACATGGATCTCGCATGTGATTAAAACATCAATCTCGTTACAGTCCAAGAACTTAGTTGAAAAATACAAATTATCTGACATAGTGAATGTATGAAAAATTGTTTTTCAACTACCATAGCAACTCGTTCAGATGCCATGATCAGTTTTTCAACAATAGAAGACAATTTTTCTATCACAGCATTTCCTATCCCAAATGCATCAACAAAAACATCCATCTTTGTAGTGAGCTTGTCAAATTTCTTGTCCATGACATCAATCATGGGGGGCTTTTCTTTTAGAACCCCACGATGAAAACATACCACCAGATGATGCATAATGAGTTCGAATGGGGCTATATGAATCTATCTATGATGGTGATGGAGGAGGTTCCCCTCGTGCAACATCAAATGCAAGTTCCTCTAAGATGTATTCCATGTTATCATCATTAAGGTCCACAATGAAACTTTGTCTGGCGTCTGACTTGTCGGGTTGTCCTTACTCCATGCCTGTGACTTTATGGGATTAACCATCCATTAGCGGCACAGGCCTTTGCTTGAAAATGAAGATGTTCAAGCACATTAGGATTTACTTAATTGTGGATGATGGAAATATTTACTAAAGGTTTATACATTACCTTGATCAAGTCATTCCAAACTTCATCTCCAACCTCAAAACGTTTTGTTGTTTTGTTCCAAGCAAATCCACTAAGTCCATTAAATATATAATAAACCTCGCTTCATTTATTCTTGATGCTCTTTTTCATATTTTTTATACTGTTTTTAGAAATCCCCACCAACCCAGACTAGTGGAGAACATCAACAATGTTATTGTAGGCTTGAGTCATCCAACTTCCATCAACATTGTTCATCAATCATGCCTTGTCCATCATTGCAAAAAAATTTGTAAATCCATCTCCACAATCCATTTCATGAACTCACGAATACCTGTAGATGGCCCTAGTACAACACTTTTTCCTTGATTCATGTTTTACCTATTGTAAACATAACTCATCCAATAATGATAAGCAAGTATTTACATACCCAACAAGTGAACATAAAAGGAAACAAAGTTCTCATTCATAATATAAATTATTACATAATCTTAATTGTTTTCATAATCTCTCCACATTTCATTAAATATAATGTCTCTATTGTGTGATCTTAGTCTATAATCATCTTCACGAGCTTGGGAGAGCGAGGCATGTATGTCTTGTTTCATCAACTCATGATCAAGTTCATCAAGTAATGAATGGTCGTTGTCCATCTCGTGAAGAATACAACATGCTAAAACTATTTTCGTCATCATCCTCAACGAGTAATGGGATTCGATTCCACTAACTATAATTGGAAATTGTTTTTCAAAACACCAAATGTTTTTCAATTACATTTCTAAGTGACGAATGACAATGATTAAACAACTCTCAGAGATTTTATGGATCTCTTTGGGAGTACTTTTTTTCAGATGATATCTAACATCGTGATATAGTGTTATCATTTGTTGTTTTAATATAAAGTCAACATTCCCAAGGTAGTATTTTCCTACAATGATTGAATTTATATTGATTATCAGTAAGTACTAACTCACCACTTCACATAAAGTACACGAAATCAAATTTAACTAACCTTTAGGTATGACCAACGGATCCTCTCGTTTAAGTGCATCCTTCAATATTCTTGAATCAAATGTTATTCCTTCCTATTTGGCTAGAATATATGTGAAGTTCATGTCAAAATCACAAGTTGCAAATACATTTTGAGTTGGTCAATTTCCACGAAAATGAGAAGTATTTGATTGTGGGATTGTTGACCTATTTCGGCAAGTGTACCAAGTCAAAAGTAATAATTTATCACAAAAGACGGATATCAAACCCACAAGAAACAATTATAGTAAAATCTTAATGTGTAATATTCACTATATATTGACATTGGTGCAGTAAATTGATTCAAGGTATATGAGCATTGTTTAAATAAAATTTGCTTGTAATATAAATAAAAATTGAGTAAATGATAATTAAAAGTTTATTGACATAATTGAGATTGAAGTTGATCTTTCTCGCTCGTTTGTATTTTGGTAAAACAAAACATACAACATTCTTACTTAATTGATATTGAAGCAACAAAAAGAACCATTCATATTAATTCCTCACATATGAAATTATTAAGATCATCTCCTAAACATCGATTCCCCAACTATTTAGCAAAAGTTCTTATAATTAAGAAAAGATTTTATAAAACATTTGATATATTATAATATATTCCTAGTATTAAAACACAAGTATTTTCCTTTAGGTCAGATCATCAGAATTACTTCCCAGTCAATTCCAAAGATCTAAATCAAGAATAAAAATTCAAGCTTTAAGCATAAAATGAAAATAACAATATCAAATAAGAGCAGAATGTTATAGAAAAATATCACCTCAATACATAGGAGTTTAAAAAGATTACATTCAATACAAAAATAAAGGAATTAGTCACTCATGGTAGTTATTACATGCACCAAAAGACGATGGAAAGCAAAAGAAGAAGATCCAGAACATTTTTCTTTGACGGCTGCCTCCTAGGGTTTCCTCTCTCCTCTTTTCTCTCTGCCTTACGCCCTTATTTAATCTAATTGGGTTTGGAATAAGTGACATCTATTCATAATATATTCATTTGCTTCATCTCTCCTTAAATTCCTAAAAATAACGTAAAATTGGGAATAAATAATTTTATTAATCTCATAAATTTAAAATATATTATTAAATTCTAATTTTTTAAATTAGGGTTGAGTCATAGCTTAATCAATAATTAAAATCAATAAATGTCTAACTTTTTGCATGAAATTTCACTAAATAATGACACTTATCAGGGACTTTCATATGTACATGAGTGTCATCTATAGCCCCTAAACAATCTTAAAGGGTAACAAAATCATACTATAACAATCAAGTCGTAAATCATGTATTTGAAGTGAGACTTTAGTTTGTTACACCGTTATCTTAAAGTATGGATAAAATTGATTGTTGTTTAAGATATGAGGTTGCACCTTGTTCCCATATGGTTAATTTAAGAATTCTTCCTCCAACACCAAAATTGTATTCAACACATTATGAAAGTGACGGGAGATCGTTTCCCTGGACCGGTGAAAAAAGAATGAAATACTTTGATTCTTTATGTTATGTCCAATGATGTGGAGAAATTTAGCAACATGTCCTTCCACTGTTTACTGAATTGCTTCATTTACAAACTTAAATCCCCTTAATCACTAACATAAATTAATGAATGTTTTTGGACCTATATAAACAATGTCACAACATTGTTCAGTATGCACCAAGTATGACAATAACTCTTTTTGTGGTACAAACTCCGTCATAAAGTTTGTCATACTACTTCACACATGCAAGATATGCAATCCATAAACAATGATGCAAATGATTCTTAGTGTTGCTACTTTCGTGCATAATTGTATGTGTTGTTGTAAGTGTAAAATTAGATTCAAGTCCACACCAACAACATTGTTATTATCGGGTCCAACTCACCCATCTCTCCGTCCTCAAAAATATACAAACCAATGTCTTTCATGTTCCATGTCAAAAATGTCTTTGACATAAACAACCACAAAATTTAATATATTGTAATTAAGTAAATTTTATACAAAATAAAAATTATTTTAAATGTAAATATGTAATTAATTTTTCATCTTTCATATTGTCTAATTAAATTAATTATTTTTAATTTATGTTATTCAATGTAAAAAGTTTCATTACAATCACAATACAGTATGAAACACCAACAACAACATAATCCAAGACCTTCCTTCAACTCAACAACTACAACCCAACATGGATAAGTCCATATTATGTTCTAAAATAACACATCATTGTTTTCCTAAAATTTTATATTTGACTGTCATTTTTCTCATACTTAAAATTTGAGTAAATTATGTTCTAAAATAACACATCATTGTTCTCCTAAAATTTTGTATTTCACTGTCATTTTTTCTTATACTTAAAATTTGAGCAAATTATGTTCTAAAATAACACATCATTGTTCTCCTAAAATTTTCACTACAAGAAAATCATTAAATAAAAATCAATTTTAGAAATCAAAAATAATTAGTTAATTAAATTAGAGATCATTTTAGAGACTAAAAAAATTTGTTTCTAAATTAGTTTCTATTATTGTTAAATAGTTTCAAAATAGGCATCTAATTAGCATCAGGATTTTAACTACCAATTATTTAGATTCCAAATTTGGTAACAAAAATTTTGGTAGTTAATTAGATACCAATTTAGAAACTATTTAACAATAATAGAAACTAATTTAGAAACCAAAAATTTTTTTAGTCTTTAAAATGGTCTCTAATTTAATCAATATAGCAACTAATTATTTTTTGTCTCTAAAATTGATTTTTATTTAATGATTTTCTTGTAATATTTATACTCCACTGTCATTCTTCTCATACTTAAAATTTGAGAAAAAATATTTACATGAAATTGTTTGTAACAAATTAATAAATAAATAATATAATAAAAAATCTGTACATTAATAAAAAAAAATTTATTTAACACATGAAGTTTTTAAATTTTTATTTAATCAAATTAATAATAATAATCAAACTAATAATAAAAAGATTTGTACATTAATACAAAAAATAATTTTATTTAACATGTGAAGTTTTTAATTTTTTATTTAATCAAATTAAAAATAAAATATTTTATAGAATACATAAATTATTTTGATTTAATATATGTACTTTTTAAATTTTTCTAAAAAAATCATTTAAACATAATAAAGAAAACTGAAACCAATGAACCTCTTGAAAATGTGCAATTTCAAAGGTATGAGAGCAAGATCTTCCTTTACACAATACAAATACTTGTTTTAAAAATATAGGAAGAGAGTTCTTTAACAACAAATTAAAAAACAAGTGGATGATACTAATGATCCAAGAACAATCGTTGATGAAACTTGACCTATAAATTGAAGTTTTTAAACCTCAATTTCCCCTTCACCTGCTTGTAATGAACCCACACATAATATTGTACATTGTAAATGTTTTATACAATATTTAAATTGGCTTTCAAACAACAAAACAATCATGTAAACGTGAAGTAATGCAAATGAAAATCACACAACAGAAAAAAAAAAAAATATAATCAATTATATGGGCGGCATAATCAATTATCCTTTGAAAATATTGAAAAGTCAGTCATATAATCGATTATGAGTCACTAATAATCGATCATGTTTATTGGATAATCGATTATGAAGCTTTTGATTCACCTGGTTCATTATAAAAGCATTTTGGTTCTTCTTTTTTTTCAACCATGAAAGCTTACCTCAAGCAAAACTTCCTTCTAAACAAGCCACCACGAAACCACCATGATCATCCCAACCTTTGTTCACACCAACACCACCATAGTGCACTTCACACACCACCAACTCAAGTCCCACCAACCAAACAACCAAAACGCAAAACCATCAAACACAACACAAGCTCAAGCAAAAACAAATAAGTAAAGCATGAACCAGAGGTGCACCAAGGTTATGCATTAACACGTTTTTATTGGCAATTCCAAATGTTGAACAACCAATCAAACAATTCCTGTGCTCCTCAAATCCACACCCTCAAATTTTTGCATGTCAATAAATACAAACAAAGTTGTTTCCTCTTTTCCATTCAGATGAACAATACTTACTCAAATCCAAACACAACTTAGAAGATAGATAAAAAAAACAAAGAAAAAATAATTTATTGTATAAATTATGACATAAATAATATAAAAAAAAAATTGACTAAGACAAAAGATGGTAAAACTATTGTTCATTAATAACGTGGCAGCTGTACTAATAGCAACAGTTCAGCATTTATAACCCATGGCATCTTCTATGTCATTTTGAATGTACGCCTCATATACTTATCCTTACCAAGCAAAAGTACTTAATCACCTACAATTAATTCATTCATATACAACCAGAGTATAATTGTACAATCTTCACTGAAAACTCTGTAGCGCAATCACTGTCTGTGCTCCCACTTATATTAATAATATCACTCAAACATGTTATCTTCACCTTTTCCATCCTTAATAGTAACTTCTTCTCACTTACTTCACCATACTCAATGTTCACCCCCAAGAAAATATTTTCCATATGTGAAAATATGCAGCAGTTTTTTGACCAAATACGTCATGTGATACTGGGGGAAGCACTATATGCACAGGTTTGTCATTGCAGCAAAAATAACGATGCAAATGATCTGAATACTATTTTGAATATGCTTAAGAGATTTAATGGTTGAGTCTAGCATGCTTGGATACATTTAACAAAAGGATTGAGGTAAAATTTGTGCAGCTAAAAGGGGACACGATAAAACAATTTTAGCACAAAAAGAGTATTTGTTGACCAGATCAAGATCCCATGCTTATTTCATCCTTTATATTTCCAAGACTGCTCGAGTGAGTTTGCATTGTAAAATGAGAATCAGTAATTAACTAAACATCATTCTCTGTATCCATGCCCATGTCTTCTGAAAACTTCCAAATATCTATACCTGCTCTTGTCAATCCCTATACTCACCACCAATAATAAATTTAACAACCCTGCTTTCAAATTTTTTATTATTACTATAAAAAAAAGAGACACATTTTCTTATTTTAAAATACTTAAGCAGTCTGCTATTCAATGCACCAAATTTAAAAGTAAGAAAATGCATTTATTAATAAAGAAAAAAAAATGCTCAAACCAATATATAGTTCTCAATTTCTCCCAATTATTCTTTTAAGTTTTCCATTGATTAATAGGAATGCAAGTATCTGGACAGACTACTATACCATTATTAGTTATTTCGAAGATATTTAAGAAAATTTCTTTAAAATTATAATACTAATAATTAATATGGCAATTAACTTAGCTCACTACAGAGTGATTAATTTATCCAGTGTGACTTCACTGCAAGCAAAGCAGATTGTATTTACAGTGTGAAGAATTAAAATCCATGAGTTCTTACTCTTGGAAGGACTTTGGTTAACCTTTGGCTCAATTAAGTGCTACTTTCAATGTATTGCATGTGAAGATATTCATTAGATCAGAAAATAATTAAAGATTAATTAGAATCTATGCCCCCATTGAAATTTATTGATTGTTTCTTGATATACAAATTTGTAGCTGGTAAAATAACATGGATGTTGGATTTTCTTACAAACCAAAAAGTACGGAAAGTGTAGTAAATAAACAGTAAAGCATCAGTTTTGAAATAAAATATTGTAGGTCTTTAATGATTTCATTTGGATAAAATGCTGTGTTTTAATTTTTAAACAAGACTTTTTCTTGCAATGATAATCACTTGATCACTTCCCTAGTTGTTCCATAACATATTCATCTGACTTGTAACTGGTATTAATGATTAGTCTGACATAAACCATATGATATATCAAATGAAAGAATAAATAAAGTTAAGAGAACTACTCGATACTAATGTACAGTCTGGAGAGTCTAATCTTGAAAGAGAGACGGCAGTTAAATATTGCAAGCATGATGATTGAGAGTCACTGTTCGTACAAAGTCGTGACATCATTTACTCTTTCTAAGTTTAATTGAATTCACTGTGCATGATGGTGAAAGATAAATCTATCCATCCGAAATGCATATCATTAAACTAAAGAAACTGAATACACAGGTCTGTTTTTGGAGATTGAACATCAAGCTCTTAGTTTTTCACCACACAACTTAATACTTTCTGTCCATTCATGGATGAACGGATCAACAACAGTGAATAGATACATGGTCAAGTTGATAATAAAATAATAGATTAGTCTTTGTAATAAGAATAATGATGATGATGAAGGTTTCTATTCCAACCATAGTTATCTTTCAAGGGATTTTATTTCAGTATATTAGTAAAACATTTTCACTTCCATCCAAATTTAATCAAATGAAGTATAGTTCCCATATTATGTTTTGAAGGTGAATATGATAATAAAAAAAGAAAAAGTGGTTTGTGGAGGGAGATAACAGCGATTTTCTGTCATCAATGACCCTCCGGAAAGTCCAAAAATGATGTCACTTTCATCAGTTGCTTTGAGCTTTTGACAGAGACCACAAACTATTAACCATTCTGAGATCATAATTGAGATATTGTCACTTTGTGTTGTGTCCTTTAAATATTTTGGCAGCTACAACATGCACATAAAGCTGAATTTAAATGTATTCACTTTCCTATGCTGATTTGGAGATTGATAAGAATGAGTTGGATAAGGAATAAGTTGATGGTCAGTGGGCCTATATATGGTCCAATCTTTATATGGGTCTTAAGCAAACTTTCTGAATCGTCTCTTTACGCCGCAAAACAATAAGGAAGAAGCAAGAGAACACACTGAGAAAATGCAAATTCTTGTTTAGTAGATAATGCCAGTAAATTTGCCTCTAGTCATCTCAGTGTTGAGCCATGTAATCGTCAAAACATTGTAACAATAAGATGATAATAACATATCACATCCTATCTCAAGTTTACTTTTTTTTCTAGTTATTGTTGGTGTCAATTAATCCAGAAGGTTGTCCATTTTATAAAAACAAACAGAATATCTATATTGTACAGTCAAGACAAACTGTCATTTCTCATTTTATTCTTCCATGTAAGTGGGCCTATGATAACGATATCCTCTATTCATTCTACAACTTTAATTTAATAGTAAACATTTTCTCTATTTTGAAGAGGCTGCATATTCTTTCAATTAATAAACTGTTATTATCCATTCCTTAATCTTAAGGTGCAATTTAACTGAACTCGTTCATACTACAATCATAGTTAACACTAGGGTGTCAAAAATTGTCATTATCAGGAACCGTTGTGATCTACAGCTATAGGATAATAATGGTGATATCACATGTCCACCTCTGGCCTTGACTGTTAGCACTTAAGTTATGGCCTTAACTCTACATACCACACGGATTATCCCGTAATGAACCTCCGGAACGGTAATGTTGTTGCCCGTGCATAGATACACAAAAATAAAATAAGAGGTTGTAGAGTTTTTCTAGGCCAAAGGTTATCCTGATAAATTTAAAAACAATGGATCGTCAAGCATACATACTACATATATAGAATAGAAACATAGCATGGTCATATTTTGATATCAAAATAATGAGTATTACATGAGTCACTCATCACACAATGCTACTTTAAGTTCGTCAAAACATGATCGTAGATGAAGTCCCTATCTATGTATGGAAAAGTTGGGTCGGGGTGACAAGAGAACAATCTATTGTTGCTTGTCATTCCTAGCCTCTAGTTGTTCCCCCTTGTTTTTTGACTGAACTGGGGCGATCTTCGTGGGGTTTGAACGCTCTGACTGTGAGAATTGAATCATAATTTGCATCAGTGCAGTAACAACTGCCAAACCAACAGCTGAGAATGCAACACCCTTCCATGAAGATAGTAGTGAAGACCGTTGTAGGAACTTTACAAACCCCGCAACAACCAGACAGGCCCAAGACATCATTACCTGCTCCCAAATTGAAATTCATGGTCCTTTAGGAAAACATCTATAGGATTGACCAAAAATAATGGAAAACATCCATTGGCAAACGGGATACAAAAGAAAAGAATATCTGATAAATAAGAATATTAGAAGTCTTGAGAAAGTATCTTACCAAAAGAGACTTTATTGGTCGACCAGTATCCTGCAGCTCTTTGTCACTAAAAGTATCCTCAGCTATATGTTTGTCTAACAGAGCATCCTAGTTTTCCAATGGGTAAAAAGGAAAATAAAATCGGTGATATTTTTTAACAGGGCACAATCATATATAGAGAAAATCAACAGTGCAAGTAGCACATTGTGCACAACTTTTCAAAATTTACCATTAATCATAGTTACACAAAGTGAAAACAATTATACCACACTACCAATATGTGGACCCAGAGTGGAAAAACCAATAATAGAAACAAGTAAAAAAATGTCTTCCAACAAGCACCTTGGCCACAAATATATCTCGACACCATTGAGCAACGGCCTCATCTGTTTCTGGCAATTCCTTCATCAAATGCCGCTTGATATGAACATGCACCTGTGGAATGAATATTATAGATCCTGTTCATGAAGTCAACCAAATTAAAGCAAAAGGTAAACGATAGAAGCATCCAATCTCTTCAGCATCAACAAAATAGCAAACCTCAAATATTCCAAAAGCCAACCTTCAAAATCCCTAAAAATACCGTGGCTTAACGTAAAGATAAAAAGACAAGAATCCTATTCCAAATTCTTCGATAGAATTGGAGCAAAATAGAATAGAAAAATAAATATTATAGCATAAGCCACTCTAATCGGTAGCAGTTTGATAGAAAACCAGTAATTTAGAATGATACAATGGAACTTCTCCTTGTCTCGTTAACATTCAGGAATTCAAAAGACATAGTTCTCTTCCTTCCAATCTGTGTCTCAACTCAACAAGTCACTTTAATAAATCCCCAATCTACCTTAATTACCAAATACTAGCTACTGTTATTGATAGAATTGGGACCCAGTCCCCTTCTAACCTCCCTCTCTTATTCTAACTTAGCCTATACCCTTTTAAAACAGAGGTCTACTAACATCCTCCAACTTTCCCTGAACCCCAGACTCCTTGTCTAGATGTTCTTTTCATGGCCTCCATTTTCCCTAGTTACAGAAACATCCAAGTATTAATACCACTATGCAAGTGTCAAAATCAGCCAAATAAACTTGTACTAAATATTAACTATTAAGCACATTAAAGGCACACACTGAGCAAGGAAATCATTCATTTCATCCTATCTGAAATTTCAATTTCTAATCCCATAGGTGTTAATTTCAGCAGTTACATTCACATCAGAGATTAGTGTAGCACAGTAAACTTACCGAGAGCCTAGGGACTATTGAGTTTAAAGAAAGGGAAAGTCAATAAAACCATTGACGGGGGAATAAAAATTGCGTCTGATTCGTGGATATTGTAGGACAGGCTTTTCTATTGCACTGGAAAAGTCATGGGATAAAGTTGATTTTTTGACAGTTGAGGGTGGCCCAACCCAATATCAAATTTTCAATATGCCCTAATACCATCTTGATTTTGGGTTAGCCCTAACTTAACTCCAAAATATAGCTCATGAGGTGAGGTCATGAGGATTGCTCAAGCTCTCATGAGTCATAACATAAGCTCTACTTTTGGACATATGTCAATGTGGGATCACAACAGACTAGGATTAGGATAACTTTGTTTAATCATTACGTTCCTGTTTTGTTATTTGAGGAGTTTATATAAGTTTGGGAAAACTTTTTCACCTATTTTCCTCTCTCGTCTCCGTCTATATATTTTATAATATGTTTCAGCTGAATTAATGAGGAAAAATATCATTATTCTCCCTACCTATTACGATATTCAATGACAGTTACATAATACAGGCAGAGAAAAAGTTGATGGGGACTTAAGATGGAGCTATTGATAAATCTTCATTTTGATTGCCTTACCACTGAAGCTTGCCCTTTGAAGAGTCTTAGCATTGTAGGAGCAGGGGAATTCTTGGGGACAGCTACTGTTACATCATAAATGGCAGGAACAAATGAGCGCATATGACTTACTGCAGAAACAAAACCCTGAAAGAAACAAAACAATTTACTAAACAATAAATATTACAGTGTAAAAGTCAAATTGTTGTCGAGTTAATAAATGTGAGAGCTAACAAACAGTTTACATATGTTCTGGGGTAAAGTAGTAATGTGGGCCTTTTAAAATCAGAATATAATATTGTCACATCTTCGGGTGACAATATCTCCTTATATATATAAAGATTTCTATTCTGTATGGATCCAAATTCTATAATGCTTTTTGTTAGAAACAATGTAAATAGGGTAGTTATGGTATGATTTTATGTTGTATATTATTATATAATCACAGTAAATAGGGTAATTGTAAACCCTTGTATTTATGAGCGTATGACAATATAAATAATATCCACCGCTCAGTAATTGGCATACAGATTCCTTCATGCATATTGGGTTCGTTCTTTTTCCCTCTCAACATTTTTTTTTTAATAGATTATAAGACAGCTGAATTGCATGGCTCTTGTTTGTGTGAAGCAAACAGACCCTAGACGTAATTCCTTGGTCACTTTTCTTGTTCTGTTTGATTTTCTATACCATTCTAACCTGTTTTCCACAAAAGCAAATAAGAATAATTCAACCCAACAAAATCTGATGTAGACAATTCTACGAGAATAGGAAACTCGAAGAATTAGAGGAATAGGAAATACAAAAAATGAATGGATTCCAGATGTATTGAATTAATGAATTAGGAGAAAGATACAGAAGTTTACAAAATGTGTCTGACCAAAAAAAATAACAACTCAGATCAAAGCATCCTTTTTTTATAGCTAACTACTACCTGTTCAACTCTCCACATAAAAACAGAAAAACAGAGTAACAAAACTAAATCAAGTCCTGTAACAAAATCCACAAAGTTTCTTTCCTGGGTTTTCTCTGATGCACCTCTAAATCAAGTCCATATTCCCAAAGGTACTGTTCAAAGCACCTAAGGGGCCACCAAAAATATCTAAACTTGACCCCAATAAAACCATAATCCTTACCTGTACAGAATCATAGAGGGCCCTTCGTCCAATTTTCTTAAGGCATAATCTACAGGAGATAAAAAGACACAGCAACCAACCATACGAGATGTTCACAACTCAGACAAACACTAATTAAATTTGAAAAACTAAAAAGAACTCATATTTACTATTCTTATTGGTCAAGATCTATGGAATTTAAATATCCTGTCTTTGGCTACATCTCTTGGTCAATTTTCATATAGTCTTCAAAACAAATTAACTATACCCACATGAACCTAGCAAGTGATTCTCTAATTTGAATGAACCTTTTTACGACCCATACCAGCTAGAGTGATATCAACCTGATAACAAGCAGCGGAAGTGTAATATAATCTCAACAGCAATACTAGTAAGATTTGCAAGACTGTAATAGCCGCTAACACAGATTAACATAGTGTAGCTTCCAATCCATGGAAGGAAAAGCAATAGAAGGAAAGGCAGAAAATATATATTATTCACCTTAGTTCTTGGAATTAAAACATTTCTAGGAACAGGCAATCCAGTGGAAGTTGCATATTCCTTAGCAGCCAATAGTTTTGCCTGTGTAAAGCGAGTTCCTTCTACAAAGAGAGCCAACCAAAAGGGAAGAGGATAATCACTCAGTTGTTGGATGCCTGACTGCAGATATGATAACAAAATATTCAAATGAGATTCCCAAATGAAATCAAACAGCTAATGCACCCAGAGAGAAAATTTATAGCCATTGAATGTATTGCTGCATAAGTAAGAAATAAGAACACATCAGTTTTGACAACACAAGCTTGTATCCCTTATCTTGTAAGCATAAAAATATAAACTAATTAAATTTTAGCATGCCATACCCTTAATGTGCTTTCATCCTTGGCCCAACTTCTCTCCAGAAAAAGATACTCGGAAAACCACATTGACCAGCCAATGACCTGCATAAGTACAACTTAGCCTCTAACAGTGGCATGAATGAACTAAGCCCACTAGAGATAATTATGAAAATCAAGTTGATACGAACTTATGCAAACCAAAAAAATGAGAATGGAAGAATAATATGTATTATTGATGATACTGAAGTAAAATGCAGTAGAGAAACTTCCACCACCACACAGAGAAAGGTATTTTTTCCTCCAATCCTCAACAACCGCTTTCCCTCAAATAACCAAATTCTCTCATATCATCCTTCCCTCATTTTCTCTCCCCACCTCATCATTCCAAACAAATTTCCTATTCTTGCTCACATACACTTTCCACATTTTGGGCCTACTCCGCAGGGCCTCCCTATTGTCCGAGGGCCTATCACAAACCCAACAAGTTTCAAATATCATTGGAACCTAGAGACTAGAGAGACAATATCTTCTCTTCAGTCATGACAAGAAGCAGCAAGGGGCTCTCCATCAAAGAATTGCAGACATGCTAAACAAAAGGGGGTACAAAGCATTGACACTTCAATTTACTTCACATATCCATGTCGGTAGATGTCGATACTGATATTCTAAGGTACTTCTTTGTATAAAGGAAATATCCAAACCTACGAAGCACCAATACTTTTATTTGTTTCACATATCAAAGATACTTTTCGATACTTCATCGATACGTGTTGGTAAAATGTCTGATCTTTTAATGCATTTATATCCAATAAAACAATAAGAAGAGTATGTGTAATATAGAAACATATAAACATTGTTTCTTCGTAGACCAAAGAGGGAAATTGTTCTCTACAAATTATTTTTAAAAAGTAGTGACATTGATAACATTATTCCTATACTTAAATACTAAAAAGTATTTTATGCTTACAATGATTTAAAAAAAAAATTCGGCACAATGTCTAAAAAATGTGATTTTAATTTGAATTTGCACTTGAAGATATACATATTCATTACATTTTATGAATACATTCTGAAATATGTATCTTGCATGTATCCTATTATGTTAGAATAACCGTATTGTCATATCATATATGCATTGTATCTAATTCGAGCAAGCTAACCCCTAAGCTTAGAAGAAGGGTTGTCAACAACCCCTTTTGTCACCGTCAAAAGAATGGCATGTGACTCACACGCACCAGAGATTGGGACAGCACTTGTGGCATTGGATGGCATGATTCAGTGGAGATGAGCCGGTAATTAGGAGGCACTCCTCCAGGTGTAATCACCAACCCAATGGGCAGCAGCAACAACAAAAATGGCAACAATGACTGAGCAGTGGCAGCAAAAACAGAGTCCTCGAGATCAAGAGCTCTAATAACAACTAGAATGAACATATTTCTGTGTTCGGAACACAAGCTCTAATCCCTTTTTATAGGCACTTGCTATTAAAGGAAATACGGAAACTTACCATAAAAAGAGAAATAGAGGAAGTAGGAAAAAAAAAATCCATCCTAATAATATCAAATATACAAGATTTTATTCTGTTTACAAGAATAATATAAGCCAAAATTATTCCCAAGAGGGAGCTTAAAAAAATGAGTTATTGTGCTTCCAAGAAGGTAAATTACTCCTAGTTTTTTACAAGGTTTAAAATAATCTAATTGAGAAATCCAAAGATGAATGTATACTAGAAAGCTTATAATTGATGTTACGAAAATATGAGAAAGTGGAACATATAAAAGAGAATTGGATGTTACTGTTTCCACAAATTAAGATCCTCTAAATGCAGAGTGCACTTTAGGTGATTTCTACATAATGACTAAATAAATTCATTTTGAAAGTAAAAGTCACAAGCACATACCGGCAGAAACTTTGAAGATTTCTTCATCACAGCTAGAGTGCTGCCAAGACAACCTGAACGCTGTTGAATGATATTGAATAATCAATCAGCAGTTGAAGCAAAAACCAAACAAATATGTCACATAAATTATAAGATAACAAATCAAAGATTAGCAATATTTTATTATATGTATGCACAAGTAACCCTAAAATGTGTCCGTTTGTCCTAGTATCACACAATATCAGACAATCCAAAATAATTAATAAAATAAATTACTTGTATTAATACACAAGTATGAATTAGTTTTAATTTGCTTTCATTGAAGATGTGGAAAATATCAAACCATAGATGACAATCACCTGAGCTGAAACCCATCCAACAAGCCAATCAATATCACTTCTGTGATTGCTCATCACAAGCGCATGCTCTTTACCTGATTATACAAAACAGAATCAAATTATTACACATAAGCAAATGTTAACCCCAGAAGCTCCCCCTTTTTCCTTTCCAAAAGATAAGAATACATGCCCAACACATTAAGAAAGAATGAGAGTAAGAGTGTCATGCTAAATGCATGACTACAGGACTTACCCATTAGACGAAAGGTTTCATGATCTGTGAATATTTGGATCTAGGGACAGAAAGTTCCAAATGTGAGAATAAATTATATGAAATGCAACCGAATAAACTATTAAATTACAGAGCACAAATTATTATTTTCAAATAACCAATTTTATTTATTTGATGACATTAGACCTTCTGAAAGTATTAAAACAACACAACTGATCTTGAGAGAGAATATATTTCTCGAATTCCATATGTATGGTAGCAATAAACCAACCACCTAACTCATTACCATTCTTTTGAAATGAACTGATTTCAAAAGGAGCTCTTAGAAGAATAATCCAATGGGGTTAATCTTTCCAACTGATCTTACAATACAAGGATAGAGAAAGACAATATCCCCTTCCACAAAAAATTATTTAAAATCAAGAAATTTGTAAGCAAGCAAAGGCTTTTTTTTCACAAGAAAAAGTTCTGGCTAGGAATGACAAACAGACACTTTTGTTTTGAATAAAAAAAGCTTGACTAAAAATAGAGAAGAATGAAAATTAAGTTAAATTAAATCATATCTTGTAAGTAGCAATATTCATTCACACTCTAAATCTCTATCTCTTTTATAATTTTTTTTACCCAGCTGGGCAGGAAGAAAAGGGAGCAATTTTAATCAGATAAAAGGGGGAGGGAGGTATTGGAATAAAAGATAACAAATCCTTCTAATATTCACCAATCATATGGATTATAGAGCTATGTAGTATCATCTCACCATTGGATCTTCCCTCAACTTTTAGATCCGAAAAACATATCCATTCAGTGCATACAACTACTAATGATTAAATGAAATAAACATCCCATTGCAATTATTTCAAGCCTAAGAAAAACCCTAAGAAATAAAAAAAAAAAAAAAAAAGTAATTATCTCCAAAATTTCTAGCTCTGCCCATTGCAGCTCAAAGAATTAATGGAAAGTGACAGTTTCCTTTGCTCAATTACTTTGCTTATATAAAATAAATACCCGCTAGACTAGTTTGATTGAGTTGGAAGTCTATTCAAGTCAGACATTCTTTTGTTTAAGCTAAAAACAAGTGACTATGAGATAAGATTTACTTAGAACATTTTTGTTCAGAAGATAGTATTTGTAGGTTTATGAAAACAAACTAAAATAACTATTTTTTATGTCTTCATTATTTTGTTCATGAATATAAACCACTTTGACTGAATCCTAGAAGAAAAGCATCAAAAAAATAGTCCTAGTTGTGAAGTTTTGTTCGCTTTTAGTACTGCAAAGTAAAAAACATGCAATTTTATTTTCCAATGAAACATTTGGGACTAAATATGCAACATTGTAAAGCCCGTAACATAATTTTCCTTGTAAGTCACATGCACAAGGTAGCCAGATTGCCCAGGTTTAATTTTACAACACCCATCCAAGGAGAGGGAAGAGATGATTACCCTAAACAGCTATTTAATCCTTACAGGTTTCTAGAAAAGAAATGTACTATGAGAATAATATAGAGGCCCACTTCCGTATCTACTAGAATACCACATAGAGCAAGCAAAACAAACAGTGGTGGATGACTAACTAAATTCGAAGACAAAAATAGTCCCAAAAGTGGCTAAAGTGAAAGGAAGGGAGAGATAGGTGTGGGCTTTAGTATCCACCAATCAAAACTAATATATTAACACTAATATTTGGCGATTCAAAAAATAGTGCCCAAAAAACACCTGTTTGGATAAATCTTCTCCCGTAAGTTAAAAATTAGCCAGAGAAGTTAAAATCAGTTTTTAAAGAGTTAAATGAGAGAATTTCCATAAATCTTATATATAAGGTAGTTTTAACTTGTGGGAGAAGCTTAAATTATTTTATCTTCTTTTGTTCTCCTATAAGTGTTTATTGAGAAATTTATCCAAACAGGACCACAGAAAAATATAGAAAACTTAGATCTAGACAAACACCTTAACTCCTGCCCACCAATCAATAAGCCATACAAGCTCCAGCCACAACAGTTCTGCTACAACCCGGTTGATCCGTCGGTACAAATTCTTCGACACCGGCCTTAAAACAACATAGCATATCGCCTGAGACAAATTAATCAAAAGATCAAACAAATTAATCAAAGCAACTCTACATCTTTCATGGTATTTTTTTTCATTTCTTTTACAATTCCCTTTGTGGCATAAAACAAAAAAATATATTAAAAAAAAAAACTAATTTTACACTATTGATTTGCAATAAAGATGAACAAATTAACAAGAGGAGTGTCAGCATCACTCTCCAAGACACACTTCCGGATTAAACTTTACCGAAAATTATAAAATCAAGATAAACTTGTTAAAAAGGAGAATGAGAAGTGGAATGTAAGGACTTAAGAAGAGGGAATGAAACCCAAAAGACTAGTCCATTAGATGGAACAGCCACGAAAGTCCTAACTTTCAAGTAGCTGATTTTCTCAATGTGGGCCTCCAAACATGGAACCCACTACAGTTTATAATTTCAACCAATAATAAGGAGCGTGTTCAAGAGAGTGCGTGAGACAGTGTACGGTATCACTTCTCAGTCACGAAATGTTGAAAATACTTCTTCCACTCCATCAGTAGAAAAGTACTGTATGAGTTAAGAAAGAGTTGGGAGATATTGGTGGAACCTCCGGTTTGCATGATGATGTGCAGAAATGAAAAATTTTGGATACATCTGAGAGAAGAAGAAAGAAAGAGAGAGATAGCAGTGAAAAGGGGAAAAGAGAAACCTGAATGAGATTGACAAGGAGGCCGGAGGCGAAGAAGAGGAGACCCAGTGGCAGGACGACAGCTGCTGCAGCAATAGCCATGCACAGCAGAAGGCAACAGAGAGAGAAAAAGGGAATCAATGAGGAATGAGTGAGTGATGAAAATGATTTGTGAAAGTGTTGGATTTGATGATTCAGATTTGATTTGGGAAGTGAGAGCAGAGAAAGCGTGGTGAAAGGAATAGAATGGAATTTTGGTTAAGAGAGGAAAAGCATGGAGCTTGGTGGTTCCCTTTTTCCCTCTTTGGATTTGCGAGAAGAGTGAGGTAAGTTTCCGTTCCCACTTCCCACTTGCAACCATTTAATTAACTGCTTCACCTCTTCACTGCATCCTCATCATCATCACCATTCATTTTCCTCTTTTTTTCTTTTTCCTTCTTTTTCACAATAAAAAATTGTATTTATTTTAATTAGTTGCTCTCTTTTTTTACTTATATTTAAAACATTTAAATTAAAAATATCCTTTTCACAGAATGTTAGCTCATCTAACGGATAAAATTTGACGGTTGGACCATCCACTATTCTGCCGGAGTATTTCAGCTACATTACTATATTAGATCAACTACTGTACCAGTTTTCACCAATTTTAATATATTTAAATAGATATAATGTACTTCTTTCGGATTACTGTAATTGATTTTAAAAAAATTATATAAGGCGAAATTTATTTTTATTTCTAATTCAAATTTTAGTATATTTATATATTTGTGTATACTTGTGTTAAAGATAAGACAAAAAAAACATATTTATTCTTTTTAAAATGTATTCTCATAATTATATTTTAATTTTAATTGTTATTTAAATTTTTGCCTTAATTATGCTATATAAGTGAGTAATATGGGTTGGGAATGGTAATTTTGTGTTTAGGATTTCTGTAACTCCATTTTTGTCTTGTTTATCACTTTCACTTTCCATGGTTGCATCGGATAAATGATGCCCTTGATAAGAGCTTGCACTTTTAGCAATGGCATCTACCAAGTTATCATCCAAAGAAAAATTTGGTAACTATGAAATTTGGGAAAAAGTTTTGGAGCTGTATAAAATAGATTATTGTTTTTTTTTTTTTGGTTAATGATCATTTTTTCCACCCACGCCTATTTTAATTTCAATGGTCTAATCTTTTATTTTTAATCAAAGAGAAAACGTAATTTCTTTAAATAGGATGACAATCTCGTCAATGAATGTACATATTTGCATGTAGTTTATTTCACTAAAAGTAAATGAAGCTTTTAGATGAAATTATATTTAAATCAGAAAATTTTTGAAAAAGAGAAGAAAAATTTAAAAATGAAAGGATTGAGATAGAAGATAGAATGGAAAAGTTAAAAAAGAGATATGTTTACGCTTTGTGTGTTGGATGAGGGTGACAGTGAGAGTTCACAGAGAAGGAAACGATGGAAAAGAAAGTTGAAACTTAGGTTTTTGGAAATAGGATAACTGATTTGAGTGAGTGGAAGCTTTTACATGATTAATGGGACTAAAATATAAAAAGAAAATTATGTAATTTATTAATTTATTGAAATATACAGTTTTTGAAATTTTGAAAGATTTGGACTAAAATAAAAATAAATGTTTATATATTAAGGTTGATACATATATTTATATATATTTGTATTTGAAAATTGTAATTAAAGAAAAAAATCATAATTTTTATTTAGAATCAATATTATGATATGAAGGATATAATTGTATTATTAATTGATTTATGAAAATACGTGTGACTTAAAATTTTGAAATATTTGAATTAAAAAAATTATAAATAAAAGTGTATCTATTATTTATTTATAAATAAATATTTATAAATTAATATAAAGAAGAATTTCTAATCAATAATGTATGAGAACATAATCGATTAAGGCTCACATCCTAATTGATTAAATAGTCAATGTTAATTGATTATATTAAGTCTTAATTGATTACAAATATTTAATAATGGTGAGAATGTTCAACTCATGCATTTGTATTTTTTAAAAATTTCCAAGTCATTATAGATTATGGTTACTACTCTAACCAATACAACTATTCATCCAAACAAAATGTAAAACACATTAAATGTGCCTATTGAGTGAGACTAAGTTAAATTGAGTGAAAATGTACACATTGTTGATATCAATGTTGATGCAGTTACTCATTGCTTATCGATCAACCTCTAGCACCTTCAATACACCATAATTGGTTATGGCCTTAACCATAATCGGTTATGCCTCCAAGCCTA
Source organism: Phaseolus lunatus (assembly GCA_013389735.1). NCBI lineage: Eukaryota > Viridiplantae > Streptophyta > Magnoliopsida > Fabales > Fabaceae > Phaseolus > Phaseolus lunatus. The sequence continues at coordinate 34,576,741 of CM023857.1, read as the reverse complement.
ATCAATTATGGAGCTTACAGGCACATGTAAATGTTGGCTTTTTCGCATAGAAACAACAATCACAATGGGTGCATGCATATTGTGGAACTAACTTAGGAATAAAAAAGCAACATACTCAACACCAGAGAGATATTCGTTATATAATTAATGAGGATCATATTGGTTAGAGAAGAATGAGTCTCAATGAATATTTGAAGTGCATGCAAGTGTATCAAAGCTTTGCTTACCTGGAAGACAATGTTGTTGGAAACCTACAAGAAGTGTTTGAAACTATATTGCAAAAGCCAAACTTGCAAAAGAAAGTATTCAAGCAAAATGTAAGTCAAAGGTGTTGCGCAGTTGAAAAAGATGTATTCTTTAGGTGTGATGAAATGGCTTGGAATCTTGTTTTTTAGAAGTCTTTCATGCACCCTATAGTCATAACTAAGTCATGTTACCTACACAATATCTTTTAAATATTTTCATTGTGTCAGAATGGATAAACAGAGGCAATGGACACGGTTGAAGCTGAAGAAAAAAGTTTCCATGCACGTGAAGCTTCAGGGGCACATTTGTAATTAACTCATTCATACCAAAGTTTTCATGCATTTCTTTACATTTTAGGAGGCCCCCCTCCTTTCTTTCCTCCCAAATCAGTGTCCATCCAAACAAAGTGTTAAAGCATGGTTCATGAATTGGAAATGATAATGGACAACTTAGAAATAAGATTATTGTTTGAGAGAAATAAAGGAATATGATTAACATGTATTGTTAAGGTTGTCTCTTAGACTTTCATTTTAATTTTATAGTGTAGATGGTTATTTACTATTCTTAGTGCCATGTTATGTAATAGGTATCATTTTGATTTTGTTTGTGTTGTGCACAATGTCATTTTGTGTAGCAGGGACCATGTAGTGTTGGTTAATGTGTAATACCAAGCTTGACATAATGTATAAACATATATTGATTTGTGTAGTGAATTATGAATAATTTATGTTCTATTTTAACTTGTGGGTTTATATCATATGATTCTCATTCAAACTTATTGTGTGGTTTTTTTAATATGGTGAATTTTTTTTTTAATAAAAGCATTCAAAATAATAAAACTTGTGTAAATAGAAGTAATAAATAGCTTTGAAAAGTCTGCAAAAAAGTGTTATACTTTCGTTAAATAATCTCAAATCACTTGTGTACATTTAGTTTCATGTTGCAAGTTTATTGACATTGCTCCATCTTGATTTTGTAGCATATGATTTTTGGATCAAGTGCTTACCAATAAAATAAAAATTATAAATAATAGTCAAAATATAATTTTTTCTACTTAAGAGAGTAGCATCTTAAACATCATTGTAACGCCCCTCAAAATATTGGTCATTTTTATATGATAAAATAAAGGTGAAACAATAATATCAAAATTTAACATAGATATATATACGTAATATAATTCATCCATTAATACAAATGTGCCTCAAAATAATATCCTTTCTCGAGGAAGTTTTAATACATCTCCATACAGGGGTTTTCAAAATAAAACAAAACAACAGCATTCAAAAACCGACGATCTCCTCCTCCAGAAATGCTCACTGAGGAGCTCTACCACCTGCAACCTCATCTGCTCCCGTGCAAATATACACGATCATCACAGGTTTAAGAAAAACAACCACGATACAAAACAAAAGGGTAAGCTAGGTATTTTTAAAACGTTAAATATGAAACTTTAAAATCAACATAATCAGCTTTTAAACACCCACATAAATCCACCACTTTCTCATTCATATCACACAACCATCAAGTGTCTATCACATTTTCAATATTCATCTTTCTCACGTCAGACTTCCACTGACTCATCACACATAGACACTTGACACTACTTCCGGAAGACTCGTGCATTGACTAGACTCAGAGATCTGCACCTATCATACTACATTGCTGTAAAGTTCCCACAGCTATGCGCATAAACATAATCTCAATCTCAATCTCATCACTCTCTTAGTATGACAGGGTTAATCCATACAACAGGTCAAGTAGTTATCTTTCAAACAACTTACCCATACGTATGAACCTCCATCGACTCTCAACGCCTGATTAACTTCATCTATATGATTCCATTATATCAGGAGAGTCAGGATATCTCATTATAGAAATCACCGATCAATGCACATCCTACACGATCTTACACGGTATTTTCTTTCCTGAAAATACTATGCATTGATCCCACATTCACAACATTCAACACATCATATAACACTTAAATGAACGATTCCAATCACAGCAACAATCATTCCAAGGTTCAGGTTTTCGAATATCACATGCATTTCACATTTCAATCTCAAACAGTTTCAAACGACACTAAAACAGGAGAGTTCGAAATCAGCATTAAAACCAGCGATCACGTCGCCCCACACATAAAAACAGAGCATCGTGAAAAGGAATATGAAAACCGGCGACCACGTCGCCCTCACTTCAGAACCTACTCGCCTAACGTTTTTATAAACGAAAATGCTAGCTTCCCTTACCTGAACTAGCGTAAACTTCACTAAGAGCTCCAACCCAACGAGATTCAAGGATGCCTTAACCTGCACCACGGAGCCTTAGTCACAAAGCTAGCTATACCACTCATTTCTACGTTAACAGAGATGATTCCTGAAGCCAAGAGAGCTGCATGCAACGCCTATGCAGAGGCAACCCTCTCAAGTGCAGGATCGACTCGAAGAACAAAGCGAAATGACTTACTCTGTTTTAGCGTCCGGTTTGGAGAACTTGCAGAGAACCTCCCAGGTGCTCTATGGTAGTCGCTGATAGCCAACTGGTGCGCTAGGACGTCTGAACGTATGGAGAAGGAGAGGGAAGAAACAGGGAACCAAAGTTAACTCACTCAATCACTCTCGAACCACAGCAACGCTTACTGCCTCTCAGGAGTGAGTTTTGAATCTAAGCCAACTTGCCCAGAAATGCCGCTGCCCCCCGCCCATTCTGCAGGGAAGCTTGCGTGCACACTTCCTTGAACAGTATGACCACGTGGGTCTCTGCGCATACCAACTCTCTGATGCTTCTATTCTGAAACACTCCTAATGTCTACGTGTCGTGCATGCAGGACGTCTCATGCTGGGAACCTGGGTCCCACCTTATCTGCGTGAAACACGACATCGCGCGATAACCTTCCACCGATGACTGCTCGCGCGATGACTATCCACCGATGACTGCTCCTGGCGGACGACCGATGTCTCTCCCTAGAAGACGACCGATGTGTCCCTCATCCTGGCGATGACCGTCTGTCTCTCGCCCTGGCGATCCCCGCGTGTCTCTCGCCCTGGCGATGCCCGTGTCTCTCTCGCCTGGCGATGCCCGCATCTCTCTCGCCCTGGCGATGCCCGCGTCTCTCTCGCCTGGCGATGCCCGCGTCTCTCTCATACTGGCGATGCCCGCGTCTCTCATACCGGCGATGCCTGCGTCTCTCTCGCCCTGGCGATGACTTATGACACATCGTCACGCCTTGCTGAAGGTTCTTCATCCCACTATGTTACGTCCAAGGTATCACCTCCACAAGGCTTGGTGACGTCGGTAGCTTCACATTTCCAAGAATAGAAGCACTATTCCTCGTGCGCCCATGCATGCAACACTAAGGACGATTTCTTATGCTCAAGCATAGAGCTTCGCATGCACAGCGTATCTAAGGCTTAACCCACACCTTGATACGCGTGGTTCTTGGAACCCACTATGATCGATCCAGTATCTTGACCACATACTAAGTGCACTTTCGGCGATCATGTACACCATAGGCGATTGGCAATCATGTGTACTCTAGGCGACAGGCGATTATGTACCAGAGAAGTCGGCGATCGCCTCCGTCTTCAACAACGGCGATCTCGTAGACTTCTAAGCTACACTTTCCTTCCTTTATATTTTAAATAAAAACATACTTAGAATTCACTTAAAATATATCACTTTCATTCCAATAAAATTTTCTAGGTCCTTACAATCATGATTCAATTTTAAATTGGCTCACATGACCTTTACCACGAAACAATTGATGCATTCTACAACCATGAATATGGCTTAAATGCATTTCCTTCTACCATTTTCTTAATTCTTCTCTTAGCTTATTGCGCTACTCCAGATATAATCCTAGTAGAATAGTTGTTCCTTGTGTTTATTAATTTTGAATTGATATCATCTTTTAGATCTTAACTTATATCACTCGTTTTAACTTGACATTTTTATTGTTAAAAACTAATCCAAAAATATATTTAGGTTGCATATTTCATGTTTCATAGTGTCCAACATTTCTAACAAATACGAAGAAATCATATCCATTATTAGACTTAACAATAACTATTCTACAATTATTTTTCATCAATTTAACTTTGATCTCATTCAATACAAAAAGTTTAAGAATAGTTTCTTTAAACTCCTCAATTGAACCAAATTGTAAGTTCAACTTACTGTAAAATTAACAATTTGTTATTAGCAATATATCTTTTATTCCATTATCAACATTCCAACACATCTTAAAATCACACATATAATATAATGAATATTTTAAGTGATCCAACTACTCTATACTTAAAATAAATAGTTTGTTTTGGTATCAAATAAATATTTTGTTTTTATATAATTTTTTTAACTCATTTCTTAAGTAAAACTTTCGAACTATATTTGAAAATAATTATTTATCAATATAAAAAGTTTTCTTGTACTTTCACTTCTTTTTTTACTCCTAAACCATGAAAAAAAAGCTTTTTCTTTTAAATGGTCAAATGATGAAAAGTAGTTAGAACCACTTGATATTTAACATAGCCTTTAATAAGCTATGTAAAAAAAAATACTCTACAAAGAAATAACAAAAACAACTAAAATAATAAAGTTAGAAATGTTAGGAGATAAATATTAAAAGTCAAAACTATATATATGTTATAAGTCTAATTTTTTTCATTCGAATTAAAAAATAAACAATTAAAGATAATGCCGAATATTTATTTTAGAGATTAATTTTATTGAAATGTCTTTACTTTTTATATATGTATTATAGAGCATTTCAAAATAATAATATTTATTGGGGGAAAATTTGGATAGATATGTTTTAATATTTTATCGAGCATAGGAGACGTCAACACATAAAAAATGAACGCTAAAACATTATTCAGTTGGAATGAATAGTTAATATATTTAAAAAATCTATTATAAGAATTTTAAAATAATTGATTTTACTTTAACAATAAAATCTAATCATTTCTATATATCTTATTAGTTATGATCTATTTTACTATTCACTGAAATTTTGAATTTTTTAAAACCTATTGGCAGACAATTTTATTTACAGAAAAAATAACCATAGAATAATAAATAACAAAATTTCACATTCGATATTTCGGTATAAGAAAATGCTGCCAAGAGAACCAATTACATCATAATATAAAAATTTGAATAAGGTTATCTCTTATAAAAAGTCCTTTCAATTTAATTAAAACAAGTTTTTTTTTCTATATAATGAGAACATTATAACATAGTATGTCATTTATATTATATTAAAGAATGAACTTTAAATTTAACTCAATTTATAAAATCGGTCTTATGAGATGAAGGTTTGTATTCATTTATATATTTTGAAATATCTTATATCTTTAGTTAATGTCGAAATCTTTTCACTTATGAGTAAGATTATATATTATGGGTAGTCTGATAACAGTGGTGACATGACTAACCCAAGAAAACAAACTCTTAAAATAACTCTAATACTATTTTAAAAAGTGAAATTTAAGTATAACTTAATTTTCTTATAAAACTGACTTACAAGATGAGGTTTGTATATATTTATATATATTGAAATGCCATTGTATCTAATCGATGTAATTTAGTCGATATGAAATCTCCAACCTATTATTTAAAAAAAATGTATTATATATTCAAACTCTCACCACTAAGTTTTACCCGTTCTAATTTTATAAAAAGAGGAAATTATAGCTTATTTTTGTGATATCTTATCAAACTCTTTTCCTATTAGAGCAATGTTGTCAATTTATTTTTTAAGACATTAATTGTGTCATATGTTTTATTGTTGGTAAATTTTATTGAAAGAATAAAAAATTACTAGTAAAACTCGTTAAATAAAGAGTTATACAAAATTTTATGATTTTTGATAAATTTTAAACATCACAAGTATAATTAAAATGTACTACCTTATAGTTTAAATACATTATTTTTAATTTTTTAATAACAACATAAAATCCACTAAGAAAGCATTTTAATTTAAATGTAAACACAGTGTAATCAATCTATTTACTGCAAAATATTAAAAAACATTTTAATTTAATTATGGGATGAGAAAATTATAATATTGGAGAAAAACCAATGACTAGTGCTCATAACTAACGGGTATAGTACATTTCTTTTGGTATAAAGGGTATTCATATATTTCTTTGGGCAACAATTTTTATAAATAATAATTTTTAATTATACTTACGAGAGAGAAATAATAATAATAATAATTTTTTTAATAACAACATAAATTAAATAAAAAAATATATATACATTAAACTGTTGATTTCAAAAATTTTAAATACTCATTTAATTTATTAAAATATATTTTACTGATAATTTATAAATATTATTGTTGATTGGAAAAATTAAACATTAACAACTCCTTCAATTTAATATTTAATAAAGGATAAATAGAAAATTCTTTTTAATTTGTAGAAAGTTAAGTAGAAAAACGTAATTTTTCTTTATAAACCAGTCGTATATAGATAGATACATAGATCTCTCATAGAATAAAATATGAACTTACAGTTTGAAATTAATTGTTAAATTAAATATATATTATCTATATCTTCTTCTACATCTATATCTATATATAAAGGGGATTTTCCATTATAACTGTTTTTTATACACAAATTTGTTCTTATTTTATCCTTATTAATATTTTATTTTATTATTTTATTTTGATATTTCAGTCATTTTTTATTTTTTAAGTATTTACTAAATAATTAATTATTCTTAATTGAAAATTTCTTTTTTATTTTATTTTTAATACTAATATACTGTTATTTTGTGAAAAGCAGATGTGAGTAGTTTGTCAAACGTGGAGGGACAGTGGAAGAGTTTATTAGTTGTGTAACATTTCTTACGTGAAACCATTTTTTTTTAATAATGATAAAAATAAAAGATGTGAATACACATGCAAGTTAGGCTTAAAATTCTCTTCTTAATATAGTATCAGAACCATTTAAATCATATCTTAGCGAGAGTTTGTTGGGCTTATCATTTCATTCGCAATCGGATCATTATCGGACCACTCATAATATGTTGTCCCACGCATGAGTTGGTAGCCTCGACGTGTGAGGATGTGTTGGAGATCCCACATCGACTAGAGATGAGGACATTTCATTGTATATAAGTGGGTGCAAATCTTACCTTTTAAGTTCGTTTTATGAGGTTGAGTCAGACGTAAAGTTTTTTTTAATATGGTATTAGAGCCATTTCAAGCTTATCCTAGCGATTGTTTGTTGGGCTTATTAAGTCACCTGCTATCGGGTCGTTATCAGACCACCCATAATATATAGTCTCATGCATTATAAGGTTGAGTTAGGCTTAAAGTCCACTTCTTAATATGGTATAAGAGTAATTTCGAGCCTATCCTAGCAAGTGTTTGATGGGCTTATCAGGTTACCCGCTATCGGGTCGTTATCGGACCACCTATAATATGTTGTCCCACGCACGAGCTGTCACTCTCGACGTGACGGGGGTGTTGGAGATCCCACATCAACTGAAGATGAGGACATTTCCTTAAAAGCCAATTTTATGAGGTCGAGTTAAGCTTAAAGTCCACTTTTTAATGTGGTATCAGAGCCATTTAAAGCCTGTCATAGCTAGTGTTTGGTGGGCTTATCTGGTCACTCGCTATCGGACCGTTATCAAACCACCTATAATATGTTGTTCCACGCAAGTTCACTTCTTAATATGGTATCAGAACGCCTATGTTCTCACTAGTATATATAAAGAGGACTCCTCCTCATGACCGTTTGTTTTTTTGTGTACACAAACTTTTTTTTGATCATATCTTTATTAATATATCTTATTTTATTAATTTATCTTTTAATAAAATTAAAAGATAAAATTTCGTCATTTCATATCACTTAAAATATAAATGACCTAAACTACAACCTTTATGAGAGAAGTTTATTTGGAGAATAAGAAGATAATGACAAAAAAAGAACACTGAAACTCACATATAAAAGAAAATAACCTTTATCTCAAGTCACTATCTTCATTGTTCCATTCTACTTCAAGCAACTCCATTTTTCTCTGAAACTATCATTTTTTTCCATCTACCATCAAGTGAATCTCGTCTTAGTCCGAACCCCATCACACTCTCTGATTCTAAAACCACAAGCAAAAAAAGAAGAGAAAAAATTAAAAGAGAAAGAAAAGTCAAAACCGAAAAAAAAAAAATATATTAATAAATCAATTCATCATTTTTCTTTTACATATTTTTTTTTATTCAACTTCAGCTCATTCAAATTAAAAAAATTCGAATACACATACGCACTATCTATCTGTATTTTCGCTAGTAAATTAGAAAGTTATTGAAAAATAAATTTCAATAACTAATTTTAATTTTTGTTTTCTCTGTTATGAAATCTACATTTTTCAAAAACTAAATTAATAAAAAACAGTTTTATACTATCATCCAATTATAAATAATTATATATTATAAAAGTTACTTAAAAATATATATTAAAAGTGCATGATTATTACATTCTTTTATATAACTATATAAAGAAACAAAAGATAAAAATAATGAGATACAGTAGTCAGTTTTTTAATTATATGTAGCTACCCATAGTCAATTATAGTTAGTAGTTGGGAGCCATTTTAAATGTTCTTGAATAAATGAATTCAAAGTATTTAATTTGGTTGGCCAACTAATTTGTTTTTAAAATTATTTTGGTCTGTCAGTGAAGCATTTGAAGTAAATGCCAACAACCACCCACCCTTCTATTTATGCAAACATTTCCATGGACTTCAACAAAAATTGCTGATATTTGCTTCACCAAACTGCAATAACCCATCACATTATTTTTAAGGTTTCTTTGCAAATTTTCTTCAATATAAAACTTTATAATTGTAATAATTTTTATTTACCTGTTTCAAGAAGGGGTACTTTTAAAACAGAAAATAATTTCTTGTTTTTATAGTTCAGAATTTTATTTAAATATCCTGCACCTTAAAAAAAAACTGTGTCAAAATAAAAATATTAAGCCTTCTATGTTTTTTCAAAATTTTAGTTTTTAATATTTTTTAGTTAATTTTTGACATGTCCAAAAATTATCTTTTTTCAACTATATTTTTAATGTCCTTAAGAGGACAAATTAATACTTGCATTGACCATATATATCCAATTATAAAAATAACCATTTTATAAAAATTATTAAAATTGATGAAAAATAATATGGGTGCTCTTCCATTTATATCATTATAGTTGTAATAAATTATTTTTTCTATTTATTATTTCATCATAATATTTTTTAATATATGAGTCATAATCTTAATTTTTAAGAGATTCTTCAAGATGTTTCGTTCACGCAAAATCAAAGATGTCAGACTATATTTTTTAATATTTTTATTTTATTTTAATAAAAAATGTTTTAGTCTTTTAAATTTGAATAAATGGTTTCCTTCCAACAAAGTAAAAGGGATGTGGTTAGTTGGAAAATAAATTAATTTATTTAAAATAGGTTTGATATCACTTTTTTATAATATTTTTTCAATTATTCAATGGAGGCCATCACTTTTTTTTCCCACTCAATGTTATCTTAATTTTATTAAAATGACTCAGTTTAATTTTTTTTTCGTTAAATTAACTTATATAGTTAAAATGATAATAATTTGGTAAACAGAGATTGACACATAATATAAGGTCGCGTTATCTAAGTCAAATTTTAAAATAAATAATAAAAATTAGGTTTAGATGATAAGACTTCATGTATCAATTTTTATCTATCAAAACATCATTTTCTTAAGGGACAAATTAAAAATGAAAAATTATATTAAGTAATTATGAAAAATATTGGGAATAAAATTAGTATTAAATCTTTAAAATAATTATTTTAATACAATAATGATTAAAAAATGTGACTATACTAATTTTTATTAATCTATATCTAACTCTAACATAATTAGTTTCAAAACTATAGGAAACCTAGTTCAAAATCTTGTTGAAAATATTGGGTACGATGTTGAAAAAAAAAAAAGACTAACAAGATTTATGTAGCCAAAGTCTTCAACTTGTTGCATAATAAATGTTCCATCCTACTTCCTTTAACATTTTGAAGGTAGAAACTCAGAAATCTCACTTCCATTTCAACAACCTCAGTGTTTCATATGGCTCTTTTTTCTTTGGTGGGCTTTTAAGAAAAGAGTTTTCTTCTATGTCTTGTAATATTAATTATCGAAAATTGTTCTATAAGTTTATTCATACAAAAATTTAATAAAAAAATAACATAATTTTTTTATAAATTTAAATTGGTCATTTGTAAATTAAAAATAAAATTTAATGGTCTGTGCAACAAAGTCTTCCAATATTTCCTTTTCAATCACATTAATTCTTTTCGTCTACTCAATTAACGTTGGAAGCTTAAATTTTGTTTAAAGAATGAGTTTAACATTATAATATTGCTAAGTCAAATAATTTAATATAATTTTGTAAATATAATAAATTTGTTATAATAGGTGAAATTTTAATTATGATATATGTTGATTGTTAATTTATCTATCATAATAAATATTTATTATGTCCATTCAAATAGTAATGGATATAGTGTTTTTAAGATTAAAAAAAAATCATTTCGCAACTCATTAATTTTTCTATTTGTTTTTTTGTCACTAATTATCACTACTCCAATGATATTCTTTAGCAACAACCCTCTCCACTTTAAATTCAACTACAATTTTCAAATGGTATATCTCCTTCATCGCTTCTTTCATTTTTTGTTTGTTTCATTTCCTCCTATGACTAATATGATAAGTTGTTTTTGCAATATTAGAATAATGTGTTGATATCACTGTTTTTGAAGTCAAAAAAAAGAAAAAGGTATTAATTATATTTATATGAATATGATGATTCCTCTACAATTTTATAATGGAGTTTGCTTTGATGACTTTTGGATGATGTGAACAAAAGTATTTGATTACATGTTTCTAAGAAGTCGGTTACGACACGAGACTTTTGATTTTCTTTTAAGGGACAAATTTTTGTTAGGAAAATTGAGCACGTAAAAATTAAAAAGTTCATAATTTTGTTGTTTCAAAATTTTTTGAGTAGTTTTTGTTATGATTTTATAACACAAAAATCCAACCTCGTTAGTATCAAAACCTTCAAACAAATTCATAAAAACAAGAGCTAGAAGCTCCACAAAAACATAAAGGAAAATCTTTGACAACAACAAAATCGCAAACTTTATTCAGTTGTTTTCTTTAGTTCCACTTCTACATTTTATTAAGTATGTCTACAATCCACTCCATATTCCTAAATGTCAAGGTCTTGGAGTTTTTAAATGTTTTATTGAAGGTCAATTAAGTGAGTAAAACTTTTTATATTTTAAGCACATCAAAATTTCTATTCATCCAATAATGTAAGCTTGTGGTGAAGATACATTAAATAAAGTCCCAAATAACATTTTTTTTTATTCAATAATATATCATCAATATAATATGAATCACTATGATAAAATCATTAAATAAAAATTAATTTTAGAGACAAAAAATTATTAATTGCTATATTGACTAAATTATATACCATTTTAGAGACTAAAAAAAAAATTGATTTCTAAATTAGTTTCTATTATTGTTAAATAGTTTATAAATTGGTATCTAATTAGTTACCAAGGTTTTTGCCACCAAATTTAGAATTTAAATATTTGGTAGTTAAATTCATTGGCCCACATTATTAGTGTTGTGAACATGTTTTATGGAATATTATGGATAAACTCATTAACAAACTTTGAAGTGAGTGCTAAAATAATTTTAAAAAATTATATCATCTAGCCTAGGGTATACACAATTTATTCATACAAGAAAACCATGGAAAGGGTTGTAGATACAAACTATGCAAGGAATGTTGATATTAGAAAGTTGATTTCTAGGTTTGTGTTCACATTGTTTAGGACTACAATTTGTTAGAAGACAACATTTGTGGTGACATTGTCAACTAACAAAGTAGAGTACATCACGTTCACAAAAAGAGTAGAAGAGACTTTATGGTAGAAGGGAATGATGGAGAATTAGATATAATACAAGAGTGTGTGACTATTTATCGTGACAAGTAAAGTTTTATACTTTTAGTTGATTATCAAATTTACCATGTGAGAACTATATACATTGATATAACACTAAACTTCATTAGGGATGAAGTTAAATTTGAGGAGATTAAGATTGTGAAGATATCATATAAAAATAATCCTACAAATGTGTTTAAAAATTCTTTACCGATATCTAAGTTCAAATATTGTTTGAACTTGATTAATTTTTTGTTTAAGGATAAATGAGAAAATAGTGATAATGGGAAATTCTTCCTATATTTGGAGTGAAGGTGGAGGAATATGAGAATAATTCAAAATCATACCGTGTAAAAGAGGTTAGGACATTATATGTCTGATGTTGTATCACTTGGTGTATTAGATGATAGATAATACATGAGACTATCTGCTAATCTTGTAAATAATGGACAATGTACAACGATTTTCTATTTTTTATTATTATACTAGTTGTTGTTCACAATTTTTATAAATTAAGAATCAATTAGAAAATTACAATATTTATGAAGGTAACATTCATATCCTATGTGACAATAATATTCTTATAAGTCTATCCAAAAATATTATCATGCATTCTAAAGAAAACCATATAAAAACTAGCATCACTTTATCGAAGATTATGTTTATAAGAGGACTATTTTTTTTTTTAATCATAGATGATCAATTCATTGATATCTTTACAAAGCTCATAGTAGAAAATAGACTAATATGTCCATGAATGTTATGGTTAAAAAGTTACTAATTAATATATGTTCTTGCTTTACATGAATCATGCATCATTTTATAACATGAAGTGTTTAATCACTATTAGCTTGTTTACATATATCACATGTATTCCACATGTGTCTTATATAAAGAGATGACATGTGATATTTATATATAAATAATCCTCTACTATTTTAATATAATAATAATTTTTTATTCTCAATTTTATTGTCTTACTACATTGTTATAAATCCGTCAATATGTAATTATATAAATTTAAATATAAACAATTTTTTACATAAAGATAATAAAATGGATAGACTGCCAAGATATGATAATTCGTATGACTTATATGTTAAATTTATCTATTATAATTAATAATTAAAACTCAATTTATATTTGTCAATATTTAATAATATAAATTTAAATATAAATAGTTTTTTATATAAAGATGACAAAATGGGTAAGCTTAAACTGTTTTGACCGCTAAAAATAAACATGATAATTTATAGTTTACATGTTAAATTACTTCATTATTATGATTAATAATTAGAACTCAAATTCTAATCTATTAAGTTCATATTTATATCTTTCAAATAATATATTATAAAAAAAAATTAAACTATTTTTATTTTTAAAAAAATATGTTGACGGGTTAGCTTGCTCATCTTTTGACCCCTATCCAAAAGAATAGATTGGAAGTAGCTAAGATACTAAAAACACTTATCCAACTCGCTAAATTGTAATAAAAATTGACATAATTCAATAACCCAAAATTACTTTATTATGCCTAAGCCTAACAAATTTTTGGAATTGTGATTGAAAACACAAATGCATTAAAAGTGATCAATCACGTTACTTGGCAGATATTAAAATAGATAAAGTCACCATATATTTTGTTGTATCAACAACATGGTAATAAAAAAGACAAAAAATATTTTTCTAAATTATACAAACCCTTTTTTTTTAAAAATTTGGAAGATAAAAAACAAATTTATTTTAGTTTTCAGAGATTTAAAATATAGTTAATAAAAAATCATTGCTAAAAGAATGTTGTTATTCAACTCATTCACACAATTTTTAAAAAATTAAAAGTTTTAAATTTTTTTATGACTTAAATTTTATTACTTACGAAATAATTTTAAAAATGATAACATCACTCTTTTAAACATACTTTTTTAATACACTTTTTATTATTGACTAAAACTGATTAAAATTACGAAAATTTGTGGTCTCATTTTTTTATTTAGTAATTTTATTCATGATTTTATATTTTTCAAGAAAAAAATTGAGTGTTGGAATTACAAGATGTGTGTTGTTTGCAGTTCTCAAATAATCATTATTAATTAAATAATCTTTCTTAAATATTTCTAAAATTATTATTTTACAATGTACTTACTTTTACATGTGCTTGTATAGAATTCATGTGATCCATGCCAATTTTATTATTATAATATAAATTCCGAAGTCTGTTTACCTTTTATAATTTTTTGTCCCTTCAGTGACAAAGTCATTCTAATTTTAAATAAATTAAATAAGTGATACGTATTTTTGTATATCGTTAAGTATTTAGTATTATATCATGTATCTATATGTTGTTACAATTTTTAAACACATTATCAGTTTGCACTTTTAATTTTTTTCTGATCTGTAGGCCAAAAATGACTTCTAGGAGAACATATAGATCAACGTTCAAATTTTATGTCTTTTCTAACAAGGAATTTTTTTCTGTATTCGTCTCTTCTGATAAATTTAAAATAAATAATTTTCCATTTTTTTAAAAATAAATTAAATACGTGATTTTTTAAAAATGATTTATTTGAAAAAAACTATTTCAGTTTAAACAGATTAATCCACTATTTAAATAATAATATTCTTACTGTATATTTCCTTCGTGTATTAAGTTGTTGTTTTTCTTCTCCTAATTCTTACAGTTTGATAATGAAAAAGGTCGTAAAAGAAGAAAGAGGGTGAAAGTGCCCAACGGTCGAAATTATTTAAAACATTATATTCCTACAATAACGTAAATGTTATGTTCTAACACCCAAACGTTACACAATCCTTAGTCCTAATTAACCATACACCAACCTTCTTATTCCAATCTCTTCTTCTTCCTCTTCTTCTTCTGAGATTTGCCCTGTATCAAAATCCTGGGACCTTCACATTTCCAACATTTTTCCACCCTCTTCTTCCTTTCCATTTTGCAATTCCAATTCATTTCGCTGACTTCTATTTTTGGCTTTAACTTTTCAGATTCAGATGGAACCGGACAACATTGACTGGGACAACATCGATTCTACGTTCGCCCTAGACGACGCGTACGAGAACTTTGACGCGCCTATGTGGGTCGATCTCTCTGCTTTTGATGACTCTCTCGTTGATGATGAAGCCTGGTTCTGCACTCGCGGTGAGGCTCTTTACCATGGTATATGTGGAATTCCCTTTCTCGTTTTTTTTCCCACTTGCTCAGTTCTTTCTTTTCCACTCGCAGATTGCAAGCATCCGAAAACCGCTGAAGATTTTCTTAAACGCAGTTCCAAGGTGGCAACCTCAATTCTTGTTTCTCGTTTTACTAATGAACTGTTCAATTGCTTAATTTGTGGATTGTTTTTTCGTGATGATGAAATTAATTTTATTTTCCTCTTTTTCTTTTTTTTTTCGAGCAGGTTAAGCATTTAAGATTTGCATCCTTTTCTGAAATGCTCCCTTTTAGAGACAGACACCGAAGGTACAGAATCCTATGAAAAAGGGGTTTAAGAAATGTCTTAAGTAACTTGAAATTTGCACAAATCATTATTTTAATATTCTGAATTTTAGTGGATTTAATTAAGTTTAAGGTCTGGATCTTCATCACATTTTTAAAATATATTTTTCAGAAAAAGAAAAAAGAGAAAAAAAATTGCAGATGCTTATGAGATGATTAACCTGACTTTTTTATGGTTCTGTGTGTTAGGGGAAATTCTACAACTGTGGGAAGTGGCAAAGTCAAGTATAGTGAAAGATCCAGAAGACCAAGCTGTTCTGGAAACTTTTATGAAGACAGTGAGAATAGGAATCCAAACTTTACAGCTCCACTTCCCAATGTTAGTAGGACCAACAAGTTGAAGAAGCCATTGACGAAGACAAACATTCCCAATCCAAATCCGAAAGAGTTGAATACTGGACCAGTGGAGTGTCCTGTGAAAAGTCACCAAAAAAATAAGCTCAAGAGTACTTTCTCTGCACAAAATTTGTTGGGTGGCAGAGAGATTCTTAGTCAGATAAGCGGATTCTGCTCTGAATTGAAGAGGTTAGCAAGAGGGAAGAAAGGGACAAGTGAGAAAGGTGGAACTTCAAGTGGGGTGTCAGAAGAGGTGAAGGAAAGTGTGGTACAAAAGGAAAGGGTACCTCTGTTTGTGATCAAGGACAATTGAATGTTGAAGATCAAGTAACGAAGCTTGATCTGTTACATATAGGATTTTTTTCAGCACTAGTGAAATGCTGCTATAATCATGCATTTCAATTGGATTTGAATTTGATTTTGATTCCAATACATAGGATTTTTTGACAGTGAAAATGGTGCTAAATTATGCATTTCAAATTTTAAATTGGGGTTTGAGAGTTAGTATAATAATTCATGCCTGAACCAGAAGAGTTTGGGCTAGTCTTTGTTCTTGTTGGGACTGAAGGTTGATGTTTATCTTGAGAAAATTATAATTTGTTCATTTTTTAATTCTAACTTTTGCTCCGGTTTTGAGGGGATTTTGTGTAAGGATTGTGTTTGATACTCCCATTATAGGAAATTTTATGAAAATGGTGTACTTTATTTTGAGAATTACATAAATGCATAAATGTAGAAAAAATTAGAAATGGGTATTTCTAAGTCAAAATTAGTAATAGTGTAGACAACATCAATTAAATTCATTAATATGTAACTTCAGTTTAAATAAAATTAGATACTGAAATTGAACAACTTGAATATATTTTATTTCAATTAAAATTGTCAAATTCAGTTGATTTTTTATGCTAAAATAAAATAAATTAAAAAATAAATTAAATTATTAAATATAAGTCATTAAAAAAATATAACATTAAAATATTTTATGAAAACAACATTATAAAGGATGATTCTACTATCCCTACACTTTGTTGAGAACTTTATCTTCATATAACTACAACAATTTTTACTTTGGTATGAGTACAATAATAACTAATTCAAACTAATGTTCATTGGTGTGAGTGAATTTAAACTTATATTGAAACTTACAATATTTCAACATTTCTATTTAATAGACTCATATCTTCTGTGTAATACACATTCAACCACACCTTTATATTTCTTTAGCTTTGCCATTGTTCTAGAAGTACTTAGGTGTGCCAATTTATCTTCAAAGATAATTTCTTTCTAATATTTTAGTTAATTAATTAATTATAGTAGCAAGCACATGCTAATAAAGATTATGATATATCACAAAATATATTTCAGCTCTCATAAATTTTGTATTTTTTGTGGTGGATCTGTATGTATTCTTGTTGGGGAGCAGGGTTTCAATTGGGTCTTACATGGTGACATTACTCATATTACAATTATTATTCAACCCTTGTTCATTTTAGAAGAAAATTATATCTTGGTTTTGACTAAAATTTAGTTCTATATATATATATATATATATATATATATATGTGAGCAAAAATTACATGTAAAAGAATTTAGTTCTAATGTACTAATATCTTTAAACTTATAAACAAAGTTAACTACTTCAAATCTGTTTTTAAAATATTAATAAAATTCAACTAACATTTTTTATTTTTATACAAGATAATTTTACTAATTATCTTCTATTATAGCTGATGATTAAGTTTAAAGAATAGAGTATTTTTTAAATAGTAACATTAAGTAGGAATTAATATGGTTGAAATTTGTTTATATTTAAGTTTGTATTTGGGTCTGAATGGAGTACTAATATAAAATAACATAATGAGACTTAAGGAAACAAACATATTTAATACTTATATTTTAAATGAATGAAATCATTTAATATGTTATATTGAATAATCTTTAATCAGTATTTGTAAATTGCTAGTAAACTAAACCTTTTCAATTTAACATCAATTAAACATCACTGCACAAATTCCATTTAATAAATAGTGAAATAATAATGTAAGTTACGCGCACCAAAAAAAAAAGTTTAAACCTTAAACTTAATTGAGCACAAATTTTTATATATAATAAAAGGGTTTAAAGTTATATAATAGATAACATTTGCAGAAGTAAAGAACTTAAATAACCTTTACAGAAACCAGATTTCTTGTAGTGTTAAAGTTTTAAATTTACAAATGTAGATTATTTATTAATTATAATTCTTACCACAGAGACCTTGAAGAGTTTTAATAATAATAATAATAACATTAGTATGTTTTCTTAATTCATAGTACACTACAAGAAAATTATTGATTAGAAACCAATTTTAAAGATAAAAAATAATTAGTTGCTATAGTTACTAAATTAGAGACTATTTTGAAAACTAAAAATTTTTTTGGTTTCTAAATTAATTTCTATTATTGTTAAATTATTTTTAAATTGGTATCTAATTAGCTACCAAGGTTTTTGTTACCAAATTTAGAATTTAAATAATTAGTAGATAAAATCTTGGTAGTTAATTAGATACCGATTTAGAAATTATTTAACAATAATATAAATTAATTTAGAAACCAACAATTTTTTTAGTCTCCAAAATGTCTCTAATTTGATCACTATAGCAATTAATTATTTTTTGTCTCTAAAATTAGTTTCTATTCAATGATTTTCTTGTAGTGATATATCATAATTGTAAATATATATTTTCTTATCTTTAATTTAAGAAAATAAATGTTTATCGATAAGGGTGCATAATATAATTTAAAGTGTAATTTCATTAAATAAAATAAAAATAATTAAAATGTATTTATATTTTGAGATCTACAAAGGAATACTCTTTTTAATAGGAATTATGTACAAAGTACTCTAAAAATTTGTTGTATTTTCATGAATCATCTTATTAGAATTTTATGGCATCTCATCGCCTTCAGGCGAATATGTCCCTATTGCGACTTCAAGAAAAACATGTTACTAAAGATGTATGAGAATGTAAGGAAAGACTATTGAGACCCATAAGACATGCAATTTGAGTACTAAAGCAAGCCTTCACAGGTGTTCGGAAATAAGAGTGATGATAATGAAGTCGAAGGTATTGACGATGACATTCCACCTCCGCCCCCTCCTACCCTTCCATCTGAACAACAGCCACAAGAACAACTACGAAGACAACGAAGAAGACCACTATGTGGTACAGCTTCTCATAGATGACAACTTTTCCTACATTTCTATTTTCTAATCATGTATAAATTGTACTTATTTATCATTTTATAAATATTGTTTAAACACTACCCCTTTTATTTATATTTGTATCAACTATAAACACTAATTCACGAACATAATTTCAATTTTTTAAAAACAAAAAAAATATTTTTAATTTTAATAATATTTTAAAAGTACTAAATATTTTACATTTATTACACAACCTATTTTTAATCCAACTTAATTTTAGGTAACTTTGTTTTTTGTGAAAACAAAATTTTGTTTTAATATTATTTATCTATAAAATACAAATTTTCACAATATTCTTATTCACTTCACGTAATTTTAAACAATTTTTAAATTATTATTATATTCATTTTTTAATTTTAAAAAATATTAATTATTTAAAAAAATTAACTAAACTTGTCAATCGAATTGACAATTTTAATTGAGATAAAATATACTGAAGTTGTCAATCCAGTGTCCAATTTTATTTAAACTTAAGTTTTCAATTCGGTTGGCAATTTTAATTAAAAATAACAAAAAAAAAAGTGGACAGATTAATAGATTTAATTGATGTTGCCTACACCATTAACAACTTTGACTCATAAATTTTCTGTAATTTTTTCTGCATTAGCCTATTTCTGTAATTCTCAAAATAAAGTGCACTGTTTTGATAATGTAACAGTGGTGAGAAAAAGGAAAAAAAAACCAAAGACCCTTTCCCCCCCAGCACGCGCACCGCACCATTTTTTCTCTCTCCCACCATATTCTCTTTTTCTCTTCTTTCTTAATTTTCTCTCCCAATCTTCATCTATTTTAGAATCTGATCGGACCACGTTGTAGCTGGGGAGTTAAGGAACATTTCTAACCGATCAGAATTTTAAATAGAGCAAGTTCATTTTTACTCTAAAGATCCTTTATTCTTTGTTTTTCGCTATGTTTTAGTCATCAATCTTAGTGGGGTCAGTTGAGAAGGTTAATCCTCTAAACTTATTCTAGTATATACTTAATTTATGTTTTGTTTGGATAACTTGCATTAGGCCCGAAAATCTTAAAGCTTATCCAGACGGTGGAGAATAAAATTCTAGAAGTTACTTGGAAAGCAAGCAGTTAAGGTAAGGGAAGCTAAACTTAATTTTTAATAACACCCTAGACTAGAAGATTCTGGATGTGGAAGGGACGTGGTCCCAATATTCAATTTCTCTTGCAGGGATGTTGTGTGTTTATATTTGTGTTATTTGTTTATATATTATTTAAACTTGTAAAAATATTATATTTTGATGGTTTAGTATTTAAGTGTTATTTTTTTATATTAAATAAGATTTTAAATATTGTGGATTGTGTTTTGGAATGATACTGTATGATGAAAATGATATGAAATTGTTGTAATACATTTGGGATAATGTATGAGTTGTTGTTTGATGGCATTAAGTATGAAAAACCTATGTTTAACGGAGATCCTCTAGCTTCACTGATGATCTAAGTCATGTAGACTAAGATATCAGGTGGTGAGAAGCTGAGAGGAAGTTCATACAAACCGGGTCCCGCTGTAGACACTCGGTATTGGATGTTTGAACTTACCCTGACCCTTTCTATTAGATTCGCTGGTAATCTTTGGATCAGGTGTTAGTCTCTGGTAGGGGCATACTTAATGAGTCTTCCGGAATACGAAGTGGGATTGAAATGAAATCCAATGACTGTGATTGAAAATAGATCCATGTGTGGTCTATATGAATGATGAAATTGATATTGAGATTTTATATAACAACATTTAAAGAAAAGTTTATAAACTATTAGTTTGATTTGTTCTTTTTGCATGAATTTAATACATTATGAAATTTCTTTTCACTAGCTTACTCTTGCTTTTCTTGTTGTGTTTGAACTATGATGACTGTACTACGTACACGAGCAGATGATCATACAGGTATGTGAGGTTCTGGAGAGCTTTAGGATGTTATTTTGAATTGTATATTGTAAATATTTTTATTTCTATAAGTCCTAATCATGTATTAGGAATGTTTTGAAAAACTCCAAGTTTGTATAGAACTAGTAGAACTTTTATTGTATTAGTTAGATAAAATTTTCGGGGGTGTTACAAATAAAATTTCCCCCATTATCAACTATTTGAGTAGATGGTTTTTTATGCTAGACCACAAAATTAATTCTTTGATTTTAGTTTTGAAAATTTTAAATTAGTGTTTATAATTTTAATTTTTAACATTTTTTAATATATATATGTAATATTTAATTTAAGGAGTCAATTTTGTAATCATGTATTGATGTAACATTACATTTATATTAATTGAGTATCATTTTAAATGTTACATGTATTTTTTTTATTATCATATAAGTAATTAGTTGATTTCATATAAAAAAAAGATGAAAAACAATAATTTTATATTAGGATGACAAAAATAAAAAAGGTTACAAGTATTTATTTTTAAATATGCTAGAAATATTTAACTATAATAACATTATATGTGTAACTAAGTAAATAATTTTGGGTTTATATTTCAGAATGATGAAAATAATAAAGGCATTCATAAACCAAAGCTTAAATTGCTCATGTTATATAGAATATAAATATTTAACTTGGAAAAATGATGTCTATGGAATAGATTCTTTTGATATAATTTAAGTCAACAATTTAGATAATTCATAATTGAATAATAATATAAAAATTTACATTCATGTATTTCAATTCCGTTTTAAGTATATCACTGTTTATTTAGTTTTCGTGTTCAAGTATTAAATATTCAATTAGTATGGGGGGTGAGTGACTTTCTCACTCTTTACGCTCTTTTCTATTATAAGAATGTTTGGAATCACATCACATCCTAAATCAATAATATTGTACGAATACTTAGAGTTACAACACATTTTAAATCAATATTTTTATTGAAAAAAAGTTTACTATTTAAATATTATTATATTACATTACTTAATATACTAAGAATGTATGGGGTGGAATAAAATTTAATATGTCTAATTTGATTCATGTGTGACATATGAGTACAATATATTTAACATATAAATGAGGAGGAGTAAAAGTTGTTTAAATAATGAAGGGAGAAAAATAAAAATAAATTCTCAGAAGGAAATAATAATAAAAAATTATATTCCAATATTTTATATTTTAAATCTATTGCCATGTTGTAGAAATATGTAAGGGGTTTATTAAGTTTATAGCATATAAATCATAAATATTATATAATACAATATATAAATACATACAACATAACTACATTTTTCTCTCTTTTTTTTTCATTGTAAAAATGTTTTTATATTTTGTTTTAGTTTCTTTTTGATAAAGAAAAAATGCATAATAATATTATGTATAATATTGAAGAAAACAAATATTTAATTGTAATAAAGTAAAAAAAAAAATTGATCATAATATAATATTAAAGTATTATATTTGAAAATATAACATCAGATACATATACTAATAAAAATTATATCCAAAATTAATGCAAACTAAAAAGTGTAAAAATTAATTTAGTTTGGTTGAATATTTTCAATATTGAAACCAAATTAAACCTGACAGCATATAATTTATATTTTGCATGAAGATACTTTTAATAAAAAATATATAATCAAAGCTTAAGGTAAACAACGTATAAGAAGATAATATTGTATTATTGTTTCGTATGTATGATTATGACCTTTGAATTGACGTATTTTATGATAATGACCTTATAAAAAGAAAAGGTCATTATCACAAAACATTTGACTTCTACTATTTTATTCACCATTCGATAATAAATTAATATGCATTCTTCTCTGTGATTGGTTTTATTAGTTTATTACTATTTAGATCACATTTCATTTAAACTAATGTTCAAACTATTTGTTTTAAATACTTCTAATTCATGTTCTAAAAACCCTTCTCTAAATTTCACAGTATCCTCTGGATACCTTTTTTTTTTTATAAAAAAAATCAAGATAATTTTAAATTCATTTAATATGGATAGCTTATCAATAGAAATTCAACCATTTAATACAAATATTTTTTTTTTGTTTAATACAAATAAGTTAATAATATATTTTAAAACATATTTTTTTTATCATTAATCTGCACGTTAAAATTATTTATAAATATTAGATGTTTTTTAATTAATTAAAGTTGTCAAGACATTTATGTTTAATATATATATATATATATATATATATATATATATATATATATGTTTACTTGTTTTGTCTTTCTAGTTTATAGTATATGGATAATTTTGACTGTACCAGTTTTAATTATTTAATTTTAATCCATACATTTAAAACTCATTGTTTTGCATGTATAATTTTAATCATTCGATTTTACTCTTGCCATTAACTTACTTTTTTAACTTTTAAAAAAATGTAATGACAAGACACAAATTCATAAAAAAATATATAGCGGCATTTAATTTTTTGCAAGTTAAATAATTTAATATAAAATACATTAAATAAATGAAATAAAATAAAATAAAATCCCCAAACTTTAATACCAAAAATAAAACTAATAAACTAATTAGATTGTTATGTCATTAAAACTGGAAAAAAATAAATGAATATTTTGTTATAATGAAAAACTCTTGGTCCTCTACTATATTAAATAATTTTTAATTCCATTATTACCTTGTTTTTTTTTTTTTTTATTTCGAATGATCTCAATTTGATTTTTTTTTAAAGAATGAATTAATATAATCTTTTCTATCGAATTCATAGTGACATGATGTTATGAAATGTCACGACATTTATTGGGCACATGTCATTTTCGTTAAAAAAATAATTTTGATTGATGATGTGTTATTCGTTCTTCATGTTATATATTACTATTACGTTGTTACCATCAATCTAACAAAAATAATTATATTCACTCATTTGAAAAAAAAAAACTAATTTAGAATATTTCAATATGAATAAGAAATTTAGAATATTTTTTTAATAATATTTATTTTATGGGATAATATGATTGTTGTTACTTAAACTATTATGTCAAGTTGCATAATAATGTCAAAATTTTTATAAAAAAGATAAAAAATTTATTATAATACTAAGATAAAAGAAACTACTTCACCTAAAATAAATTATATAAAATTGTTTATAATTAAATAATACTAACTAACCAACAATATTTGTTGTTTATCATAATTATCTTTTGATTTATTCAAAAGGTTCAAAAAAATCTATAAATACACATTAATTTCAAAGAGAGTATTAACTCAATTCTCTCACTCACCTCAATATTTGCATATTATATAATATCTATATCTCTTACTAACAAGTGTTGGATTTTACAGGTGCATATCTATCTTCATGAGTAACTCCCTGATTAATCCCCAAAGGTTCAAGTTCAACTTCCTAAGAATACCACTTTCCACCTTGAGTGAGTAAAGTTCATTTTCCGATAAGAACATTTGGTGTCCATTGTGGGGTCTGAGTAAAATTATTTTCATACCATAAGTTTTATGGTACTTAACAAAAGTAGAACTATCACATCATCCTCATCAAACCCTAAGATGAACCCCTCAATTATAGAAACCCTAAAAGTACATATAGAACTCTCCTCCAAAATAGTGAGGAGAACCTCCAAAACACAATAGCTAGCATGCATGTCAAATTTGACAAAGAATTAGAGCTCATGTGAAACCAACATTAGGTTGAGTTGCAAGCTCTCCAAGAGCAACTTGTGATACTCACCCAAGACTAAAACACACACAGATTCGACCAAAACCTACAAACTAGAATCTAATGCATTAAGCAAGTAGTTGAGTCTCGTCCCCCACTAGAAAAACAACTTGTCAAAGATAGGGGGCGCCTAATGCAGATGCGTTATCTCATAGGCTGGATATAGAGATACAAACACAACATCTTCATGTTGGTGACCAAATCTGAGTCACATACAAAACCAACATCGAGCATCGAATACCAAACCGAGGGCTGCGAGCATGTGACCAACAACAACTTTTTGAGGTTGTTCCAACAATGGAAGAAAACCTTGATGGTTTCCATTCTTTCATTCTA
Organism: Phaseolus lunatus; assembly: GCA_013389735.1. Taxonomy (NCBI): domain Eukaryota; kingdom Viridiplantae; phylum Streptophyta; class Magnoliopsida; order Fabales; family Fabaceae; genus Phaseolus; species Phaseolus lunatus. The sequence goes on along the minus strand of CM023857.1, from coordinate 34,551,421 downwards.
GAAATCATGAACAACCCACTTCCTCAAAAGTGGAAGTGGTCTACCATAAAAAAATACGATGGATCATCAGACTTAGAGCACATGTGAAGGCATACATTACCCAAGCCAACCTTTTCTCCAAAAATCTCACAGCACATTACTGGCTTTTCCCAATCGCTCTCAAGGGCTCAACCCTGAAATGGTACTACTCCTTCCCAAAAATTCAATAAATTCTTTCCAAAATTTTTATGCAAGATTTTCAACCCGGTTTGCTATCTGTAGACCCATGGTCGCAAACTCGACCTCCCTCCACAATGTTATACAAGGGGAGATCAAGTCACTCAAACAATACATGACTCATTTTTCTAAAGTCTCCCTCAAAATTCTTGACCTTTATTCGACGATATAGATGCACACACTCTTGGTGGAACTTTGTCCAAACAAATCACATTTTACACTGACTCACCACCAACAAGGACTAACTTTGTACCTAACAACACAATATGCATGGAGGAGAAATCAATCATAAGAAAAGAATTAAAAAATTTATTGCACAACCTTTCTCTTCCATTGCCCTGAGTGCCACACATGCCTTTAAGCATAAGAATTAAAAAATTTATTGCACAACCTTTCTCTTCCATTGCCCTGAGTGCCACACATGCCTTTAAGCATAGATGTGTTAATAAATATGAAAGGTTTAATTACCTTTTCCGTCTCTATATTTGGGGTCAATAGTCAATTTAGTATAGTGGTTTTTAAAAAAATCAATTTGGTCCCTATATTTTTTAAAATGTATTCAAATTGGTCATTTCCGTTAAATTTCACTTGACGGCGTCAGCGGATGCTGATGTGGCAGAGAGAGAATGCGTACGTGGCAGAAAGAGTGCTTATGTGACAGAGAGAGTGTTTATGTGGAAGAGAGAATATTTATGTGAAGAGAGAGATAAAATTGAGAGTTATTATTATTATTATTATTGTTATTATTCTTCTTCTTATTATTTATTATTATTACTATTGTTGTTATTATTATTATTAATATTATTGCTATTATTATTATTATTTTTATTGTTATTTATTAATATTATTATTATTAATATTTTTATTATTATTACTATTATTATTATTATTACTGATATTATTATTATTATTATTATTATTATTAGTATTACTGTTATTCTTATATACTATTATTATTAAAATTAATATTATTTTTACTATTATTATTCTTATTCTTATTCTTATTCTTATTATTGTTATTATTATTAATAATATTATAACAGTAAATATAATAATAATAATAGTAAATATAATAATAATAGTAATAATAATAATAAAAATAATAATTATAACAAAAATAATATTTATAACAGTAAATATAATAATAAAAGTAAATATAATAATGATAGTAATAATAATAATAATAATAACATAAATAATAATCATAACAAAAATAATATTATAACAGTAAATATAATAATAAAAGTAAATATAATAATAATAAATATAATAATAGTAATAATAATAATCATAACAAAAATAATATTATAACAGTTAAATATAATAATAATAATAACAATAAAAATAATAATAATAAAACAAAAATAATAATCATAAAAATAAAATAATAATAACAATAATAATAATAATAGCAATAATGAAAATAATAAAAATAATAATAACAATAATAATAATATTAATAATAGTAATTAAAATAAAATAATAATAATAATAAAAAAAAAAATAGTAATAATAATAATTATTATTATTACTATAATAATTATAATAATAATAATAACAGTAATAATAATATTAATAATAATAACAATAATTATAAAAATAATAATATTAATAATGATAATAATAATAATAATCATAATAAAAATAATAATAATAATAATAGGACTAATAATAACAGAAATAATAATAATAATAATAATAATAATAATAATATTAATAATAAAATAATAATAATAATAATAACAGTAATAATAATAATAAATATAATAATAGTAGTAATAAATAACAGTAATAATATTAATCACAGTAATATTATTATTATTATTTAATTATTAATATTATTAATTTTGTAATTATTATTATTATTATTAATAATATTATAATAGTAAATATAATAATAATAACAATAACAATAAGAATAATAGTAATAATAATAATAGTTATAATAATAATGATGATAATAAAAATAATAATAATAATAATAATAGCAATAATATTAATAATAATAATAGTTATAATAATAATAATAGTAATAATAATAATAATAAAAATAATAATAATAATAGTATCAATAATAATAATCATAGTAAATAGTAATAATAATAATAACAATAATAACAATAATAATAATAACTCTCAATTCTACCTTTCTTTTCATATGAACATTCTCTCTCTTCTACATAAACACTCTCTCTCTGCCACATAAATACTTTTTCTGCTACATAAGCATTCTCTCTCTGTCATATCAACATCCACTGACGCCGTCAGGTGAAATTTAATGAAAGGACCAATTTGAATGCATTTTAAAAAATATAGGGACCAAATTGATTTTTTTAAAAACCATTATACTAAATTGACTATTGACCCCAAATATAGGGACGAAAAAGGCAATTAAACGAATATGAAAATTACATCCTTCTAAGCACTAGTTGAGAGCCCATCGTAGAAGGTGTTTAATCTTGAATTATTACAGGTCCTACAACCTACACCCTTTCTTCCTTTTGCTGATCTAAACAAAAGATGTAGTTATCAACAAAATCAAGGTCACACAATAAGATAATGCTATAAAGTACGCAACTTGATAAAAGAACTAGTTCGATTTGAGGCATCTCGTACAAAACAACTAGGTTGGACGAGCTTCAGGATAAGGATGATGAAGGGGAGGAGGTTGAGGTAGAGGATTTCATGGTACATTTCAAAGTCGAGGAAGAGGAAACCACCAGGAAGGTCAAGAAACATAATAGGTTGAGTAGGAGTAGAGAGCAACTTCGACAAAACCCAGTGAAATTATAAGAACGATCAATACTATCATTGGTGGATTTGTTAGATAAGGCAATTCGAATTCAACAAGGAAAAGGCATCTCCAAAGCTTCAACTTGGTGAGTCTACTATCACCTTGCTCCCTCTCATCAATCACATTTATAAATGAAGATTTCTACATCAACGACCCTACATGGGATGATTCATTGGTTAGCCCTCATATTTTCAGTTTGAAGGCTCCTAACATATTTTCTAAGCTTCATTATCATTATGCAAACTGATTATTTCATTAAACAATTTCAAAAACTAGAGCGGGTAGGCCAACTAACAACATGCTCAGTTGAGCTATTTGGATTTGGTTTAAAGTTCAAAAGTCAAGGTTCAACGAAGGTTCAATTCTTAGCTGACTTTCTTATCGAGTTATCTCAACTTGAAGAAAGGCATGAATGGTAATCCTTAATTGTGGATGGTTCATCATACAAAAAAGACAATGAGGTCGAGATAATTCTTGAAGGGTATGATAACATTATCCTTGAACAAGTCATTCAGTTCAACTTTGAGATATCAAACAACCATGCTGAATATGAAGCTTTGATCACCGAACTAGGACTTGCTTGAGAATTGAGTGTAAAGCAACTCAATTTCCATAACGGTTTTCAACTAATCATTGGACAAATAAATAGTGATTACCAAGCGAAGGAACCCTTACTACAAAAATACTAACATATTGCTAAAAAATTATGGGAAATTTTGATCAATTTAGCATCACTCACGTGCCAATAGAACATAATTATTGCAACGATTTTCTCTCCAAGCTAGCTAGCACGAAAAAGATTGGCCATCATTGAGCTTTTATCCAAGAAACCTTGTAAGAGTAACCATAAAGACGTACTATAAGCAATCATAGACAACACCAATTGGATGACCCTAATCATCACCCTTTTTTACCAATGATGTTTTGCCTGGCGATGTAAAAGAAGTCAAGAGAATGATCCAACAATCATCATTCTAACAGTGTATAACGGTGAACTCTTCAAAAGAGGCATCTCGTCACCATTGCTAAAATGTTTGGATGACGACCAAGATAAATATGTATTGGCCAAACTTTATAACGGAATATGTGGCATGCATTCAGGAGCCTGTTGCATGGTTTCCCGAGTCATATGAGCATGATAATATTGACCAACATTTCGGAAGGATGTGCATGCCTTTATTGAAAAATGTTAAGAATGCCATAACTTTGGACAATCTACACACTTCCTCTAGAATAATTGCACACCATAGTTAACCCTTTGATCGTTTACGATGTGGGAAATGGATATACTCAGATCATATCCCCTCGCCAAACATCAAGTAAACTTTTTTAATAATGGTCATTGATTATTTCACTTAGTGGATAGAAGTCAAACCCTTGATAACTATCACTACTGAACAGGTGCAAAAATAATTTTGGAAGAATGTCACATGTAGGCATGGTCTATCGCATTTGATCATCATAGAAAATAGTCAACAATTCATAAACAAAAGATTTGAGCAATTATATTAATAATTGGTATAAGACACCGAATATCATTTATGGAACATCATTAAACTAATGACCAAGCTAAGACAACCAATAAGATCATCTTAAACGAACTCAAAAAGAAGCTTGGTCCTACCAAAGTTTTATGTGTCGAAGAAATACCTAACATACTATGAGATTATCATTGCACATCTTAATCATCAACTTAGAAAACGCTTTTTTAGTTAACATACAAGTTGAATGTCATTATTCTAGTTGAAATCGTAGAAACATGTTGGCAAAAATAGAATTTTGATACAAACAATAAGAATGACAACTTGATGTTACAATTAGACTCCATACATGAAATAAGAGAAAAAGCCCGAGTAAGATAAGAGGTCGGTAAAGATAGGGCAACTCAATGTTATAAATCGCGTGTTAGAGAATAAACTTTTTACAAAGGCGACTTAGTATGACGAAAGCTCAGAGAAGTTTGAAAAGAGAAACATGAAGGAAAATTGTGTTAGGAATCCAAGTGTGAGTCTAAGTCCAACAATGAGTAGAAGTGAGAAAGTTGAGCAACATATAAAGGAAGAAGACCCATAAACTCGTTGCCTTAAGGTTCTGGGTTGGAGGTGACATCAATTCGTTATGTGGGTTGGTTCATTGTTGTGAGATCTCCCCGGTGAATCCCCCTCGAAAGATCCAATATTGGTATTAGAGCCGATATTCATCTTGGTGACAAACTCAAACAAGTACAATATGATCATTGTATCAAAAGTCTTTCTAATGAAAGTTTTAGGCAAGCGTGTCCCGTTATGATGAAGGTCAGTACAAGTAAGAATTGCTAATGAGGTGTTCGTGGTTAAAAATGCTTATGCTCTAGGGGAAATGTGGAAGGGACTTGCACTTGAGGGAGAAATTGTTAGGAATCCAAGAGTAAGTATAAGTCCCACATTGAGTAAAAGTGAGAAAGTTAAGAAATATATTAAAGAAGATGACCCATAAACCCATTATCTTAAGGTTTTAGGTTGAAAGTGATGTTAATTCTTTGTATGGGTTTGGCTTAGGTCTCATTATTGTGAGATTCCTTGGTGAATAACCCTTGAAAGACCTAACAAATTGCCACCTAATTGGGATGCCCCTTACCGAATAACCCCCCTTTCAAAATGGAGCATACAAGCTCAAAGAATTAGATGAAAATCTCATACTAAGGACTTAGAATGTAACAACACATTTAAAAATATATTATAATTAATCATTGTGAAAATGTACATTGTAAAATGATGATATACTTTTTGTCCTTTGCATATATATATATATATATATATGTATATATATATAAGATGTTTAAAATAAATGACTAAAACACCAAATATAAGATATTTAGTGTAATCAACTTAGTTATTCAAAGTAAATGACTAAATAACAAATTAAAGATATTTAGTATATTCAACTAAATTCGTTCAAAATAAACAACTAAACATTATATCAAAGATATTTAATATAAAAATAATTAAAAAATAAATTAATAAAAAATCATCAACTATAATTGATTAATACAATAAAACTCGTTTATCCAACAAATTGATCTACATTTACAAATTCCTAGATTTGGGAGCCGAGGTACCGATCGACTCCACTTACTCCATACTACTGATATAGAGATATTTATAACTTAATATAAAAATAATATATTTAATGAGTATCAAATAAATCATATATATATATATATATATATATATATATAATAACTGTAATTCATTATAACTGAATTTTATTTTATCTTATATACTAAATTATGAATACTTAATAATCAATTATATTTTTTTTGTCTCTCTGATTATTTTAATCTTTATTCAAATAATCCAAAAAAAATCTATATTTATTAACTTTAAAGGAAGTATGCTCTCAATTACTTTAATCCTCATATATTCTATCATATATATATATATATATATATATATATATATATATATATATATATATATATATATATATATATATATATATATATATATATATATATATATATATATATATATATATATATATATATCCAGCTCGCACTAAACGCTACAGAATCCAATAATGGTCTGAAGTATCAACTATCAAAACGCAAGATTGTCAACAACACACCTTTTTTGTGCCCTTCTGTGTTTGTTTTTAACTCTCTCTCACATTGTTCTGTGTGTATTATCTTTCGTGTGTGTTCACAATGAACAGCATCTCATCTCGCACGTTTGATTCTCACGCGATATGCAACCCTCACCGCCCCTTTTCAATCCGCCGCTTTCATCCCTCTCGAAACGTTATCGTATGCTCTGCCAAGCCCATCGCGCCTCCTCCCACCAAGCAAGCCGCCGCCGACACTTCCGCCTCCCGCATCGGCTCGCTTAGCCAGGTCTCCGGCGTTCTGGGTTGCCAGTGGGGTGACGAGGGCAAGGGGAAGCTCGTTGACGTCTTGGCCCAACACTTCGAAATCGTTGCTCGCTGCCAGGTACTTGCGCAAGTTCTTTTCTTTTCCCCTTTCGATTCTTTTCCCCTAGTTGCGAATCGTGGTTGTTAGGGAAAGTTGATGTAATTAGTGGGTTGTGGTGGAAGTGTTGTGTTAGGGTTCATTTGTCTGTTTAGCAGTGCCTTTTTTTTAAGGTTTTTGATGTTTTGATTCATTCTTTTTTTTTGTAATAATTTATTATAAGAAGTACACTAAGTTGATTTTTGAATTAGGTGTGCCGTCAATTTGTGCCTGAATCTACAGTGATGTCATTTTCGTTTCTGAAATTATCAAATAATGTTTATTTTAGTTCTTCGTTGTTACCAAGGGACAGTGGTTTTTGACTTTTGAGTCCCTGAAATTACAAAAGGTAGGAATTCAAGAGAGAAATGTTTAATAATATACTGTCTAATACACTCTTTTGAACATCCTTTCTACTAGTGGTTGAAATTTATTTTAAATCATAAATTTTTTAGTCTGGTTTCTTATTTAATGAGTATTATACATGGTTTTGTAGCTTCAATTAAATTTTAACCTAGAGAATCTGTTTTTCTCTTAAAATGATTGATGTCTGGTAATTTATATTGCGATACTATTAATTTTAGTGATTATTTTGGTGTATTGAGTTTGGCTTTGCTTGGTGTTGGTTTGTTTTTTTAGTTGTTGCTTTGCACTGATAATTTTTGGTTATTAATGTATTTCTCAGGGTGGAGCTAATGCTGGGCATACTATCTACAATGCAGAAGGGAAAAAGTTTGCACTTCATCTTGTTCCTTCTGGTATTCTCAACGAGGATACTCTGTGTGTTATTGGGAATGGGGTTGTAGTGCACGTGCCGGGGTTGTTTAAAGAGATTGATGGTCTTGAGTCAAGTGGGGTCTCTTGCCAGGGAAGGATATTGATATCTGATCGTGCTCACCTGTTGTTTGATTTCCACCAATTAGTGGATGGGCTGAGAGAAGCCGAGCTTGCTAAATCTTTCATTGGCACCACCAAGAGAGGCATTGGACCCTGCTACTCCAGCAAGGTTAACCGCAATGGCATCCGAGTGGGCGATTTGAGGCACATGGATACTTTTCCCCAGAAGCTTGATCTTATATTGTCAGATGCAGCATTGAGGTTCAAAGATTTTAATTATGGTCCAGACGTGCTAAGGGAAGAAGTTGAAAAATACAAGAGATATGCTGAGAGGTTGGAACCATTTATTGTTGATACTGTGCATGTCATGAATGAGGCCATAACACAGAAGAGGAAGATTTTGGTTGAAGGAGGACAAGCAACAATGTTGGACATTGATTTTGGAACTTATCCTTTTGTTACATCTTCTAGCCCATCAGCAGGTGGGATATGCACTGGTCTTGGTATTGCTCCAAGGGTTATTGGTGATTTAATTGGAGTGGTATGTGGATATTTATCTGTTTTTTTGTTGTTTATTTATTGGAGTTGATGGTGATCTTTTTTTATTTTGTCGAAATTGTCTTTTTTGTATTCGGCCTTTTCTTATAAGTAATGGTTCCTTACTGCCAAACTTGTTTCTGTTTTTTTTTGCTAAAGAATATAATGTCTCCAAATTAAGCTTATACAGGCAGAATGGTTTATTAGTTTTATTTTGGCTGTGCAGGTGAAGGCATACACTACAAGAGTTGGTTCTGGACCTTTCCCTACTGAAATTCTGGGTTCGGGGGGTGATCTCCTCAGATTTGCTGGGCAGGAGTTTGGCACAACTACTGGCCGTCCTCGGCGGTGTGGTTGGCTTGATGTAGTAGCCTTGAGATTTTCATGTCAGATAAATGGTTTTTCATCGTTGAATCTTACCAAGCTGGATGTTTTATCAGATCTTGAAGAAATTCAGTTGGGTGTCTCTTACAAACTTGCTGATGGCACCTTAATCAAATCATTTCCTTCTGACCTCCGTCTTCTTGAGCAATTGAAGGTAACTTTTTTTCGTCTTTCCCATCCACTCCATTATTCTTCCACCTCTTTAATTCTGCTCCTTATGGATCACCAACTAAATGCTTTGATTTGCTATATTCTAACATAAATCAGCACTTGAAGGAACAGTTTTTCAAGGAAGGTAAAGGTCTAATTGCTTGGGAATTTTGATTTACAGTCTCTTATGTTTGTTTGTTTTTTATGTTCTAGGTGGAATATGAAGTACTTCCAGGATGGAAGTCTGATATTTCTTCCATAAGAAACTACTCTGACCTTCCAAAAGCTGCACGGCAATACGTGGAAAGGGTAGAAGAACTTGTGGGGGTACCTATCCACTACATTGGTGTTGGACCTGGACGTGATGCCCTCATATACAAATGATTTTTCATGTTGAATTTGCATGCCTCTGTAGTAAGTTGAGGCTTTTTTTGCGGAGGAGGTGCCTATTCCCTCTAACATTTTCACAGTTTAGGGATGAAAACACATTTTCGGTGACGAGTGAGGATCACCTACATGATGTAATATGCTGCTAGCCGTTGTGAATGGCATTTTGGGTTCATATAGAAATTTGATTCAGGGTACTTCACCCTCTAATTTTGCAATACTTGTCTCAATGATGAGTATGAATTAGATGTATGGTGATAACATGTGTCCCCTTATTGTGTTACTCATGTAGTAGAAAATAATGTTGTACTTGTAGCGACCCAAAGGCTTTGCTTTCAAGTAACTATCAACAAAATTGCATCATGGTTTCTAGGGGTTCAGATTTCTGTGTGCTTCATCTCTTGCTGCTTGTTATGCTTACATTTTCAATTACGAGTTTGCATTTTTTTAAATGAAAAGTAATACGATTTTTTAGCATAAACTGAATAATAATAAATGATTGGACATCAGACGCTTGATTTCTAATGGAATACATTTTTCTACAATGGTATACCATAGAGGAAAATATTTTTATACGTAAAAGTTGTCTTAGTACAATTGTTTTGAAAGCTTATTTTCAATGAATGTATTTATATATAAATTAATTTTTATATCCAATAAATAAATAAATTTTAATTTACAAAAACTCACTAATTTATTTGTTTTCTACTTTTGTATGAAAAAGTTTATTAAAACATACACTTAGATGTAATACGAAGGAGTTAGACGTGTTTGGCTATTGCAGTCATAAATAAACGAGTTTTGTCTTTTTTTTTTTATGTGAGTAACTTGTTATTCACGGTATAATTTTGTATCGTAAAAGTAATGTTTTTTAGAAATATAGTTGATATATGGGAGTTTTTAAAAATTAAAATTTATTTAATTAAAAAGTCAGAATAAAAGAATATAAAAGAATGAGATGCTCGGACTCTTCTAGTCTCCTTCAAAGTATAATATGTCAAGTCGAATGAAAAAGTTTAATGTAATAATATTTTGGAAAAGATAACTGAAAATAATAATAAAAAAAAGGAATCTATTCCCTATGGAGTACAAAGAAAAGAAGATTAAGAATTTGTTTGAATTTTAGTTAAAAAATTAAGTTGAGTTAAATTCAAATGGAGTTGAATTTTTTTTATTGTAGATTTAAGTTAATTAGAGTTTGAAATTAATTTTGCTTCCAACTATATCTAAATAAAAGTGTAAAACATATTGATACATTATTTAATAAAATTAAAAATTAGTTTGGGTATTTAAATTGAAATCAAAATCTACCTTTAATATTAAAAATTAGAGTTTGAAATTAATTTTGCTTCCAACTATATCTAAATAAAAGTGTAAAACATATTGATACATTATTTAATAAAATTAAAAATTAGTTTGGGTATTTAAATTGAAATCAAAATCTACCTTTAATATTAAAAATTGGTTTGAGTAGGAGTTCGGAATATATCCTAAACAATACAAAAAAAAGGAGAAGGAAAAGTATTGGAGGGTATTTAAAAATTAAAGTAAAATGACATTGTTGTCCTTTAAGATAAATTATACTTATCTATGGTGGAATTTTTATTTTCTTTACAAATGAAAGGGTGGTGGTAGGCGCTAACTACACTTTCTATATTTCAAGTGGGTGTTGTTGAATGCCGACATTTTTTACCCAAATCTCCAATAATTATTTACCAAAGTATTAATAATTACTATTAATAAATCAAATTTATTGAATAAATTTTAAAAAAATTGAATTTAAATGCTATTAAATTAAACTTTAATAAATATTATTATTATTAATGATTTACATAAACATTTACTATAAGAAAAAATTTGCAATGATAATTGATATCAATTATTAATTTAATATTAAAGTTAAATTTTTTTTTGCAATTTTTTTTTTATAAATTATTAATGATAATATTAGAAATTATTATTAATAATAATCGAAGTAAACTTTGTAATTTATGATTAAAATTTTAAATAATTAAAATTTAATATAAATTATATAAGACAAATTAAAGCAACTCTTAATTAAAACTTGAAATTTGGATATAATATAAATATAAATAAAATAAAATGGATAAGATAGAAAATAAATAAATCTTGAACCATGTGTGATATATTATATTATTATTAATATTTTTATATTATTATTATTTTTTATTAATATATATTAAAAATAGTAAAGTTAATATTAACATATACTTAATATATTATATAGTAATAACTTTTCTCATCTTGGTAATAGGAGCAAAAGTCATTTAAATAAAAAAATAATGAGATCTAGTATAGTATTTGTACCGACCAGTCCTTGGATACCGAGAACAACTTGTAAAGGTGAGTCGCGTCAGCTGGGTCCCACAGTATGGGCCATAGCCATGTGGACTGGGTTCCACAGATAGTAGGGACTTATGGGATGATTAGTCATCAGCATGTCGACCCCCAGAGTGAACAGAGGTGTCCTCGTCACTCAGTAGGGTGATGAGTCCTCGGCAACTGGGTACAACGAGGTGACATCGGTTTTGGATGTTTTGAACAACAGAGCTAGAACATCTGATGTGAATCCCGAGAGAAGACTAATTATCAGTAAAATGCCCAGAGGTAGGGAGAGGCCTAAGTCACGAAGTGCCTATCCATGTGGCAGGGAAAGCACAGTTAGGTGCAGAGTCCTGAGGGGTTGAGTACTCATCAGGATTAGGGTTTCCCAGTGAAGCTACATGCATGGCATGTGAACAGTGAAGGCGCTCCCAGGATAGGTGGCCCTAGAGATTAGGTGCACGAGGGGGTACCTAGGTGGCCATCCTGTTAGGATATGCACTCCAGTTAAGGAAACCTTACGTGCTAGATTACCTTAAGTCTGGGTGATAGTGGCGCAAGGGTATTCCTGTAAACCCTACATATGGGTAGCGGCGCAGAGGAAACCCTAGACTATATAAAGGGTAGTAAAACACTTCACAAAGGTACGCAGTTTCTAGACCTAAACACAGATACTGAATACACTTGGTGTGCTTGCCCTAGTTTTTGACTTGAGCGTCGGAGTGTAAACAGTCTCTAGGACGCCCCTTTCTATCTTGCAGGTGTAGGTTGTTTCGAGACAGCAAAGCATAATAATTCAAGGTGAGGAAAGGAGGCGTGTGATCGTCGTAGAGTCAACCGACAGGAGAGTCAACCGGCAAGAACAATATTGATTAAATTTTTTATATGTGCAAATACTTTAATCTTGTCCAATATTTCTTTTGGAACAAGATTTTTTTAAAGTTTGATGTTCGGACAAGACAGAAAAGTGTGGGCTACATCATAATTAATTTTTTGGTGAGTTGATTCGTGAACAATTTTATCATTGTAAACTTAAACTGGTTATCGATATTTTATTTTTATGACTTCTTTTCGGTTAGTGTAATTTAACATTTGTATAACTTTATGTATCATGTTAGTTAATGTGTATGTGTGTTGCAACACCATTTTTCTTTGTTGAAAATAGGAGGACTCTCACTAATGATTGCACCTCATATATAATTATCAAACTTGCTAGGATTCCAAGTATCAATTTGAGTTTCAAATTGAATATAAATGAGAAATATGAGCAATATGTAAGAAAGAACAACCACAAACATATTATCTTAAGATTTTAGGTTAGAGATGGTGTCTTAGTCTCTTATATGGTTTACTCATGGCTCGTTGATGTGTATGAATTGTGACAAAGTATGATTTGCATCAAGATGTATGATGCCTGAATAGAAACTATAATGTGTTAATATAAATGGAAGTTAAGTGAGTTGTAACCTAATTTGAATAAAAAAAAATCTCATGCATTTGATTAATTATAATTTTGCATTGTAGTACAAAAAAAATTATTATATATAAAGATTTAATTTTTGTAATGGTGTCCAACAAATAAGACTATAGGAGTGGGGTTATAAATTTATGCACCTACTTGATTGTTGCACAATATGTTGTGCATCGTGCATGACATGACAATCATCTGATCTTTGAGATGGTACTTGAATCGATTTTTTTTATGGCACATAGGACATGGCTTTGTCAACAAGGTTAGGAATCTTTGTTAAGACATGACCGTTGTACACTTTATCATGTAGTGTGTATAGTATGAGATTCTCTTGATGTTTGAGATAACATATGGAACGTTCCTTTTTTGTTGTCACATATGGTGAGACTCTAGTAATGAGGTAAAAAATCTTTATCAAGTTAATAAAATATGACTTGTTGTTAATACCATATAGTTGATTTAACATGACCTATTTCATCCCCTTAAACAACATCACATTGTTAATAATAATTTAAATTGGGTTTCCATTCATAAAATATGTCAACCCTAATTCACTTTCCGCAATTCCATTATTTTGGTGTATGGTTGCAAAAAAAAAACACGTGAATCCAAGTTATAAAATAAATTTTAGTACCTAATGACTAAAGTAAAAGACTAAGCTATATGTGTAAATTTCACCCTAAGGACACATTTGACACATGACATTCACTTCAATTTGCATGTTTGATGTCTGACACTTACCTCAATTTGCATGTTTGACATATGACAATAGTTTGAATATGTTTATCTAACATGTAGCACTGACCTTAAAACATATGTCTAAAAAGTGGTATTTGTCTAAAATCACATGTTTGACACAAGTCACTCATCTCAATCTTTATGTCCGATACATGACACCGATCTCACTTCACATATCCAACGTGTCACTTGTGTCACTCTATATGTTTGAAATGTGGAACTCATCTTAATCCACATGTTTGATACGTGGAATTCATCCTAATCCACATGCTCAACATATGTCACTTTTCTCAGTTCACATGTTCAACCAATACTTTGCACCCCTATGATATCGAGTTTGCTCAAAGACACACATAGTTAGTGCTTGAGCCACGACAACATAATATTTAGGTCAATCAAGGTTATTTTTAATGCGTGCGAAATTCTACAACAAATGGCACATTGTCATTTTTTTAGTAAATGTGTCTTCATATTTTGGTGCGATCTACACCATTCAATTTATTATCATATTCAAGGACATAAGTGTAAAAAACACAAACATTTCCCTTATAACTTACTAATCTAAAACCAAAATTAACATGCACAACAAATAGAAGTAAACAATTGACTTCATCTAAATGATCTCTTTTTACTGTTTATCTCAATCTTCAAGTATTACAAAATCACCACATATATTACTTTCAATATGCAAATTTCAATATTTAGATACCTTAAAAATACACCTTAAAAGGTGTGAAGTGGATAGTTACTAGTGTTATGAACATTTTGTTGCTGGAAAAGTCATCAACAAAACTGTTTTTTCTTCAACCAATAATGATGAAAAATGATGTATTGATATATCATGTCACTCAACTATGTAACGATCTTAATTGTTGGAGATCCCACATCGATTAGAGATAAGGACATTTCATTGTATATAAGTGGGTGCAAACTTCACCTTGTAAGCCGGTTTTATGAGGTTGAGTTAGACTTAAAGTCCACTTCTTAATATGGTATCAGAGCCATTTAGAGCCTATCCTAGCTAGTGTTTGTTGGGCTTATTAGGCCACTCGCTATCGAGCTGTTATCGGACCACCCATAATATGTTGTCCCGTGCATGAGTTGTCAGGCATGAGGGGGGTGTGTTGGAGATCCTACATCGACTAGAGATAATGACATTTCATTATATATAAATGGGTGCAAACCTTATCTTATAAACCAATTTTATGAAGTTGAGTTAGGCTTAAAG
Source organism: Phaseolus lunatus (assembly GCA_013389735.1). NCBI lineage: Eukaryota > Viridiplantae > Streptophyta > Magnoliopsida > Fabales > Fabaceae > Phaseolus > Phaseolus lunatus. Next base: position 34,536,351 of record CM023857.1, on the reverse strand, counting down.
TCCACTTCTTAATATTGATTATCTTACATTATTAATCTCAACTTTATATTATCTACCTTCACAATTATTAAATTATCTTACATTTAAAATGCCTATTATAAAAGTTATACATCTCATATCTCATGTAACAATCTCATAAAGTAACAACATTATTTTGGAATACTTCGAAAATTTTAAATTTTGTTATTATATTTGATTTTTTTTTCAATTATTTAAATAAATATTCTCTTGTACATTTAGTTTTAGTTTTTCCACCTTCTTTTTCATGTTAATTGATAATATTGGGCGTTTCTAATATTATATGTAATATTAAATTTATTTTTATCAAAATACGGAAAAAACATAAGTACTATTATTATTCAAAACTCTAAGTTATATATATAATAAATTTAATAATTAATTTATATTACCCACCTAACTTTCCAATATCAAATACACAATAATTTTATCACAATTAAATATTAATTATTTTTAATCCACAGAATTTAATCATATAAAATTTTATATTTTCCAAAAATATAACACTTTGAAAATAAAATTTTATTTTGCTCATATTAGTAGTCACATAAAATTAATCGTATTTAGTTATTAAACTATCCATAGATTTTAAAATTAAAATAATATTTCTAGTTAAATAATCAAAATATAAAATAGCTGTAAAATATTAACAGTTTCATTAATAAAATGAATATTTTAATTAATTTTATTTCAATATAATTTTTAAGATAAATATATAAATGAGATATATTTCTATCTATATATTATCTCGTAAGTTGTATAAATAAATCAATAAATTTCTTAATTTAAATTTTATTTCTTGAATAGTAATTAGTTATTTAAATTAAAAGTAATTTAAAATTTCCTTTCCAATGAATTTTTTGTATAAATCATTACTAAAAAAACTAATTTTTATTTAAAAATGAAATTAAATAAAAATATTTGGTATTAATTCATATTTAAAAATTCATTTTAAATTATTAGAATATTTAATATTAATTTATATTGAATTGTTAAACTTAATTATTTGTATTCGAATATTCATACTAATTATTTGTATAAAATTTGTCAAACAAATAATTGAAAAATAAATAAATTCCATCATTTTTCAATTGAGTAAAAAATATCTGACAACAATATACTTTTTCGAATGTTTTAATGAAAGTGGGGACCATAAGTTTGGAATTTGGTTCCTCAGCATAAATGTGCCATCTTTGTACGTCAGTGTATGGAATGGAATTAATTGAGATTCACTATTTTTTTTTCTTTTTTTTTGTAATTGTAAATTTTTATTTTTCTCTAACTACCTTATTATCTTAAAAACATATTTTTAAGTAGTTGTTTAGGCGTAATGTAATATGTTATCCAGAGGATTATTAGTTGGGAAAAATATTGGTTAAATGCCATCTTATAGATAGAAATTTTGTGGGCGTTGACATGTTGTACAGGTTCAAACAGGAACTAGATGTCAAATAAATATTTTAATGAATTTCTCACAACACAGTGTTCAAAATGAAATGGGCATATCCATTTCCAAGATTTAAAAGCATGTTGTATTGTACTAAAGTTTCCATTTTGTCTCAGTTTTATAACTGCAATTCATATATAGTATCAATGAAGAGTGGAGTTAGTGGTAAGAAAGCATCACATCCATCTTCGCAGCAATTCATTTCTGTTATCACCCCTCTGCTTGATTTGGAAAAGGTGTCTACTTTAATCTCTCTCTCCTATACTCTGATGACGCCTTTACTTATTTTTCATGTTTGTTACTATTTGGTGCCATGTGGGTTTGACTTAATCATGTTATCTAATTGAATCCTTTTTTCTTACTTGTCTTTTTATTGTGGAACACTTCCCAGACATTGCATGTAAATAACGGATTTAGAAGCAGTTATATGCAATCTAATTGCAATTTGCAAGTGTTCAAGGGGTTAAGAGTGATAAAGATCGTAGGTAAGGAAGAGTGGTTTATGGGATTTGTTGTTCTGATTTGTTTTGTTTTTGGGTAAGGAAACTGGGGAATCAAGCATAGGAGTGTCTCAAGAGAGGGTGACAGAGGATGCTGAGAAATATAAATTGGAATTTCATGACTCTCCCATAGAGCAAGTGAGGCTAACAGTTCCAATCACTGATGATCCTACTCAGCCAGCACTAACATTTAGGACATGGGTTCTGGGGTTGGCATCATGTGTGCTTCTTGCCTTTGTGAACCAATTTTTGGGCTACAGAACCAACCCTTTAAAAATATCTTCAGTCTCAGCACAGATTGCTACACTCCCTCTTGGCAAACTGATGGCTGCAACTCTTCCAACTAAACCAATCCGAGTGCCATTCACGAAATGGTCATTTTCAATGAATCCGGGGCCATTCACTTTGAAGGAGCATGTGCTTATCACCATCTTTGCTACATCTGGATCTAGTGGTGTTGATGCAGTCTCCATCATCACAATTGTTAAGGCTTTCTATCACAGGAGCATCCATCCAGTAGCAGCTTATTTGTTAGTACTGTCAACCCAAATGCTTGGGTATGGATGGGCTGGGATATTTAGAAGATTCCTAGTTGACTCCCCTTTTATGTGGTGGCCTGAAAACCTTGTGCAGGTGTCTCTATTTAAGGCATTTCATGAAAAAGAAAAAAGGCCTAAAGGAGGATACACTAGGATGCAATTCTTTTTCCTAGTCTTTGTAGCGAGCTTTGCCTATTACACTCTTCCAGGGTACCTTTTCCAAGCAATATCAACCATCTCCTTTGTTTGCTTGATTTGGAATGATTCCATCATGGCCCAACAAATTGGTTCAGGCATGAATGGAATTGGCATCGGCTCATTTGGCCTCGATTGGAACACTGTTGCAGCCTTCTTAGGTAGTCCTTTAGCTGTACCTGGCTTTGCCATCATCAACATGTTAATAGGATTTATGCTGGATATCTATGTTCTGATTCCCCTTGCCTATTGGAGCAATTTATATGATGCCAAAAGGTTCCCCCTCATTAGTTCTCACACGTTTGACTCAACTGGTGCAACATATAATGTTACTCGGGTTCTAAATCCCATAACTTTTGACATTGATTTGGATAGTTATAACAATTACAGCAAGATCTATCTTAGTATCACATTTGCATTTGAGTATGGATTAAGCTTTGCAACTTTGACTGCCACTATTTCCCACGTTCTCCTCTTCCATGGAGATATGATTCTTCAGACGTGGAGGAAGACAACAAGAGCACCAAAAGAACAACTTGGAGATGTCCATACAAGAATTATGAAGAGAAACTATGAACAAGTCCCTGAATGGTGGTTTGTCACCATATTGATCCTTATGGTTGCTGTGGCCTTGGTTGCTTGTGAATGCTTTGGGAAGCAACTCCAACTGCCATGGTGGGGAATTTTACTTTCTCTAACAATTGCATTAGTCTTCACCTTACCAATTGGGGTTATTCAAGCTACAACAAACATAAAAACAGGACTCAACGTGATTTCGGAGTTAATAATTGGATACATTTACCCAGGAAAGCCCCTTGCTAATGTAGTCTTCAAGATTTATGGACATGACAGCGTGCTACAGGCACTGGCGTTTCTTAGTGACTTCAAATTAGGCCACTACATGAAAATTCCTCCTAAATCTATGTTCATTGCACAGCTTGTAGGCACAGTTGTTGCTTCATCTGTCTACTTTGCCACATCTTGGTGGCTTCTCACGTCTATTGAAAACATTTGTGATGAAACATTGTTGCCAAAGGGTAGTCCATGGACATGCCCAGGTGACGATGTGTTCTATAATGCTTCAATTATATGGGGAGTTGTAGGACCACAGAGAATGTTTGCCAAGGACGGTGTTTACCCTGGGATGAATTGGTTTTTCCTCATTGGTCTACTTGCTCCCATTCCAGTGTGGTTGCTTTCTTGTAAATTCCCCAACCACAAGTGGATTCAACTCATCAACATTCCCATTATCGCTGCAGGTGCATCCAACATTCCACCAGCCAGATCAGTGAATTATATTACATGGGGCACTGTTGGAATCTTCTTTAATTTCTATGTTTATAGAAAGTTTAAGGCATGGTGGGTCCGGCATACTTACATCCTTTCAGCTGCTTTAGACGCTGGAGTTGCTTTCATGAGTATGATCCTTTATTTTACCCTTCAATCTAATGGTATTTTTGGTCCAGCCTGGTGGGGTCTTGATGCAGACCACTGCCCTTTGGCCAAATGCCCAACAGCTGCAGGTGTATATGCCGAGGGATGCCCTCTTCTTTGATTTCCGTATTTGTATGCAATCACCCATATTCCCTTGTGAATATGATGTTTTTTTGGGTGAATTCATGGTATGATATTGGACGTTAAATGTACTTGAAGTCTAAATATTCACATTCTATCTCTGCTGATTGTAAAGTATAATAGAGTATTGAAAAACTTGAGAGCAGAACAAGCAAGAAAGATTTTTTAAACGAACTAGGATTGTGTTTCACTTTGATTTCTTTGTATTAAAGCTATCAGTGTATCATATTTCATTCTTGCATGCCTCAGGAGGCAAGTGGAAACTAGAAGTATTGATTTTAGAGTTTTGTGATGCAGACAAATTTGTGGTGATTAGTAAGAATGACTACTTATTTTGTTATCATCCATCATCAATGATACTTTGGGCTTCTCGAGAAATTCGATTCAGGATATTATTATTAGACAACGCATTGCAGTTTGTTTGATGATCTTTCAATATTATAAGAAAAAAAATGGATAAATGTGTTTGCAGTTTTATTACTATCTTTAACGTAGTGAGAAATTGCATATAAATGCAACTACATTTCAAACACAAAATCACCTAGTTGATCGTTTTTTAAAACCTTGGTTAAGATAAAGGGGAGGGTAGTTGTTGATTAAGATATGGGAAAATTTAATATCTGATTAAAGAACAACATCAATAATGCTTTATTGAAGTTTTCTTATCAGGTTGAAAGCCATGTTAACCAACACAAAATTAATTGTGCCATCGAAAGAGATGCTCATAAAATTTGCTTCTGAAATGGATTAGATTTAGAGAAACTTTAATAGAATTGTAAAAGTATAACTTTTTGATTAAGTAATAAAAAGCCAAAAGTACTTCAAGATTAACTCTTTTGGAAGTGAAAATATATACATTTAAGATTGCACAGTTCAGAATACATATTTTTTACTTCTAGATTGGCAAATTGGGAAGTATATTTGACTTTCGGATTATGTAATTTGTTAGAAATAATGTTTTTATTTTCAAATTACATGTTCCAAAAAGTGATAAATTCTATTATGATAGGAATGATGCTTATGTTTTGTAGGGTAACATTTAAATTTGTCATTGTCATATTGAGCTCCGACACAACAAATTGATAAGCAAGAAAGGAAGTTATGTTTATTATTAAGTTGTGAAAAGGAGGAAAATACATATGTTACACAACTTTTATACAACTAACTACAATTTGAATGAGGAAATGTTATTATTTATTTAAATTGTGTGGTAAGTTAGTGAGCAATGGTAGATGATGAATTGTGAAATTACTTTGTGGATTATAATCATGAGCTAACAAATACATTAGTAGGTTATTTATTTGTTGACACATTAAAAAGTAATGAGCAATCAATATTTGTTAATATGACTAATAGTTTAGTGAAGTTGTGAAACATTTGACTGACTTTAAAGGAGAACAACTAATATAATGTCAAAACTATATTGCAAGTGTACAATGTGATATATGCATATTGAATATCTTTAAGAGGATAAAAAACTAAAATGTTGTCAATAATGTTGCTAGAACGTGACATGTATATTCACTAAAATAAGTTTGATAAGACCTTGAGAGTTGTAACAAATAATTTTTAGACACATCCTGATTCAGTGAAATTATTGAATGCATTTAATATTATTTTGTTAATGTACAACACATACAAAACTAATAAGTATAAGTTATCTTTATTTAAGATCATTGGTGTGACATCCGTAAGGTTGATTTTGGTTTTTGTGTCATTGCCAAGAACGAGAAAACAAATTTATTTGGACTCTTCAAAGATTTAAATAATTATTTATGAGAGTGAATGTCTTCTCCCAAGTCTTTGTCACTGATATAAGTATGAAAATATTTTCATTAAAAAGTAAACCTTATACATACATTAGTTAAACCTTATACATACATTAGTTTTCATCGCATAATTTGTCTTAGACATATTTCATGTGTTATTTACTTTATTAGCCTTTTAATTGTATTGAAGACATTACAAACATTACTTATTTGGATGTCTTTGAACATAATGCATATCAAATTGAAGTATGGTTGCCATATACTAACTGTAGATGTTCTTTGGTCTACTCAATTTAATTGTAGGCTAAGTCATTTCATTTTTCTATATTGGTTGGATGCAAACTTTTTCAAAATTATTAAGTATCAGATGTCAATATGGTATCCTCGTAGATGATTGAAATTGATATCAAAATCAGACAGTATACTAATATATATTGTAAACAATTACATTTTTTGTTTAACAATATTATCTATTGTAATTATGGAAAAAAATGATTGTATAAATAAATATCTAGATAAGTAACTAAATAATTACGTAAGTGAGTATTTTTTAGAGTAACTACATTGTTACAAATGAAATAAATGTAGTTAATGAGGCTTTGATGCCTTCCATAGTACAACATGTGGCCTTCTAATGTAGATAACTCTCTCATTCGTCACTTTGCAAGCTAATTCTAGTGAAATTTGAGTTTCTTTAGTGCAATTTGAGTTTCTTCTCATGTCAGAATTCCTTTAGTTATGTGACCTCAAATAATCATCTTCTTAAATGTGACTACAATTGGTTTACAAATATCCTAAAATAATGTGTTAGAAATAAATTTAGTACAACTAAATTTTTTATATGTAGTAACTTATAAAATGATGTTATTGTGAAACTTCTATTGTAAATGTTCTTAAGAAAGACTTGAAAAAGTTTTCTTTCTACAAATTAAGAAAGAAAATATAAAAATAAGATTTTCGTACAAGTTAAAATTAATATAATTTTACAAGTTAATTTGTATATAAACTAAAATTAATTTATGTATAAGCTAATTAAGCTTTGAAATAACTTAATCTATTTTTTCATCTTATTTTTCTTGTTTGAAATTATTTATAAAAAATATTCCACCCTGTTTTAATAAGGTAACAAGTCTTTAAAATAAATTTTAAGATCTATTTTATTCTTTTATAATATTATTTGATAGTTTTATATATGTAGCAAATTTTATATAAAAGGTAAAACAAATGTAGTAAGATCTTTGTTAGTTGCAAGCAGAAGCAATTGATTCTCCCACTTAGTTGCCTCGAAACCTTGAATGGTTATTATCAGAGTGGATATTTAATTTGGAGTTTCTAATAGAGAAAAACTCTTCTGATTTAATTTATAAGAGTAAAAAGAAAATTAATACAAATCAAAGCCAAATTAAAATAAGGGAAGCAGGGAAAATAGCTTTTCGTTTAAAATAATTTATTTTCATATTAACTATATGATGGTATTTCATTTTTATTCCAAATATTCCACCTAATTTAAGATATTAGCAATTGTTGCGAATGCTAACCGCAATACAGTGACGTTTGGTTGCAGCGGCGAGAGTGAGAGTGAGAATGGCAACGGCGGGGAGTAAGAAGCCTCTCTCTTTGCAGCAATTCATCTCTGTTACCGCTCCTCTTCTTGATTTGGAAAAGGTTACCACTATTCTATTCTATTATCATACCAATTGCTTAATGTTTTCGGATTACAACCATGAAACCCGATCGTAACTTTCAAATTATTTTATCTTTGGCTTAGGATGCTGAGATTTCAAGCTCTATTGCTACCGGCGCGTCCCGGAATTTGGACTCTGCTCAAAAGAGAGGTTCCACAATCCTCAACTTGAAGTGCATCGATGTCCAGGTTACCTCTTCTTCCACTTCATTTCCATAATTCCTCATTTCTTTTGAACTGAGTCTAATTTCTTGGATTTCGAAAATATATTTGAGGAAATGCAATTTTATTATGTTTATCTTGTTTCATTTCTGTTGAGATTTCATGAGTATCGAGGAAATGGAGCTAGCTAAGTTTACAATTGATTTTTCTTGTTTTCATGTGTGTTCAAGTAGTAAGTGTAGTGGAACTTCTATTCATAATATATTCATGTTTTGTGTTCCCTTGTTTATTCCGAAAATAGACAGGGCTTATGGGGAAGTCTCTGATCGAGTTCCAGTCTACCAAAGGAGATGTTCTCCCTGCACATAAGGTAAATGTTTCCTTTCTATTATCTGTTCACTATAAACTTGCTTTGCTGTTTTATTCAAATTTAAATCCGTTCTTTTTAGTATTTTCTTGTGTGAATGAGCCTACTTTTATTGTGTTTTATGCATTTCTATCCCTCTTCCTGCACATAAGGTAAAGGTTTCCTTTCTATTATCTGTTCACTATAAACTGGCTATGCTGGTTTATTCAAATTTAAATTCGTTTAGTATTTTCTTGTGTGAATGAGCGTACTTTTTTTGTGTTTTATGCATTTCTATCCCTCCTCCTTTTTTAAGTTACTTGCCCGAAACATCCTGTATCATATAGGACTATTTTTTTTTTCCAATTTATATTGTATTACGTTCAGGAAGGAGTTAATGTGGTTTTCTTTTTTGCAGTTTGGTACTCATGATGTTGTTGTTTTAAAACTCAACAAGGCAGATTTAGGTTCTCCTGCTCTTGGACAAGGTGTTGTTTACAGATTAAAGGTATCCAATTGATTCAATTAGTGAAGAGAAAAAAAATGCACACGATGTTGGTTAAGATGGTCCCACCTTTGGATATCACTCTGTTTTGATACAATTATCAACAGGACTCGTCAATAACTGTTGCTTTTGATGATATACCCGAAGACGGTTTGAACAGTCCTCTAAGGCTGGAAAAAGTAGCAAATGAGGTATGCAGTTCCATTATATATAATTCAATGACTACTGTGAGATTCCATGAATTTTACTTTAAGATAATTTGAGATTTTCATAAAATACTATATGCAACTGTTGCTCTCCGTTTGCTCAGTTAGCTGTTTCTTTACCCAATGTTAACATGTTTCTCCGCATCATTATCTTCTTTTGAGTAAAATTTGTTTTGTATCTCTGTAAATTTTTTCAAATATATTAAATACTTTTCCCAGAAAAATTTGTATTATTTTTGTCTCGTTAAAGTGTAAACATTTTTTTAGGTCCTTGTTAGGAGGATCCATAAACCGAAAACTGATATGATGACAGCTTTAACTGGTGAATTTTACAATTAAAAGTGATTTGGTTAGATGCATAATTACACTATTTAAAATCATTTCATCTATCATTATTATTACTAACAAGGACCTAAAAAATATGTTTAACTTTTAGAGGGACCAAAAAATGATGTTTAAATTTTAAAAGGGCAAAAATAAGACATTTTTGGAGGACACATTTAATATTTTCATAATTTTATAGGTATGCAAAATATATTTTACCCTTCTTTTTTTTTTATCAATTTCTGGTTCCTAGGTTCTTATGTCCTGCAAATATTTATTGCTCATGTAGGTGACGTATCGCAGGATGAAAGACGCATTGATACAGTTGAGTAAAGGAGTGCACAGGGGTCCTGCCTCTGATCTGATTCCTGTCTTGTTTGGGGAGAGGCCACCAACAGTGTCCAAGAAGGACATATCCTTCACTCCCTATAATAGAAATCTTGATCAGTCTCAGGTGTGTAACCTAATTTCTTGCCCGGTCCCTTTGTTTTTCATTTCTTATAAATCCTTACAAAATAGTTCTACACTTTAGGTTGGCGATTTTCATTCGATGTATCATTTCATCTAAGGTTGTTTCTTCCTTTATAATTAACATGGATATTTCTATAACTTTTTGGGTACAACAAACATATTTCTGTATTAGTTGTTACACTATTTTTTGCCTATTTCTGTCAATAGGTCCTTTACTTTATGGGATATTAGAATTGTGATTTAGGCTAATAGCAAAACTTTTTTTGAATTTAGGAAATTAAGAACACTATTTTTTAATAATGTTCAGAAAGTGTTAAATGCTTACACTACAGATATTTACTTCATTAATGACTTGAGCGCTTAACAATTTTAGATATTTTTACTTGAGGCATTTTAAAGTCATGATTCTCTACAAAAATATTTTATAATAATTATTTTTGCATTTCATTAATCACTTGAGCGCTCAACAATTTTAGATATTTTTTCTTCAGGCATTCTAAAGTCATGATTCTCTAAAAAAATATTTTATAATTATTATTTTTTCATTTTAGCACTCTTCTGAAGATTTTAATTTTCTTAATATTATTAAGGTCTTAACTGGATTGCCTTAAATCCTACGGGAAAGATCACATGAATTATAAGAATACATCTTTTGGGTTCTATTTGTTGTCGAATCATAGCTAAAAGAACATCACGATATTACATGAATATTATTGATTACCACCACATAAATAAGCTGGAATATTGCAGATTTCTAGGACATGCTCTATTATAATTCAAGTGGCTTAGCTTTGTTGTGGGTCTTTATTTATTGATTTTAGTATATCAATTAACCTCACCTAGTGGTATAAGGCTTTTCTTGTTGTTATTTAGGATATCAATTAATCAGTGCAGAATATATCTGTTATATATTTCTGTTTTTATCTGAAAGAAAGAAGCAGTTTCGAAAGCTCTATCATCAAAGAATGTGTTCTTGCTGCATGGACCACCTGGAACGGGAAAAACTACAACAGTTGTAGAAATTATATTACAAGAAGTAAAACGTGGATCTAAGATTCTTGCTTGTGCAGCCTCAAATATTGCTGTTGACAACATTGTAGAGCGGCTAGTTCCACATAGGTATAATTATCTTATTATCTCTTTGGCCCTGAAATAGCTGACTGCTTTAAGTGCTTTTCCTTGGATTGGAGTGATGTGACTAGTGATAGTAACTTTAACAACATCTGACAATATAGATAAACAATGTCTCCTATTGTGGAACATTTGGCCACAGAAACAGTAATTTTAGAAGAAAAAGAATATGCTCTGCAAAATTCTCCCCCTTGAGAAAGTAATAATGTCTTGTAAAGTTTATAGTTTGGATACATTTTTTGTGTGCTTCTGTTATTTATTTTTTGTTCTTGTTCCCCATTCTGTGGTGAGATGTGCTCTTTCTGCATGCTTTTGGTTTCATCAAAAGTGTAAAATGATGTGTTGATACTCGATAAACATTCATGATCTCTGATGTTTCTGCTAGAGTTAAGCTGGTGAGACTGGGTCATCCTGCACGTTTATTGCCTCAAGTACTGGACAGTGCGCTGGATGCTCAGGTACATGTTGACAACTTAGCTAAATACTAACATTTGATATCTGCCTTAGTTATTTTATCCATATTTTTCATTATCATTCCACAATAGCATCAGTAAAATGTCCAAATTTATGTCAGTGTTGTATGCATATTCTCTAAAAGATAGGCAAAGCAGTCATATGAAAAGAGCTCTGCATTCTCTCTGGAGATCATGGTAGGAAACCCCCATTAAAAATCATGGATCAATTACCACGAAAACTACTCTGTCTCACAAAGATGAGAAGGGGAAAAGCTGGTTAAAATTCTGTCATTGTATTCACAAATGCCAAATTCCCTTCAACCAAATCACAATGCCTTAGAACATTATATTCCTCACTACACAGCCCATTAAAATTAGAGGAATTTTTTTTACCCAAAGATTCTGGACAGAGAAATTGCTCGGATATTCTGTTATTCCCCCTCCTCTTATGGTTTCTAGTTTTAATAATTAAATAATTAATGATGGATTATGTTAATCAGTTTTTTTTTATCTGCAAAAAATAAATAAAATAAAATAAGACATTGCAGAAGTGTTCCAACCCTTATACAGACATTTCAGGAGTGTCCCAGATTCTGTTAATCAGTACTCTTTGGCATTCTTCAAATACAATGTTTTATATCATTGTTTTCTTTCACCCCTTCCATATTGAATTTCTCTGATATTAGGTACTACGAGGAGATAATAGTGGTCTTGCAAATGATATTCGTAAAGAAATGAAGGTGAGTTTTAGAACAAAAGTTACAGATCTGCATCTTAATTTTCATTGTGATTTTATTACCATTTGCCAGCATTGTTAATTCATCCAGCTGATGATTCTGGAACTGACACTTCTAATGATATCATTGATTTGAGCATTAACTTCATGTTAGCTTAATTAGATATAAATATGATTATGCAATACTACTTTTTACAGGATATAACCTATTTTTTCAGGCATTGAATGGAAAGCTCCTGAAAACTAAAGACAGAAATACAAGAAAGGACATACAAAAGGAACTTAGGACTCTATCCAAAGAAGAACGTAAAAGGCAGCAGCTTGCTGTAACAGATGTACTTAAAAGTGCAGATGTAATATTAACTACTTTGATTGGGGCTTTCTCTAAGAAACTAGACAGCACTTCATTTGATTTGGTGATTATTGATGAAGCTGCTCAAGCACTTGAGATAGCATGCTGGATACCTCTGCTGAAGGTAGTGTTAAAAGAATACCCACACATTCAATGTTATTCCTTACACTAGCCCATTAGATTTCCAACCTCTTTTTATCTTCTCATTACATACACAATCCATCTTTATTGCTTTTTGAACACTCCATATTATCACCAGTATGGTTGGTGGGAGAAGGAGGGAAAATAGAGAAGTGATATTCCATAACAGATATATTTAGAAATAAAACATGGTTGGTTAATTTTTAGACAATAAAATCTCCCGAAACCAGAATTTGAAAACTAAAAACATTTTAATTTTTTGCTGCACAAGTACGGCTACTGATCCTGAGCTGATTTTGATGATGATAATTAGAGAAATAGTGTTTTCTAACAGTATCCTTCATTTCTCCTACAATGTCCTTGTGTTCTGGATTCCATACTGCAAGGTGTGTAAAAGACCTGACTCAAATATCAAATTGAACTGATTGAAAGTTTTAAAGGGTAGTTGAATACCAAAATGTACTGTCTTTTACAACAGAGAAGTTGCTCTCGACTGGTTAAACTAAAAGCTTGATACTACACCTGGGTTTGATTCTGTATTAAAATATGTACCTTTCTGATCATTAAATGATGTTTTTATTCTAATGAATTAAATGAAGAGTTCATTGTTTTAGGGTTCAAGATGTATACTTTCAGGGGACCATCTTCAACTTCCTCCAACCATTCAAAGTGTTGAAGCTGAGAAGAAAGGCTTAGGAAGAACACTCTTTGAACGACTTGCAGAAACGTATGGGGATGAAATCACATCAATGCTTACTGTGCAGTACCGTATGCATGAACTTATCATGGATTGGTCTTCTAAAGAGCTTTACAACAGTAAGGTGCTCCAAGTTTTTAAAGCCTGTCTTCCTATTGCATCAGTTTGAAGCTATCTTTTATATGCCACTAAATAGCATAATTTATCAATCATGAACTGAAATTATATTATGTTAGGGGAAGGGGGTAAACATTTTATTTGATCGTCCTGCATGGCATTATGTGTTAACAGATCAAGGCTCATCCAAGTGTTACTGCACATATGTTGTATGATCTTGAGGGTGTGAAGCGGACATCTTCAACTGAACCTACCCTTCTTCTTGTAGATACAGCTGGGTATGCTGGATTATGTCCTTGTTGAAATTCTATCTTCTTCTCATAACTGCTTGATTAGGAGAGACATTTGGAATGAAGGCACGGCTTTCACTTATGAAAATTTATATACCATCATTTTGTTTATGTTGGTTGTGTTTTGATGATCTGTATTCAGTAATTAGTATACTGGTTTCTTCTATCTAATCAAGAATTTAACATTTGACCAAGCTGTTATGAGGAAGCTTAAGAGAAAGAAGTCATTATATTTTGTATGAAGCAAATGTAGATTGTTTGATATCCATAGGAGTTAGTTTTCAAACAGAATGTAATCAAACTGCTTATACTGATGAGATTCAGATGTGATATGGAAGAAAAGAAAGATGAAGAAGATAGCACCTTTAATGAAGGTGAAGCCGAAGTTACTGTGGCTCATGCAAAGAGACTAGTGCAAAGTGGGGTGCTTCCTTCTGATATAGGAATAATTACCCCATATGCTGCCCAGGTATGAACTTGTTCTATGTGGAATTTGGGTCCTCTAAATTGAGGAATACACTTTACAATAATAACCGTTTATTAGAAAATGAATGGTTGAGATTGTAATTTTTTTAATAATTTTTCATATATTTGATTATATCACAATTCTCAAACATTGATTTTCTAATCAACAATTGTGACTAAGTGTGCTTTATTCTCTAAAGTTCACCTTCTCGCTTTAAAGGAGTCAAATCCTTCGATGTGAACCTTAGCTATAAATGTTCTGCAACAGGCTTCATATTCTAGTAGTTTTACAAGGATGAAATATGGTAGTGTTCTTCCTAACTCTCCGTGACTAGTATGGCAGGTTGTTTTACTCAAGATGTTGAAAAACAAGGAGGACCGGTTGAAGGATGTTGAAATCTCAACAGTTGATGGTTTCCAAGGAAGGGAGAAGGAAGCCATTATTATATCAATGGTTCGATCAAATTCAAAAAAAGAGGTATTTCTAACAAGTCTGTTAGTTTTCATTTTCTTCATATAGGTTTTTCGTAGCATGCAATGAAGAATAAGAAAGACTTGAAATATATATTTCAGGTTGGCTTTCTAAGTGATCGCCGGCGAATGAATGTAGCTGTGACACGGTCTAGAAGGCAATGCTGTCTTGTCTGTGACACAGAGACAGTAAGTGGTGAAGGATTTCTAAAGCGATTGATTGAGTATTTTGAGGAGCATGGTGAATATCTGAGTGCATCTGAGTACCAGAATGAGTAGACCAGACTCCCAAGATTAAGACATCTATCGTTGCACTCCTGCTTATTTTGGTTATGTTGTTAGTAGATTTGTAGGTTTCTCAAATCTTTCCTAATGTATTTGGAATGGAATGACAGTTTATATTGAGGAACCATTTCATCTAGAAGAAAAAAAATTCTTGGTGTCGAGTAATGTTATAACTCTTTTTTTGTTAAGAAACTGTATTATTTCTTTTAGAATTATGAAGATATAGGTTTGAGCCTCGTCTATCCTTATTTAATATTAAGAAACTTTACTAAAATTTCATTGTCAGTAGAATCAATCTCATGGCTTTTAGCCTCACAAAGAAGATTGGAAGGAGACCATGAAAGATATTAGAAGACATCATAAAATAGGATATCAATCGAATTTGGTCTTTTACTAAACCCAATAAAACTAGATTATTATTATTATTATTACTGTTATTTTTATTCTTATTATCATTGTTGTTGTATTATATTATATATGAATGGGATATGCTCTTGTTCTTTTAGCGGGAGGGGTGAGGCAAGTAGTTTGTTTTGCAAGGTCAATATTTTGATTAACAGGAATTATTTAAAAGCTGGGTAGTGTGTAGCAAGCAGGGGTAATAGTGCTATTTTTGGGAAATTTCTTCTAATCAATTTTTCTCAGATTCCTCACATAAAGCCAAGTTTCTATAGAGAGGACCTTTTTTTTCAGCATGAAAATACAATATATTTTCATCAGAATCCTCCCATACCATTTATATACATGTTTTTTTTTTATGTAGTCTCCATTAGGTTAACAAATTAGTTTGTCTTGCTAACCCATCCAATAAAGGGCTCCAGCTTTCTCCGCTCGCATGCTGTATGTGAAAAAACGAATATAATGTTAAACCATATTCTCTTCACCATTAAGACGCCTCTGCCTGTGTGAGTCGTCGTCCACGGTTGTTTTCTTTCATTCAGAGTCACCGTCTTCCATCAGTAGGTAAGTTTTTTTTTTTTTTTTTTCCATTTTGACTTGGTGTAGTTTTATTTCCGGATTAATCGTGGATACTCCAAAAGTGGATACATATATAATCAAATTTGTCAATTCAGAAATACACCGCTGAATCAAGCAATGTGAAAGTTTAAAAATTACATTGAAGGTTCGGGATGAAGGAGTCTAGAAAGAGTTTACGGATGTAATAACGAAAAATACTTTGCACTGAGTTTTCCAAACGTGTATTGAATGTATATGTTATAATAATTTAGATACAGTTTCCTTGAATGAATTTTGGATTAAGTTTTTCGGGAATCCACTTTTAGATTTAACTCCTCTTTATAATGTATTTTTAAATTATGTTTTTGAGAATGTATTTTTAAATTATGTTTTGAGAATGTATTTTTTAAAATTTAGAAAAATGACTTTTTGCATTATACAATTAATTCAATTGGGGTATTCTTCTACGTAGTGTAATTTAATAATTTAAAATACTTATGATACACTGGCCTAGAAAATAAAGGGGCTGAAAAAATAAAACAAAAATATAAAAGGAAAACTTTTCTTCTCTTTATTTTGAAGGTTTTTGTACATCCCTATTAATCCGTGACTACATGGGAATTGGGTCATTTTTACACCTACGATGCACCACTCTTTTGCCTGAACATGCAAAGGGTGGAGGTAACAAAATAAAGCTACAAGTTAACAATTCCCTAAAGTGGTAATAATAAGTCAAATTACATTGCTACTTGCAGAATGATACAACTTTCCTACTCTTGCATGCTGCCAGCAGATTGAAATTCTGCATACATAAACAGGACTAGAAGTTCCAAATGGAAGTTGAGAAAGTAAGGTCATCATTTGGGCCATATGCTTCAAGCGGGGTGGATTCTAATTCCTCAATACCTGCAATTCCATGCATCTCAATCAATGCCTCCCAGTTAACACTCGTGTCAGAAAACACTCCCAATTCATCATTGTCATCTCTCAACACAGCTTCAGGCACTGTTGAACTTTCTGTGCTATCAGTTCTGTCTGACTGTCTTTCTTCTTTAAGTATTCCTAGCTGTTGAAGAAACTCATGAAGGTCTATCTGGGGTTTCTCTTGAAGATCTCCTAGAACCTCTGATGATGATGTTCGAGAGTCTTTTGGAGGACTTTCTCCATCATTCGTAGCGTCTACATTCTGAATTTCTGCCTCTGGATCATTGAACGAGCTATTTGGGGATTGCCTCTCAACTGTATTTTGCTTAAGCTCTTGTAGCCTCTGATGGATTAAATGAACACTAGGTTGAGCATTTACATTGAGTAATCCACAGGAAGGGAACATGGAAATGAAGTTCTTGGAAGGGAACCATTTGAACTTTCCTGGTGTAATAGGTGAGGTAGACCTGGGCAGCAGGTGGGGAAGATTAAGGTATGCATCTGGTCCATAGAGTCTCCTTGCAGCCTCATCATAAGCCATGGCAGCTTCTTCAGCTGTGGCAAAAGAACCAAGCCAGAGTCTGGTTCTCTTCTTTGGCTCTCTTATCTCAGCAACCCATTTGCCCCAAGTTCTCTGCCTAACACCTCGGTACTCGCAAGAGGCATTCTGGGGACCACCTTTCCCCCTAGTTGGTCCTTTCTTCCATGGCTTCAGGGGAGACTTCTTGCAAGTATCCATGGTTGATATAGTGATAGTTGAACTTAGATCACTGGAAAGAGGTCCTTTGAGTATCACTGCCGGGTGATACTTGGAACTGCATGCAAGGCGCGGGATATGTAGGAGCAAGGTGTAGGTTGCTATAAATGTCTTCACGTTTGGAGAAGTAGCAAAACCCATGTGACCGTTATTGACTGTGCACTCAGTGATTGTTTGAAATCCTTTGTCTTTCTTTTTTTACACTTACTGATAATCTTTTAGGCTTTTGTGTCTCTCTCCTACAGCCTTAGCACTGCTACCACAGGTTGATGTGTATGTATGTAGGCATGCATGGTCGTAACACCTGGTAGTAGCAATTATAACTTTGTTTACTACACAAACATGACACCTTTTCTGTTCTTTTAGAAAACGAAAGATAAATAAAACTCTACAAGGGGAATGCTAAAATCCTTGGTCCTTTGCATTACCTCTACTTTGATTCAATGGAGGGTTATGATCAACTTGATAACCCATGCAGTATAAGAGTCCACTAAACCCGTTGAACTTTGTGTCAATGCAATGCCCTTCTGATGATACTTGAGAGTCCATGCATGATAATTTAATGTCATACCTGATAAGCCCTTAAACATTGTCTTTCATTGATTGGTCATTTTATTTTGTATGTCCCTTTTTTTCTTCTTTTTTTGGCAATCACGGATCCAACTTTATCTGGAGCTAGGTGGACCAAGGCTGCTTCATTGAATACATTGCTTAATTAAGACAGAAATAAAAATGTACTTTTTTAGGATGATTATTTGTGAAAATATCTGAAGCTTAATTTCCCAAGGATCTTGAATTAAATGGTTTGTGGGATCAAGTATATATATAGAAGAGGATTTGGAGTCATAGTAGTACGCCTCGACGTTGACAATGCCTTGCGCAGGAGAATGTCCTTGAACTATAAAATGACAATGCTATTACGTCCAAGGGTTTGGTAGCTCCGTACCTACCCAGTTGTCATGATTGTTACACAACAAAGCTCCTATTTGAGACCACAATAACCTTATTTTATATATATTTATATAGGTTGAAGATAGTGATGATACCGATACAAGAGACTGAAAGAGAGAAAAAAGGGTATTGAAAGTGTGGAGGTGGCGACTAGAATATTTTGCATGACTTTTTCCAACTCATACAGTGATTGTCTTGAATGAACTCTGACACTCATCTTTGGATTCTATTTCTATAAACTATATAATAGTGTTGAATTTGTCCTTGAGGAGAAGGATTTTAAATAAGATCCACCTCAACAATTTGCAATTCACGAACTTCATTTCACATGTTGTCCTGCCATACACAGCCTGATTCTCGAGACTTTGCTCACCTTTATCCCATGCTTGCTATCTATGTGCATGCCATCGTGAATTACCACTCATACCCCCAAAATATCCACATATCATACCGAATGATAACATGGTGATGACTGATAACCATACCAATTCTAGAAATATTCATGTGAATGATAGATGATAATGTTTATATGCTTTAAATATAACATCATGACATTGTTATCCTTATGGCAAAAGAGAACATCTGGCATACTCAAAGACTGCATTTTCAAAGCACATGCCATATTTTAAGCCTTAATTTATATATCAGTGAAGATAAATAGGCATAGGACATATCCTTTCTAGCAATAATCTGAATAGGAACTGCAGGAAGTCTTGAAAAAAAAATTTTAAGAATCTAAAATATTTGACAAAAGGAGAGAAAAATGCAATCCCTATTAGCAAGAGACTGCAAGATATATTTTGGGTTTCACCAAGATCTTTGAACTGTATAGAAATTGAATAAGTGCGCACTAAACCTGGGATGTGTGTATATGTAATATAATTTGTACTGAATGATATTCTCAAAGTATAAATCATGTCAAAGTATAAATCACGTCAAAGTATGACTCAGTTTTTGTATAAAAGGAGACCAATCAATACAAACAATTAATTACTTCCTAAATAGGATTAGGAGAGTATTAGGTCTTTATGGGCTTGGGATAATCCTCAGACCTATAAGAAAACTATACACAGATGAACCCAAAGAAAAAAAATAATGATTCTTTGGTTATAATAACTGTAATCTAGACATATTCACTGCTGACTTAAGTCTCAGAGTATCTTTACAATACCTAACCTCAAGACACTGAGAGACCGAAGAGACAAAGAACAGAAAGATTGAATAACCGAAGAGATTGAAGACTGGAGCTTCGACCTTGTTGAACTGTGTAAGAACATAATTCATACAACTTAGAATCGATGGAAGTTGGATAAGAATGAGTAATGGGCAGACCAATATAACAATTACCAAGATGAAGTCTTTGCTTGTCAATTTTGACGTCTGCATATCATCCTTCTCAAACACGAGAACCAAATATCAAACTTTGCTTCATAGGAAATTTTGGGTCACCAAAATCAAAGTTCTGCTCTACCTCTTACTGAGTGAAATCTAGCAAACATTAGAACAGTTGAAAATTAGTGCATATAAAACTAAAAATGAAGAATTATGGAAGCTATGGAAATCCAATTTTGTTAAACAATGTTTACATAGAGACATAATGCAGTTAGCTACTTCTAAAGTCACATCACATCACTTCTAAAAGGTGATGAACGGGAAAATTAATACTCTGAACAACTCTTCCTCCTCGGTTGTCCAAGAAATTGCATTTTGTCCTGGCTGAGGGATAGCTTGGTGTACGTTGCAAATCAAAATAAATATCCATGTCAATGCCAGTCCTTAAATGGTAATTATCATAATAATTATATAACTAAACCAACAAAATATGAAGCAAGCTCATCTTTAGGAAATGAATAATAAATGAATCTATAATTTCAATTTTCTTCCTGCTCAGTATCGGGTGCACAAACAGGAACATCTGTTTGAAAAACAGTATATTGTTCTTCTAGTGTTTCTTTCTATATATCTTCTCTATGGCTTTGATAAACGGGAAGAACATTTGCTTTTTCACTAGAAAAGTTATCATGGCCATCTACATGTTTAGATGGCACTTGGTTTTCTTCAATTCCTCTGCTTGTTGATATTGAAGTTTAGCATTTCACTCCTTTCTTCTCCACCTAACACTTCTACTATCCCATTATTTACATTTTTCTTTTATCTGCATGAAATGATGAGTTGGCTCATGAAGTAAGGGCTTGTGGCTGACTTCTTCCAAAGTGAATGTTTTCCATGCTCACCTACATGATATTCTTTATTGTCTTCAACCACTGGTAATTGAGCATTTCCATTGTTTTCGTTAGGAACATACCTCTTATTACTCTTTATTGAAAGACAGCTCTTTTCTACAAACTTTAAAAAGTTACATAACGTGTTTTGGTGCCCTATACCCTTAAAATGAAGAAAATTAGTTTCTTTCTGGACAAAGAAGCCTTTTTTTAGCTTCAAGATATTCTGAATTAACTTGAGAACATGAATAATATGGGCATTAAAAGTACCTCTCCACATCAATCTGAGGACAGGTGCCTAGACAGCTTATATGAACCATCAACATGCAGGTAGTTGTTTTACAAAGAGATTGAACACCACCATCACAGATTTTTTCTGTCTGCTTTGTACCTGCGGATAAATCAACAGCAAATGTTCACTGAGAGCTCAAGAATTCAGGCTTTTTTGCTGCATGCTCAACGGTTTTATTGTGATAACCATCCCATCTGCTCCACAACCATTAACAGTATCATATACTTTACAACTTTATCCCTTAAATCTGTAAGTTGAGGCATTATGACAATTGTGTTTTAATGTTGTTCATACTTGGTATAACATGCTCTTGTGTGGTAAAAATTTTGATTTCCATTCTCCAACATTACAGGCATTGAGTTGTCTTTAAATTCTATGAATTTGCACTCACTATCATTAACATGCACAACCCCCATTCTGAAGTGTCAGTCCACTTCTTTCTTTTAAGAAATCAGCACATGAATGATTTGTCTTCAAATATCATTTCTTTCATCTGTTAAGCAAAGGAGAGGAGACAGACAAAAGAACAATGGTAAATTAAAATGCATTAAGTTCAGAAGGAAGAAGATAGACAGATACTTTATCTTCTCTAAAGGAAAAAAGAAACTTTAATCACCTGTTCTAAGACGCATTAACACTGCTAGCTCTTTTGTGTATGATAAATGGGAAAAAGAACATGTATGTCAACTACAATAAAAATAAAGTTACCTTTTAAAACATCTAAAAGAAATAGTTAACATTAAGCTTCTAATACACTATTATAGTTCTTGTTCTTAGATACCAAGATCATTAAAACAACTTTACTTCGTCCAAGATTTGTTGGAAGACATCTTCACAATCACATGAGAAAAAACTATCATTCTTGAATCCAATCTATCAGAGGCATCACAATCAATTCTATAATCAGAGCCAAAAAGGTCATCCAAACATCTCATACCGATTTCGATGTATCTTTGTACAAAATATCAAAGAGAGTGTAGCCATACCAACCAAATTTGTAGGACGGAAAGGCAAGAATCCTAATAATGAATTACCAAGTATCAAAAGTGAAAAGGCATTTAAAATAATATACACAAAGTACCTCGTTCTTTATTTTTCAAACTAATACATTTTCATTACCAACAAAAATAAATATTTATTTCTTTTTTAAGACCCAAATGCCAATAAAACAAAACTAAGGTTCCACAATTTCATATACAAACTTTGGAAACAAATATCAAAATGAAAACAATGTTGCATATTATATTGTGAGGAATGATTATCAATGAACTAACATAGTAAAGTAAACAACGATTTTTGTGAGAATCAATAACTTCACCTATGAATAAATGTAACAATCAGAATTCCGATCAAAATTTTGATATCATACTATAACAAAAAACTGAGATAAACAAAGGAAAAAAAAGAAAAAAAACATATGAAAAAAAATATTTCTTTTATTTTTTTTCTTACTTAAATCAAAACAAAATATTTGAATATATAGAAACATTAAACTCATTATAACTAAAAAGACCAAATGAAAAACAAATAATCACTAAAAGTTAGAATAAGAAAAAACAAATTAAATCCTAAATACATGTAAAAAAAAAACATGTAAGAATTAGAACAAACAAAATTAATATTAATTTTCTTCTAGAACCGTTATATATATATATATTTTTTTATCGAAACAACTTTAAATGAAACATAAAATAAAAATGCCAATATTTTTCTGCTTGATGCATACCTTCTAAAGTAGAAGTGTGGACTTCATTGCACCCTGCCAAGGATTGAATGACCCAAAGTCATGGAAGGGATGAGGCAGAATCAGAAGGTCATCATGGGTAACTTTAAAATGCAGAAGAAAAAAATTACATAGCTGACAACCTTTATTCATTACCAATTTTGCACATGAGAATGGTTCACATAAGAGTACTGCTACATGGCAAGAACCACAAACAACTAAGTTTGGATTGTGCATGCCTACATCAACTGGCAAAGAAATATTATTTTCTACTAGCTAAAACAGTTATTGGATTAAAAAAATATACTTTTATTATTTTTATAGTTTTATTATTTTTTATGAATAATTAATTAAAATTTTGTAAAAATAGTATTAAAAAATTATATAATCATTATTTTTAAAAGGAAAAGTTTCAATAAATAAAGAAATTATTTTTTATTTGTTAAAAGGTAAAATTGTCCAATTAAAAATAAATATAAATAAATTTTATAATTTTTAAAAAAATTCTCATTTTATAGATAAATTGTTTTATACAAATAGTTATTTTAGTTTTAAAAACATTACTCAAAAGGTAAAATTTTAAGAATGTGTAATTCTCATTGAAATTTCGTAACTGTCCGAAATTTCTTTTGAATACAAAGTAACTAAACTAAGTCATGACGTGGGCAGAAAAAGTGCCTGGCGTTCATTTGTTGCCGAGTAAGTGAAGAAATATAAAATTACAAGAAAAGAGGAAATAATATCAAATGTGGATTTGTACTTTATTGATATTAATTTTTAAGTTGTAAAATTGAAGTACAAATAAAAAAATGTAAAAGTGTGGATCGTAAAGAATTTAACAAATCAAACTTTTAAAAATGACGATAAGATAAAACTCACTCAAAATACAATAAAAAGTCATGAGAGAAACTTATAAAATCCTTGTAATAGAGATGCTTTTATATTTTAAAGAGAGTTGAATTTGAATTTTCAAGTTAAAAAAAACAACCTATATACTTACCCCAAAAACTATTAACATTATTTCTATTTTGTATGTAACCCTTGGTTTGTTCATTGTACCGGTTAGGAGTATTTAGGATTTCGGTCCAAACACTTAGGTATGACCAATTCGGTTGTATAAGTTATGTCTAGCTTGGTTTGGACTAGTTATGGATCCAATAACGTGTAACGAAGTCATCTAAGATATTTTAACAAGTCTACATTGAAAAGATAATAAAAGTAACAGAAGGAGTAATTGAATGAGTTGAAGTATAATATTAAATGCAGGAAAAAGCGGTTAAGAATGTTGGTACCCGAAAAATAATATGTACATGTTAAACCGAGTATTATTATTGTTGAATTATATTGTTGTTAAAGATTATACTCTCACTGATGAAAGTTGTTGAAAGAATATCTATAAAAGGGGTTTTGAGACCTTGTGTAAGGTATGCTTTTTTCTAAACCATATACTAACATAATTATCGCTGAATGTTCTCACTAACTTGATCGTCGGAGTCTAATCAACAGGTGGAGCCCCCTCACCGTCTCTTCGTCACGAGGTACTCAGTTCGGATCTCACCTACAAGCTCAACCCATGTGAACTGGCGAGAATATTTATAAATTGTATTGTTATCGAGGGAAGTATTCTTTTTGTTAACACTGATATTTTTTATCACATTATTTTAATTTTATACTTTTTAAATAAAAGGAGTTGTATTTTAAAATTTGATTCAAAAGAACACATAACATACTAAAATGGTAATCATATATTTATAAATAACATACTAAAATGGTAATCATATATTTATAAATAATGGTATATATGCTTAATTGGTTGGTAAAATATAGAGGATTAGGTTTCAAGTTCAATTATTTAAAAGAATTTTTTTTTCTCTTTCAACCATTAAATTAAGGTAAATATTTTAATTTTTAAAAATTTGACTGAAAAACTACTGTGTTCTCTTGTATTATCAAACTTTGACATTTCATCTTCCTATTTTTAGTTTCATTTCTGCATTTGATACCTGTGTACTATGTTCCTTAGAAATTGTTATTCCTTTCCTATGTTCTTCCTTTTACCATTAGACTCCAACTTGAGTTAATATTAGTGAGAAAAGGGTAATGAAAGGTGAAAGAATATTGTATTTAATTTATTGATTACAATATACATATATACTCAAAACCTGACAGTATATAATCCTACAATTAATACCCAGTATCATGACACTAAAACAAATAAGGTAACAATCAATGCTGATAATCATTAATTGATAATTACAATAATTACAAGGATTGACACAATCAAAGACAATCATTGGAATCCACATATTAAGGGATTTTGTCTCTAATTCCCCCTTTCAAACTGATGGGTGAGGGAGTCACCCCAAGTCTGTCTTTGAGTTGGCTGAATCGTGTATGAGTTAATGCTTTAGTGAGACAATCAGCTATTTGATCAGCTGATGAAACATAGGCTACAACAATCTCATTTTGCAGTACTTGGTCTCTGATGTAGTGCACATCAATTTCAATGTGTTTGGATCGAGTATGCATAACTGGATTTGAAGCTAGCGCCTTAGCACTCAAGTTATCACACCACAATGTTGGTTTTATTGGCAGAGGGAGTTTCAATTCATCAAGAAGTGAACGAGTCCATACTATTTCAGCAGCTAAGTCAGCCAATGCTCAATATTCTGACTCTGTACTGGATCTTGAGACTACCTTTTGCTTCCTTGAAGACCAAGAAACAAGTGTTTCACCAAGGAAGACACATTGACCAGCCATGGATTTTCTATCATCCACACTTGTTGCCCAGTCTGCATCTGAGAATCCTACTAAGTCCAAGTCAGTTGATGGTTTGATGTGTAGACAGTGTTGAATGGTACCTTGAAGATATCTCAATATTCTTTTTATGCCTCGCCAGTGATCTATAGTGGGAGAGCTCATGAATTGGCTGAGCTTGTTAACTGAGAATGCTATATCGGGCCTTGTGTTTGTTAAGTATTGCAAAGCTCCTATAGCTTGTCTGAATATGGTTGGGTCTTGTAATTTCTCCCCTTCAGTTGTAAACTGCTTGCTGGTTATCATAGGTGTTGGACAATATGAAGTATTTTCCATTTTGAATTTTCTTAGGATATCTCCTATGTATTTTGATTGCTTCAAGTACATGCCAGATGCATCTCTTTGGACTTCTATGCCTAAGAAGTAGTGCGGTGGACCAAGATCCTTAAGTGAAAACACATCATTAAGTTGTTTGATGAAGGATTCCAAGAACTTGGTGTTGTTCCCTGTGACAATTATATCATCCACATATATAAGTAGGAAGGTAATGTGATTTGTACCTCTTAGAGTGAATAGTGAGGAATCACTTTTTGTGTTCTTGAAACCCCAGCTGACTAAGGCATTTTTTAGGCTGTCAAACCAGGCTCTTGGGGCCTGTTTCAATCCATAAATTGCCTTGGAAAACTTGCAAACATGTTCAAATTTATCTGAGTCTACAAATCTTTCTGGTTGATGCATAAACACAGTTTCTTTGAGATAGCCATTAAGAAATGCATTGTTTATGTCCAGCTGTTTGACCTCCCAATTGAGGTGTACTGCAATTGAGAGTATGATCCGAATTGTACTGGCCTTGACAACTGGACTGAAGGTCTCTTCATAGTCCAATTCAGCTGTTTGTTGAAATCCTTTTGCTACTAGTCTTGCCTTTCTCCTTTCAATTGTCCCATCTGCTTTGTACTTGGTCTTGAAGACCCATTTAGAATCAATGATGTTTTCTTGGCCTTGATATGGTACCAAGAGCCAAGTTTGATTTGACATGAGTGCCTGATACTCTTTTTCCATAGCTTCTTTTCACTGTGGTCTTGTGAGTGCTTCTGTGACATTTTTTGGTTCCTTCTCATCTGTGGTAGTTTCAACAAACCCAACTTATGGCTTCTTTGGCTTATGAATTCCAGCTTTGCTCCTAGTCCAATGAGTGTTGATGTTTGGTTCAACAAGATTTTGGTGATCTCCAACAACTGATTCTGTGAGATCAGAAATTTGAATGTTGCTTGGTGAATTATTTTCAGAAATTGGACTACTTCTTGTTGAATTATTTGCAGCCTGATCTCTGCTAAAATTAACTGCAACACTTTCAGTTGGATTGGTTGGTTCTTGTTCATCACCAAGATTGTTATCATCTGGAAGTGTGGTGGCTCCAATATGTGGGTTACTTGCAGTAGGCAAAGAAAAAGGGAGAGATGAACTCTCAGTTAGTGTTTTCAAGGGACTTCTTGTATTGAGAAATCCATCATGGAATGGAAAATGTTCTTCATTGAAAACAACATGTCTTGAAGTGAAGATTCTTTCATGAGAATTTATGCATTTGTATCCTTTATGAGAGTTACTATATCCCAAGAACACACATCTGGTTGTGTGGAATTGTAGTTTGTGCTGATTATAGGGTTTAAGACAGGGATAGCAAGCACATCCAAAAGGTTTTAAGGAATTGTAGTCAGGTTCCTTTTGAAAAACCAATGAGTAAGGGCTTTAATTTTGAATGACTAGAGAGGGCAATCTGTTTATGAGATAAACTGCTGTGGAGAAAGCTTCCCACCAAAAATGTAAGGGCATTTTGGCTTGTGCTAGCAATGTCAAGCCAAATTCAGCAATGTGCCTGTGTTTTCTTTCAGCTCTACCATTTTGTTGTGATGTGTAAGGGCATGACATTCTAAATTGTATCTTTGCTTCTATTGCACGGTTTTGCACAGCTTTGTATTCACCACCACCATCACATTGGATTGTCTTAATTCTCTTGTTAAACAAATTTTCTGCCATGTTTTTAAACTGAATAAAGGCTTGTATAGTATCTTATTTCTGTTTCAGAGGATAAATCCAAGTAAATCTACTAAAATCATCAATAAAGTGAACATAATATTTGAAACCAGAAGAAGATATTATTGGTGCAGGACCCCAGACATCAGTATGAACTAATTCAAGGATTTCCTTAGCATGAGAGGAAGATGTTTTGAAGGGTAAAAAATGCATTTTGCCATATTGACAAGCCTCACAAAAGTTAAAATAATCTCTACGTGATAGTTTCACATTACAACTTTTCAAGACTTTATCTAGGACTGTATTATTTGGATGACCAAGTCTTTTATGCCAACTCTCCTTGATAGATACATAAGCACACGAGTCCCTTTCAGTCCTTAAGAGCTGATATAAGCCATCTTTAAGTGTCCCTTTTAGAATTGTCTTCCCTGTTAACTTGTCCTTCACAAAGCAACAATTTGCATCAAACTCAACAAGAATGTTATTGTCAGCCATTAATTTTGACACACTTAATAAATTTTTGGTAATGTTAGGCACATATAAGACATCATGTAAGTTGAGTGAGTTTAGTTTTGAGGAACCTGTGGCAACAATCTGCAATTTCTCACCACTTCCAACTCCTCAAATTTTTCAGTTTGGTGTGTCACATGATTGCTTGCACCACTGTCAAAGTACCAATCATAATCTTGAGCAGCGCTTTGTGAGGCTAGGAAGACATTGTGTGCTCCTTGTTTGTCACTGTCTGCTGAATAATTTGAGTTTGAATAAGACTTATCAAACCTGTACCAACAGTTTACAGCTGTGTGCCCAACCTTGTTGCAAACTTGGCATGCTGGTTTAGACATTCTTCATTTTCCTCTGCCTCCTCTCCAACTTTGAAGTTAGAGCCTCTCCAGTTGTTATTTGTGTTGAATTTGTTACCTTTGTAATCAGTTTTATTAGCAACATTTGCTGATGCATCAAGAGAGAGTTTGGTAAGACCATTCAGTTGATCAAGTCTACTCTCAAAGGTCTGTAATTGGGCCTGCAGATCAACCCAAGTGAGACTAGTTTGATCAGATAGTTTGACCACCACAGGGTTGTATTCAGAATCTAAACCATTTAGGGTTTGAATGATTAGATCTGAGTTGGAAACAAGACTCCCTGCAAGTTTAAGTCTATCAACAAGATTCTTCATCTTGACTAAATATTCCTCCATCTTCATTTCTCCTTTCCTAATGCTGTGAAACTCAGATTTAAGGTAGGTGATTCGAGATCTTGTGTGTGCACCGGCTAGGCTTTGGGCTTCATCCCAAAGTTGTTTTGAGGTTTCACAATGCAACAATTGTTTTGCTATTTCAACAGTCATTGAATTCATCAACCATCCAAGGAGTTGTGAATCATGAGCCTGCCAATCTCCAAATGCGGGATTTGGTTTCTTGCTTGAATCTGCAGAAACTATGAATTCTTCAGGACACTCCTTTGTCCCTAGCATGTGGCCATCGAGCTTGCAACCTTTGACTATAGAAATCACCAAGGATTTCCATAATAGATAGTTGTCTCTGTCCAACTTGACAGATACAGTGAATGGAAGACAAGTTTAGAATTTTGAATCTGTAGCGGATGCCATGATTTGAATTGGATCAAAAAAAGCCTTCAGAGCTTTACAGCTCTGATACCAAGTGAGAAAAGGGTAATGAAAGGTGAAAGAATATTGTATTTAATTTGTTGATTACAATATACATATATAGTAAAAACCTGACAGTATATAATCCTACAATTAATACCTAGTATCATGACACTACAGCAAATAAGGTAACAATCAATGCTGATAATCATTGATTGATAATTACAATAATTACAAGGATTGACACAATCAAAGACAATCATTGGAATCCACATATTAAGAGATCTTGTCTCTAATTAATATCACTATATTAATGTATTAGTTTTCAAGATTATAAATTTTAACTTCCACCATTGATAATGACCTTGTACAAAAAATTATTATGTTTACAAAATTTTCATAAGCTATTGGCAAATAACTAATAAGAATAACTACTTGATCCTCCTCGTCAATCACAACATCAATATTTTTTTAAACTAAGAACAACATGATTGAAATATGTTTATAAATGGAATCATATTCATGCATTTGCTTAATATGTTATTCTTTGCTTAATATGTTATTCTTGTCACCAAAATTTTTCATGTCAAGCTTCATAAATATCATAACTTTGATCTTTGATATTAATTTGTTATGATAAATTCATAATTGACGTAGAAATATAATTATAAGAGAGATAGTTAGCTTTATGAAGAATCTATGTTATTGTGAAAAGAACAAAACTACAAACAAAATTCTCAATAAATTCTTTATCTCTCGTAATGCTCACTAATAATTGTTTTCACTCATGTGTTTTTTTACACTATGTTTAAGGCATATGAGGTTAAGCAATATGAGTGAATCTGGAATGGATGAGCTTAGCAAGAGAGACTTTCTTGGTAGATAAAAATTGGAAATTTAGATTTTTGTGAACATGGAGTTTATTAAAAATAATGTATAGTAAAATTTAGCATAAAAAATCATAGAATATGAAGGACTCTTAGTCATATTCATTCAAACATGTGGGGTTCATCAAGTGTTCCTTCTCATAGTGGACCAAGGTACATGTTAACTTTCATCAATGATTATTAATAGAAAGTTTTGATGTATCTCTTGAAACAAAAGAAAGATGTATTCCTCAAGTCTAAGCAGTGGAAATCTTTAGAGCAAAAGTAGACAATGAAAGGTCAAACAACTTAGGGCACATAATGGATTGAAATTTTGCAATGAAGTGTTCAATGAGTTCTCTGCAAATAAAAAATGGATTGCCATAGAACTATGTAACACATATAATGACAAAATGGTGTTGCAGAACGAATGAATAGAATATTGCTTGAGAGAGCTTGCTGCATGCTATCAAATGTAGGCTTGCCTAAGAAATTTTGGGAAGATGTAATTAATATTGCATGTTATTTGGTGAACAAGTCTTCTTCAATAGTTATTGAATGCAAGACTCCAAAAGAAATGTGATTAGACTCAACAACCAATTATTCAATTTTGTGTGTTTGGGTTCTTGGCTTATGTAAATGAAAGGAAGTTGGAACCAAGAGATAAGAAATGCATATATATATATATATATATATATATATATATATATATATATATATATATATATATATATATATATATATATATATATATATATATATATATATATATATATGGGTTATCAAGGTGGAGTATAGGGTATAGGTTGTGGAATCCTAAAGAATCAAAACTCATAATTAATAGGGACATAACTTTTGAAGAGACAACCATGTTTAATCCAAAACCACATAAGAATCATGACAATGAAGTTGAATTTTATGGTGCTAACAAAAAAGTGGATATTAAAACTAGAGATCTTAAATAAAACCAAGAGGAGACATAAGTCAAAATACCAATAATATAGTTTGAGTATATATTGGCTGAAGACAGAATAAGAAGACCAACTAGACCATTTCAAATGTATGAATTTTTTTCACTTTCTTACTTATTATGTTATAAAATATTGATTAATAGGAACCTAGTTGGTTCCATGAGACAATTAAATGTGATGAAGTATTACTAGGAGTTAGTGTCATGAAATAAGAGCTTGAATTTCTCCATACAATTGTACATGGGAAGTAATTGAAAGGTCAATTGATTAGAAGATTATGAGTTACAAGTAGATATTCATGAAGAAAGATGGAATCCTCAAAGCAAGACTTGTTGCAAAAGGATTTACACAAAGAGAATAGTGAAGTTGTTTTCTCTAGTGTATAACATAATTCTATTAAAGTACTTCTTTCTTTGTTGTCTCTACATGACTTAGAGTTACAATGGTTAGATGCGAAGACAACTTTTCTCCATGTTAATTTGGAGGAAAGAACTTATATGCAATAACCAAGAATTTGTTGTATCAAGAAAAGAAAATCATGTATTTGTTAAAGAGGTCACTATATGAGTTGAAACAATCACTTAAACAATGGTATAATATTTAACTTGTTATAAATAATATTGAATGTTAAAATGTGATATATATATATATATATATATATATATATATATATATATTTATAAAAATAGTATTAACAAATAATGTAGCGGTTACTTTTAAAAAAAAAAACTTATTAGTTATTTATTTGAAAATAAAATAAAATAATTCAATTATTAAATGATATTTTTTCAATTAAAAAAAATATCACAAGAAAATTACCAAATGATATATAATGGTATAGATTAGTCATCAACATTATTATTATTATTATAATAGTAAAATTGTATTTGATATAGAAATATAACTATAAAAAAATAATAAATTCCAAAAGAAATATTCCATGAAAAGAATAAAACAATAAAGACAAATTCTTAATTAATTATTTATTTCTTAGGATCCTCACTTAAATTGTTTCACTTTTTTACTTAAATTTTTCGTAGAATCAAGTGCATTTATTTATATTAAAAATATAAGCAATACAAGCATCTTATTATAAATTATTCATATAAATTAAAGTATTAATTTGATAAATAATTTATAACTATTAAATATATGTGTAAATATATATATATATATATATATATATGAATGTAAGCGATACGAAACAGACGTAAATAAATTGTGTATTAATATGGTCGTAAAGAAAAGTACATAACTAAAAAAAAGGAAGAAAATTAGTCCCTAGGCACATTGGAAATTGTATGTTAAATGCTTTTTTTTGTATGCCATGAAACCAGAGAGACAGTATATATTTTTTCAAATCTTAATTTTTAATAATGAAAAAGTAAACAATAATATACATCTATATAATAAAAATATTTTTATTTCACTTAATTTCTTTATAATTAAACTCCTTTAACTTTTATGGTATTTTGTCTCTTTATTATTTTCTTCAAGCAAACTCAGGGAGCATAGAAGACCACGTTCTTGCGTAAGAATTGTAAACAAATATTCGTAAAATGAGGGGAATATTGCCATAAGCAATATTATAAGGTATTATTTTATCTTTATGTTACTTCCAACTAGACAATATCTTAATTTCTGGCATTGCAAGATGTCTCATAGCCATTGTCACCCACTTATGGCACCAGGACAGTGACAAGCATGATTAGGATAAAATAAATATTTTCTAAACCAGAAATCTCAATAACTTCATCTAAGAAAACTCAGATTCATTATCCTAATCAACCACTAATTCCATACTCTCTTCCATTCTAAATTCTTTATATTTAAAAATATTCCAAGATAAACATTTAATAATAGTAACAAATGATATAAATAAGGCTATAAAACTGTAAAATATAAAAAGATTAAGAATAAAATTGAAGAGGTAAAAATCAAAACATGTATGGTAAGTACGTTTAATACCCTCATCAATCATTGCCAAAGAAAAATAATTCAAATTCCATATAATTAATTTTAGTTATGACTACTTTAAACTAAAGTAAAATTGTGCTCTGTATCAAAGTTTTCATCTCAAACAAATTTAACAATGTGATGAACATGAAAGTTACATTTTTGAGTATTAATTAATGTGATTTAAGAAGAAAGTTGGCGTTGATCTGATGAAAAGTAAACGCAAAACTTTTGAAAGCCAATGTGGCCCTGTTACGCTTCTGCAATTGCCACCGTCAAACACGAAAAAATCATGTAGAAGAGGCCAACCACAAATCAAAACCAAATCGTCAAAGGAACCAACCATCTCCTCCATAGAAAAAGACAGATCTTTTACCAACTAACCCCTTGTTGTCCTATTCCTAGATGAATGTACAAACTAAAAGGCCTTTCTTCAAAGACAAATTATATTTATACACAAAGTTATGCAGTATAAATTTATAGTGTAAAATGATACAAATATAATGACTTATAATTAAATAGTAATGCATAACAAAGTGCAAATTAATTTTTATTGTATAATTATCATAAATATTATCCAACTGTAGCATCTCACATAGTTTAATTGTTCCTCAAATCCTTTGTAAATACAATTAAGATCGTTAAGACAATCACAGCAAAAAGAATAGAGAGATTGAAACTGTGTGATCATGGTATCCGAGATCCAAATTGTGCGAGATTAAAATCCACCAAACCAAACTAACAGACTTGGAATCATATGGAGCAAAATTGCAATGGGTTGAAGTCGCAACAATCCAACACAAAATTGATGAGCAATAACAAAAGAGGGGAATTGTGGAAAGGGAAGATGAGAGAATATTATAGAAGTTAAGAATTTGTATATTATTGTTGTTTATTGATGAATGGATGAATGGATGAATGAATGGCATGGGAAGCCCAAGGTTTGAAGTTGTTGGGAGAGAGAGAGAGAGAGAGAGAGAGAGAGAGAGAGAGGATCTACCAGGTAATGTGGACGATGGAGTTGAAGACGCGGGAGAAAGCGAGTCTGATGCGAAAAAAGGAGCGAAAGGAGAAGAGAGAGGAATCTTGTAGAAAGGTCTGGAGAGTGTGGACGAAGAGATTGAAGCAGCGTATGGGCGGAATGTACAGAGTGAGAGGCACAGCGGAGAACGCTACGGCGAACACCAGTTCAAGCATTTTCCTTTTTTTTTTTTGTCTTTTCTTTTGTTGTGTGAGTGAGAGCAGCTATTATGAATGAGTAAAACATGGTATTTATATTCTGCACAAAATATTACGTCCTTTGTCTTCTTTCTTTCACGCTCTCTAACTCCTTCAAACCATTTCAAAAAATAATATAATTTGTTATTTTATACCATCTAAGCGGCACACTCATGTTGGTGTGGAAACATTTAACTACCTCCATAGTATAAGAGCATAACAAAACATATTAAAGATAGCATATAAGAGCTTAGCAACGAAAAAATAATAATTACTTATATTAGTTGAATTTTATTGTATAATTATTGAACAATTTGCA
Organism: Phaseolus lunatus; assembly: GCA_013389735.1. Taxonomy (NCBI): domain Eukaryota; kingdom Viridiplantae; phylum Streptophyta; class Magnoliopsida; order Fabales; family Fabaceae; genus Phaseolus; species Phaseolus lunatus. The sequence continues at coordinate 34,501,917 of CM023857.1, read as the reverse complement.
TTGCGAGGTAGAATTGTATTAAAAGAAATTTAAGGGTTAGGGGGTAGAATAGGATTATATCATTTTTAATATAAAAAAATTACAATAACCATTTATGTAACAACACTGATTATAAATAAATTTATTTAATAGTAAATGTATGTAATTAGTAGTTCCATTAAAAGAGTGTATTTGTTTTAAATATTAAAATATCTTGTATGTAACTGTTGTATCATTAAAGGTGTAGTTGGAGGGCCATGTGGTGCATTTTACTGGAAGCATTTTCTGCCTGCCTATTTTCTTTAACAACTTCACGTCGATACTTCTTTTCTACGATCGGTCCATAGTTTTTATATCGGGGACCCGCACTCAGATCACATGCTCACCCGTAGCTTTCATCATTCTGTTCTTCAAACGCGGAATGAAACAATAATGACGATGATATAATGTTACAGAGTAATTCATTTTATCACACTATTACACTTCTCATTTCTCTCCATTCTTTTCAAATTTCCAGATATATTTCAGAATATAATTATGATTCAAACATAGTCGGACACGAAATATAAAAAATCTTTCTGAATGAAAATTTTAATTTATTATTATATATTACTTATATAATTTATATTTTTCTCTCACTATTTGTTTAGTAGTATTTGAGGTGATAAAGAGGTTTTTCTTTTACTATACAAGATATTGAAAAGAGATAAGTGTATGGGGGTGTCAAAAATCATTTTTATCCTTTTAATCTCATTCATATAAATGTCTTAAATGTGCTCTCTGTTCCTCACAAAACAAAATCTCTTTTTATACCTAATCTATACAAATGAAAACAAAATTCTTAACCCCATCAAAATATAGTCTTATCATTAACATTTATCAGTACATCTTAAAATACAAATACACAATTGAAGTCAATTTCTTAAAGTTAAGAGCAACTAATTTTTTTAATGATTATGCAACTTCGGAAAACAAATCTGATCATCTACATAATCATATGCCCAAATTAATTTCACACATTCTCGTATAAAATTGTTTTTCTCACTTACTGTGCCCTATCAATCCTCAGAAAAATATTAACTATTTTTCTGTGACAATTTCTTGTCTTTTTTCTTCCATACCACACTCTTCAATAAACCTTGTTTTTCAATAAAAAAAATTATTAGCAAGTTGAACTCTAGCATACAGAAGCGATGTAGCTTTTTACCTCAATCTTAAATGTACATTTTCAAAAAGGAGCGAAACCAGAACAATAATACACGATATGGACGAAATAGCATGGATGCCAATTGTATGAACAAGAAAAATATATTGAAGTCTGCATGCATGTCCCTGAATTTGACGTTGACCTGGTATTAACAGATATTGTATACAACATGGTCATGGGAATGTATACTTCTTGTCTCATACAAGTATGCAATGAATCTATTTCAAAAATATATTATCTGCACATACAAAAGTGAACTATGTACATTGAATAAACAAAAGGGGGAAATACCGCTACATGCCTACAATAGAGTTTGTAGCAACTCAAGGAGAAGATATGCATGCTAGCAACTTGCGGCATAGCTGTTGTAACTCGAGGGAAGGATCTGACGAGGATACGGTTGAGAGTACAGACCTAGCTTCTAACAGTCCAACAAATATGTTTTCCAAAATCACATCTTCGCTGGCCATAAGTGATGCTATGAGCTTCGCACCTGCTATCCTTTCCTGTTGAACATTAAAAATGCATCATCATTATACGACATTTTCTCGCAAGTTATAAGAAATAATATGGCTACTCTCAAATTCAAAAGAAAACCATACCAGCTTCCACACTTGTCCACTTTATACTAAGATGTCATCCATTGCCTTTCTCCCAACATTTTGATTGCCATAATTCTATTGGTTACCTTCTTTTTAATTTCAATAAATATTTTCTATACTAATAAAAATAAATAAATACTCTCCGTATTTTCTACTAAGTCACTACATACATAGAAATAAAATTAACATAAAGTTCAGATTGAAATCTAATACGACTTTATTTGTGTGAATTCAAAAAGGATATTGTTATTATGGGGTTTTATAAATTAGTGAGCGAAAAGAGGACAAAAAAAGAGAGTGATCACTGAATTCATGACTTGATTCAATATGATGTCTTCCAATTCGATAAGAAATAAAGCTCAAACCCTTACATATATTAGTATTAAACCGTAGTCTAAATTAAATAAGGAGACAAATCATGAGATAAAAATAGGGAAGCTATTCCTAACGGATAATCTAAATACGAGGAAAACTAATCCTGAGATATAATCGAAGTCCTAAGACACTCAAAAACATGATAAAGATAAAATATTGATTCTGCAACATGTTTCATCTATTCAAACAGATATGACGGTCTAATAAAATTACAAGGGTGAATGGGTGGCACAATTTACCTATGAAGCTTGCTATAAATATTTGACAACATTCACAACACCAACAACAAAGAACACAACCATCAATTTTGGGGAAGAAGCGTGATCTAAAACTATTATAAGAACAAGAGGAAGAAAGATTAAACCAGTATTGTCAAATTTTATGGCACTAAACTCGGTAAAAATCTTATTGCATATATGGTATTATTAATGGTGTGGTCAATCCACGATTCAGATACCCACCAACAATATGGTCAATACACAGAACCCAAGATGCAGCAAGTAGATAGATAGGAAACTTGTTTCAAACACTTTACTCTGATAACTTTACATATATGGTATTATTAATGGTGTGGTCAATAGCAAAGGTAATTTACCTTGTCCGACTCCTTCCTCAGGGCTTTTAGGGCGATTCTGAGAAGGTCAGATGCATAGGGAAGAACTGCAGATCTTAGATGATAGACGGCTGAAAATAGAACCTGGGTGCATGCTGCTCTAATCTCTGACATCGTTTCAAACTGCTAACCAAATATAGTTAGTTTCATAACCAATCAGGACTGTGGTGAAGTTTCAAGAACTAAAACTCTAGTAAACACGTCCTATCAGGCAATTGAGATTGAAGTATGCACTGGTACCTCAAGAGAATGAAGAAGAAAAGGAATAACTTGTGCTGCAAAGGGCTTCTTGCAAGATTCTGATATCTTCTGGCAAGTGCTAATGAGAACATTACCCATACACAGACGAAAAGAGAGAGATGCTGCAGTAGCAACAAATTCTGAGTTTTCATCCCCAAACTCTGGAGTTGAAGTTCGTTCATTCTTGTTGTTAAAGAACTGATTGATCACATAGCTGACAACAGACTTCCCTGCAGCAGAAGACTCAAAAGATCTGAGATGAAGTCACATTCAACTAACATGTAGCACCAAGCTTAAAATTCATTAAAACACATCAATAATACCTTCCTTTCCAACGGCCTTAATTTTGTCTGGCATGGAAGTGGTGATTGATTCCTTAGCTTGTAGTTCAGCACATATCATCAGTGCTAGACAATCAATGCATCCGTGTTGTGCTTTAGAAACTGAGAGAAAAAGTAATGCCCATCACAATTAGTTATAGTTCAAATAAAATTGAAAGAAACTTAGAAACTAAATACTTACAAACCTGAATCAGCGTTCAGACAAGGCCATAACAGTACTGTTTCAATCATCTCTCTAATTGCATACATTGAACAATGATAAAGTGACTCCCATCCTCTGACCTGTTAATCCAAAAAAGCCACCCTATTTTGCGAGCCAAATTGATACAGAAAACACCAGAAACTGAAAGAAAGCAGCAAACAATCTGAATAATAATGGGGGGAAATATTTACCACAAGTGATGTGCAGATCGAAAATAAACAGGCCTTTATCTTCAGTATATTCTTAGAGGCAACAGCCCTCTCTAATAAGGAGCAAAGAAATGGGAGTAGAACCTAAGAAATCAGAAAGCATAGAAAGGTAGATGTAACACCCGAAAAAATATAAATTGCCAATAAGTAACAACTAATAGATTCAGATTGGATGTAGGTCACAAAGAGAAACAAGTGTAATATAAGGATTTGTAGCCAATGATCGAACACTGGCAGAATTAAGAACTCCATCAAAAAAAAATTATACAAGGATTGGGGAAATGCATCTAAAACTCAATCATATTGTAAAGTAGTACGGGTGTGAGGCTCAGGTTAGGTCGAGTTTAATATAATTTCCAATCAAAATAGGGTTTGGTTTACCTCTTTTTATTTAAAGCTCAACCCAACTATACTTGGGTCGGATAGGTCATTGGTTGAATAATTTAAAGTATCAACTTTTAAGAAAAAAAAAAATGCACAACATAAAGATTTTCAATGTTTAACTCAAGCAATTCTAATTGGGTGCACAAAAAATCCCAATCCAACCCAACCCACAAAAATGTAACTGGATTGGGCTAGACAGGATCAAAGGTTAGGTGCAACCAGCTTACACCCTAATAATGTAGTATACATAACATAACTACGTAAAAAACACTCAAACTGAAATGTAATAAAACCAAGGTTGTGCTCGTGGATGTCTTTCCTGAAAAATTTCCAGGGGAGAGGGGAAGCGGAAGAGAACATTACTTGTGGATGAATGCGTCCACACAGCTCAGCAGAGAGCTTCCGAACGTCTTCAAATTCAAACTCACAAAAGGCCCTGAAACAAATGAATACATGACATATGCATCAGGCTCCTATACTGTAATGTTTAGTTGAAGGAGACAAAGGCTATGTTCTTCAAGGACTGACCTGTTAAGAAGGAAAGCAGAGATACAATCACAATCAATATCAGTGTTCCTGCTCGCTGCATCTACCTCGCAAGGAAAAAATATACACAGTTTGCAATAACTTCAGAAGAAAAATCCAATGAATTAAATCAAAAACGACACAATCTGACAGGCAGATACACAAGACAGAAATATATACCCAGAATAATGTTTTTACTGAGATGCCCATACATAATGGATGAATTGAGGTCGTTGAAAGTTTTCAGGGGAAGAATCTTAATTATAAGCAAAGGGCAAAGATGCTCAAACAGAGATTGCTGCATTTCTTCAAACTCATCATTTGAGTAGGTTCTTTGCTCCCATCTTGATAAGAAACTTTCATCAATCCTGCGGCAGAATTGAGAATGTATCAGGAAAGAAACTATCACCAACAAATTAAATAATTACACAAGTCTTTGTGTCACATTACAGTTAGTGATTACACATCCATTGTCAATGCATTTAGTCTAAACATGAATTTCCCACTTTTGAGACAATTATATATACACATTCACTGTGATGACAGAATATATGGACAAAAAGATTTTAATATTGTAATAATCCAAATGAAGACACAGTATGATATTATGAATGAGGTTAATGTGTCCCATTTGACTTAAATAAACACTTTTACACACTGGAAATATTGCATATGACCATTATAAATATCTGGTACAACCATTACACACTACTATCATATTAAAAAATGAAGCAGAAATAAAACTCTTGATCACTTGGCCAATAATAATGCATACATTGTGCTCATCATATGGATATGTGATGAATAGAAAAACCAAGGGGCAACATCCGCATGAGAAAAGAAAACCAACCATAAATTATTGGTCATCGTAAACTTGACAGTTATCCCAAAACAAAACAAAATTCAATACCAGCAGGATAAATATATCAGTAGGAAGGGCCGTTTGTCAAAAGTTAGAAGCAACCTCGAGTTCATTATGTTTTTGAAGAATGGTAATTGGCAGATCTATAAATTTCTATAGACCTAAAACACAGCTCTTCCTTGAATTACAATAGAACAAAGCTACACATTCCCAAAAACAAAGAAATGTCAAGTCACTGTAGAGTCTGGTGCTGTAACTACATAAATTGTGTTTGAAGAAAGATGGAAAGAGTTATTAATGCATCCTAATTACCAATGACAAACTATTCTGATAAATCAAAAACAACCATACCATAAGAGCATAATTGTCCATTTTTCTTTCATGCATTAACAGCTTGGCTAATAAGATCAGAAAAATATTAGGAATTCCTTAAGTCTTAGACTTAAATAACACACCAGCCAACCAAGCAACATTCCCCACTGAGACCATGCCTTTCAACTCAATAAAGTAGACCACAATTAAAGTATCTTCTTTGAACTCTCAATCAATGCGGAGTGCATCAGGTTTCTTTATCATCCATTGGATTTAAAAGTTCTTATGATGTGTATTTTCATTGTATCCAATATTTTTCACAAGCACACAGGTCTTTGGTTCTACAGTTAAAGCTCTTGAGATCAAAATTATAAATAAGGGGAACAGATAACAGCTATAATATTTGGTTTAAAGATCGAAGACAACATTTGATATTTAAAACATTGTACTACATATACTCACTGCTTCTGTTCTCTAACATGCAACAGAACATGATGCAATACAAGATCAGCAACATTTGCCAGGTTTTCACTTATATAACTCAAGAATTTGACAATAGTTGCATTTGATGGATCTGCAAACATCTTGTCAACCAGTGGTCCGATTAATAAGTTCCAGTCGTGAACCTGTTAATATTGGAATTAACAAATTAGAATATTTTTGTTAATATTGATTCCTGTGCTGAAGATACATTTATTGGAGTATTTTTTTATTCATTTAGAGAGAACCAACAAATATACATAAAATGTAAGTGTACATGGTGAAGCCACGTGTGAACATGTCAGGGCAAATAGATATATCAAAGGCAGTGAACAGTCATCATCAATTAAAAAAAGACTGCCAAAGCTCTACTCTTCAAGAACAGAGTTTAGTTAGAGTAAGAAAGACACTGATGGCTTAAATTTTGGCTAGATTTGGATCTTAACATGGGCAAGAGCAACTTCTACAAACGGTTAAGAGTTTCATTGTGGCCTCCCCAAATCATCATAATCGAATTTAACTTTAACTAGGTCATGCGGGCTAGTACTATGTCATCATCCATGATTTGAGAACAAAGGGTTTTCACGTAAGGAGAAGATTAGAGATAAACAATCACTCTTAGGTGTACAGATATTGTTTTAGGATTATTTGGGTTCCAGTAGCACATCACTTTATCAGTTAGCAGTCTTAAAATGTTAAAATAATCTATTACCATTTATCACTAATATTAAGTCTTAAAAAGTCTACAATTCCTATTAACCAACTCAACCTACATAAAAATTATATCAGTCATTTATTTCCATTTTCTTGATCATATTTCCACATTGAAAAAAAAGGAGAGAAAGTAAAACTGGAAAGTACAAAGTTATGATGCGGGACGTGCACTCTAAAAAAGTATATAGTTGCAGTTGTTGATTGGAAAGTAATGGTTGTATTGTACTTGTGATAGAATACATATGTATAAAATATAATGTACCTAAAATCTCTGGTTAATTTTCCAATCAACAGTTATAACTCCACGCATTTACTTGGAACTTTAAAGTGAACCAAAACCTACAGCCAAACATAATTGCTCAATCTATCATCTTACACTTTTAGACCATACTGGAACCAGTTTGAGTAGTCGGTCAGTATCGAACTTTGACCCTGACATCAAATAAAAAAAAAATGAGAACATAATAAATGCAGTATTTTCAACATAAAACAGATGTGCATAAAAAAGAAACTGATATTACAAATTGTTCAATAGATACAGTCACAGTTTTGAACAAGGAAATGAATAAGAGATTATTACACAATTTGAAGTGGACACTATTATGTGCATGTGTGCATCTTGAAAATATAACACATTAAAGAGATATGTAGTTATGTACGTGTGCAGTGTTATGCATCCTTATATGGCAGTGAAAATCAACCAGCACCAATAAGAATTTGGTGATCTTACACTATTGTTTCAACTTCAGAATGTGATTTTCAAATCTACAACTTATGGACAGCAGCAAGAGCATGATCTTGAACAATTTCAAAGGGAGCAACTAAGCAAGCATTACTTTCCAAATTAAACTGTTACAAACTTGATGAACTTTTAGTTTTAGGAGATACAGATGAAACAAAAAAATTGAAATTGGTATGGAATTTTACAAAACAAAATTATCTACAAATCTATGGTACCTAGCTTATAGGAGACTTTCATGAGAAATGCCACTTGAGAAGTTGTTAAACAACATAAAACTAACCAACTATTACAGAGGAGTCAATAAATCTCAACCTACATTGTATAAATGTTGATATAAAAAACAGAACTAGTGAAGCAATGAAATTTCAAACAGTGGTGGAGATTGGGGGAAAACTACCTTTATCTCCATTGGACTGTGGAAGGTCCAGGCTTATACTGGTGTTGCTGCAAGGATAAGGAAGGCAAAAAAATTAGCCAAGCAGTGATATCTTCACCTATAAAAAAGTTCTTAGATTTTGAACTCCAACTCTAGAAATAGTTTCTATAAGTTGAGCTCCAAACTGTAGAGGCCCAGCAGTTGGACCAAAGAAAAGGAAACCTACCTAAGACAGTCAAGAAACAAGAATATGACTTTGATTCTCTGGTTGTGATGTTTGAGAACCTCAATGATGGAATCACTAGCAATTGATTTTCTCTCATCTGAAGAGTAGACAAGACCAACCAGTGCAGGCAAGTACAATGAAGGGTCTGTGAAAGTAATTGACCAATAAAAATTGTCACATGCATTTGTATATGCCAGCGTAAATGTTTTGTGACAAGATATTTTCTGGATCACCATGACGTATATGGAATTAAAGAGAAAACATTATTGCTTAAAAAGATGTGTGACTCATTAAAGGAGAGAAGCACAACAAATAAGGACAATGAATGAATCATTTCAACAAGGAATAAAGTAAGAAAAAAAGTAAAGGAAAATGCAAAGAAGTAACCTAAAAACTTAAGCTATTAGATGCAAGCTTAGAAATGGCTTTAATCACACATCTTAAACACACCTCGTCACCTCCTGATATAAAAACTCTATAGACTTGATGTGAGAATAAAACATAGGCCTACCAATAGTTTTTGCTTCAAATTAAAATTAAAAACCAACAAGATAGTGCTTAACATTTGGGCAAAGAAGGTCCAGCACCACATCATGAACCAATCATCCATAAAGTTCCCAGCCAATACAAGACCCACTAATACTTGCCTATCTATATAAGAAATATCTATAACAAAATTACACTTTACATTTCAATTTTAATGCTAACCTATCATTGGAAGTAATTTGGATGCCTGTTCACGAATCATAATCTCTTCATCTCCAAGCCGCTCTAGCAATTTGTTAGCTATATCTTTCCTAAAACACACATTTCAACAAATAAGTATACAAACAACGAAAAAATAAGTATAACAACATAAGAATTCATACCTAGCAGAACAAGACATTAAACTTTGTGAATTTGATGATATATGTAAGACTTCTGATATAACATCCATAGCATTTCTTCTCTGGGAAATGTTTCCAGAAGCAAGGCGCTTTAGAACTTCCATAAGACACTGATCATCTTTGCTCCTGGAGAATCCTCATATATATAAGTTCTAAATTTAAAAGAGAAAATTTTAGACTTAAAAAGTGCTCCTAGTCAGTATCATAAGAGAAAGAATAATGACTACATTGAGCAGTATTCTCCTATCAGCATAACAACAGCTCTAGCTGTACCATCCCGCTCATCTAAAAGGTGAAGCAGAAAAGGAATCACACTATTTTCCTTCCTACTGTCAGTAAGTGCATCTTCTTGTGAGTAATCTGGCCTCAGAATGATAGCCTTGAATATTGAAACAACCCCAACTATCACATCTTCATCAGTGCATTTAAGCTACAGAAAAAAGAAGGGAAAGTAAAAGCTCAGTTGTCAATCTAATAAGGGAATCTATACACAAATTACTAAATCACAGTTTGATTAATCACTGACTTCTAAATACATCATAACTAAAAAATAGCTCGATAAAAAGCAAAGCACACTCTATAGTTCTATGCCCATATGCAGCAATAGCCCAGTTACACATCAGATGGCAATGTCTGTATCAACTATGTGAACTTAAAGTTATTGAATATCAAGTATTTCTGAACTCTTCAATTTGTAAAATTAAAAGTAGTACTCTGCTTTGACATTGCCTCATATGTAAACAAACAATGTTAATTAAACCATGGAATGGTTTTTCAACTGACAGTTACTGCTGAAAATAACAGCATTGATTTTTCTATCAGATGCTAAGGACATTATTACTGTATTAGAGGCACTGCAAAAACACGTCAACATGTCATTCAAGTTCAGAATTAAGAAAGGCTATAATAAAAATAGTAATAGATGGTATCCTTATTCTGAGCTTCTAATCATAACAATTGAGTGCTCAACCTGATCAATCCAAGGGAAAGCATATTGGATTTTGAAGGAGAATGAATATAACACATTCATTTGCAGATTAAATGGTTGCTTAATGCTTTTGTTTAAAAATATATCTGCAATATATTTCCCGAAGAAGACCTCAATTAGAGGTACCTGTGGTACTAGAATGCGTGAGATATTCATCCCAAATTCCGACACTGTGCTTTCAAATCTCTTGATGTCCAGACGTCCCAAAAGCAGGCATAAACAATTCAAAAAGAATTTTCTGGTCTCCAACCCACCATCATTGTTGTCAGTATAGCCACCACCAGTGTGGTTGTCCATATAATACTGCAATTTGCATGGATATCAGAAACAAAAACAATTTCACCACACACAATCATATGAAACCACAAAGAATTGAGTTATCATGTCATCATATCAAATATATTTATCACCTACTGACCTATTTCTGATCAACTTGAACTAATGTAGCTCTAGCCAGTAAGAGTTACAAATTCACCATAAAGTATGCTCAAATCTAAGGAAAACACACCACGAATTTGGTGAATGGAGATATCAATGAGCATATTTTACAGAGGCAACATGAGACTGCCACTTCACAAAGTGCTAAATGAAACTTATGGCACCAAAACCCTTACAACAAGACTGCCAAAAATTGCACAAGAGACACTACCCAGATAGTCAAAGACACATTCCCTTTTATATGTACAGTAAACAAATTAAGGCTTAAACATCTATATGATATGACGAAGTCAGTCAGCATGTATTTTTCTTAGCAGAAAAGATGAAACGAGAATAATTTATCACCCTTCACAACATCAAATTGATACACCTTGCCATCCATATCAACTGGGACATAAGGTGATTGCTCAAATTACTTCAAGGCATCATTATAAATTTATAGCTACTCTACTGTATATAACCTGGATGCCAGACATATACTGTTCCAACAGTTTCTTGTAATGCTGAGAGAACTTCTTATCTTCCAGGTGTAGTAGCATGCTATAATGCTTCCAGCAAGAAGAGAGCAGTAAATCTCCGGTCTTGAGAGCATTAGAATCTGTCTCCAATGCTGCAGACAAAAAGAAAAATTATGGTCCATAGAAAACTATTAAGTGAATAAATTGAATATCAAGTAGACATAAAATGCATTAATTCCAGAACCTGCCCCATGTTGAAAGGACCCATGGTGATCCTTTATCTCCTCCAGCCATTTAAGAACTTGCTCCAAGCCTCTGGCATGTAATAAACGACTTTTCTTGCTCCACTGCAATGTAGAGTTGAATATTAAACAACTGAATAAGTTCAGAGCAAAGTTCAACAGAAAGCAATAGGAAGAAGTTACATTATTACATATGTATGCTCATGTCAGTAATTTTGTATGCCATTTAGAATTCAGTTACATGTTTGAGGCTGATTATATTTTCTGCAGAAGCAGATGTGTTCCCATCACAAAATTTTAGATAGTTTTACCTAAGTTGCCCCTCTGAAAAGAAACATCAAAAAAGGGTTGTTAATAATCATGAACTTAAAATCAGAACAGGTTTTCTTTACCAAATTCAACACAACAGGAAATGTTCTCATAGCTGACCTTCTAAAAGTCTTCTTCACACTGTAGTTAAATAATGCCATCACTTTCTAATGTTTGTTTATTCAATATGATTTTCCTTATAGTATATCATAATAGCATATTACGAATATATGAAACGCTGTTTAAAAATGGATGATTCAAACAAGAACTAAGACTGTATAACTTACAGAAAGGAGTCTTCCAACCAAACAAATAATGTCATCTAAATGATGCCACAGAGTATAGTCCCTTTCGATCATTGACATCAAAAATTTTGAATCCAATTTCTCCTTCTTGTCAGTAGTAGGAGATTGTACAAAAGTAATTGCCTGATCTTTTGCTCTAGCATCTAATTTTGACTTTTTACAGTCTGCCACTTTTGTTAATGCTCCCGAAAGGGACAAAAAACAATCAGCTGCAGACACTCCAAGGCGAGATGGCAACTCAAAACCATCCTGCAAAGTGCTGAAAAGCCAGTGGTCAGATAATGAAAATTTAAGGAATAATCAGTGAATTAATAAAAGAACATAATAATGATACTATCCACAAAAAGGGAAAACGGGTGAGATATGGAGTTGACATTATTGGTAAAATAAATGGGTATAATGCTACAACAAGAAACATGAGAAGGTAAATTTATGAAGAGGAACAGCTGTGCATAAGTGAGATTTATCATTGAACACGTTAATAATCAATGAAATGCCTCTAGCCAACAATGGTAGCTCCTGACAGTATCAGGAATCATGTCTACAAAGAGAGGGGGAAGAGGGGGGAAATTTAGATGAATGCTTGAGTATACGATGTAAGACACATATACGCTTACATAAAATACAATAAAATAAAAGATAATTATCTTGATAAATACACTAGTACAATGCTGAATGCACACAAGCAAAATCTACCACTAAACAACATGGACAGCCGTTTACATTACACTTTGAAACAAGAAAGAGATGCATGAGAAACAATACCTTCCTTTACTAACAATGCTGGCCAAATCCGGAAGGCAGATGGAGAGTATCTTCAACAAATCTCCATACCTCTCCCGTATCCCTAACAAACACAAGTTAATTAATTACGCCAAATGAATTTAAAATAAAAAGATTTCCTATTTCCAAACTTTTTCTCCGTCAATACTCGAGTTGAAATAGCGGGAGTGAAAATCCGAAACTCACCACCAAACATAGATTGATGAGGAGAAGTTTCAAATTCAACGAGATTCCGAAGAAGGAGGCACCAACCAAGCAACAGGTAGCGATCGTGCACGTGCTTTCTGGCAACGACGCCAGCGAGAGCCTGGGCAACGGGTTGGAAAAGAAGCTCGTCCTGGAAGATCCAGTTCAACAGAAGCATAGCTTGGTCACCGTGCTTGGACTTCAACACCTGCAAACACGGAACACACAGCGTAACGAAGAGAAAGCAGAATTCGAAATAAACAAATTGAGGAAGAGAAATTGAATACGCTGTCGATGATTGGAAGAAGAAGTTGGTCGAGGGAAGAATTGTTGGTCGCAGCGTCGGCTACGTAGCTGTGGAAGAACCAGAGAGAGTCTTCGAGGGAAGCGAGTGAAGTGTGCGAGCGCGAAGAATGTGAGGAGAGGCGAGAAATAGAGTCGTGAAGCCTCTTGGGATGGGAAGTGAGAAGAGAAGTGATGGCACGTGCGAGCGTGACGGAGAGGATGGACTCGCGTTGTGGCTCCGATTTCCATAGCAACTCTTCTTCTCCCTCCATTCTTCTTTCTCGCTTCTACCTTCGTGCCAAGTTTACACTTATTCAACTGAACCACTGCAACGACGTCAATGAAGTGAATGTCATGACAGTTTTTTATCTTCTTCTTCCTGCAGCCCCACATTTTTCTTCCTGCACCCCCAAAATTTTAATATTCCAACATTAACCTTGACCTATAATTTGAAAAGGGGCACGGTAGATCCTTTGTCACTATTCATGTTCATCTTCACCATTGAATATCAACTGTTGTGGAGGGTTTTTGAAATTGTTCAAAGCAAGCTAGAAGAGTACGCAACGTTGCCGAAGTGTTGTTTGGGTTGTAGAGGTAAGAGTTAAGTTTTTTTTTAGAAGCATGGTGGATATGGAGATTTCAAGGTTACCGGATATCGGGATCCGGTAATCTATTCCGGATCCATTAATCCGGAATTGATTAAGTTGTGTTTTTCGTATGAGGAAGTGTTCCAGATTGCTGAATCTGGAAGCCTAAATTGACTTACGATGGATCCGGAAGTGTTTTTTTGTGTTATGGATTCTTGAATCCGGAATGCATAACTTGCATTATGTATTTATGAATCTGGAATTGTTTTTTGGTGTTATGGATTCCTGAATCCGAAACGGTCTTTTTGAATTATGGATTGTTGGATCCGGAATGATTTTTTTGACTTATGGATTCATGGATCTGGAAAGTAATGATTTAGTTTGATTTTTTTTTATTTATACAAGCATGGATAGTAGTGAAGAATTTGAACAATAATTATATGATGGGATTCATGATCAAAGTGTTCATTCATCAAATTTAAAAATAATTGTAAATTAAGTCTTTCTTCACGAAAATACAAAACATAACAACTACAATCATCATCATCATCGTCCGTGTCGTCTGCGGACATACACAGACATATCCTCGGTGGCTGATTGGGCTAACATCAAGGTTGTCTATGTCCCTTGCCATGCAGGTGAATCCTCGATTAGATGACCATCATCTATAATCAATTACAAGGTGGATGCTATTCTTCTACAAAGATCCTACAATTATAAACAAATTACATTGATTGCAATTGAGCATGTATTATATAAATAAGCAAGTAATAAGTTCTTACCACTGCGGGATGTTCAGAGATAGTATCATTTGGGGTTTAGCTTCTTCAGGTTCAACATCAACATCTTTTGCATCTTCATGTTCAACATGTTCTTCATCTCCGTTAACATGTCTTCTTCTTCTTCTAACAGAGGCTGTGGGACATAGACGATCACCTTGTGAACCTCCTCCCCTAGTATTCACCATTTCTATTCAATTACACCATTCAAGTTAAACCAAATTATAAACTAATGAATGAGTGCATACTAACCCAACCCCACAACTCCTTTAGCTCGATATAATATAATTCTACTTTATTAATTTGAGCCAAGACAAACATGAAATACATGAAATAGCAGCAAATTAGTATTCCAAAACCATAAGTCTGGAACACTACCGGATGCACAAATCCAGGACACTACTGGATCCACAAATCCAGGACACTACTGGATCCACAAATCTGGGACACTACTGGATCCACAAATCTGGAAAACTATCGGATCTATAAATCCAAAATTCTACCGGATTCTGTGATATAGAATGTGAAAAAAGGTTTACAGAAACAAGAATTCATGACAAAAACGGAAGTGCAAATCCGAAAACATGAAACTTTACTTACCTTTGTCAACAACACTCTAAATCACAAGAGAGATGTGTGAGATTTGGAAGGAGAATGACTTGAAAGTGTTGCGCCGTTGCCAACCCAAGGAAGACGACGCTGCCAGTACAAACGACACCCATTTCTAGTTTTTAGGGTTTTATTAGATTAAGGATAATATTGGGATTTTAAAAATTATGGGTAATTTTATCTTTACATAAGAGTGTGGGGTGCAGGAAGAAAAAAGTGGTCGTACAGGAAAAAACAACCCAGTTTTTTTTGTTTATTTTTTATATTTGGACCTAATGTAGGCCCAAAAGATAATAAGATGTAAGGAAATTCTCCATTCACTTTCGGATTAAGTTTGAAAATTCGATTTTAATTTTTTAAAAATTTTAAATAATATAAATAAAGTACAACTTCATATTTTAAAATAACCTGATATGCATTTTTAATCTTTATATATCTTACTTTCAGTCACATATTTTCCTTTCATCCACAATATTTTTATACTTTTTTAGTCACAATGTTTGAGGTAGGAAGCTTCATCATTTTGAGTATCTGTGAGATTATTGACGAGAAAATTCATTATATTTGACATTTTCTAATTAAAAGATAATTTTTTTAGTTTTGTATTCCATTTATGCATCTCGCTATGTACATTCAAAATACATTTAAAATTACATTTCTTCTAGAAGTACCTTTCACATTGTATTATACAATCTATAATACAATTTTAATTAAAGGGTAGTAATACACCAGAAAAAAAAAAAAAAAGCCGAATGAACACACAAATATTGTCAATAAAAACTTCACAAAATGTACATGAACCATCAATTACCACAAGCAACTAATACCACTAGAAAATAAAAAATAAATTAATACACTCTCTACCATATTCAGAAAGATATTGTTAAAATTAAAAAAAAAAAAAGTATAGGTGTAGAGAGAATATGTCTAAGATGTGAGCAAATTCTTCTTGCACCTTATCAGTTATGATCTTCACCTGATCTACTTTCAAATTTTTTAAAATTATCCTTGAATTTGAAAATCTGAAATTAAAAAAATATCTTCCAAAACAATAAATTTGGAATATATTATTATGTTCTGGGAAACGAAATTTCAAAATAAAATTAAAAAATCAAAATTTGGTTATTAAAAAGCGAATTTGAAATGTAAAAATATTTCAAAAAATAAAATTCAGAAAACAAAATTTGAAAATAGATTCCAAAATAGAATTTCTCTCAAAAAATTGTTCAAGAAAAGAGGCTCTTGAAGAATTTTTATCCGCACTACCTTTTAAGAGATTTTTGTCATCAGGTGGTGAAAGTAATTGCCTAAGATGTGACGCAGCGTGTTGGTTCGGTTTCACAGTTGTCTGTAATGCTCCCACTGCAGAGTGACTGCAGAGACATTTGCAAGGTGCTGGTGTATCTAACACATTCAAGGTCACTCCCCAAGGGTCTTCAACTCCATGCATACGTCATCAAATTAGGGTTTGAAGCTCTTCCATTGGTGTGCCACCATTTCATCAATTTCTACTCCAAAACTAACCTTCCTCATTCCTCGCTCAAACTCTTCGATTCCTTTCCCCACAAATCCGCCACCACATGGAGCTCCGTCATCTCCGCCTTCGCCCAGAACGATCTCCCCCACCTCGCCCTCCGCTTCTTCCGTCGCATGCTCCGCTATGGCCTCCTTCCCGACGACCACACCCTCCCCACGGCTTCAAAGTCCTGCGCCGCCCTCTCATCCCTCCCCACCGCCCTCTCCCTCCACGCCCTCGCCCTCAAAACCGCCAACCACTTCGACGTCTTCGTCGGAAGCTCCCTTGTCGACATGTACGCTAAATGCGGCGAAATAAACCTTGCGCGTAAGGTGTTCGACGAAATGCCTCATAAAAACGTTGTCTCCTGGAGCGGCTTGATATACGGGTACTCCCAATTGGGTCTCGATGAGGAGGCTTTGAACCACTTTAAATGTGCTTTGGAGCAAGATTATGATATTCGGGTTAATGATTTTACGTTGTCTAGTGTTTTGAGGGTTTGTAGTGCTTCCACATTGTTTGAGTTGGGGAAGCAAGTGCATGGATTGTGTTTTAAGACGAGTTTTGATTCGTCCTGCTTTGTGGCTAGTTCGTTGATCTCTTTGTATTCTAAGTGTGGGGTTGTGGAAGGGGGTTACAAAGTTTTTGAGGAGGTGAAGGTGAGGAACCTTGGAATGTGGAATGCGATGTTGATTGCGTGTGCTCAGCATGCTCACACGGGGAAAACGTTTGAGCTGTTTGAGGAGATGCGGAGTGTCGCGGTGAAGCCGAATTTCATCACGTTTTTGTGTCTGCTTTATGCGTGCAGTCATGCAGGGTTGGTGGAGACGGGGGAGCATTACTTTGGATTGATGAAGGAGCATGGGATTGAACCCGGATCGCAGCATTATGCAACTATGGTGGATTTGCTTGGTCGTGCTGGGAAATTGGATGAAGCGGTTCGGGTGATTGAGGAAATGCCTATGGAGCCAACGGAATCTGTTTGGGGGGCTTTGTTGACTGGGTGTAGGATTCATGGGAACACTGATTTGGCTTCATTTGTGGCTGATAGGGTTTTTGAGATGGGTGCTGTGAGTTCTGGGATTAATGTTTTGCTTTCTAATGCTTATGCTGCTGCTGGAAGATGGGAGGAAGCGGCGAGAGCAAGAAAGAGGCTGAGGGATCAGGGAATAAAGAAAGAAACTGGTTTAAGTTGGGTGGAGGAGGGTAATAGGATTCATACATTTGCTGCTGGGGATAGGTCTCATTGGAAGACCAAGGAAATTTATGAGAAGTTGGAGGAGCTGGGAGAGAAACTGGCGAAAGCTGGGTATGTTGCAGACACGTCTTTTGTGTTGAAAGAAGTGGATGGAGATGAGAAGAGTCAAACTATAAGGTATCATAGTGAAAGATTGGCCATAGCGTTTGGACTTATTACTTTTCCTCAGGAACGACCTATCAGAGTGATGAAGAACTTGCGTGTTTGTGGAGATTGCCACACTGCAATCAAGTTTATTAGCAAGTGTACTGGAAGGGTAATCATTGTGAGGGACAATAACCGGTTCCATCGATTTGAGGAGGGAAAATGCACTTGCGGGGATTATTGGTGATGATGGTAAGGTGATGCATGACATGAGAGTCACTGAACAAATCAAATTATTTTCAGTAGCAGAGCAGGAATAGAGTAGCATCAACTTTCAACTTGACTTTTGCTATCTCGCCCGTATAGATCGTGGTAATTTTGAATCTTTTTGCCATTTATATAAATTTTTGCCATTGCCGATAACGTGATGGGAGGAAAAAGGGAAGCCTATTTAGTACTGTACTCATACCCAACGAAGAACTCCGAGAGCAATTTGAATACCATTCTTGAGAGTAGCTATTGTTTCATTTACAAAACCAAGTCTGTTATATGACAACCTAATTTGCATTTCTGTAGATATTCCAGGGTACGACAACCTTCAAATATAAACACACATATATAGATCTAATTTTTACTACAACATCCAAAGGAAATTGAATTTCCACTTTTCTTGTATGAACATTGGATTCTTCTGGGTAAAAGGTTATGGTAAAGGTGAGATGGACAGAAGTAGGTGATAATAATAGAACGAATTGCTGCAAATTATATGTAAAAGGCTCCAGGCTCCTGTGATGTAGATAGGCAGCTTCAAATTAATCAAAATCAAGACGGACTGGTGATTCTTTTGTCTAAAATCTTACACTGTTTGATTAAGAAAGAAAATAGAACAGAGTACCGACAATTTGAGATAGTTTTAGGTTGTTTGGTATCTATAATTCTCATTACATGGGGTATTTTTAATTATCTGATAAGTTAGTATATATATTTGCATTTTTCATATTTAATCTCGTTCTAATGTTAATTAATATAATTTTTCTAATTTTCTTAACATATTTTGTTGAAATATTAATTAAAATTATGTTTTATAATCAACTACTAAGGTATTTTATATTACTAAATATTGAATAATAAACATATTTATATATTCTTTCATATAGTTAAGGTAGTTAACTTCAATTAGTAAGCTAAATGCTATATTTATTAAAACCAGATATTTCAAATTTGTAGTTTGAATATATTATTGTAAATTGTAATATTAATGGGATTATTATTTTGAGCGTTGAAAAGTTTGTATTTTGGGTTTTCGGGTGAGAAAGATGTAGGGGATTTTGTAAAGTTGGTATTAAAGTAATATATAATGGAAACCGATTTTCTTAATCAAATCAGCAGCACAAAGTCATTTTTTTTTTCTTCTAAAACCATGTAACAGAAAGTAATTTATGAAAAGCAACTTCTTCCTGCACCTCTACATTCTTCTTTCTGCACCCCTATATTTTTTGAAAAGACGATTTTACCCCCTTTAAAAATGACTTCCAGATTGTATTTTCTGAAATATTTCCAAAACATCATTTCTGAAACATGTTTTATGTATTCTGGATTTATTAATCTGGAAATAAAAAAAATGTGTTCCGGAAAAGTTATTCCAGAATGATTTTTGTTTTCTGAATTTTGTATTCTGGAAATATTTTTTCTTACAGAACTACTATTTCAAAAACATCCAAAACTATACAGGATAATTTTGGTATTTTCAAAGAATGTAGGGGTGCAGGAAGAAGAATGTAGAGGTGCAGAAAGAAGTTGCCTTTATGAAAAAGTGGAGAAGGAAATTAGTGAGCCCATTAAAGTAGGCCCAAATAGTGTAGACGTAGGCCCAAATATGCAAATGTTGATTTGACTGCCTATGTTGATTTTCTTTTTCTGATCAGGAACTTCGAAAGTTATTAAAGGAGATAGTTTGCATTTTGTTAACAAGATTTCGTGCGCATTTCATTCATTTACCTATTTAATTTGTATAATTTTTTTTATATAATTTATAAATGTTTTTTTTTTTACAAATTTAATTGAAATAATGTGTTTTCAAATATTTCATTATAATTAATACATGTGTTTTTCCACAAATTTAGTGCATAAATTATCCTTTTACATTAGTTTTCATTTGGAATTTACTACTGGTGTGAACCTAAAACAATTGAAAATATATTTGGAATACAGCTTGTAAAATTAAATTTAGTTAAACTAAAGTTAACAAAAAAGAAACAAATATCATATTGATTTGGAACAACTTAGACGATGTTTGGTATTAGAGAAATATTTTTTTTCCGAGAATCATAATATTTGAAAATTAGGAATCCTTTTCCGGTCATATTTATTGTTTTCTAGAAATATAAATGACTAATGTATATATAGTTTTGTTAAAATTTTTAATTTGTTAGACTTAGACATTAAATAATTGGCAAATTCTTCCTACACCCAATCATTTTCAACCTGCATCCTACATAATTTTAAATTTCCAAAACTGTCTTTCTTTCCAAAAATAAAATCTGGAATTGAGAAAATACATATTAAAAAAATAGATCTGAAGAGATTATTATATTTCGAAAATAAAAATCCAGAAAGAAAATAAAAATTTCATTCCAGATAAAAAAATTCATAATACAAAAAATTTGTTCCCAAAAAAATCTGGAATATGAAAAAGGGATCTGAAATGTATTTCTTAGTATACCTCCATTTTATCTGATTATCTGAGGAGATTTTCGTCTAGAAATATAAATGACTAATGTATATATAGTTTTGATAGGAAACGCAAAACCAAACACTTTCTGAAAAATTTCAGCAGCCCATATGACCAATGACATGGTTATAAACATATTTGTTTAACTCAAATATAAATTAAAGAATGTTCAAATTCAGTAAATTGAAATAGAAACAAGTCTTACCTAATTCAATCATGATGCTATTATTTCAAAAATACATTTAAGATCATTTAAATATGAATATCATCTTCAAGAAATATGATTAAAGAAAATTTTAAACAATATAATTTTTTTTTTTATATAAAAGTTGAATAAATTTAAACGTCACAAAGACACCTGAGGGCGAATATATTGAAAATAAAACAAAATTATAGCTCTGGATTATCATGTATGAATGTATTGTACGATTTTTAACTTCTTAAATAATTACTTTAAACATTTAAAGTGATTTTTGATAATATCCTCACAAAAAATATATATTGACGATATGAACAAAATTATGCAACCATATAGCCGTGGACTATCATTTAAAGTGATTTTTGGCAGAATAAAATCTTAAAATCGCTTTCAAAAGTTTATTAAAAAAATTCTCTTTAATCATCCACTTAAAAAGAAAAGAAAAATGATTGTTTTTTAAAAAGCTTTATCTTTTCTTGGCTGCGGCTTCTGCAACTTTTGGTTGCAATGTTAACTTTTCCATTAAAAGTTGTATGATTTAATTAAGTATCTTTTAACACACTTTGTTAACTTAATTAATCTCCTAAATAGCACTACTACTGAATCAGAGTTATACCCTATATAACCTCCACCAAAAAGGTGTGATTCTTGTTCATAGAGAGGAAGCTGGCCCGGGTTCTTCGAGAGTTTTCTATCTTATCAAGATTTGTTTCAACACTTTCAATAAAATTTAATTATAAATTTCCTAGTGGTAGTAGTTTAGGATTTCATATTTACCTATCTGATATATATATTATATTTTATGGCAGGCCAAGAAACTTTTCAACCTCTCAAATAGTTTTATGCTTTGAAAATTCCTTCATATGCTTCTCATACAGAGAATATGTATTTTCAGCTGAGTG
Organism: Phaseolus lunatus; assembly: GCA_013389735.1. Taxonomy (NCBI): domain Eukaryota; kingdom Viridiplantae; phylum Streptophyta; class Magnoliopsida; order Fabales; family Fabaceae; genus Phaseolus; species Phaseolus lunatus. The sequence continues at coordinate 34,479,982 of CM023857.1, read as the reverse complement.
ATCAATCTATGGTTTCTCACTTTCTCTATCAACAACACTTGGTTTTGGCTGATATCAAAGAAAGTAAGGGTCTTATTCTGTGTACACTCTATGTATGCAAACTGAATTTTTTCACACAAAAAGAGTTGTGCTAGTGTTTTAGCGTGGACCCTTGGAGATTTAGCTCTAGCAGAACTTGATATGGCGTCAACCTCTATCACAAGAACTCAAATCAAGTGGCAGAAGCTTGAGGAAACAAAGCAGAAAAGATCAATGACAAGGCCATGTGAGCATGCCACTGCTTCTTCTAGCTCCCAAGACCAAGGTATTAGGAATGTTGCGGAAGATGGTAATGGAGATGTTTGTTCAAGTGGTTGTACTACACCAAAGGCTAAAAGGTTCAGAATACCAGAGGTGCTAACATGTCCACCAGCTCCAAAGAAGAGAAAGACACTGGCAATACCCAATTGCTCATCAAATAGATCTGCAGTAGCACTTTTTGCTTCACCAGACATAGAGTTGTTCTTCTTTTCTGCACTGTGAAATGTTTCAGCTTGAAGCTTCAATTTAGTTCCAAGAAAGTATGAAGTTCAGTTCAGTAGCTGATCCTTGGAAGAGACAAAGTTTGTGACTATTTTGTAGTGTGCACTTACGTACTCTGATTGTTATTGCATAGGATTTACTTTTTTTTATTTACACTTGTCTGGTTTTGGCTTTAGTTTTTCTAGCTGGTGTATGGTGCAACAAATCAAAATTTCTAAGCCATGAAAGTTCTTTTGGTGTGAAATTGATTTATCAGTTATCTAATGTCTCTACCTTTCTCAGGGTATAATGCAGTTTCAATTTGTACCATATAACTTAGACGCCATTTGGGAAATTATATGTATGGCCTGCTCAAGAATTTGATTGTCTTTGGCTTCATCACTGTAATTCGTATTATTATAATGAGTAGACTAATTAATAGATAGTTTGCTTGGTGAATATGTGTTCATATGCATATGATATCTTTCTAAAGTTAAACTAGCCTAATAATATTACTTTTCTTTTGCTAGTGCTATCTCCACGCTATATATAAAGAAAGAGGAGGAAAAAAAAGCAACTTTTTGAATGTGGAAGTGAATGCTTTTTATTTTTTAATATTCCTTCATCTGGTCCTTAGACACCTCTTTTCAAGTTTCTTTTTGTCATCTCTACCATACTGATAAAAGGCACTCAGTAGATGCCAGGCACATTGTACATAAATCACTGATAAAATAATAAATTTTATATCGATTTTATAAGATTTATTATATTGATTTCATCATATAGAAAACTAATTAAAATATTATAAATATATGGGTATTTTTTTATATCTGAGACCTCAATTAACATGAGTATTGGATTATTGTATGTAGAAACATTTAATTTCTGAGTGGAATTTTTGAAGTTGATGCCATTCCAACCTTGCAATAACACACTCCACACATAATGTAGCTACAACCTATGTTATGGGAAGTCTAATTCTGTCTTATTATAGATAGGTATATATGTTCTTTATGCGGCACTGCATGAACTCAGAAGCGTCCAGTTTACTTTATATGATTAAAGTTGCATATCTGTTAGAAAGAATAACCTGAGAGGTAATTAAAATGTTGCCTATCATTATCATTGTCATTCTTACCTTTGACAGTGCCAAAAAAAGAATAGAAAATGGAAATAAAAGTACAGCATGTGCAGCAGCAAAATGAGAATCCAAAGATGGATTGCTTTGTGATGCCATACCTAACCAAAAACTGAAATAGTGTACAAATGATACTTGCTAATTTTGAGTTTAAGTGAAGTTTTAACTATCCCAGCTGAAAATCAAACATGTCATAAGTGTTATTCCTGCAAGAAGTAGCAAACAAACATTGTATTACTTGTTTGTCTAATAAGCATATATATACACACTATTTATTTATTTAATGACAATCACATTTTGTTTATGCTTAATTATGTTAAATTTCTGTTGTTACGAATGATATGCTAGCATTTCTAAGTTACTTCAGTCATGTTTGATCTGAGGATGACCATTAAAAAGAGTAACACTTTGAACACTACACAAGACACATTAAAATCTCATAAATTGGTATAGCTTCCATATTAGAGAGGTAAGACCCACATCGTATATTTTGTTTTTTTCATTGCATTTAATTTGGCTTGTGTTTTTTTATTTGATATATCTTATATAACTACGTTGACTTATTTCTATTTGACTTGTTCACCTAACCCCTAATATTTATTTGTCAAGTTATTTAAGAAAATTAAAACGTTCTAGATTACTACATTACGGAAGTTAATTTCCGTAATATATTATATCATAATTATATTATGAGAAGTTTTTTTTTTTTTTTATCAGCATTTCCCCAGTTGAAGTTTGCAAATTTGACAAGAAATAGGTTGAAGGACATGTGAATTGGTCGGAGCAATGAGAACAATTGAACAGTGCTTAGATGACATTAATTGGGCTGGAACATTGAACAAAGTGGGCTCACAAAAATCACAGCGAAATCACCACTTTAAGGAGTGTTTCTTCCTGCACCCCTACGTTTTTATTCCTGTACCCCCATAATTTTTAAAGTTCCCAAACTAGCTTTGATCATTTATTTGAAAAGGGTACTCTGGATGAGTTTCTTTGCCACCGTTCTTCTTCTTCGTTCATCGGTGGCGCTGGTAGAGACTCATTTTAGCTGCGCGGAGCAAGGTGGAGAAGTGAGTTGTATTACCAAAGTGTTGGTTAACTTTTGTAAGAACTGAGTTTTTTTTTAAGAGGTTAGGTAGTTATAGTGTTTTTAGGTTCCAGAAATTGAGATCTGGGATTGTGCTACGGATGGATCAATCCGAATGTGAAAATATGATCTATAGATTAGTCAATCTGTAAGTAAAGTTTTATATTTTCTGGATGGGGGGTGTTTGGAAAGCAATTTTTCAATTACGGATTGGTGGATTTAGAATGCATTTTTTTGGCTTACGAATTGGTGGATTCGGAATGCATTTCAATTTGGATAACTTCCGAACACACTCATTTGGAAAAATTTTGGATCACTCAATCTAAACTATGTTGCGGAATCATTATTCTGAAAAATAAAAACAATAGGGATGAGATGAAGAGACACCACCAAGTCGCTGGAGACACCATCGAACCACCACCAAGCGAAACACACCTCACGGTTCTTGTGCGATAAGATGAAGCCGCCATGCGCAAAGAAAGGCAACGAAATGTAAGAAATGTAGGTTTGTGGTGTGCGTAAGGAAGAAGAAGAAAGGGCGTGGGTAGTGAGTTTTAGGATTTTTAGAAAATAATAAGGATAATTTTGTCTTTACAAAACATTGTGGGGGTGCAGGAAAAAAAATGTAAGGGTGCAAGAAGAAGTTTCTTCTTGTAACTCTATAGCTTCTTTGGCATCCATAGGTCAAACGAAAAAAATATTTTATCCTTAAATAATATATTTTTGTAGGAAATGTTATTTTTTTTATTTACACCTCTCGAATTGTATAATCCATAACACCATTTATTGTATAATTTGGAATGTAATTTTAAAATGTATTATGGATTGTACAATGTGGAAGGTATTTCCAAATTTGAAATACCTTCTGGATTGTATAATTCATGATACATATTATAGTAAGGGTCTGTTATGGATTTTACAATCGAGTATACACAAAAAAAAAAAAATGAAAAAAATAAGCAAACGGAAAATCTTAAGATATACTCAGAAGGGTAGGGTTGGAAAGTCATGGTTAAGCTAACACCATGTTGGATCAAGTCAAGTCAAGTCCATGTTGGTTCAAGTCGGGTTTACCAAGTTGAGTCATACCCATGTTGGGGCCTATATCTACCTTAGGTCGATTCGGGTAAGGTTAGGCACACCTTAAGTTTAGCTAGGCTAAACCTAGGTTAGTATAGGTTAGGTCTGGTTGAGTCAGACCTAGGTAACATTAATCTAATTTAAGACCATTCTAAGCTGGTCGAGTTAGGATCATATCAAGTTGGGTTAGGTTGAACTCAGGTTAGGTTGGGCTCATGTCAAGGCAAGTCAAGTTGGGCCCTGGTCAAGTTGAGTTGGGTTGAGTCGAAATAAAGTTGTCTTGGGTTGGGATCACATTCAGTCAAGTCAGATTAGGTATATGTCGAGGTAGGTTGGGGCCACATCAAGTTAAATCAATTTGGGTCGAGTCAGGCCTATGTTAAATCAGTTCATGTTGGGTATGTCAAGTTAGTCAAATTTGGTGCAAGTTAGGTTGATTGGGTTGGTTGAGTCATGTTAGGCTTACATTAGGTTGAGTTAGGGTAGGTCATGTAAGCCCAAGTCAAGCTAAGCCCACATCATGTCAAGTTGAGGGCAGATTCTCCCTACACCATATCAGTTTGGATTGGCACCCAACATGTCCGTGTGAAAAGACCAAAACACCCTTAATGAAGTGAAAAATAGGGTTACACTTAAGTGCACCTAACCCAACAGTCAAGCAGCGTTCAATGTTCTTGTCATTGAGGCAGGGACGAAACCCTTAAACACAGAAAAAGGCAGCGTTTTTGAGGGACTTCAGCGACGACAGTGAGCGAAGGCACCGAAGAAGGAGATGCATCACAAAATGGTGAGCTTTCACGTTGCTTGTGGGTTTTGGATATTTTTATTCGGAAGTGTGTTACCTTCTGGATATTAATATCCGTATGCACAAAAAACCCTTCTGGATGTAGAAATCCAGAACACATATAACCATTTTGGATATTCATATTTGGAACTCAAATGCTACTTCTAGATAAAGTTATCCATAAATGAAATTTCACTTACAGACACGTGCGTTTGGAAGCTTATACTGAAAATCTAATTTACTTACGGATTTGTATATCCAGAGTCACTAACAGTGCATTCTAGACTCATGCATCCGTAAGCCAATATCCAGGCTTCTGGATATCGTTATCCAGGAACATCTAAGCTAAAAAAAAATGCAAAAACGAAGATGAATGTGTTGTCTTACCTCAGAATAATGTCAACCAGAGTTAAGAGTGAAACATTCCCTCCACCACCACACTATCAGTACCTCCTTTGCACCTCAAACGGACACCAAGCTCCTTTGCACCTTTTTTTACAACAAAGAAGACAAGGGTAAAATGGATTTTTAAAAGTTCTGTTGGGTGCACATCTAAAATGATATGGTGCAGAAAGAAATTGCCCAAATTTAACCGAGTTGGGTACAAGTCAAGAAAGTTGATTGAGTTGAAACTAAGATATGCAAGATTAGATTGAGTTGGGTCGAGATCACCTCGTGTCACAATTTCATTTAGAATATTTTAATATAGAAAGAGAGAGAGAGATAGTTAAGAAAACATAATAAACTTGTGATTAAAATTGATTTAAAGATAAAAGAGAAAAAAAAGACTTCCTAAACACCTGTTATTCACCCATCTCAGCTTAACTTTCTAAGGATTAACTTCATATTCCTGGAAGGCTGAAGTGGGAGTTTTTATTTCATGGATTATCATCACAAAACTAGTTTCAAAGAACGGAATTAATAACTGGTTTAATTAGTAGGTCACAACCATTTTAGAAATTTTAATTACTCATCCAAATTAAATAAAATTGCAATTGAATTCTTAATATTCTACATATTTTATATATAGATCCATAGAATCAGTTTGGCAGGTCCAAATTGCTAGAAAAAATAATAACTTGTGGTGTTTTTACTAACTTTCAATGACTCAATTACAAAAATTATAAAAGATCAAAGATCTAATTAAAAAAAAATTAACCTAAGAACCGAATTATAATTCTAAAATAATTCGAGACATACAATTTATTAAATATATATAACCTACATTTTACAAAAATTATCTTAGCATTGTTAAGTGTTATGGTGGATTATTACTTCTCTTCTTTTTTGCTTTAATAGTTTTTTTATATTTTTATAAATTTTATCCTTGAACATTTATTTATATTCAATCATACCATAACCCCATCACCCAAGACAAACTTTCCCAATGATAATGATTTGGTAGTATCACCTAACCACGACATGTTTTTTTTTTTTTTTTACTCATATAAATTAAATACCAATTGACAAGATGTGAGTTTATTTGTACAAATTAAATAAGGTAGGTTTTACAACTGCAAAGCCATTTCCTATTTTTGTTTTGTGATACTATATATGGTTAGTAGTACTGTTATATCATAACAAATGTAGGTGATAGAGTGAAAGAGTATAAAAAGGAAATAAATAGATGAGAAAGAGAGTAAAAAAAATTAAAAGTAAAATCATTTACATTAAGTAAAAAAATAATAATTAAATAAATTTATTTATTATTATTAATTTTAATAAAATATTTAAGCATAATTAACTATATCAATAAAAAGTAAATATAAATTAAAAATATTAATAAAATACTTACAATATAATAATTATATAACATAAATATTAATAAGATTTTTATTATATAACATAAATATCCGTGTCCGTGCTAGTTAGAAAATTAATTATGTTCTTAACGTAATCAAATATTTTATTAATATTTATGTTTCATATTATGATTAAAATAATCATATTAAAAAATAAATAATATATTTTATTTTTATTTATTTTCACTTTCTTTTCCTTGATGGAAACGACTTTACTTTCTACTTTTTTTTTTCCTTTTTTTTTATTTGTCTACTTCTCCATTTTCCATCATCCCATGTTTTCATAAGCAAACATGCCCGCATATTTAGGATTTGAACACATGTTTCCGCAAGCACGATTATATGGGAAAAAAATAGAAAATGTGAATTATGTGATGAAAAGGAAGTAAAAGAATTTATGGCAAAGTCACAGTCATGGGAATTATTAGTTGAGTGTGAAAATGGTTGTTGTTTTTAGAAGGAACCCCACACTGCACCATAGCCCAAGTGTTTGTTTTTGCTTTTGCTTTTGCGATTGGTATTGGCATGGGAAAGAAAAGGAGAATTGCGACGTGGGTGCCCAACTTGGTCCCGTGAAACTCTTTCAACCCCACACCCAAACCCCAAAAGGTGTCAACTTGCACCACCACACAAGTTGGGGTCATGTCTTCTACTTCTGCTCTATCCTAACAAACTTCCCCCATTCATTCCCACCCTTCCACGTTCCTTCAAACTTCATCCCAACCCCATAAAAGCCTACAAAAGTTCCCATAATAATTGTCACAAAATATGTGGAAAAATAGTGACCTTGCAATTGCAAAGACTTCAAAAACAAGTTGCAATAGCTTCGGTTAAGTAATCGACCTGTGAGAGCCTTCTTAAACCAATCCTTGAGCGACACATCACCTCGGAAGACACAACCACTCTTGTCTTCTGTCTTGTGTCGGTATCCATTATGACTCCACTTTTCATTGTTGCTTCACCACTCTCAACTGAAAACTGCATTAACCACCTTTGCTAATTATTCTCTTTACTGTGCCCCCAAGTTGTGTAATAAAAATTACCCTTTTTCACATTTCATGAAATTCATATATTTTGGAAGAAAAGGGAAAAGTTATTACGAAAAGATGCAAACTGGTTGAGTAAAAAAAATGTTGCAATGACTAAAAACATATATCCTAATTCTTATTTACCTGTGTTTGTTTTACTGTTCTAGAACTTTAAACCTTATCATGAATTGGTGTTCAATCAGGTTTTAGACAGCAAAAATATCATACTCTAAAACCTTTTGATTGTATTTTACGTGAAAAGTGAAATGCTGTGTATGTATGCATGGAAAGACTTTTCTCTTGCAAACTCTGCTATGGGCCAAGCTGTCAGTTGTCATGGACAACAGGTAGTTCAAGTAGACTCTGAAGATCCTTTAAAACTTGGCTTCGTCTATTACATTCATAGTATTGTTTGGTTTGAATTTGTCATGCTCTTAATATGTGTTAAAATTTCAAAACTAAATCGAAAGAAGTTCTGGAAGTATAATTTGCAACTTTTGTCCACGTACTCCCAAATATCTGCATAACAAGCCAAAGCTTGGGAAAGTGAAACAGGAAGAAAACGTTTTTCTTGTCCTGATAAAAGGTATGTGTCATACGATTCCACAAGTTAGCCACATTACAATCTCTTCTCTCTGTCGTATGTATGACCAAGCATGATCATTCTTTATAAGCGTGACATTTTGGCAATAATGTTACGGTTTGAAAAACTCTCTCCTCCTGCATAATTAACTATTTTGTACAAAATTTGATCGACAATTCTCTTCCTAGAGCTCAATTCAAGTATTCAGTCATTTTACATCACCGTTATTCTTAATTATTTAAACCTACGCCCATTTTATCATTGTACCTCTATCAGTTCTGTCTGAAAATAGCCTTCAGAGACTTAAAACTAGTTCAGGACCACCGAATGGTAGGTCAAGTTGACAAGGCTCTAGCACTCTCACTAAATGCTCAAAGATATGAAATGATTGGAGATCACGAACTACAAGTAGGGGCTAAAATTTAAATGGGGCAGAGGCCTTTGGAGGTTGGAGCACTAATGGTATTAAAATGGGGCAAAGACTTCCGAAGGGAATGTGTCCTTACCAGAAAAGTAAATGGATGTTTGCATAACTAGCGCCATACAACTGTTTGAATCTAATAAAGATATTGATGACATAAATCAAGTGTATCCAACAAATTGAATGGCCAAATCAATTCAATAGTCATAACAATCTAAGAACGCAACAAGGGTAAAAATTGTTTTAAGACGTGAATCTAATGCCTTATCACGTGTCCCATTTTCTCAATACCAAGTTAGTTGGCCAAGTCCATTGAATGTTAGCTAAGTCCCTCTCTCTCAGTCAAGCCATTTGAGAAGGAGCCAATGGCTTGGAAATTAAGGCCTCTGGTCCGTCCAGGTGCACCTCCTTTTAGTGAGGAAACATCTAATATGATCCTGTTAAGACAAATGCAAAGTCAGTTTGATACCCTTTAGTGCGGAATGAGTGACTTTTGTTCAGATGCTTACAAATTCTTTGATTCCTTCTCTCCTGAGGAGATGCGGTTTATGATGATTTTGTTATCAATTTTTGACACTGAATAGTCAATTGGCAGATCAATCTCTCCAGGGCCTGTTCCATTGACAGATTAAATATATCAATTAATCTTCATGGCTTTAAAATTGCGAAACCACATATCGTGTTTTACTAGGATAATTCTTTTCTTACCCGATTTAGGAGTAGTGACAAAATCAAGTCCCAATAGTTTCTGCAACAATGGATAGTAAGGAAAATTAATGGTCATAAAACATCTCAGATTATGGAGGTCTTCGTTTTAGAAACAAATACCTTAAGTCTGTCGCAAGACTCAACAAGTTTGTCATTGTACAGGATGAAATCAAATATGTGAGAAGATTTGCCTTGATCAATCTCTGCCGCAGCATTCCTTAGTCGCTTCAGGATCTGTTCCTCAGTCTCTGTCCCTCTGATTTCAAAGTATTGAATTTAGCACAAAATCATGGTCTCGTTGAGAACTAAAAAGCATCACCATGTTGCAACAACTCACCGGTTACGAAGGCGCTTCTCCAGCTCCTCCATTGACGGGGGACATACAAAGATGAATATGGCTTCAAGAGAACTAGCCCTCACAGATCTTGCACCTTGAACATCAATATCAAGAATACATCTCTGAAACAATTAAAAACAAAATCATTATCTCAGATAACGACAAGTTAAAAATAACATCTAAAGGACAACAATCTTACAACGTCGAAATAATATTACACCCATAATAACAAAGGTTCCAATAAAATGAGTCATAATAATAGTTAAGCACGGGCAACTTACTTTCCCTGCATCTGCCACTAGTTCCACAGCGTCAACACTAGTTCCATACAGATTGCCATGGACAGAAGCAAACTCAAGAAACTTTCCCTCTTTGATTTCTTTCTCCATTATACTCTTCTCAGTAAAATGATAATGGACCCCGTCTTTCTCCATATCTCTCGGAGCACGGGTGGTGTGGCTCACAGAAAAACCAAACATAGAGGGAAAGTCCTCCATAAGCTTTGATATCAATGTTCCTTTGCCTACTCCAGAAGGACCACTAATAACAACAGGCTTCTCAGCATTTCCTACCACACCTTTACTCCATGCAACCACCTCAGTCCCCAGAGATTCTTGCTGCTGCCTAACATATTGGGTGTCGACCTGCCAGTAGCATATTGAGACATTTAACTTATATTGGGCAATAATGAGAAATCTGCTATGGTTGGTGTTTCCATGCATCAATAATATTTTGTTTAAATATGAATATGCCAAGGATTGTGTATGGAAACACCAACCTCCAGGAACCATATTTGATCATCTGGCTTAGAACCCTTCTTAAGAATTAGTATTTTGTCTTCCAAAGGTACTGCCGAAAGGCCTTTGCACGACACGGGTTTGGTGCCCCTCACCGTGGGACGAACACTGCAATTTCAAATAGATATTAGCAACAAAAGCATGTGAGCAACAGCTACGAAGCGGAGAAACCTTAAACTGACCCTTCTCCAAGATTACGGTCAAAAATTTGAACTTCAATGGACAAAGTTCCATCATCAGCTCCACCAATGACATACTGTCAAAAAAAAATGGAGGCCCACTTTTTGCTTTAGGCAGAAGAAGATTTGGCTAGACACTAATCTAATCATGTGCAACAACATACATACAAATTATCATTAAATTAACATATTACATAAACTCACCGTCTTATCACCAATGGTAGCAGTTGCTTGGCAAGTTCCGTTTTTCAATTCAAGGCCATTCTGAGCCCCATCCTGCAGGTCATCAACAAGCAATGCTGGTGCTTTTCCCTAGCGATCACAACCAAAGAGAATAGACACATTAAAGCAAAACCACCTTGATCCACATTTGACAAAATAACCCAATCCTTAAGGAAATAGCAGAAAAAAAGGGAGGCTCACCATAGATAAATCTGAGCCCACAATCCTGGTTTAAGTTAAACCCTGAACCAAAAATAAATAAATAGAGATTAATACCATATAAATTACCAAGGGATCTAACAATATATGCAAACTTCCATTGTAAGGAAATTACAGTCCAGAAAGTTCATTACAAGTTGTAACAAAAAAATCAACAGCTAAAAGACCCCAACGAAAAAACTTACAGAGACAAACTAGGATTTCATCACCTTCCAGAAAAAACAAAAACTATATAAATACGTGACAGGAGGAATTCACCAAGCTTCTTTTTTCTCAATTCATCTCTCTGATCCCGCACCATGAAAAGTACAGCACAATTTTCATTTTATTTTTCAAACCCAAAAAGCAGCAAGAATCCCAGCAGGCCCAACAAATCAAAAACAGATATTTAGAAGACCCATAGAAGGAGATGAAGCAAAGACGACGCTACGAGAAAAACATATCAAAAGAACAAAACCCAGATCGCAATGCGACAAAATCCGAAATCTGGAAGAGGCTGACACCGACAACCTTAAATAAACCTGGGAAAACGGGAAAAATAAAGAGCTGCAGGGGAAGTAATGAACAACCTTGTAGAGGGTGTGTTGAGCGCAAGAGAGTTGTTGTTGTGAGGAAAAGGAAAAAACACAGAAGAAGAAAAAAAGGAGCACAACCAAGAGAATAAGAAGAGGAGACGGAAGATGAAGGTGGAGGAAAATGTGAGAGAAGGATTCATATTTGTAGGCAGAAAACAAAAAAGGGGCAGGTTTGGATTATGAGAGAAGGAGGGAGAATGGCCTCTTTTTCGTTTTCTTTTGCGGTGCTGATCAGAACCTTCCTTCTTCATTTTATTTTTTTTATTCATTTTGTAAATTTCTCACTCTTTTATTTATTTTTGCTCTGAAAAATAAAATTCAGAAATCCCATTTCCTCTGAAAATAACTTTAGCCAAATTCTAGATTTGGCATCTCTCAGTTAATCTCACTGCAAATATTCATTTAATTTAAATTTTTAACTCTGTTCTTCTTTTCATACGTGGAAGTTATAACTTCTGAATATAAATTATGAATCTTGGGAATTGTAATGCTTAAGAATGATTACATTTACGTTGATTGATAAAATGTATTTCTAAAAATATTTATATAAATTATTAGAAATCAAATAATACTATTATTTTGTAAAAAAATTAATTTACTACATTAAATAATTTAATAGAAGAAATATGGGATATGAGAATGTAGGTAACTTCACTAAAATAATATTACTTTGATAAATGTTATCTTTCCAGACATAGATAAAGCGTGAAAAACATCACTTTCTAATTTGAGATTTATCTTTCAGTAAAATGAATTTGACTCCTTTAAAAAAAGGTGATACACTTTAGGGGATAGTGCAATAAAATGATCTTCCATTACAAAACTAAGATTATGATTATAATTAGGGAGTGTGTAATTGACACTTCATAATATTTTTAAAAAACTTTATTTTATGAAAATTTTTTGTGGTATTCAATCAATATTTTTAAATATTAAAAAATTATAATATTTCATAATATTAATATGATTTTTTAAGAAGAACAAAATTTGACGGTGTTCAAATAAAATTTTAAAAGATTAAAAATAGTCATTTCAACATATTAACTTCTTGATTGAATTTTTCTAAGTTAGTTGGGACCAACAATGAAGCCAAAGTACTCTCGACCTTTCTATTATCATTAATACTATGGTAAGCAAACTTTTAAGAAAAATAGAAGAAAATTAGATATACAACTTGTTAATTGACATGAGATTTGTTTAATACTAAAATAAGGAAGGACTTTTTCTTGTACATGTCACCATATGAATGTTTAAAAGGGTTAAACTTCAAGTTAGGTTAATGATTCAAGTTTTAATTTTAAAGAATATATTGATTTTCATAATCTATATTTTTGGAGGGTTATTTAATTTAACTATTTAGATTATATTCTTTGTGACACTATTATGATTGAATCTTTAGCTACATCTTATTGAATTTACTAGTTAAAGAAAGTACTTTACATTTTTGGTCAAATGGCTTTGATATTGTTATACTCTAATATATTTCTTCTATTCATATTTTACATGTAAAAATTAGTTGTACAATCTAGTATTTTCTTTCATTATTTTTGTATTGTTTAGAATATATATATATATATATATATATATATATATATATATATATATATATATATATATATATATATCTTTAGAGATGAGTACATAATTGTATGAAATAATGTAAACATGTTTATTTTCATAAAAAAAAAAAATGTTCACATATTTATGATAACGTGTATAAAATTAGTTATGATAACTATAGGACAAATTACAAATCTCTAGTATGACTAAAAATCATGAACAATTTTTATACGAAGAACATCATGGAAGGATACAAGATTTATATGTATTGATGAAAGCTAAAATTCTAATTAATTTAATTCATAATACATGTTATTCATCATAATTTTTTGAGAGTGGATATTTTCATACAAATTTTGAAGGTCTTAAATTCAATAGTACCTTATTTGATGGTTAAATAAGTATTCTTAATACTTATTAAACTAGGAGAAAGTGTAAAGTTTCACTCATACTTTAATATATATGATGCTACCTAATTATAATATAATTGTACTATAATTTTTGTTAGTTTAATCCTTTTTTTTTTTTAAATATAGTTGTTTTTATATATAAATAATCTTAATATTACGATAAAGATATTGATGAGCCAATTTTGTAAGTTATTGAATGCTTAAAGTGCTATAAGAAAAATACTTAATTCTCATAAGATAAACATGTTTTTTTCTTAACTTTAATATTAATTTAATATGTAGTATATATGCAAATAGGTAAATATTGTGTAATACAGTGGATTTCCTAGTGGTCATTTTTTAACTCCATTTTAATTATATTAAAAAAATAAATTATTCATTTTTTTTCTTACTTATGCTTTAAAAATGTGATTGAGATTAGTATTTTTTAATCACAATTTTTAAGTTGAGACCTCTATTTTTATTTTAGAGGTGTGTACAATACTTCTTACATTTTTTCATAAAGACTATCAGAAAAAAATGGTCATTGTAATTTATTTGTAATTTGTAATTTCATATATTTTAATGTAAACGTTATCATTCATTTCTTAATTTTCTCATTGATTATGATTGTTGTTTTGACATTTTTCATTCACAATTATTAAACACACTCCCTTTCTCACACATTTTTTTTTTCAAAATTGCTTTATATTTTGAACAATAACATAAATAGCCTATAATAACCTACTAAGTTTGTTTATTTCTTTAGATTATTTTTTGTAATATCAACATTGTCTTCCACTATTACGTAATTTGATTCACATAAGTTTTTCATGATATAACTATAAATAAAGATGTATTTAATCATAAAAAAAAAATATAGAGATCCAGGTTGGTTATGATTCTTTTTAACACATAACTTATTTAAATTATTCTAAATTCACAAAATCCTTTTAAACATTATAATTTCATTTCCATAAATCCTCTGAAATTCAAACTATTATTGTATAATATAAATCATTAAAAAATTCATCAATTTTTTTTTAAAAAAATAGTAGATTTGTTCCTGCAAATAATTCCTTGTGTTTGATATTCTCGTGTTAACCGTATCTATCATAATCACCTTTATTTTATGTAAAGTTGTGTAATACAGGGTATTTAAATACCCATCTCTTTTCTATTATGAGACACACCACTCAATAATAGTTTTTTCTTTCTCTCATCTCTTTCATCCTGTTAACTATTTTTTTTTTTCAAATATCTTACATGGTATCATAGGAGTATGACTTCATCGTCATCTCTCTCTAAAAATTTTTCTTCCAAAACAAAGTCTCTTATGTCTCACACTTTTCATACTCCTATCCCATTAAAGTTTGATTAGGATAATTTCTTGATCCGGCACCAACAAGTAACTGCAATTTAACATTCGATTTTGAATTTTCAATTTTCAATTTTGGTAAGACTACATATAATTATATTTGGATAGTTAAGTAAATTCTAACTAAATAGGTATACAACAATAATCAAATATTTATTACATTTTAACTTAAGTGTTTACTTATTTATAACAATCACATTAGATTTTTACATGTATGAATAACTAGATAATGGGTTCTAATATTGATCTAATAGTAGTTTATGAGTTATTTATTATGCAATACTTACTAATTACATGTTTAGGCTCTAATTTTAGTAAATATATACTCGTCCAACGTGTTACTGAGATGTCCAAATGAGAATATTGGATACTCATAGAGTACAACATTCTTATTCTTTTAAAATTTACATCTAAATAAATCTTTAGAATCTCAATTAAATAAACCTCCTAATTTAGATGTTAATAAATATATATTTAATTTTATCATAATTTTAAGTCGTAGAATTATAACGAAAGTTATTGTTGCACACACGACAAACTTTGTAAAATAATAGAAAAAAATATAATTGATTAAAATCTTGTAATAAATGAGTTCATAAATAGCTTTAAGA
Source organism: Phaseolus lunatus (assembly GCA_013389735.1). Lineage (NCBI taxonomy): Eukaryota > Viridiplantae > Streptophyta > Magnoliopsida > Fabales > Fabaceae > Phaseolus > Phaseolus lunatus. Next base: position 34,464,583 of record CM023857.1, on the reverse strand, counting down.
GGTTTGACTCATTTTCTATTTCTCGTGGTCACAAAATTCATTAATTTTTATTTTGTTTGTGCTGGATAAGTCTCTAATATAAGTAAACTCTCATTATTCATTTATTATTTAAGAAGTCGTGGTCAATCGTGATGGCCAAGTTTTTAAATGCTCCATCTCATACGCAATTTCATTCATACAACAACTTCATTGCATTTAAGTTTAGTTCATTAGTTTGGTTCTAATTAAAAATCCAATAATAAAAGCATGATTATTGCAGCTTTTCCCTTTTTGATTAATACCATAATTCACTCGCACATTTCATATTTTTATTTTTGTTGTTTTTTTTAAAACATGTCAGTCAAAGCAATCTATGTTTAATAAACCCAGATGAACTAATTGAAATTTTTTAAGCTTACTTATTAAATTATGAATGTTTAATAAATTTATTTATGAAAATAATAGATAAATATGAAAGGGCAGAAATAAAAATGTTAACAACATTTTATATATATATATATATATATATATATATATATAAATTTTGATTTTGATTTTATTTTATTAATAAAAATACATTTTGATGTATTTTAAATTTTAGTTTTACTTAATTTTAAATTTTTTGAAATTGTTTAGTTAACTATCCATTATTTGAATTCTTATTTTTACTTTTAATTGTTATATTATTCATCTATTAAACTATGTTTAAAATATATTTAATAAATTTAAAATAAAATAAATATATCATAATTTTAACCAAACATCACAGTTTCATCATATTAATTTATGTAATGGGTAAAAAAATAGTGTGATGTATTATCCATTAGTATCGATATGTAAAAGTCTAATGTGAAAAATAATAAAATAAATATTATAAAATTATCTGATAGTCAAAATAAAAATGAAATAATAGTATTTATTATGTGTAATTATCAATACCTTATGTGATAAAAAATAAAATAAATTTTAATATTGTATAAAAAACTAATAAAATCCAAACTTATGAAAGAAAATTAAAAATAATAATAAAATCTTACCGAATATAAAAAAGATTTAAAAAATTAAATAAATATTAAAAATACAAAAGTAACGGGTATTTATTTTTGAAGCAGTGTTTAAAAAGGATATAACTAGTAAAAATAAATTTGTTTATCAAACAAAGTCAATAAATTTAAATACAAATTTTGACTGATAAAAGCTTAATTATTTGTTTAGGGATGAAATTTGAGGAGTGAATTTTTGCGAGAAAACTGTGAAAAAGTGACATTTGATTAGGGTGAATAAAGTGAAAAATAAGAAAAAATTTATAAAAGTTTGTGAGTGATATAATTGGTGTAATTGAAATTGTAATTTTATAATTTATAATAATTATTTTATTATTATTATTATTTTATAAATTTATTATTAATATTTTTATGTATATTTTATTAATAATAGTTATTATTTATATTATATAATTAATTATATTTATTTTATTATAATATAAATATAAATATTAATGGATTAATAATATAAATATAATATATATTTAATATAATATTTATAAACATATTATATATTTAATAATTTTTTAGAAATATAAATTAAAGTTAAAATAAATTTTAAATTAAAACAAAAGTTATTATAAATCCTTAATAAAAAAAAGTAATATTTTAAAATAAAAGTATATTTAAATAAATCATCAAAATTTAATTAGTTTCATTTTATTTAATATTTATTTTATTATAATTTACTTGTTATATATTTTAAATATTTTTATTATTTTAAAATAAAAAGAATACTTATTGCATTTATTAAAAATCAAACTTATGAGGATGAAAAGTGTGAGAAGAGTTTTTTTTTTCTGGATTTTCGTAATTTAATGTTTTTTTTTTCAATTTTATTTGCTTTTCTTTGCTCCATATCTTTCTGTCATTTGAAACAAACACAGATAAAGGAGATGACCTGTTAATTATAAATATGATAGACAAAGAATATAAATGTTTATATGATTTATTATTTACGAAAATATCTGATTACAAGATTTTCAAACACTTGACAGAGTAACTCGCATAATTTCAAAACCACCCATATAGAGTAAAGTATAAGTTAGATGTCAAAAAAGAAAACATATAGTATATACATAACCTATACGTAAATATATCTAAATATTAAAAATTTCAAAATGAATAGATATCAAAAAGCTAAATCAATATATATATAATATTTTAATTAAATATATACTACAATTAATATATAAATAATACATAATTTATGAGAGATTACATCAAAAATTTATATATAAGAAGTATAATGAGTTGTTTTGATAAATGTATTAACTTTATACTTTAAAATTAACACTTGTCACTAATTCGATAGGTTTGACAATAATATTCCTAGTTATCGATAAGCTGTGAATTTAATTTATTAAATCTCAGTAGGCTTTTCATCACATGATGTTGTTATTTATTTTGATCTGTACTAGTACTATTATAATTTAGATATCTTGTCAAATCTCTTTTAACTTAATATTTACATCACACTTTAATAACTAAATAGTTGTTTATCATTAACTATTGATACATATAAATTATTACAATAATATCCACTACGGTAATTACTTAGATAATCATATCACACATTAATTCATCAATCACAATCTCACTATTTGCAACATTATAATTCACATTCATGCATATCTCCTATAATTTAATACATGATATCTTTAAACATTTTTCTTATAACCATATTTGTATGTACATAACACTTATCAAGCATAAAATACATAAATTTCATCATACAAAGGTCATTAGTGAGGTATTTGTGCTCGACCAAAAATTAATCTAAAGAAATTAAGTTACCTTAACATGATTTTTCGCTTGAGTCAAAATCATCATTGCTTAAACAACCATAATGTTACTTTAGTAAAAACTGTCAAAGGAAATATTTGTCTCAACATCTTTGCATTTGAGTGATCGAAATGAAAAAAAAAATGACTTGGAATCTTCAAAATTCATCAATTCAATCTATGTTTCAACATGAAATTCTATAATAAAACTAATCCATCAATCTTAAACATGATTCATATATAACATCAATTATTTAATTTCCACAAAATAACAAAATACATGATTCTATATATATATATATATATATATATATATATATATATATATATATATATATATTGTGTGTGTATGGTAAAAGACTAATCCTATTTATCTGATGTTAGTTGGAGATGAAGTTAGGCTGGAGAAGAAACCTGTTTGTCAGGGAGTCAGATCAAGTAGATCAATTGTTGTCTGTGCTGATCAATAAGAAAGTGGTCAAGGGAGATGTTGAATTTGGAAAAGTTGATATTTGGATTTGGAGGGAGGGGTAATCTAGGAGGTATACGGTTAAGTTAGCTTATATAATTTTAAGGAGAGAAATGAAGGCAAAGATAGTTCAATCTTTGAACTGTTTTGGAAGATAAAGAATATCTCCTATGCATAGATCATCAATTCAATCTACGTTTCAACATGAAATTCTATAATAAAACTAATCCATCAATCACAAACATGATTCATATACAACATCAATTATTTAATTTCCACAAAATAACAAATACATATAATTATATATATATATATTGTGTACGATAAAAGACTAATCCTATTTATCTGATGTTAGTTGGAGATGAAGTTGGGCTGGAGAAGAAACCTGTTTATCTAGGAGTCAGATCAAGTAGATCAATTGTTGTTTGTGCTGGTCATTAAGAAAGTGGTCAAGGGAGATGTTGAATTTGGAAAAGTTGATATTTGGATTTGGAGGGAGGGGGAATCTAGGAGATATATGGTTAAGTCAACTTATATAATTTTAAGGAGAGAAATACAAGGCGAAGATAGTTTAATCTTTGAACTGTTTTGGAAGATAAAGAATATCTCATATGCACAAATAACTGCTTGGAGAGTGTTACAAAAGGCATTAGCAACAAAGCATAATTTGTCTAGACGTGGTGTTGTTTTACCAAATAATCTATGTGTTTAGTGTGGTCTAGAAGAAGATTCTATAAATCATCTATTTTTTAATTGTAAAATTGCTTGGCTTGTGTGGGGGATGTGTTATTATTGGGGGGTGTCGACGGTTAATCATCATTATGCGAAATCACATTTTATGTATAACAAAATTCCTTTCTTGAATGTAATGAGTAATAGACTTTGGGGGAGTATATGGATGGCAATAATTTGGGAGATTTGGAAACATAGGAATGGATGTATCTTTCAAAATGGTAGAGTCGACCACGTGGAAGTTTTTATTATTGCACAAATGAAGGTTTGGTCGTGGATAATGGCAAAGGAACATGTAATTGATTTTTCTTATTCAGATTGGTGCTTGGAACTTTTGGAATGTATGAGTTATATTAGAAAATATAATTGAGTTGTTATTCTTCTGCTATGTTATATGAAATAGTATTTTCTGGCTTGTCGTAGACAAGACCATGGTTTGCTTGTTTTTTTTTTTTCTTTTTGTAGGTTGTTGTATGCGGGAGGATTCTGCTTTTATGTTTTGTTGGTGGGAGGGGGTTCATTTCTTTGGTTATGTAATTTGCAAAATATTGTCAAATGTTTTGGAGCGGAAAGGTTGTGCAGTGTATGTAGGGTCAAAGGATATGGATTGGTCTGTTAGGAGAGAAGAGTTACTATGAAGGAAAGATGCCTTTATGAAATTCAAAGGTGAAAGGTTGAAGAAAATGTAAAGCGCAGATTGTGGCATTTTTTGTGGCTATGGTTTGGGCTTTAGCATGGAAATATTTTGGTTTTTATTTAGAACTTTTCAATTGGAAAACAAAGTAAGGTTTTGAATGTCACGCAATGTTTTTATGGAATATTATATTTGCAAGTTGTGTTAGAGGCGCTTCCTACTCCAAATGTTTTATTAAGTTAGACAAGTAAAAATATATGATAACTGATAGGATGTAATGTATAATAAGAGTTAGAATATCTCTGACATATTCTCTTTTTTTTTCTTATTAATAAAAAAAAGATTAATCCTATTTAAAAATAATTACTTCAAAAAAATATATTATCCTTGTAATACATTAAGATTTGGCTTAAGTCCATCCAACTTCAACTCCAAGTTCATCTCCACGTTAAATTAAGATTGAACACAAATAACTTTATGATCTTTTCTTATCCTTTCCATTCTCATCTCACTTTTTCAATCACTAATTTATAATTAAAGATTAAAATAACTAATAACTAAAATTTTAATAATTAATATTAAATATTAATGAATTATTTTATAAATTTATATTAATAATATAAATTATTTTAAATATTAATAATTTTTAATATATAAAATAATATTTAATTTAATTAATATAATAATAAATTAGTTATTTTTATCTTTAAATTAATTGTTATTTAATAATTTTTTAGGTATACATGTCATTATGTAATATCATATTTTGTAATATTATATATATATAGATATTCTTGAGTCGGTAACTTCCTAGAATCTCTAATACACTTAGCCATAAACTAAGGTTTTAACTTTTTCTTGTTTTGGTGTTAGAAGCTGGTGCATATTGATTTGACAAGGGAGAGGGTTCTCCTTGACCAAAGTTTAAATAATCCTTTTTTTCTTTGTCCGAAAGCATAGACAGAGAACAATTCCAAATTTTTCAACTGTGGTAGGGCAATGAAGTCGGCGGAATCAGTCAGATGAAGAAATTGAAGATCAGTACTGTGAGCACGTGTGAGCAATTTCTTCCATCTTTAATTTCAGTTGACCCACAAAGAAAGCAACCCAAGCTCATTTGCTCTTTCAATTCTACAGAAGATTCTCCTCTTTCCGCAAAACCCAAGATAGTTATATTCCAGCATTATTCTCTGAAAAATGTCATATTATTTATATATGCATTCTCTAGATGTTAACTTAGGGTCATTGGATTATCTATTACATAAAAAGTGTATTCAAAAGAGAGTTTTGGAAGATATGTGCTAGCATTTTTCTACTATATGACTATTCAATGTCTCATGACAGTGATGTTATATAGTTGTAGTTATTGTAACATTTCACTACAGTACAAAATTACAATGCCTTGTATTCTACGCAGGTTACATTTTGTGCTAACACCCAAACTCGTGTTAACTTTGCAATTAGGGTTTAGCATATATAGTGTAAGAATATTATTTAGAATATGGGAATATTTATCCCAAAAGATAACTACCGAAGAATACAAAACCATAAACTAACCATGTATTTTATTCCATAAATCGTAGCAGATTCAGAGTTGATTTTCAGTAAGTGAATAGTTTATTCACTGTTAAATTAAGCTTAATTTAACATGTCCCTGTTTTATCTTATGTTAAAGCATCTCAAGTATAGTTCACCTTGGTATCAACTGATTTATATCTAAAAAAATGTCCTAGTGAATTAAGAAAAAAATAGTTATAATTATTTTTATCTCCATTTCTAGTTATGAATTATGAAAATTGCTATTTTATTTTTGTATTTGTAGAGATTTGATTCTTTCAAAACAAAGTAATTGCACTTTAAAGTGAATATGAGTATCTGCTGATAATTATTTGTGTATAAATTATACATGGATGTGTTAAATATTTTAATTGTTGATTTTCTTATTGATCACTGATTATTTTATTTTTTTACAAATAAATTTTACATTCTACAACAACATATACGTTGATTGAGTATTTTGAATTGTAGGAAGAATTTATATAGGAACGAAACGTTGTACACTTACCGATTATGTCTTATCAACTATAGTATATATAAAATTAATAAATTATTGATTTGAATAATACACTTTAAATAAAGTTAGTAAAGCTACTGAATATTAATAATATAATCATAAAAACAAAACATGGTAATCAACTTCTCCACTTTTCATTGGGAGTGTAGGGCTCCTTTTACTTTTTTTTTTTACTTTAATTTTGATAAATGTTTTGATGATAATTAATAGTAGTTTTTAATTTTCATAATTTGTAAAAGAACACTATTTCAAGTGGATATGCTTTTGATTCTAGGTTTTGCTGATAGTCAATAGGGTACTTAATGCAATAAGCAATGGTGGCGGTGGAGCAAAGACAAAATATCTCAACTTTTAATTGTTTATTAGGTCTTTAGCATTTTGGATGATACAAAACACTTTAGGAACAATATAAATAACTATTTTTAAGGTATCAGCTAATGAATAAAAAAATAAAACTTTTTCATGTAGAATAATGTAAATAACATTCTTTTATAATACACTTGTCCATATATTATATTCTTTTATTTCTTATACAATTATAAATATTTATTTTCTTCTCAAATATTTTTTAATCTTTCAAAAATTTAAAGACCTTCTATTTACAAAGATTAAATTCTATTAATGAGTTTTAGTATTTCATTGGTTATCTACCTAATATAACAAATATATGGAGTAAATAATTGAGTTAAACATTAAAAAGAGTTTAATAGTTTACATTATTTTTAATCATTTTTTAAAAATTTTCAATTAGGTTTAAACATTTTTTTAAATGTAGTGATTTAGTTTATTTTTTCAAATTGATAAAAAAAATTATTAAAAAAAATAACGATATGGTAAATGTGTAATTAATTTGGGTCATTTTGAAATCCGGTCACCCGTTAATAATATATTGGTAACACATTTATTATACGTCACCTTCTTAACTATACTTAATTAATTTAATAAAAAAAAAAACTAAATTTTTACGTTTTAAAGAAAATTAAAACCTAATTGAAAAGTTCAAAAATAATGAAATCATCTTAAAAATATATGGATGAAAATAAGTTATTTTAACTTAATAAGATATTAGAGATTTTGTTTAATAGCTTAGGGAAAGATTGTTTTCAATTTTGTTGCTTCTCAAAAGTGTTTTTCAGAAGTGCTTTTCATAAGTGCTTCTCAAAAGTATTTCTTACAAGTATTTTTCAAAATTGTTTTTTAGAAGTGTTTTTGAGGAAACTTTTAATTTTAATTTAGCATTTTTTTTTTAAATCTTACTTACATATGTTTACTTTTAATTACTTTACATGAAATTGAATATTAAGTTGTGTTAAAGATCTCATATCAAGTAAGATTTTCATACGGGTTTATTGGAAGTGTTTTTCAAAAGTGCTTCTCAGAAGTGATTCTCATAAGTGCTTATCAGAAATAATACTTCTCATAAGTGCTTCTCATAAACGCTTCTCAGAAGTGCTTCTCATAAATGTTTCACATAAGTGTTTCTCATAAGTCCTTCTCATAAGTGCTTCTTAGAAAACTTTTAAATTTTTTTTTTTTCAAATCTTACTTACATATCTTTACTTTTAATTACTTTCATTGAAAAATGGATATCATGTTGTGCTAAAGATCCCATATTAAGTAGAGATTGTTAGACAGACTTCCTAGAAGTGCTTCTCATAAGTATCTCTCAAAAATGCTTTTCAGAAGTACTTCTCATAAATGCCTCTTAGAAATGTTTCTCAGAAGTGCTTATCAAAAACTTTTAAATTTAATTTAGCCTTTTTTTTTTCAAATCTTAATTACACATTTTTACTTTTAATTACTTTACATGAAATTGGATATTATGTTGTGCTGAAGATCCAAATTAGAGAAAATTAAAACCTAATTGAAAAGTTTAAAAATAATGAAATCATCTTAGGATGAAATTAAGTTATTTTAACTTAATAAGATATTAGAGATTTTGTTTAATAAGATAATAGTCTAGGGAAAGATTCTTTTCAGTTTTGTTGCTTTCTTGAAAAACTTTTTCAGATAAAGTTGCATGATTCAAATCTAAGGCTTCTCATCCTTTGAACGAAGGAAATATTCTTGAGTCAAAGTCTTGAAGCATGCGTCTCTACTCTCTACTTGAAGGCCCCACAAAGAGAGGTTGGGAATTTTGTGGTGAAAAAGTGATAATGAAAGTGGGTGGATAATTAATGGATGAAACATGAGTTTTGGTTTTGGTTTTGGTTTTGGCTAAAGTTAAACTCACTTTCAAATAGCCATCGCCTTTCATCTCTCCCAAAAGACAAGGAAAACGTTAGATGGTAAAAAAAGGCTCCAAAACATAAACACGTTTCGAACAAACATCCAAACAATGTTCAATTCCCTATCCAATTTGCAATTTCAGAACGCAACCTCTACTTCGGCTGTGCCATCCTAAACATTAAATATTTATTAATTTTGTTTATAATCAATCATTACTGAAAACTTTTATTGATTATTTTTAATACAATATTCCTTCTCAATCATATTCTTTTCATTTATAAAATTTAAACTCAAAACTTGCTTCCAACCGACAAAGTTTATTCAGGCCAACAACTTTTTTTATGAATGAATGGTTTTATTGTAGGTTTTAATGAAAAATATAGGTTTTATTCTTTTAAAATACTATGTTAAAAATGAATTTTAATTCTATATCAATCTTATAAAATCAGTTAATAATGGAAGGTTCGCATTCACTAATATAATATGAAATATTATTTATAATTGATGTGAAATTTTCAACATATTTTCTCACGTCGAGATCTGTCAACTTGTATATGAAATTTATATATCTGTAGGGTAAGATTTACACTCACTAGTCTGATGGGGATCCTACAATGAGTGATTTTATAAGACTAACAAACTCTTACTAAGATAAACTCTATATGACTTTAATATCATATTAAGAAGTGAATTAAGTCTAACTCAATTTTATAAAACTGATTAATAAAATGAGATTTACACTCACTTATATATTATGAAATGTTCTTATTTTTAATCGATGTGAAATCTTCAACACACTAAATTGTCACATATATAATTCTTTAATGAGTAAAATAAAGTATTGACTTATCTATTTGTAGAAAAACATTATTTTAAAATATTAATTTTGCTTTGCTATTTGGTTATTATTTATGTTTTAAACATTGACGATATACATTTTATAGTCGCACAGACAGGATAAGATGAGTATAGAGTAGAAACAAATATAAGGGGAACAAAAGCAGCATGGGATGCGCTTGTGCATGAGGCCAAGGGTATGAAACCATGTGGATGCCTAATAAAGTCAAGACATCCTCCATCTTGCACTGTTATGTTTTTTTAGCTCATATCCTATGGAGAATAAGTTTAAATATGTAATCTTGATTTGTTTAATTGATTTAATTGGAGAAACATCAAACAAAAATTGCGTATGAGATTATTTTTATTGAAAATATCACAATAAATAAAAAGAGGAGAAGAAAAATTCACTGTAAATTTTTTGACTATAAGTCATTGTAAAGGGGATTATTTATTTTTAAGGTTGATTACTGATTTAAAATCTGCAGAGAGAGAAAGGTTGGTTGTAGTAATATTTTCTCTTTCCATTTTCTTTCTTATTTGAGAGTATTATTGTTTGGTTTATTTTAACTAATTGCATGTCCTATTTGTATATTTGTTGAAGACTCTTGATAATAATGAATTTGTTTATTTGATTTAGCTTACTCATGTATTTACCTTTATATTGAGGGGGTTTTATGTTTAAATTTTTTCACAATAAGAAAATCATTGAATAGAAATCAATTTTAAAGACAAAAAATAATTAGTTGTTATATTGACTAAATTAGAGACCATTTTAGAGACTAAAAAATTTTTTAGTTTCTATTATTGTTAAATAATTTCTAAATTTATATCTAATTAGCTACCAATGTTTTTGCTACCAAATTTAAAATCTAAATAATTGGTAGTTAAAACTTTGGTCGCTAATTACATATAAATTTAGAAACTATTTAACAATAATAGAAACCAATTTAGAAACTAAAATTTTTTTTAGTCTCTAAAATAGTATCTAATTTAGTCAATATAGCAACTAATTATTTTTTTGCTCTAAAATTAGTTTTTTCTTAATGATTTTCTTGTAGTGTATGCTTTTATGATTTTCTTTTTGTTGTGCTATTTTTGTTGGTATTTTTTCATGTATTCTTGCAATTTAGGAGGAATTTTGTAATCTACTGATTACTCTATAATTGAATTATTTTAGTTATTTAGAGCACTTAGAGGTATGTGTTTTTATTAGGCATTTATATGGATGACAATGAAATGAAGGCAATCTTAACTCATGTGAAAAGCTTGAAAGTCTATATCTTTCTAAATTAATGAGCAAGAAATTGTACATATTAACAATATTATAGAATTTGAAGTATAAGGAAGAGACTCCCATTACAAATCACTATTAAGTAATTTTTAAGGACATTTTGATTACTTGTCACTTGTGGTTATAAAATTTTATTGATCTATTAAGACATTTCTATTGTTGACTTTACTTTATTTTCGGGAGACGTTTTGGTTTCCATAATTAGTGTTGCTCCCAATGGTAATATTTGTATTAAAATGACATAAAATGATATTCTTAATGAGAAAACAAGAAGGAAGACACACAATAATTTATCTCAATAAAAAAAATTTACTAATAAAATTGGGAAGAAGTTAGAGGAAATAACTAAAGAAGGGTATAAATAAAAGTGTTAATAATTATAGGTCTCAATACAACAATGTAAATTGTCATTATTATCACAAGAAGAACACATAAAAAAGAGAAATGTTTTCTCTTGAAAAATAAGTATAAAGGCAAGCAAGAAGAGAAGTATCAAGATGATGATATGTAATGTGATTACTGCTACTAGTGATGATTTTATTATTCTTTGTGATCCTGATTCAATACATGTGGACATTTGATAGTGGTGATACACTACATCTTGTAATTAGGAAAGAGTTTTTCATATCTTATACTTTAGGTAGTTTTGATTATGACTTGTTTAAGGTGATAGTGTTGGATGTTAAGGATATAAAAGAACATTTAAGGCACCAAAAAGCTTTGTCATACTTGGAAGAAGGGTAGCCAAAAAGAATATTTTGAAAAATGTGAAGATAGAGAGGTTTTCTAATTACATGGTTTGGAAGCATAAATATGAGTTGCTATAGAAGTGGTTCATTGAAAGAAGTGGTGCACTTAATTTTTTTTACCTTTATTGATGATTGTTTCATGAATTTATAGATATATGCTTTGAAGACAAAAGACCCAGTGTTGGAGAAGTTCAAACAATTTCAAGCTTTGGTTGAGAAACAATCAAGTAAGAAATTAAAGAGAATTTGTATTGACAATAATGATAAGTATTGTGGACCCTTTGATATTTAATACAAGAAATATATATATGGGAAGAGTTCTCTTAAATTTTCACCTAAATGGTTTAGTAGAGAGGAGGAATAATAAATTAATTGAAAGAGTGAGGTGTATGCCCTCTATAGCTAAGTTGCCTAAGCATTTTTTTGTAAGACATTGTACTCTAATGTAAGCATTTTTTTAGACATAATTGTACTAAAGGAAATTTGGTTTGACAAGAATATTAAGTATGAGCACTTGGGAGTCTTTGATTGTAATGTATTTGTGCATGTTACAAAGGATGAAAGATCCAAGTTGGATACAAAGCCTAGGGAATCTGTCTTTATTAATAATGGTGAGGATGAATTTGGTTATAAGTTTCGTGATCTTGTTTAAGAAAAACATGTGAGAAGTTGTGGACGTTGATAAGATAGAGAAGTCTACACCCAAGGAAGGCATGACCAACTTGTTCAAAATTTGAACATTGATATTCAAAATGATGAACAATATAAACATGGAAATGAGGTAGATATTTCTATTGGTGATAATGATGAAGAGGAACATGAAATGTGGCATGATGAAAATATTGGTAATGCTACAAAAACATTTCATTTTGAACTAAAAGATCCAACAAGGAGAGATAATCATGTAATAAGTATTCTTGTGTTGAGTTTGTGAAAACCAAAGTATTATAGAAAGGTCATGGAGAGTGAAAAAAAATAAAAGTTATTGAATGCAATGAGTGATGAGATAAATCCTCATATGATGATCACACTTTTGATTTGATGATGTTTTCTTAGGGCAAAAGGATCTTGGATAATAGGTGGATCTTTAGTGTGAAGCTTGAACTTTGTGTCCCAAGAGCAAAGCTAGATTGGTTGTGAATGACTTTAATAAAAGAACGAGTGTTTATTTTAATGAGATTTTCTCTCCTATTGTGAAAATCTTATCTATTAGAATTATGTTAAGTTTGACTATTACTATAGATATGGAGTAGAGCAAATCAATATAGAAATTGTTTAACTGATATTTTTTATTTGGGGTAGAGAAAATGATGTGGAAATTGTTTTCTTTCACCACTACAAGAAAAATTGAAATTACATACGGATTTTTACGTATGTAAATAATAGACAAAACAAAATCTGCAGCAGGTGGGAATAGAAGCCAGGTTTCTTCAGTAACAAAAAGAAACCTTAACCACTACACCAGACAAATTCTTTTACAATATTATGATTTTTATTATAATTATTATTATTTTTAAGATTGTTATTAATATTATTATTGTTATTAATATTATTATTGTTATTAATATTATTATTGTTATTAATATTATTATTGTTATTAATATTATTATTGTTATTAATATTATTATTGTTATTAATATTAGGAGGAGGAAGAAGAGGAAGAGGAAGAAGAGGAGGAAGATTAAGAAGAGGAGGAAGAGGAGGAAGAGGAGGAAGAGGGAAGAGGAGGGAGGAGGAAGAGGAGGGAGGAGGAAGAGGAGGGAGGAGGAAGAGGAAAAGAGGAGGGAGGAGGAAGAGGAAAAGAGGAGGGAGGAGGAAGAGGGGGAAGAGGACTCCTCTTCTCTTCCTCTTAATTAGGAAGAGGGTTAAGAAATTTCCTCCTCTTCCTCTCCTCTTCGTCCTCTCCTCCCTCTCTTCTTCCTCTTTTCCTCCTCTTCTCTTCGTTTTTAAATCTTCCTCCCTCTTTTCCTCTCTTGCTCCTCCTCTTCCTCTTCTTCCTCCTTCCTCCCCTCTTCCTCCCCTCCCTCCTCCTCTTCCTCCTCCTCTCCTCTTCCTCCTCTCCCTCTTCTCTTAATATCCTATCCTCCTCTTCCTCTCCTGTTAATCCTCGTAATATAGTGTTCCTCCTCTAAATAGTCCTATAATATTCTATTAATCCTCCTCTCCTCTTAATATTCCTTCTCTTCCTAATTATTAATATTAATAATATAATTTATCTTATGAATATTAATATTAATCTAATTTATCTTATTAACATTAATCTTAATATAATTTATATTATTAACCTTAATATAAGTATGATAAAAATCGTAATATGACAGAAGAACTTGTCTGGTTTAGTGGTTAAAGCTTCTCTGGTGACTGGAAGGACTTGTGTTCGAATTCTGTCTGCTGCAGTTTCCTTCCAATATTAATTTGGGACTTGGGTTCGAGTCCTATCAACTGCAAAGTGCTTCCAACATTAATAGTAATAAAAGTAGGTCTAAATAAAAATTAGAAATAATGAAAAAATTAAAAATAAAATTTATTGCATTACATAGGGATAAATCCGTATGTAATTTACATACGGATTTTGACTGTATGTAATTTCAATTTTTCTTGTAGTGCACGGTGATCTACAGGAAATTATCTACATGAAGCAACCTAATAGTTTTCTTGTTGAAGATAAGAAAAAAATTATATAACCGGTTAAAGTTTCGTTTTAATCGGTTGTTCTTATGACAACAGAAGCAATTTATATCAAACAATTTCAATTAAAGGAAGAGATAGAGAGATATGAACACAAGGGGTTATACTAGTTCACTCACACAAGGAGCTACATCCAGTTCTCAGAAAACTATCTGAGTTCCACTAGTAATCACTCAGATTACAACAACACACACATCAAAGAAGGGATCTTGACTCACACAAGAACACCCACTTCTCTTGGCTTAGCCACACCACAGATTAGAACAATCCTCTGACTCTGTGAACCACAATTCCTTACAGTTTTCTCAAACTACAAGAACTATACAAGGATAGGAAACACCTGAAGATTTACAGTAGGAAATGCTAAGAGAGATCTTGGAAAAGTCAGCAAAGCTTGAAAGTAATCTTGCTCTTCAAAAAATTCTTTCAAACACTTGTATCTCTCTTTGATTTCAAAAATCACTTTCAAAATTTTGTGTAATTGTTTTTTTCTTTTTGAAAGAAGGGCTATATTTATAGCACTTGAAAACTAGTCGTTTAAGGCCCTTTGAATCAGCTAAATCAGTTTGAAAACAGTTAAAACGGTTTTTCAAAAAGTTGTTATGAAGACATCCATTTTACCGGTTAAAACCACGAAATAATCGGTTAAATGTGTCAAGCTGCTACTTAACAGACTCACAAGGCAAATTCAAAACCCTTGTGCTAGCCAAGTAACAAACAATCGGTTATCTCGAAGATATAATCGGTTGTTTTTTCTTTGCTTTTAAAAACACTTTGTTTCTTTTCAAAACAGATTAATCAAGCAATGCTGAGATTTAGGATATGACTTTAACAAAGATTCTAAACAATCCTATTCTATACACAACATAAAAAGCTTCAGATTCTTTTAGCTTTAAGAGGATTTAAAACATCAAAGCTTCCCTTGATCAACACTTTTGACTATTATTTCTTTGTTAGAAAATTTTTGAATGATCATTTAATTATCTTGTTATATGTTGATAACATCCTTAGTGTTGGAAATATATTGACAAGTTGAAGAAAGATTAGACAAATCATTTGCATGAAAGACACGAGAGTTGCTAAACAAATTTTTTATATAAGAATTGTGTATGATAGAAAGGAGAAGATTATTTAGTTGTCACAAAAGTATTGTATTAAAAGCTTGTTGCAGATATTCCAAATGGAAAAGGCTAAGATGGTGAACAATCCTTTTACTGCTAATTTTAAGTTGAGTTACAAATGAAGTCCACAAATAAAGACAATAAATTAAATATGTAATGGGTTCCTTATGCATTTGTGATGGTTAATATGATGTATAACAAGAGATCCACAAAATGAGATACGACACACGTTGTTGGTATAATGAGTAGGTTTCTATCAAACTCAAGTGGAGTGCATTAAAATGTTGTGAAATTGATTTTGTACTATCTTCATATCACTACTAACATTAAGCCTTTTTTTTTTTGTGTGTGGTTATAAGCCGACATTAATTTTACAAATGAATCCTGACTTGGTAATATAGGATGTATAGTAATGTAACTTTGTCTACTATAAAAGAAAATTTTAATATCATTACTAAATCATGTGATTAATTATTAAGGAAAATAAATTAATGTAAAAACATGATTTTGTTCAATAAAATAAAAATTATTTGTAGATAATCAAAGTAATATGGAACTGATATGATGACTAAGGCACTGTTGAGAGAAAGTTTGAAATTTGTTGTCTAGTTGTTGTTTAATTATCACTCCTATGTAGTTTTGAGGAAGAAATTTGTTGGGTTTTTAAGCTAGTTTCCTCCTAGAAAATAAATTCAAAATGCCTAAAGTTCATTTGTCTCACTTATTTAAGTAGGAAGTGATCAAACTAGAATTGAATGTGAAAGATTTATGATTAAAAATGTAGTATGAGAGAACAAAAAATCCATTATATTTTTTAAATATCCATAGGACTCCATATTTTTAAATAATAATTGAAAATTTGTTTCCAATAGTATCAACTTAGTTTTTTTGACATCATGTTTATGAAAGGTGGTTATTCATTTTTCCTCACTAGATCTCCATTTAAAGGTTGAGAGAAAAAAGTTTTGTTCACATGTAAAAAATTTATTTTAATGTTTTTCATATTATTTATTATTTGAGAACAATTTATGCATCCATTATAGATTGGTTTATTTGGGTTAGAGAATTTTTTTTTTTTTTTTGTCTTATGTTAAGGAGTTTTTCATATTAAATTTTTTTATGTCTGTCATCTTTGAAAATTTCCTTTTGCTTTTGTGTTCTATAAAAAAAAAACATGAAAGTGGGTTTTTAAACTCGTTTCCTACTAGAAAATAAATTCAAATGCCTAAAATTCATTTGTCTCACTTATTTAAGTAGGAAGTGGTCAAATTAGAATTGTGTGTGAAAGATTTATTATTAAAAATATTGTGAGAGAGAAAGAAAAAAAATCCATTATATTTTTTAAATATCCATAGTACTTCATATTTTTAATAATAATTGAAAATTTGTTTCCAATTGTATCAAATTGGTTTTTTTGACATCAAGTTTATGAAAAGTGGTTATTCATTTTTACTAACTTATCACCATTTAAAGGTTGAGATAAAAAAAGTGTGTTCACATCTGAAAAAAAGATTTTAATGTTTTTCGTCTTATTTATTATTTGAGAACAATTTATGCATCCATTATAGATTGGTTTATTTGGGTTAGACTTAAACTTTTTTGTCGTTCATCTTTGAAAATTTCCTTTTGTGTTCTATAAAGAAAACATGAAAGTGGGAAAATTAAAATAGATTAAAGAAACGATGAGGGAATTAGATGAATATAACCAAGTAACAACAACTGTAATGGGGCTTTAAAGAAACCAACACGAGAATGAGCAATTTTTTAGTTAGATATGTTTTGGGGCAAACAAAGTCCAATAAGGTTTGGTTTTGGTTAAAGAGGTCCAACAACATAAGTAGTTTGTACAAGTAGTTTGTTCTGTACGAGATCTCATTATATTCATTGGGCCTGGAATTAGGTAACTAGCACAAGTTCTTGTAGCCCAAAAGAGGCCTTTTTAACGACGGTTGCAATCTTGAAGAAATTGCTATACCACTCTCCCCATCGCTAAATGCACTCCCCTTTGCAAATACCTTTAATTTTTCAAAAAATGGTTATCACGTTCACAACCATAACCTTTTTTTTTGCCAAAGAGAACCAATTTATGCAATTGTGATGTGTCAAAGCAGAAACATGTCTGTATAAATTTAACCAAAAAGCATTGTTGCATGTCCATGATAGTTAAATTTTGCATTCTCTTTTACCTTGAGCTTATCGTAAATAATGGAGAATTTCTTCTGAAATGGATAATACAATAATGAAAAATAACGTTGCCACAAAAAATACACCATGTTAACTCTTTATCAACATATGGCCTTGGACCCCATCTTTTCACAAAGAGGAAATATCATTGTCAAAATAAAGTGGATTGGTCGAAGGGTGAAAGTGAGGTTTGTAATGATCTAAAGTGAAAAAGGTAAAGAAAATTGCCACAAACTAAACATACGATTAAATACAAATAAATATTCAACTATTTTATATTCAATCTATACGTGTGAACCCTTTATAATAATTTGAATGAATCAAAATAAATATGTAGAGAAAAAAAAGAGAAAAAAGGTTAGTTTTATTGATCACCAACTTGAAGCAAACAAGTTCCATTGTCGCCATTAATGCACCCAAGTTACCTCCAAGTCACGTACCTAAATTTGCTTTGTCATTGAGGGACATGACCCACAGCATTGTTCTTCTCTTCCATCCCTTTCACTCTTCCATTACATCTAATGATAACACCTACTAAATATTCTCATTAAAAAAATCCATTAACCCCTCCAAGGGGTTACTATTATTTTAGTGGTAGACTTAGTCCTACAAATTCTAGATCTTTTATTGCATTAGTTTCAAATATGAAAAATTTTATGTAAACATATTTTTGTTTCTATTCCTCATAAAAAGAGGTGATTAATTTGTCGATAATATAATATATAATTTAATGATGTTGACATTGTATTAAAATGAAAAATGAGTAGAATAGGCAAATAGCAACGTGCGGCGTGGCTAAGTGGAACCGCACACGTGGCGTAGTCAGTGATTAAAAAATTAGACATGATGTCATCAGTTGCATGGAGGAAATATACGTAACTTCACTCACTACCTATTGATTGCTGCCACGTGCCAAAGAGCCAACTGTATCCCAGTTCTCAACATAACACGTGTCAATTCTTGATTCTCTATTTTTGTACTCATAATATTTTAGGGCCACTCATAATTTCTAGCCGACATCATTATTAATTTATCAGGAAAAGAATTCTAAAGTTTAGTTTTGCATTTGTGCCCCTGAAATTTTGTTATTATCCACTCTGCCATGCTTTCCATTTATTATTTGTATTATCCGCTTGGGTTGAACTTGTCGAGGGAAAAAATATTTAGTAAGCATCAAATATTCAACTTTAGTAAAAATAAATGTAAATCAAATATTCATAATATACTGTTTGATTGAATGTTCTTGATATATTAAATTTCATAATGTTGAACTATTGAAAATTGAAATTAACAAAATGTATTTTCTAAAAAAAAATCATTAAATAAAAAACTAATTTTAGAGAAAAAAAAATAATTAGTTACTATAGTGACTAAATTAGAAACCATTTTAAAGATTAAAAAAAATTTTGGTTTTTAAATTAGTTTCTATTATTGTTAAATAGTTTATAAATTGGTATCTATTATTGTTAAATAGTTTCTAAATTGGTATCTAATTAGTTACCAATGTTTTAACTACCAATTATTTAGATTCTAAATTTGATAGCAAAAACTTTTGTAACTAATTAGATACCAATTTAGAAACTATTTAACCATAATAAAAATTAATTTAGAAATTAAAATTTTTTTAATCTCTAAAATGATCTTTAATTTAGTCACTATAAAGTTTATAAAATTTCTTTCTATTTAGTGATTTTCTTCTAATGTTAAGAATATGTGGATAATATTCATAAAAAAAAAATCACTCCAAATATTAATTAAAGTTGATAAGTTATTTTTTATCTAACTCAAACGTTATCCGCCCACTAATCATTTTAAGCAATATAATCGGAAGCAATCTTATCATTTATGTTGTTCTTAACCGAAATGCATAGAATTTTAAAAAGAGGACTAAGAATCACAATAACTTAGTTGGGTACAAATGATTATTCAACTAGTATAGCTTAACATGTAATTGATGTTGAGGACTTTACTTCAATTAATGTTATTGAATATTTATTATTTGTAGTATGTATTAATAAATGCATGTAATGTAAGGTTACCTTTTTCTAAACTTGTTCGCCGACAAAAGAAAAATATGATAAGAAATATAAGAACCATAATTATGAAATGTTGATGTACCTCTCTAATAGCATAAAACAAATTTGGATAGGGACCATAAGAGCCTTACACATATTTAGATAGAGATCTATCATCACCATATTTACTATTAATATAAATTATGATTATGAGCTTTAGTACTTTTGGCACTATCATTAATTGACTAAACCACTTAGTCACCCTTCTACTCCTAATTTTCATCCTTATCTCCTCTACTTTGTTGCACAATGCTATTATTTCATTAATTAAATTATTAATTCTTAATCGAAATACCATAACCCCACACTATCACTAATTAAAAGTGTCAACATTTAAAAGCATGATTTAATATTTATGTAACTTAAATATAGGATTAGAGTTCCAATAAAATCTGAATTAAAATTAATTATAATTTACACTGGAATTCCAAACATTGAGTTGGGTGATTATAGTAAGAAGATCTTAATGAGTTCAGTCTCTATCCACACTCCAAACAAGTTGTAGCGAAGAAAGAGGAAGTGTTGTGAAAAGAAAGAGATTTTGCAGTTTCTAAGGACAAAACAGCAATTACAGCAAAGGTGAAAGACTGAAGAAGAAACAAAAACTGTTATCAAACCATTGCTTAGAAAAGATTTTGCTTTCATGAAATAGAAACCTACTTTGCCCTTATTGTGGTCTACACTTATTCCTCCATTTCCATTCATTAATAACAACCTCACAAAACACAACATGAAACACACTCTCCTATGCTCATGAAACTCTTTGGTTTCACTTTGTTCTTGTCTCTTGCACACTACTTTCCCTTCGCTCGCTCCACTACACATAATTAAAAAAACCCAACCCCACACGCTCACACGCACGCCATGTTCAACGATTCATTAGTCATGGGTTCCACGAGCCAGGGCTCAGAGAATCATGAAGAAGAAGATGATGAACAAGTAAGAGAAATCCACGCCTTAACCCCACCTCGCCCTCCCCCGTCACGTGGCAGACCCTGGGACACCATTCACACCCACCGCTCAAGCTCCCTCTCCGTCGCCAGCACCGAAGGTGGCACCTCCTCCTCCGACAACTTCACCACCATGAGCAGAGAGTTCAGCGCCTTAGTTCTCGCAGGCTCCACCATCGACCCCGACAACAACCACAACCTAACCCCCGTCAACCAAAACAACGTGAACAACAACTTGGGGAGGATCAGAGAAGAGGAGTTGATGGAAGAGACAAACCCTTTGGCGATCGTGCCGGATAACCACCCTCTGGACCCGCTTCCCTCGTCCGTAATGGGTGGTGGTGGTGGTGGACGTGAAGAGCACGTGTCCGTGCAGAGGGTGAAGAAGGAGGAGGTGGATACGAAGATATCAGCGTGGCAGAACGCGAAGGTTGCGAAGATTAACAACAGGTTCAAGAGAGAAGACGCTGTCATCAATGGGTGGGAGAGCGAGCAGGTTCAGAAAGCTTCCTCTTGGATGAAGAAAGTTGAGGTAACTTTTTCTTTTTCTCACTGTGTTATTTATTTACTTACATTTTCATCTTCTTCCTCCTTTATTATATGTGTTTGTGTATGGTGGTTGTTCTTAGTGGGTGTGGATTCGGTTTCTTTGAGGTTATGATTATTGTTCTTTTGAATCTTGAGACTGAAAGAGAACAGGCTTGGATTGATTCATCATGATCCAATCAATACATGATCAGGTTAACTTTGAAATTAAGAAGAAAATTGAATAAGATTGGGTAGGGAGTGCTTGCAGCCATGATTGATGATTGCCTCATTATTATTATTTTTATTGTTCATTGATTTATATGTAGATGAAAAGGTGGGGAATTATTTTCCTTTGGTTGTTGAGGAACCACATAAGGAGGGAAAGAAAACTCTAATACTAAAGTAAATTATTTTGAATCATTGGTAAAAAAAAAAAAAATTTTTTATGCATTGATGATTTGGTTATGCATACATCTTCATGCAAGATTAAAGGGTATTTTTTGTATGGATGTATAAAATTACTCAGTGTGTTTTTTAAGGAAATATTATATCTATTTTTTAGATGTAAAAAAGATTGCAAGTTTTAAGATGTAAGATATTTTTACTAAAAAACATTTACATTTTTGTCCAAACAGTGTCAACAGCAGCAGGTACCTTTTGTATCTTGGTCCCATGAATGGTTCTTTCTTTCATGGATTCCCATGGTTTTGATAATTTATAATCGATTGCTGATACCTTCACATCACAAAAACTACCTACACCTATTTAACAATTAAAAAAGTTAATATTTTAAGTATATTTTTTATTTAAAATATTAATATATATTATTATGTTAATATAATGGATTGTCTAATGAATATTTTTACTTTTGAGGATGTCAAAGTATTTTTTTTTCTTTATAATACCACAGGTTCAATGTCCAAATCATCACAGGCAGAAAATGATGCACAGGAAATATGAATCTTCAAAAAGTTGAATTACTGATAAGTTCTTTCTTCAACATTCAACCTCACATTTTTCACCTTTTCTCTTTTTCTTGCATTGGAAATTTTAGGCTAAAACATCATCCACCTGCTATCAATTTCCATGATGGTACATTCTTTTGGTAGCATAACCTATAGTGATGTGAAAACTGGTTTCTATGGTCTACATTAATTGCCTTATTATTGAAGCTAACTACTTTTAAATTGACAGCAGAAAAAAAGGTGGAAATGTGTTACCCACCAGCAAGTACCAAACTGTCCAATTATTTGATTTGATGTTAATTTTAACTAAAACTACGTGTCCATGCAGTAAAACAAAACATTGACTAAACCAGATTTGGTTCTGTGCAAAAAGTTAACTATTACAGTTTTTGTTCATTATGAGTAAAAAATGTGGCGTATTGTGCAGAGGAAGCTGGAGGAGAAAAGGGCAAGAGCAATGGAGAAAATGCAAAATGACATAGCAAAAGCTCATAGAAAAGCAGAGGAGAGAAGGGCATCAGCAGAGGCCAAAAGGGGAACCAAAGTGGCCAGGGTTTTGGAGATTGCTAGTCTCATGAAAGCAGTTGGAAGACCTCCTGCCAAAAAGTCCTTCTTCTAAATATTTCATATTTCCAAACCCCTTTTGAAACACATTTTTAGAGATAAAGGAAAATAAAAATAAAAGGAAAACCAAATGGAGAGAATATTACTTGATGCCATACTCTATAAGAGTCCCTTTCCTTTTTTCAATTAGCTAAAGAGTGCAGCACTATGTAAAGAAACAAACAAAAAAAATGCAGATGAGGGATATGTGTCATATTGATGTGAGAACCAATTGGAGTGTTTGTAAGTGATTGCAGTGTTTGAATGAACATGATGAGTGGTGACACGCTTATTTGATTGTGGTGGTTAATAAGCACTTTTGTGTTTTGTACATTACTATATTGCTTTTTTGAATCAGTTGCTTCCTTCACTAGCAAATGCTCACCTTACCTACCTAACCGTGCCAGGTCCTCACCTGCATTAGTATTCTTCTATACATATTTTCCAAATTATGAGATTATGGTTTACCAAACTCTGCTCCCCACAAATCCATCTAATCACTTGTTAATTTTCAAATCATGTCACAAAAGACAAATACTTTGTTGCTTAGCTTATCAAGTTATGAGTTACAAAACCGTTCTAAACATCTAAGTAATTGCATGCTTAACACTCTAGAATTAATGCATGCAAGGTGAGGCTTTTTTCATCTGTAGGAGCCTACACAGATACCTTGAATGACAGAACAGTATATATCAGAAAGAATCACTTAAGCAAGAAAAAATATTAGAAACCTATCAATGGACAAGAAAAGTTGGGCCTTTTGGCTACCCTTACATTTTATTTTAATTTGATTTATTAATTTCATTTCATCTTTCTAATTTTTGAAATATAAATTTGTTAAGTGAAATTTAATAATCAAACAATTTAAATGATGTTTCATTATGTGGCAGTTCACTCAAAAGCTACCTATAACATAGATGATTTAAAGTTAAATATAAAAATTTAATTTTAGAAAAAAATTGGTGGATGGAAAAATTTTCTTTGCTGTAATAAAAGTTACAAGTATAACTAATATTCTCTATAAATACTATATGGATTAAAAATAATTATTTTTTATTACTTTTTATATAACAATAATTTCTTTTGTTAATATTCAATTTAAGAAAAAACATTACTAATATCGAATTAATGCTTACTAAAAACTTAAACATGTTTTAAGATTTTAACCGATTCTCTTAAAAAAAATCATCTATTGGAATCAAATAGTTCGTCATAAAATAATTAAAACTTCCTTTGTTGATTATTTTATAAATTAACGTAATACGTACATATATTATGATGAATAAAGTTTTATTTTGGATAGATATTAGTTCAATACAATAAATATTAATATTTTTTTTATAATAAGTAAAAAAATTATAATCTTAATACAACAAATTTTATTTAAAATTTATTAATGATAATATAATTGAACACGTGTTTAGTTTTTAATAATGTAAAATTTGTTTAAATAAAAAAATCAAGGTTAATATAGGTGAATACTTGTTCTACTGATTACTTTTTTATGCCCATAAAAAAACTGTTTACTCCTTTATAATATGTATTTTTTAAGTCAGTTCAAAATGATATGATGAGTGAATTAAAATCATTATATTAAGTTATTATAAAATGTATTTTTTCATTATATAGTAAGAAAGGGTATGACTTATATATGGAAGTTGGATTGAATTTCTTTGAATTTGATGGGTGTGGTGTGGGTAAAAAGTAAGGATAGCTCGCAACATGGTTTTCAGTTTTTTGGAGGAATTTGGAAGGCAGAGAATGGTTTCATATTTTGAGGGGAAAAGAAGGATTAGATGTCCAAAGAGCTTAACTAATAAATTCCATGCAATCTAAAAACATTAGCTAAAGTTAAAACAGTAGAACATATTGATTTGTGAGGCAACATAAATCACGAGTGGAAGCCTTCTTTCATCATTGATACTATAGAAAAGCATTGCTGCCGACACACTTTGTTAAATTTGAACATGACATATGGCAGAGATGAAATGTCTCTTTTTGGTAAATTCAATCAACTAACCAAAAAGGGATCATTGAATTTACCCAAAGGAGACATCAGAGATCATTAAAATCAAGAATCAACATATCATGGAGACTGGACCTGGGACTTTCTACATTCTCCTTGTTATGACAGCAAGGGCAGAATAAATTTCTCATAGGAACTACTGTAACATCAAATTTACCTTTTTCGCATACCAATTTTGCATTATGTCTCTCCTTCCATCTTATCTCTTGTCACACGCTTTCTCTAACCTCTCTCTCTTATACCTCATTTCAAGACAAGTTCAAAAACATTAACATAATATCAAGCTAATGTTCAAACAAGATGAGTGCGCCTATGAAGCAGAGTCTTATCGCAGAATAATTAGAAGATTGCCTTACCTCACCAACACTATACTAGACATAAATTTTCCTGCTCAATTCTTCAGTTCATGCAATTCCCTACTGTTCATCGTCACAAAGTCATCAACTGTATCAAATTGTAGTAAATGAGGCTTTAATGAGTTCTTAAAATTGTAGTAAATGAGGCTTTAGTGAGTAATTACTGTTTTTAAGGATTTATTCGCGATGTATTTAGCAAGTCTCTCAGGATACAATACTACAAGAAAATCATTAAACATAAACTAATTTTAGAGACAAAAAATAATTAGTTGCTATAGTAACCAAATTAAAAATCATTTTAAAGACTAAAATTTTTTTTTGATTTTTAAATTGATATCTAATTAACAACCAAGGTTTTAACTACCAATTATTTAGATTCAAAATTTGGTGGCAAAAACCTTAGTAGCTAATTAGATACTAATTTAGAAACTATTTAACAATAATAGAAACTAATTTAGAAACCAAAAATTTTTTTAGTCTCCAAAATGGTCTCTAATTTGGTCACTATAGCAACTAATTATTTTTTGTCTCTAAAATTGGTTTCTAATAATTGATTTTCTTGTAGTGCAATCGGAACTTCTCGAAAATTTTCGAGGATCAGAACTAGCAAACTACTCTTAAAAGAGTAAGAACCCAATAAAACCCATAAATATTATAATTTAAAAGAAAATAATAAAGAGGAAGAGAGAAAGAGAGGAAGATGAAGCGAGAGTGAGATGAGGAAGATGAAAAGGCAGTGAGGTTGTGAGTGAAAGTGAGAACAGAACCCTTCTTTATATAGGGAGAGGAACCAAAAATTTGTTGCAACTTCCACAACTGTGTGCTTCCCGTTTTAGCATCTCAATTGCACCAATGTTCTTCAACTTCCGAAAGACCAGTGCAGGGGCGTGAACCTTCTCGGTCATGTGGTCATGATCCTAGGTGGAGAGGGTAATGTTGCACGTCAAACTTGGAACAAATCCAATCTTTGCTGCTTTTTCGAGATCTCCTCCAACAACATTGAAAAACGCTAGGGTTTTTCTGGGCACACTTTGTTTTTGTTTTGCAATATTTGTTCATATGTTCATACGGTTTTACAACAATCCCTCACATATTGCAAAAGATAAAACATAGAGACAAAGAAAGAAAGAAAAACTTGGGTTCATATAAGATGTAATGCATCAGAGTTGGCATAGTAGGTTATATGAATCAGTCTTAGATTGATGAATTTAACACAATGTAGTTGGTATAACAAGCTATATGAACCAAAACACTTAGTATGTGTTAGCGGTTTATCAATCACAATACGCCCCCACAATACTTGTTGTTATCGCTGTGTTGTGCTTACTAAGCCATACTTATATAGAAAGTATTCCAAAGGAAAAGAATTAGCTCGACCAGTAGTCACGAGATTTAAAACTGCTTTTCTTACCCTAAATTCCATAGCACAACAGAAAAATACTATTCGAGGTATGTTTGTTTCACAAGAATGGACAACAAGTAATCATGCTAGTAAAAATGAAGGTAAACAAGTGGTGAACATTTGTTTAAGTGATGATAGATTATGGAAATCCATCCAATATTGTTTGAAGTGTGTAACTCCACTTGTGAAAGTATTAAGGCTTGTAGATGGAGACGCAAAACCTACTATGCCATATATACATGAAGCTATGGATAGAGCTAAAGAACAAATAGCCTCAAATTTCAAGAATGAAGACTCTCAATACAAAAAGGTGTGGAAAATAATTGATACTTTTTGGAATTTGCAATTACATAGTCCTCTTCATGCTGCTGCTTACTACCTTAATCCTAAGTAAGTAACTATTATTAATTTATTATTAACTTAATCATTATTGCAAATTAATAATGATTTTTATTTCAATAATTTTTGTTTCTTTTTATCAGATTTCATCATGATAAAAATTACAATGCAGATAGTGAAGTTTTATATGGTTTATACGAGACCATTGAAAAAATGATCCCAGATAGAAGGATTAGATTTCAACTTGATCAACAGCTAGACAAATTCAAAAGAGCATAAGGATTGTTTGGAAGAAGCATGATAATAGATACCAGAGATAAGAAGCATCTTGGTAAAGTATTTAATTAATCCTAAATAGTTTCATAAAAAGCATAACAATTGGATCACGATTTATTAATGTTAGCTTTTTGTTCGAAATTGCAGCTCTTTCGTGGGAAGGGAAAGTTATGGTGGAGAGGGTAAAGAGCTACAAAATCTAGCAATAAGAGTTTTAAGTCTAACTTGTAGTACTACTGGGTGAGAAAGAAATTGGAGCATATTTGATTAAGTGCATACTAAAAGAAGAAACCGCTTAGAACAACAAAGATTAAATGTTCTCGTCTTTGTTAAGTATAATCTTCAACTTGAGATGTGACAAAAGGTTAGAGAGGAAAAAGGAGATACTTATGATCCTATATGTTTATCTAATATGGAATCAGATGATGTGTAGATTATTGAAAAGGAAAATCCTTGCCTACCAAATGATTTTTCATGAATGGATATACGTGAATCTTTTACTCTTGAAGAGGGAGCTCCAAGCAACAAAGGGAAGAGAGGTCTAAGAAATTTAACTACTAATCTTGATAGAAAGGAAAAATCTACTCTAACTGCAAATGATAATGAGATTGAAGATATGATTGAAAATGTGGAGGAAGAAGATGAAAATGAGCTCCAAGAGAATGTTATATTAGAGGAAGAAGATGATCTAAGTAACCTTGATCTCGGAAATGATGATTAGGATGTAGGATTTAAATATAAAAAATAGTTTACACTATATTATATTTTGTGATTGTATGAACAAAACATTTTGACTTTATATTTTAATTTTATAGATTGAACATTTATTCATATTACTTATTTTTATTTA
This sequence comes from Phaseolus lunatus, assembly GCA_013389735.1. Classification (NCBI taxonomy): domain Eukaryota; kingdom Viridiplantae; phylum Streptophyta; class Magnoliopsida; order Fabales; family Fabaceae; genus Phaseolus; species Phaseolus lunatus. The sequence continues at coordinate 34,436,396 of CM023857.1, read as the reverse complement.
AAAATATATCATATTTTATTTATTATATATTTTACTATTTATAATAAAATTTGATTCATAATTAAAAAAAATCAAAAATGGAAAAACGATTCACATTCAAATATCAATTCTATAATCATGTACGAAACACATTAAAATAACTTGTCATGTCGTTGGATAGAAATTGCAATTTGGATTTTTTCATCTTCTTCCTATGAAAAGCTCTGAAAGACTTGCAGATATTTTCACCAAGGTGTTTGATCAAACATGTTCATCGCTATTCGTTTTGAAGCTTGGGTTGGTAAGCTTTCAACCTCCAGCTCAAGAGAGAATATTGGGCTACGCTTGTTTTTCGGCCTTATTTTGTTTTCTCTTTTTTTTTTTCTTTTTGTTGGGCCTGCTTGTAAGCCCAACTTTTTGTTGTTTCATTGTCGTTGTATATACCCTTTAGGTTTTGTGCTTTTGAGGCATGCAAATACAACACAAGTTTTACTGTTCATCCTCTATCTTTTGCTTTCACGTGGTTAGTTCTTAGACTTTTGCTTCTTCTCACTGCATAAGGGAAACTCAATATCAGAAGTGTTAAGTTTTAAAGATAACATATTAGACACAATCAATATATGTTGAAAAGATTCCTGAGTTATGAGTTTAAATTTAATTTTAGGATGATAAATTTATAAATATTACTCTTTATTTATTACTTGTCTCACTCATTTCATCTTAATTTAGGACTTTTAATTCTATTATTGAATTCTTAAGAAAGAGAATAAATGTAATTGACATCGAATTGATGTGACCACATGGTATAGAGTTTAAAGAAGAGAAGAGAAGTTTCGTAAAAGTAACTCATCGGATTGATTGAAAATGATAAAATATACAAAACGAGAGTGTGAGCTCTATGTACACAGCTTATTTGAGAGGCAATAACACAAACTAACAAGCATTCCTAACTGGCCAATCTTCAACTCACTAATACCCTGTAACATAAATGAACAACAAAAGATGAACTGTTCCTGATAATTAAGATGAATGGTGAAATGAAATACTAAACAAATATATGTTTTAGTTAATGCAGTCTCTCATTGAGTTTCAGTTACCTCACCAGCAAACATAGATTGAGTTACAAAGTTTTTGAAATGATTGGCACTTGATGCTTATGAATGTGACTTATAAAAATCTTATTCAGCAGAAGAAGTTAATGTGAAGAAACAAGGAAGCCTTTGGTTTTGGCCTTTCAAGGCATGTGGTTGGCTTATATAATGATAACAGGTTCAGATGACACTGGGTGAAAACTTGAAATATAAATTTTCTTACGTGCACGTTATGTATACAATTGCATAAAGAGTAAAAAAGAAGTAGCAAGACACTTTGTGAAGTTGAAATGGTTCTAGAATCAAACTTGCATTAGCAAGACCTTTAACTTGTAGTCATATTGACCACTTCTTTTTGGCTCTTTCCAACAAGTTGAGTCAATACTACAATCATCACGAGATCCTTTGAACCCGTGACCACACCCAAAACCTGCAGAAAGAAAATCACAGGCTGCGTCACTTTCAAATTCTGTGAGTGTGGCACAAGTTTAAAATGAAGTCATTGATTAGGAAGAACTATTATTTTGGAACTTGGCAACTATAGGATAATTTAGCAGCTAACAACAAGCAAGGAAAGTTCCATGTGATGATGTATTTCAAACGCAATACGTGTAAATCGGAGTCTGTTTAATAATCTCAATTTGCGAAAAAGAAGCTTCCATGAAATACCCTTTTGTCAACAGATATTGTTGGATGAGAAAGAATAAGCCATAAGCCATCATAGTAGACCCACAGAAGAATTTTGTTTATATTTATATGCCATCGTGTATGAATCTTGCACACGTCATGGACTATGTCATCTTTTCTGTGGTTGGATCATGTTGATTAAACTAAACAAAGTTGACTTTCGTGGTTTTGACAGCTTCTAGAATCCAATTAATCATCACAACCGTGTTTCTTCCATTTCATGCCATTGTTGACTACACTCAATACAACTATTCACACAACAATCTGGTTCAGCCATAAGGGGAGGAGCTGCATGTTACCCAATCTTACCTTATCCACTAATAAATACAAACATGGTATTTACAAATTTAATTATGTCCTTCGTTTCTTCCTTCATTTATTTGGTTCTGGACTTACCTTATCCTTCACCATAATTAATTGTCCAATAGGTTCATATTTTGCTAATTCATTTAATAAAAAGTTATAAGTTGGAAATCTTTCATCCGAAATCCGAAGATATTCAAAATATTCCATAATGGAAATCTAACTTTATAAATAGGTTATATAAAATTAAATTAATTTTTTTTTTTAATATTATATATGTTCCAAAAATAAATAAAAAAATTTATGTATTCTTTTTTTTAAAAAGTAAATATGTATCCACTTTAATCTATTTTAGTATCTCAAATATTTTAAGAATAACTTTTCTCCTTTTTCTCTGTTCTATTGTTCTCAGTAACTTGTTTTCAACTAGTCCACTTTTTATTTGGTTAGTGAACTCATGGGCTTTAAAACTTAAATTAAAAGGATTTTGAATAAAGTCTTAAAGTCAAATGGGAGCAATGCTTTGCAAATTTTTAAGAATGAGGATGTTATAGAAAATATAAAGTTTTGTCAAGAAAAACTATACTTGTAAAATTCAACTACATTAACATTTTTTAAATGGTCAATGACATTTAATTAAGAATTTTTATATTTTAATTAATTATATTTAATTCTTGGGAAATTTCAATCAATGGACACGTGATCAATTAATTTTAAGACACTTATTATGATATTGTACATGATTTTATTAAAAAAATTTATTTATCATTAGAATTTGGTTTCTCTAAAAAGAAAAAGTACTTTAATGGATTAATAATTATTAATTAAAATAAATAATTAAACTATAACTAATTTTATCACTATTTGTAATCACTATTTTTATAATTAACGATTTAGAAATATATTGTATCTTCTAAATCATACTACATTTTAGAAGAGTACAAATCTTTAACATTAATAATCCGATGGAATTTTGTTTGTTTGAATTCAATTGGATTTTAGCCCAAATTTAACTAATTTCTTTGGGTTGATGATGCATTTAGGTCATCAATTAGGTTCTGAAAATGAAATCAACGTGATATTGTTTTCTATGAAAACATTTAAAATCATTTTATCTATTATAATATATATACATATATATTGTGTAAATTAATTAGTTGACTATAGTTAGTTAAAAGTCATTTTTAAATAAAAATTTCTAAAATTGACTTCTAACTACTTAATTAACAAGTAGCAAATTCATACACTAGGCATGAGGTAACAATATTTAATTAGATATATGTTAAGAAGGTTAAATTAAGTTGTTTTATTTTTTTTAATTTCATAAAGTAAAGGAGTATATTTTCTAAATGTTTTTAATAATATTTATTGAAATAAGAATACCACTAAATAGAGTTATGCTAATTAAAACTTGTTTATATAAAAGTTCATAAACATGATCACTTTTACATTATATTTAAGCATGAACACTTGTGGATCTTTACATATATCATTAGTTATGTATTAAAAGTAACATTGGGAATGATATCTTTTAAGTGAATCTTATAAGAATATTGTTTTAGGGACTAATGATATCTCATTTAGTATAGGGTTTTGTAACCTGAAGATACTAAAAATCTTATTCATATTATATGAAGACACAAAATAAACATAAATATAAATCAATGTATTTCTTTTAAGTACAATTTGACTTGAATTTTTAAAAATTAATAGTAAAATAGAAATTTTAAATTTTAAGTTAAGATTATTAGATATTTTATAGTTTCGTAAGTTTAAAAATGAAAAATTCTCAAATCGCATAGGTTTAAATTATAGAATTTAAATAAAAACAAAACAACTCAAATTAGCTCAAAATTGTCTCCTTAAAAAATGATTTCCTAACCCCAATCAAAATCAAGAGATGGGTTATATAGAAACCATGTTTCAATTAAAGGATATAAAAAATATTTCTATTCATTAAAATTATTCTTAGTTTCATAATTTAATTCTTATTATTATTTTTATTTATAACTAGTATTTTTACCCCTTACAATGTATAAGATAAAATATTATCTTTTATATAACTACAATGTATAATGAATATTTTGAATGTGTTAATTATATTGTAATGAAAATTTAAAAGAAATAAATATTTTAAATATGTAAATAATATTTTGTATTTCGGATGAATAGTTTATATTATGACACACTATCATTTTTAATTAATTTTGAATATTTTAAAATTATTAAAATTTAATTTAAAAAATGAAAATGATATAATGAGTTTGATATCGTCGATACAGATATTATTACTACTTGCCAATCAAATTAATTTTTAAATTAATATTAATAATTTTAAAATAAATAAATGCTCAATGTATGAGATTAGTATAAGACACGGTGACAGATAAAAAAAGTTCTAGTGTAGAAAAAATAATAATCTACAATATTTTCTAATAAAATATTATAAGTTTTTAATCGATGAGATGTGGTGAGTTATTTTGATAATTTTTAAATTTTAACTAAAATTAACATAACTTATTTATTTTGATAATTTTTAAATTTTTTACTCATTTTAATAATTAAGATATAAAATCACACCATATTAGTACAAATCCCAAAAATCATTTTTTTTTCAACTTTATTTTTGTTAACTCTTTCTTTCTCTATCTCGTTTATTTTATTTTAAATAGTATTCTATATTCATTTCTAATTATCTTTGAGGATGTATGATCATTGATAAAAATGAAAATACAAATAAAGAGGCAATTGAAAATTACCTTTCACTGTCAAAAGGAATAGTGATATTAAATTCCTATCGTCTTATCCAAGATCAAGATGGAAACACAATTATTTAATATAACTTCTAATTATATTAATATTTAACAAAGTTTTAACTTTATTAATACTTAATATTTTTTATGTAGCAATAATGACATTTAACCAATGAACATTATTATTGTCGTCATTATCTTACTAAAAACGCATATCCAACATAATACTTAAATAATATATATTTTTCATCTTTTTTACTAACTTTATTTTTTTAATTTCACTCACTTCAATTTACTTATACTTTAATATTAAAAAAAATTAACATTACACGAAAATTATTAAATAAAAATTAATTTTAAAAATAAAAAATAATTAATTATTATATTAAGTAAATTAAATATTAATTAAAAAATAAAATTATTTTTTATTATTAATAAAAGTTATGAAGTAGTTTAAATATCTTATTCCCTTGCATAGTAATTTAAAATAACTTAAAAGACTTAATGTAATCTTCATATTTAAGTTTTAGTTCTATCAATTAAGTCTCTAGATATTATAAATGCATAATTTTAATGTCCTAAACTTTAATGTTTCCAATAAAAAAATTTAAATATCACAATTTACAATTTTAGTATTGTAAACATTTTATGAATCATATTTTCATTGGTAAAATAATTAAAATTACATCATCAGAATCCTACAGGTTATATCACTCTCTCTCACATTTTATATGCTAATGACATCTATGTTTTCTGTAAGATAAATAATAAGTCTCTTAAAAATTTGCATATCATTCTTAAAACATATGGTGATTTTTCTAGTCAATATGTTAATAATTCTACAACTAGCTTTTTCACCATGGATACTTTTGCAAGATTTGTTACCAAAGTTCAACATCTTCTTTCTTACGGTCATGGAGCTTTACCTTTTAATTATTTAGGGGTGTTTATCTTTGTTGGTGCTTCTAATTGTTGATTTCTTCAACCTTTGACTGATAAAGTAAAATTGAAGTTAGTATATTGAAAAGGGAAATCTCTTAGTATGATAGGTCGGATCCAGTTGATTAATACGATGATTATTGGTTTTCTAACTTATAGTTTTAACATATATAAATGTCTGGTTTCTATTCTTAAGCAAGTTGGGCAGTAGAGCATAAATTAATTAATCATTATTAACTAAATTAGATATTATTTTAAGACAAAAAAAAATATTGACATCTAAATAGTTTTTGTTATTAATAAATAATCTTTAAATTGGTATTTAATTGGCTATCAAAATTTTAGATACTAATTTTAGAATGTAATTAGTTGATATCAAAAACTTTAATGACTAATTAAATATCAATTTAAAAATTATTTATCAATAATAAAAACTACTTTAAATACCAACAATTTTTTAATATCTAAAATAACATTTAATTCAATTAATATAGTGATTAATTTTTTTTTAAATTAGTCTTTATTTAATATTTTTTTTAATAAAAATATATTAAAATTTTATTTTATATTCTTCTGTTTTAGCCCTGATTGTGAATTGAAATGATTTTATTTTAGTTTTGAATGTACTATCTTGTATTCTTAGATTTCTAAATGGGGCATTTTCAGGATCCCCTAAGTCAAATGATTGTACCTGCAGAATTGGAAAATAATATCCTTCTTTTCATGAACCTAACCACTTATATTAATGTTTTTCATAGCCTCGTTTAAATGAACCCACATGTAAGAGAAGGTGACCTAAATTTGCCTTTGCATTTAACACTCCCACCAAACTTAGCAACATCTTTCTTCATTCTTCCTATCTATTCCACACATTTTTCTTCAAACTTTTAAGGGATTCAACTTTCTGTGCACCATTACACTTTTCTAAATAATGTTTTTTGGTCTTAATAACCTTCTTTAAATAAAAGTTATGTCATTATATATTTATATTTATATGCACTATTATTACAGAAAAAATCAATATTTAATGTCAGTCAAAAAGTTATCTTATAGGCACAAATCTAATGTATTGAAGATGTGATCAACACTATTATCTTTTTTTAATGCTTCAATACTAATATTAAAGTAGTTAACTTTTGCATCACTTTTACAGACACCAACGTTATTTGTTTCAATTTTAATACTATCTAGTCACACTACTTGGTGGACTAATCGGAATATTTAGACAATCTAACTTTTTTTTTTATTACTTACAAAAACAATTTCTATTTATATGAAGAAGTCATACTATAATATATAATTTTTTTAATATTTGTTTTGAATTTTTTTTCTGGGTGAACAGAACATATAATTACATAGAAAAGAACAGTTGTATTCCATGTACAAATTTTTCATTTTTAAAAATAAAATAAAAATTTACCGATTTCTTTAATTTTTTCAAAAAATTAAAATGAAATAAAAAATTTATTTCTGTGACACTACTTTATAAAAAAAATAGAACATATAAGTCATTCTTAAGAGAACACTTTCACGTTTTTGTAAATTTTATAAAATTTACTCTCATTTTGATAAATTAAAAAAATTACACTAAATTAGTAAAACAATCATAAATGACTGAATGATGATAGAATTTGATTTATTTTCTGGAACCCGAGTTACTAGAAGTTCATTGTTTTGTTGGTCTAAATGAAACTCCTATATTTTAAAAAAATATCCCATATAAAAACAAACAAAATACTTACTAAAATTATGTGAATTTAAGATTTTAAAAAAAAATAACAATGTAATAAGTAATGAATATATTGTATTAGTTACACCTATAGGAGATGTAATAAACATATATTATATCAGTTCAAATTACAATTAATATAATAAGACAGATATTATACTAAATTTAATAGTAATTGATATAATATATATTAAAATTATCTTTTCTAATCATCTATTTGTGTGCAACATGAAATATTTGTTTAAAAATAGATCGAGATTAAGTTAAAAAAAAAGGAGTAATTAAATTGGTTTTGAAAAAATTATCCTTGTTAAACTAATTCTTTAAAACCAAATGTATTTAAAAAATCTAAATGTAATTAATTTTGAAATTAAGATCGATGAAGATAGCATAAAAAAAATAATATATTGATTTAACTTACAAAATATCATACATCTAGTTTTAGATATTTAATCTTAGAACAATTGAAATACATTATCTTTATATTTTTATTATAAACACTTGACATATGGGAAACATATCTTGAAATACAAGAAAATCAACTTCCAAACATAATTAAGAAGGATATGTCTAACTATTTGATTATACCAAAAAAACTCTTGAAGAACTATCAAGAACACACAATCGGGGATTAATCCAATTATACAATGATAAAAGGAAATTACCAAATGTACAAAAGTAACAATCACAAGAAGGATTTAGTGCAAGTGCATAACCTTTAGAAAACTTGGTCAAACTAAGAGAGATTTGAAGAATTTATTAAAAATTCTTGGATGCACTATTAGAGTAAATGAAAATAGCTCAATTTGATCTCTAAAACACTTCCAGTTCATGCTTTGTAAAATTTGATATATTGTTTAGAATGAATCAAGGATTAAGTTTATAGAACTTTCAAAAAAATTGTTTAAAAATTGATTGTGATACATTAATTAATTATTTTAAGTTGTTAATCAATTATTATCCGGAGAAAGTGATTTTAAGAGAAATAAGCACCAAGTTTTAATCAATTATACTATTTGTTAGTTGTTGTTTTGTTGTTTAGTATTTCTAAAAAAAATTAAGAGCATTTTAATCGATTATTTAAATGTCTTAATCAATTATTCTTTTAGACTACTTAAAAACTCATTTAATTGTTTTTTGTTTTAATCCGTTAACAAAATTGAGTCTAGTCTAAAACATATAAAAAGAACAAATTAATTGATTACATAAAACCTTAATTGATTAAAACAATTTTAAAACCTTTTTCAACATATTTCAACCTTTCAAAAACAAGTTTTATGATTTAGGTTAATATTATGTTGTGCTGAACTGAAATTCTTGTGATTACCTTGTGTGCAAGACTCAGAAAAACATACAATGAAAACTATAACAAACTATACAACTTCAGCATCATCTTCTTCAAACATCATTATCAAAACAACTTAACTAGACTTGACTCTACTCTTCAAGTTCACTAATATATTTCTCTCTCTCTTCTCCTCCTACATGCAACATCACCATCCTTTCTTTTCTTTGACTTCTCACTCTAACCTGAGTTACTAGAAGTTAATTTTTTTAGTGGTCGAAATGAAATTCCTACATATTTTAGAACAAAATATATCCCACATAAAAAATAAACTATGTGTGAATTTAAGTTTTTTTAAAAATTAAAATGTAATAATTTATAAAAATATTATATTAGTTAATGTTATAACAAATATATTACATCAATTTAAAGTATAATTGATATATCATCACACACAGATTACATCAATTTTAATAGTAATTATTATATGATATGATGAAACTATCTCTTTTAACTTGTTTATGAAGTTATATATAATCTTTTATTATTATTTTTAGCTTCTTCTTCCCTGCACATGCAACATCATCACCTACTGCTTTCCTCAGATTCTCACCTTCTACATTTTCACGAGTGCCTTCTCACCCCACACCTATGTAGCACAGACACGGACACGGACACTTATACGACATGGAGATACGTATAATTTTTAAAATGTAGGATATGGAGACACAAATTTATATATTATATAATTATGAATTATATAAATTGACAGTAAAGATTTATGTGGACAAATATGTTTTAATTTCTTTTTGGAGCATAAAGATGTTTTTCATAGCTGATTCAAAAGGATTTATTCCTTATTTTTGTAATTATACTAAAAATTTATACAATAAATTTAAGTTTTTAGAAAATTAATGTATTTCTTCTTTTTAAAATTGTGTTAGAATCGTGCTAGAATAGTTAGAAATCCAACAAATATTTTTTGAATCGAACACTTCACTGATACGTGTTCTACGAGTGTCATACAAGTGTCGTGTCCGATACGTGTGTTCGACACGGACACACTATTTAAAAGGAAGTGTCCGAGCTTCATAGCCCCACACACAATGATGTCATTCTTCTCTTTCTCTATCACTCGTCTCTATTGTTGTTGGCGTTGTCACTCCGCCTTTAATTCATCCATCACAATGTTGATTTCTTAATCATTAACTATTTCCATTCTTAGAGTACACACTTATCTTTGTTATATTTAAGTGTTTATGCATTTAATTTGTAGTTTTCTATTTTTTAAAATTCTCATTTTTGGTATTTGAGGTTTTGACTCATTGTGTTTGAGGTTTTGAGATTTAAATATTTTCATATTTTTTTAAAAATTTAGGAACATTCTTATAGATATTAATATCATGTTTCTTGTTACTATTCTTCATTTTCATTTGGTAGAAAGCTTCAGAAACGTCATATTATAAAAAAATACTACATTTACATTCTAGATTAACAAGTGTTATAACTAAGTTATGTTATATTTTATATTAACTCTTAATAAAAATAATATAAAATATGAGACATTCATATTGATTACAATTTAGAGGTGGTGTATTTACATTAGTTATTAATGGAAGTAAAATATTTAAAATTATATGTGTAAAAAGTTTATATTAGAACAATGTGAAAATAATAAAAACAAACTTATCTATAAAATGTTTGTCGATATAATAGAATAATAGTGTGCATATATACATCCTATCACATATGGGTAATATATTATTTTTAATCTCAATATAGAGATCATAATTATTTATGAAAAGAGGCATTCTCAAGTGTTATATATATAATTATTCTTATTCAAAACGTGCAAGTTATTTGACAATTATTTGACTTTCTAATATACTTAAAATTTTATGAGACTTGGATGATTTAAGTAAAAACGGACTGAATAAGAATCTATTCACAAGTCTGACTTTAAAATGTTTTAAAAAAGCAAAGTAATTTTAATAAACCTAAATAAATGATATAAATATATTAAAGAAATTGACAGAGTAGTGGATATGGCGGCAGCATTGAAAGGAGTCATGTTTTTGCTCCGCCAGAATTGAATGACCGGCGCACGTGGCAGGATATAACAGGTTAAGCCTGTTTCATTTTGTTTGAAGAAAATAAATAAATTTAAACTTTTTAGGTAAGAGTGAGTGATTGGATGAGGCTTTACACTTGTGCACCCAGTGGCACTCTCGTTATTTTACCAGATTGAGGAGGGTAGTCAAAGCAACTCTCTCACTCATAATTAAGACTCACTCCTCCAATAACAAAAAATAAAAAAAAGTAAAATATAAACTGGAGTCACCTTCCCCACGTAGAGGGAGAAAGAGAGAGAGAGACATACAAAATAAAATAAAATAAATAAAAAAGCAATAATAAAAAAAATGAAAAGGTAGACGAAGTCTCTGCGAAACAAGTTTGACCCTCTCCAAGTTAAGTTCCATCCCCTTTCCTCCTATGATGCTGCCAAACACGCGCTAAATTCATCACCATCATCGCCTTCTTCATTTCTTCATTCATCAAATTCGCAAAACCCTTTTCATAAATCACCCTCTACCTTCTCTCTCTCCCTCTCACCCTAATTCCATTTCACCCAACCACGTTTTTTAATCTTTTTTGTTAATTCTCCTTTTCCTAAGCCTCCATTTTATTTCTTGTTTGGGAAGAAGGTTTGGTCCTCAGATCTGAGGAACCTCGTGGCCCCTGAAGATGGGTATCTGCTGCGCGAAACCGTCCACGCAGGAGGAGAGCAAGAAGGGAAAAAAGGGGAAAAAGGAGAACCCCTTCGCTATCGATTACGGGTTTAACAACAGCGCCAACGCCAACGGCTCCAAGCTCACCGTTTTGAAGTCTCCCACAGGCCGTGAGATCGAGGCCCGTTACGAGCTCGGCCGCGAGCTCGGCCGGGGCGAGTTCGGCGTCACGTACCTCTGCACGGACAAGGAGAGCGGCGAGGAACTTGCCTGCAAGTCCATTTCCAAGAAGAAGCTGAGGACCGCCATCGACATCGAGGATGTCAGGAGAGAGGTTGAGATCATGCGCCACTTGCCGCAGCATCCCAACATCGTCACCTTAAAGGACACCTATGAGGACGACAATGCCGTTCATCTCGTTATGGAGCTTTGCGAAGGCGGAGAACTCTTTGATCGCATCGTCGCGCGTGGCCACTACACCGAACGCGCCGCCGCTGCCGTCACCAAAACTATCGTCGAAGTCGTTCAGGTTCGATCTGGTGCCTTGATCTGTTTTTTTTACTCTCAATTTTGACTTTTTGTTGGTAGGTTTGGGTTTGTGTTTTGTCATGTGAAACGGAGAATTGAAATCTGGCCGTGGTAAAAAAAAAGTTGAAATGGCTTTGGGTTTAGCGGGTGTCTCGAGATTGAGTTTGGTACTGGCTAAGCTACAACAGAGGGAGAGTTCAATTTGCGTTTTATTATAACACGTGGAAATTGATATGGTTATGATAGAAAACAAGTTGGAGTTTGTCCTGGTTAAGTTGGGGTTTGGAATTCGAGTTCTGGATTTACTACTTAGAACACGAACTTTATTGCTTGTAATTGTTCAGGAAGATATGCGTGGTGTTGGAAAAGAAATGGAGCAAGATTATCTCTCAGAGGATACTTGAGTTTTTTTACCAAAAATTTAAGATGGAATTTCATAAATGGGGTTTGCTTTGTCGTGTTTGGGTTTGTGAGCTATTTTGTGAAGGTTGTGTGTGGTTGCCTTTTTGCCAATAAATGGTTGTGTTATGAGCTATGAATCGGGAACCTGGCATTTGAAGTAATTTGTTTCGTTGTGCATTGTTGTTTTTCAGTTTGTGTGCTGTGGGGAGCCTTTACTCTTCGTTTTGTGCTGATGTGGAGGTTTGTTTGATGTTATGTTTCAGATGTGCCACAAGCATGGCGTGATGCATCGGGATCTTAAGCCGGAAAACTTTTTATTTGCAAATAAGAAGGAAACTGCAGCTCTGAAGACTATAGATTTTGGATTGTCAGTGTTCTTTAAACCAGGTAATGCTTTTAGTTGGTGGATGAATTGCTTTATTTTCTTTGTATTGCTGCAATGTTGCCTTTATTGATCCATCGTGCGCTGAAACTTTGCCATTTTTTGCCAGGGGAAAGATTTAATGAGATAGTTGGAAGTCCATATTACATGGCTCCTGAGGTATTGAAGCGGAATTATGGGCCAGAAGTAGATATCTGGAGTGCTGGAGTAATTCTATACATCTTACTTTGTGGTGTTCCACCATTTTGGGCAGGTTAGCTTTGTCTTGGTTTTTCAGAGACCGAGTAATTAAATTCTCCACTTTTAAAGGAGTTCATGCAACCAATGCTTATTGTGTACTATGCTATCTTCATACTTTATAATAAAGAGAAATTGGTGGAAGAAAAACAAGTGGATGTTAAACATTATTATTGATTCATTTGCATGATTTGTCATGCAAGTATGAATGAGATGCATAGATGGCTAATTGCATTGATGGAAGGGGTATTATTCCCAGGAATTCATCATCAACATTCTCTGTTCTGGTGTGAATAAGGATGTTTCATTTGTACATAGTGTCTTTTTTACGTTCTATAATCCTCTCTGTATTTTATTTTTATGTTTGACATTAGAAGAGAGAGGATTTAAGAAACTTAATTGTTCATTCATTTTCCCCTTCACTTTGGTGCTATTTCTTTTCGTTATTATTTGTTGCCTTCTGTATCTGATTAGTTTGATTTTCTAAATTTTGTCTCTCTTCCTCTTTTTGTAAAATGAAGAAACTGAGCAAGGAGTTGCACAAGCAATCATACGATCTGTTGTTGATTTCAAAAGGGACCCATGGCCTAAAGTTTCTGATAATGCGAAAGACCTTGTGAGGAAGATGCTAGATCCTGATCCAAGGCGGCGGCTAACTGCACAGGATGTGTTAGGTAACATGCAATTTATATAAAATTTTGAGAGATGAAGAAAAGTGTTGACTGTTCATAAAATTTTCTGCTCAGTATAATGGATTATTTTTTTTCCTTTGAATTTTTCAAAATTGTAATACGAGGATTATAACATTTCTTGTTCACTAAATGCAGATCATCCGTGGTTACAAAATGCAAAGAAAGCTCCTAATGTTTCTTTAGGCGAAACTGTTAGAGCAAGGCTCAAGCAATTTTCTGTAATGAACAAGCTTAAGAAAAGGGCTTTAAGGGTAATGTTCTCAACAATATTTCAATACTTCTTTGGCAATCATCCCTGAATCTTTAACCTATATGACCTTTCCAATTCAGGATTACTCATTTTTCTCTTAATGGGTGATATTTTTCGATAACAGGTGATCGCAGAGCATTTGACAATAGAAGAAGCTGCTGGCCTAAAAGAGGGATTCAAGCTTATGGATACAAACAACAGAGGCAAGATTAACATTGATGAACTACGAGTAGGGTTGCATAAATTAGGCCATCAAGTTCCTGATTCAGATGTCCAAATTCTTATGGAAGCTGTGAGTACTAATTTTTACTATATCGCCCTATATCTGGAACCTTTTCTCCAGAACTGATATTTAAAAAAGTACCTACCTTTTTATAAAAGATTGAGGTCTTTTTTTGCGTATTTTCTTTTTAATATGCCAAACTAAATTGCAAACATCAACAGGTTATTGATTCTTTAACATGGTATGCTTTAGAATAATTCAGCCACAAGCAGGCATTCTTAATTCCTCCCAAGTGCCATATCCTTTCCTCCTAGAAAGAAACTTCGTAATTAAAAGTGCTACATCGTTGTTTAGTGGCTGTTAAATCATATTAGAAAATACATGCTCTCAGAAGGTTGTCTTGTTCACTCCTAACATATGGGACTGTTTTTACAGGGTGATGTAGACAAGGATGGACACCTAGATTATGGAGAGTTTGTAGCTATCTCTGTTCATCTGAGAAAGATGGGAAATGATGAGCATCTTCGTAAAGCCTTCCAATTTTTTGATGAAAACCAAAATGGGTATATTGAGATTGAAGAACTGCGTAACGCGTTATCTGATGAGGTTGAAACAAACAGTGAAGAAGTTATCAATGCAATTATGCATGATGTAGACACAGACAAGGTCAGTCCATTTTCACTTAGTAGATAAAATTTCTTTTTGGTTGATTTTTGTCTGGTTATAATTAAAAGGTCGACCCTATTGACTTCACCTACATGGTGCTTTATAGTGTGATCTTAGTGTGTGTTCTTAACAAAAAAATGTTATAATTAAACTGCTTTATTTGGAACCTCCCATTGATCTTTTGGCGATGAAATTGCAGGATGGAAGGATAAGTTACGATGAATTTGCTACAATGATGAAGGCTGGGACAGATTGGAGGAAAGCATCAAGGCAGTACTCGCGAGAGAGGTTTGCGAGTCTGAGCCTGACTTTGATGAGGGACGGGTCATTGCATTTAAACAATGAAAAAAATGAGGGTAGATGACCACTTTAGAAATGCCAATTTTACTTTGGAAAGGAAAAGTGATAAAAGAAGTCTTTTATTTTTATTTTTTTAATTTTAACTTGATTGTAATTCTTTTCTCTGATACCCCATTTTTTGGGTGAAAAAAAGTTAGGATATTGAATCCAGTAGTGTTTGTGATTTGAATTGTGTCTCTTTGGTTTGTTGAGGTTGTGGTAGGAGACAGGAGAGGGGAGTGGAGTGGAGGTGAACATTGGACAATTTTTCATTTGTGCCTGTAAATATTTTAAAATTATCACGCTTTATATTTTATCTGCTAATTTTTACGCATACCCTGCCCCATGAATAATTATAAATTCATTTCCAAATTCAATTATTCGTAGATATTGAGGCTAATAATATCTATGAAATAAAACATCTTTTTTTTTTTTAAATCACTGAATAATTTGTGATGAATTTTTACATTATATGGGCAATGTAACGTAAAAAAGGGATTTGGATCATACATTATAACATAACTAATGTCGTAATAGACAGATACAAATGAAATCAATGATTCCATATATAAATAACTGTGAATCATACCGTGATTAGTTACACACTCAGTCTGTAATTGAAGTGTTCTTTCTTCTTGAGTTATGCTTAAGTTTAGGATACCTTTGGATAAAAAAATTAAAGAAAAAGTAAATTTATCCATAAATTAAAACTAACTTATTTAACAATACATTTTGAAAAAATTAATCTGAAAAAAATCATCTCATATATAAGTTAATTTTAGTTTTATTTTTCTTCTAAAACTGAGAAGATTAGAACTAGGGTTTATCCTCGTATGTCTTTTATCCGTTCTTAGATCTAATGAAAGACATGACATCTATTTTCTTAACAGGAGTAAACATTTTCAATATATAATAAACTAAATGATTATATGAGCCTTATTTAGATCAACATTGTGCAGTCTAATTTGTAGTTTTGTTAAAGCTTAGTTTACTCAGTTGATTTCAACAATTGGAACAGCTTATTTAAAATGAAATGGACTTGGTTAAATAAAAGAAAAGGTTTCCAATTTAGGATTTTCAGAAAAATATAAACTTCTCACTTAACATCCCATAAGTTAAAGTTGTCAATTCAAGGCTAACCATAAAATTGCTCTTTATGATTTCAGCATTATCAGTAAGCATAATTTATTTATTTTAATCTGAAAGTGCCTGTAACTTAATAGTTATTTCAAATATTTATTTATCTTATTTCCTTGAAAAAGAGTAGTGCAATAGTACTAATTTGTTGCTTTTTTAATATTGATTTCAGAAAAAAAAATCATTTTAAAATTTAAAAAACTATACTAAATATTATTGTTAATTATACCCTTAATTTTAAATAATTATAATTATTTAATATATTTATCATGATAGTTGTACCTGGTAACTAGACCAAATTGATGAGAAATTTAACACAATAAAAATAATATCTCAACAAGAACAATAAGCAGCGGATAATAATTTCTCAAACTAACAAGAATCTATGATGAGCAATAACAAATAATGGCAGCAACAAAAACACACTTCAGGAAGACACAAAAATTTTAACATGAAAAACCTTCTCAATGTGAGAAGTAAAAACCACAGTTACAAGCCAGTCAATCAAACTCCACTATGATCAATGTTATGGTTACAAGAGAGTCTCAAAACAGCACAAATTGTGCTCAATAACCAGCCAAATAGAAATACAATAGAGATGAAACAAAGAACAAGAAACCTGAAAATTTCCCAAAACTGCAGCTACTGTATGCGGCCTATATTTCACTGTTCCGGTGACTTTTGAACAATCCGAAAAGTCCAATTGAAGAACCACGAGGTATGAACTTGCTGACAAAATTTCAGCCCGATCCAACGGTGGGCGAAACAACAGCAACAATCTGGAAAAATTCGTTCTCAATAGAAACGCTGAAAACGCTGCTGTAATGTGAGATGAATTTCTCTCTACTCAAACCACTTCTGCAAGATCCGAGTGGTCAGATTGAATTCACACAAAGTATGAACCTGCTGACAAAATTTCAGCCCGATCCAACGGTGAACAAAGTATCAGCGGCGGCCGGAAGTTACTGGGCAAAACTTTTCTATCTTCTTCTTTTCTCTCTCTTTTTCTCTCACTGTCTCTGCTGACGGCTGTCACTCTCTCTGTTTAGGAGAAACCCTAAAAGTGATTAAAAATTAGATTGGGCCTCCACATAGGAAGTGAGCCCAACCCAACAAATCTCCCCCTCACAACTATGTTGAGATGATCGACAAATTGGTAATCTCACAACAAGTTTCAAACTTGCTTCTCAGTAGTGTCTTAGTCATCATATCAGCACAATTATCATCTGTATGAACTTTTTCCAACTCCAATAACCTAGCTTCCAAAGCATCACGTATCCAATGATACCTCACATCAATATGCTTGGACCTATAATGAAAAGTTAAATTCTTACCGAGATGAATGACACTTTGACTATCACAAAATAGCAAGTACTTGTCTTGAACAAAACTAAGCTCTTGCAGGAGTTTCTTCATCCAAAGCAACTCCTTACATGCTTCTGTAATGGTAATGAACTCTGCCTCAGTAGTGGACAATGCAACACACTTTTGCAATCTAGATTGCCATGCCACAGCTCCCCCTACAAATTTAATCACGTAGCCTGAGGTAGACCTTCTAGTATCTTTGTCTCCACCCATATCAAAATCAGTATAGCCTACAAGGGTAGGCTTATCACCTCCAAAACAAAGCTTCAAACAAGTAGTACCACGAAGATACCTTAAAATCCATTTCATACTTGACATTCTTGCCAAACCAAAACTTGTCTGGCACCTCACCATTCAAAGCAACTGTAGGACTCAAATTAATAACATGCATCGCAGTGTACAATGCCTCACCCCAAAAATGCTTAGGCAACTTTGCTTCAGAAAGCATACACCTAACTCTTTCGATCAATGTCCTGTTCATCCTTTATGCTAAACCATTCAGCTGAGGAGTTTTAGGAGGAGTCTTTTCATGTCTGATATCGTGTTGCTTGCAATAAACATCGAACGGTCCACAATACTCACCACCATTGTCAGTACGAATGCATTTCAGCTTCTTGCCTGACTGTCTCTCAACCAAAACATGAAATTCTTTTGAATTTTTCTAGAACTTGGTCCTTTGTCTTCAAAACATAAACCCAAAGCTTCCTGGAACAATCATCAATAAAGGTAACAAAATAAAGTGCACCAGTAAATGACTTTACCTTCAATGGGCCACAAACATCAGAATGCACCAATTCAAGCAACTCTGACTTCTTTGAGGGAGGATGCTTCTTGAAGGATACTCTGATCTGCTTACCAGCCATGCAATGAGAACATTTCTCCAACTCTGCGCTCTTCAATCCCGGAAGCACATCCTTTTTAGCTAAACAATTCAGCCCCTTCTCACTGATATGACTAAGCCTTCGGTGCCACAAAGAAGCATCCATATCCATGGCGTTCACACTGTCTTTAGCAGCCAATGCTTTTGTCCAATACAGTTTACTAATTCTCTCCCCTTTGGCCACAATTAGATTACCTCTGGAGAGTTTCCACTTTCCTGAACCAAAGTGATTTTTATAACCATTATCATCAAGCATCTACACAGAGATCAAATTAAAGCGGATATCTGGAGCATGTTTGACTCCTCTAAGCAACAACTACATTCCCATATTGGTTTGCAAGCAAGCATCACCAATACCAACTACCTTAGACTCACCATCATTACCCATCTTCAACACTCCAAAATCACAAGAAGTGTAAGATGTGAAGAACTCCTTCCTTGGTGTAACATGCAATGTAGCACCACTTTCAATTATCCACATGCTCTCATTTGATACAAGATTAACTGAATCATGGTCACGATCACGGAGAATAATAAGATCATCATTACAAATAGCAGTAGTAACACGATCATCATTGTCATGATGTTTCTCCTTCTGCTTCCCTTTCTTATCTTTGTTCTCCTTTTTCCAAAGAAAACAATTTCTCTGAATGTGCCTGTTTTGTGACAATAATGACACTCCACATTTTTGTATCTAGACTTGGACTTACTTCTGCTATTCTATCTACTCCCTTTCGGTTCCTTTTTCTGACTTCTCCCCCTATTTTCAATGACAAGTACCTCGGAATGAGATGAAGTACCATGAGCCTTCCTTCTCATCTCCTCATTAAGTACACTATTCTTGACATTTTCCAAGGAGACAACACCATCAGGAGATGAGTTTGTAATTGAAACCCAAAATGTTTCCCAAGAATCTGGTAGAGTATTCAGTAGCCATAATCCCAACACTTCATCATCAAATTTGATGCCCATTTGTGACAATTGATCTCGAAGCCCCTGAAAATCATTTAAGTGATCTGAAATAGAAATTCCCTCCTTGTACCTCAAATTCATCAAGGAATTCAACAAATATAATTTATTGTTTCCTGTACTAGAAGCATACAAAGTCTCAATCTTCTTCCACAAGAATTTTGCGTGTTCCTCATTAGCAATGTGATTATAAACATTGTCTTCAACAAACTGACGAATAAAACTACAAACCTGCTGATGCTCAAACTTCCATTCTTCACCAGTCTTGTCTTCTGGCTTTTCAGTAGCAAACATAGGAAGATGCAATTTCTTCACAAATAACAGATCCTTCATTTTTCCCTTCCATAAGTGATAGTTAGTGCCGTTCAAACAGATCATCTTATTTGTATTTTCCTCCATCATTCAAGTAGTCAAATAGCCCCAACCAGGCTCTGATACCACTCTGATGGGAAATTCAACACAATAAAAATAATATCTCAACAAGAGCAATAAGTAGCGGATAATAATTTCCCCAACTAGCAAGAATTTGTGAGGAGCAATAACAAATAATGGCAGCAACACAAACACACTTCAGGAAGACACAGAAATTTTAACGTGGAAAACCTTCTCAATGTGAGAAGTAAAAACCATGGACACAAGCCAGTCAATCAAACTCCACTATGATCAATGTTATGATTACAAGAGAGTCTCAAAACAGCACAAATTGTGCTCAATAACCAGCCAAATAGAAATACAATAGAGATGAAACAAAGAACAAGAAACCTGAAAAATTCCCAAAATTGTAGCTACCGTATGCGGCCTATATTTCACTATTCTGGTGACTTTTGAACAATCCTAAAAGTCCAATTGAAGAACCACGGGGTATGAACTTGCTGACAAAATTTCAGCCCGATCCAACGGTGGACGAAACAGCAGCAACAATCTGGAAAAATTCGTTCTCAATAGAAACGCTGAAAACGCTGCTGTAATGTGAGATGAATTTCTCTCTACTCAAACCACTTCTGCATCCGAACGATCAGATTCAATTTAAACAAAGTATGAACCTGCTGACAAAATTTCAGCCCGATCCAACGGTGAACAAAGTGTTGGTGGCGGCCGGAAGTTACTGGGCGAAACTTTTCTATATTTTTCTTTTCTCTCTCTTTTTCTCTCACTGTCTCTGCTGACGGCTGTCACTCTCTCTGTTCAGGAAAAACCCTAAAAGTGATTAAAAATTAGATTGGGCCTCCACATAGGAAGTGAGCCCAACCCAACACAAATGATGTGACATGATTGTATCGTTCTTTAAACGACTTATATGTGAAACTCTGATCGTAGTTTAGTGGACGTTATGCCTCAATTTTAGATGAACGATGTGTGAATTAAGTAAATCGGTCCCAAAGAAATCCGGTAGTATGAATTGACCCCTAGAAGATCCATTGATTGGTATGGATTGGCTCATAGGAGATTGGCTATGGAAGACCTCACCCAATCTCAATTATATTTGCGAAATAACAATCCATTAGAATTAAGATTCTTACAAAGAACCACAACTCACTCCAAAACATAGTCAATCCCTTTTGACTATTACACGGGATTTGATGGTGGTGTCTAGTTCACGTATACATACACAAAGTTCATAGTACTCAATAGGAATATCCAAAATCACATTTGAACCAGAACAATAGTAAAGAAAGAAATGAAGAATAAAATGAAGAGATAAATTAATCAATAAAATAGGTAAAAAGTAAAAAGAAAATTACATAACAATTTTAATGACAATTCCAAATTTTAATTTATAGGTTATTACCTTAAAAAGCACTTAGAAAAAAAAATGGAGGTAGCTTTACGAACGTTATGGGTAGCTCTTTTGTTTTTTTTAGGAGAAACGTCATTTCTTTCTATTCGCACCATAAATTTTCACTAAATACCCGCTTTAATTCTTAAAGGATTGGTATTAATAAGTTTCTGCATATTTTTTTATGCAAATAATATTTTTGAATAACTGTTTAAATGCGAGGTTATTGACTATTTGATGAAAATAAAGTTTACAATTTTAGATTTTATATCACCTTGTTTGATTTATGCTAATATATGATAGAATTGTATGCAATGAAATTATGAAATATATTATTTGGACTTAAATTTTTTTAAACATAAAATAATAAATTATTCAAAGACTCCTTTGTATTTATTGACTCTGATTTTAATGCATACTATACTTTAAAGTCACATAAAAATGAAAAAAATGACACCATGACATTTAAGTAATGAAGTGAGTTTTTTTTAAGACACATTTAATTAATGTCACAAAATTGTACTAAGAATAAGAGTTTGGGCCCATTAGACATTTAGGCTTCGCTTGTCTTAAGTTGAGGCATGTGTCAAGAATCAACCTATAATTTCAGACACGCATTTGCACGTTCTATAAAACTTGGTAATCTTTATGATATTCTTTGCCAAACACTTTCAATTAGTTTTTAATCATTTTCATTAGTAAAAAAACTTGTTTAAATTAGTTAGTAATGTTTGTTAAACATTTTTTCAAATAGTTTATAAATCGTTTATTTAAAATGCTATTTTAAATAAGAATTCGAAATTTATCAGTTTTTACCTTTTAGTTTTTTTTATATTTAATTTTTATCCTTTATTAAATTAATTAATATTTTTACATAACATAGAGTTTTATTTTTTGTATTTCTATTCTTTTTTACATTATTTATTTTAACTATCACTAATAGAAAATCATTAAGTAAAAACTAATTTTAAAGATAAAATATAATTGATTATTATATTGACTAAATTAGATATTATTTTATAGACTAAAAAATTATTTGTATTTAAATTAATTTCTATATTTATAAATTAGTTTTTAAATTGGTATCTAATTAATTAATTGATATGTAATTAACTACCAAATTTTTATCTATTAATTTTAGAATTTAAAGTAGTTGGTAGTTAAAATTTTTGTAGCTAATTAGATACCAATTTAAAATCTAATTTATAAATTTTATTAATAATAGAATCTACTTTAGATACAAATAATTTTTGTAATCTCTAAAATAATATCTAATTTAGTCAATATAGTAACAATTTTTTTTTTCTAAAATTAGTTTCTATTTAATGATTTTGTATTATACCACTTACATTTGTTATTATATTATATTAGTTATTATTTTAATTATTACATTAATCAACATGGCATTTCCTTAAATATATGTTAATTTAATTATTTTAATTTACATACTTTAAGATATAATATGATTAATGATATAAATAAGATAATTGATATAAAAATTAAAAGATTTTGTGACTTTATAATTAATTTAAAAACTAAGACCTTAATTACCTTAAAGCATATTTTACAAACTAAATTAAAAACTATATAAAAATCAAATTTACATTTATATTCATCATTTTATTTATTTATCAAATAGTTGTAACAATTTCTTCTATTACAAGAGTTAAGTAACCTCGTACAAGATTAGGTTGTCATTTTCTTGTGGGTTGGTATGTATTCTTCTAATAGGTCAGAACATGTTTTCTTGTAGGTTCAGATGTCAATTTTTTTGTACACTTTAAAGTATCTAGGAGAGTGTCAATGAAAACATTTTCATTCAAGTTTAGATGAGAAAATAATGTATAATAATGAATAATACATACTTTTGAAAATTTTGCATATTTATATTATTTTAATGGACTTTTATATGTATTGACCTTCATTAGGTACCAAATACAAGGTTAACCTTTGGTTAAGAGTGACCCTATAATTATTTTGTTGAGTGTGTTATGTTGGTATAGGATTGAGATTTACTTAGTTACTCAAGATTTTAAGGGTGTCTCTTAGTATAGAAAATCTCAATTTACATACTTTATACTAACTCTTCAGACTAAAGGGTTTGGTACACGAAGAGTCTAAGAAAGATCATTTTCATTTCTTTGATTGAGATCCTTTCGAATTTATCTGTAAATTAGTCCCTCAATCTTAAGTGATAAAGAGTCTTGAAGTTTTAGGAAGGAAAATATACATTTCTTTGGCCAAGATTCTCTCAACTTTATTTGTACACTAACCCTTTGGTTCAAGGACTGACAAATGATGAAGAGTCTTGAAGCGGTTGGAAAGAAAATTCTTATTTCTTTGACTAAGTTTCTTTTCCATCTCTTTGTAAATTGCCCTAATCTCGAGCAGTGGCGAGTAGTGAAGAGTCATAATATTTAAGGTCGTGTCTTTTAGTATGGAAGTTCAAGTAATTATGGCATTGTAGATTTGAGAAGATGCTCATAGTATGAAAGGTTGAATGTTTTAAAAGTTGAGGATAATAATGACTTTTGGGATGATCATAGATAAAAGTATATAAAAATGGGGTGAGGTCGTGGTGGGGTCCTTTGTTGATTAAGAAGAGATTATGGTCATTCCTATTGCGAATGTGTCGTTTATAATGTAATTATTTCTAGTGTTTTTTAAGAGTAGTGTTAAATGATCTTCAAGTAGGAAGTTGTGGTTAAACAAAGTAAGGTTGAGTTTCTACCTTAGTTTGTGCTGCATTTACTGTTAGGACTAATGTTCCGTGGATACTTCGTAATTGATGGAATACTTGTCTTAATTACTGTGGGAAAAATGGGTTTAGGACTACTTATATTTTCTGTGAAGGAAATGCGTATGCTGATAAGTTGGATAATTTAGGATTTATTCATAGAGAATAATTTTATTGGTATAATAGGCTTCTATCTGATATGTTCCTTATGAATAGGTATAGTCTATTTGTATATTATTTTTGTTAACATATGAGTTTTGGTCTAGTCCCCCATATTTTTTTTTGTATTTTTTTAAGAATACTTTTTTCATGTGATTGATGATTGTTGTTACTTGAGGTGTCAGTATAGCTGAAATGTCAAATTGCACAGTAATACCTAACATAAAAATTTTTATAAAAAAGAAATAGTAAGGTTGAGTTATTATGCTTGGCTCAAGATGTCAAGGTTGATTTTTCAAATTCTCGTGCATTGTTGTCATCGAGTGAATATAAGAACAAATTGCATTTAGGTAACCATAATATGAATGCCAAGACAATTCAAGAAATAGCGGGAAAAAAAGTAATTTACCACTTCTTAGTGACTATGAATGAGTATATTTGATTGTTGGAAGATATGATTAGATCCTAAACTAAAGAAGACCTCTGCATATGTTCAAGTCACAATAAGAGTACAAGAGAGGAAAAAAAAAGACTAAAAGCTTAAAAGACCCTAGCAAGAATATGCAAAAAAAGGTTAACACAGGAGGAGTAAGTCATAAAAGGTTAGAAGAGAATATTTGAAAATATTTCTCTAAATATTTTCTCAAATCTATTTGTAAATAAAAATGTAGAAAATATATTTATTTGTTATAGAGTTATATGCCTCTTTTAGTTTTCTTTTCCCTTAATCTTAGTTATTTGACATAATTTTGATTTATTTTCTTTTTAAGAATACTTTCAAACAAGAATTGATAATTATTTTTCAAACAAAAATTAAGTGCTCAAACTTTTGTAAAGATAATCTTATAGACTTGTCATGATATTAGAGATCTCAATTTATACAATTTACAATTTCCAAATATCAATTTTTTTCCATCAATTAACTTTTTTAACATCTTTAAGTAATTTCAAACTTTTGGTTACTTTTGACAATTGAAAGGTTACTTTTCCTAACAACCATAGAGGATCTCGAAAGCATAGAGTTAGAATTTAGAAGTGATAGCAATATTTTAGAAGAATTTAGAAAAGGATGAACAACGTGTTTAATAATTCTGAAGACATTTATATCAATTATATTGCTTCAATTGAAAGCGATGGTGTCGCTTTTGGTCGGTTTCTTCCTTCTTTTATCCTCTTTCATAATTGAAGGACGGAGAAATTCACTGGGTTTATACACTATTGAATGAATTTATTTGTGTTTATTTTTAAAAAAAATATCATTTTCTAATAACATAAAATAAGAATAACTTTTTAACTCTTTCTTTAATCTGTTTCTTAAATAAGTTTTATATTTTTATTTTGTAAATAATTATTTTAAATAAACTAGTATGTTATTACTTTTCAGGATTCGATCCTGATCCAATTAATCTACTGTTCTAATTAGTGTTACGTGTTCTTTCTTTCTTAATTAGTCATTTTATGCAACATGCAAAATATTCATTAGTGATATTTCATCTTTTTTGCGTCTCATATTGTACACTGGTACTTTCAATATAGATGTTTTCACTATTTTAAAAGTTTTAAAATATAAATATCAGTATCTCAATTTTCATCTGTTTTGTTTTAATCTTTGAGTAAAATATAATTTAGAAAATTGTTTATATATTTTTCACACAATTACCCAATCACGAATTATCACATTTAATAAATTTATTCAATTTTACTACACTGTTTCATTAAAGATATACCAACAATAAAACATGTATGAGTATTAATTATTGTGGTGATGAAAACAATCTTGCAAAGGTATACAGAAAATTTCATAAACAAGAATTTGTCTTGTACTGTTATATGCATTCAATCGTCAAAAGAAGTTGGTATGCCGCTTGTTATTTTGTCCTTTACCTCTTCCTATTTGTTGTCCTATCAAATACTTTACCTCTTTTCTATCTTTAATGAGTGACCATATATATTTAATTTATATTATATACCATGGATTGCAACTTCATACTAATAATCTGGAACTCAAATAGTTGAAAAGAAAAAAATGAAAATTAATGTCACAACGGAGAAAAAAAAAAAAACTCTAGCGAGAAACATGTGTATACATAGAAGAAAACAAAGCCTACAAAAATAGGAAAAACATTTGAACTTTTTTGAAAAATGAAAAGAGAAGATTTCAAAACAAAGTCTAACACCTATACACAAAGCTTTTGAAAAATCTAACAAATACTGGTGCGAAAACCAGTATTTCAACATCCTCCCTTTAAGTTGGATGATTTATATTCATTATGTCATATTTGGTTACAATCGATTTAAAGTTTACTCGATTTAAGGTTTTTGAACACATCTGCTAGTTGATCGAAAGATCAGATAGGTAGTAGATGATAAAGGTTAACTTGTAATATCTCGCGAATCAAGTAACAATATGTGTCTATGTGTTTCATCTATTTGTGAAAGCTAGAGTTATGGGAAATATGCCGAGCCGACTATTGTCACAGGGAATATTCCCTTTGACATATATGAATTTCATATTTAGACTTGGCCTCCTCAAGTTCAAGAAAGTATTTGAGTTCTGTAAGGTCTTTAATCTTGAAAGAATAATTTATAAAATCTTTAATTATTTTAATCTATTGTAAAGAATCCCCTAAATGAATTATATCATCTACATACACAAGTAAAATTGTGAAATTATTTGAAGTTTTTGTAATAAGAATGACCAGATTTAGGTTGAGAGAAACCAACAATTATAGAAAATCATTGTTTGCTTTCTTGCTTTAGCTCATATAGAGACTTTGTAAGTTTGCAAACTTGGTTTTGCTTTCTGTAATTAACCCTGGAGAAGGTGTATATCATTAGGTCTCTATATCAAAATGCATTGTCAACATCTAATTTTTGTAAATGTCAATTAGTAATAATTAAGAGAAGGTTGGCAGTTGTTAGTTTAACAGCAGGGGAACTAAATAGTCAATTCCTTCTAATATGTGTAACCCTTTGCAACAAGTCGTGTCTTATATCTCTAAACAATCCCATTTGCTTTATGTTTTATCTTGCAAACCCTTTTACATCTGGTGAGTGTTTTTCATGTTGATAAGTTAGTGAAATATCAAGTTTGATTATATTAGAGAGCTTTAATTTCCTACTTCATGACAGTGATTCATTCACGATATTGACAAGTTTGTTTATAATATTGAGGTTCAGTGTTAGAAAATATAACTAAAGTATATTTCAGGTGTTTTTCAAAAAGGGAATCATATGACAAAACATATGTTATAGGATAAGCAACATATTTTGAAATATTAGAGTTATAAATAATATAATTGTTGACTTGATGATGATAATCCTTTAGGAAAGTAAGAATCCTATTACCTTTGGTTGATCACCTTAGATTATGACTAACATTGTCATTTTCACTTTTATTATGATATTCTTCTTAATTCTCCTCTTCTTTATTGTAAGTCATACCTTTTATATCATTAACCAAATTCTCATTAACAGAAAGAAACTATGATTCTCATAATTACTAAATCCTTTGTCAATGTAATTTCCATTGATGCTATCATGTTGATTTATGCCAGTAACACATGTCCTGTTATTTTTATCAAAGTTGTCTTGAATAATTTTTTTTTACAGAATCACGATTGTTATCTAAAACTTCATAAGAAACTTTATAAGGATTTTTTTTTCATAAAAGACTATATTTTTGCTAATGAAAATTCCCATATTAGTATGTGATAACACATATCCTTTTATTCTTGACTTATATACAAGGAAGACACACTTCCTAGATCTGAGTACAAGCTTAGTCCAATCTTTTTCTAGACTAGAAGCAAAACATAGAGATCCAAAAATTTCCAGATCAAGATAAGTGGGGGCAGTTTGTATAATAACATAAGGAGATTCATTATTCAGAACAATAGAGGGTAACCTATTTATCAGATAGACATCATGAGCATCAAGATAGGACCGATAAGCCTTAGGTAACCCATATTGAAAAGAAGACTATGAGTTATGTTAATGATGTGTTGATGTTTTCTCTCTACAAAAAAAATTTGTTTAGGAGTTTCAACACAAGATTTTTATGTAAAATTCCAAACTTCTCATATAATTCAGAAAAATTAAATTCCTTTCCATTGTCAGACCAAGTAATTTGAGTATTATGATTAAATTGATTCTTAGCATACATGAAAAATTTGTATAAGAGAGTTCTAGTTTCACATTTTGTTTTCATAAGAGATATCAAGTGTGTCTAGTATGATCACCAACAACAATTCAAAAATGGCTATGTCCATAAAAAAAAAAAAATACTAATATATAGGACCCCGTATATCCACATGAACCAAATTAAAAGCACCCAAAAGAATTGGTATTACTTTTATGAAAATGTAGTTTATGCTATTTGGCAAAGTGACAAATATCGCAAGCAGTTTTTAAATAGAACGCACATAGGGAAAATATCTATGAATATGTTCACTACTTTTACTACAAGGATGTCCTAATCTATAATGCCAAAGATCATTAGATTCTTTATTTTTAAGAGCAATATTAATAGAAAAAAATAGTTTTCTTGGAATTGGGATGAAAATCATGAAGATGGTATAGTCATTGATAAAAATCAACTTGTCCAGTCATCTTGGATGAATTATTATCTTGAATCTAACAATTCTTAAGGGAAAATATTAAATTTAAGTTTAAATCTTCAATCAATCTTTGAGTAGAAATGATATTAAATGAAAATTCAGGTATACATAAAACATTGAATATGATAATTTTTTTGAAAGATTGAACAATTCTAGCATGATAAGCAATACTCACTACAAAAAAACGTATATAATACGGTGGTTATTTTCGTAAAAAATGGCGTTTTTAACTGCCGCATTATACGTTTGTGATGGTACCGCATACCGCTAGAATTTTTGCCGCCACAAAGTTTAATGTGGCGATTAATTGAGTTGTAGCAGACGCCATATTATGCATTGTATAAAGTGACAGTTTTAGGCTTGTAATTTGCACAAGTTATAAATGTCGTAATTTTAAAACTGGGTAAACCAATTCTAATGTAAATAGTGACAATTTTAACCGCTACTTAATAGAGTATAGTATGACATTTATAATACACTTTATAACGGTTATAATTCGAATATTAAATATTTAATTTTATTTTTAATATTTATAATAATTTATTTAATTCTATTTTATAATTTGATTTCATAATATTATTTAATTTCTTATTATAATTAAACTTTAATTTTATTTTTAACATTTATAATAATTTATTTAATTCTATTTTATGATTTGATTTTATAATATTAATTAATTTGATATTATAATTAAATTTCACTACACAGTTATGTTTCATAATATAATTAAGTTATAACATAAACTAATTTCATAATATAATTAAAATTGATAAATATAATAATCAAAAGATGAGTTCATTCATTCATTGAAAGAACAAAGTTGATAATGTCAAACTAATCTAAACATATTAAATTAAATTGTCAAAATATAAATTGTCAAAATATAAATTGTTTCACTTTCTAAACATATTACAAGTAAGTTCCCAATCCTAATCTGTCTTACTCCCTTTACTTGATCTTATATTCTGGTTTGGTGTTATATTCTGGTTTGATGATGGAGCACCACTAGCAACATTCGGTGTCTGGAATAAGTTAAAACATGTTTAAAGTTAATTGACAATGTTTAAAAAATAAATGAAAACAGTATTATAATAAAATTTTAAGTATAGTAATTTATACCTCATTAATAGATGCTTGTACCAAATTTGCTGTCATTGCAGCAAAATGTTCCGGCATGTCTAGTCTAGAAGCAATGTAGGCTAGCATAGTATGCATTTGGCTCCTTACAGCTGCAAGTTCAGTTGCCATCTGTTCTACCTTTTCTTCAACATTTATTGAAGACCCACCACTAGAGGAACCATTATTCATATTGCTTACCCTTGTTGTGGATTTCCTGAGAGCAAGGGTAGGACAAGCTCCATATGAAAGTCCTCTGACCCTCCTTGGATGCTCCTTTCCAAAAATGACACCAACTAGATTATTTGGAGATATATGTGATGCAGTGTCTAGATTTTCCAGCATTAGCTCATCAATTTTATCCTACATAAAAATGGAAGCAACCAACATTAACTCTCGTCTTCCCAAAACATTCCAAAATAGTGTCCAAAGCAGTCCAATATAGTATCCAAAATAGCCCAAAACAATCCAAAACAGTATATACCCATGGTAGACACAATATGTTCCCAAAATAGTCCAAAAATAGTGTCCAAAACAGTTCAAGACAGTATCCAAAATAGTCCAAAACAATCCAAAACAGTCCAAAACAATATATACCCATGGCAGAGACAATATGTTCCCAAAAACAGTGTCCAAAACATTCCAAGATAGTATCCAAAATAGCCCAAAACAATCCAAAACAGTCCAAAACAATATATACCCATGACAGAGACAATATGTTCTCAAAACAGTATCTAAAACAGTCCAAAACAATCCAAGACAGTATCCAAAATAGCCCAAAACAATCCAAAATAGTCCAAAACAATATATACCTATGGCAGAGACAATATGTTCCCAAAACGGTATCTAAAACAGTCTAAAATAGTCCAAAACAGTCCAAAACAATATCCAAATCAGTATCCAAATCCAAAATAGTATGTCTCAAAAACAATATATACCAAAAACAATTACTCTATTCAACATAAAGAAGAAAATGAGAGGTTTAAAACTGATATAATTAGAAGTTACCCCAATCTCTATAGCTTCATCATTAACATACGTGTCATTCTTCCTCTTGTGTGTTATCTTCCACATCTCAACTCGGCCAATGTTCCTACCAGTCTCAATTTTCTATACGTTCCAAAAAGGATAATATAATTACAAAAATTCATAATATATTATAAATCAAAATACATGCCAAATTCACAAAGCTACATATAAGTAAATATACCAAATTATCCCTCCTTCTTGACAATGCCATAGCTCCACCAGTGTGAGGAATAGTCTGTTTCTTTCTTATCTCTTTATTCTTATTACACAGTTTCTACACAGTAAAATGAAATCAGTTTTTGCAAATTTAAAATCAACCTGAGTGAGAAATATATGAAATGAAAAGTATGTACCACTGTGGAAGGCTTGAGACGATAATCCACAAATATAGCCCACTGCTCCATGCTAAGACCATCTTGAACATTCTTTATCAATTCCATCAACAAATATCTACCCTATCACAGAAACACCTCCCACCTGTGATGCATGTGCTTAATTACCTCTATTACTGCAGAAACCTTCTAGGGGAAGACTTGGGTCCACTAAACACCAAAG
The DNA here is from genome assembly GCA_013389735.1 of Phaseolus lunatus. NCBI lineage: Eukaryota > Viridiplantae > Streptophyta > Magnoliopsida > Fabales > Fabaceae > Phaseolus > Phaseolus lunatus. The sequence continues at coordinate 34,404,839 of CM023857.1, read as the reverse complement.
AACATTGAGTTTAAAAGAAAAAGAAAAGATGGACCAAAATTAAAGACTAAATTTGTTAAGCACTTGGAAGCATAAAAAAAGCCTACAGAAATGAAAGAGAGCCACAATCACAATTTTCAATAAAATAGATGTACTTTTATATTTTCTCTTCCTGAATCTTGGATTAACTTGGCAACTTTTGCAAATGCCATGTACCATGATCTAAATGTTTTCTGTATACAACATATATAGTGGATAATTTCAACTTCTATAATTTAAACATACTTATATTTAAAAGGCCTATTATATTTTCAACTCTACTTCATCAACTCTGTTATACTTAAAAGGCATATTCCATTATTCATGCATTTCAACTTCCATTGTCAAGCAAGAATCTAAGGATCTTAGAAACAGAATCTAAAACTTTTTCTTAAGACTTAAACTTTAGGTGAGTAGGTCCATCTTAGAAGAAACCATCAAATATTTGACTGTATTAAACTGATTTTCCAAATAAATTAACCATCAAGAGTAAATGAAATAATAAAATACTCTAGTACTAAAGCACAAAAATAGTGATGTTATCCCTAAATATTAAATTTGTGATGAAGAGAAAAAGTTTAAGCTATTCTAAGTTCACAAGAAAATTCAATTCAATTTAATAGAGAATACAAGACAATTATCATACAGGACAAAACTGTATACAAACAAATCATGGGAGTAGAATCCGAGAACCTGTAGGCCTTTGAATTTGAGGTAAACTTCAAAACTCGGTTCACTCTACAAAGTAAAAGCACATCAAACTTGTAATTTTGTAAGGAGTGTGCGTTGCACAATCAATGAACAAGAATCAAAAGTACGATTTCGAACAATTTCAACCTATAACGATTTCAAACAATAGATTCCCAAGACAGAGGTTTAGGGTGTGTGAGCACAAACCTTAAACAACTTTGCGCAAAGGCGGCAATGGCAGACAGAGGAGTGAGCGTTAGGGTTTCATGAAGGTCAAAGGAAGGGTTAGTGAAGGTCGCATAAGGGTTTCGTGAAGGTCGCCTGAGGATTTCGTGAAGGTCGCGTTAGTAGACAAAGAGGGAAGAGAGTTAGCAGAGAGGGGGAAGAGAGGGGGAAGACGCTGGTTTCCAAAGAGTGGGAGACACCTGGTTTAAAAAACAAAATCAGTTTCCAACAAATTTAAAAAAAAAATGAAAATAAAGAGGAATGGTGTAGGAGGGAAAGCAAATGCGGGTATTTTATTCTGAAGGATAATTGTGGCAGTTAAAAATGACATATTCTAAAGGATCATTGTGACGGTTACTAAAATGTTATATTATACGGCAAATTGTGACGGTTATTATTAAACACCATATTAAAATCGCCACTTTATACATAATTTTTTTAGTGACTAAAAGAACCATTAAGTAATTTTTTATTACATGTTTAATTTTGTAAAATGTAACAAAATGATCTCTAATATGGGTATGGTCAATACACTATTGTCTATAATCCAAAAAATCTTATCCTTTTGTGTTTTTGGTGCAAGAGAATCACCATTATATCTTTGAATCTGGTTGATGATATTTCTCGGGGAGCTTGATGTATCTAAGAGTTGTAAAATTCTCTGTATTTGTTCAGTAGTTAAAGAATTTCTTTGTTGTTTGTCTTCCTGACTCTGACTAGGTTGTAAAGAATCACTCTTTAGATTAGATTACAAGCTTTATCTTGACTTGTAGTCAATTGTTCCATCTTTTATTTGTAGGATATCCATGTTTAGAATAACATTCATCCACTGTGCGGTTTATCTTATGACAGTAAGAGCATTGTTTATCTTGATTGCTTGATCTTCCTATGCCTCTACCTTAACCATGTTAGTCATTTCTTCTACTCTATGATTTTCTAGAATTCTGGTCTTGTGGTTTTCAAGAACCTTGTTCTTATTGTTTCTAATTACTTTGTTTGTCAATTAAATTGAGGAGAATTTTTGTTTTAGTGATAGCATTAGTAAGATAATCAGAAAAGAATAAAGAACAAGAAGAATAGTTACAGCACAAGTCTTAACCTACTTTGATACCTTCTTGAAGATGGTAACCCATAAAAAATTACAGTTTCGCAAAAGAGAAAAAAAAGAAAAAGAAGAGAAAAACAACTCCTAAAGGAGAAGCGTCTAGTAACGGAGGAAAGAAAGAACTCCATAAAAAAAAGCATGGAGTAGCATGCAGAGAAGATAATTAAGCATACATAAAGTAAGAGAAAGATTTGAAAGTTATTTGAAAACTTAAAAAAGAACATTGTTTCAAAATAGAATCCAAAACCTATATAAAAAGATTTTGTAACCCTAATGATATAAAAACGAGTATTTCAACACAGACAATTATTATAGTGACTTATTTGAAATATTTTTAGTTTCTCGAAAAATGAATTTGATTGTATAATAATTTAAACTTTTTCTACTAATTATTGAGTCATTGTCGATTGTACAACTCTTAGTCACATTACCCCAAAGACAGGCATCACACAACACCCTTCCAAAGCATACCTTCCACCATTTTTTTAATCTTTTAATCAGCTATCCTAATTGAAGAAGAAAAGGTTACACACGTATACTAAAAATTGTAGCATATGGTATTAATTAATTAAGACTTTATCATCACTTGCTAGGCAAACACAAGTCAAAGTAGCCAAGGATAGGGACCAAGCTAAATATGTCAACCCAATTAACCCTCCTACGTCGGATTCAGGAAATAAAATAATCTAAATATAGATTGTGATTTGGATCCCTTTTTGTCAATACTAGAACAACCATCAATAATTGCAAGTGATGTTAGATCCATTATGGAATAGGTTAACGTCAAGGAAATTAATTAGTCGACAACAAAAGCATATGTGGAACTTGTTTTTGTTTTTCACGATAATAAAAGATCTTGATACAAAAATAAAACAAAAACGTTGCGTAGTTTTGATGTAAAGGAATTTTAGAAGAACAAACAATTAAGGGCTAATGATGTTTTGAAACTAAGAGTTTATTATTATAGTTGTTTAATTAATATGTTTCAAGTAGGTTTTCAGACTACATAAGTAGATACAGCTGAGTTGAGGTAAAGATGGATAAAAATATTTGTAATTAAAGACATTAATTTTTACCAAAGTGGAATTAGTTATTGACCTAATAAGTTAGAGAAAATACATGGAAGAAAAAAATACATATTATAAATTTTAAATCAACATTAAGAGTATAATCAATACTAAATATCTAATTAATATTGCTCATGTTGATTGATATTTATAGAATATTTAATAGATAGGATAACTTGAGAGGTTTTAAGGTTTCTAAATAAAGAGTTTTCATTTCTTCAAGAATAAACAATATTAGGTTTTATTTCAAGATCTATCCTATTCCAAAACATTAGTGTTGTTAAGATATCCTAGTTGGAGAAGAAAAGAATTTTTAAGTACAATTTTTTGTTTTATAATTTATATTTATAAGATGTCATGTAAAATATTGAAAATGAAAATAAGAGAAATATATAAATGGAAAACAAAAAGCATAACATCAACCCATGTTAAACGTGAGTATGCTATTTAAGATGCAACTCAGAATTGGAATTAAAACGGATATTTTGATGATGTATGGTTGGGGTTTAGACATCTCCATCGATATGAACAGTGGTAGAAAAAAGATGGCAAGTGTTAGAAGGTAATGCAAAGTAGATTAGGGAAATGTGGTTGAACTTTTCATGCTCTTGTGATATTTGCCATTTGTCCGCTAGATCTCCAATTTATCTACGTAACTAACATTCACACATAACAAAATGGCAAGTGCTACGACCTGACGTTGCACTTTTTTAACCATGCAAACTATATCTAGGGTTGTTGGCCAAGTTGCCATTTTGGTGCATTATGAAGGCTAAATATTTTAAAAAAGAAATTTATTTTTTCATTATAATATACTTTTAAATATAAAAAATTAAAATTAATTTTAATTCCAAACTAATTCATCCTTAATATAAACAATGATTTATTAATATTATAGTATATTTTTATATTGAAAATGTGTTTGTCACGTAAAAAAAAAATTAACATCATCTATTATCAAAGACTTATTTCAATAGTTTTTACATTATAAGGTTTAAAATTTTAACTTAGAAAAAAATTAAATTTATATAAAAATAAAAAAAAACCATATTTAATCCTTTTTTTTATAATATTAATTACCAAAACAAATAATGCATCATATAATATGCATTTTTTTTAATAATATTTAGTTAGAAAACCAAGTCTCATTTATATCTTAGCATGATCAATTCAGCGTAGAGATAAAATTGTTTGATATGAAAAATATATTAGAAACAAATTTACCTATATATCTTCAAATTATACAGTTTTTTTTTAGTTTGCCAAGGTAGAGAAGACGTTGAACAACTGGTCTCATTTTACTATTTCCTTATATTTTCTACTTTTACTTTTTAAATTATAAAATGTAAAACTAAAATTGAATACGTTAATAATAACAAATATAAGCAAGGTTTAATATGAAATTATATTTAGTGACACTATGAGACAGCGATGAAGTTGAAATAATTTTTAAAATATTAAAATATAAATTAACATTTTAAAATATATAACAGTTTAAAAAGTTAACTGTGAGTAAATAGTCACTGTATATCAGAATATGCTTATATATTAAGATGTACTACAAAAATATACAGATAGAACGCTTATTGCAGAATAAATTTGGTGTAACAAATACTTTCATATATGTAGGAACTTAAAGTCGGTGTATGATTGAGATTAAAAAACAATCTAGTAATAGAAAATACTACTTTTTTTTTATAAATTTTGGTGACTATATCGTATAAATTGTATATAAAGTTGGGATATCTTTCTAATTAATTAATTATTTTTTATTGATAAAAAATATTTAAAATATTTAAATAAATCAAAAATTGTAAAATAATGAATTTAATTATAGACTCATTTTATACTCAAATTGTTTTCGCACTTTATTTATGAGATGTAATTTTTTTTTCTCATTTACTGTGTTATTATGGTTTTACACATATTTATGTGTATAACAGATAATAACATAAAATGATTTCAGTAAAAAAAAGTAATATTTAAATTATGTTATTCGTATTATATAACAAATATTTCATTTTTAACAAAATTATACATTTGTATTATAGATTTTTATATTTTAAATATTTAAATATAAATAACTATTATTATTTGGCCAAAATCAAAACTAAATAATGACGTTACTTTTGGCCTAAAAAAAGCTGTCGATTATATCAAGTTGTTCCCAATGGGTGAACAAGGCTTGCGAATATTTTGGGAGCTCCAATCACCAATCACAAATAAGAATAATACAATGTATTTGTCTATCAGATTGGAAGAACTTACTTTACATATTCATAATAAATATATAAATGTAATTTTGATAAAGATTAAACAATAAATAAAATAGGTATAAAATAATAACCAATGTTTTCTGTAATAAATATAATATTTCGAAGGTTTAATTCATTTATTGCTGAAATTCGGGATAAATCTGCTTCTGGTTGTCTAAATTAGAAATATATTTTTTTCAATAAATTAAAAAATATATATTTTATTAATAATTAAATTTAAAGAAAGATTTAATCTTAAGCTTAGTATTTTTGGAGACTAAAGTAATATTTTGTATTTTTGAAAATAAGATTCTACTGTGGCGGTTGTTAGCATTTTCATACTGCGTAGCCATCATTTCTATTTGTATTCCAATAATAAAGGAGGCCATGATCGCAAAATTTTTAAAAAATTATAAATATATATATTTTTGAAATATTAATAAATATTTCTTAAAAAAAAATTGAAGGTCCAGTAAGAAAATAATAGATGTTTTTGATAATTGGTGATGAATAAGCAGAATTCTGAGATTGAATCCTGATAGTGGTAGCAGTTCACTTTCCAAGATGTTCTTAATTTGACTCAATAATGCCACTACTTTATTTACTGCTATTTTAACTTACCCAATAGTTTTGCGTGCCATTACCTTTCCCAGTGGGTAGCCAAATTAGGTCTTACCAATAATTGCCTTGGGATTTGTACACTGTAAGTTATTCAAATTTTAATTTACATTAAATCAAACTTTTTTCGAAAAAAATTAATTACATTTATTTTAGTTCATATTAAACGAATCGGATAATTTTTTTATTTTTTATTTTTATCGTTATACACAGTTACATTGGTCTAGGATTAAATGATGACACATATAATTCCATAACAATAAGGTCGTATTCATAAATTTTTGACATAATTTTTATATTTAAGATTGGGTCTAATATAGTTCCTCATTTTCCAATTTACTCTTTTATTATTTCTAATTACAAAGTTATTTATTAAAATTTCACGTTAAAGTAATTATAACATTTTTTAATAGATAAAAAGTCGTAGTACAAAATTTAAATAAGAATTACGTAATTTTTAATTTTGAAAAAAGCAATAGCAATAGTTACCGCATTAGAGTGGAAAAAAAAACTATAATTCAAAGGTTACTAGCAAGAGATATGAATATAAGATTTTTCATCTAACAATAAAATTAATGGAAGAGATTAAAGAATGATATAAAAGGAGTTAAAATTAGGGATATTTGGTGCGAAGAGCCAAACATCATAAAAGAAGAGCTTGATAAATCTTCCAATAATAGATTTATCAAACATGCATAGGTAAATGTAAGATTAGATAACATAGATTTTCTATCCCTAACAACAGAAGATAATGTCATGTTAACAAGCAGATTCTTAGAAGAGGAAATAAGGGGAGAGTCTGGAATGCAAGAGTAGAAAAAGCCCTATCCAAATGGATTCAATTTCATTCAAATAGATTGAAGAGGGTTATACACAAGATCATCAACCAAAGGTAGTTAACTTTCGTCGAGGACAATGGCCTATATAAGATCATATTTAAGGCCCTAGTAAATATGTTGAAGAGAATTATACATAAGATCATCGACTAAAGCAATCAACTTTTGTCAAGGACATGAGCCTCCTAGATGTTGTTATAGTTGCCAATGAATTAGTGGGTGAAGTAGCAACACGTGAAAACTTGCAAAACAGTGGAGTAAACATAGGGAGTCCATTGTGTGTCATGTGTGGATCCAATGTAAAATTTGCGAGTCACATGTTCTTCTGCTGCAAGGTAACAACGAAGGTTTGGAACTCGTGTCATAGCTGGGTTAAAGTAAGTACAGTGCAACATAAAGGAAGCCATAAATCACTTCAAATAGTTTGAGCTACAATGCCTAAATAACAAAGAGAATAGGATTTGAAGATGCATGTGGGTTGCAACTATTTGAAGCACATGGAGTCAAAGAAATAATATTATTTTTAGGGAGTGTAGGCTAGACGCTGAGGAGATCTTCGGTCTTGTGTAAGTAAAAGCACGAATTTGGATAACCCATAAGAATAAAAAAACAAACTTCTACTTGGATTGGCGTCTGAATCCTATTAAATGTGTAAGCCACTTTAGGTAATTTGCTAGTCAAGGCTTAGGCAGGGATCCCATGAGGAATTCAAACTATAAGAAGGAAGATTATTAGTCATCACAAAAATAAATCGTGGCCAATACAGATATAGAGATGACCATTAGCCGGCCACAAAGGCTCTTTGTTGAAGGTGGTAACGTCCAATTCATAAAAGACTATAATCCTCTCATACAAAGGAGGAATTTCTGTATCTTGGTACTATTGGAATTTGACTTATTCTTTAACCATAAAAGAACTAGCTTTACCTTGATGTATTCTCTTCTCCATATTGTTAACTAGTTGAAGCTAGATATTAGCATTGCAACTAATGTTTTTTTGGGTCATTCAGGAGACTTAATTGTGAAATCTCTTATCCCAATTACCTAGAATATCCTAAAAATCTTAATCCTCTCCTAATTAGGAAGATATGCATATACCTAATTAGTTTTGGAATGATCACATAAAAAAAAAAATATTATTCGTCTACAATCTTTTGAAATGTGCAGACCTTATAATTTTGTCATATTTTTTTCTAATAAAAAAATTACAAATATTTTATTTGGTATAGCTACTCTTATTTTTAGTTTGTATAATGTGTAAAAGGATTGTAACATTTCAAATATTTTTTTAATTATAATATTGTTAATAATATTATATAAGTAATGTTTGTGTTGAGAAAGTAATATTATGTATAGATGAATTCTATTATTTTATTATATCAGCATTTAATAATTTTGTTTTTGTCAATAAAAATTAAAATGAATATAAAGGAGATATTTCATGGTATCCCAACCCATTGAAAATTAACAATAGACCCTCACCATCCATGAACTTAGGTTTCTTGTACATACCTTCCACACTCTCACCAAAACAAATACAACTCAAAACTCATACAATACAACATGAGAAACTGCTATGAAGTCCTGAAAAAACAGTCAGTCAAAAAATCTAACTATAATTGCAGCATTGCTATAACATCTGCATCACACTACATCTACTTATTAACCATAACACCGAAGACAAAAAACCACCAAACAGGACACCGACTTACCACACCATTATGTTAAGAGGCTGCTGCATCAGCATTTAATAAATTAATCATTTTTAAATCATTTCAAGTCATCAATATTTATCACCTTTATGACTCACTCCATAATATATGAAAAAAAAAAGCTATTTGACATAGGTAGGTGGAAGATTAATTTTAACAAAAGTTTAATAGTTTGCTCTTGCAGGAAAAACTGTTGTGATATTGCCATAATAATACATGCAATGATTGATATTTTCCTGACAAAATCTATTGTGTTTTTCCTCAAAGAATTGACGTATTTATCTCATAGTTATTTAAATAACTCAATGTTCCAAGAATCCAGCTTCAACACATCACAATCACATGTGTCCACGTAATCATCGACGTCTTTTTGGGCCGCCATTATCATCACAATGATCTTCCTTCTTTCTACCTCAAGTCACAATCACGTCACCAAGTCTGGGATCCAACGCCTCATAGCACTCCACGTGTCAGAATCAGAACGCACACCAAGCCTCCCCCACGCTATAAAAGCCAACTTCCTTTGTGTTCATTCAATATCTCGCACCAAAATTTGAGAAGCTAGTGATTAAACTTCAGCCCTGTGCTGAGTGTGTTTCTCCGTTCCCCCACCTTTTTCCATTGGAGGACCTTCTCCTCCAGGAATAGGATTACATTTTCTCTCTTCTCGAAATTTTTAAGCTAATTGATCCTTCATTTTCACCTTCTCGTCACGGTAACTTGGTGAGTTCGTTTTTTCGTTGTGTAGTAGTAATTTACGTGGAGGAGATTTATGAAATCTTGCTTTGTATCGCGCTTTGGAAATTAAGATTTTTTAACTATTACAGAAGAGACCAAGTACCACGTCGGCTTCACGCTAGATCTCTCTAGCTAGTTTCCTTTTAAAGTTGCCTTTTTTCGTTGACAAAATTGCCCTTTTGTCTTGCGGAAACTACAGGGTTAATCAGTACCCCACTTGATCTCTGATGTTATTTTCTTTTGTTGCGACTCAGCTTTCTAAAAAGGAAGAAAAAGAAACTGCACCGATTAATTATAAGATTTTATTTCAGTAGAGATTTGGTTTTGGGTCTTAGTATGTTCTAACTTCTCCTTGGTGTTTAATATTTTGTCGATTTTCAAACCAATGGTGAGACCAGAGTTGGGAAGAAGTATACTAAACGACAAAAGAAAGGAAAGGACTATACTTTTGTAGGTTCATTTTAGAGTTTGATTCTTAATTTTCTTCTAATTTTTGGGGTATAGGTTAAAAAGATGACGATGCTAAAGACAACATCAACGCAGTTCCCTACGTGGATTACTCCTTTGCGTGAACCTCGTTGCAATCTATCTAACGTGTGCTTAACCTTTAGAATCCATCACCATCATCATAACCCCCTAGGTCTATATATTACTAAACTCCTAATAATATATAGAAAATATCGGTTTCTGTAGTGTTTTGTAGCTTTCAGAGTCCTAATCATTCATTGAATAATTTGTAAATTTCATTAAGACGCAGTGAATTTTAATCTTAATAGTGTAATAACTTCTGTGTTGTTTGGTTTGGTCAAACAGCGGTGAAGTGTTCGAAAATGACTGTCACACCTAAGATCTTGGTTAACGATAGGAAATTGGTTGTTCATGGCAAGACCATATTAACCGGAGTACCAGACAACATTGTGCTGACTCCAGGATCTGGAAGTGGCCTTGTGACTGGTGCTTTTGTTGGTGCTACTGCCTCCCACAGCAAAAGTCTCCATGTGTTTTCAATGGGTGTCTTAGAGTAAGTTCTTCTTGCTTTTCCAAGCTCGCATGTAGTCTATCATATCCATCATGTTTGATTTTCAATTTGTCATAGAAAATAACGAAATTGTTATAATTTACAATCCTAAGTATTTGAATGATGGTCAATATAATTTGCTCAAGTATATAATCGTAGAAAATTTGAATGTAGCAAGTTAAACTGGATCGTATAAGGTGTGTTTGGGTCTGTAACCATGAGTATAGGCTTTGATACTTGACGAATTGGTGTTTCTAGTTTCTCATTTCTGATATAATCTTGGAATAGGGAGCTCCGGTTCATATGCTGCTTTCGGTTCAAGTTATGGTGGATGACTCAGAGAATGGGAACTTGTGGGAGGGATGTTCCTCTGGAGACACAGTTCATGCTAATTGAGAGCAAAGAGAGTGAAGTGGATGGAGAGAATTCTCCAACCATCTACACTGTCTTTCTTCCTCTTCTCGAAGGTCCATTCCGAGCTGTTCTTCAGGGCAATGAGAAGAACGAGATAGAGATTTGCCTCGAGAGTGGTGAGTAACTCTTGGCCATGCAACATGGTTTGATGGTGAAGGCTACATGGAAGTCTTCCGTTGTGTCATAACATAATTTAGTGCCATAGCTGCTGTTAATTCAGTTCCTTCCCTTCCCTTCAGCAATACTTTTAAGGGGTGGTGGAGCTGTCATTTGTGGATTGAATTGAGCTGGATAAACTTCTCGATGAATCAATCAATTGAATCAAACAAACGGAGTTTATAGCTTTGGTCCTTTGGAGAAAATATATATATAGCATGGCGTCCCAAAGAACCGAAACGACTCTTTTCTTTTTGGTATGTGGTATGGTTTTGCAGGGGATAACGCGGTCGAGACTGATCAAGGCCTTCACCTAGTCTACATGCATGCTGGGACCAACCCCTTTGAAGTCATCAATCAAGCAGTCAAGTAAGGCACCCCCTGTTTGTGTTTTCCTTCTAAATTCATAAAAGAAAATGTTATCTGTCTGCTGCCTTGTTTGCATTATGGAAAATTTTATTTTTCAGCTGGTGAACATTAGAATCAGTATGTTGACAATTTTATTTTACTGATTCCTTTTTCCTGTTCTTTCTAGGGCCGTGGAAAAACACATGCAAACTTTTCTTCACCGTGAGAAGAAAAAGGTTAGACCCTCTTCCTCGCCGCACACTGATGGCTCTAGCTATTATGCCAAGTTAATACGTAACGGATCTTTGTAACCTTTTATTGTTGGTTTTATGCAGTTGCCATCTTTTCTTGACTGGTTTGGCTGGTGCACATGGGATGCTTTCTATACTGATGTCACAGCTGAGGGTGTTGAGGATGGTCTGAAAAGGTAATTACTGAGAGAAATTGAGTACATGTTTCTGATAACTGAAGAAGAGATGAATTTTGAAGATGTTTAACACTGAAACTTGTTCAATATGATTGCAGTCTATCTGAGGGAGCTACACCACCACGGTTCCTCATCATAGATGATGGCTGGCAACAGATTGAAAGTAAACAAAAGGATCTTGACTGTGTTGTACAAGAAGGGGCACAGTAAGATTTCTCTGTTTCTGTAATTACTAATTAGTGAAATTTTGCTAAATTCAATAGCTATCTGAATTATGAATTCTAATACTCATGTTCAAGAGAATACTAATTATTGTTTTTGTAATTTATCTGATTAAATCACTTAAAACTATGATGATGGCAGGTTTGCTACTAGGTTGACTGGCATTAAAGAGAATACTAAATTTCAGAAGAAAACATCCAGCAATGAGCAGACATCAGGTCTGAAGCATTTAGTAGATGGAGTAAAGCAGCATCACAACGTGAAGTATGATCTTGGATCCTTTACTCCTTTTTAATAAAGAATCGTTTTCCAAGTAGCTTGCTTAATTAAGTTCCTGAATTATTGACTGGTTCCTCTGTTGATGAGCAGAAATGTTTATGTATGGCATGCACTAGCTGGCTATTGGGGTGGAGTGAAGCCAGCAGCAACTGGCATGGAGCATTATGACACAGCCTTGGCCTATCCAGTGCAGTCACCAGGTGTCCTAGGAAACCAACCAGACATTGTCATGGACAGCTTGGCCGTACATGGCCTTGGCCTAGTGCACCCAAAGAAGGTTTTCAACTTCTACAATGAGCTCCATGCTTACTTGGCTTCATGTGGAGTGGATGGTGTGAAGGTTGATGTGCAGAACATTATTGAGACCCTTGGTGCTGGACATGGTGGAAGAGTCTCTCTTACACGAAGCTATCATCACGCTCTTGAAGCTTCCATTGCTCGTAACTTTACTGACAATGGATGCATTGCTTGCATGTGTCACAACACTGATGGGCTTTATAGTTCCAAGCAGACTGCTGTTGTGAGAGCCTCTGATGATTTCTACCCTCGTGATCCCGCTTCCCACACTATTCATATTTCATCTGTTGCATACAACTCGCTTTTCCTTGGAGAGTTCATGCAACCTGATTGGGACATGTTTCATGTGAGTAGAATAGTGCATTCATCTCAATTTATATTTTACTTTGTGCCTTTTTTTTCCTTTGGAAAATTTCAAGAGCTATAAGTATTCTTGTTAACAAAAGGATCTTTGAAATTTCAGAGTTTACACCCTGCAGCAGAATATCATGCTGCAGCTCGTGCAATTGGTGGATGTCCAATTTATGTTAGGTATAATAATGATGTTCATTCATTGCACATCTTTTTATTACATGAAATTGGCACAATTGTAATGCATTTCTTTTTATTTATGATGTTTTACTAGTGACAAGCCAGGCCACCACAATTTTGATCTTCTTAAGAAGCTGGTTCTTCCCGATGGTTCGGTTCTCCGAGCACAGTTACCAGGCAGGCCAACTCGTGATTCTCTCTTTGTTGATCCAGCCAGAGATGGGACTAGGTTTGTTTATTTACCTCTTTATTCTTTATAAAACTATGTTCCATAAACATAAATTGGTGATTCATTTAGTTAAACTACAATTTTCAGCTTGCTCAAAGTCTGGAACATGAACAAATGCTCTGGAGTTGTTGGTGTATTTAACTGCCAAGGTGCTGGGTGGTGCAAGATAGAGAAGAAAACTCGCATCCATGATACATCTCCCGGCACACTCACTGGCTCTGTCTGTGCCTTTGATGTTGACCCTATCACACAAGTAGCAGGTGCTGAGTGGCTTGGAGAGACAATTGTTTATGCTTATAGATCAGGTACCACTGTTAATTTACTTTGTGGCAATCACTTACCATTTGTTTTAATATATAGAAGAGGATGTGTAATAGAAGATGAATTAACTTCTGAAGTTTAATTTAGTGAATGAAAATCTTGTTAAATAACCATCTCCTAATTTCAGGTGAGGTGATTCGGCTACCAAAGGGGGTTTCAGTTCCGGTGACACTAAAAGTTCTTGAGTTTGAACTTTTCCATTTCTGTCCAATCCATGTGAGGATCCACTATTAGCTAATATGATATTTCATTGAGTTTACATTTTCTGGCTGGCTTTGATGATGCTTAACTACTAATGTTTTATTGAACAGGAAATAGCACCAAGTATTTCATTTGCAGCAATTGGGCTACTGGATATGTTCAACACTGGAGGAGCTGTGGAGCTGGTTGAAATTCACAGAGCCTCTAACAACAAACCAGAACTGTTTGATGGTGAGGTGTGGTCAGAATTTACCTCTTCTCTCAGTCCTAACCGAGCAGCAACAGCAACTATTTCTCTTAGAGTCAGGGGAACAGGCAGATTTGGAGTTTACTCCTCTCAACGCCCACTGAAGTGTGTAGTAGGTGGCACTGAAACCGACCTCAGCTATGACTCGGAGACTGGGTTGGCAACCTTCTCCATCCCAGTTCCTCAAAAGGAGATGTACAGATGGGCAATAGAGATCCAAGTTTGAGTCTTTTCTGAAGACCCATTTGATGAAATGCTGTGTCAGGAAAAGGGTGTTCCTGTAGTTAGCATTGGCTCATTGAGGGAATTGTTGGGGTCATGGGGTGGTGAAATACCAAAATGAGTTGATCTTAAGAACTGAGTTGTAGACTAGCTATGTTGTTGTAGGGAATGTCTTTTCTGGTAACTTAAGCATGTAGTTGAGGGAGAGAGGAATAAATTATGGTGTCAATCCAAGGATGTCCCATGTTTGTTTCTCTGAATAACAAGTTCCCATTTTTCGTTTGAAATATCTCCTGCATTTACCTGGTTGTTTAATGGGAATAGTTTATGTCAATAAATAGATTTGAATCTTTAGATTCAAAACATGTCTAGAAAGAATTTGGTGGTACTCTAAATAAAAGGAAATAATTGCTAACAAAATATCAGTCTCCAAATGTGTTCTACTATCAATGTAAATGTATTACTTTCTTACTATTTTAAGAGTTTCAAATTGAAAGACACTGATCTATAATTGTGGAAAGATCTATAATTGTGGAAAAAACTAGTGTATGTATTACTTTCTTACTTTAAAACAATTTTGAGAGTTTCAAATTGAAAGACACTGATCTATAATTGTGGAAAGATCTATAATTGTGGAAAAAACTAGTGTATGTATTACTTTCTTACTTTAAAACAATTTTGAGAGTTCCAAATTGAAAGACACTGATCTATAACTGTGGAAAAAACTAGTGTATAACTTTGTGATTGTGATTTGATGAATATAATTTTAATTTTAAAATTGTTCTATTTGATGAATATAATTTTAAAATTAATAGTAAATAGTTATTTTTTTTTAGCTATTTCTCTTTTAAATTGAAAATTATCAATTTACAGTGATTTGATGAATACAATCCTAAAATTGATCTATTTCTCTTCTAATTGTTTCTCTTTGATCTGATACAGCCTATCAAATACTAAAATCTTAAAAAATATTAATATCTTTCTAGGTTTTCAACATATCAAATACCAAAACCTTAAAAATATGAATATTCTTCAACGATTTTGCCCCAGATATGGAGCATTCAGCTTTGGTTCCTTAGGCAAATAGTATTTGTTGTCTTTGCGTACACAAAATATAGAATTGAATGCACTAAAACAATACGCAACAAATATGAAGAAGCACGCTAATTGAAAACGAACATCTAATCAAACTTTGTGAACGTACCATCACCTTCAACTAATTCTTATCTTCTTATGTTGCCAAAAAAAAAAAAACTGCTAAGATAGTTCAGTAACAAATGCTTTCAACATTTTAGACAAACTTGTTTAGAGTTTTCAACAAATTCAAATATTTTAATTTCAACTCCTTTTCATCTTTATCTTTTATTTATTCAAATATTTTATTTGGATAATATAATTCAAATTTATTAAATTTTAATTTTCTTATTTAAATAAAAAAATTTATCATTAAATATAAAATTATATTTGTGATGTTAATTGAAAAAAGAATTCTTATAGATATTGACAAAAAAAAAGTTGTATAACATGATATTAAAAAAACAATCTTATTAACTTTTATTAATAGAATCTCACGACAACTGAGTTAGAAATAATTTTTGCTGATATTAATAAAGAAATAATTCTAACAATACCAATTAAAAAATAACTTCTATCAACCATAACAAAATAAAGTAAAAAAGAATATTGATATTAATAAAAAAAATTGATTGACATCAATCAAAAAAATGATATTGCCATTTTCCTTGAGAAATCCTTTCAAAATTTTATATCCAAAAAATTTTTTTTATCATAAAATATTTTAAATTCTATAAAAATAAATTATCCTCTAAAAGTTACTCATGTAAAAGCACTATCAGGTTTTGGAAGGTTACTTTATAAAAACTTTTAAACAAAAGAGTAAAAAAAGAAATTTGACTCTGTAAATTTTTTCAAATCCATTTATTCAAAATTTCAAATTCTCATCCATTTATTCAAATTTTTATTTTTAATTATATAAATCAATATTAACTTTAACAAGTTTTTCTTCTTATTTTTAGTAAAAACTCGTCCAAAGAGTTTCTATTATGCCGAAAGACGTTAATAAAGTTCCTCCACAGACACGAGGCCCAATATATTCATAGATATTTGGGGACTGTTTCTTCCTGCACCTCCATACCTTCTTCTCCCACCTCCATCTATTTTTGTATTTCCAAAAATATCCCTCAGTATTATTTCGAATTACGTAATTCGGAAGTCATTTTTTAAATTTGTAATTAGTTTCCAGATTACATAATCTGGAAGCCTTTTTTCAGATACATGATTATTTTCCAGATTACATGATCCGGAAGTCTTTTTTAGCTTCCGGATTATGTAATCCGAAAGTCTTTTTTCAAATGTATTTTTGGATTACATAATCCAAAAGCTACTCTATGAGGGTGGCACAAAAAAGATAAAAATGTATTTTCATGTTGTGTATAGAGGTGGCAGAAGAAGATATGGAGGTGCAGGAACAAACAGTCATATTTGGGTGGGAATAAAACTCCACGCAAGCCCATTAGACTCTTTTTACTTTAGGCTTTACAAAAACACTAATTATTGATATTTTTCAAAGAAAAAATACGAAAATGAAATTATTAATTATAATTAGTCGATTGATGATATTAAAAGTGTTGTTTCTTTTTATTAAAACATTGGTTCCTCGTCTTAATACGATTCCCTTTCTTATGGATAATTACAATATTTATCTTGTTAGTCCATCATTTAATCTTATTGATTAATGAAAATGATAAATCAATTAACAGTGGAAATTATATTAAATGGGTCCATTTTATTATTGATTAGGAAAATAAATTTTAATTGAAAATATATTTTCTCATTAATATGTTTTTTCTTAGACAATTTGCATTAAGTAAATTTCTACACAATTAAACTACAATGGTAATATAGTTATGCCATATGAAAGGATTGATATCAAAAAATTTATGGTAAAAATAACTTAAACTTGTACCGGATAAAGATACTAGCTTCCCTCACACAATAAAAATGTCAGTTGATGTTGGAGGGAGAAACAAAGTTACCAAATGATCTTACAATTGCAAAAAAAAAAAAAGAAATAATATAATACTGTCATCACTAGCCGATGAAGTTTTAAGATTTAGCGTTTAGGAATCACGAAAAATGTATAATACAATTAAAATTAAAATTATTAAAGGTATTGAAAGAACATTAATTGATGTGAGGTATTTTCTTGAACTCTATAAAAATTTAATTTCATTAAACATTTTAGACTTTATTGGTTGAACATACCAAGTTGAAAGTGAAGGCTTAGAAGTTTCTAGAGGTACCTTAATAATAATAAATAATAATAATAATGAAGAGTTGGTTAAAGAGTGGATGTTATCTCCTTAAATGAAATAGAATGTTAGGTGTAACTACAATATCTTTTATTTCATATGTTGACCAAACTCATTTACTTATGACATTATATCATATGAGCAAACATGAAATGAATGAGATTTATAAGAGGGATTTTCTTGGTGGACATCAAATTGAGAAGCTAGATTTTTATAAACACATTGTGTTTATGGAAAGCAATGTAAAGTAAAATTCATAAAACATGGGGACTCTTTGCCATATCCATTCAATCATGTAGGGCTCATCAATCATTCCTTCCCATGGTGGATCTATGTCTTATATATTTATCATGTTCAAGCAATGGAAATCTCTAGTAGAGAAAAAAAAAAAACGAAAAAGAATGTCAAACACGTTAAGATAAATAATATGTTAGTATTTTTTAGCAATGAATTTAATGAGTTATGTGAAAATGAAGAAATAACTCGTCATAGAACTATTAGTTATACACCACAATAAAATGTTGTAGCATAAAAAATTAACAAAAATGTTGCTTGAGAAAGTTCCGAGATCATCGAAGAAGAAAAACATTTAAAATGATAGAAGCCTCAAGGAGAAGGGAGAAACTTCACACATCGAAAGAGGTTCGGAAAAAAAAAAAGCATGTTAGTTTTCTTAGTTTTTTTCTTTTCTTTTTTCTAATTCTTTCCTTTTTCCTTTTCATAGAAGACTAAAATCTTTTGGGTTGATTCTCTTGTGATTTCACAATTAATTTTGAGGTTTCTGTTCAATAAAGTTTAATTCTTAAATTCCCTATAGCATTTTGTGTTGGACATTATGATCTTTTTAAATTATGGTTTTTGCTAAGGAATTGATTTTTAACGCTTGTTGAGAATTCAATTATTTTCTCTAATTGGAGTCCTTTGGTCAGTTTGCTTAATCTAAGAGGTGGAAGATAAACATCTTATGAATAAATGCTTGGAGACAAGCAAGATACTAAATATGTTAGTAGACACTTGTTTTACTGGTAAGATTCTTTTGAATTTGATTAATGTTTGCTTGATTAAGTTTGACATGTTTGAGAATTGAAAGAGTGAACATTTGAAGATAATCAATGACAAATTTGTCGCTAAATGAACTTGAGAATCAATTTGATTTCTTTACTATTTTGTAATCATCTATCTTCATTTGCATAACAATCTCAACCCTCATTTTATATTTACTGTTATTTTTAACCCTTATCGCTTGCAGATAAGTTTTGAACACTAGTTGGCTAGATTTATTTTTAAATTTGTTGGGAGACGAATTGAGGTCATTTGACCTTATCTATATTTTCATCTCTTTGGTGTTAAATGGTATAGCACTGCATTATATGGTCTCCATTAAAATTATTTTAATTTGATTGCTAAACGACAACTATCAACAACTTTTCTTTATGGAAATTTTGAGGAAAGGATTTACATGTCATAACCAAAAAGGTTTATCATCTCTGAAAAATCAAATATAATGAAGGACTCTAAGTAATCACGTAGACAAGGGTATAAACTATTTAACTCATTCATGACTGACATTGGGTATATAAGAAGTGTGTATGATAATTGTCTTTATCATAAGAAGTTTTTATATTTACTTATTTCTTTATGTTAATGACGTGATAATTGCATGCAACTCAATAAATAAGATAAGTAAGACAAAGACACAATTAAGTGATGAATTTGAGATGAAAAATTTGGGTTTAAAAAAATAATCCTTGGCATGGAGATCATTCGAGAATGAAAAGCTAAAAAGTTATGTTCATATCAAAAGTATATTAAAAAAGTTGTTGAGAGATTTGAAATTCACAATATACTAGTTAGCGCACCTTTTGCAACCCATTTCAAGTTATCTGGAAACATGTCACCTCAAACAAAATGGGGACTACCGGGAAAGAGAGGTGAGTCACAAGAACTTCTTACGTACCAAGTATTTCCTAGTTAGAGAGTTCCTTAGATAGTCTTCACAAAAGACCCTTCAAGTAACTTCTGAAACAATTTTCACAAGACATTAAAAGTGTGTGTGTAGTTGCAAATGAACCTACTAAACCAAAGGAAGGTTTAAAGAATACTAAGAAAGGAACTCTCCTAATACGACGAAGACCTAAAAAGCAACAACAATTAAAGAAAAGAAACAATGGACAATATTAAAAGCAATTAAATGCAAGTAAAAATAAATAGGCGTTTCCTAATAGAAGTGCAACTGACACTTAGAGTCAATTGATACTTATAGTTTAAAACAAATTTACTAACCAAAGCGCAATGTTATTGCCAAAAGGCATTTTTCCAAAAATAAAATGCACAAAATAAAAGAACCTCAAGGTTGCGTGGTATAACCAATGCAAACTCTTCACTATTCTTGATTTTGGTGCAAACTTTGATGTGTATTTGATTGCCAACCGGTCTAATCCTCTTGAATCTCTACTTATCCTTTGATATCACTCTAAGAGTTGCAAGAAAGCCTTAAAAATGTAGCTGAAAAGTTGTCTCAACCTTGTCCAAGGATGTTAACACCTTTCTCCAAGATTTCAAGAAATAAAATCAAGAAAAGCTAAAATTTTTTAAGGCTAAACCAAATGGGATTCATATGTATACAAGACTTAAATGAAAGCCAAGAAATGAAAAACAAAAATCAAGGCACAAGAAAAATAAATGGCACAACAAAAGGAACCTATCAAAGGCACTATAATGGATTAAAAACCAAAAACAAACTAGATTTGTCACTGGTAGCAAAGCTTTCCAAATTTATGTAAAATGTTTCTGGATAGAATTTGGTTATGAATTTTTAACTAGTTATAGGTAACATCTCAAGCATCACCCTATCAAAATTTCAAGTCAAACAGATCATGGGATTATTTTAACAAATCAAATACTAAGAGAAAAAATTCTCGCTCAAACCCATATTTCAACAATGAACGTCCTGTCTTTTCAGATTTATCATGATTTTTTTTTTGAAATTAGGTCGTGCCTTTTTTAACCAAAATCAATGACATATTGAACTTTTCATATACAAATTTTCAATTTATTTGGACAAGTATTTTGATCACAATAAATTTTCCAATAAAGAGCAATGTTACACAATTTTGGCAAGAAGATAGAAACCTAATAAATTGAAGAAATAGAACAAAACTTCTAGACATAAAGGAATTATGTGTAAATGGAATGCACTAATGATCAAATGGCACACAAGAACTTAAATATTATAAAATCAAAAGGCTCAAAGGCTTATACAATTTTTATGACAAATTTTCAAACACTTGGTGTGCATTTCTAAGAAACATTTCAAAAAACACTATGGGTAAACTACTCAACATAGAATTTTGAGACAATTGAAATAAAAACTAAACAATACTAAAGATAAAACAAGATTAGAAACATAAACCCTTACCTAATTGCATTCACAAATGAATCAAAACTTCTAGAACACACAGGCAAAAATATCCAAAAATGAACCAAAATGAATTTCAACAAAATTCTTTAGGGGTTTTGTAGAGGAATCAACAAGGAACACAATGAAACAAAATAAAACTTGAACTCTGATAACTCTAAACAATTAACACTCAAATGAATCGTACCACATTCAAGAAGAACGTGAAGAGCACACACATATGGTTCGGCTATTATAAGAACAAAAAAAGAACTTATCTCTTTTTTTATTTTTGTTGAAGAAACGAAGCTCTGATTACCAACTGATGGAGTTTCCCTCTCCTTCCTTAAGTTCTTTGGTTGTAGATGGTTTGAATGATTAGAGAAGACATGACAGCGGAAGATTTCAATGAAAATGGGTAAGAATAAGAATGGGTTTGGAGAATGGTGCTAGGAAGGAGGTTAGGTCAACCTTTTAGCTTTTTCTAAGGCTTCTACACTTAGAGAGTGAGAGCAAAAGAAAAGTGAGACTTTGAGAGAAATTCTGAAAATCATTTAGGCAAAAATTCATTACTCAATTTAAGTCTTTTTTTTTTTTTTTTACAATAGAATAGTTCTTTATTTATAGAGCCAAAAGTGACTAGTGGAACTTAAAAACTCTTCGTTCATGGAATGACATGTGGCACCTAAAAAGTCTCCATTCATGAGTTTTCATGTGGCAATCCATGTACCTCAAAGCTCTCCATTCAAGATGTGACAAATGGCATTAGGAAGAGAAGGAAAGTAGGAGGCACCTCATTGCTCCACATGGAAGAAGAATAGTCACTTCGGGAAAAGGAAGGAAAATGTTCCATGTAGGTGTCCATGTGTTGCCAATGTGGACGCCAAGTAGACTTTCCTTCAAGCTCTTCAATTCTAATATAAAAATTGGCCCAAATACAAGACCGAAAAAGTCTAATACAAAATTTTAAAGACTGAATTAGGACATCCTAATTACTCTATACAAATTTACAAGGCTTTAGAAAGAGAATCTTCTAGAAAAGAATCTCTATTCAACACTTATTTCTCTTCTGAGCCAGATGATTTAGTTGGTCGGGATGGTCCTCCATCACCTCTAATATTCCTAATTTATTCATTATTTTTGCTGATTTTAAAAAATAAACACACCATTTATAATGTAAGAATAATAATATATAAAGTAATTTAGAATTAATTTACGAAAAGAATATGATACAATAATGAGCAAGTATATGCTAATTGAAAATATATTTGTACTTCTACAGGGCCTAGACATTACCTACTACTGGCTGGATGATTGAATCTTCTTGGTTGTGCTTTCCTTCCTCTAATTCTTATTGTGTTCAGGTTTTAGCTCTCGGTCAAGAGTGCACCTAAAAAAAATTCTCCAATGTTCAAGTGAGTATTCGATATTTAAGTATGGTTAATATAATAATAAAAATATATCTTACTTTTGTAATGAACTCTATCATTGATGTATCATATTTAATATCATAATAAAAGTGAAATTACCTAATTTACAACATATATCTTATGCTAAGGAGTTAGATAACCTCTGATACCAAGTGTTACCAATTCGTCCGATCTGACCAGTACAATATCTAATCAAACTCTGTGAACTATCAAACTTCAAGTTTCTTACCTTAGTTATGTTGCCAAAGAAATGGTAAATAAGGTGGTTGTGTACGAAATGATCACATCTTATCTTGTGCTCCATACTTTGTTTTCTATAAAAAACAAAAATCATGATTACCATCTCATGCATCTTTCTAGAACTAACCGTGGAATTATGAAGCCAAATTAAGGGTAACCAACAAAATTCCTTCACGTACAATGCCCTATTGTCCAAATAAATTATTATCTCTTTTATAGAGGTACCTACTTTAGGTTTTTATAAAAATCTAATTATTAATATATTGTAAATAATAAATATATAGAATATGGAATTATTAATTATAGTTTGTCGATGGATAATATCAAAAGCAAAGCTTTTTTGGTCAAACCGCAGGTCTCTCATCTTAATATAATTCTCTTTCTTAGTACTAATTAAATTGTTTACCTTATTGATTTGTGAAAATGATATCTATTAACACACCATACCAACGACTTGACTCTTTTCTAAAATGCATCTCATTATA
This sequence comes from Phaseolus lunatus, assembly GCA_013389735.1. Taxonomy (NCBI): domain Eukaryota; kingdom Viridiplantae; phylum Streptophyta; class Magnoliopsida; order Fabales; family Fabaceae; genus Phaseolus; species Phaseolus lunatus. Next base: position 34,381,780 of record CM023857.1, on the reverse strand, counting down.
AAATAATTTACAAAATCTCACCTAAAATTAGTAACGTATATACAAAAGTTATATTAAAGTTACTTGACTCTATCATTATTTTTTTTATCAGACTGTTAAAATTACGTTGTTGATTATAAGAGAAAACGTTAAACAAAAATATTATAATAATTTAATAAATATTTTTTTTCACATAAAAACTTCAAAGATATTAATTTCGTGTAGCTAAAATCTTCTAAGATATTTGTATACCTAAAAACTTCAAATTTATTATTTAAGTATTATTATAATTTTAGTTATTTAGTTACAATAATAGTTAATTGATTAATTTATATTTCTAATAATGACATTAAATTAAATTAAAAATATATATTATGAGCTTTGTTATTATTTTTTAAAAATTATAATGTAAATATATTTATAAATGGTGCGAGGTAAATTCAAGAATAGAGATAAACAAAGGTCATCCTCAAATCGAATTCGATCCTGATTCTACGAATTAGAAAAAAATTTAAATCAACTCTCTTCTAAATCAAAGTAAATTTTATCTTTCTTTTGTTAAAGTTAAATAAAAATCATATTTATATTTATGTATAAATTTAGTTAACATGCTTAATCCCTTCCGATAAATTGGTTACTTGTTGAATAATTCTTACTAATTAAAGTTAATAACCACATCAAGGAGGTAAATCAATGTTGGTGGAATACAAGCTTTCTAATCACAGCTGGAAGGGAGCACTCTGGTGCAGTTAGCAAGGGTATTTAGTTTGTTGAGAGAAAGTGTATGAAATGAGTGATAGTGTATAAAAACATTCATTTTTATTTTTTTTATCAGAAAAAAATAAATGAATAAATATGAGGTATTTCATGGATATTCAATTTGTATACAAAAGATCTACGATAAAAAACTGTCGCCTACTCTAAAAAAGTAATCTTCCTAAAAAATTTAACAATCCTCATACATACCATTGGTTTCAAACACCAATCTGAAAAGGAAAAGCAAATATTTCGTACTTTAAACATAACTCATGACCAGGCCTTCAACTACGACAAAACAAAAATTTCAAGAGGATCAATCCTGTCACTCGTGAAAACCCTCATGTTCCTATGTTTCCACAATTTTCCTATAAAAACATTTACCTTTATCCTATCATATACATGCATAGTTGTTAAGACGGTTTTACCATAATGAAAATTAACCATTTTTTGCTTATACTTCTATCTGTTGAATACCAGAGAGATGGAGTTTCAGGGAAGTCTAGCATTTCATCATGGCAAGAATATAGTGACAAAAGCTAAGAAAACTTTTAGCCACAATAAGTTAATGCTAAGTTTCAAAATGAAATGTCTTCTACTCCAAAACCATCTACACCCATCTTCTTAAGCATTTTACGACAACTAAAGCTGTTTTATGATAACAATGCTAACAAATATACCCTTGCAAGAAGGAAACCCTAGATCACACGTTTGAGGTACATGCGTGGCTCAAAAACCCATATTCCTCGTTGTGACAAGTGTTTGTGTTGGGTTGCATACTTCACAATCATCACTACATGCTACTTGATACATCCACTACATATGATCATCAAACAAAGAAAAAGTTCATACATATATTTATATATATTACTATAACAAAATCATTAAATAAAAACTAATTTTAGAGACAAAAAATAATTATAATTACAATATTGACTAAATTAAATATTATTTTAGAGACTAAAAAAATTATTGATTTCTAAATTAGTTTTCATTATTGATAAATAGTTTCTAAATTGTTACTAAGATTTTTTCTACCAAATTTAAAATTTAAATAATTGGTAGTTAAAACCTTGGTAGCTAATTAGATACAAATTTAGAAACTATTTATCAATAATAGAAACTAATAATTTTTTTAGTTTCTAAAATAATATATAATTTAGTCAATACAATAAATAATTTTTTTAATCTCTAAAATTGATTTCTATTTAATGGTTTTCTAATATATATATATATATATATATATATATATATATATATATAAAAAAGTTATTCCAAAGTGTCTTAATTATAAGCTGATTATTTTCCAAAAAGGCTTAAATAATTAAATTTCTCACAAATTTGAGAAGTTTAAATTGAGTCTCTATAAATTTGTTTCTCTAGTATTTTAAATTTTTATATTTTTCATTTAAGTTTGTCATTTAATTTGTTTTTTTTAATTGAGTGACCTGACAGCTATCTTGTTTTTATCATTTTGTTTATTTTTTTCTATATTAAGAAATGTGAGATGTTCTACTTAATATAAATAATATTGTGATTAATATAAAATGATAAGTGACTTTTATTGTTTTGACGGAAAATGTATTGAATAACAAGGTTGTCGTATTTTTTTATAACGTCATCACCTATAATGATCAAAGGATAGTCGAGGTCATCATCATTGATGTAGATGACAACAACAATCCATTTTTATCCAACATGTTTTCATTAAAAATAATAAAAATTATTTTTTATTTTAATTAACCGCAATATCATTCATAAAACTTCACATTTCTTGACAGGTAAAAACAAGTAAATGAATGATGGGGTAAGATTTGTTTTTGGTTCACAAAGAATAATAAAATTAAAGTGAAGTATTTAAGAGATTTTTCAACCGTATACAAAATACTTAAATCCTAAACTTTTTACATCCTTCAACTAGTGTCCTTCCTTCCATTTCAAAGAAAAAACTGCATTAGAACACAAATTTTGTATTCGGTAAGGAATAAAGCTAAAAGAAGTCATTCTATATTCCCTTCCCAGTACATGAATTGTAACAACAACTAGACCAAACTCAAAGACACAGGTATATACTTTTTCTTCAATATAATCAAAACTATAATTGGATCTTTTCAGAAAGTGAGAGTTGTAACCTCCTCATATGATGAGATAAGATAATATATGATGAACTAAGATAATAGTCACGTCACCTGTTAATGAAAAAATGCAATGACAAAAACTCAAATAAAAATATATAAAATTTTTTAGTAGACAAAAAAATTTAGTAAATTTTTTATTAAAAATATCTAAAAACATAATTAAACTTAAAAAACTAAATATTAACTCTAATTAATGTCATGATCAAGTACTTGTATCCAATGCCGATGGTGTAAAATGTTATCTACTTCAGAATTAAAAGAATAATAATGCATAAAAGATTGAAGGTCACGCAACCATGTTAACAATTTAAAACCCAAAATGATTACCAGGAGAAAATATACTGGAATATTTAAGAATTTCAATGGGAGTACTCATTATGTTTTCTTTTAATACGCAATGTGTGGGGTGTGGGATATGCATGCATTTATTTTCAACATGGGCAAGCCTCTCATGAATGATGAAAACTAGGTTTTCGTAATTCTTATGAATTTTCCAAAATTTGGACGTTAAAATTTCGTTAAAGCTATTGAAGGAGCTAAAGGAGGGGAAGAACTACGAAATTGTGGTAGAAATTAAAAAAAAATAATATTTCAGGAGAAAATTAGTATTTTTTAAAATATATAAAGCTATTTCCGTATAACTTCAATTTAAGACTTTTTCTAGTAATCTAACCATTTTCAGCTAGAATCCAAAGCACTTACCAGATTATAAAGTTTTCATATATTTCTTCATTATTTATAGGCGTTGTATACATATATACATATATATATATATATATATTTATATATATATATATATATATATATATATATATACATACATATATATATATATACACTATATTTCCCTTGGTATTATTATTATAGCCACTTATTAACAGAAGAAAATGCAGGAAAAAAAATAGTCTTTTCAAGCTTTTCTGATACCCATTAATTAGTGTGATGATAGAAATTATAGAAAGGGAAAAAATAAACTTTGAATTGGTGTTTTCTCGAGATCTGCTAAGCACAAATCGAAATATATAATTGCTGAACACTTTGATTATTTTAAACTGATCAGTTTGGTTAGCGTGCTCAAGGTGTTAAACTACTTTAGAACCTTTGCAAGTATATAAGTATATTCACGAATATTTATATTTTTAGGGCATAAAAACATGTACATAATATATTAATGTGAAACTCGTACGTGAATATTTTGATGCAAGTATGGAGCAAAAGTTAAGGTTCCCTCTGAATCTGGTATACATCCTTCGATAGAGTTATGTCACATCAGCATATTCTTTTCCTTAATATTTTTTTAATTTCTTTGTCTATAAATACACAAGTCCCTAAACCCATTCTCGTCAAACAACAGTCCCAAACCTTTCAAAGAGTAACACATCTATTTTCTGAGATAATACACAAAGGGAAAAGCAAACAATAATGGCCCTCCTTAAACACCTCCTCCTCTCCTTCCCCATTTTCATCATTTCTTTTGTTTTTTGCTATGGCAATTTGCTAGAGGACCCACTTACCAGTATATATGTTCATCATTCACCTTCCACTGATAATGGTGGGACATTATTCAAGAACTTCAACAAGCAAAGCACAAATCTTTTGAGCTTAAACAGGTTGGAGAAGCGTAGCTCCCTTAGAAAGGTTACTGTCAATGATTATGGAGCTGAGGGGAATGGTGATACTGATGACTCAGAGGTTCACTATGTCCAAAACGAAGTTTTTCTTCTTTTCTTTTAGCTTGCACTGTCTATTAGTTTGGTTTTTCATAATTGGAAAAATGACATTATTATTTTTCTAATTGTATGTGGGATATTTCAGGCTTTCAAGAAGGCTTGGGATGTGGTATGTTCTTCTGGGGAAGCAATTCTTGTGGTGCCTGAGGAGAATTATCTGCTCAAACCAATCAGATTCTCTGGCCCTTGCAAACCTAACATTGAAGTCCAGGTTACTTACACTGGAAATTACGCTAGTGATTAATTATTCCTCCTTTTTGATGCTTCATCTTTAATGCAAAAATTGATTAGTTAACCAATATCTTTCTATATCAGTGACTTCTGTTAATAACCATGAACTATTGATGTAAATTTTCAGATTTGTGGAACCCTTCAAGCATCAGATGATCCATCAGATTACAAGGAAGACAGCAGACACTGGCTTGTGTTTGACAATATTAAGAAACTGTTTGTTTATGGTGGTGGAACCATCGATGGAAACGGCAAAATATGGTGGAAAAACTCATGCAAAAGGAACAAAAAGCGAGTAAGATATTAAGATAAGTTTAATATTATTTTATTCAGTTATTATATAACAATACTATATATATGCGTCCGTGTGTTAATATTATATTCAAATGATGACTAATTTATATATAATTTTCTGCTTTCTTTTGCAGCCATGCAAGGATGCTCCAACGGTATGTGTAGCTTTATCAAAGATCAAGGAAATTGGATTGAAATTAACATGAAACATATAAATATATACTTTGTCAGCTAAAATAACAATGATTTTATTATTTGTCTTTGTAGGCTCTGACTTTCGATAATTGTGAGGACTTGATAGTTGAGAACCTGAACATAGAAAATGCTCAACAAATCCACGTTTCATTCCAAGACTCCGAGAATGTTAAGGTTTCTAGCCTTAACGTGATTGCACCAGAGGATAGCCCCAACACCGATGGGATTCATGTCACAAATACGCAAAACATCAAAATCTCAGATTCTGTCATAGGAACTGGTATCTCATAAAAACATCCAGATACTACTATTTCATTACAGAAAATGTTTTCATTTTTATTTTCATATAAAAAAATTGTTATCTTATTTTTTATATTTTTTCTTAAAAAATATAAAAAGTAAGAAGTAAAATAAACATTTTACTAGTTAAAAAAAAACGGAAAATGTTTATTATTCTCAAACCAAAAGGTGGTAAAACATTAAACACTCATAAATGTCTAACCAGAATAGACCATTTCACACTGAATGTTGAGTGTAAAATTTTGTATCTATCTTTTCTATAGATATACATATTACAAGTATAAATAAGGCCTCCATCTACTTAATAGATGCAAAAGTTTTCTCATGAATTCATGTTTCATTAAGTATATATTGGTTTCAGGTGATGATTGCATATCTATTGTACATGGATCTAAAAATGTAGAAGCTACAAATATTACATGTGGACCGGGTCATGGTATCAGGTAATTAACATCACAGCAGTAACAAATATCTCTTAAAATACTGTTAAAAACATTCCATATGTTATTTTGTATTAACTATTTTATGGGAATTTTACTTGCAATGGTGTTTCAGTATTGGAAGCTTAGGGGCCGGAAAATCCAAGGAAATTGTTTCAGGAATACTAGTGAATGGAGCCAAGATTTTTGGAACCAAAAATGGAGTTAGAATCAAGACATGGCAGGTAAATAATTTGAATTGTATATGTGCTAAAGAAGAATTTCACAAATTTTTGGGTCTACCCTATTTGTAGGGAGGTTCAGGAAGTGCTAGTGACATCCAATTTCAGAACATTGAGATGGACAATGTGACCAACCCCATAATAATAAATCAGAATTACTGTGACAAGAAAAAAAAGCCATGCAAAAAACGGGTAAACATAAACAACACTTTTCCTACTATTGGACCAAATTAGCAAATACCACTATTCACCAATGATATGTATATTATCTAGCTTTTGCAGAAATCCGCTATTGAAATCAAGAATGTGTTGTACCAGAACATAAGTGGTACAAGTGCTTCTGATATAGCTGTGAAGTTTGACTGCAGTGAGAAATTTCCGTGCCAGGAGATAAAATTGCAGAACATAGACCTTGAATGTGAAGGAGGAGATGATGCTGAGGCTTGGTGTAACAATGTTGAATTATCTTACTTAGGACACGTTAAGCCTCGTTGCAATTCAGAAAACATTTTTACCTCTTTATGGAAATACTTTTCATGGTATATATGAATCATATATATATATATATATATATGGCATCGATTAATTGATTTGTAGCCAATAATGTGATTCTTTGAACAATGATTGTGATAAGTGCAGATATTGCTATTATTTGACATATCACATGTTTATGCAATAAAATTCAATTATTAATTTGATCACGTAGCTTCCAAAATTATGTGCGAGTGTCTGTATCTGTTCAATCTCTGCCCATTTCCAAACTGATATACACCTATGCTCTTGTATCATTTCTGAATCTGATATAAATTTGTACAAAACTAATAACACATTTACCAGAAGAGTGAGTAGATTTCTCGTGACACATAATATTTATGTTATCCTAAGGGAGATGTAACTAGATGGATTTAGGGGGAAAAGTGGTAGAATGTAGAGTTCAGGAAATGAGAATAGAAAGTTGGAAAAAAACTATAACACAGATAAGAGGCTGTCAAATTACAAAATTAAACATTTTCTTCGATGAAAGCAGTACAACGTAGCTTTTCCTCGGTCCTATACAGTTTAAAGTTCTTTTATAAAAAAAAATGAAGGACATTTTATTTTTAATAACTCATGTTTTTAATAAATACCTTACGTACTTTGATTGAAACTGAGAGAATAATTAATTTGAGTATAATTTAGAAAAAACAATATATTTTATTAAAATGTGAAAAAATCAGTCAATTTAGAACTTTTTTTTTATGAGACTAACAAAATTCCTCTAGAAAGGTCACACTATATCGATCTAAGCATTTCAATTTAATAAGATTAGGCCGAATAGGCCTGATTTTTATCTAGACTTTTGAGGAATTTCATTTTACACGGAATTTATTCTCTATGTGTTAGGCTATTATACACCCCATACTTCCAAAAATATCTAAATTACCTTTTAACATTTTTATTAGACGAAATATAAAATTTAGAAACTTTCTCAATTATAAAATTTAGAAGTTAAAATTTGTTATTTTTTTATTTTAGATTGTGTGATCTTAAATATAAAATTTATATTCCAAATCTAAAATATAAAATTTATATTTCATATTGCAGATTTCAATATGAAAATTTTATATTTTATATTATACAATCAACATATAAATTTACATTTCAGAGATTGTAAAATTCATAATGGCTATTTTTAATAGTTGGGGTGCAAGAAGAAATCCTCATTTTGCAACTTATATGTTCCTTCCATGCTATCATAAATTTGAAAATCTCCATCTTTGTTCTTGTTTAAAGTTTTTCTAGATTTTATAATTTGAAAACGTTTTTATAGTTAATCTGAAAGTTAAAAATAATTTTCTTATTGTACAATTCAAAATTTATTTTTTTCATAAAAAATTTTCAAAATTATGTAATCCAAAAGTTATTTTTGATTTTTTGAACAATTTAAAAGTTATTATTTTCATAAAGAAGCTTTTAAATTACATAATTTAAAAGTCAATTTTTATTTTCAGATTATATATTATTGAAGTCATTTTTGGCATAAAAAAGTTTATAAATTCTAGAAGTTAATTTTTCCTAAAAAAATATTTGAATTGTGTAATTTAAGAGTGTCTTTTAGATAGCACAATCAATTTTTAGATAGCACAATCAATTTTTTCATATAAAAGAACTTTTCGATAATGGAATTCAGAAGTTCTTGCATAGTTCAAAAGTAATTTTAAGAATTAGAAAGACTTTCATCATAATAGAATGTGATATGTTGATCTCTTTTAAATGGAGAAAGTACAAGAGGTAAAAAAACATAAGACACCATAAAAAAAGCGACAACAAGAGAAATGATAAAGAACGAATGAAGATAATGTAGAAAGAGATGACAAAAACTAAAGATATTTGTGTCTTTTACACACATGAAAGTGTAGGAGGAAATCATGGGGTGCAGGACGAAATACTTCATCTTATTATTGTAGGGAATCATCTATGCAATGTCGTGTCCAGTTTGACAAAATCAAACCCAAATTGTTTATAACTTCATCTCTAATAACTAAAAAATTGTCGGTGGTACTATAAGTATCATATTTCAGAAAAACAATTATTTTCTCATTTTTTATTCTTTAATCTCTATGCATTCCTTACAGATTATTTTTATCTATTATAGTTAACCTTTATCGTAAAAAATTTATTCATGTAGCCTTTTGGGAGAAATTTGAAGAGGGCTTAAATAAGAATAGTTGTTTTATGATTTTGGAGAGATTTGTGAAAAAAAACGGAATTATTTTAATTGACTCAATAATTAAAAATTGAATTTTTGAATATACACTTATGTTAAGTATTTGGAAAGAATATTGTATTACTCACACTAATTATAGATAACTCAAATGTGGTTGTCTCTTATGAATAACACATGTAATGTATAAAAAAAAAAAAAACCTCTTTGTATTTTGTTTCTTAGTGTTAATAGTTTGTATAAAAAATGGGAAAAATAAAAAATTTCTACCCAAATATTTGAAAATAAAAAATAAAGTTATGCTTTTATAATTAAAAAATATAAAAATAATTTTTTCAGTCAAAGTAGTCAAAGAACGAAAGTTTCAAATAATCTAATAAATTAAATACTCTATAATAACGTACACATATTTTTATTTTACTTTTCATCATCCTATTACCAAAATTTTGTATAGAAACTGTGATAAGATTATGTTCAACTTCAAGTCTATTAATATAATATGATAGATAAGTTATCGTATTTGAGATATTGTTTATTTTGAAATTTGGATCTCCTGTATATTTAAATTATTTTTGATCTTGGCTCTTAAACAATGTATGACTATTGAACGTATAGTAACAAACTTTTTCATCGATGACTAATATAACGATTGTTTATCTTTAGAACCACTTTTTTATTTCGTTGCATTTCATCGATGACTAATAGAACGATTGTTTATTTTTAGAACCACTTTTTTATTTCGTTCGTTGCAAAACGGAGATTTGTCTTTGGAACTTCGTTAATCCCCACAGATATCTTTTTTTATAGACAAAACTGTGATGAAATTCTGAGTTTTAAAACAAAGAGTACTTTGAATATGGTGATTAAACCTAATAATGTTGTATCCGTGGAGTTAAGTTCTAATCAATCTCAAATCCAAATTATTTGATTCTAAACTCAAAAAGAACATACTGAAAATTTTCTAATAAAGATGTGATAAAAATAACTAATCAATGCCTTGAGTTGAGTGCTATCATTTTTGTTTGAGTTTTAAAAAAAAAAAGAAATAGAAACACACGTTGTAAAGTTCAGAAACCACATTACTTTTTTTTTTCTTTCGGTTTAAGGATTAAAGTGCATGACTTGCTTTTTCCCCCCTCTTTATTTATTACAAAGACGAGTTATATACTAATAATTTAATATTGAATCTATACTGTTATGGTGATAAAATATGCCAGCACAATTTTGTTGTTATATTTTGTTTTAATGGTGGTATAAAAATTGATATAATACCAATAAATTACGATGGCTTGATTTGTAACTTAATGATGTTACTAATTTAACCATTATCAGAAGTTTATTCGTGGTTATATAAGGTGTGAAGGGTGGAGTAAGTTTTGTGCTTAAAGTGTTTTCCAATCAAGGTCTGCATTGCAGGAAAAGTGGAAGTTACTTCAAAAAGCTTCTTCCTTTTAATCATCTAACTTAGTATCTAATGAGATAAAGTTTAATTTTATTTGTGCAAAATAAGTTAAGAAGTTAAGATGAGTTACATAGAAAAGTTTAGTTCTCAGAATAAATTTCAAAACTGTCCCTTTTAATTAGTTTGTGTAGCAACGGTAAGATTCAAATGGGGGAATGAAAGAAAGGTTGGAAACTCTGTTTGGCTTTTTAATGGCATCGTGCAACGGCATGAACAACTTTTGCTTTGTACTATTGAATAGCAACTTCTTGCCATGATGCTGGTGGCATCTTTAAACACACATTTCGGATTCTATGCCAAAAGTAAAGTCTAAGGGGCCAAAGTAGTAATCACCTGAAGATTTCTGAGACACGAATTAAACCTTGTCATCATAACTGTCTCCACTAACTTGCTGATAAACAATGGTGTCATATTTGAAAAATAAATCTCTGAAAAACAATAGTGTCCTTTTTAGAACAATCACTTCAACCAATTTTCAAAAGAGACTTGAATGAAATGAACAACTGAATTCCACAAAGACCAATTTTCAGATTTAATTTGGTTGATTTAAAACATAAAATATGTGCTACTTTATTTTCCTCTTCAAGTATCACTAGCATGAGATATCTCTGCAAATGTTGGAACATGTTTTTCTTGAAGAAACTGAAATATGATCTTTTACTGGAACAATGGTGTTTAAAGAAGAAGAAATGAATGAGCAACAAAATAAAACCAAAACAGAAAGTCCAATAGCACAACTAGGTGAATCTAACATGAATATAAGTTCTGCAACTGACACAATGCTACTCTATACATCAGTTAAAGCTATGTAACTTTTCCCCAACATTTGTATCACTTGGCTAGCCAAAGCAAAGCATTTATCAACTTCTATACTGACCTACAATGTTTGTGTTAGAATAGAATGCATCTGATAAGAGCCTTTCTGATTCATTTACTTGCTTCCCCTGCTGGTTCTGGTGCTGGTGCTGGCTTTGGTTCTTCTGGTGGAGGTGGGAGCCCTCCATCAATGCAACTTCTACACTTCTTTTCAACCCAACCTTCTATGTCGTTCTCCCCATTGCCCCCAAAGTGCCTTCCACCACACAGTCTAGCAATCATTCCTGCAATGACACCCACTATTGTGATCACTGCTATGACCACCACCAGTGTTTCAATTGACCTATGTGAATAACGGTTTGGTTCCACCACTTTGGGTGGTGTCTCAACAAAGGGCTGCATTTCACTCCCCATCCTGAACAAAATGATTCTGCTCAACTCCAACACAACCCTGAATATAAATGAACTCTTGATTGGCCTAGTTGAAAAGGGTGAGCCTATAATGGTATGTATTTATTGCAAGTTAAGAAATATAAGAAAAATGGGGAAATGAGACAGCACAAAGTTGGATTCTGGTTTCTGAATATTAAGCATAGAGTGCAGAGTAATAGTGTCAAAGTGAGTGGGGTATCATTAACTACTACTGATATGTGAGAAAATGTTGTAGCTATAGTATAGGATTCCAATGGTTATGAATACAAGTTATTTTTGTCTTTGGTACTTTCATGTTATTATGTTGCATTTCTTTTTTGTTGGTCTGCTTTATTTGACTGATTTCCTTGTAAAATAAAAGAAGGTGTGACTTTTGAGGTGCAAAACATAGATGAAGGCCAAAAGCTTCTGACTCCACATTAACTCATTAATAATATATGGTTTGAAATGGGACTTATAGGTTGTCAGAGGGGGGTATTGGATTCAAAGGATTGCGTTGCAATTTGCAACCTCACCCTCAAATTATTTGATTTCTCTTCCCTAGTTTGTCCTTTGTGATGTCACATGTTAATGTTGAATCTGTTGATCTGTGACCCCCCAAAGAACCTGGTGATTTTGTTTGTTTTTGGTCTTGAAATTTTCCCTAGGGTTTTGCTGACTACTTACCTTGTCTCTTATATGTCTTAAGCAATTTGAGAGTTATGAGCTCTGCATTCCCCTCTGTGCCTCAAATTGGGTGGTTTGTCAAGTTGTAGAAACTTTAATGAGTACGATCACCTCACCTGAGCATTGAAGACTCATCAGACACATCTGCCACCTCTGGAGCTTAGACCATGGACCATCGTAATTTGCTTGAATCAGATATATTAGTCCTAGTATCAAGATAAGATATTAGTATGTTTTCTTCAAAAAAATATCATTTTCCATTTACATTTTTGGGTAAATTCAGTTGCGTTTTTGTAAGGGATATGGTAGGTGGCACTTCTATAGTTTTGCTGTCACTGTTTAAGATATTAGTATGTGCATTTATGACCCATATGACTACGATTACCTCTAAAATCAAATCATTCATGAAGCTTATTTAGTGGTATTTTTGAACTAAAGCAAAGCAACCGTTATCATATCCTAGTTTATACTAAGGTTTAGGCACGCTTTATGTAAAGGATGGTTGTTTCTTAATCTAGCTTCTCGCTTAACATTGCCATCAGTATGTCCTACTCAGTTTCATCGATTTCACAGCTATTATGGTGCACTGTTCCTTTTTTCACTTCAAAATCTAAGTTGGTTTATTTCTTATTTTAAATTTTTATTTTTTTAAAGATTATTGTGCATTGGGGGTTATTTTTAATTATATGGACATTTTAAATTATATTTTGATATTTTATTTGTTGTATTAGTCAATTCTTTCAACACATTAGTATTAGGTTCAAGAATTAGTATCCACAGACTACATTATTATATTTTTTTAAAGTTCACATTTTAAGTTTTATGTCACCAAAATTTCAAAATATATATATATATATATATATATATATATATATATATATAAACTTTAAATTATAAATTTTAAAATAGTTATTTAATTTTATTTTTTTTATCAACAAATAATAAAATGAATAAAAAGGAATACTTCAAAGTATTCCAACCTGCATACAAAAATCAAGAGTTACAATAAAAAATTAAGAATGCAGCTCAAAGCAACTCAAACAATCCGGAGCTGTACAATCCTAACTATTAATGTGAACCCCATTAACTAGAGCTACAATAACAAGCCATAGATACAAAGGACCCTAGAAACACATAAACATAAACATCAAGAGTTATTTAATTTCATGAACTTATTGTAGGTACATTTGGCTCTAAAAAGGGGGTTGAATGAAGCTTTAATTTTTTATTTTTTTTTGCAGCAAATAAAGTAGTAGATTGTCGAGAAGACTATTTAGCATGTTGTCCAATAAATTGTCTAGAAGAAACGTTCTCGTAGGACCTTCTTACAAATTACCTATGAGTACGAATTAAAGCATAAGCAACAATAAGAGTAATCAAAATATCAATACAAGAGTTTATCTTGGTTCATCAAACCTTAGACTACGTCTAGTCCCTTAAGCAACTATTGAAGAATTTCCACTAATCAATGAACACTTTTAAAGAAAAAACAAAGAAAACTTATATAGGTATAAATTCATAAAGTGAAGGATTATAATAGTTTGCACTCAACTCAAAAAACTAAAAGTTCTTATAACATTACAACTATCAATATTTTCAGCAATATCACGTTATATCTTTTTGTTGCTTGGTCATCTTTCCCTAGTTTTTCCCTTGAGTTTCTTTATAAATCTTTTGATTTATTCTCTACTACATCATTTTGTTAGGATCATATCTTCGTCTTCAAAGAGGCCACTATATTGCATAATGTGACTCTCCCCTTAATGTGGTCAAAGTCATGGTGGAGAAAGTTTGCATTGGTGAAGCTACAATTCTTGTGCCAACAGACAAGGTAGTTATTGTGACACAGACATTTCAAACTTTTATAATCTAACCTAAGTACCTTATTAGAGTTTTTTAAGGCTTCCTAGTAAATAAATTTTTTGTTTATTTTGTAACAACAACATATAGTTCTCAAAGAAAAAGACAACTTGTATATATAAATAATTCTACGGTCGCATTGTTAAAATTGTTAAAGAATGTATATTATCTTCAAGAAAATAAACCAAACTTATAACATTATAATTATAAATAACATCTTCTTAACATAAGAAAATTGGAAATTTAAATCTACTTTTCTTTATAAATAATATTATAACTTTCTCTGATTTAAAAATAAATACACAGAGCTTATACTTTTGAAAAATTGATATTCACTTTTTTATACTATTTTAATAAATATTTGTCTCACTAAAAAAATTATTTAATATAAATCAATTTTAGAAAAAAAATAATTAATTACTATATTGACTAAATTAAATATTGCATAAAGATTAAAAAAATTATTAATATTTAAAGTAATTTATACTATTAATAAATATTTTTAAATTGGTATCTAATTAGCTACCAAGATTTTAATTATGTATTTAATATTTAATATCTAAAGTAGTTGGTAGTTAAAATTTTAATAGTTAAGTAGATGCCAATTTAGAAACTATTTTCTAATAGTGAAAATTACTTTAAATATCAATAATTTTTTAATATATAATTTAATTAATATAGTAATTAATTTTTTTTTTCTAAAATTAATTTATATTAAATAATTTTTTAGTGTATTTTTATGTTTGTAATGAATAATTTTTTTTATATTTTTAATAAAATAACATTGACATCCCTTATTTTATTTAAAATAAAAAATTCACAAAAATTTAAATATAAATTAAGTAAAAAAATATTAAAAAAAATAGAATGATGTAATTATAAAAAAATTGTTGATATAAGATTTTCTTAAATAAGGGTACAGTTTATCTAAGGTAGATTCTTTGTTCAAACAAATTCTGTACTAAGAAAGACGGTCTTCAAAACAATTAGGAGACTTTAGTTTCAAATTATGGACTCGTGTTTCTTGTGATATTAAAGGTAACTATAATACTTCTAATTTATTATTTTTCTATATAACTGCATCAAAATTTTATGTAAATATAAGAACAACATAATAAATTTATTCATATATTTTTATAGTTATTTACTTATATTGAAATAATATTTTATCAAAGAACATGATTTTTTTTATAATTTTATAAGACCGTCTTATTTTAGTTACAGTATACAATAATATTTTTTATATATAATAATTAAAAAATTATTATTGAAATATATTTTCAATTTTTATTTGTAAAAAATATATTTTTTCTATTTAAAAAACTAATTTTTTTATTTTTAATTAATATGATATTTTGAAGTAAATAAAGGAAGTGAATGTGTCTTTATTAAAAAGAAAAAAAAGGAGTGTAGGAAAAATTAGGATTTCTGCGGTGCAGCGGCGTGGCGGCTAGGGTTTTGAAGTGCGGAGGTGCGGCAATGTTAGGGACGTGAGGCGGAGGCGTTCACGGTTGCTGTGGGGTGCATCGCGGAGGTTGCAGTCACACAGATACCTTAATGCGGCGTCCCTGCGTGCAAGAGAGTGTGACGCGCGCGACCCTGTGCGGTGGACGGTGGCACGCGACGCGAACAGAGGACATTGTGTGCGCGACCTGCGCTACTTCCGGCGGTACAGTGCGGCGGCGTGAGCAGTGGTGCGCGATCTGCGCGCGACGGGCTTGCGTCGGAGCGCAACAAGCGGCAGTGGTGTTGCGCGTGGCGGCGGTGGTGGCCTCTGTGGTGGGGGTGGTGTTCGTGGCGGGTTGGGCAGCGACAGTGGTTGTTGTGGACAGGGACTTGTTAGCTGTTAGGAATGGCGGAGGATTCTAAGGATTTTCTCTTCCATGGAATTGTTTGATGAATCGAGAAGTACCTTCTGAAAAGAATGTATATAATATGACTGGCCAAAGGAAGAAATTTACTCAAGTTTTGGGAACTACATGTGATAAGGAATTGATTTTTATGAGTTTGAGTTCGTTTCTATAGAAATTCTATAGAAGACATGAGATGGCCCTCGGGATGGGTTTCTTGAAGCTATCTCTTGTTTCTTGAGATTGTTTGCTTGGACAAAAGATTTTGTTCCAGCAACCATGAAGAATATCAAAACTCAAGCCTGGGTTAGACTCTACCATTTGCCTTTGGAGTATTGGAGACCAAGGACAATATTTTCCATCATCAAAGCTCTTGGTACTCCTTTGTCTATGGATGAGCATACTATGAGAAAGAATAGGGATATGTTTGCTAGAGTGTTAGTGGATATTGATTTGTTGTCCCCTCTTCCCGATCACCTCTTGGTTGAACGTCCAAACTTTGCTTTTGTAGCTGGTGTGGAATATGAATGGCTCCCTCCATTTTGCTCTCATTGTAAAATGATTGGGCATGAGCTTGCTCAGTGTCGGGCGATCCATGATCAGGGTCCTGGGCCTCAAAATAAACCTTCTCAGAAGACACCTTCTGATGAACAGGAACAGGAGGACTACGGTTCCTAAACAACGTTAAGAGTATCGACAGTTCCTAAACAACGTTAAGAGTATCGACAGTTCCTAAACAACGTTAATAGTATCTGCAGTCGACACTTATGGAGGGCCCCACAGATAAATTGAAAGTTGATGCTCTTGGTTGGGCTAATGCAGGGTCACCCTTGGGTCATCGTGCTTCTGATAAAACAGGTGGAGTGGAGGCAGATATGCATTCTCTCGAGGATGCCTCAGATAATGATAGGTCCTCACCCAGGCATGGGTTGTCCACTCCCACTTCGTTTCCAGAACTGGGGATGTTACGGAATCCTGTTGTTAAGCAAGCCAAGAGATCAGAGTCACATTCAGTTACGACTCTTATAGATGATCATGTGGAGGTCTCTGCTCCTATAGTTGTACCATCTCCGTTGTGTCCTACCTCTCCTCAAAGGGATAAATCACATGTAGATGCACCAATTAAGACTCCTATTGACGGACATAATGTGGAGGTTTATGCTATTGTGACTGTACCATCTTCGTCGCCTCATACCTCATCTCGGAAGGCTAAATCTCTTGGGGGTGAAGTTAAAGCATTATCATTGGTCCTACAAAATCACTTTTCCTCTCTTGATGGTTTGGAAACTACAGATGTGGGAGGTGATCCTCATATTGGTGCGTCAACTATTCTGACTGCCATTGTGGAAATTAGTTTGGATAATATCACTGTTGAAAATCAAGTTGTTTCAAAATTTTGGGTTGATCCTAATGAGATAGAGGAGGATGTCAGTGATGCTAGGAAGGAAATAGTTCGTACTAAAAGAAAACCAGGGAGGCCACCTAAGGGGACTGGTAAATCCAAAAAAATTGTTAAGGCAGCTTTCTCTATAACGTCACAATGAAGGTCTCCTCATTTTTCTGGAATGTTAGAGGACTGGGAAACCACAAAACTGTGGAGATGTTGATTAGTTTATTTAAACTACATAAATCCCTCCTGGTTTTTCTTGCTGAACCCATGATGTCATACACTAATGCTTTCGACGTTCTTTTCAAATCTGTTAATATGCATTTGGTGGCTACGTCTCCTATTGTTAATAAAGCTGCTAAGCTTTGGTGTTTGTCGGTTCCTAATCTTGTCCAAAATTTCTTGGTCAATGATCAGTTTATTTCGGTAACTTGTCTTCTGCATGATAAATGCTTTAACTTTGCAGGTGTTTATGGTGTTAACACATACTTAGTTAGACGATTTTTGTGGAGGGATCTTAGTTCCTTCACAGGGCCTTGGTGTATTATGGGAGAATTTAATGTTGTGCTCTCGGCGGATGATTGTAAAGGGGGTGGCTCCTAATCAGGTTTCTTGTAATGAATTTCTCGATTTGATTAATACTAATGATCTTTCTTGTATGTCTTTTACTGGATCTTCTTATACTTGGTGTAATGGAAGGAGAGGGTTGCATAGAATTCATAAAAGATTGGATAGGGCTTTATGTAATGGAGTGTGTCTGGATGAATGGGATTCTTGCACTTATCAGGTTCTCGTTAAAAATTGTTCTGATCATTCCCCTATTCTTGCTAGTCTGGCTAGTAATACTTTGAGGAAGGTTAGCAATTTTCGTTTTTTTTATGTGGCTTCAGGACATTTCATGTCTGAAGCTTATTCATGATTCTTGGGCTAATAAGGTTGTTGGTTGTCCTATGTTTATTTTGCAACAAAAGTTAAAAAGGTTAAAACTTGAGCTCCGAGACTAGAATAAAAATTCTTTTGGTAATGTTCACAATGCAGTTCTTCTTAAGCAGGGTCTCCTCCTTGGTATTCAACAAAAATTAGAGACTGCTAGTTTGTCTGATATTGATGGACTTCTCAATCAAGAAAAGATTTCTAAGGAGGAGCTTGATCATGCTTTTCACTGTCAATATTTGTTTTGGAAAGAAAGGGCTAAGATGTTATGGTTCAAAGATGGAGATCGAAATACTGCTTTTTTCCATGCTGTGGTCAAAAGGAGAAATAATTCTAGTGGGATTCATCGTCTACGGATTGATAATGAGGTTACTGAGGATTCTAAACTCATTGAGGATCATATTTTGGAATTTTATAAAACTCTTTATGCTGAGTCTATTTCTAATGTTCCAGATACAAGTAGTATGGAGGACTTTGTTGGTTCTTATATTCCTGAGATAGTTTTCTCTGAGGAGAATATGATGTTGATTAAATGTCCTAACTCTTTGGAAATCAAGAATGCTGTTTTTAGTCTTAATGGTAATAGTGCTCCTGGTTCTTATGGTTTTGATGGAGTTTTTTTATCATTTTTGTTAGGACATTATTGGGACAGATGTGTGTAATGTTGTTCAACAATTTTTTAAACAAAATTGAACTCTCCCTGGAATGAACAGGTGGTATCTCTTATTCCTAAGATTCAGGGTGCTGATTCCATTAAAGATTACAGGCCAATTGTTGTTGCTAATTTTAAATTTAAGATTATTTCCAAGATATTGGCGGATATGCTTGCTCTTGTGGCTGCTAGAATCATTTCTCCTAATCAATATGGGTTTGTGCAGGGTAGACAGATTCAGGATTGCATTGGTATTGCTTCTGAAGCTATTAACATGCTTTCTAAAAAGGTTAGAGGAGGTAATGTGACTTACAAAGTTGATATTCATAAAGCCTTTGACACTTTGAGTTGGAAGTTCTTATTATTAGTTTTGACACGCTTTGGTTTTCACCCCTCGTTTGTTGGTTGGATTAGTACAATTCTCCATTCAGCTATGCTTTCTATTAGAATAAATGGCAGTTTGGTGGGTTTTTTTCCTTATAGTAGAGGTGTCAGACAAGGTGATCCTTTGTCTCCTTTACTTTTCTATCTTGCAGAGGAGGTTCTTAGTAGAGGTATCTCTAAGCTTGTGAATGACAAGAAAATTTTACATATGACTAGTCCGAAAGGTTATCTTACTCCCTCTCATATTTTATATGCAGATGATATATTTGTTTTTTGTAGAGGGGATATTAAGTCTCTTAGAAATTTGAGTATTTTTCTTAAAACATACGGTGAATTTTCTGGTCAATATCTTAATAACTCTAAGAGTAGTTTTTTCACCATGGATAATTCTGTAAGATTTGTCACCAAAATTCAATGTATTCTTTCCTGTAGTCATGGTTGTTTGCCTTTCAATTATTTAGGAGTGCTTGTCTTTGTTGGTGCTCCAAAGTTTCGTTTTCTTCAACCTTTGGCTGATAAAGTCAAATTGAGCTAGCATCTTGGAAAGGGAAATCTCTTAACATGATGGGTCGGATTTAATTGGTCAATACGGTGATTACTGGATTTCTTGCTTATAGTTTTAATATGTATAAATGGCCTGTTTCACTTCTTAAGCAAGTTGAGCAGTGGTTTCGAAATTTTATTTGGACTGGTGATATTCTGAAATAAGGCATCGCTACTGTTAATTGGGCGACGATTTGTTCATCTTTTGAGAATGGAGATTTGCAGATTATTAACCTTCTTCAGGAAAATTATGCGTATCTTCTTAAGCTTGCTTGGAACTTTGCCTATAGCAACAGGCCTTGGTCTTTGCTCTTGAAAGCCAGGGTTCTTAAATCAAAATACGAGTTTAAAATAGTTTATAGATCCTCATCTATTTTGCCTGGAATTAAACAGTTTTATTCTACTATATTTGATCATACATCTTGGACTGTTGGTACAGGTTCTTTTATTAATTTCTGGAATGATAAATGGTGTTTTACTACTTCTTTAGCAAATATTGCAGGGTTATCTGATGGTGCTAGCATTCCAGATACAGTTTCTCAGTTTTGGACAGGTTGTGATTGGAATATTCCTTTATCTTTACAGCAGATGCCTCATTTTTTGAATCATATCATGGTTAGGGAGGAGCAGGATATTCCTAATTGGACTATAGATTAATCTGGTCGTTTCACTCTTAAATCCGCTAGGACTTTTTTCTTGGAACCAGGTGTTCCCTATGGTTGGGGTAAATTCATTTGGTCTTCATCTATTCCACCTTCCAAAACTCTAGTACTCTGGAAGGTTTTTCATGGGCGGCTTTTTACAGATCTACATATTCAAAATAAAGGTTTGCATATATGTTCTATGTGTACGCTTTGTGAAAAACATGAGGAATCTATTTAGCATTTATTTTTTTGAATGTTCTAATGCGGTGTATATTTGGAGTTGGGTTCGACAGATTTTTGTTACTTCTCATTTTTTAATAAGGATAATCTTCTTTCTTTTCTTAAGAGTGATGGTAGTCCTTTGGTTAAATTGATTAAGCTTGTTGTGATAACCTTTTCTATTTGGATGATATGACATATAAGGAATTTTGCTAGATTTCAAGAAAAGATTGAGGTTTCTACGGCTATTTCAGTAATTAAAAATTTAACTCGGCTAGTGGGAAATTCGTCTAAAGCTTCAATGAAGAATGATATATTGGATTTCAACGTGATTATATTTTTTGGTATTAATACTCGTAGTGGTAAAGTTCTTCGCCCTCTTCCTGTTAGATGGGAGTTTCCTTCATCAGGCTGGGTTAAAATTAATACTGATGGGGCTGCTAGGGGTAGCCTGGTTTTGCTACTTGTGGAGGTATTTTTCGTGGGAGTGTGGAAGAATTTATTGGTGCTTTCTCTGCGTTTCTTAATGTTCAAACTACTATTGTTGCTGAGTTTTATGGAGTTATACATGCTTTGGAGGAAGCTCAAAAGATGGGGCTTACTAATGTTTGGCTTGAATGTGATTCTTCCTTGGTTTGTGATGCGTTCACTGCTAGGACTAGTGTTCCTTGGATGATTCGTAACTGATGGAATACTTGTCTTAATTTCTGTGGAAAAATCAGGTTTAGGGTTTCTCATATTTTTCGTGAAGGGAATGCATGTGCTGATAAGTTGGCTAATTTAAGACTTATTCATAGAGAACCATTTAATTGGTATAATAGGTTTCCCTCTAGTCTGTTCTTAGAATTCTTTATGAATAGGTATAGTCTACCTATGTATCGTTTTTGTTAACATATGGGTTTTGGTCTAGTCCCCCATATTTTTGTACTTTTTTTTTAATAATACTTTTTTATGTAATGATAGATGATTGTTGTTACTTGAGGTGTCAGCCTAACTAAGATGTCAAGTTGCATAGATGCCTACCATTAAAGCTTTTATAAAAAAAAATGTGTCTTTATTAAAATATAAAAGGAATTAATATTGTTTATTAAAAATATAAGGATGATAAATGTATATTTAAAAAATGGAGGATTATTCATTTTGCTTTATTTGTTATGCACCATTTGAGGAATTTAATTACTTTCTGCAACCACTCTTTCTGCTCATAACATCATTTTGTAGTTTCTTTTTTATCAATTTTTTAAATGTCTCTCTGGGTAAAATAAAACGTTAAAAAAACACGTGTATAACACTTCCTAATACGAATAAAAAATATCTGAAAATTTATTTTTGAAACGAATTAAGCATACTTTGAAAAAAAAAAAAAGCTTAACCATTGAGTATTTACATTAATTTACATAAGTTTATAAGAGAGGGGGAAAACATCAAAATGTATCAAACTCTCTTCTAAAAGATTATTTTAGAAAAATATAAATTTTAATTATAAAAAACAAGTATTTACAAATGTAATTGACATGAGGAGTGGAAAGCGCAAACCATAAACTAGTTAATGTATTATATTATTATAGGAGTTAATTAAGAAATTAAAATAGTTAATATTATTGCTAATTATATTTTATTATTAGATTATGTTAGATTTGATGATCATTCCCTCCTTTTCCTGGATTTCTGGTTTGTTCTGCCATCTCTTTCTTTCCACGCTATATCCTTGCAATTCAAAAAAAAAATCTCTCAAAATTCATATTTGATTTTCAATTTCTGAAGGGGAAGAGAGAGAGGGAGAGAATTCATTTTCTCTCCTCTGCATTGGGTAAAGCTTAATTCTGATGGGGACTCCAGAATTCCCAAATCTCGGCAAGCATTGTTCTGTTTCCCATTGCAGACAGCTTGATTTCTTGCCCTTCACATGCGATCGCTGTAATCAGGTTCATTAATTCTCTCTTTTTGTTTTTTGTTTTATAAATTGACATGCTTATACTCTACCTATTTATATATTTACATGATTGCATTGATTAATTTATATATTAGTGATCTTACCTGTTAAAGGTCATTAAATTGGCATCCAAAGTCAAATTTGCCATCAATGGTTGCAGTGAAGGTGGAATTTTGATTTTTTTTAAGCATAATTTCAGTTTCAAATCTTGCACATGAATAAAGGAAACATAATTAGAAGATCTAGTAAGGGTGTTTCTAATGCTGGATTCTCTATAGAAATTCATCATATCATTGATAAAGTTGATTTTGTTTTGTATCAGGACTCAATGAATAAAATAGAATAAAGAAACTGGTAGAATTGTGGATTCCTATTCTTCTGGTTTACAATTAACTTAATTGCTTAATTACACTTTTGACTTCCTCTGTTCATCTTCTCAAATTTTATGAATTTCTCTCTTTATTTTGTGTGTGTATTTGATCCTATTACTGTGTTGTTGAGTAAAGGCATTCATTAGGTGATTGAAAAAAATGCAATAAAACTTTTATCAATTGATGAACTCTTCGATTGAGCTAACCATGTATGCACAATTTCTTGCAGATATATTGTTTGGAACACAGAAGTTATATTGAACACAAATGTACAAAACCCAACAGAGAAGATGTCACAGTTGTCATATGTCCTCTTTGTGCCAAAGGAGTTCGCCTCATTCCAGATCAAGATCCCAACATAACTTGGGACCATCATGTTAACATTGATTGTGACCCATCAAATTACGAAAAAGTGACAAAGAAGAGAAAATGCCCTGCCCCTGGATGCCGAGAGGTATTGGTATTCTCCAACACAATCAAATGCAGGGATTGTTTGGAAGACCATTGTTTGAAGCACCGGTTTGGTTCTGATCACAAATGTTCCGGTCCCAAAAAGTTGGAGACAAGTTTTTCATTCATGGGTTTTTTTAATACGACTAAACAAGAGGAGCCAAAGCCCAATTTAACTTCAACCGCATCATCTAACTGGACTTCAAGCTTTCTCAACGTGGCTTCTAATATTCGTGCCTCAGCTGAAGCGAGCATGTCAAAATTGAGCAATGAAATTAACCAAGTTTGGCTGTCAGCTAGAGATGGTGTGGGACAAAGAAATGGCAGTGGAAATAGAAATGATGATCAAGGGGAGCATTGCCGTCAATGTGGTGTAAAGTTTTCCTCTGCGACTTCTTTGGTGGATCAAGTGCAAAAAGTTCATGGAAGCAATGAGAAACGATTAGGGGTTAAGAAGATTGATGCATGCCCCAAGTGTAGTAGAGGGTTTGTAGATCCAGTGTCCCTTGCGGAGCATGTTGAGAGGGATCATGGTGGTGGTTGTGGAGCGTAGGAAATTCAATTTTTTTAATAGATTTTCTTTTTATACCGGTGATTCAATCATCATTTTGTCCTGTTTTTCAGCAGAAGAAGAATGTGAATACTAATTTGAAGATGAGGCTGATTTGTTCACAATGGTCCTGTAATTATGTCATTATTTAATGACTAGATCACTGTCATTTCTTCAAACATTCTTCCTTCATGTTTAGAATCAATCCAATGGCTTGATTTGGGGCTGTTTCCTTATTACCCATTCTGCTATAATTTACAACCTGCCATTAATTAGCGAACTTAATTCAAATCAAATTATTTTAAATATATAAAATTCTGATTTATTACTGACTGAAACCTAGTTTGATTTTTCATAAGAGAATATGAAATCTGGTTTTCTAATTTCGGTATCTGGAAATTCCTTATTATTGTCAACTTTCGGTCTGTTATCCTTTTTTTTTTTTATAAATAATTAAAAATATTTTAACTATTACAACTCTTAATTACAAAAACACAAGTTTTTTCTCACGAATAAGAGTAGAATTCACAATATTATTGAATTTACTTAAACATAAAATTTACAAAATATTAGTTGTCATCATATTAATTTCTCTTAACATTTTTTAATGAAAACGATTCCGTGTTTGATATTTCAAAAACTTTATATTGGTCATTAATGACCTAACACAACTCTTTTTTTTTACAAATGAGAGTCCATTTCAGTGTATGAATATTATTAGACAATAGATTAAATTATTATCAAAAGTTTAATTTAGTTTTTTGACTTTTAAAACCATTGCAATGTTATCATTTTCTTAATAATAAAATAATCAAATTAAACTATAGTTCAAATTGGTATTTCATTCTTGTTCTTGATAATAGAAATAAGAAAGTAAATTATATATATATGAGGTGTGAGAAACGAAACTTCCCTTTTTAACTTTCTGCTTGGATGTGCATGTACGATTTAGGATGTACTTTAGCAGTTGCAGGAACCTTTTTGCAATAAAATGATTTCAAAGAGGTAGATTAAATCAAGAAATTATAGTACAAAAATTCAATTAGTCATATAAAGGACAATAAGAGAAGTTGCTCTACCATCTTCACATATTCCATATTTTATACACACAACCTCATATCTTTATTAATTTATTTGAACTTTCTAAATAAGAATAGACTATATTTATAATTTTTTAAAAATTTATCTTAAACAACATGTGTCATCACATATCACATATCACATGAAAATAACATAAAACTAAATATATATATATATATATATATATATATATATATATATAAATACTATGTCACTTGATTAATTGGGATAATAAGATAAAAAATCATTTAATATATGCTCTGGAGAAGTGTTTGATTTTTTTTCTTTTTAATTTGAAGCAAATATTTTATTATTTTCAATATTTCAATTAAAAAAGAGAAGTTAACATATCATAAATTTTTAATTAATTATATATGAATTTTTTTTTTCTAAATTTAAAAAACCAAACCTTCTATGTTTAAATAGTCAAAACATGGAAGCAAATTTTTTAGCTACTTTAGCCAAACTTTGTTAAACCACGCACAAGACTTAATTAAGTTTCCAAAATAGTTAATAAATGTTAACATAAAAATTAATATTTGAGATTTTTTTAAATATAATAATTTATTTTAAAAGATAGAAAGTATAAATATATGAGATTTAGATTAAAAAAAATAATGTGAAAAAGTAAAATTTAACATAAATTAAAAATATAATCAATTAGAATTTTGTTATTGATTTTAATTTAATGTAAAAATAGGAATACCTCAATTTATCCCAGTATAAACATAAATTAACCAAGATTTAGAAAATATTGAAACGATTAAACATGCTTTAAAAAATATATATATTACAAAAATGGTAGGTCAAATTATTCGTGGACTTTCTCCTATCTGTTATTTAATTGTAAACTATTGGAAAGTGAAAGGTTTATTCACAGTTTAATAATTATAGATAAATAAGTAACAGTGAAATGACATGTATTGAAAAAAAAAATGAAGATAAAAAAGAGAATTGAAAATGATTAGACATTTGTTTGTTTAAATAGAAGGATAGGCCACTATTTGTGAAGGGAGGGAATTTGCAAATGAATGAATAAATGGGATAAATAGAAGATTGTATAGGAAGAGGAAGAGGAGGGAAATGGGTCCCTCACAAACCGTTACATCAACCTGCAATTTTCTTTTCTTCCTCGCTTCCACCTTTCTTTCATTGCAATCCATGTTTCCTCCCACACCTTCATACACATAAATTTTTAACATCACATTCTCTCATACATCATATACATCATACATACATACATCTCCAACATAAACACTTCAACCTTCTTCCATGTTTCAAGGGATTTCCCACCCTCCTCCTCCTTCTCACACTCGTACCTTTCCCTCCTTAATTTTTACGTTATTTGCCTCCAATGTTTTCTGACCTTTTTCTCATCAAATTCTGATGTTACATTAATTTTTCCTTTTCAGGTCCACATTGATCGATCACCTTCAAAATTTACTACATATGTAGGCTTGTTGTTGAATTTAAGGCATACCCTTTTCAGATTTTAGCCTTTCTTTCCCTTATTCATGTTCAGAATCTGATTTTTTGTGGAAGGGAAAGAAGGCTCTAAACCAAACGTGTTAAAGTTTGTAACTTTTTTTTCATCATTTAATTGGTTTTTGGTTTGGTTTGGTATTGAAAAAATGAGTAAAAAGGTCTCTGGTGTTATTTCCCGCCAAGTTTTGCCTGTTTGTGGCAATCTTTGTTTCTTCTGCCCTTCTCTGAGGGCAAGGTCAAGACAACCTGTTAAGAGGTATAAGAAGCTCATTGCTGATATTTTCCCTCGTAATCAGGTTTGTTATTTCTATTTTTTTTTTCCCACTTAATTCACCCTTTTCTCTTTGGTTCCATGTCTCTCTATACGTTACATATTGTCATTGCAAGACTAGTTCCTTGTCCAATCCATATATATTTTCTATTGCATGTTTAGATACGTGTCTCGACAGAAACAACAAATAGTTGTTCATACACTTTTTCTTGTTGTTGGTGTCAAAATCCTACTAGAGCACATATTGAACATGCAAATAAATACAAACTTAGTTTAATGCTCAATTAAGATAGTGAGGTTGAAGGTAAGTAAACATTCCTATTTAAGCAATTAAATATGTAAAATAATGCAATCTTGGTGTATAAACTAAAAGATCATGATTACATGTCAATTAATGGCCTTAGTTTAATCGACTTATTCATTCCTTTTCTTTGTATTTGTCTCACAAACTACACTTAGGATATTGATTTTTCTTTTGTTTCATTTATGAGTTGATAGGAGGAAGGAGCAAATGATAGGCAAATAGGAAAACTATGTGATTATGCTGCCAGAAATCCTTTACGCATCCCAAAGGTATGCAACCTTTAAACAAAATGTTCATACAAGTTTAAATGTATTTTATCATATATCTTGCATACATTGATTCTTGTATATGTTCACTGAAGTTATATAATTTATCAGATTATGCAAGCCCTTGAGCAGAGGTGTTACAGGGAGTTAAGAAACGAGAATATCCGTTCAGCCAAAATAGTCATGTGCATTTACAAGAAGTTTTTATTTTCTTGTAAAGAGCAAATGTGAGTTCATATTTATATTTTCTTCACGCTAGATGGATTTATACATGTCCGTTAGAATGTATTAGAAGTTTTTGGTACTTCATCATATATATGTGTTAGAATCAATTCTTAGTAATCTTTTGAATAGATGATAACACTCTATCTTTAACAGATTGTTCTTAGAATTCCAAAGTGTCTATTGAGAAATTTTGAACTAATTTCTAAGAGAGTTCTGTATTGTTCTTACTTTTGGTAATCTTTGTTTAACCTTTTGAAGTTAAGAGATTTTAAAACAAGTTGTGAACCTTTTTTTTGTTGTTGGCAGGCCATTGTTTGCGAATAGCTTGCTAAGTATTATTCACACGCTACTAGATCAATCGCGTCAAGATGAAATGAGAATTATAGGATGTCAAATTTTGTTTGATTTTGTAAATAATCAGGTTGGTTTTTATTGTTTCTTCTACAATTACAAAGCTTAATGAAGTCTCAATAATTTGAAAATTATAATTCAATTTTATTTCTTGATAACCTTCAGACTTGACTAGAAAATATGTATACTTTTATAAATTTTGCAGAGTGATGGAAGTTACCTATTCAGCTTAGAAGCTGTTATCCCGAAACTTTGTCAATTAGCCCAAGAAACAGGAGATGATGAAAGGACCAGGATGAGTCGTTCAACTGGTTTGAAAGCACTTTCAGCAATGGTATTTGTTTAATAAATTCCACCATCCCACATGTTTTTTTATAAACTTTCAGGGTAGGCATCCACATGTTAAGAACCCTAATATTAAATATATAACTATTCAACCATTGTTCTTATTATTAACTCTTTTATCGAGTAATTTAATTAAATGTCTTAATTTAATTTTTTATCATTGAAATATCAATGTTGTCTTTTCAAAAGTTAACTATCTTATTACCTTTTGGAGCACCAACATTGCTCTTGTTATATTTTTCATTTAGTGTTTTTCTTTTCTCTAGCATTTTCATCCACCTTTTTATAATGGGTTGCAATTTTGCTTTATAACTATTGCACATTCCAAATAAGTTCATGTTATCTTTCTATTTTAACTTCAATGATTCAATAGTTGCTTTAACTTTACCTTAGTTCTAAGTTAATTCCTAATGTAGATCTAAAAAGTTTTTTTCATTTTTTAAAATAATGTTTATGGTCAATTGACATGTTTGTGAACCAGGGTAGTAGATTCACAGTACTTTTGTTTTTTTTGTTTTACATTTTTTCATATTATGACTTGAATTTACTGTGATAAGTATATGCTTCTTTTGCGGTTCACTTGTTTGAGCCTACATACTTCTTAGACTTTGTGTGAAGATGGTGGAATGGAATTGATTATTGATTTTCTTCAGTATTTCCTTTTTTTCAGTAATTTTGTCTCCTTTCTTCAATTTTAGTATAATTTATATACATATTCTTTTGAACTAAATGACTATTTTGCTTTATAGGTTCGATTTATGGGTGAAAATTCTCACATGTCAGTTGAATTTGATAATGTAAGTAAATTTTTTACTTTTCAATCTTTTGAATACTTAGTTTTGTAATATTTTTGTTATAGTGATGTCTTTTGCGGATACACGAGCAAACTTTAGTCACTATACTTCTTCTGTCCAAGAATTGAAAATGAAAATGATTCTTTTGGATGTATGCAGATAATTTTGTAAACAGTATGAATTAATGCATGTAAGTGTAGTCATCTTATGCAAAATCACACTATGTAAATCTCTGTAAGATAATTTTTTTTTCAACAAAAAATAAATAAATAAATTAAGACATTTAAGGATATTTCAATCCATGAAAAAATTAGGAATCGCTTAGAAAAAAAATAGCGTGCCTACACCCCAGGCACAAACGAGTTCACCCCTCATTTTACATAGAACTGTTTTCCGCTGTCCCAATTTAAATAATCCAATTTTATTTGACTCGTTTGTACTCCTGGTAATATCCCTGTGTTAGCGAACATTTAAATTGAAATTTTTTACATCATTTTCCTATTGTATTAGAACTAAAGAATAGTAACAAAAATTGTATCCCAATAATTTACATGATTTATCTAAAGATAAAAGGAGAAATTATAGTATAAAAATATATTGTAAACTTAACTTTAAGTTGGTTTTGTGGTGGTGAGTTAGATATAAATAAATTTACTTACTAACATGATATTGGAATTTATCAAAGTTGGTTTTGTGGGAATGACTTAGATATAAATAAATTTCACTTACAAACATAATATTAGAGTTGATAGTGAGATTGGTTGGAGGTATTGTACATGAGGGGTATATTAGATCTTTCAAATTTCTATCTATTTCAATGTAGATCGTTTGTGTTGTCTTGGAAAATTATGAAGTTCCGAAGAACAATTTAGCAAATATTAGTCACGAGGAAGAAAGTGTCGAGAATATGTGGGTCCAAGATGGGATGACCAATGAAGATCAAAGCACGCCTTTGCTTGATGTCAAAACGAGAAATCCTCCATGGAGAAAAGTTGTTAACGAAAAAGGCGAAATGATTGTATCAATGTAATTATTTTTACGATTAGTAAATATTTGAAATAAATGTATGTTATATTCTACTTATCTCATTGCCTTAACATTCATAATTCGCACAGGGAAGATGACAAGAATCCATCTTTTTGGTCTGGGGTTTGTCTACATAATATGGCCAACTTAACCAGAGAGGGAACCACTATACGTCGTGTAATGGAATCTATATTTCGCTACTTCGATAGTGGAAACTTATGGTCGATAGACGATGGCCTTGCCATTTCTGTTTTAAAGGATATACTATTTTTGATGGATGATTCAGGTTACTTATTTCATAATACACTTCTCTGTATCATATAATACTTTGTTAATTCTTACTACCTTTTTGTTTTCTCTTTCATTTTTTCTTCATCTTGTTGCAGAGAAAAACACACATGTTTTGCTATCAATGTTAATTAAGCATTTGGATCATAAAGCTGTCCTTAAAGAACCGCATATGCAACTTGACATTGTCGAGGTCACCACTTCACTTTCCCAATATGCAAAGGTCCAACCTTCTATATCAATAATTGGTGCAGTGAGTGATATGATGAGACATTTGCGAAAGTGCATACATTGTTCTCTAGATGAGTCAAAGGTGGCCCCTGATGAAATAGCCTGGAATAAGAAATTCAGAAGAGTTGTGGATAAGTGCCTTGTAAAGTTGTCAAATAAGGTACACCAATTTTTCAACAGTTTTCATTCAAGTTTATACTTAAGCTTTACAGAATAAGTGAACCAAAAGTGTTTTGAATGATTAATATGCTGGTTTTTTGTTGTCACTAAAATTTTGTGAAGTTGTAATACATCTCGTTGCCACACAGTATTACACTTATCATAAAGGTAAAGGAAGATATATAACCTTCTTCTACTCATGAATAGGTTGGAGAAGCAGACCCAATTCTTGATGTTATGGCTGTGATGTTAGAGAACATCTCAACTTTGACATCAAAATCTAGAACCACAGTCCATGCTGTAAATCGAACTGCTCAAATTGTAGCCTCCTTACCAAATGTATCATATCAGAATAAGGCAAGTAGTGGATATTTTTGGTGTTGTTCTTTCTTCTGTGATTCATTGCATTGATTTTTATGGATAAATTTGATAATAAAACCATAATTTCCATCCCAGGCATTCCCTGAGACCTTGTTTCATCAATTGCTCCTGGTTATGGTCCATCCAGATCATGAAACACGAGCAGTAGCTCACCGTATATTTTCTGTCATTCTTGTTCCAACCTCTGTATTTCCTCGTCCCAGCTTGTCTATTTCTGATCGTAAGCCATCGAGTGTTCCACGAACTCTCTCTCGAACACTCTCTGTTTTCTCTTCTTCAGCTGTCTTATTTGAGAAGTTAAGACTGGAGAAACGTTCTTCAAGTGAAAAATTAATTCAATATAAAGAAAATGTTTCTGGAGAGATTGAATCAACTAATAGCAATGGTGGGATCGTAAAAAAGTTAAAGTCAATGCATAGTCGGGTGTCTAGCGTGAATAATCCTCCCTTACTATTGGAAGTGGATGAAATTGCTGCAAAAAATGATGATAAAAACTCGGTGAGTCTCACATTGATTAGTTTTGACTAATGATTTTGATTTTAGTCTAATTCAACTAATTGGAAACATCTAATCCTCACTTTTCCAATATTCGTATATGGCTGCATATAAACACCCACTCTAACCATTATGTGTTTTTCTCACATTATCTTGATGTTATCATGGTTAACTGTATTGGTCAATATTTCACTTGTATATAGGTGGTTCCTGCTCTTAGGCTGAATAGGCTTCAGATAAGTCGATTATTATCATCTATTTGGGTACAATCTATATCTCCTGGGAACATGCCTGCAAATTATGAAGCAATTGCTAATTCATACACTTTGGTCTTGTTTGTTTCAAGAGAAAAGGTGATAACTAGATTCATGATTATATTCTTTAATGGTATATAATCATAAAATAATTTACTTTTTTTAAGGGATCCTCTTTGTATGATGTTTTGTGCTTTTTTTCTCCTTTATTCATGAAAATATGTATTTTTGTAGAATTATTACATTAATATTTGTGATTGGTATTTAAGCTTTTCAATGTTTCAATCCTTAAAACACATTTAAAAAGAGGAATATGGATAGAAATATATCTATGAAAGGAGAATTTGGAACAGACAAGTAGTTTATGAGTTAGTTAATGGAACTAGGTTAGTTGTAACTATTATATTGGTTGTGCTATTTTCTTTTACTCTTGGGTTATATAATGTTCCATGGGTTAGTTATTGATTGTGTTAATCTAAGTTCCTATTGTGACCTACATATTTGATGTAATATCATTAGTTTTATGTTGTACTATACTTTATTCATCTATTGTTTATAAATATTTATACGTCCACAACAACTGTAATGTGATGTCTATTTTTCATATTATACTTGTCAATGTATTATGGAATGCTAAGGTCCATCGTGTAATCTAAAGTCGTGTAATATTCACCCAAAGATCTAATATGTATGTTAGCATTCCCTTAAGATCTTACTGTTAAAAGTGAAGAAATGCTCAAGGTTTTTATAATATTTTCTTTATTTCCTTTTAATGAATGGGACTTTCTTTTCCTTTAAAATAATTTTCCAAAATTACTTTGCTTTTTGCAGAGTTCTTTCCATGAGGTACTAGTTCGAAGTTTTCAACTTGCTTTTTCTTTATGGAATATTTCTCTAAAAGAAGGTGAGTTATTGATTATAATTAAATTTGATAAAGAATCCAATCTGACGCAAATGTGACATGATTGAGTTTTTCTTGGGTCCTTTAATAGTATTTTAGTGGACATTACATATCAAACAAATCCTATTTTGATATTGGAAAATAAAATCATTCTTCTTTTCTATTACTCAGACTATGTATTATACTCACACTTACAATTTATCATTGGTAGTTCAAAAGACCTTAAGTCATTTTTCTGCATAATATTGAATTAAGTGGTATTGTGCTTCTAATGGACATTAGCCACCAATTTGTACACTATAAAAAGTCTTGGAAATTGTAGTTTGGTGAGGAGAATTCCAAAATAAAGTAGCATATGATCATTTTAAACAACCATTTTATTAGAAAACAAACACATTTCCATTGGGAAGGGTGCAAAATGAGAACAGGAAAGAAAAAACTTTTGTTGTTGGAATGTTAGTTCTTTCAGCTCTTAATTCCTAGGAAAGAAAAAACTTCTGTTGTCGGAATATTAGTCCTTTCAGCTCTTAATTCCTACTTTATATTGTAGGGACACTAGCACCATCTCGTCGAAGATCACTCTTTACTCTTGCTACTTCAATGATTGTGTTTTCTTCAAAAGAATACAACATTGACCGTCTTGTCCAAAGTGCTAGAAAAGTGCTTTTGGATAGAAAGGTAGTGTCCATATAAAGGTTTCCTACATCTTATGCTTTGTTATTTGTAAATGTTTTCATCATATAACCTTCAATGTTTTCATCATCTGGATTCAGGTTGATCCCTACCTTGAATTAATTGAAGATTATAATAAGTTGCAAGTTGTCAACTTTGCACCTGACAATCTAAACATCACCTATGGATCTAAAGAAGATGATGATAGAGCCACACAAACGCTTTCAGAGTTATTGGATTATATTAACGAAACACGGGAAATCTTTGCTTCTGAAATCATTAAGTGCTTAGAGATGTTTGCAAAAGTAAAACTTTTACTTGTGTGTTTAGGATTGTCAATAGATTAAAATAGTTGTATTTCTAGACATCTTGAACCTTTTATCATTTTTGCAGGCTGAATTATCTTCAATTAAGGAACAACTGTTGGAAGAATTTGCACCAGATGCCATGTGTGAACTTGGATCTCAATTGAAAATGAATATGGCTACAATGGTGACTTAAATTGTTTTTTTTTAGTTAATAAACTTATGTACCTTCCTAATTATGATTAACAATTAATTTCAAAACTTATAGGATGCTTCAATGGCTTCAAATGCTGATGACGACTTCATTTTTGAACCATTTGAAAGTCAAACTAAACATAGTCGTGATTTATCCCCAGAGCCCCCTAGTCTTCTAAGTGCTAATCAACTTTTAGACCTAGTATGTGATCCCTTCTATATTGTTGTACATTTTTGTGTTGTTTGGACTGTGTTTTAAGTTCTTCTATCAATTACACACAAAAATTGACATTACACTCTGAATGTAGGCTTTGGAGACACCTAATCCAGCTGGGAGGATTTCTGTATGTAACGCACATAACATGCCATACAATGATATGGCTGATAAGTGTGAGGTACTTTTGATGGAAAAGCAGAAGATGTCAAGATTGATGAGTGCCCAACAAAAGCAAGATAATTTAGTGGACTCTCTTTTGTTGAATCAAGATAGTAAATTGAAAAATATGGATGTCTCTAACCAAGTGGATTTTCAAAAGGTAATTCCTCCCTTTAAAAGTTCATACTTACATTAACTATTCAAAATGTACAAATTTACATTTTGTATGGATGTTTTTGTTTTTATCTAACAAAGATTTTCTAAATTATGTGCATAAAAATGTACGGATGTAGTGTATTTAGCTGACTAATGTTTTTTTTTTTCTATCATGTTTGGTATGGTTGAATTTTAAGCTTTGAGTTTCTAAAATGAAAATGAGTTTCAACTTTATAAATTTTAGTTTTTCTATTTTAAAATTGTAATATTAAATCTTAGATTTAAATTATACAAAACACTCTTTACCTTTTAAATATATCTGGTGATGATATAGGATTTGATACCAGAGTATTATAAAAAATATCTCTCAAATTATCTTGGTTAAGATTTTGGTGTAATATTCTGTCATATCCTCTAAAGTCATGAAAAATATTATTTTGCTGTAATATTCTCTCATATCTCTGTATGATGAAAATTACTATGCTTAACTATAAACATTAGTTGCATGTTGAACCATACATTTAGATAACTATGTGTAGAAGTGTACAAAGCTAGTATCCCACATCTCTCTGTACATATACATATATATATATATATATATAAAGCTTGCAACCGTGAATAGACCAACCCTGCATAATTTGAAATGAGTATCTAATTAAGTTATATAAAATGCAGGTGGGCATTCCTCCCTTTGATGATAATGTTTGTGTGGATTTATACAAACCAACTTCTGGTCCTCTTCCAGTGTTTGGAAATGAATATGAAAATCACTCTTTCAAACTTCCAGCAGCAAGCCCCTATGATAACTTTCTAAAAGCTGCTGGTTGTTGATCTCGTAGTTATACTATATTAGACACACTACAAGCTAGTTCAAAATTCATAATGAATCACAAAGGAAACATTTTTAAGGACTTTAATTTCAGTGATGCACAATGCCAAAATATATAAAGAAATATTAGTATTGTTGTTCTCACCATATGTTAAATTTTATATTTGAATTTTTACAACTTTCTTTATTAATTGGTATGCGATCGACTTAGGCTTCATACTGAGGAGTCCTTGTAAAATGTAAAGTATAATTTCAGTCTGCATTTTATTTTGACTATGATGTAATATTTACAATTAGATTGGATAAACTTATTCATAAGCTTAGAATTAGAAAAAAGTTATATAAATTAGTTTAGTTTAGGAAGATGTCTTATTTTACTATTTTAAAAACATTTATAAAGAAGTTTCCTCCAAACAAATATTTATAAAAAAAAACTTTAATAGAATACATATAACAACTTTTTTTTGTTGGATTATGATTGAAATAAATATCTTCCACCATGATATCGTGCTTTAAAAAAGTTAATTGCTAGGAAGGATATTGTAACAATTTGATCTAGAATTGTACTAAAAAAAGTAATGTTAATAAAATTGAAAAGATTAAGTTTATGGTTGGAAACCAAATTATAGACTAAAATTACTAAAATAGAGAAAATTAATTGTTTGTCATTGTTTTTTTTTTTTTGACAAAAAATGAATGAATAAAATGGTGCACTTGGGGTGTAACCATCCATATACAAAAGAGGATAGTGTTTCTATAGTTGAATTGTTTGTCATTATGGTAACACTAATGAGAATTGAGTATAAAGGAAAATAATTTATATCATTCTTGTAAACCTAATTACCTTAAAAATCACAAATTATGCAAAATTGTCTGTGTTAAAAATCTTACATCGATTAGGAATATGATCATATTATAATATATAAGTTAGACGTAATCCTAATTTTACAAATTGATTATGTGAGGCTGAGTCAAATATAAATTAATTTGTTTCATCTCCATACTTCATACTTTCGAGTTAAATTGACTAATACAATATATGAATTCTTAGAAGATTGGGGGATTGAGAAAAAAATCATTTCATTAACTTTTGATAATGCTTCAACAAATACTACAATGAAAGAATATCGGAAGAAGAACTTTGGAATAATAATAATGGTTTATTTTGGGGTGAGGATTTTTTTTTTCACATCTTAAACTTTATTGTTCAAAAGGAAAAATTCGAGAAACCATAAGTATATATTAAATTATCAAAGGATACAAATGAATGTTTTTAACGTGTCTTATTAAAATGGATGATATGAACACAAAACTTAGTTTGAGTTTGGATGTCCCTATTAGGAGAAAGTTTAGTTTTTCTAAGCTCAAAAGTGCACTTGCATAACACTTTTAATAATCTTGCATTTGAATATGTGAATCATGTAGTTTGTCCAACAAGTGTACAATGCACAAGAGTAAAAAATATGTGTGAATTTGTGCATCCATTATATTTAATCATAAAGTTACCTTCCATCTAACATCAAATTTGTATCTAACACGTGTGAGAAATTTAATGTTGGTTGGTACAAAATGCTAACCATGAAGAGAAAATTAGGAAATTAATTTTTGAAATGAAAATAAAATTTGATAAATATTAGAGTAATTGGAGTGAGATGCTTGCACTTGGAATAACCTTTTATCCTCAATAAGTTACAATCTTTTAGATTTTAGTATTCAAAAATCAGTTTTGATGCAACGTCTTGTTAAGAAAATAAATGTAAGGGTTAAAATAAAAGTTGTATTGTAAGTGTTTGAGCACACATTTAAAAAAGAAACAATTGCAAAAGGTGACAAGAGTGTCCATTACTTATGGGAAATCAATAACATTATAATGTGTTTTTGTTAATATAACTTTATATTTTGCATTCATACAATATAAATTATTTTTTTCTCATTAAATTTTTTATTTTTGTGTGGAAATAATATAGGAGTTCATCTACTTTGAGAATGATAATCAATCACAAGATAAAAAGAAGGAGAATCTAGTAAGGTCTCCATATTTCACATTATTAACATGTGACATTTTAAGTATTCAAATTACAATAGTAGCATTTAATTAATTAGCTTTTAATATGAATTCTCATGTTTTCAATCAATACCACATTTGTCTTATTCCAAATAATATGCAATAGTTGATC
Organism: Phaseolus lunatus; assembly: GCA_013389735.1. Taxonomy (NCBI): domain Eukaryota; kingdom Viridiplantae; phylum Streptophyta; class Magnoliopsida; order Fabales; family Fabaceae; genus Phaseolus; species Phaseolus lunatus. The sequence goes on along the minus strand of CM023857.1, from coordinate 34,344,074 downwards.
TGTACCAAATATTGGTTTCTTATATTTGAAACAAGTTTTTTTAATGTGAAGTTAAGTCGGTGTAAGTTAAACGGACATATTAGATGTATACCTAACTTTAGCTAATAAGGTAAATGTAATGTTAATAATGTGGAAAAGTTTTGAATTGGCAAAGTAAATTTCTTTAAGAGTAGCTTTGATGCTTTTTGGTGTGGATTTGAGAGGTATCATAGAATTGCTGAAAAATTTAATTATAGAATACTAAAATTCTCCTTTACATAATACTTATATGGGTTAATCTAAGGGAGAAGTGGAAACCTATTATAAAAAAAAGTAAAAAAAAAAAAAAAGAGTTAAAGCATTAGACGTTCTTAGTTGTTTAAGCTTATAAATCTATCAAGTATTTTAATAAATGTTAGACCATACGTTTGAATATAGATACTTTAAACGGTCTATTATAACTTTCTCAAAGAGTCAACATATTAGAAAGCCTACAACATAAAATGATGATATCTGAAAACTCAAATGTAAAAGATTTGAGAGACACTCTAAATGTCATATTTTTCTAAGACATATGCATAATTATGCATATAGGGTAATCGATTATTCCTTCATGCAAACATGTAGAAATGTCACCTTCAAGTTTGGTACCATCTTGGATCAGCTTAATGAACAAACAATCTTTACACTTCAAATTAATGAAAAGCAACAGGACAATTTGGTCTTTTTATAAATTCAATGTGATTTTCTCCTATTTTCCTTTTATGTGATCAATGATACAAAATTCAATCATCCCATCAACTCTGCGCTCATATTTCATTTGCAAATACATGGAACCAAATTTGACTCATTCTCTCGAATCCCTCCACATGAACCATACTCACACTACAAGAAAATCATTAAATAGAAACTAATTTTAAAGACAAAAAATAATGAGTTGCTATGGTAGTTAAAATCTTGGTAGCTAATTAGATACCAATTTAGAAACTATTTAACAATAAGAGAAACTAATTTAGAAACAATTTTTTTTTAGTCTCTAAAATGGTCTCTAATTTGATCACTACAACAACTAATTATTTTTTGCATTTAAAATTGATTTCTAATAAATGATTTTCTTGTAATATCATTGAAAAAAATACAATATTAAAGAAATAATAATCTCGCAAGTATGATTGGACAGATGATAAAAATGTGTAATGTGTAAAATTAGGTTTAAGAAATAATAATACATAAATCCACCAAAATTTAAAATATAATAGATATATATTTTCGTGAAAACTGACTTTCTGAATATATTTTTTGAAATTTAAATTTAAATATTTTGAAAATTTCTTAATCAAATATTATTTATACTTTTCATACTAACAATTTTTTTAACATTCAGAAAGAAAGCGGTTGTAGAATTTTTTTAAGCTTCCAAAAGGAATTTTTTGAATTTTCAATTTTTTATGGCATTCTAAAAATATTTTCTGGAAAAGTAATATTTTTAAAATATAAAATTAATAAATCTGGAAGCTATATATAAATATCAATTGACGTGGAAAATAGAATTTGGGCGACAGAATAATGGGCCGAGAGTGGGTAAAGTAGCCCAGCCCATATATGTACTGAATGCAGAAAGTAAAGTAGAAGCATTCCTGTTTTCTTCTTCCATTTCGTTCTTTCGCTCAATAGATCTCAAGCTTCAGGTACGAACCCTAGACCTCTTCTCTAAGCCTTTTCGATTTCATGCCTCGCATGATTTTATCTCAAATGTCATTTTTTTCCCCGTTTAATTTCTGCGCTTCTTTATTCTCTTCACTGGGTCGATTATCTGAAAATTTAATAGACTCCAATTAGGACCGGATGTAACTTTTTTTTTCCGACTTTTAATTTTTTATTAATTGACTCAATTCATTGTATGATTAGGGATTTCTTGGTTTTACCAAATTTACATTTTTTTGTGCAAATTTGATTCCAATTCCAAAATTTTGCCTTAAATTCGCCTAATCTTTTGTAAACTGGTTTTTGTGACAATGCCTTACCTTTTCTTCCCTTTCTATGCTCAGTGATTCCAATGAAGAAACTCGTTTGGTTTATTGTGATGGATTTTATCGAGTAAAATACATCAAATCATAATGTCTTTTTACATAATCGCCCAACCTGTAGGCTTATTAATATTTTGGAGGCTGGATAGGTGTTAGAATGTTTCCACATGCAATATTGGGTTTTTGTTCTGACAACTTTCGGTTTGATGTATCATTCCATATGATTTGACTCCTCATGGTTTCTGTTTTCTTCAGTTTGTTATGTTAATCTATTCAATAATCCCCTGAAGCTAGCATTTTGGATTTATTTATATTTATTATTGTGAGTTGCAATCTAATATCCTTGAGTCTTGAGTTGTTCGTTTGTTATGTTAATCTATACAATAATCTCCTTAAGCTAACATTTTGTATTTGTTTATATTTTTTATTGAGGGTTGTAATCTAATATCACTAGTCTCGAGTTGTTAGATTGTTAAGCGTTTAACCAGCATGTAGTTTTTGTCAAAGGGATTTCCATTGCTATGTTCGCTAGTTTGTAAGATTTTAGGAATGCAGTTGCTTTACCTCTCTAACCAACACGGTTTCATGCTTTTTTGGTGGTTCAGTGTGAAATTCCACCTTGTTTTTGCAATTTTATTGTGTCATACCATTTGTTTAATTGGATAGGAATGATGTCTCTGCCATTCATATTTCCGTTCTCTTTCTCTTTTTGAATTTTGACTTTTTTATTCTTTTGTTTGTTAGCGTAGTCTGCAGTCATGTCAGGCAAGTATATTGTTTCTGCTATTCTTGGATCGTTTGGAATTGCATGGGTTTGTGATTATTATGTTTCAGAAAAAAAGATCTTTGGAGGTAAGTAGTGTCTTCTACCTGAAACAATTTGCTTTGTGGCTGTTTTCTTACAGTATGTAACTGCTAACTGATTTCTTCAGGTAGTACCCCCGGCACTATTACAAACAAAGAGTGGGAGGAAGAGACTGACAAAAAATTTCAGGCATGGCCTCGTACGGCTGGTCCACCGGTTGTCATGAACCCCATTAGTCGCCAAAATTTCGTTGTGAAGTCTCGCTCTGAGTGATAATTTTTTGTTCATGAATTTTGAGTTAATTGGTTCCCCTTGGTCATGGGATATGTTTCCATAAACGATGGTCATGTTTGAGGTAAAACTCTTGCAGTTCAATTAGTATCTATGTTTTAACATGTGAATGTTTAGTTGCTTAATAAAAGGTTATTTCAACAAAATGGATTGGTTAATACATATTCTTGTATTAAAATTCTGTCTATTCACCTTGGTATGAATGTAAATCAATTAGCAGAGTGTGCTAAAAATTATTACTAGTGGCATATGGTGCTTTTAGGCAATGTCATTCAGTAAGAGCAACCAACTTTGGATTGTCTTCCCTTGCTGTAAAATTACAATTGCGGTGTTGAACTTATAGTACTTGATTGAATTTTTCCATGTGCGGGAAATGTTAATTGATTGGTTTGCATCATGGCTTATTCTTTGTAATTTGTGAATCTCTTGTCAAATCCGAGTGAGGGTTCTATGAGAGCAAGTTTTAGCTTTAGAATACTAACTACTCTTCAGCGGTAAAACAACACGTACAAAAATCATTCTTAACAAGGTTTTGTGGAAAGAAAATTTCTTAAATTTCTATTCTTTTTGCTGGCTTTAGAATTTAAAGTGTTGGTTTGACTTGTTGTGATGTGATAGACTGTGTTGGGGAGGAAAGAAATTGGGGGACAGAAATATAGGAGGGTAATCGACTGAATTGGAATTGTTAAGAAATGAAAGAAAAATATAGATGTTTGCTTTAGGAAAAATGGGACAGAGTAGAAATAAAAGTATAGCAAATATTTTTTCTTTGAAAACTGATTGAGGAAAAGTAGTAACTGATTAGGAATATTCGGGATTGGTAGGTATACAAGGTTTTATAAGGTTCTCAAACTTGAGGCTTCAGGTAAATTTGTGACAATTTTAGTTGACTATAATTGTAAACTTGTATCATAATTAAGCAGAATATAAGTATTGTAACATTCCAAATTGACAAGTAAATATAAAGTATAAATGTAACTTAGCATTTTTATCCAAGGGCTGTGAAAATAAAAATCGTTTTGACAAAAAGTTTATTACACTCCGTTTAGCTCTTTCTTTATTTTATAGTTTGACAAATGAAGTAAACGAAAAAAAAAAAGGCTGAAAATCAATATTATCACATAACTCAAATTTGAGAAAAAAGTCACAATAATTAATCATAAACAAATTTCAATACTCTAAACCTTATTTATGCTAATATTTTAAAACTATATTTTTTTAAAATCTAAACATCATATTTAATAAAATATAATCTTAGGACACGATAAGAAACATATTTTTTTTATTATATAAAAACAAGAATATTAAATAAATTTAACTACTATTCTTAATTAGTATCAAAGTAATTAATTTTACTCATAATTAAAGTCCGAATGTATATAACATAAGTTTACTCGAATTCCATATTCACGCTTGGGCACACACAACACACGTGCAATGCAAAAATCATGTCACTTTGTATCAAATACCATCGTGCATCTGGGTGGACATGCGTAGGATATAGGAAGAATGGAAGCCAAACATGCCGTTAAAGTTCATATATTTAGGTTTAAATAAATTTTAAGTGTTGATTTTTACTTTAAATATCCAATAAACCCTTTTTTCCAAACTAAATACCTAATATATTATAAATTTTTGGTTTAAGTTCATGAAAAAAGTATTTATGTGTTTTATTTTTATTATTGTATTGACTCTTTTAAAGGATTCCTTAATTTTTTTTTATATATTTTTCTTTCAATTTACTTTTTTATCATAATAATTTATATATTTTTCATATTTTATTATTATAGGTAATAAAAGAAATTTAATAAATGTAATTTTCAATATTCAAAATGGCATGATACATGTTACAATTTAGTAATATACACAGGAATAGTAGAATGAAACAGGTGATAAAAAAATATTTAACTTATTCAGTACTTAATATATATAAATGTTTTTTATATACTTAAAATAAAAATTAATCACAGAGAAACTAAAATTTATTTAAAATCAAATTAAGAGACACCACACAAATATAGTCGTAAATTAGTTTTGATCTTTGAATCAAGCTTCTTTCAATATACAAATGAAAACAAAAATCTGTTTATTGTCTAAACCAAAGGAAGTAGATATGCCACAGAAGAAAGCGACCATAGCAGAAAGAGGACATGTACCTTAAGATTATTAATCATGTAATAAGTACTTTGAAAGTCATAAACTAAAAAACGGATATTATGAGGTCAGATTATGTAACACATCAGAAATTATTTTTTAAACTTGTGTCATCCTAATTTCCACGTAAAAAGAAGCTGAAACTAATTTGGAATAGAGGTATTACCATTCTTTAAACAAGAACAATGTTATTGATATAATATATGATATTATGTACTTAGTCAAAATATAGTTTTCATATCATAAATTAATTACCACAGATATGGCAGTTTCATAGTTTCCTTGATAGAATCATGCAATGTGGTATATAACTACAAAGCTGTTAATTTAATGGACACGAAATTATCTTCCTTTAGTTGTCTTTCGAGTAAGTTTCTTATGTCGAGAAATATTATTTATAGCAATATTTTGGCGAAAGAAATGTTTTGTGGGGTATGTCAAAGCGCTAAAACATTTCCAGTAGAAGGTACTGCATGCATGCATGTGGACAATTCAGATGTAGAGTCTGTGATCTCAACAAAAATAAACTAAAGCTTTTCAGTTTCGATGGGAACAGATTGATTGATAGGTGCATACATCTCCCGAATGAGTAAATACAATATGAAAACTGTGGACTAGCTTATATGCAAGAGAAACTGATATATCTTTTTTCAAAGGCTCTTGCATTTATCCTCCCCCAACCTAACCACTGTGTCCAACTCAAATAGATAAGCTAGCTGTCTTTTACAACTAACCCTTTGGACAATCTAGAAAGGTGAAGTTCTATCAATGCCTGAATTTACTTTCACACACCAGCTTCACCACCTGAAGTAACTCCTCATACAAATCTACTATTTAATGTTGTTGTATAACTCATCAGTTCCTCTGTATCCATGAGAGTTTGCATACATCAAATCTTCAACACAGAATAGAATAATTGAGTGGCTTGCTTTCTCAGTTTTGTTTTATCTCTCGCAGCATTTCCACTACATTCTTCATTTTCGGTCGTTTGGCTGGTGTGTTGTCAGTGCACAGCAAGGCAACCTTCAAAGCAGCAAGCATTTCTTTCCTCCAACCAAAAGAAACTGTGCTAAGCCTGGCATCCAATATCTGCTCTGGAGTTTCCCCTCTCACTGGAGCACTGTGAACCCATTTCACCAAATCTACACCTTCACCAAAATCCTCATCAACTGGTAATCTAGTTGTGAGGATCTCCAACAGAACAACACCGTAGCTATAAACATTTCCTGGTGCTGTTACTTGCATAGTATATGCATATTCTGCATTGCAGAAGAAATGTAAAATTAAGCATGTTAAACACAACAAAAGTAGAGTTTAATTTGTATGTAATGACTGTACACAAAAATTAACCTCATCAACCAATATAATCATTAACATGATCTTTAATGTAATATTGTAAAATTAATTAACTAGCAATACATGATTATGTGTAAAGAGATGATAATGCAAAGACTATTTACTGTAAAAGTAAATAGGACGAATAGATGGGAGAATAGCATGCCAGAAAGTAGCATACCTGGTGGTATGTAACCAAAGGAACCAGCAACTGCACTAATACTTGCAGTGCCTTTGGTTGGATCCAGAAGTTTTGAAATCTCTATCTCCCCAACTAACGGCTTGAAATTTGCATCCAAGAGAACATTGCCCGAAGAAATGTCAAGATGGATGATTGCCACATGATGAAGGAAAGCCAAACCTTCTGCCACACCAATGGCAATGGACAATCTAGAAGGCCAGTCAGGTTGATATTCAGGTTTCCGGGTAGATTCATGAAGAAGCTGAACCAATGTTCCATTGGGAAAATAATGATGCAAGAGAAGAGCAACATCTTCATAAATGACATAGCCAATGGGACGCACAAGATTATCATGACAAACTTTGCTCAGTCTTTCAAGTTCTCTAATCATTTTGTTCTGGTGGTGGATTATTGTCTTGTCTACAGACTTCAATCTCCTAACAGATAAGACCACCCCAGAAGGCATGATTGCCTTGTAAACTGTGCTGAAAGTTCCGCCGCTGAGCTTATTAGAGTCTTTCAGAGTTGCTTTAACGACAGCATCAAGGTCTACTGCTTGTTTGAGATTATCAACAAAAACAGTTCCTGCAATTATAGTTGGGTTGTCATTGGTGCTATCATCAACAATTCCAGCATCTTTGGCTACTTTTTCTTGCCTCTCTCTGATCATAAACAGCAAGACAACTATAGTTACTGACATAAAAACAGCCAAACCAGAACCAATTACAGCTAGTATGATTCTGTAAGAAACCCGATGATGGTAAGCCTTATGATCATCATAAAGGGTTCCACATGAAGGGTTCAGAGGCTCTCCACAAAGCCCTTTGTTGCCCAAAAAACTTGAACTAGGACTCTTTTGGAATGGTACAAATGTTGGCACCAGGCCTCCTAACAGATTATTTGAGAAGTTCACCTCTATCAAACTCAACATTCCCTTAAGTTCAGGTGGGATATTACCTGATAGCCGATTGTTTGAAACATCCAGTGAAACAAGTTTGTCCAGTTTTCCCAATTCAGGGGGCAGAAGTCCATGAAGATGATTGAAGCTCAAATTTAAAGCTATCTGCAAGTTCCTAATGCGCCCAATCTCAGGAGGAATAGTTCCAGTCAAAATATTGCTGCCCAATTGTAATTCAAGAAGTTTTGCACAATTACCAATTTCATGAGGGATCTCTCCTCTTATGAAATTCTGATCCAACAGCAAGTACTGCAACCGGGTGATATTGCAGATTTCATTTGGTATTGTCCCATTGAATCTGTTGTTGCTAATATCAAGCTTGTTAAGATTTTTGCAACTCAGAATTGATATTGGAATATCGCCAAATAGGTTATTTCCAGAAAGAATTAATTCCTGAAGATTCATAAGTTGTCCGAAGTCTTGCGGAATTGTTCCAGTAAATCCATTTGAAGCCAAATTCAAGAGAGTAAGATTAGAACACTGAGAAAATTCTGACACAACCTCACCAGAAAGATTATTATTGTCAGCTTCAAAGTAGGTTAGGCTAGTAAGATTTCCAATGGTCTTAGGAATTGTACCTACTAGATGGTTGTTTCCAATTCGAATGCTGGAAAGGGCTTTGCAATTCCCAATTTCCTTAGGAAGTTCGCCACTAAAATTATTCTGGGTGAGAACCAGAACTTCCAGCTTCCCTGGAACGAAAATGGTAGCTGGTATTGGACCTTCAAGCTGGTTAGAGTGCAAGTTCAGTATTTGAAGCTCAGAAATTGAGCCCAGATCATCTGGAATCCTGCCATCTAAACGGTTCTCATAAGCAGTGAAAAGCCTCAGATTAGTTAAATTTCCTACCCAGGAAGGTATAAGACCACTCAAATGATTACTAGAAATTTGAAAATCTTGCAATTTCTCTAAGCCCTGAAGTTCCATTGGTATTTCTCCCACAAGCACATTATTGGAAAGGTTCAATGATTTGAGGTTTCTGAGACCACCCAACTGAGGTGGAATTGAACCTTGGAACTTATTTGAAGACAAATCTAAAACTTCAAGATCAGATAAATTTCCAAAAGCACGTGGAATCAATCCATCAAAGTTATTATTTGAAAGATCAAGCCGCTTCAATGCTTTGAGCTCAGACATTAAAGTTACATTACCTCGAAGATTCCGATGAGACAGATCCAAGCTCTCCACCATTGAGTGGTTACCACAGTTGACACCTTGCCAACTGCAGTAATCTGAGTTGTTGGCATCCCCCCATCCAGGGACTCTAAGCTCTTGGTTGATGGCCTGTAATACAGCTTGCTCCTGAAGCTCAGCACCAACAAGCTCAAAACATGATAGACACCAAGCCAGGAGAATGTGTAACAAGCATAGAGCTTCCATCACTGTACAACCTTCTCTGCTGAAGTGAAGTGTAAGTGTTTCCACTTCACTAGACAGTGTTTTCCTCGAAGAGCCAAAATTGTTATCAAAACTCTACCAAACAGCATTAACAACTTTTTCCTCTTGTTCTTTTCACCATAAAAGTCCTCCTTTCCTTCACAATGAGCTTTCCCTTTTCTTAAACGTGAGGATTTGGAACCAAGTATCCCCTTTGCGTCTCTTGCTCAGCGAGCTGCTGCTGCTTGCACCGCTTCAAGGGAAAAAACCTTTAGAAGCTTTCACCAGCCCTGAAATGCAGTAAATAACCCCAGAAGCATATCAACATCTAGGTGAAAACCCGATTGAGATTTGAGCAAAAAAAGAGAGAAAGCTTTCACTTTCAGTGGATGGAAAACAAGAAGGATAAATAAAAGAGACAAAAGGGGAAGCATTATGAACCGTGGGTTGCATATGAAACATTGCCATACTTAGTAGCAGAAGAAAACATGAACTGCAGAGGTAACAGAGAAAGTGACTACAGCGATGCAGAGGAAAACGTCTTCAATCTTGAGTGAACAGTGAGTGATGAAATGGGAGAAGGAGCTAAGAGAGGAAGAGTTCAATGCTTTTATCGCAGGGTTCACGGACCAGGTGTTTTCTTATGTCTCAGAGAGAGAGAGATGGGAATGAAATCCTTTGCCATGTAGATGTAGGCATCACGAGAAATGGGCAGTCATCACTGAATGAAAGCTGCATAAAACTCCTGTCTCATTGCATGTGGGGCACACTTCAACACAGCGTTTTCTGTTTGGGACGGAGCATAATTCATTGGGCGCCATCAATTCTCATCCTCAAAAATCAAATTTTTATTTTCTAATCTTCTACTTTGCATTGGTGAAAAACGAAAAGAAAATAAAAAAAAGTTACCCCAAACGAAATCTAAATAGGAAAACGCATTTCTCATTGATAAAATAAAGTTTAGTCCTCCCTTCACTCTGCATGATATTGATATTATATACCGAACAAAAGTTGGTTCAGTAGCAGTAGAAAATCAAACTCACATTGTTTAACAATGTGTCCTTGATTTTCACTGACATTTCAATAGTTTTTGTAAGTGAATCATAAATATCCATGTAACTGTAGTTTGAGTCATAAAGTCCTCTATGCTTCAAACGAGTTTTTGTAACGCCAAAATTTTAAACTTGTTTTATGGGTAAGAAAATGTTGATATTAACTAAATACAGAAAATGATAGACAGTTTCTGTGTTTTCAGTCTTGTGAATCTGTGCATAGTTTAAGTTGTTGTTACATATTTAAAGTAAATCAGAAAATGCAAAGCAGAGATGGTGGAGGGATGTCAGATCCTAGCAAATGTTTTGTTGGTCATACAAGAAAGGGACCCGGATGGAAATTAATTTACTGTGCCCTATTGTTTCTTCCCAAAATTATCATGGATTTGAGAAGACAATAAAGTTGTGCTGCAAATATCACAATACTTAATCCTAGGATTCCCTCCATGTAGGCTTATTTTATATAGGGAATGAGACTTACCTTTTTCAGAATACATTTCAATTTATTTTGTTCAACAAATACACCCAAACAATGTTTACAGAGGTTCTGTATTTCTGGGAGATGTCTCTCTTTTTTACCTGGGCCCCTATTTGTTGCCCCATTCACGTTTCTTACTTTCACCTACATCATCAAATTTTTCTTCTTACCCATACACTTGCCTACATTTCTAGCATTCATGAATCCAGTCTCTTCAATCATGAAAGCGAGATATTAACAAGCATGCATGATAAAAGGGTTTCGGTGTATGTTAAATCAGAAAGATACTTAGTAACATTCGGTTTATATCTCAGTTACAGTACACCATGTAGCTTGAATGAAGCCACGGTGATTCCATCACCATTCACCAAGTTGCAGAGTCAATTATAAGGTACTTGGATGTATTCTGAATTTCTCTCACTTATATGTGAAACTTCTAGTCCTGTTAATTCAAAGCATTCAAACTTCGAACTCTAAATATAACATAGAATGTCAATTATAAGGTATTTAGATTCATTTGCTACCTACACTTCACCTAAACTTTTATTTGTTGAGATGGCACAAGCATGATTGAGCAATCAAACTGTTCAGTTAGTCTTTCTTATGGTGCTTGATTTCTACCTTCACTTTCGTGCTAATATCAGAATCTTATCTTTATTCTTGAAGACAACACTAAACACAACTGTAATACTTATTGTAGTCAATGCAATATTGCCATGGGAAAGCCAAATCTCTTGAATGGAGTGAGTAAAATGGCATGGTTGTGCAAAGCAGTGTGAGACAAACCATATGCCTGCAACAAGTGGCATAATTCTATGTTATACATTAATTCTGTGTGTCATTTTTAAATGGCAGATACTACATCACATTAACTAGGTACAACATTAATTACTATTCATGCTTAAAAAAATCACTAGTGTCAAAAAGCATACTACTTTAGAAAGCATATTTTGTCCTTTAATTGTTCTCTCTATGTCATCATTGCCATCATTAATTACTACTACACAACTCACCACTGTATACTTTACATACAAGGTTATTTTATACATATACTGTTTTTTTCTAATCTTTCTGACCTTTTTGTTTTATTTCTTTAGCTTTATCATTTGATATTATATACCGTATTTTTCACTCTTTCTTTGTATCTTTATCTTTCTTTTCACTCCTGCGTCCAAAATTAGGATGTACATGTATGATTTTTCATTGCATTATAATATAACAGACAAAAGTTTTGAAGAAAGTCAATATCAATGAACATGTTGTAGACCATGTGTCTGCAAAGAAAGCGGAGAAAGGGGAAAGTGTTACTGTTTTCTCTTGCAAAGCATGATAACGACGAACGATCTCATTCACCAGAGATGTTACAGGTTTAGATTTGAATTTCAACAAAGGCATGGCAAAAATGAGAAAAGGTAAATAATGGAATTATATTAAAATCTCAGATCAATTCATCCGTTTAATATTAGTGTAGTTAATAGTTTAACATAAGAGCAGTAAAAGCCACCCCAAAACAATATTTATCGGTGTGAATGCTACCTAACACATTTATTGACACAAACACTTTCACGACTATGTAACATAGACACTCACACTGATACGCTATGGACACGAACACGGGATATGTATAATCTCTAAAATGTAGGATACAGATCTATATATTATATAATTATGAATTATATAAATTGACAATAGAGATTTATGTGCAAAAGTATATTTTAGTTTTTTTTTTAATAAGATATTTTTCATGACTAGTTCAAAAGAATTTGTTCTTTATTTTTATAAGCATACTAAAAATTTATACAATAAGTTTGAGTTTTTAGAAAATTAATGTATTTCTCCTTTTTAAATTTGTGTTAGAACCGTACTAAAATTGTTAGAAATTCAATAAATATTTTTTTAAATTGGACACTTTATCAATAAGTGTCCTATGAGTGTCTTACGAATGTCGTGTCCGATACGGACATACCATTTAAGAGAAGTGTCCGAGCCGACGACACGACGCAGATACTCTGACATGTGTAATCTTTAAAATAAAATATAGAAATGAGACACGGATCTCTATATTATATAATTATGAATTATATAAATTGACAATCAAGATTATATAAACAAGTATGTTTGAGGTTTTTTTTTTTCCATGACAAAAATATGTTTTTCATGGTAGGTTCAAAATGATTTTTTACTTGTTTTCATAATCATAATAAAAACTTATACAATAAATTTGAGTTTTTAGAAAACTAATGTATTTTTTTTAAAATTATGTTAAAATCGTGCCAAAATTATTAAAAACCTAAAACATATATTTTAAATTGAACATTTTACTGATACTATAAATGTCATGCGTGTTATTATCTTATAAGTGTGTTTAATATGGACAGATAGTTTAAAAAACTTGTTTGAGCTTCGTAGTATAAATGTGTTTCCTCCCACATAATAAACACAACATTGTTCTACTTTTAAGAACATGAAATATTGGATTCATAGGATAAAATTTTCTGTGTTTATAAATTTTGCTTTAAATGCTAATTTTTCATGAGCATTGGAAAGAAGTAGGAAGTCAGAATTTGAAAATGAGTGAAGAGTGATAAAAAAGTGTGAAAAAAATGAATTATTTGATATGGTGAGTGGGGCAAAGCAATGGGGAAGGGTGTAGAGGCATCTTGCAGACAGGTAGGTCCAAATCATGTCCATATGACAGTAAGGTGGCCACCACTATACATTATCATATGAAAAGAAACTTTAAAACAATGTTGCAAAATTCATATTCTTCCTTGACAAACTTTCCCTCTACATTAACTTTCGTTTACTAAAGCCAAGGACAACATCATGAATGTCCTAAAACATTTTTTTGAAGAAAAAAAATCATTACTTTTCATTTTTTTGGCCCTAAAGTACTTTTTCTATTTAGGTGGCCGAAATCCCTCCAAGATTTCTTCCAATTTTCAAAAGTTAAATAATGTGTAGTTGTTATTCCAGTTTTATAATGTTATGTAGTTAGGGTTAGAAATATGATGAATTCAACTTTTAAGGATGTTAAAAGATTTTCTTTTTCCAATGAATGAATTTTTTTCTAATCAAATTGCATTTTTAATTGATAAAATTACCTCCAAACAGGGGTGGATTAGTTTTGTGGACCTGCTTATAAGAAACCCATTTTTCAAAAAAAATTATAATTAAGCCTCATTCATGAAACCCATACCCCTTTGATTTAACATATTTATAAAGTCTCTTATCCAAAACTAGCTAGTAAATAATAAGCTAGTTTTCAAACCTATAAGTTAACTGTTAATATATAAAAGTTCCAAGTTCATAAACTAATTTATTAAATTAGAAACGTTTAATATATTAATTTATAAATGTAAAATGAAATAAAATAATATAATTACATACATTTTATTATATAAATGAAATTTGTGTTTCTAAACAAAAATTATTATTATACAATTATAATTTTATATATTTTTAAAAATAATCAAATGCTTGTTAAGTTTTTAATATTTTTATTTATTTTTTAAAATTGTTTATGATTTTTTTATTTGGTGAAGTTATTTTTTTTTAAAAATGAGATGATATAACGAGTATTAATAAATTTAAGTTTTTTTTTAATTTAAATTATTGTTACATTATTTTTTTTTACAATTTTATCGTATGTAATTTTCACACGGTGTGATGTAATGAAATATTTATTACTTGAATTTGTAATGCTATATATATATATATATATATATATATATATATATATTAAATTAAAAAAAATCCAAGAAATATTTAAAAATAATGCAATAATTAATTATCTTAATAGAATTGAGATATGTAATAATATATAAAAGAATTTAAGGATAATAAAAAAAATGTATTAAAATACAAAAGATGAGCTAAATAAGCAGCTACAATATAGCTGAAGTGACTTATAAGACTTATAAAAGCTCATAAAATAAGATAAACATTTTAGTGTTGATCAAACTAGTTTACAAGCTAGTCAAATAACCTAGAACGTGACTTATCAACCTTACCAAACGCACTCTTAGTCCATAAGTTTGGGGAGTTGTCTGAAACCTAATCCCAAAAACATATACCTATATACTACGCACATGTCTACCTCTCTTACTCTCATCATTCATCCATCTTCCTTCTCTTTGCGATGTGCCTTAACCCTAACTCATCCGTTCATCTTCTCTCTTAATGTGTCGCTACAAAGAGTCACCATCAACATGTAATTACTGTTATTGTGTATGCTGCCTTCAATGAAGTCGCCATTGCAAAGAAAAAGAGTGGTTGCTACTGTACAAGTTGGATTGGAATGATGATGATAAAACCATAAAAACTAGTTATTTCTGTTATTCAATAAGAGAGTTGATACGTTCACAATCTTGTACCATATTATAACTAAAAAAATAAATATTTGTTTACTGAAATATGAATTTCTGTTATTTAATAAATTAGTTGATACGTAACAACCCGTATCATATTATAACTAAAAAAATAAATATGTATTTACTGAAATATGAATTTTACTTAGAAGGATGAAATAATTTTTATAATTATAAATTGATGTTTTTTTATTGTACAGTTATCACAGTAACAATTTGTTTATAATACACATGATTTTGTTGACCAAATATGAATATAATAAAAGTCCATTTATTTTGCTACTAGACTTATCCAACTCAATTAAAAGGTAGGTTTTTTAAAATGAGCCCTAAACGAACCAACCAATGAGTGTATGATTAAGAATGACTTTGGTGTAAATAATCTTTTTAATTGTCAATCATATTAATGTATCATTGTAGCTTGAAAAAGGATAAATAAGAGTATCATATTCCAAGGGAAATAACCAATATTTGAAATAAGAATAAAATAAATAGAACTAAATAAGTAATTTACATGAGATTGCAAATAACTTAATCTTCCATCATATATTCTTCCAATATAATTTATGATATTACTTTATAACAGTTACTTGTCACTAAAGTCTAAGCATATTTATTAAGTATCAATTCCTCATTTATTGAGCAACTATAGTAACATTAAGCGTTATGTTATAGAAATTAATACATCAAGATATATCCCTATGATCATTCTATATCAAGTAAATTTAATTGTATCTAATTCTAAGATTCAGGTACTAGCTATCTCCTTTAGATTTTTAATTATAATATGGAATCCTATAGTAGATTACGAGAAAATAGTAAATAAAAATTAACTTAAAAAATTAATTATTATATTAAATAAATTATATATTATTTTATAAATTAAAAAGTTATTGATATTTAAAATAATTTTTATTATTAATAAAAATTTATAAACTAATTTTTAAATTGTTATATAATATTAACTATAAAGATTTTAGCTATCAACTACTTTAGATTCTAAATTAGTCTTTACAGTAAGTAATTTAGAACTAAACTAGTTAATAGCTAAAATCTTAATAACTAATATTAGATACCAAGTTAAGCAACATATGAAAATTACGAAGGAAAATATGGAAAATGCTTACTAAATCTTGGCTAAGAGAGAAAATATTCTATATCTTTGATTTAAATTTAAATTTTCCTCTCACAAATGCTTTAAATACTTGACTAGTTGTGAAACATTTCTAGATTGAATTAGAATTTTAAAGCATTTGTAGGAGTTTAATATCTTTTAGAAAATGATTATCTTTATTATGAATTCTATCTTAAAATTCTTTGGAATTCAACTGATAATTCTCTACCTTATTTATAATTTCAAGTAAGGTGTTCTCCATTTCTTATCTTCTATATCTTTTTTATTTTCTTTGGATGCAATTTGAATTTTACTTACTTTTTCTTTTCTATAATTCTTGAAAAATCCTATAGTATATTCTTATTTTTGTTTTTATTTTATTTTTATATTCATGCATTGATTGAATCTACAAATCAAAGCTTAACATGTGTTCTAAAGAAAAAAAAATCACATATATTAAGTTATAATCTTGCAAGGATATTAAAACTTAGTGCATGCCTCCAATAACTCATACACTTATATCGTACTCTTACCCTTCTCTACCATCAAAAATAAAATATAATTAATATCATTTTGATAAAAAAATAATATGAAACAAAAAAATCTAAAATTCAGTAACATAATTAACAACTTTATTTATTATTATACTAAACACTAAGCTTACATTATACCAACCTTAAACTATTTGAGAATAATGTTTTGTGAAGCCAAATCTTATTAATAAAAGTTGTATGAATTACTCATAAAACAACTGGCAACATTCACTACATACGTAATATTTGATATAGTAAAAACTATGACATTCAATAAACTTTCAATTATAACAGGTAAGCTACTTCGGCAAGTTTCAAGAAATTTAAAGTAAAGCATTAAGGTTATAAATTTCAATTCAGGAAATAGATTAAAAAAAACAAAAAGCTACTTCAGCTATAAATCCCTTATCGTTTTTTTTCAATGCTATTTTTTTGTCAAATGAAACAATGCGTTTTGTTATACTATACCCTTAACCATTTATAGTGATTAGGTAGAGATTAAAGGAATATAAGACCTTTATATTATATATATTGTCAAAAAAGTTAAAAGCCCAAATATCCGACAATGTAATATTATGTATTTTATATTATATTATAATATAAAAAATATTACGATAATTATATTGAAAGACGTTAATTTATAATTATGATGTGACACAATTAAATTTTAAATTTGATCTGTCTTTTTAAGTAGAGTCATATTTCAATAAATAATTATTATTTCTGTTCTTAAGTTGTAATATGAAGAGTTGTCAAAAAATATAAACACCCTATATAATACCCCTCATTCCACTTTTTTTTTCTCTTCATGAATAAATCAATATTCGTTTTTTATTTTTGAACTGATGGTAGTTTATTGCTTCTAGCATTTGCTAAACAATCATGGACTGCCATATAAAATTGTATTAGTGAAATGATAGTTTGTGTTAACAAAATGTAGTAGTTCCATTGAGTCGCACTACGCACTTCTTTGTCTTATTTTATTGAATTGATTTGATGAATAAGTAACAGTTGAGTGTGTAAAGTTGAGTAGTTTGAAGTTATTTAATAGGTGAAAAGGAAAGGTTTATGAAGAAAAGTCATAAAACAAAATTAAAATGCGGAAAGCAAATTAATGGTATGATTATGAGTAAAACGGGTGTGATGTTGCAATAATGAGAGTGTTATATATAATAGAGATTGGAAAGAAAGAGGGACCCTACAATTGGTATTGAAATGGTATGATATGATGCATTGATCATAAGTAGAAGAAGAAAATGAATGAAATCCATTCAATTCTAAACCTAATCCTTTTTTTTTTCTTGACTTTCCAAAGACATGACTCCACTTCCCCCACCTTCTACCAATTGCATGTGCATGGATGATGGGAGTGAGAGAAAGTGATTTGGGTGATTAGGATCCATATGAGCCCCAACATCCAAAAGCAATGAAAAAGCATATGGGATTTCACTGTAGAATCTCTAGTGATTGAGACCAGGCTCTCCCTTTAGTAGACATGCATCATGAACCTTGTATCATTTCTTGTCTCACCTCCCTACCTCATCAAAACCATTTGGATTTTTCTTAGCTTCCTCTCCCCACCTATTACCTTTGCTTATGTGATTTACTGCAAATCATTCATGGAATTTCTAAAACTAAACAAATGTCCTCTAAACATAAGTTTGAAAAAATGGCAGGTGAGCTAGGAGTTATTATCTTCAAAGGTGCATCAAAATTTCATCTAAACGTTTAACTGTTACACGCATTATGAAAACCAAATAAACCTTAACTATACCCTTATTTTTTTTAATATAGTTTTTGTTCGTGTAGTATAACGTAAAATTAGTTTTTGTCTCTAATTCAAATTTTAAACCTAGTGGTTACTTATTAAAAAAACTATTGGAATGAGTTGTTACACTGCAAGAAAATCTGTAAATAGAAATAAATTTTAGAGATAAAAAATAATTAGCCACTATATTCATTAGATACTATTTTAGAGATTATAAAAATATTGGTATATAAATTAGTTTCTAAAGTGTATCTAGTTAGCTACTAAGGTTTTGACTATCAACTTTAGAAATCAATTTAGAAACAATTTTATTAATAATAAAAACTACTTTAGATATCAATAATTTTTTTTACTCTATAAAATAGTATCTAATTTAGTTAATATAATGACTAATTATTTTTTTTTCTCTAAAATTAATTTTTATTTAATGATTTTCTTATAGTGTTATCAGAGGTTTTTTTTTTTCGTAACAACAAATTTTTAGTGTGGACTGTATTATAATATTATAACAACATGTCAATAATGAATCAATATGAAATATTTTAACTACTAGTTCACATTGGATAGCTTAAAAAAATTGTTAATAATACATTATAATAATTTCCTTAGTGTAAGTATTCAATAGGTCTAAGGTTTAGAATAAAAATAAAAAGTAATTTCGTGTGAAAGTATGAGAATGAAAAACATATTTAACCATATTTTTTTTACTGATTTCTCTTCTATATACCATGTAAAAGGTTATTATCTTAACTTAATGATTTCATTTTGATAATAACATGTGATTTTATATGTGTGAGATGTACCTTTTAATTATGTTAAATTTGAGGTTATGCCATTAAAAATGTATAGCTATAATCTGATTATGAATGGTTTGAAATCAACTTCTTTTTATAAATAATGAACTATGTATTAACTTCTTATCAATTAAAACTAGAAGATAATATGAAAATTAATTTCACACTTACATGCACAATCTCCTTTTGAGAACCCGTCTACTTTATTTCTTTTTAGTTTTATCACATGAATGATGGTGAAAAGTTATATCTTTGAGTTCTTTTAGATTTATGAAACAAATGTTGTATCATTAAATTGCCACTACCGGACATACTCAACATATATATGGTGTAAAATTTATGGTATAGTTGTTAACGTGAATCAGATTGAACTAATAATTTTATTAAAAATGTTAGATGCTTTTTTCTACCAACATTATATGTAAAGAATGTTTGATGTTTGTTGTTATATAGGATCAACGACCATAATTAATTTTGCAGTTTTGTCATAGTATTTGGTGTGATATGAAGGTGAAGAGGAACATATTTTGCAAAGTGCTTAAACCTTTTAAGAGGATATTGTCTCCTAATTGATGTAATTTACTGTAATTAGACCACTTTTGCAAATTTAAAACTCTCTAATAAGATAACTAAGTTGTAACATTAGATTAATCCAACTAAATGGTCCAACAATCTCAAAGGCCTAATACAAAAACATCTCGACAACTATAACTTTCAAACCTAAATTAGAACTAGTTTACATGCATAAATTTCAAAAACTTAAGAGTAACATTTTCGGAATCCAAAATAGTATGAATAGGTCAAGAAAATGAAGTTAAAATGTTAGCTCATACAACCTAAATCCTACACACACCCTATTCTTACATAGGATAAGGTAGGATCAATAATTTACAACTCAGTAAACTTATTATGTGTTAGTTTCCGATTTGTCCCATCACTATGCCCATTGGAGAGAAAGAAGAAAGTATATTTTTACAAAAGTGCATTTGCTGGAAATTGGTGAGTCCTAATTTCACAATTTATTTTTCTCAAAAATATATTTTGACAAATACACCCTTTTTTTTCTCAAAAAACCTTCTATACGGTTAACCTTGACTCAGTCTCGGCTTCTTCCTGTACCTCCATAGCTTCTCGGAAACTCCATAGATCAAGTAGAAGAACCTTTTTATCCTTGAAATATACATTCCAGATTCCACTATCTAAAAATTCTTTTTTTTTTTATTTACACCTCTTAAATTGTAAAATTCAAATTACACAATTTAAATATTTTTTTTTAAGAGAGTATATTCTGAATTATAGAATCCAAAAGATATTCTAAAATCTGAAAATATTTTTCAAATTTTGTAATCTAATTTTTTTTTAAATTATCCATTCCTAAATAAAAAATATTAATAAAATAAATGATATTTTTAGTATTTTAAAAATTATGAATGTCATAATAAACTATGTAGAAATTATGGAGTTGAAGGAAGAAAGAACCGTTAGCCTATCCTCCAAGATTGGCCCAGTCCTAAGAGGCAATTGCTCCTTTATATCCATGTTTTCTTTCTTCTCTCCAAAGTTTTTTTAAAGATTTTAATTAAATGATATGATTTTTTTTTTAAATTGTTTAATCTAAAAGTTGAAAAAATTAGGTATTTCATTTTATATTGTATAATTTAGAAGTGAAAAAGTTAATTTCGGATTGTGAATTGATAATCTGTTTTGAATCGTGCAAAATTTACAATTCAAAATTATTTTCTCACTTTTAGATTGAATTTTTTCATTTTTTAATTGTAAAATCTGAAAATATATTTTAAATTATGTAATCTAAAATTAATTTTTTACTTTCAAATTGCACGATTCAAAAATATATTTTAAATTATTCTGTTTGAAATTAATTTTTGAAATTTTTATATTGTATAATTTTAAAAGTATATTTTAGATTAAATAATTTAAAATTAAGTATTTTTCTCTTTTGGAAAATTCTCTGTATACTTTTCCCCAAACCACCTTCTCCAATCTTAAACATATACTGAAATCATATGCCTCATCTGTTGTTCTTTCAACTTGAAAATTATAAAATTTTGCTTTCTCTTTGTAGAATTCTTTTGTCCTCTTAAGCAGCGCCTAGTTGAGGGATTTTGGTGTTCCATTTATCACCTGATTTATTTCTCATTCCTGCATGCTTGCATCTAATGCAGAAAACCACAAAATTATTAATTAAAAGAAATACACAAATGGTAAGAGATATAAACTATAAAAGACAAAATGGGTATTTAAAAATAAACAGGGTGTAGAAGGAAAATATAGAGCTGCAGAAAGTAAATTGTTACAAGCCTTACTGCCTTTTTTAAATGTTGTTTTAAAATAATATGTAGCCAATTTCTTCATACACCATATCAATTTCAACCTACACCCTATTATATCTTTCAAAAATTTCCAAAATTACTCTCTATTATGGATTTAAAAATCTAAAATTTAAAAAATATAATTCAAAAGTAAAATTTTTGTTTTAGAAAAGGAAATTCGAAATGCAAAAAATACATTTTGAAAAAGAAAATTTGGAACACAAAGTTTTAAAATGCCAGAAAAGAATTTCCAAAATTCAAAATGTGTTATGAAAATTCAAATCTGGAAAAAAAATCTAAAAATGCATTCCAATTCCAGAAAAGGATTTTCGAAACTTAAAAAATTGTTATGAAAATCTAAATTAAAAATGTATTATTGGAAAGAGGTTTCAGAAGTAATTTTTTATTTACACCCTCCTTTCATTTAAGACCATTTTTATTATATTATAAGGGTATTTTTGTTATTTTAATGGCAGATTGGGTGCAGTTTAAATTGATATGATATGATGCATGGAGAATTTGCCCTTTCTGTATATTATTTTGAAGATTTTATTTTCCACACATTGTTAATCTTTAAATGTTACATTATTAATCAACAAAAAATTAAAAATTATAAAAATTATGATAGAAATACCTTTTATGATAGTAATTGTAAACACGAATAAATTTTTGCGTGTGAAATTTATAATTTGATGTTGTTGGTTGCTTAAATTTACTTTTGGTCATTAAACTTTCGTGAATTACAAATCTAATCCTCAAAATTTTCAAAATTAAATAGTTCTAACATAGTATTAATATGTTGTCCAATTTTTTAACCGAAAATATTGAGGTGGTCGTCAATGATAACAATTATTTTGTTATCAATCAAATAATATATCAATGCAGGATAAAAATCACTTATTTTAAAAAATGGATAATCAAATATGCTATTAAATTTTATGAGGAATCAAAATTATGTAAATTGATAAAAGTATGGGTACAAAATTGGATTTAAGCCTACCATTTACTCTATCATTAATTTTTTTTTTTTTTTATAGTTTATACAAACCTTTACCAATGAAACTACTATTTCAAGAGGAAGGTTTTGAGGAGAAACAAATGGAAGTACATGAGAGATAAGGGTTTAGGGTTTAGGGTTTAAATCCTATATGTTTTTGAGTTGTCTCATTCCCGGTCCACATAATCCCAAGGCTCGTATCGATGTTTATCTACAACCACTTATCAATGATCTTAAAAGGTTGTGGGGTGGTGTTCAAACATACGATATTTCAAGGAAGCAAAACTTTATGATGTGAGCAAGTCTTTTGTGGACAAAATAATGACTTCCCTGCACACGGCATGTTTTCTGGTTGGGGGGACTTAAGGTAAATTGGCTTGCCCGTATTGCATGGAGCACACAAAGGCCTTTAGATTAGAAGATGGAAAAAAATAGTTAGTTTGACTCATACAGTAGTTTCTTGCCTAACGATCATACATTCAGGAGGAATAAAAAGGCTTTCAAAAAAGACAAAGTTGAAATGGGTCGGCCACCACCTATGTTGACATTTGAAGAGGTTTGGCATACAGTTAGGAATCTACCAACAATCATATGTCCAAATTACTAGGTTATGGAGAATGGCATAATTGGACAAAAAGAAGTATCTTTTGGGATCTTCCACATTGGAAAGATAATTTATTGAGACACAATTTTGATGTTATGCATATAGAGAAAAATTTCTTTGACAATATATTCAACACGGTCATTGATGTAAAAGGTAAGACAAAGGATAATGATAAGGCAAGAAAAGACCTAGCATTGCACTGTGGGAGACCTGATTTGGAATTAAAGTTGCAAGCTAATGGGAAGATTCTAAAACCAAAAGCAAATTACACTCTAACTATAGGGGATTCAAAGTTAGTTTATCACTGGATAAAAGAACTTTGTATGCCTGATGGATATTCTTTAAATTTGGCAAGATGTGTGGATGTAGACAAGGGGAGGATACTTGGGATGAAAAGTCATGATTGTCATATATTCATGGAGTTTTTACTTCCTATTGTATTTCATTCATTACCAGTGCATGTTTTGAATCCACTCACTGGTGCATAATGGCAAAACGAATGCAACTATTTTACATTCATAACGGCGGCTATATAACCGCATTTGATGAGCACGTCGTCTTAAATCGAAGAGATAAGAAGGCGACTATATAGTCGCATTTGTAAATCCCATTTATAAGTGCGACTATCATAAATAGCTGCACTCGTATATGCTTCTGAATGAGGGTGGTAATGCATTTATGAATGCGGCTATGGTAACAACCGCACTTATAAATCTTGTGCTGGATTTATAAATGCGGCTATGGTAAATAACCGCCATTGTAAATAGTTTTTACTTTTTAGTGCAATTTGTTTAGGACTAATTCCCATATAAATTAACCTATTCAATTATAACCTAGTCAGACAAATACATAAATTCAGATAATCAATTTTTATATATTGATAAAAAATGTATTACAATCACTAATATATCTTTATCTATCTATCTAACTCCTACACTATTAATCATCTACATCATCATGTACTGCATCATCCATGGTGGACCCCACATATTCTTCAGTTACGAAAACACGTGATGATTCTTTTGTGAAAGAAATTTTTATTATGTTGTGTGTTTCTAATTGTAGTATGTTTCTTTCATTTATAGTTGCTAACATAAATTTTTGTTATAGATATGTCTTCAGGAGGATGTGACCAACCAAAACCTGAATTATCTAGTCGAAATAAGGGGAAAAAGGTCATGAAGCGTAAAAGGCCATGATGTGTGCTTAAAGTAAATATCCCACCTCCACCAAATGCACCTATTGCACATATACCTTCCCCATCCCTAACTCCTGCTCATACATCTTCTCCTGCCCCAGGTCACATGTCTATCTCAGAAGGTTTTGCACCTATAGCTGCATCTTTACCATGTCCTGGAACT
The DNA here is from genome assembly GCA_013389735.1 of Phaseolus lunatus. Taxonomy (NCBI): domain Eukaryota; kingdom Viridiplantae; phylum Streptophyta; class Magnoliopsida; order Fabales; family Fabaceae; genus Phaseolus; species Phaseolus lunatus. The sequence goes on along the minus strand of CM023857.1, from coordinate 34,319,566 downwards.
ACAAACATACCTTCTCAATCAAAAAGAGACATTTCTCCCACCACATCTTCCCTAACCCTAGTTGTGACATCAGCGCCTTCCACATCAGTTACAAGACCCTTAACATCATCAGTACCATCACCATTGCCTAGGGTTACACCATTATCAACCCCCTCACCGCTATCAATGCCTTATAGAATTGATGATTGTGCCATTGAGGATGGTGCACAAATTTTTCCTGATAGAGGTGATGCAAAATCAAACATTGAGGATAATGCTCTCTCAGTTGGTCATGCTCTTCCTATGATTTCACCTTATGGTCATAGGTAAGTAATAACCATAAATAAAATCTTTCACATTATTTCTTTTATCAATTTATTATCTAATAATTTCTTTATTACTTGTTTTTTTTAAGGTTTCATCCATGTAGGGTTGCATCACAAGCAATCACATTCACCATTAAACAACAGTATTGTCAGCCATGGCTTACACGGGGTTCAATGACTGACGAAGAAAGAGAAATCTTCTTCAAACATTTTAAAGTATTTCTTCTTATATTTAAAATCAATAATACTTGTTATATTAGACTTGTTGCATTTAATTAAAATTTCCATTTCTTTTGGTATTGTGCATTTGTCATAATTGAATTCTCAGTTATTATTTCTTTAAAGTGTTGTATTCACAAAGCTTCACATTTTTAACCACAAATTTTGTGTTTACATAGAAAAAAGTATGTTGAAAACCTGAAGATGAGGAAAAAACTTCCATTCAAAAGCCGTACATAGCTTATCTGAAATGTTCAAGGAAGCTAGAAAAAATGGGAAAAAGCCTATTTGGATGTTTGATGATGTGTGAACTTCTTTTCTATCTCAGTGGAATTCACCTGACTTTTGTGCTAGGTGTATTCAAGCCTAAAAAAATCGAACATCTGACATGGGTGGTTCTTTACACACAGGTGGATCCATTAGTACACATGAGTATTCTATTCGCATGGTATGTATTCACAAAACATATAAGTTGCATTGGACTTTGTTTGTAATTGGTTTTGAATTATGTTTTATGATTACATATTATTCTATTATACAATGTTTTAAGGTTAGATATTTGATAATATCGTATTTGATTATATCCAATTTACAAAGTTGGAGGATATTGTCTTGCATAAGAATAATATTATTTATGTTTGTTGTTTATAGGCAAAAGAGTTGGATCGTCCTACATATATTGATGAGGTATTTATATAGACTCATATATGAAAAAGTAATGGTGAATTTGTTTATGGAAGATCGAGACGGGCACACGTGAGTTACATTTTGTTTTTTTTCTTCTTTATTTTAGTTATATATTGTACATATGACATTATTTTTGTGTATCAATAATAAGAAGAATTTCATAGTAGATTTACCTAAGTTAGATTAGAGGTTGCATCTTGTAGATCACAATCTAGATCATCCCCTATAGATTCTGCAGAGGTAGATAGAATTAGAATTGAAAGTTGGCTTCTTACTGCAGGTGGCAAGAAGAAAGGTCGAATCTACGGGGTTGGAGACCTTACTCAATTTTAAATTTGGTCATACTCTCACCTATCATCAACCTTTGAATTCCTCTAAGGATTCACCAAGCTTTTTGTTGCTAGAGGAACAAGTCTGAAATTATGAGGAACACAATGATAAGCTCACTGAGCACATGAAATCATTGGTTAGTATCATTCTTCCTTTCCTTCCTCGCGATGCACGAAGTGCAGTTGAACAACAATCTAAACAATTACTATCGCAACAAGAACCACTAAGGCAAAAGGAACCACCCAAGCAACAACAAGATGACGATAATGATTATGCAGACTATTAAGATTACGTTTGTAGTTTTTTTGAACAACAATTTACATTACAAGTTCACTTGACTTTTGAATTAAGGATCTTTAGTTATGTTTCAAGTTTGTTTGGATTTTTAGATATTTCAAGTTGACTTGGCTTTTGTATTATGTAATCTTTCATATGATGAGACTTCAATTATGTTATGTTTGAATTTGAAATTAAATGTGTGTTTTATTTTATGTTAAGTGTATTAGATGATGTTTGGTAATAGATTGTTCAATTAGTATATCTTAGATATGTGTTGGATATGTTAAATTATACAAGTGTTAAAAAAGGCATTCATTTAAATGCATGAATAGACATTTTGATGGATGTAGGATTACCTACGAATTTACCCATGAAATACAGTTGGTGGGTAATGTGTACGAACATTTTACCTATGGACTAGTGTTCATGGGTATTATCTATGGACTGTTGTTCGTGGGTATTACATACAGACTAGTGTTCGTGGATATTACATACAGACTAGTATTCGTAGGTATTACATACAAACTAGTGTTCGTGGGTATTACTTACGAATTGTTGTTACCCACGGGCTTATACTCATAGGTAAATTACCTATGCCAATATCACATGGATTTCTTTCTGTGGAAAATTCATAGATAATGTTGATTTACCTACAAATTTGGTCTGTAGGTAAATCATTTTTTTTGTAATGATATGAGGAAAAAAAAATATAATTATTATATTTAATGTTTATTATTATGTATTATGTAAGATTATTTTCATGTCAACTTTATTTCTATTTGTAAAACTTTAAAAATTATTCGGATCTGACTTATATGATACCACAACTTAATATAAATTACTTGTTGACTCACATTTTTCAAGAGAGAAAGAGAAAAGAAAGGAAGAATAAAATGAGAGAAAACATTTTGAAAATAAGATAGTGCACACAAAGCAACTTTTTTTTTATAAAAAAACATTAAAAAAAGAAGCGGTTGCTTCAACCCTTTAAAAGATGTAAAAGAAACCATCTTGAACAGTGTAATGAGCAAGAAAGAGTGAAGCTAGTGAGTGGGTGATGAACAAACTAGAATGAAACGAGCAAGTGTGTGCGAATGAAGAATAGTGTGAATCAGAGAATGAAATATCAAGTTATTTCTATTTCGACTATATTTAAAATTTTACTATGTTTCTTAATTAAAATTCCTAACAAAAATTTCAATTTTTTTTAATTCCTTTAGTTTCTTTTATACAAGACCATTTGATATAAGTTACATTAATAAGAATAAATATATGCTCATTCTATAAGAGAATAACAAAACAGTTAACTAAGTAATAAACCAGCAATCAAATAACTTAAGAATAAGCACTTAAGCTACATAATACAAACTTTGTAGACAAACGACTACATATCAACCAAGCTAATTAAATAACATTAAGACGTATTAACCCTTCTAAATTAAGCCCTGCAAAGATATTATAAAGATATTTTGACATAATTTTAGTTTAAATTATATTATAATATCTTTTGATTATGTCAAATTAGATAGATATTAAAATGCTCTCCATTATATTTTAACTCCGGCAAAACATATGTTCTTATGCTTAAGAAAAATTATTTAACTCTTGCATTTGTTTTTTATTGAGTCTAAAAATTTTGTAAGCAAATTTTTTCCCCAGTTTTTTCCCTCTTTCTGAGTGTGGAAGATGACATGTTGTGACGTGGAAGAAAAATATCTAATACTTCGTAGTCATCTTTGTTGACGATTAAAAAAAAAGGTTCGTAGTGTCGCAAGTGGCATTGATTATTGAGTAGTTCTGGAATCCATTTGGAAACACTTTCCCAACAACCAAGTTGACTTGGAAACACTGTTTTGCCTTCCCATCTCATTCTCTCCTCTGCTGTTTGCATTTCAGACAATAATGGCCGAATCATTTCTCTTCAGTATCGCAGAGTCACTCATAGCAAAGCTTGCTTCTCATGCTTTTCAAGAAGCTTCTCGGTTGGTGGGTTTATATGACAATCTTCGAGATCTTACAAAGACTCTCTCTTTAGTCAAGGCTGTGCTGTTAGATGCTCAGCAAAAGCAGGAGCACAACCATCAGCTGCGCGAATGGCTCACTCAGCTCAAAACTGTCTTCTCCGATGCCGAAGATCTTTTGGATGAATTTGAGTGCCAAACACTGCGAAAGAAAGTGGTCAAAGCTCATGGTAGCACCAAAGACAAGGTACGTCACTTCTTCTCAACCTCTAATCCACTTCTCTTCCGTTACAAAATGGCTCAACAAATTAAAGATATCGGCAACAGACTTGACAAGGTTGCAGCTGATAGGCATAAGTTTAGTCTTCAAATAATTGATGTTGACACACGTGTTGTTCATCGGAGAGATATGACGCACTCCCGTGTCAGTGATTCGCATGTCGTAGGAAGGAAACACGATAAAGAAAAGATCATAGATCTTTTGATGCTGCAGAATTCTAATGATGATGATACAAGTGTTTCAGTTATCCCTGTTGTGGGGATTGGAGGTTTGGGAAAGACCACGCTTGCAAAGTTTGTATTCAATGACAGGAGGATCCAGGAGAGTTTTCCATTGAAGATGTGGGTGTGTGTTTCTGATGACTTTGACATTAAACAACTCATTATCAAAATCATCAATTCTGCCAATGATCAAGATGCTCCTCCTCACCAACAGAATTTGAACATGTTGGATCTGGAGCAACTGCAGAATCAACTCACAAACAAACTTTCCGGTCAAAAACTTCTACTCGTCTTGGACGACATATGGAACGAAGACCGCGTTAAATGGGTTGAGTTGTGGAATTTAATCCAAGTAAGTGCAGCAGGAAGTAAAATCCTTGTGACCACACGTAGTAATTCAATTGCTTCCATGATGGGCACAGTTCCCTCTCACATTTTAGAAGGTCTTTCTGAGGAGGATTCATTGTCTCTTTTTGTCAAGTGGGCATTTAAAAAAGGAGAAGAGGAAAATCATCCTCACTTAGTAAATATTGGGAGAGAAATTGTGAAAAAATGCAGAGGAGTTCCATTGGCAGTGAGAACATTAGGGAGTTTACTATTCTCGAAATTTGAGGCCAGTGAATGGGAATATGTGAGGGAGAATGAAATTTGGAATTTGCCTCAGAAAAAAGATGACATTTTACCTGACCTTAAATTAAGTTATGATCTCATGCCGTCCTATTTGAGACAATGTTTTGCAATGTTTTCCCTTTATCCAAAGGACCATCCACTCAATAGTTATGAAATAAGTTTCCTTTGGGGGGCACTTGGACTCATTGCAGTACCAAAAAAGAACAGGACCCTTGAGGATGTGGCCAATCAATATTTGCATGAACTTCTGTCAAGATCTTTTCTTCAAGATTTTATAAACTTTGGCACCTCTTATACTTTTAGATTACATGATTTGGTGCATGATCTTGCTCTATTTGTTGCAAAGGATGAATGTCTACCTGTAAGTTCCAGTATTCAAAATATTTCAGATAATGTTCGGCATCTGTCTTTTGCTGAAAGCAGTTTGTTTACCAATTTTTACAACAAAAAATCAGTAGCTGTGAGAACCATACTGTTTCCGAACGGTACAGAAGAAACCAACGGTGAAGCTTTAATAAATACTTGTGTGTCAAATTTCAAATATTTGCGAGTTTTGGATTTATGGGCTTCGACAATTGAGACTTTGCCCCGTACCATTGCTAAGTTGAAACATTTGAGATGTTTGGACATTAGCCAAAATATCAACATTAAGAGACTCCCGGAATCTATTTGCAAGCTACAAAGTCTGCAAGTGTTGAGGCTTGACGGATGCTTGGAGCTGGAAGCAATGCCCAAAGGGTTAAGAAAGTTGATTAGTCTCCGTCATTTGGAGTTCAGCACAAAGCAATCTATTTTGCCTGACGATGAGATATCTAGTCTGGACTTGCTTGCAAATCTGTCTATTCAGTCAAGCCCTAATTTGGAGTCTATCTTCGGAGGTGTGAAATTCCCTGTTCTTAAAGTATTGAATGTTAGTGACTGTCAGAGTCTAAAGTCTTTTCGACTGGATGGTAAAAACTTTCCTGAATTAGAATCATTGTTTGTTCAGGGCTGTAGTAATTTGGACATGGAACTGTGGGTGGGCAACCACCATGAAGAACAAAGGCCCAAGCTGAAGTTAAAATTTCTTGTATTTTCAGCTTTACCACAGTTGGTCTCCTTGCCTGAATGGCTTCAGGAAGCTGCCAACTCCTTACAGTGCTTGTTCATCTCTGATTGCGACAATATTGAAACACTTCCATGTTGGTTAACAACTATGACTGACCTGAAATCACTTTTTATAGTGTCTTGTCCAAAGTTGATATCTCTCCCAGATAACATCGATAACCTTACTGCACTTGAAAGTTTGAAGATTGAAGATTGTGCTGAGTTATGTAAAAAATATCAACCCCATGTGGGAGAGTTTTGGCCCAAAATATCACACATTAAAAGCATTTCTATTGATGAACCAGATGAGGCTGAGGAGAATTAGAGGAAGAGCAACATGAAGAGGAATGCATTAAGGAGACATATAAGCCTTGAAGCCCAATGTTTATTATTTTTGTTTATTTTTTCTGAAAGTATTTTTCTTAATGAGGACTGGTGCATTTGATAGTTCTCTTAATATGTGTTTGAACTTTCTTTTCACATGAAAATGCACTTGGATCATTTGTTTGATTTTACATCTTTTATTACCGACTCTAAATTTATGTGTAGAAATACATTTTAGTTTTTATCTGACGAGGACATTTTAATTGTGTAAAAGGAAGAATATAAATCTTTTTATTCCAAATTCATGATTATATATAATTGTTATCTAAATATAATTTAAAAACAATTGTAACAAAACTACATTATTAAACAAACAAAAAAGTTGTGACACTATCACCTTTTAATTCAATATTGTCATGCTCTAGATTATTTTTCATATTAAATTATTTACCAGAAACATTACTTTCATCATTATTATATTTATTTAATTTTTTTAATTAAATTGTCAATCAACATAACATTTTCATTGAAATATAAAAACAAAACTTTAAATTCACATTTTAACATAAGAAAAAAATATTTTTTTTCAAAAATTAAAATTTCATTAATTATAAAAAACTTATTCCTACCACTGAAAAATTAAAATTTAATCCGTGTTTCAATTCATTCAATTAAGATAAAAATATAAATTCTAAGTATGAGGACTTTTAGAAAGCTTAATTAAAAATAATTAAAGTTTTATTTTGCATTTATTTTTTTCTATATATGTATGTAAATGTATAAGAGTATCTTATCAAAGTTTTGCTACAAAATATTATAATGAAGATGACTAATTTTTTAACTATCCTATTGAAATCTTTATTTATATTATTTTTTTTATTAAAATATTTTAAACATAAGACTTTACTTAAAATTAGATGACTTTTTACGGCAAGTACACCGTGTTGTTAAAAGTAATAATGTGTCCCTAAAGACGGATATCAAACCCACAAGGAACTATTGACTAATCAAGAATCAAGTAAAATATTCACTAAATATAAAAAATAAAAATAAAAATATGTTGAAAGTTGTTGTGATGACAATGATTAATAAGAAAACAAGTCAAAGAGTTTATTGCTTCAATCAGAAAAATAGAGATTGATTTTCATCTTTTTTACACTTTTGTATTTTGATTAGCATGACAATATTGTGTCCTTTGATTGATATTGATGACCGTATAAAAATCATTTATATCGATTCTCCGCATATAAAATTATTAAGATGCTTCCTAAATATCGATTTCTCGCATATTTATAAAAACAACTTATCATTAAGATTAGACGTTGATAGCAATTAACATTTCAAATATATTCCTAGCATTCAAATATGTTAAGCATTGTCACTTGGGTCAGAAACTTAAAAGTACTTTCCAGTCAAATCTAAATTTCAAGAGAAGCATTACTAACAAAATGATAATACCAATCATCAATCAAGAATAAAATATTATGTTTAGATATCACCTCAATATATAAGATTTTGAACATATTACTACAAAAATCAGAGTATATTGTGGCAGTTTTTTTCTTTTTTTTTTTTTTGTATAAAGTGGCGTTCATAACCGCCACAATATACGCGTGTGGCGGTTTCCAAAATCGCCATAGAACTGGCCGTTACAAAGTTTAATGTGGCGGTTTCACGCTACCCGCCGCAACACCCGCCACTTTAACATTACATTTAAAATGACAGTTTTTATATGTAAATAGTGTCAGTTATAACTGACACAATTTACTTCATTAAAGAAGATTATGGCGCCATTATGTAGGATAGATTGTGGCGTTTTTAACCGTTGTAATTTTAATTCTAACTAATTAAATTTTAACCACCTCTTTTTTATCCTTTTTATATATATTTTTAATTTGTTTATAATATTTTTTATAATTTTTTTTATAATCTAGTTTGCACAATTAACTAAATATAATATATTTTCATAATAAAAAAATAAAATATACTAATAAAATGAAATAATGTATATAACTTGTAAGCATCCACTCATTTCATTAAAAATTAAAACACACATAATATTGTTCAAAAGTTGATACATAATTGAAAATGAAAACACATAATTGTTCAAAAGTTTATACATTCCTAATCAAGTTTAGAATTAAAACACACATCCCTAATCAGTTTTGCTTCCCGCACTTGATCCTATTATTTGATTAGGTGATGGAGCACCACTTCCAATATTTGATGCCTGAAATAAAGAAATAATTTTAAGTTAATGAAATTGAATGTTTATAATTATAAAATAAAAGACACTAAAAAACTTATAAATATATTAATACCTCATTGATGGATGCATGAACCAAATTAAATATATTAATACCTCATTCAACATGTCTTCCATTTGATTTTGAGATTCCAATAAATCTTCAACGACATGCGCACTTGTAGCAACCATAGACTCAGTTACACTTGGTCATTCACCGTGCAAATACCAAGTTGTATAGTTCTGAGGGAAAGCTGTACATGTTAAGTGTTCTTGAACTACATCCTTCTTTGTCACTTTTTGAAACCACACTTTGCACATGGACACTTAATGACAGGACTATTAGAGTGTTCAAATGCAATATCCAAAAACACGTTCAACCCATTTGCATACTCAATAGTGTTTCGTGGTTTACAAATCCACGATTTATCAATTGGCATGACTATAACAAAATAGAAAAATAAAACATTACTTATCCAGTAATGTGTACGTATATTAAACTAAATTTAACTCTGTTAAATAAAACAGAGTTAAGTAAAAAAAGTAACTACATGTTTGGTAACTAAAGTTAACTCTGTTAAATGAAAAAGAGTTAACTAAAATAAATACTTACCTAAAAAAATAGTTAATTGGGTTGTTAAAAATACTTTATTCAAACAAGTAATAAAGAATAAATAAAAAACAAACTTACTTGGAGTGATCGTTGTCAAAACTGAATAAAAGTATGAACTGTGAATGATGGAGAGAGGCCAAGCTCACCCCACCATGAAAGCCAAGGGCCAAGACTAGACCGTCTAGAACCACATGGAGAGCGTCTAGCACAAGACAAGGGGGAGCTACATGAGGAGCGTCTAGGAGGGAGCCTAAACCGTCTAGGACCTCTCACAAGGTCCATGGCCAAGCACATTCACGCCCAAATGAGTCAAGCCACGGATGAGAGGGAGAAGACCTTGTACATGCTACTTGGAGGCCCATTAGGGGTAGCTTAGTAGATTAGTGTAGTGTAGAAAGCAAAACTTGCTCACTTAGGGGTGTGCTATCAAAAAGGTGCCCTTAGCAATAGAAGGAGGGGTGTGCTAGCAAATAGGTGCCTTTAGCAAAAGAAGGAGGGGTGTACTATCAAATGTTGCATTTTTGACCTATCTTCTAGAATATTAGGATGATGGTGTGGTTTGACTAAAGTCAATACCCTAGGCAGCCCCCACTTTTTGTATTTCCATCCCTACCCTTTAAGCTTGCTCACCAAGGCTCCTAAATCTATAAATAAGGAGGCCTACCTCATGTATTTTCAAGATTAATATGAGTAAAGTTATGCTGCCAAATTTGTGCCAAGCTTTGCTTTCTCCTAGTTTCTAGGAATAGATCTTCATTTCCTTCACCTTACCAAGGGTTGGCCGAACCTCCCTACTCCCATACACTTCATGCACCTTCAAGATCACCATCACTCCTAGGAGGGTCTTGCTCATTTCAACCATTGCTTTCGCACCATCTTCAACATCCAAGGAGAGCTCAACATGTGAAGGCCATCATTTGGTATCATGAGCATGGGGTTCTTCAAAGATGAGTAGTTCTTGGTCTTTTAAATTTTGAGTTCTTCTTTAATCCTTGTTGTTCATCTTTGTTTTCCATACTTGTCTTGCTGTTTTTTTTTTTTTTTTAATTTGAATTGGTGTGCTGTTTGGAAATTCCAATTGGTGCTTCTTGTTCAATTGTTCTTGAGCAATCTTTGTGCATTTTTTTGGTAGGATTCCATACACCTTTGTGTTGCTGTTTTTCTTTTAGGTTTTGAGTCTTTATTGCAAATTTTTATTTTGGTTCATTTTATGCTCTTTGAGTCTTTAATTTTTTGAATCTATATATGTTGTCTAAGTCATGTTTCTCCAAAATGTCATAAAATCATAAGTAGTACTTTGTTTGGCTTATTTGTTTCTTGATTTTGGTGTAAAAGTTTGATTTGAATCTGCTGGATTTTTGAGCTTTTGGTGCCATACAAGTTGCAATGGATAAATGAGAATGGGGAACTAAGTGTAGATAAGCAAGTGGAAATCAAGTTTTCCATAGGGAACTACAAAGACAAGGTTTTATGTGATGTAGTGCCTATGGAAGCTTGCCATATACTCTTAGGAAAACCATGGCAATTTGATAAAAAAAACCCTGCATGATGGTCTTACTAATGAGATTTCCTTCACCCATAAGCATAAAAAGTTTGTACTTAGTCCTTTACCACATTCCCAAGTGGTGAAAGATCAAATACAAATGAAAGAAAAGAGGGATGAGGAAAAGAAAAAGAAAAGAGAGCTTGAAAAGGAAAAAGTCCTTAGGGATAGGAAGGAGTGGGAGAAGAGTGTTCCTTCCCCCAAGGTTGCTCAACAAGAGAAGCCTTTTGAAAACATCTTGGAAAATTTGCTTCTTGTTGAACAACCAAGCCTTGTCTTTTGTAAAGGAACACTTGCATACACTGCCACAAGTAGTGAACTTATGAGTCTGCCTCCTAAAGTAGAAAAAGCTTTTAAGTGAATTTGATGATGTATTCTCTAATGAGGGACCCAATGGACTCCCTCCCATTAGAGGTATAGAACACCAAATTGACTTGATTCCGGGGGCAAGCCTACCAAATAGGCTCGCCTATAGAATTAACCTCGAGGAGACCAAGGAGATAGAGTCACAAGTTCAAGACTTGTTGGAGAAGGGTTGGGTTCAAAAGAGCCTAAGCCCTTGTGCTGTACCTGTCTTGTTGGTGCCCAAAAAAGATGGAAAATGGCGCATGTGTTGTGATTGTAGAGCAATCAACAACATCACCATCAAGTATAGGCATCCAATCCCAAGGCTTGATGACATGTTTGATGAATTGCATGGGTCCACCATATTTTCCAAAATTGACCTTAAAAGTGGTTATCACCAAATAAGAATCAAAGAGGGTGATGAGTGGAAAACCGCTTTTAAAACCAAATTTGGACTATATGAATGGTTAGTGATGCCTTTTGGGCTCACTAATGCCCCTAGCACATTCATGAGGCTCATGAATCACACCTTAAGGGATTGTATAGGTAAATACGTAGTAGTGTATTTTGATGATATATTAGTATATAGTAAAACCCTAGAAGACCATCTAAGTCACCTTAGGGAGGTCCTTCTAGTGCTTAGGACAAATAGTTTGTTTCCCAATAGGGATAAGTGTACCTTTTGTGTAGATAGTTTAGTTTTCTTAGGTTTCATAGTCAACCAAAAGGGGGTGCATGTTGACCCCGAGAAAATCAAAGCCATCCAAGAGTGGCCCACTCCACAAAATGTAAGTCATGTAAGAAGTTTCCATGGGTTAGCTAGCTTTTATAGAAGGTTTGTGTCTAATTTTTCAAGTCTAGCTTCTCCTTTGAATGAACTTGTGAAAAAAAATGTTGCATTTTGTTGGAATGATAAGCATGAGCAAGCCTTCCAAAGGCTAAAAGCTCAACTCACCAATGCACGAATTCTAGCTCTCCCAAATTTTTCCAAGACTTTTGAGATAGAATGTGATGCATCGGGAGTAGGCATAGGTGCGGTATTATTGCAAGGTGGTCACCCCATTGCATATTTTAGTGAAAAACTCCATAGTGCCACCCTCAATTACCCCACCTATGACAAAGAGCTTTATGCTCTTGTGAGAGCCCTAAAGACTTGGGAATACTACCTTGTGACCAAAGAATTTGTAATCCATAGTGATCACGAGTCTTTAAAATATCTAAAGGGCCAACACAAGCTCAACAAGAGACATACTAAATGGATGGAATTTCTTGAACAATTTCCTTATGTAATCAAGTACAAGAAAGGAAGCACCAACATAGTGGCTGATGCTCTTTCAAGACGGCACACACTCTTTTCAAAATTGGATGCTCAAATTCTTGGATTTGATCACATAAGAGAGCTTTATCAAGATGATCAAGAATTTTCATCCATCTATGCGTAATGTCAACATAGAGCACAAGGAGGTTACTATGTGTCCGAGGGATATCTTTTTAAAGAAGGAAAACTTTGCATTCCCCAAGGCACACATAGGAAACTCCTTGTCAAAGAATCACATGAGGGGGGACTCATGGGCCATTTTGGAGTTGATAAGACTCTAGACATTTTGAAAGTAAAATTTTGTTGGCCACGCATGAGGAAAGATGTCCAAAGACATTGTTCTAGATGCATAGCATGTTTGAAAGCAAAATCTAGAGCAATGCCTCATGGACTCTACACTCCCTTGCCGATTGCAAATGCTCCTTGGGAAGACATTAGCATGGATTTCATTTTAGGACTCCCTAAGACTGCAAGAGGCCATGACTCTATCTTTGTGGTAGTGGACCGTTTTAGCAAAATGTCCCATTTTATTCCATGCCACAAGGTAGATGATGCTCAAAATATTTCTAGGCTCTTCTTTAGAGAAGTGGTGAGACTCCATGGTATACCTAGAAGTATAGTGTCCGATAGAGATTCCAAGTTTATAAGCCACTTTTGGAAAACTCTTTGGAGTAAACTTGGAACAAGACTACAATTTTCCACTTCTTGTCATCCTCAAACGGATGGTCAAACCGAAGTAGTCAATAGATCTCTAGGAACTATGCTTAGGGCTATCATGAAGGGAAACCACAAGTCTTGGGATGAGCACCTTCCCCACATTGAGTTTGCTTATAATAGAGTAGTCCACAAGACTACTAATGCTTCTCCTTTTGAAGTAGTATATGGATTTAATCCTCTCACACCTATGGACTTGTTACCCCTTCCTAATCCACAAGAGTTTTTGCATAAGGAAGGAGCCATCAAGGCCGATTTTGTTAAGAAAATTCATGAGAAGGTTAAACTTCAAATACAACAACAAAATGAGAAGTATGCAAAATACCACAATAAGGGGAAGAGAGAAATGATTTTTGAGGAAGGAGACTTAGTTTGGCTTCATCTTCGAAAAGATAGATTTCCCACTCAAAGGAAGTCCAAACTAAGTCCCCGAGGAGATGGACCCTTTCAAGTCCTCAAAAGAGTCAACAACAATGCATACAAGTTGGACCTACCTCTTGAATATGGAGTGCATGACACATTTAATGTAATTGACCTATCTCCATTTGTAGGTACCAATGAAGACTTGGATTTGAGGACAAATCCTTTCCAAGGGGGAGGGGATGATGGAGAGAGGCCAAGCTCACCCCATCATGAAAGCCAAGGGCCAAGACTAGACCGTCTAGAACCACATGGAGAGCGTCTAGCACAAGACAAGGGGGAGCTACATGAGGAGCATCTAGGAGGGAGCCTAGACCATTTAGGACCTCTCACAAGGTCCATGGCCAAGCACATTCACGCCCAAATGAGTCAAGCCATGGATGGGAGAGAGAAGACCTTGTACATGCTACTTGGAGGCCCATTAGGGGTAGCTTAGTAGATTAGTGTAGTGTAGAAAGCAAAACTTACTCACTTAGGGGTGTGCTATCAAAAAGGTTCCCTTAGCAATAGAAGGAGGGGTGTGCTAGCAAATAGGTGCCTTTAGCAAAAGAAGGAGGGGTGTACTATCAAATGTTGCATTTTTGACCTATCTTCTAGAATATTAGGATGATGGTGTGGTTTGACTAAAGTCAATACCCTAGGCAGCCCCCACTTTTTGTATTTCCATCCCTACCCTTTAAGCTTGCTCACCAAGGCTCCTAAATCTATAAATAAGGAGGCCTACCTCATGTATTTTCAAGATTAATATGAGTAAAGTTATGCTGCCAAATTTGTGCCAAGCTTTGCTTTCTCCTAGTTTCTAGGAATTGATCTTCATTTCCTTCACCTCACCAAGGGTTGGCTGAACCTCCCTACTCCCATACACTTCATGCACCTTCAAGATCACCATCACTCCTAGGAGGGTCTTGCTCATTTCAACGATTGCTTCCGCACCATCTTCAACATTCAAGGAGAGCTCAACATGTGAAGGCCATCAGTGAAGCTGGTAGATAATTGTGAAGTTGTTTCAGATGTTTCAGTGCAATCCTGTATCGCAAAGATTCATACCACAAGACAAAAGGCAGTCATGAGCAAACATACTACACTTATTGATAAAAAAGTTTCAACAAGCAACTACTAATAGCGCCTATAGTAAAAGACAACTCATCAATTTGCATATACATATAAAACACTGAAAATGACACAAAATATCAAAGCGCTAGACTTTCAGTTTTCCCAATTAATAACACTTTACTTTAGTGTTCATTGAACTGAAATTGCATACTAGTTTATTTATTTTATAATATTTACTTGCAAGGGAACATGTCAAAGTAAATATAGCTGAATCTATAAAAGTTCAACCTGTTTTTGCATATTAATTATATAAAGGCAGAAAAACTAATGGAATTGTCCATTTGTTAGAGAAAGCATAAGTTGGATCTGACATGTATAACCATTGGGTTAAAATGTTTGTTTATCTTTTGAAGTAATATTTTGAACATAAAAGGGGCAAAGAGTGTAAGAAAATAAAGATAGATACACTATCAAACTCTTCTTCAAGATTTCTAAAATCACAAACAAATCTGACTCAAGTAGCTTACTTGTAAATATGGTTTGCTACCAAAAATCACTAGTGAGCTATACATTACAAGTAAAACGTCCTTTCATGTTTCAAATATTTTTCTTTTTAAGTTCTCACATACTGTTTCTAGATATATACAACAACAACCATCTGATGTTAATTCAATGTTCTTAATTTTTACTTTTACATCATAAAGTCATTATTTGACTAAGGTCTTTTACCATATAAGGTTCATTATATCAATTAGTTGTTGATCTGTACTCTTCATATATTTCCAAAAGCAATGGAATTTCATTTTAGTTTAGATACTAAAGTAATATCAAAGTAATATCCAAAACCAGCCAAGAACTGAACCACTAACTAATCCAAGCCAATTCACAACTGTAAAACTGTAAAAAATAGCTACATTGACTGCTGCTAGGGTATTTAGGATCTTAGAGACAAGTTTTCCTTATTAGGGTGACCAGCATAGTCTTACTTAATGATTTTGTAAGACTTAGAATTCTTATTGTTTGTTAGAACCCTAATGCCTTTATTTTTTTGTTAGTCTCCTAATGCCTTTTTAGTTGTTTGAAAGTTCATATGCAAAGGCTAAACCTGAAAGAAGTTGATTACTTTCCTTTAATTCTTTTTATATTAAAAGGTAGATTAGAAGTTGTTTCCATTTTTTATATGCAGGTTAGCTTCGTTTCATTGATAGTTTCCCCCTTTTTTTCCATGAATTTTCTGTTCTACATGATAGCTTCTCACTAGTTTAATTGTATATCATTTTATCCATATGCTTATGGTTCTTTATTTCTTATACATATAATGCCCATAACTTAGAACGGATGTGGATGAAAATGTAAAAAAGTAAGCAATCAGTTGTAAGTTATGTGACTGCCTTCTGTTTTAAATTTTAATGAAACCTGCATGACCCTTTAAATATTCTTTATCTGCCTAATGCAGCCTAAAAAGAGAGGCAGGTGAAAAGGATCAAAGAATAAAATGGACCCTAGGCTAACACGGATGCTGGGTGATGCCACACTTCACTATGCATGTGGTCGTTATGCGAAACGGTATATTATTTTGTCACATAACAGTCCTTAGCTTCTATTAGTGGAGTTTTCTATTAGTTAGTGTCACAGTTAGCCAACATTGAAAACATGGACAAAGAAGCACCCTTTAAGGAAAATAAACCACCTAAAATTTGATCAACTTAAAGCAGTGACAGGTTTCAATGAATCAATGTTTATCAAATAAAAGGTGATATTTTCAATAATGCATAATTATTCAAGGTACCAACAGTATTATATATCTGCAAACATGAAATACTTCTTCAACATATAAATTTGAGTTTCTTAAATAAGGAAAATTAGTCTATAAGCTAACACAATGCAGTCAAAATTTAAGTACCAATTATTCAAGGTTTGACAAGATCTAAGGTTAGCCATATACAAATGTGGTTACACAAGCTCAAAAACAATAAAACTACAATAAAAGTATCTTGCAAATGGCTAAAACCGACTCATGCTTAAGGTAGAATAAAAATAAATGGCTAAACCTGTAATAAATTCCTGGGGTTGGAGCTGAATTTGCAATATTATCCTGGAAAAGTATGGTGTAAGAAATAAAATAGGGACCTGCAAGAACAAAAAAAGAACCGTTTACACATTGGAAAATACATAAAAATAACCTTTAAGATTTAGTTTTTAAACAATGTACACATACAAGAACAAGTTGAGATGATTCATTTTATAGAAATCAATGGTGCCAATTGATCCAAATAGAATTTTGGAAAATGAAGGATAAACCAAATATAGATCCATGATCTAATACATCTTCAATTTTAGTTGAGCCTAATTCAGTAGAGTATTTCTCAGGCCTATATAAGTTTGCTAGCAACTCAAACATGACATATATGTAGCCCATAACCCAAGCTGACTTTATCAATTCCATCAACAAATATCTACCTTATCACAGAAACACCTCCCACCTATGATGCATGTCTTTCAAGACAATTGAGCACTTGTCAAAATTATCACAATATGACTATAATGAAATCAAATTGGTCTTACTTCACATTTAATGAATCTCTTTTGATTTTATTAATTTAAAAAAAAAAACAATAATAGATGTACTAGAAAAGGTGAATAGCAACAATACTCAAGCAGATCAGACAATAGCATTACATCACAAACCGCAAATTAAATTTATCACAGTAGCAAAGCTATACACAATATTTGTTTCACAAATTAAGAATGATAGATTGCACATGGTTTTGAACAATAGATTTCAAAGAAATAGTTTAGGGCAAGCAAGCACAAACCTGAACAAATGATTGATTCTGTTGAATCCTTGCACAGAGGCAGCGATGGCGAATGCGAGAGTGAGCGTTAGGAAGGCGAGCGTTAGTGAAGGGAAGAGTGAATGTTTCATGAAGGTTAGAGCAGGGTTTCGTGAAGTTCGGAGTAGGGTTTTGTGAAGGTCAGAGTAGGGTTTCATGTGGAGGCAACGTTAGGGATTTTTGGTTTGGTGTGGAGCAGAGAGAGGGAAGAGGTGTTAGGGTTTGGTGTGGAGTAGAGAGAGGGAAGAGGCGTTAGGGTTTCGTGTGGAGTAGAGAGAGGGATGAAAGTGAAGACAGGGTTTGAGCAGAGAGAGGGACGGGAGTGAAGATGGTTTCGTTAGCAGAGAGAGGGACGAGAGTGAAGACAGGTTCTGAGCAAGTTTTCAAAAAAAATTCATTTTCCAAGTGAAAGTATGTTTAAAAGAAAAAAATCAATTTCCAAGTGAAAGCATGTTTTAAAAAAAAAAAAAAAGGAATAATGGAATGTTGTATGGAGGGAAAGCAAACCGGGAAATTTTATTATGAAGGATAATTGCGACAGTTAAAAATGACGTATTCTAAATGCAAATTGTGGCGGTTAGTAAAATGTCGTATTATGCAGCAAATTGTGGCGATTATTAATAACTGCCATATTAAAACCGCCGCTTTATACAAGATTTTTTGTAGTAATCTCAAAGGGTTAGCCACACATGATGATGGTTACATGCAGGGAGAGCATGAAAAGAAGATTAAGGATGTTTCTCCTTGATGACTGTCTCCTCTAATGTTTCTCACACTTCCTATTCTTCCAATTGGGTTACAAGTCACTCAATGGTGTTTTTCTCTCAATCTTTTTCTAGGTTGTGCCTCAAGCCCCCTATTTAACCTAATTGTCATGGGCTTAAGTAGATTCTCGCTCAAGCGATATTTACTCGCTTGAGGGAGTAAAACATCGAACCAGCCCAATGTCTCTAGTCTATCTCGCTCAAGCGAGATATGACTCTCTTGAGCGTGCTCCCCTGATGGTGAGATGACTCTTTTATGCATTTGGGCAGCTTGGGTGAGTGTTAAGGCATTTTAACTTTCTCTTTCTAGCTTTGTATATTTTTCTTTTGTCCAATTATCTCCATTTTCCCTAGAATCCTAAAATTAACACGAAATTTGGAAATAAATTGTTTCTATTCAAATAAAATCACAAAATATGTAAAAAGATATCAATTCATAAATTAGGGGTTATTTTATACTTGTTTTAGCAATCAATACTCATAAGTGCCTATATTTTAATATGAAATATTAATGAAATTTGACACTTATCAATTGTGACTCTTAATACTAACCCCTTTAGATGATTAAAATAAAATATTCATTTTCTTAGTACATTAAACTTAATTTTTTAAATAAAATAAAATAAAAGTCACATTGCAATAGGTGGATGTGTATGATTTTTTTATAAAAAAAATAAAATAATTATTCTTTTATTTATGTGAGCCAGTGGGCCAACGCATCCTGTCCCACTGTTAACTTATGCAGAAATACGGATTATGCAAGACAGACCAAAACAGGTCAGCGGACTAGGTAACGGACTGACCCGCATTGCCATCTCTAAATAATATTATACTTTATATAACACAATTAAATAGTAGTAATGCAAATAACTTACATCAATGTTTTCTTGCTTTTTCTCTTACGTGAAACCCTCGCAACCTCAGATGAACTTTCATCTCTCTATAAAAAATATAAATTAAATGTATTAGTATTAAATTTGTTAGTGTTAAATTACATAAAATGAGAAATACAGTAGAATTAGAAACTTGTGCGTCTAATATATTCGTAATGGTCAAAAGTGTTAGGTTTTTGTGCATCGACTAGAAGAGAAGAACTTAAGATTGGAGAGAAATAATGACCGTTAACTTTCAGTGACCCTTAGAGGATGCAATAATACTGAAAAAAGATAAGTTTAACATTAATTTAGAAATTGTATACTTATTGATTCAAATAAGGTTTTAAGTACATTTCTTTTTCTTCATTTTAAAATGTCACCATTAAATTGTTTGCACCTCAAAGCGACAACAGGATCGATAACTTCATATATGTAATCATTCTTTTTCAAAAGACAATGTAAATATTTTGAACACTAAAAAACTAATGTTGAGAAAATATTAAATAAACTAAACTTTGTTTAAGGTGTCATATCTAATGTATACAACCACCACACATAACATTTTGTTCACAATCATCTTTTGATTGCGGATGGTTGACCTCAACATATAAATTTAATTCGAGCCAAACCAAATAATTAAAATACAGAAAATAATATAATTAGAATAAAATTTACCTAAAACCATTTGGGAGGTTATCATTGTACAACTTACACTTTGTAGGGGTTTTAGCATCAACTTCCCTTAATTCGTTAAGAACAACAAACTTTCTTTTATGCTAATGAAAATAGGGGAATTGTGGAGGTTGAGGGGTAGCAAAAGGTTAAAGAGACACTCCTCCCTCAATCTGAAGTATAACTTCTTCTTAACTTCCGTGTTTTTTTTTTTTTATCAACAATAGACAAATGAATTAAAGGGGAGATTTCAGGGGTGTCCCAACCCTTATACAAAGTTGGCTTACAAAACAATAAGTATCTTTTGGCACTTGTTTTAACATAAAAAAGATCCTGAAACTAAAGAGATAATCTACATAACAGATGACTACAAAAGAACAGTCTAGATTCTAAAAACACAAAAAACACCATAATTGCAGTCAAAACAACACCAAAACTGCAATAGAAAGCCAACATCTATACAGCATAAAACCAATGTCTATGCAGAAGAAAACCAACGTCTATGCAGCAAAAAATAGCACCAAAACTGCATCAGAAAAACAACATTTATATAGCAGAAAACCAACACAAAAAACCATAACAGATACCTTTAGGCCAAAAGAGAATCATACAATAAATCCTTTCATAGGACACTCTTAATGCAGATTAGGGGATTTAAATGCCAATCAGAAAAGGAGTAGTTAAAAACATCCATCCTATGTTTCATCTAGAGCATGTTTTTAGTTGTGCCATTTGGAAAATCTCCTCTGCGTCCTCCTCCCCTTGTCTAAAAATAATTTGGTTCCTTTGTTCCCATATACACCACACAACTGCCGCCCACATACCTTTCCACACCAGGTTCTGTTTGAGAGATGCATAAGGTAAGACAAAATTCTCAAAATGACTCCTCAAATCATTGTGTTGGACAAACGTAATCCCAATCCATCTGAAGCATTGAACCCATACCCGTTGAGCAATGATACAACCAAGAAAAAGATGTTGTGAGGATTCATCTGAATCTTGGCACATAACACAATTTAAAGGGGTTAACACTCCTCTTCTAGATAAACACATTCTTGTAGGAATCCTATCCATGAGGGCTCTCCATGCTATTGTCAGTACATTTGGAAAAGCTTTGGCTTGCCAGAAGATCTTGAACAAACTATTATAGGGGTTGCAGGCTTGCTTAGCTAGGTAGGCATAAGCAGATCTTACCGAGAACTCCCCTGATGCATCATCTCTCCATACCTGAGCATCCTTAACCTCCTTACTCAATCGAATTGTGGATATATACTGGTACATTTTCTCTTCTTGTTCCTCTTCCCATTGGAACTTAGCCCTCCTCCACCTAAGCTGCCACCTTCACTCTAAATCCTCCCATCGTCCTACCTCTTCTACCTTCTTCCCTTGGTCCAACGAAAGGGAATACATCCTAGGATACTTAGATAAGAGAGAACCATTGCCACACCAAGCATCCTCCCAAAATCTAATCTTATCCCCACCTCCCACTTTCCATTCTAATGCACTTCGAAACCAATCCTCTTCCTTATCCTCACCACAGCTTTTACAAAGGTCTCTCCACCACCATGACTGGTACTTCGAAGAAAGCTGATAATGTCTATGCACCATGCCATACTTAGATAAGATGATATCTTTCCACTTCCCCTTTTCTTCTCCCAAAAGTCTCCACTTCCACTTAGCTAGGAGCGCTGTATTAAACTTTCTAATATCTTTAATGCCTAGTCCTCCCTCCTCCAATGGTTTACACAAGTTCTCCCAGCTCACCCACGAGATAGAGCTCTTCTCCCTCCCCCATCCCCAAAGAAACCTCCTTTGGATGCTAATAATTTTGCTATACACCACCTCTGGAGCTTTGAAGAAGGATAGATAAAAGAGTGGTAAAGACGAAAATACTGATTTCACAAGGCAAATTCTTCCAGCAAGAGATAGAAAACATCCCTTCCAAGCGCTTAGTTTATAATTAATTCTATTTATTGTTGGTTCCCAGAACTGCTTCTTCCTCGAGTTACCTCCTACTTCTAGCCCAAGGTATTTGAAGGGAACCATCATAATAGAACAATGTAAAGATTTAGCATATACTTCAAGGGATTGCTTCGTGACATTAATACCTGTCAACTTTGATTTGTAGAAGTTGATTTTCAATCCAGATGCAAGTTCATAACACCTAAGGATAGCCTTAAGAGAGAAGACATTGGAGTAGGAATCTTGGCATAGAAAAAGAGTGTCATCTGCAAATTGAAGAATACAAGTATCAACTTCATCAGAACCCACCTTCACACCTTTGAGTAAATTGGCTATAGTCGCTTGTCTAACCAGCCCAGCTAGGCCTTTAGCAACAACCAGAAAGAGGAACGTGGCTAAGGGATCTCTCTGTCTTAATCCTCTCGTAGGTTTAAACTCCGATGTAGGACTACCATTAACCAAGACAGGTACTGTTGTAGACTCCAGGCATCCACTGATCCATGCAATCCATCTACTGTGGAAGCCCATTCTCCGCATCATATCATATAAGAAATCCCATCGAACGGAATCATACGCCTTTTCATAGTCCACTTTTAAACATAACCCCCTCATCCCTTTCCTCCTGAGCTCTTCCACTGTCTCATTTGCCACAAGGACACTGTCAAGCATCCCTCTACCCTCCAAAAAAGCTGATTGACATTCATCTATAACCACAGGAAGCACCTTCTTAATCCGATGGGATAAAGCCTTAGAGATGATTTTATAGAGGGCACCTACCAATGAGATAGGTCTATATTGGTCAAGAGTTACAGGATCCCTCACTTTTGGAACAAGGGTAATAAAAGACGCATTACATCCTTTGGGGAGTTGTCCTGATTCCTGAAAATAGAGAGCAGCTGCTAGAATGTCTTGCTTGAGCACATCCCAATATTTCTTAATGAAGTTAAAGCTGAACCCGTCTGGTCCAGGGCTTTTCTTAACTTCCGTGTTATCTCCTCTTTGACACACTTGATGTCAGTCTCACACTAAGATGTAATTTACGAACATCATGATAGAGCACCAAAGAACTATGCCCACCCCTTTCTACTAGCATGAACATGTCATAGATGGCCCTGTAAGAAAAACTAGATTGTTCACCACCAAAAAGGGAAAAGGGGTGAATTGATGTTTTAAACTTTTCTTACTGTTAAGAAGTAGGCTTTAAGCCTAACTCACTCTTATAAAATCGACTTATAAGATAAGGTTTGTAACCGCAAGGATGGACTCGAACCTGGTTCTGATACCATATTAAGAAGTGGACTTTAAGCTTAACTCAAGGCAAAACTTTATACATAGAATCACTCAGATCTAAAAATCGCAAACTATTGCATCGTGACACGAATTTAAGCAAAAAAGCTTCACTATTGGCTCCTGGGGTAGGAAATAGTATGGTTCTTGCACCAACAAATTTGTGGATTGGAAAATTTTCAATTCCAACATTTTCAGGAAAAGATAGATGCTGGACATACCTGTGTTCGGGTGTAAATACAAAGGGGTATCTTACAATTATAGACTCCTTTCCCAAATAGCGTGCAATATCATGCACCAACTCATGTATTTTAAAAGCAAAACCAATGCCGTAGTCAACAACATCCTGCAGAAAAGATCTTGAAAATAGTTCACTGATATATTGATTTGCATCGTGTTTCAATATTTGATTTCTATTTGGTGATGGAAGGAGACCAAGTGCTCCCCAAAGGGATGTAACATCAAAACTATCAAATGCATAGCCACATGGGTAAAGGTTGAACAAAGCAAAGCATTTCCTCAAATTGGATGGCATTTTATCAAAACTTAATTTAAGTGCAGGCCACATAGCACTGTCAAGTTTTATTGAACTCAATTTTTTGTTGTCTCTCATAAATTCTCATTCCTCTTTTTTATCTTTCAAATATAGTAAACTTGCTACTGTTCTCACTGCCAAAGGCACCCCTTTGCACTTTTTCACAATTTCTCTCCCTATATTTACTAAATATGGATACCTTTTCTCTACTCCTTCTTTAAATGCCCATTTGACAAACAGAGACAATGAATCCTCCTCGGAAAGGCCTTCTAAAATGTAAGAGGGAACCGTGCCCATCATGGAAGCTGTTACGTGACTGCGTGTAGTTACCAAAATTTTACTTCCAGGAGCGCCTACTTGTATTAAATTCCTCAACTCAACCCATTTAACAAGATCTTCATTCCACACGTCATCCAAAACTAGTAAGAATTTTTGACTGACAAGTTTGTTTCTTAATTGACTTTGAAGTTGCTCCACATCTACTTTATCTAAATTTTGTTGGTGCACAGAAGCATTATTAGAGTTGATAATTTTAATGATCTCTTACTTAATTTCAAAGTCAATAGAAACACAAACCCACATCTTCAATGGGAACAACTCATGTATCCTCCTATCATTGAACGAAGTGTACTAACCTTGATTGTGGTGCATCAATCATATATGTTCTGACCTCAAGTTGGTTAAACTTCCATCATAGTTTTGTCATTAGAAGACATCTCAATAGATAAAAGGAGGAACATGTATTTAAACGGACATTATCCTCGACTCCTAAGTGATGTGAGACTATATTAACCATATGGGAACAACATATAAACAGATAAGGTTTGGACTTGAGCATTCTATAGCCATGTTGAGTAAAACTTGCCTCTAGATTAAAAATTGTATTTTTTAAATGACAACAAATTTCATGATGAAAAAAGTAAAATATGTCATTCAAGAATGGGATTTAACTTGGTGTAATGAAATGTATCATGTGAATGATAAAGTGAAGTCATGACCAAACTAATAGTTTTTGTGCTCATATGCTAATCATAACCATGATAAAAAGTAGATTTTGTGTGGGTTTTTTAAGGGCTAGAGAAAAGACGTAGATTCAAGGAGTCTCATAAACCAACTCATATAATAGTTTTTTATTTTTTATCAGCAATAAGATAATATAAATAAATAAGAATCATTTTAGGGGTGATTCAATCCGTATACAACAAACTTTAGACACCCTTACAACTCATGTCTCCCTATCAACTACACAACACTAATCCTGCCAAAACCCCACCCACAAAACATCTAAAGCGAAACAAGACAGTCCAGAGGAGAAATACACCAATCAGAATAAGAAAAGCTAGCAGAGTGAAATTTATTAGTAATCCAAGACTTGAGCCATAGAAAAAATCTCAGAATAATCCAACACTCCACCTTTAAATTGTATTTTGTTCCTGTGACTCCAAATCTCACTAACCACCGCGATCCAAATACTCCCCATCCCTAAATTGACTGACTCAGGGGCATTACATAGTCTGAATTGCAGAAAATGAGAGTACGAACCTTTGGGAGTAGCCGAAAAAATGCCTAACCACTTGAAACACAGGTTCCACACCAACCAGGCTATTCTACAATAAAAAAAAGATGATTATACTCTTCCTCTTTTAAACCGCAAAACCAACAAAGAGCGCTTTCGACCAGGATCCCACGTCTAAGTAAATTAGCCTTAGTAGCAATCTTGTTTTTCCAGTACCCTCCATGCAGTAACATGAGTAGAAGGTAAAGCCTTAATCTTCCAAAACCACCTATACATCCCTGAACAAACCCCCTCAGATCCCCCTCTAAGCTTCCTATAAGCCGAATTAACAGAAAACAGGGCACAAGTCGTGCACTACCTCGAGAAGTTGACTAAGCTGGTCCTTCTCCCAATCAAAAAGACTTCTTCTCCACACCAAAGACCACTCCCATACACAATTATTCCAAAACCCGCATTGTCCCAACGTCACATCTTTCTCGCCGCACACAGAAAATAACCTTGGAAACTCATTATTCAAAATTTCACTACCTACCCACTAATCCTCCCGAAACTTGATGCAATTCCCGTTACCAATTTCCCACTTAAAACAGTCTTCAAAATTACTACCCCATTTCTTCACCTTTGAAATTTTCTGCAAATCTTTCCACAAGCTTTGTATATGGATTTGTCCTCTTTCAGCATTCTCCATCCTCCATATTTTGACTCTAGGACCTCCTTCCATAAACCTCCCTCTTTAGTCCCCAACTGCCAAATCCATTTACCCAGCAAAGCCAAGTTAAATTCCTTGAGGCTTACTACTCCAAGCCTGCCAACGTCACGATGCTCGCATACTTTTTCCCATGAGGCTCAAGCAATCTTCCTTCCTTTGGAACCCCACCCCTAAAGAAAATTTCTCTAAATACTCACGATCTTCTTCAACACCACTGCAGGCAGTAAAAACATAGACATATAGAATAAAGGGATAGATGAGAGAACAAACTTGATGAGGCAAATTCTTTCGGCCATAGACAGATTTCTACCTTTCCATCTTCCCAATCTGGACTTGATTCTATCCACTACTCCATCCCAGAATGTTTCCCTCTTGTGACACCCCCCAACAGGCAAACCTAAGTATTTAAAAGGAACATAACCTCACAATTAAGGATAGCCGCCAATCCATGGATAGTGAACTCATTTATGCCCACCCCACCAATACTGCTTTTCAGAAAATTTACCTTTAGGTCCGAAGCCAACTCAAAGCAATTTAGCATTGCCTTAATGTTAAAAATACTTTTAGAATCCACATGACAAAAAAACAGAGTATCATCTGCATACTGAAGCATATTAACTCTAACCTTTTTACTCCCAATCTCCAAACTTTCAATCACATCCAGCTCATCAGCATTTCTAGAAACCCCTGCCATACCTTCAGCCACAATAAGAAATAAGAAAGGGGCGAGAGGGTCGCCTTCTCTCAATCCCTTCTTTGGAAAGAATTCCTTACATGGGCTCCCGTTAACAAGAACTGAGACCGAAGCAGACTCCAAGCAAGATTTAATCCACAAAATCCACTTGTCGTAGAAATCAAGCCTTCCAAGCATATAATAGATAAAGTCCCACTTCACAGAGTCATAAGCCTTCTCGTAGCCCACTTTGAAAAAAACACAACTCTTCATCGACCTTTTAGCCTCCTCAATAACTTCATTGGCAACAATAACACTATCCATTAAACTCTTTCCTTCGAGAAACGTCGATTGTTTATAATCAATAACCTTTTGCAATACTTTTTTCAACCTGAGAGAAAGCAATTTAGATATAATCTTGTACATGCAACCGACCAGAGAAATCGGTCTAAAATCTCCCAACAGTTGGGGATTATCTGACTTGGGAACCAGACAAATAAAGGAGGCATTAGACCCCCTAGGCCAAGAACCAAAAAAAGCAAAATCCTGCACTACCAAAACAATGTCCTACTTTATTAGATCCCAACAATGTTTGATGAAGCTAAAGTTAAAACCATCCGGGCTTGGACTCTTTGAGCTATCGCAACTCCAAACCACATTCTTAATTTCCTCTCCAGAGAAAGGACCAATCAACATCTCATTATCTATATTTGAGATAGATTTAAAAGACATATTATCCAATCTAACCTTAGGCCCAACAACATCTTCAAACCTATTCTTGAAAAAATCTCTGACTTTATCCTTAACCACGTCCTTGTCATCGCACCAGCTACCATTAATGAACAAGCCATTCAGGCTATTTTTTGCCCTTCTCCACGCAACTACCGAATGGAAGTATTTAGAATTAAGGTCACCTTGTTGTAGCCACTTAATATGGGCTTTCTGAAAATAAACCGCTTCTTGCTTGAAAAGATTCTTGTTTTGTTCAGCCAGCAAAACCCTCCTCTCCTCTCTTCCTGCCTCGTCAAGCTCGTCTTCATCATCCCGATCATCCAAAAGTTGAATCTTCTTTTTTAAATCCTCCCCGATGCTGTTAACATTCCCGAAGGTATCTTTATTCCAAACTTTCAAATCCTGCTTTAATATTTTCAATTTTTCTTTAAACACAAACAACCCTCTTCCATATACTTCATAATCATTCCATTTGACCCGCACGAACTCAAGGAACCTGCTATCCTTCTGCCAAATGTTCAGACTTCTAAAAGCTTTTGGACCCCAGTTTGAACACACATCTTTAATTATCAGAGCACAATGATCAGATGCCGATCTACTGGAAACAAACTGTTTGCAATCTGGCCAAGTTTCCAACCAATCCTTGGAAACCAAAATCCTATCAATTCTGCTCTTCACGGATCCATTTGGTTTATACCAAGTAAATTTCCTACCAACCATCAAGATATCCAGCAGTTCTGACCTTTTAATGAAATTTTTTAACTCCCTAACTTCTCTGTTGTAATCTGACACAAAAACCAAACTTTTTCTCTCCTCCAATCTCCTGATAGCATTAAAGTCCCCAACTACACACCAAACCCTATTTGGATGATTTGTCCTCACTTCACCAATCTCATCCCAAATAATTTTCTTTTCTCTCAACGACCCCAAGCTGTAGACATTCACTATAATAACCTGTACTCCACCACCAACCTTCCAAACCCCTTCAATAATAGAAAAATTGTTCCCATTAAAATAATGCAACCACTAAAAACAACTCTTTCTCCACATTGTAAATAACCCACCGGCATTACTACTTGCTCCATTCTCAACCCAACCGATGTCGTTAGAGCCCCACAACTGAAAGCAATTCCCCTCTCCAAACTCTGAACACTTTGTTTCCTGCTTGTTCCAAACCTATTAACTCTCTTAGATATCTTCCTTTAATACTCCCCCCTAGCCCCCTAATATTCATACTAATCATCTTCATCATCTGAAACACTCACCACCTATTAACTCTCTTAGATATCTTCCTTTAATGCTCCCCCCTAACCCCCTAATATTCATACTAATCATCTTCATCATCTGAAACACTCACCCCCTTCCTTCTTTCCTTCTGATAGAGTCTGGTGCTTCCAAAGCTTGTAAAGAACATAAGACCACATCCTCTTCTTCGTTGAACGAGAAACCCATCTCCTTTCCACTATTCCAAATTTTCTGAGTTTCAAATTCATCATTTTTTATCCAAAACAACTTGTTACAATTTCTAAGAGCACTTTCTGTAACGAAACGACCATTGCTCTTTGTCCTTATCTCCTTCAAAGATGCTGGCCGAGACTCCCTTCCAGCCGAAGAGGGGAGAATTTTACCCCGAAAAGGTTTGAGCTTAAGTCCAGCCAGACCAACACTACTAGCCAACTTTCTTGGTAAAAACATCTGGTGACTAACCTGAGAAATCTTCCACATTCTCTGAGCCCCCTATCGTCCTCCCTTATCCTTCGAACTTCTTCCTCTTACCTTCTCCGTCAGATCCTTTCCTCCACCACACTGCTCCCCACCGATCAGACAGCCTCCGATGACAGTCGCGCAATTATGAAGATCTTTGACAACTACCGCACCTCCATTAACGACTGCCCTGCACCGCATGCCCACCACTGCCTTTTCCTCGACCTCCTCTCCCTTTGTACTCATCTCAAGAAATCGAAGTCCCTGAACAACTCCTAAGGAGTCTCCATCACCTGTAGAAACGCATCCTCGAGGTCCACTGTGTAGAACTGCACCATCGTCGTCAGGGCCAGCGGTAACAACATCATCTATGGAAGCCGCAACGTCTGCATCTAGGAGAGCCTCGCAAGCACCAAGGCCGTCGACGGAAAAAGGAATGACGACACCATAAGGGTCGTCGGCAACCACTGGATTAGCGTCGTCAAGGTTGACATCGCGGAGGCAAACCCTAACTGCATCCCAAGCCAGGTCTGCCGCGTCTGAAGAAGGGCCCAAGCCCAAAGATTCCCTTACCCAAGTTGCTTCGTGAGACTGGGCCAGAATAGGCTCAACATAAATAGAATCTTCTTGCCACTCTTCTTTACGAGCAACGTCACCCCCAGAGGGCCCCACCAGATCTTTGGACATCACCTTAATTGCTGCAACACCTATCTCCTTCCTTTTCCATGCATCATCATTGCTTTCCAGAGAATTATTAGAGTTTCTAGAGAGGAGATTATTCCCACTACTAGTACCAATTCCTGCATTAAAATTTCTAGTAGAGTAATAAATACTACCAAAGCATGCGCCTTTGATATTTCCTTCCCCTACTTTTGGAAACTGAACAAACGTTTCCTCCCCGCCTTGTACGCTGCCTTCGCCGCCAAATTCAGAACCGTCTGAATCAAAAAAAATCTTCTCCAACACTCCTAGCCATTCGAGCCTTAGAATCTCTCGTCGAATCACCTCCCCACCGTCTACAACGAAAACACCCATCCTGAAAAGATTTCGCTCCTCTTTCTTCTTCAAAGCTTACCTGACATATAGAATTATTAATTCTCACTTCTTTAACCATATCTACCCTTGCTCCTACCGAAATTCTGATTCAGAATCTGGCAAATTCCAAAACCTCCCGAGAAGTAGTTGCTTCGTCAACCTTAATAAGAGAACTGACCAAAGCCCCAATAAGCTCAAAACACTGACTACTCCACAACTTCAAAGGGATACCTCTACAACGAACCCACACGTATTTCTCAGCTACCATAAAAGAATTAGACCATGGAGTAATTGAATCAAAAGTACTGTCCAAGCATTCTTTATTTTCCTTCAAAAACTTCTCCATTGAACCTTCTACTTCACTTGATAATAAAACAAACTTCTCTCCAAGATATGTGAGTCTCACAAAGTTAAACCCTTCCAAAAAGAAGCTCTCCTGCACTACTTGGATATCGGAAACTTTAGACAAACTCCCGACAAAGCTGCCCTCCAACCACTTAGGAAACTCTGGCGTGACATTGAAAAAGGGTGTTTTAGCATCTAGAGTTGTCTCCTCCTGAGATGCACAAGCATCCCCATTCTTGACCACTTGAGCGTAACTTGGTTGTCCTCTCTTGACCGTCGTGTCTGTGAGAACCTGTTGCACCTTTGGATTCCAGACTTTCCGAGTAACATGCTGCCTCTGACTAGGATTCCACTATTTCTTATGAACCACTCTTCTTCCAAATTTCGGTATGTTCACTTGCAACTTCCAATACCCAATCCATACGGAATCGAGTTCCCTTTCTAGAGCTCCCACATCCCTTACACCTTGGAACCTTACGAAACCAAAGCGTTTATTCCTAACGTCTAATTTTCTAGAAATAAAGACATCAACACCTCTGCCCCATCTTTAGAAGACATTCCAAAGATCCTTTTCCACATACTCAGGAGGGATATTAGTGAAAAAAAACGAAGCATCCACCATACTCGCATTCCTCGCCGGAAAACACTCACATCTCTCCCGTAGTGACTTTAATATTATCTTTATCCCAAAACTTTAAAACAGAATTTGTGGGTCTTTCCTCGCATATACTCTAACTCATCTCTATTTAAAGTGGGACTTTACACCATACTTCAATTCCACACACAAATAAGAAGCAACTTCAACAAATTAGATAATGCTTAAACTAATTTTAATTCATGGGGAATTGATTTCGTTTTTCTTAGTTTCTCTCCCATAAGTGTTATGGAGAAATTTTTCTCCCAACTTACTTTATCATTCAAGATCTCTTAACATCAAACTAGGCATTATGAATCACAAGTATACAAGGAAGTAGGAATGTTGAGGCTTTTCAGGATAAATTCATCGAAGTGATGACTTAATTCATCTAATTATTCACTCATAGACCTAAAGTCAGAATGTTAGAAATGTATCAACGGATCATCCTTTCCTGAAAATGTTATCTCAACTTAAATACCTTGACATTTAAGACCTGCTAACTGATATTTACTTTCATGCCGCTACTTGAGCCATGCATTAATCAGGAAGCCTGGAACAGTTGCAACGAACACCCTCCAAGATTCAGATAGTCAATCAACAGTGTACATAAAATTGCATCAAAATTTATCACTGACTAATAATCACACTTTTAAACAGTTGTCAGGGACTAGGAGACTCCAATTTCCATACAAGAAAAACGAAAGAGGAACATAGAAGAGATATCATAATTATGGTCTACATCAAACAATCACCCATAGTGCGATCCATGATGTTCAGGAACAACTATCACCCATAAAACATAAATCAATACACAATTAAAAGAACTGCTTTAGAAAAAACAATCTGCATTACAGAAACCTAGAAAAAAAGAAAGGAAAGGCCTTCAACATTTATAAATGTAGTTGAAACTTTCCACTTCCTCTTCTATTTACTTTTATTCCAGATCTTTTCTTTCAACAATGCTAATCCGTTTGATGTGTGACATTTGGTTCCAATGCTCTCCAACTTGCAGAGTGAATTTTCTGAATAATTCAGGACAGTCTATGATTTCCAAACTTTCAAGGGCAGTGAGGCAATTGAGGCCATCTGGAAGAGAACGCAACTTCGGGCAATCTGTGATGTCAAGTGCTTTCAGAGAAGTTAGCATTGGCAGCCAATCCAGAAGCACCTCGAGATTGTGGCAGTGTTCTAGTCTCAAGGATAGTAATGTGCTAATAGATCCTTGAAGCCAATGAAAGTTGCTCCACGCAATTTTTGGAAAGTGCGAAATGTCAGCACTGCA
Source organism: Phaseolus lunatus (assembly GCA_013389735.1). Classification (NCBI taxonomy): domain Eukaryota; kingdom Viridiplantae; phylum Streptophyta; class Magnoliopsida; order Fabales; family Fabaceae; genus Phaseolus; species Phaseolus lunatus. Next base: position 34,287,431 of record CM023857.1, on the reverse strand, counting down.
AAATCAACCAACTGTGTCAAGCCTTGTGCTTTACTCAAAAGGTGGAAAAAGCTATTTTCCTAGGCTTGTTAAGCTCTGTCATGTTCTAAAGGTGTTGCATAAATAAGCTATATTCATTTAATGCTAAGTCAAGAGTATTTAATGAACTTCTAAGCTCCAAGCATGGTTAGATACAAGAAAAAGAAGGCTCTCTGTTTATCTCACAACGGATCCAAAGGATTTGCAACAAGTATTTTCTTCTTAACTCTATATAAAGAAGATCTCTATGAGGAAGGAAGACTGAGAAACGCTTTCAAGAACGAGAACAAACTCTCGTAATCTTTTTAGCCTTTGTTTGTGAGGAAGAATATTGTTTATGTTCATAATTATCTAGAATAATTTTGATTATTTCTCATATTTGTCATAAGACATAATATCTCTTTTAAGTGAGCAACCTTGTGATATTTTAGATTTTCTTTGTAAACCTTTGCATTTTAGTCAATAAGGACTACATTACAAAGAATACTTAAGTATTAGCTAGAACTGAAAAAGAGTGAATAGTAAACTAAAATTAAAATGAAGATTAGTCAAATTACTTGTTCTTGGAATACGACCATCGTCCAATGATAATAAATGATATGCCTCCCTTCCTACTACTTCACAAATGCGATATGATTTCACTTAAACACAAAGGTTTGTGATATTTCACGTCCAAAATTTAATGTATTGTCTCTTCTTTATTTTGTGTCATCATCCTTCCTATCACTTGCATTTCTAAAAATGGTGCAAGATTGATTTACCTGTCCCACGATGGACTCCCAAATAGATCATTCAGTTTAGCCAAAAATAGTAGTTTCCAGTCCAGTTGTTATGCATTTTTTTCTGATCATATGTGTCCTATTTATGTTTTACTTGTTCTCCCTATCCTTCTAAATCCGATCTTGTTTTCAGTCTTTTTCAATATTAAACGTTAATTCCTCATTTAAGGTCAATTTTTGTTATTTCAGATATTATAATAATATGAGAAGAAAATAATGAGATTGTTATATTTAATATTTATTATTATTTAAGATAGTTTCCATATCAACATTATTTATATTAGTAAGAAATTTAAAAACTACTTGAACCCCGTACTATATGATACCACTAAACTTAATATAAATGACTTCACGAGTCATGCATTTTTTAAGAGAGAGAGAAAGAGAGAAGAAAAGAAGAACAAAAAGAGAGAAAACATTTTGAAAATAAGATAGTGCACATAAAACAACTATTTTTCAATCAGAAAAAATACAATAAAAAAGAAGCGGCTGATTCAATCCTTTTTAAAAAAACCATCTTCAATAGTGTAACAGAGCACGAAAAAGAGGAGCGAGTAAGTAGGTAATGAACAAAGGAGAATGAAACAAGCAAGTGAATGCGAATGAAGAATAGCGTGAAACAGAGAATGAAATATCAAGTTCTTTCTATTTTGACTACATATGAAATTTTACTATTTTTCTTAAGTAAAATTCTTAACAAAAATTTATTTATTTTTAATTTCATTAGTTTTGTATTGGGCAGAGTTGAACGAGCCACGTCAGTCGATATCGGTGACTGATCGACCGGATGAATTGGTTATATCAAATAGAAAGATACGTGATAAATCAAGTAAAATCCTATAATATTCGATAACCATGCGATAAATCAGATAATACTCTTTTATTAAATATATGTATCAGATATGATGCATTGACGAAATAACTCACTATTAACCCTATAAATAAGCATTGCTACAGAAGATTAAGGTATATGCCTTTATCAATATATCACTCACTCTTTTACATAATACTTATTTGATCGTTGGAGAATCTGTTGTAAGTTAACTTCCGATTGAACAAATTTTAGAGATAAAATTATTAATTTCAATATTAACTAAATTAGATACTATTTTAGACACTAAAAATGTTATTGGTATCTAAATTAGTTTCTATTATTGATAAATAGTTTCTAAATTGGTATCTAATTAGCTACCAATTATTTAGATTATAAAGTTGATATCTAAAACCTTAATTTAGAAATTATTTATATAGAAATTAATTTAGATACCAATAATTTTTTTAGTTTCTAAAATAGTATTTAGTTTTGTCAATATAACAACTAATTATTTTTTATCTTAAAATTGATTTCTATTTCATGATTTTTTTTTTTAGTGAACATGTATTATCTAGGTCATATAACCCTATACAAATACAAGTTTCTTATAAAAAAAACCGTTTGATATAAGTTACATTAATAAAAATAATATAAACTCATTCCATAAGAGAATAACAAAACACTAACTAATAAACTAGTAATCAAATAACTTAAGAATAAGCACTTAAGCTACATAATACAAACTTTGTAAACAAACGAAAATATATATATATATATATATATATATATATATATATATATATATATATATATACACGTTGTGCAATAAGACTATCAACCAAGCTTATTAAATAACATTAAGACTTTTTTTTTATTAGCAAAAAATTAATTAAATAAGAAGACACTTCAAAAGTATCCCAACCCTTATAAAAAAAACCAACATTCCTTCCATCATGATCAAAACCAGAATAAATAAAAAGAGCATGATACCAAAGAGGTTGTTGAACAATGAGTTTGTTCCCTATCCCTAGATAGGCATTAGCTTGAAATCTAAGGATGCCTCACAGGAAAAGCACCAAATCTGCACCTACAAGCCAAGTACTCCTTCTGCTCTTCAAAAAAGTGCAAAACCAAAAAACTCACCCCAACCTGCACCTCAGCAAAGCATCGCCACCACATCCCCTTAAGGATTGGTTCCTAGCCAGATTTTATACCATCTGATATCAGTACCTTCGGATGCCTCTACGGAGCTCCAGACTAAGAGACCAGCAGCCTCAGCCTAAGATTTGATCCTACCCTACATCTTCCACCCTTTGCTCCTGATTAACCGACAGGGAAAACAACCTCTGGAACGATGTTTTAAGATATGACTCACCAACCCACACATCCTCCCAGAATCTAACCTTATCTCCCCTCCCTAATTTCCTTCGTAACTCTTCTTGGAACCACCCATCTCCTCTTCCCTCCCTACAAACCTTTACTATGTCCCTCCACCACCACGATTGATATTAGAAGCAAACTGCAGTAGGTTGGATTCAAACCCAAGTCCCTTTAGTAACAAAAAAAGCATTAACCACTAAACTAGACAAATTCTTTTGTCATATTACAATTTTTATTATACTTATTATTATTATTAATAACAATATTAATAATAATATTAATAATATTAATAATAATAATAAGTATAATAAAAATCATAGTAATATAAAAGAATTTGTCTGGTATAATGGTTAAAGTTTCTTTGGTCATTTAAGGTATTTGGTTTCGATTCCCATGCATCGCAGATTTTATTTTATTTGTCGTTTACATACGGAACAAAATCCGTATGTAATTTACATACGGAACAAAATCCGTATGTAATTTACATACGGAACAAAATCCGTATGTAATTTACATACGGATTTTGATCCGTATATAATTCGAGATTTTCTTGTAGTGTGTAGCACCTCCTTCCTTTTACCCTTCTCTTGAGAAATAAGACACCATCTCCATTTAACTAAGAGAGCAAAGTTAAATTTGCTTATGTCTTTGAACCCCAAACCTCCCTCTTCTTTCGGTTTACACAAGTCTCCCCAGCTTACCCATGATATCGGTCTTTTCTCTTTTCCCCACCCCCAGAGAAAATTCCTTTCAATGCTTATAATACTTTTGTAGACCGACTCCGGCACTTTGAAAATTGACAAGTAGAAAAGAGGTAATGTGGTGAGTACATACTTAATTACACAACTCCTACCTACCAACGATAAGAACCTCCCCTTCCACACACTTAGTCTAGCTTTCAGTTTGTTCAAAATAGGTTCCCAGAATGATTTCTTCCTTGGGTTACCTCCTACTTCTAGACCCAAGTATTTGAAGGGATTACCCATCTGGGCACAATTTAGGGTCTTTGAGTAGCAGATAAGATCATAATTCTGAACATTGATACTTGCCAATTTTGATTTGTGAAAGTTGATTTTAAACCTGAAGCTAGCTCAAAAACCCCTTAAGATAGTCTTCATAATGATCACATTGCTCCAGGATTCCTCACAAAAAAAGAGTGTGTCATCCGCAAATTGCAGGAAACTCACCTCTACCTCCTTACTTCCAATCTTGACCCTAGACAAAAGGTTGGCGTTCAATGCTTGCCTTACTAGTCCAGCAAGGCCTTCAACCACCATAATAAAAAGAAAGGGTGCTAAGGGGTCTCCCTGTCTCAACCCTCTTGACGACCTAAATTCCTCCGTAGGACTCCCATTCACTAGTACTAATAGTGTGACTGATTCCATGCATCCTCTAATCCATTTTATGCATGTACTATGGAAACCCAATCGACCAAGCATGTCGTACATGAAATCCCACCTAACTAAATCATATGCCTTTTCAAAATCTACCTTCAAACACAAGCCGCTTTCCCTTTCCTCCTAAGATCCTCAACCACCTCATTTGCCAGAAGCACGCTATCTACCAAACCCCTATCCTTTATAAATGTTAATTGACTTCCATCTATAATAGCAGGTAACACTTTCTTTAATCTTCCTACTAACACTTTAGATATGACTTTGTATATGGCACCCACTAAAGAGATGGGTCTGAATTGATCAAGCTTACAAGGGTCCCTTACTTTGGGTACTAGTGCAATAAATGATGCATTGCACCCCTTGGTAATATTGCTTGTTTTATGGAAATCCTCCAAGGCTGCTACAAAATCTGCTTTTAGGTAGTTCCAACTTTTCTTAATAAAGTTGAAATTGAAACCATTCGAACCAGGACTTTTTGAGCCTTCGTATTGCCATACGGCTTCCTTAACTTCTTCCTCACTAAAGACTTCTATCAACCGCAAGCTTTCTTCTGTAGAGAGGGTTTTAAACTCAACCGCATCAAGTTTAACCCCGAAATCTTTTGTTGCTTTAAATCTGGCTTCAAAAGGCTTTTTTGCTTCAAAAGGGACAGTGTTAGGCTCCTCACACCAAAAGCCCCCAACCTCAACACCCTTCACTTAATTCCTTAGTCTCCTCCACCTTAATGATGAATGGAAAAATCTAGAACAAGAGTCTCCATATTTAAACCAGTTGGTTCTAGCCTTTTGACGGAGAAGAGATTCTAACTTTGAGTCAGTCTCCCAAAGCCTCCTTACCACATCAGTTCTTTTATGCCTCTCACTTTCCAAAGCTTGACCATTACAATCTTGGTAGTCAAAGTTCTCAATATCCTGTAGAATAGACCTCTTAACAGAATTCAGATTCCCAAAGACGTCCCTATTCCATGTTTGTAAATCAGCCTTTAGAAGTTTGAACTTATCCTTGAACCTTTTTATGTCATTTCCTTGGTTCAAGCAGGACTTCCACCTATCCTCCACCATCCCATCAAAGCCTCGTTCCGAATGCCAAGCATCAATTGATCTAAAGGGTTTGGGACCCCAGTCCTTATCCAAACACTTAATCATCAAAGCACAGTGGTCAAAAACTTCTCTCCGTTGGACATATTGATTACATGTAGGCCAACACTGCAACCATTCTTCCGTTATGAGAACTTTATTGATCCTACTCTTTGCCATTCCATTTGATTTGAACCATGTAAATTTTTTCCCATAATGGGCAGGTCCATTAACATGTTTGATTAAATGAACCCATTGAAGCCCTTTATCTCACTGGTAAAGTCACCCTTATCTGCCCCTTGCCTTTCAGCTCGACTTCTTATTGCATTAAAGTCCCCACAAAAGCACCACATTGCAATTTGAGAAGCTTCTTTACACTTAGACAATTCCTCCCAGAGAAGTTTCTTTTCTTTCAAGGTACACGCTGCGTACACATTAACCACACAACACCTTTGGGCAAATTTTTCATGTTAGCCCATAATAGCTATATAACCCTTCCCCATTGAGTGGCTCTCATAGCTGAAAGCTTCTTTGTGCCACAAAGAAAGAAGACCTCCATTTCCATTAACCCCTTGACTGTGAATCCACTCGATATTGTTATTCCCCCATAAGGAGTAGCACCTAGCATTCGTAACTTCTATTGTTTTTGTTTCTTGGAGGCACACAAATTCTGCTTCCTCTGTAGATATGCAACGCCTCAGATACCTTGCTTTTGTTCCTCCCCCCAGACCTCTTATATTTAAATTAAAAATCAACATAAAAACCATTCAGATTACCCACCTCTAAATTCTTCATAAACTCCAGATCTCTCCCTTCCATACATTGGAATTCTTGGACCACCTCCTCTTCCTCCCTGAGACAAGTGAGCCCAATCTGTTTACCAAGAATCCATAAATTTGCAGGTTCCTCCCTAATTCCAGGGATGCGTACACAAGCGTTACAATTGTTAATGTCCCTATCAAAAATGGATGTTGTTGGCAAGCCTTCTCTAGGCAGCAGGTCCTTCCTCGCCTGAGACGATCTCTTGCTCAATCTGACGAACCGCCTTGGGTGGGTGCTTGGCTCCCCCAACTCGCTAAGCTCTTTCATCTTGCACCGCTGTGGGGGTGTATTACACGAACTTCCCACTTCTACTTCCTCTGCTACAAGCGAACCTTGAGATTTCAACCCTACTTGATTCCTTATCTCCACAGGAGGCCTTATTGCTTGGTTAGGATTGGAGTGATTTGACCGATTGCCAGCTTCACATCCTTCTTCTTCGCAATTAGGTAACTCCGAGCCTCCTGCATGACTGTCGTCGTCGTCCTCCTCTGAGCCATACTTCCTTCCAATAGAGAGTGCAACAATCTTTTGCGATTGGCTTTCTCCAGAGACTCCCCCGTTACTTAGATGGGCCTCTTGCTCCCGCTCCTGGTCCAAAGACGCACATTCTATATCCACCACCAACTTAGCCAACTCAGCATGCACAAAATGGTAATTTTGTGAAAAAGAAGATGCTTGTTCAGCCTGATTAATCAGAGCAACCTCTGCAGGCTCCTTCTAGCCCTTAGTTTCCTCTTTGGTGAATAACAAGGATTCTTTTCTCTGTACATTAGCTCTTTTCATAACAACTACCTTAGAAAATAAAACTTTTGTTCTATTCGCACTCAGAGCCTGTCCTCCCTCCATCTCCTCCTCTGAACGACGGACCTCCTCTCCGCGCGTCACCTCCACCTCACCACTAGACACCGATAAAGCAGTTTCCTCTACATAGGTCTCTAAGGAAGAGAAGCTATCAGAGGTGCCATAGAAATTTCGGTGACACATACACTGACCTCCTAATCTTATTGTATTACAAAATAGAACAGAGATAAACAAAAGGGAACAGAGATGGACAAAGAGTAAACTGAAGGCAAAAGATATGAGAATGAATATCTCTTCTTTCTTATTATTCAAATCAAAACAAATTGTCTGAATATATACAAATAATACACTCATTCTAGGTTTAACTAAAGAGGGAAAGAATCAATAATTAAATACTAGAATCGTAATACACAAAGACAAAATAAAGGTTATTCACCTCTAAAGAGAAACAACTGATAATTAAAAAAGATACCCAATTATTCTCTTCTATAAAGAGAAACAACTGATAATTAGAAAAGACACCCAATTAATATTAGGATCCTTCTATAACTCTAGTATCTGTATCCTTTAATACCCCGCCGCAAGCTGGGGAGCAAATATTGATGAGACCCAACTTGGAACAAATATTCTTAAAAGATTGAGGACTTAAAGCTTTGGTATAAATATCAGCCAGTTGCTCTGTGGTGGAAATGGGAAGCAAATGGATGAGACCCTTCTTCAATTTTTCTCGGACCACATGACAATCTATTTCTATATGTTTTGTACGCTCGTGAAACACTGAATTTGCTGCAATGTATCTTGTTGAGTCATTGTCACAGTATAAAAGAGATGGTTGCTCAAAAGAAACTTTGAAATCTTGAAGAAGATAAGTTAACCATTGAATTTCACATGTAACAATGGCCATTGCCTTGTATTCAGCTTCACAAGAACTCTTTGATATTGTTCCTTGCTTCTTTGATTTCCAAGATATGAGAGAATTCCCAAGATACACACTAAAACCAGTCACTGATTTTCTTGAATCACTACAGGTGCCCCAATCACTATCACAAAAGGCTTTGAGATGAACAGATGTAGTGGAAGAGAAAAATAGACCAAGACTTGGAGCTCCTTTGATATATCTGAGGATTCTAATCGCTGCATTATAGTGATCAATCGTAGGCTTAGCAAGAAATTGAGAAAGTTGTTGCACAGAAAATGTTATGTCAGGTCGGGTATTAGTGAGTTACATAAGCCTTCTAATCAATCTTTTGTAGGCTTGAATATCTGTGAAAGGAACACTTCCAATAGAAGAGAATTTCTCATGATTATCAATAGGAGTAGGTGCCGGTTTGCATGCTAAAAGACCTGCATCTGTTAACAATTCCAATGCATATTTTCTTTGATTTACCATTATTCCTGTCTTACTTCTTGCTACTTCTAGACCAAGAAAATATCTTAAATTTCCAAGATCTTTAATCTTGAATGTCTGATTCAAGGCTTGTTTGATACGAGCAATCTCTTCTTTATCATTTCCTGCCAATATTATATCATCCACATATACCAATAATGCTGTAAAAGATCCTTCAGAAGAATTAATGAACAAGGAATGATCATTCATAGACTGAGTATATCCCATAGAAAGCAAAAATGATGATAGTTTGGCAAACCATTCTCTACTAGCTTGTTTAAGGCCATATAAAGCCTTTTTTAGTTTACAAACTTTTCCTGGTGGAATAGAAGTCAATCCAGGAGGAGCAACCATGTATACATCTTCTTTCAAATCTCCATGTAAAAAGGCATTGTTTATGTCTAATTGTTTCAATTCCCAATTATAAATAGAAGCTAAAGAAAGAAGCAACCTTATGGTGGTCATCTTTGCTACTGGAGAGAATGTATCAAGATAGTCAATGTCTTCTATTTGTGTATATCCCTTTGCCACTAACCTTGCTTTATACCTTTCAATTGTCCCATCAGCCTTATATTTTATTTTGAATACCCATTTGCAACCTATGGCAGCTTTGTCCTTAGGCAGAAGAGCAGTCTCCCAAGTTTGATTTGACTATAAAGCAGATATCTCACATTGTATAACTTTTCTCCAACAGTCATGTTTCACAGCTTCAGAATAAGTGTTTGGCTCAACATGTGAAGAAAGAGACATAACAAAAGATTTGTAAGAAGGTGATAAATTGGTATAAGACAAAACAGAATTCAAAGGATATTTAACTCTTGAAGATGTATTGGAAACATTAAAATTACAATGATAATCCTTTAAATACTCAGGTGGTCTTTTTATTCTTGTGCTCATTTGGACAGATTGATCTGATTCAAAAATTTGTTCTATGTCATGATCTTCATTGAGGTTTTGGTCTATATGGGAACAATCTTCTTCTGAAACCTCAATGTGTGACTCACAATTATTATCACTGCTATTTTCAACATTATCACAAGGTGTATTATCACAAGGTGCAAGAATGGCTTGTGATGACTGGCTTAAGACAGGTTGATCTTCAGCAAATAAAATTTGATCATTAATGTTAGGATTGTTAGTTTCATTGCTAGTATCTTGAACCCTTTGGTATGGAAAAACATGTTCATAAAAGACAACATCCCTAGACACAAAAATTTCTCTTGATTGAATATTTAACGAAATATATCCTTTTGTCTCCCTTGGAAAACCAATAAAAACACATTTTGATACTCTTGGATCAAATTTTCTTCTATTTGTTGACAAAGTGCTAGCATAACATAAAGAACCAGACACCTTTAATCCATTAAAATATCCATCAGTTTTGAAAAGCATTTCATGAGGAGAAGAATAGTTTAAAACAGGTGTGGGAAGCATGTTTATAATATGCGCAACATGTATCACAGAATATGACCAATAAATTTTGGGTAAATGAGATTGTATCATAAGAGCTCTTGCTACATCTAATAAATGACCATGTTTCCTTTCAACTATGCTATTTTGTTGTGGAGTATTGACACATGATGTTTGATGTATTATTCCTTTACTGACAAAAAAAATTAGTCATAAAAAATTCAGTTCCATTATCACTTCTTATTACTTTTATTACTGTCTCAAACTGTATTTGAACAAAAATAACAAAATTTTCCAAAACCTTAAGAACTTCAGATTTTTGTTTCAAAAGAAAAATCCATGTGTACCTCGAATAGTCATCAACTATGGTCAAGAAATATTTATGACCATGAATTGATGGTATTGAGTATGGTCCCCAAATATCTACATGAATCAAATCAAAAAAATTTTTTGATTTAGATGTACTAATAGGAAATGAAAGTCTTTTTTGCTTTGCAAAATGACAAACATCACGAACAAAAGATTTGTTATATTTAACAAAAGGAAATTTATTCTTGATAACATCAACACATGTATTTGAAATATGACCTAATCAAAAATGTCAAAGGGTTTCTAGATCACAAGCACTAACTCTAACAGTATTGATAGTGTGTGTAGATTTGATGGGTGTGATTTGAAGTTTCTGGTAAGAAGGGATCCTGAGTATATAAAGTCTATCTTGCATCTTAGTAGATCCAATCATTTCATTAGATATCTTGTCCTAGATGTGACAGCCATTAGAGTCAAAGGTAATAACACAAGATAGTTTATCAATCAATTTTGCTACAGAAAGAAGATTAAAATTGAAGCAAGGAATGTACAAAACATTGCTTATGACATGATTTTGATTGAGAAAAATACTTCCAGAATAATTGGCAACTACTTGATTTCCATTTGGTAATTTGACATAAATAGGATTAATTTGATGATATGAAGTGAAATAAGTTAATGATGAACAAATGTGATCAGTAGCACCACTATCAATAATCCAAGAACTGAAGGAAGAAATAAAATTATTACTTGTTTGATTGGATGGATTGGAGGAAATAACAGAGACTTGATTAGAAGCATTATCAATGGATTTGACCTGTTGTAAAAGAGCTAACAATGTTTGAAACTGCTCAGGAGTAAAACCACTTTATTGAGACTCCACTTCTGACTTTGAACCTTGATAATTCTGCTCATTATTACTAAACTTTGTATTCTGAAAAACTACATGACTCTGATCATGATTCTGATTTTGAAGCTTGAAATGGGGTGGAAAGCCATGCTTTTTATAGCATGTATCAATGGTATGCCCCGTCTTTCCACAATAACTGCAAATTTTGGAAGTATATCTTCTTCCATATCCACCACCCATGCCATAGGTCATAGCATTATTTTTATAACCTCCTTTGTTAGTAGCAATCATTGCCTTGGATTGATCACCAAAAACTTGCCTCTCTTGTTGTGTAATGAGAGAGTAAACTCTATTCAAGGATGAATTATCTGATGAACTAACATGGTAAGGTGAACAAAGATCTTGTGAGGGATCAACAACTTCACCCATAGATAAATGTAGAAACCAGAGCTCTGATACCATATTACAAAATAGAACAGAGATGGACAAAGAGTAAACTGAAGGCAAAAGATATGAGAATGAATATCTCTTCTTTCTTATTATTCAAATCAAAACAAATTGTCTGAATATATACAAATAATACACTCATTCTAGGTTTAACTAAAGAGGGAAATAATCAATAATTAAATACTAGAATCGTAATACACAAAGACAAAATAAAGGTTATTCACCTCTATAAAGAGAAACAACTGATAATTAGAAAAGACACCCAATTAATATTAAGATCCTTTTATAACTCTGGTATCTGTATCCTTTAATATATTGGGTGTTCTTCTTCGTTGTAAATACTTTGATCATTAATTCTCATACTCTTAGCCATTTTAGCATTACAATTTTTAAGCAAGCGAACTTGGAGTCTCGCATACTTCAAGTTTTCCCACATCATCGTCAATTCATCTATGGATACTACGGACGCTACCTCTCCTACCACTTTCGAAAAGCAATCCTTATTCCAAAATGTTAGAGGTAGCCCATAGCATCTCATCCACACAACTTTGTGGCCCGCAACGTGCTCTGCCGACCATGGCTCGATGTTCTGGAAGACACTCTCAAACCACTCCTTATTGAGATTAATCAGCTCCTCCATGTTTACCCCTTCTCGCGGAGTAAGGACGACGAGATTATCCCCCATATACCTCACTTTAACCATGCTCATACCTCCTTTCACAAATTCGTCACCCAGCTATTCAAAGTCCAGCTCATCTCTGAACTACCCAATCACACTGTACTCCATCCAAGGTAAAACCTGTTGTTCTGTTTTGATGATTGGTCCCTTCCACCTCCTTTGTGAATCATCTTTGAAAACGTCTACGAAAGATTTTCTCCCTGTCTTCACCTTCCAAACCTCCTTTGTTCTCTTCTGATCATTTGAGCTATTATGAACTTTACGGTTGGATCCAGGTCCTCCCTGACCTCCTTGCCTCTTGGAAAAGCGAGCCATATTACTTTATATAAAAGTTGCTGATTGTGCTAGATGATGTGGATGAATTTGACCAATTACAAGACCTATGCGGGAATCGTTCTGGTTAGGGTTATTATTAGTACTATTCTTTTTCTATTGGAGTTTCAGGGAAAGCGTTCCATATCTGATCAAATGAGCGAGGCAGTGAATTACATAAACCACCTGCAGAAGAATATTAAAGAGTTGAGTGACAAGAGGGATAAGCTGAAGAAGAAACTTCACATAAATAACATTAAGACTTATTTCAACAACCCTTCTAAATTAACCCCTACAAATATATTATAAAGATATTTTTGACATAATTTTATTTTAAAATATATTATAATATCTTTTAATGATTTCAAATTAGATAGATATTCATATGGTCTCCATTATATTTTAACTCAGGAAAAACATATGTTCTTATGCCTAAGAAAAATTATTTAACTATTGCATTTGTTTTTATTGAGTCTAAAGGAGACATGATGACCAACAAGTGAAAGAAGACCTGATGACCCTTCTGGGAATAAATATATACTTAAACATTTATATATATTTGAAAACAATAAATACATACAGACAATACTGTTAGTTATCCATTAATCAACAAGGAAGACAGATATTCAATTTTGAAAACCAAAACTTCAAAAATAAAGTTCAGTATGTAAAGCAAATCTTATAACAAGTCTATAGAGAGAATTAATGAAAGAAGTTAGACACCAAAATTTCAATTTGGCAACTCTCTTTTTAAAATGAACATAGAGAACTCAGCTTATTCTCACACTTCCTCTTCCTAACAAAGAATATTTTGAAGGTAGCTACACTTGTTTCTGTAATGGAAAAACAACATACATCAAAGTATAAACTTGCACTAACAGATTCTGGCAAGACACTATGTGAACTCCATTAACAGTTACAGTAAAGCAAACAAACTTGATACAAAATTGTAACTCCATCTCTTAAAAGACTACATGTATCAGATTCATGTGAGTCGTAAACATAGCTGGAGTCAGAAAATGGAGAATTATGCAGGACTGCAAAAATCATAGCTACATTTTACAAAACAAATCCTACAAAGCAGCAAAGAATAAACCAGAAAGGAGAGAACATGAACTGAATGGAAAAGAAAATTTACATAAATACACTAATAATATCATAAACACTTTGAAAAAATAATATCCTAATATTATAACATGAGAAAGAAATAATGTAAAAACTTAATTAGAATGCGCTAAAATCATAGCTATGCCAGTGACTTAGTTCAAGGTAACTAACTAGCTAACTTCTCAAGGTACAAATGCCAGCGGAAAGTGCGGAGTTCTTAAGGTTTGAGAAAGGGTGCTGCTATTTTATTGAGGTGGTATGAAAAGCCTTTGTAATTTAATTAAAATTAAAAACAAACTTTATTAATTAAATTTATATATGAATTATATTAATTTTTTATAATAATTAGTTTTAGTGATAAAAGAAAAGAAAGCGGGAAAGTAATGAAGAAAAATGAAAAAAAATAAAAATAAAAATAAAAAATAAAAATAAAAATTATATTATTTATTTATTAAAGTTTGAAAAAGTCTAGAGCATTTTGCTATTTTGCTGAAGATTTAGGAACTTAAATGAAACTTTAAAAAAAATTTATTATTTTATTGAAATTTAAAAAAAAAAATTTAAAAATTTAATGGTTTTTGAATAAAGGAAATCTAACTAAGGTTAGAAAAATTTTTGTTATTTGTTAAGATTTTAAAATAAACTTTTAAAACTTAAACGAAAATTAAAAATTTCGATTATTTTACTGAAGTTTTAAAATAAATTTTTAAAATTTAATAAATATTAAAAAAATCTCTATTATTTTACTGGAGTTTTAGAATAAATATTTAAAATTTAATAAAGATTAAAATTTTTTTATTAAATTAATTCTTAGAATTATATTAACTATAACCTTTGTTAAAATTCATTTTTTTTTCTTATAGTGACTCTTAAAATGATGAGAAATTGTTCATATCTTCTTTATTTATAACTTTGACGCAAACTATAAATAGTTATTAAGTTTTGAAATTTAATTAGATTAATTAATTCATAAGATGAATTAATTCTAGACATTATGATTTTAAGAAGAATTGTTTTTCTAAGATCTTGCTTAGAAATATAAATGGATTTGAAATGAAAGAAATAAAATTTTAAAATTAGAATCATGTTTAAAAAATTAAGATATGGATAGAATAATATTAAGTAAAGAATGTAGTAAAAAGTAATATATTATATGACTATATATATTGTAATTTTTATTCTTATTATGCTTATCGATTGTAGAAATTTTCGGTAGTTATAAATACACTTGTCTTTTTTTCCCTATCATCTCTACTTTCTAGAATGTAAACAAAATATTGTTTTGAAAATATTATCTAACCCTCGTTTTCAACTATCATCAGCATTCTTTGATCAAATAGAACAGTTATACCACTCGTGTACATTTTGGCAATTGCATGGGCTGTAAAGGCAATAAATATGGAGCATCTAATAAAAGTGAAAATTCAATATGTAAGCAAAGAATAGAAACATTCTTTTCTTTTGGAAACAAGCAGAGAATAGAAACTTTCTTTTCTTTTTGGAAGCAAAGAATAGAAACTTTCTTTTCTTTAAGGAAATAAGCAAAGAATAGAAACTTCTTTATCTTTTTCGAAATAAGCAAAGCATGGTTACTGAAAGTGCAGAGCGTGTGATTAACGTTGTCTGTCTTGAGACAACAAATGACAAATTCATTATTACTCCCTCCCATACGACCTTAGCTATTCGCACAAAACTAGCCTTCTGCTTTCCATCTCTGCCTTTTGGATTCCTCATAGCTTAACCATGGCTGAATCATTTCTCTTCAGCATCGCAGAGTCACTCATAGCAAAGCTTGCTTCTCATGCTTTTCAAGAAGCTTCTCGGTTGGTGGGTTTATATGACAATCTTGGAGACCTTACAAAGACTCTCTCTTTAGTCAAGGCTGTGCTGTTAGATGCTCAGCAAAAGCAGGAGCACAACCATCAGCTCCGCGAATGGCTCACTCAGCTCAAAACTGTCTTCTACGATGCCGAAGACCTTTTGGATGAATTTGAGTGCCACACACTGCGAAAGAAAGTGGTCAAAGCTCATGGTAGCACCAAAGACAAGGTAAGTCACTTCTTCTCCAGCTCTAATCCACTTCTCTTTCGTTACAAAATGGCTCAACAAATTAAAGATATCAGCAACAGACTAGACAAGGTTGCAGCTGATAGGCATAAGTTTAGTCTTCAAATAACTGATGTTGACACACGTGTTGTTCATCGGAGAGATATGACACACTCCCGTGTCAGTGATTCGGATGTCGTAGGAAGGAAACACGATAAAGAAAAGATCATAGATCTTTTGATGCCGCAGAATTCTAATGATGATGCAAGTCTTTCTGTTATTCCCATTGTGGGGATTGGAGGTTTGGGAAAGACTACGCTTGCAAAGTTTGTGTTCAATGACAGCAGGATCCAGGAGTGTTTTTCAATGAAGATGTGGGTGTGTGTTTCTGATGACTTTGACATTAAACAACTCATTATTAAAATCATCAATTCTGCCAATGATCAAGATGCTCCTCCTCACCAACAGAATTTGAACATGTTGGATCTGGACCAATTGCAAAATCAACTGAAAAACAAACTTTCCTCTCAAAAATTCTTACTCGTCTTAGACGATGTATGGAATGAAGATCGTGTTAAATGGGTTGAGCTGAGGAATTTAATACAAAAACGTGCAGCAGGAAGTAAAATCCTTGTGACCACACGTAGTCATTCAATTG
Organism: Phaseolus lunatus; assembly: GCA_013389735.1. NCBI lineage: Eukaryota > Viridiplantae > Streptophyta > Magnoliopsida > Fabales > Fabaceae > Phaseolus > Phaseolus lunatus. The sequence continues at coordinate 34,271,139 of CM023857.1, read as the reverse complement.
CTTCCATGATGGGCACCGTTCCCTCTCACATTTTAGAAGGTCTTTCTGAGGAGGATTCATTGTCTCTCTTTGTCAAGTGGGCTTTTAAAGAAGGAGAAGAGGAAAATCATCCCCACTTAGTAAATATTGGGAGAGAAATTGTGAAAAAATGCAGAGGGGTCCCATTGGCAGTGAGAACATTAGGGAGTTTACTATTCTCCAAATTTGAGGTGAGTGAATGGGAATATGTGTGTGATAATGAAATTTGGAATTTGCCTCAGAAAAAGGATGACATTTTACCTGCCCTTAAATTAAGTTATGATCTTATGCCATCATATCTGAGACAATGTTTTGCAATATTTTCCCTTTATCCAAAGGACTATGAACTCAATAGTTATGAAATAACTTCAGTTTGGGGGGCACTTGGACTCATTGCACTACCAAAAAAGAACAGAACACTTGAAGATGTGGCCAATCAATATTTGTATGAACTACTATCAAGATCTTTTCTTCAAGATTTTAGAAACTTTGGCACGCTTTATAGTTTTACAATACATGATTTGGTGCATGATCTCGCTCTATTTATTGTAAGGAAAGAGTGTCTACACGTAAGTTCCAACATTCAAAATATTCCAGATAATGTTCGGCATCTGTCTTTTGCTGAAAGCAGTTCGTTTGGCAATTTATACAACAAAAAATGGGTAGCTGTGAGAACCATACTATTTCCAAACGGTACAAGAAGAACCAACGGTGAAGCTTTAATAAATACTTGTGTGTCAAAATTCAAATATTTGCGAGTTTTGGATTTATGGGCTTCGAAAATTAAGACTTTGCCCCGTACCATTGCTAAGTTGAAACATTTGAGATATTTGGACATTAGCCAAAATATCAACATTAAGAGACTCCCCGAGTCTATTTGCAAGCTGCAAAGTCTGCAAGTGTTGAAGTTTGACGGATGCATAGAGCTGGAAGCAATGCCCAAAGGATTAAGAAAATTGATCAGTCTCCGCCATTTGGAGTTCAGTACAAAGCAATCTATTTTGCCTGACAATGACATTGCTAGTCTGGGCAATCTTGCAAATCTGTCTATTGAATCAAGCCCTAATTTGGAGTCTATCTTCGGAGGTGTGAAATTCCCTATTCTTAAAGTATTTAATGTCAGTGACTGTCATAGTCTTAAGTTTTTGCCACTAGATGTTCAAATCTTTCCCGAGTTAGAAACTTTGTTTGTTAATAACTGTGGTAATTTGGACTTAGAACAATGGAAGGGCAACCATCATGAAGAACAAAGCCACAAGCTAAAGTTAAAAACTGTTGAATTTTTAACTTTGTCACAGTTGGTGACCTTGCCTAAATGGCTTCAAGAAGCTGCCAAGTCCTTACAGTGCTTGGTAATTTCAAATTGCGACAATATTGAAACACTTCCAGATTGGTTTACAACTATGACTGACCTAAAAATACTTTCTATAATGTCTTGTCCAAATTTGGTATCTCTCCCAGATAACATCCATCACCTCACTGCACTTGAAACTTTGAGGATTGAAGGTTGTCATGATTTATGTGAAAAGTATCAACCCCGTGTTGGAGAGTTTTGGCCCAAAATATCACACATAAAAAACATTTACATTGATGAACTAGAAGTCTGAGAAGAATTAGACGAAGAGCAAGAAAGAGAGGAATGCATTAAGGACACAGATAAGCCTTGAAGTGTGTTTATTGTTTATTGTTTTTGTTTATTTTTTTCTGGAAGTGTTTTTCTTAATGAAGACTTTGCATTTGATAGTTCTCTTAATTTGTGTTTGAACTTTCTTTTCACATGAAATTACATTGGATCATTTGTTTGATTATACATCTTTTATTACCCACTCTTGTCGGTGTGAAAATACATTTCAGTTTTTATCGGCCAAAGACTTTTAGTTCAGAAGCTGCATCAGAGTTGTGTAATACTTGGAATATTTGTTTACTTTTTTTTGTAATTGTACATTTACTTGGATTTATTCACTAAAACAAAAATCTGTACTGAGGAGAATTAAATTTGTGGGAGTTTTTCTATCTATAGCGTGGTATGGAACTTCACCCTTAAGTTTCTTATAAGTTATATATACATTGTTCTTAAAAATAGTGAATTCTATGAAACAAACCTTACTTCGCCAGTTTGGGTGTTAGCAATCACTCTCTAACTCCTATTCGAAGAATTTATTTATTTTAATTAATTTGGGGTATTATGTTTGCAATCATGTTTTTTTCTAATTATAATAAGAACATAAATCTTTTTATTTTAAATACATGATTATATATAATTGTTATCAAAATATAATTTTAAAAAATTGTAACAACGCTACATTATTAAACAAAAATAAAGTTGTAACACTGTGAACTTTTAAAATTTCACTATGTAATAATGGTCTGGATTATTTTTTATATTAAATTATTTAGAAGAAACATTACTTTCATTATTATTATTATTATTATTATTATTATCATTATTATATTTAAATTTTTTAATTCAATTGTCAATCAACTTAACATTTTTCTGAAAATATAAAAACAAAACTTTAAATTCACATTTTAAAAAATAATAACGTATTTTATAACAATTCTTTTTCGTTTTATTTGTTGGTCAAAAGAATGTTCAAATAGTTGTTATAATAAATATCACATATGTCCCTTCCGAATAAAATTATCTTATAGTACATGTTCCTTATTGTGAAGATATCCGAATAAAATAATGGTAGTATATGTGAGTTACAGTAAGGCATGTATGTTATAACGCGTATCTATGTTATAACATGTATGTTACTAGGTTTATAACCCGTGTGGGAAAGGAAGGTAAGATATTAATTATTTATGAAGTATTATTAATTTATTAATAAATAAATAAAATATAAAATCAATATTAATATATAAAAAAATAAAAATTAATATATAAATAAAAAAATTAAATATGCTAAAATTAATATTAATATAAATAATATATAAACATAAATAATATATGGAAATAAGTAAATTGTTTCAGTATCAATAAATTGATATAAATTTTGAGAAAAATAAGTAATAATAAATAATTATATAAAAAAATTATTTATCCTAAAGGGTGAATAGTTAGAATTTTATTATTTGGTATGTTATTTCAAAAATAATCTTATGATAACCATTTCACTTACTTAAATTCTTTGATCATACTCCAAGTTTACAAATCAAACATTAATATATAAGAAATAAACATCAGTATATATAAATAAATAAAAAAACTGAACATACTAAAATTAATATAAACAATGAATACAAATAAATAATACACGTAAAAAAATAACTTGTCTAAGTATTAACAAACTTACACAAATTTTGAGGAAAATAAGTAATAATAAACAGTTATATAAAAAAAATGATTCATCCTAAAAGGCGAATAACGTGAAATTCATTATTTGGTATGTTAACCTCTACTTTAAAAACAAATCGCCTTCTTTGAAGTCATTTAACCTACAAAACTTATTTCATCCCGCTCTAAGTTTTGTTGATTTAAATGGCATGTTTTCCTTTATTATTATATATAAAAATAAAAATAATATATATAATTAAATATACATATATATAAATAAATGTAAATTTAAATGAGAAAATAAATAAAAAATTAGGAAAGTAAGTTATAATAAACAGTTATGTAAAAAACAAAAAATCTTATCCTAAAAGTCGAATAACTCGAATTTCAATTCTTTGGTATGTTAATCTCTACTTAAAAAAAATCTTATTATGACATGATCTGGTCGATTTATTTAATATAATTATTATTAAAGTTTGATTTCCAAATTTTTATAAAAATATAGACGATACTTTTAAATTTTGATTATTAAAATAGTTAAAAACGATTTCCTTAACAATCTTAAATTAAAATATCTGAATAATAACAAATTTGACATTAAAGAAACTTTTACCTAATACAATTTGTATATAAATGAGTTTATATAAAATTTTTCTTTCAACCTGCCCGTGCTATGCACGAAAAGAAATGCAGGATATTAATTATTTATAAAATATTATTAATCTATTAATTAATTAATTATAAAATAAATATTAATATATAGGAAATAAAAATTAGTATATACGAATAAAAAAAAAACTAAACATACTAAAACCAATATAAACAATGCATAAACATAAATAATACACATAAAAAAATAAATTGTTCAAGTAGCAACAAATTGATATCAATTTTGAGAGGAGTGGGTAACAATAAACAATTATGTAAAAAAAGTATCTATCCTAAAAGACTAATAACTCGAATTCCATTATTTGGTATGTTAACATTTCCTTAAAAAACAATCTTATCGTCTTCTTTGAAGTCCTATAACATACAAAAATTATTTCATCCTGCTTCAAGTTTTGTTAATTTATTTGACACGTTTTCTTTCACTATTTTGTATAAAAATATAATTTAGATAATTAAATATATATATATATATAACTGTAAATGTAAATAAGAAATTAAATAAAAAAATTACAAAGAAAATATTAATATATAAGAAATAAACATCAACTTATATGAATAAATAAATAAAAACTAAACATACTAAAATTAATATAAACAAAAATAATACACTTAAAAAAATAAATTGTTCAAGTATCAACTATATGAAACAAAGTTTGAGGAAAATAAGTAAAAATAAATAGTTTTGTAAAAAAAAAAAAAAAATCATCCTAAGAGGTGAATAACCAAAATTTCATTATTAAGTATGTTAATCTCTACTTCAAAAACAACCTTATTACCTTCATTGAAATCATTGCACATGCTTAAATCCTTTCAACCCGCTCCAAGTTTTGTTGATTTATTTGACGCGTTTTCTTCACTATTTTGTATAAAAATATAATTGATATATATGTTGATTTATACATAAAAATAAAAATAAAAATTACACAACAATATTAATATATAAGAAATAAACATCAACAAATGTAAATAAATAAGAAAACTAAACATACAAAAATTAATATAAACAATGCATAAACATAAGTAATACACATAAATAAATAAATTATTCAAGTATCAATAAATTGACACAAATTTTGAGAAAAGTTAGTAACAATAAACAGTTATGTAATAAAAGAACTCATCCTAAAAGTCGAAAAACTTGAATTTCATTCTTTAGTATGTTAACATCTACTTCAAAAAATAATTTTATAATGACATGATCGAGTGTATTTATTTAATATAAATATTATTAAAGTTTGATTTCAAAATTGTTATAAGACTATAGATGATACTTTGTTAACTTTTAAATTTTGATTATTAAAATTCATAAAAACGATTTTCTTAACAACCTTTAATTGAAATATCTGAATACTAACAAATTTGACAACAAAGATACTTTGACCTAATATAATTTGTATATAAATGAGTTTATATAAAATTTTCCTTTCAACCCGTCCGTGCATGCACAGAAAAAAATACAGAATATTAATTATTTATAAAGTATTATAAATCTATTAATAAATAAATAAATTACAAAGTAAATATTAATATATAAAAAATAAAAATCATTATATATGAATAAAAAAAATAAACATACTAAAACTAATATAAATAATGCATAAACTTAAATAATACATTTAAGTAACAATAAATATTTATGTAAAAATATATTTGGTATGTTAATCTCTGTTTCAAAAATTATCTTATTGTATTCTTTGAAGTCATTTAACATACAAAAATTCTTGTATCCGATTTCAAGTTTTGTTAATTTATTTGACGCGTTTTCTTACACTATTTTGTATAATAATATAATTTTGAATAATTTAGGAATTTTATTTATTGTAATTTATTATTTAAGTATGACATTCAATAATTTAGGATTTGTATTTATTTATAAATTTAAATAATATAGAATTTTTTTTTTAAATATATTTTAAGTATGACATTCAATAATTTAGGATTTTTATTTATTTATAATTTTAAATAATTTAGGTATTTTATTTATTGCAAATTTTTATTTAAGTAGTACATTTAGGAATTTGAATAATTTTGGAATTAAATTTATTTTAGATTTTTATTTAAGTAGAACAGTAAATAATTTAGATTTTATAATTATTTAATATTTTAAAAATTTTAGAAACTTTATTTCTTTTAGATTATTATTTAAGTATGAAATAAAATAATTTAGGATTTGTATTTGTTTGGGATTTTGGAAAACTTATAAATTTTATTAATTTTAGATTCTTATCCAAGAGACATTAAATAATTTAGGATGTGGATATATTTAGAATCTTGAATAATTTAAGGGTTTTATTGATTTTCTATTTGTATTTAAAAATGATATTACAAATTTTTGGATTTTTATTTATTTAGGATTTTGAAAATATTATAAATTTTATATTTTTATTTAGGTAGGAAATAAAATAATTTTATATTTTATATTTAATTAGGATATTTAAAAGTTTTAAAATTTTATTTATTTATAATTTTTGTTTATGTATGACATAAAATAAGTTAGGATTTGTGTTTATTTAGGATTTTGATATTTAAAAAAACATTTATTTTAAATTTTCATTTATATATGACATTAAATAATTAGAATTAGTATTTATTCTTATTTTGAATAATTTAAAAAATTTATTTATTTGATATATTTTATTTAAGTATCACATTAAATAATTTAAGATTTATATTTATTTAAAATTTTGAATAATTAAGAAATTTTATTTATTATAAATTTTTATTTAATTATGACATTCAACAAATTAAGATTTGTATTTGATTATAATTATAATTTTAAACAATTTAGATATTTTATTTATTAAATTTTTTATTTAAGGATGATATTTAACAATTTAGGATTTATATTAGTTTAAAAGTTTAAATAATTTAGGAGGTTTTTTTATTTAAGTATGACATTAAATAATTTAAGATTTGTTTTTATATTTTCATTCAATATATTATTTTAGCATCAAAATATTGAAATTTAATAATAAATTAATTATATGAATTAAATTGGTTGCCATAATTATTCTATTGTTGTACAATATTAATTTTGATTGCCACAGTAAAAATTTCCTGATATTCATAAACTATATCAGTTATAGGAGTTAATGAAGGCAATTTATTCAGATGATTAAGTCCAAAGATGTCCAGACACTTTATTTGTATTGTTGACAAACTTTAAATAAGGAAAAATGTAATTAAAAATTATAATAATTATATCAATTAATTTGAAGATAAATAAAAAATAAAGCTATCTATAAATTTTATTAACACTCACAATTCTTATAATTAAAACTCATGACAATATTAATATAAATTCTAATAGTTCTCCATGTTTGAAAAGATAATTATTGAGAGACATTATATTAATGACCTATATCTAAATATGTAATTTATTATTTGGTTACAATCAATTAATTTAGTAATAAAAAATAAATAAATATTATTTTAAAAATTAGATTACAGCAAAATTATCATGACTAATTAGATACTGATAGAGCAAAATTATCATCACTAATTAGGCATTGATACGTAAGAATTTAAAGTTGAAAATGTTTACACAATTTTATTGATATTGACAATCTTTAAATATAGAAAAAAGCACGGCTAAAAAATGATAATAATTCCATCAATCTGAAAATAAATAAAAAATAAAACTACTTATAAATTTCATAATCACCCATAATTCCTTTTATTAAAATTAAAACTCATAACAATAGAAATTCTAATAATGCTCTAATAAATGGTAATAAACTCTATTTAGAAAGGAGATCTGAATGAAAAATCTAAATATAAGAATCAAACATTCTAATGAGAATGAAACACAATTGCATTAAGAAAGATCCATGATAAATCTTTTAATTTTTATAAATTTTGACTATCATAATATCAATATAGAAGATGTGTATTGAGTCTAAAATTACAACATTTGCTAACAATTGCCTACAACTTTTCATGATATTAATACAATAATTTTCTACGCAATCTATAGCAATAATGATACTACTAAGAGCACAAATAACAACCCATGCTACAAATTCAAATGATACTAATATTTCATTGATGTTTAAATGTGCACAACATACATGACTGAATCCATAATATACTATTGATGTCTTTAGAGAACATCTTCAAATCAAACACTTCTGTAATTTGTGCTGCAGTACATGGTAGCAAAAACCTTTTAATCTTCAAATTGTGCCTGCACAGGACAAATAAAAATAATTTTTCAGTTATTATAATTTATACTTGCTATTATACAAATGAATTCAAATTCAAATACTTATTATACAAATTATTTTACTTGACATAAACAATGTAAAGTATTTGATAAAGTACTTATGTAAAGTATTTGATAAAGTATATATTTATGTATTTGATAAATTATTTGATAAAATTTTCAATATGCATTACATAGGTGTATAGCACATTTGTCTAATGCATTTCTTGTGGGCTCTCCAAATTCAAATTTTCATGTGTCAGCCCAGTTGGAACATCGTTTGGGCAAGTATTGTTACAGAACTTTTTTTTGTAGCTCACAACATATTAAGTGATGTGTTTACTTAGCACTTTTTTTACATTTCACTTTCCATTTCTCAGACTAATTAGAACACCATTTCTCAAAAATTGATGTGCATTTTCTCATTCTGTTACTCAACAACAATTCTGTTTCTCATTCAAAGAATTATAAATTTATAAATTAGACAACAAAACATTTCTTTAGATTGCACTACTGTAGTCTAAATTATATTGGAATGTCATATGTTGTTTGATAAAGTATTTGATGATTCCTCTTTACATAGTTTCATTTCCATTTCCAATGTGAAGCACTCATTATTTTTCATTCAGCTATTTTTCATTAGCTTAAACTTTGAATTTATACTATATTCAATCATTGTGCTAAACTACACCGACACTAGTACAAAAACGTAGATTAACGATACTGTACAACGACGGTTTAAAAGTAACCATCGTTATAAAATGCGCGGTGACAATTTTGTAATTAAAAGACACATATAACGACGATTCCTTAGGGAACCGTCTTCATAAGTCATCCAAAGGCACTTACAAAGACGGTTCCAAAAGGAATCGTCTTTGTAAGTTATCAAAAGGCACATTCAAAGACGGTTCCCTAATGAACCGTCTTTGTTTGCTTAGAAAATTTGAAAATTCCGCTACATAAACACACTCATTGCCATTCGCGCTTATTATTCTCTTCCATTCTTCTCTTCTCCCATTCTTTCTCTTCTCCCATTCTCATCATCTCCCAACTCCAGCCCCACTGAACCAGCCCCGCCCCGCCCAACTCCAGCCCCGCCTCGCCCCCTATTCAAGCGGTTGTCTGTCTGTGTCTGTCTCCTCCGCGCGCACAGCCAAACAACCTTTGAACGTCGACAACACCTTTCCGCACCACCAGACTTTGCCACCACAAGCTGCCACATTGCCACCGCATGCTGCCCCCCCATTACACACTGCGACTACCCCCCACACGCTGCGACACTGCACGCTACCACCACGGACTTGGATTCCAAAGGTTAGTATTTAGGGTTTCAAATTTTAAATTTTTCAATAAAGATTTGAATGTATGTGTTGATTAGTGTTGATTAGTTGTTGATTAGATTTAGATTTAGATTTAGATTTTAGGGTTTTAAAACTTCAAATGACCATAACTTTTGATAGAGAAGTCGGATGGAGACGCGTAAAAAATGAAAGTTGTCCAAAAGGGATTGGCCGAACAAAAATTCCCAAAATCCATCATTTACTATCATTTTTTAATTTTTTTTGTATTATTTGGGTATATTTTAGGATATTTTTAGCTTTTAGATCTCATACTTGCACTTATAAGAAAAATATGGAAATTTGATATGTTCTGGATGCTGGAAATTTGATATTTTATGCAGGGATTTGAGACATAAATTTTAAAAATTATTTTTTTAAAAAACAAACACACTTACAACGACGGTTCCCCACTGGAACCGTCTTTAAAAGCCTTCTCAAGGCAGTTATAACGACGGTTCCCCACTGGAACCGTCGTTATAAGTGTGTTTTTTATTTTTGATTTTTTGATTTTGTACGTTTATGTTGGTTTATAACTACGGTTCTATAATCGTCGTTATAAATGGTTGATTTATAACGACACCCGCAATAACTATATGGTCTTTTTAACCGTCATTAATGAGTGATTTTGTACTAGTGCGACAGAAACACATAAAAATATACAAATATAAACTACTCTTAGGCACTTTATTCAGTTATTGACATTAATTATCAAATATCTATATAGTGAATGGAGGTTTGCAAATCGCAAATAAAGGAAAGTCTATACAGTTAAAATAAGGAATGTCTATTGCATTCTCATTACATATCAAATACTACTCTATTTGGAATATTTTGGTTCACATCTGCAACTTTCCCATCATAGTACCTTGAAAAAACTTCAGTCAATATACAAACCTACAAAATAACAATACATAACTAAATGATTTAATCCATGAAACAGAGCATGCAGTAAATAGTTTGAGTGGAAGAACACACCGCAGATCATTCATTAAATATTTCATATGCATACCATAAAAAACAGTGCACATAAACACAAATTGATGTTACATTTTTATTCATCCATCCACAATTCACAACTAAACAACAAACAACAAATGAACTCTAATCTCAAACTTGGATGGCACAAAAAGGATGTTACAAAACAGAATCAATTACAACAATCAATGTTCAAGTTATTTTTGCTTTTAAAGGCCCAACTCAAATGAAAAATTAATAATCTTTGAAGTGTAAATTTTGAAAAACTAAAACAATAAATATCTGAAGAATAATAATAAAAGTAACAATAATAATATTAAACTATTAAAAATAATAAAAACAAATAATTTATTTGAATTGAATATTAAATTAAATAAATAAAAATAATAAAAACAATTAATTTATTTTAATTGAATTATACTAAATTCATTAAATATTAAATTTATTAAATATTAGACTAAATGAAATGAAGCGCAAAAATACCTTCACAGACTCAGACTGAAAGCGGCAAAATGAAAAGACCGTGCATCTACTCAGACTTGGATCAGAAGCGGCAAAATGAAACTAAAGTGGATCTACTGCATAAGTCAGAAAAAGATTATATGAATTAGAAAACATCATTACTTAAAATAATAATAATAATAAAATATTAATATCTATATATAACAATAAAGAATAATATTAATAATAATAATAGTAATAAATATAATAATAGTAATGTTCCCGCCGGTTGACTCGAACGTGGATGGGCTCCGCGTTCCTCCCGCGTCCGCGTCTGTTCCTCCGGTTGGCTTCCCTTCGAACGAAGCAAACGGTTCCTGCAAACACAGAGGGGCGCCCTAGCGGCCGGTGTAGCTCCGACGCTCAAGTCAGTTTGGGCAAGGAAACACCAAAAACTATCTTTGTGTAATCTTTGGGTTACGTATTGCGTACCTGGTTCAGTGTACTTCTTCCTCATATAAACCCGCGTCGCCCCCTACTGGCTACCTCTAGGCCACTTGATTACTCTACACCGTCGTTATCTACCCCCCAGGGCTACCTTGCGTGCAGGCCTTCCTCACTTGAGTGTAAAGTTTGATAGGGGAGGCCACGTGGGTACCTCTGTACCCCTCGATTTCTGTGCCCATCTGCCCTACCTAATCTCTGGGAACATCTTCACGGTCCACGTGGCATGCATGCAACCTCACTGGGAGACTCTAACCTTGATGGGTTCTTGTCCCAGCAGGATTCTGCACCTAACTGCGTCTTCCCATCTTCATGCATGGTTGTCTCGCGACTAAGGCCACTCCCTGCCTCTGGGCGCTTTACTAATCACTGTTCACGTCGCCGCGGCCGATGTCACCTCGACACATACCGATGACCGAGGTGTCTCTCATCCTAACCGATGGCCGATGTCTCATCCTGGCCGGTGATCGATGTGTCACCCTGACTGATGACCGATGGCGCTTCTTTATGTTTGTCGTGCTCTGCTTATGGAATCAGGCGAGGTCCTTGGGTAACGTTCTCGCTGGGAGCCTGGGTCCCAGTTTAACACGCGTTGACAAGGAACCCCCGATGACTGATCGCTCTGCATGCACCGATGACTGATCGGTGCTTCATCACTTCTCGCGCTTTGCTTCCAGGCGCTCATGTAGGAACTGATCTGCTGATGGTGGTCACTCGGTAACTGACCACTGATCGCCGTTCTTGAACGATCTCCATCCTGGTTCATCTGCTATCTCATGCCACGCGTCACTCTGTGACTGGCCCACGTGGTCATCTGCTGCTGACGTCATCGACTACCGATGACCGACCGGATCACAAGCCCCCCAGTCTCGAGCTGTGAACTTGTTCTCAGCGAAGAGACTAAGTGGTCTTCCTTGCCAAAGAGAAGAAGGAGCTCGAAGCCGATGTACCTGAGACCATGGCTGCTGGTGCCGAGGCTATGATGGATGGGTTCCATGGGCTTGCAGCAGGTTCACTGCGTCCTGCCAGACTTGGACTCTACCCAACCTAGCCTCCACCATTCAGTGGTCGATGGCAGGCTCACTCTTCTTCCTTGAGATTTTTCCCTTGCAACTCTTTCTTCTATGTAACCTCTTTTTCTGCTACAAAACTTGTGTACAAACCTTTTATGCATAAATTCATGTTGGATGACTGACCTGATGGTGTCTAAATGCTTCGACTGATCGCACAAGAGCTTGTTTGGGGAAGCTTTCATACTCAGAGCTTTACTACCGACCACCGACTAGCATGTTAGCGCACTACCGATCAGTCATCGCGCTTCAGGCTTCGCATTACTTCTGTGTCACTCCAGCGCTAAGTGCATAGAGGACCCGACCTCTGAAGAAGATGCTTGTGTTTTGGGGAAGAGGACTGCTTCTTGATGACTCCTCTTGCCTCAGCCTCGCTATAAGAAGTCGAGGGTGAGGACTGTTAGAGTTAAGCAGGGTCTGAAGATCAAGAGGGGAGGGGTGAATTGATCTTTTAAAATTTTTGCAACAAGAACTGACTTCTGTTTAACAGAGATTAAAAGAACAGATTGATTTCAAACAAAACAGATTTATTTTTCCAAATCACCTTCGTACAATCAGAACTTAATCAAACAAGATTTTACTCAATTAGAAGGAACAGCAGAACACACTTGTTCAGATATTTGAAAGAAGGTTTCAACCAAGAGAAGAACAGTTCTTATTAAACCCAGAATTAACAGATTTAATTTCAAATGAACAGATTTATTTTGGACAGTTATCAATTCAAATTCCAGAAATAAGTGCAAGAAAGGAAAGAAGATTGCACACAAGTTTTTATATTGGTTCACTCATCAAGAGCTACATCCAGTTCACCTTACACCAAGGTGGAATCCACTAAACACATACAACAATTACAGCATATACAGCAGTTCTTGAAACCTACAATAACACTCACATACAGGGCTGAAAAACACCTATTTCAGCACATCTTGCACTCCAAGAAACCCTATCAAGGAGTGACTAACACTTACACCTTTACAACAAATGAGAAAGGAAAAATTACACCTGAAAAGAAGATGCAAGAACTCAAACCAGTAGTTCAATCTGCTGCAGGAACTACACTAGTACCTTCACAAAGCACAAGGTTTTCCTAGAACAAGCACACTTGAAATTCCTTTTGAAAACCTTTTACAAAAGCCTTTGAATTCTTCTTCTCACTTCAGAAACTGATTGAAACGTGATTGCACTCTCTGTTTTGTGTGAGAGAAGTCTTCTATATTTAAAGAGAACAGTTTCTAACCACTTTTCAAAAAACAGTTTGAAAAACAGTTAAGAATAACAGAACCAAAAAATAAATCTATTTATTATCCAGGAAACAGATTTATTTTTGTCCAGTATTCAGACTTTTTGAGAAAACTTTAAACAGCATTTTGAAAACTTTAAACACTCCCTATGCTTGGTTTAAGCTTGCTTAGGCAACTGGAACAGAATGACCGATGACTGATCACATTACTTCCTAAAAGACCGATGACCGATCATACCTCATTACTTCCCCCAGTGACCGATTACCGATCGTGCCACATTATTTCCTCAATGACCGATGACCGATCGGTTCCTCATCACTTCCTCCAATGATCGATGACCGATCGGTTCCTCATCACTTCCTTCAATGATCGATGACCGATTGGTTCCTCATACTTCCCCAATGACCGAAGACCGATTTGTTCCTCATTACTTCCCCCCAATGACCGATGACAGATCGGTGCCTCATCACTTCCCCTCACATCCTAAGCCTAAACCAAAATTCACTTAAGACCTATTACAAAACTATAAAGCACCGAAGCAATTTTCTTCATCAAACACACTTTAAGCCAAGGTTGGGAAGAAGCTTCCTTCAGCTTCAACAAGGACTTCTTTATCTCGCCTCAGCCTCGCTGTACAAAGTCGAGGTGAGGTCTTTTTCCTCTCGCCTGAGCCTCGCTGTAAGAAGTCGAGGTGAGGACTTTTGATCTCGCCTCAGCCTCGCTGTACAAAGTCGAGGTGAGGACTTTTTTCACTCGCCCCAACCTTGCTGTAAAAAGCAGAGGAAGAGGACTTTCTCTGTTGCCTTAACCTTGCTGTATGAAGCAGAGGTGAAGGACTTGGTTCTCTTGCCTCAACCTTGCTGTAAGAAGCAGAGGAAGAGGACTTTTCTCTCGCCTCAACCTTGCTGTAAAAAGCAGAGGAAGAGGACTTTCTCGGCTTGCACCTCGCTGTACAAAGTCGAGGGAGAGGACTTTCTCTCACCTGCACCCCGCTGTACAAAGTCGAGGGTGAGGACTTTCTTCTCTGGCCCATGCCTCGCTGTACAAAGTCGAGGGAGAGGACTTTCTCTCGCCTGCACCTCGCTGTACAAAGTCGAGGGAGAGGACTTTCTCTCGCCTGCACCCCGCTGTACAAAGTCGAGGGTGAGGACTTTCTTCTCTAGCCCATGTCTCGCTGTACAAAGTCGAAGGAGAGGACTTTCTCTCGCCTGCACCCCGCTGTACAAAGTCGAGGGTGAGGACTTTCTCTCGCCTGCACCTCGCTGTACAAAGTCGAGGGTGAGGACTTTCTTCTCTGGCCTATGCCTCGCTGTACAAAGTCGAGGGAGAGGACTTTCTCTCGCCTGCACCCCGCTGTACAAAGTCGAGGGTGAGGACTTTCTTCTCTGGCCCATGCCTCGCTGTACAAAGTCGAGGGAGAGGACTTTCTCTCGCCTGCACCCCGCTGTACAAAGTCGAGGGTGAGGACTTTCTCTCGCCTGCACCCCGCTGTACAAAGTCGAGGGTGAGGACTTTCTTCTCCGGCCCATGCCTCGCTGTACAAAGTTGAGGGAGAGGACTTTCTCTCGCCTGCACCCCGCTGTACAAAGTCGAGGGTGAGGACTTTCTCTGGCCTGCACCTCACTGTACAAAGTCGAGGGTGAGGACTTTCTTCTCCGAGTGGGTGCATGCTCCCAGGGGAGCACCAGGGGTGGCTGTCTAAGCGCACTCACCAGGCGCAACCCTGCCTGCATGGTCTCACTGCACGTTCTCTGGTAAGCAGCTCTTCTTCTGGTTTGGAATCGTGCGAGGTGCTTGCGTAACGCTCTCGCTGGGGACCTAAGTCACAGCTTAACACGTGTTAGCAAGACCCCGATGACCATGCACCGATGAGTGCTTTGCTCTCAATGCACCGATGAATGATCGCGCTCTAAGTGCACCGATGTTTGATCGCGCTCTGAGTGCACCGATGTTTGATCGCGCTCTGAGTGCACCGATGTTTGATTGCGCTCTGAGTGCACCAATGTTTGATCGCGCTCTGAGTGCACCGATGACTGATCGGTGCTTCATCATTTCTCGCGCTCTGCTTCCAAGCGCTTATCTAGGGGCTGATCTGTGGGTGGTGGCCACTCGGTAACTGACCACCGATCACCTGTACTTGCACCTGGGGCATGGAGAACTTTAAACTGGGATTACACGCACACTTTATGTACTGAAATCTCCTTTTATTGGGTGGCCTTGTTAAAAAAGTGCCCCCTGATCTACTCAACTGTTCGCAGTAAATATATTGAGGGTGTATACAGTGCGAGAACTCATCTACTTTACAACTTAACTGAATTAGAAACTTAAGCATGTAGCGTTCCACATCGTGGGGATAGCTGCTCCATCCAGAGTCTCCAGCCGACAAGCTCCATTCTCCAACGCCTCAACCACTCTGTATGGACCCCTTCCTTTCATAGGCGATGACCGTCCTAGCGACGCCTGATTCACGAGGAGCTTCCTCCTGAGCTGCCTGAGAGCCCCCCCAGCGTTGCATCCTCCATCACCTCACGTCCCCATGCACAGGGATCTTGTGTTGCTGATCGCCTGTCTGAGACCCCGAAGCGTGATCACCTTGCGACTCCCGCAGGTAATCGGTCAGGAATCCTGTCTTCACCAACTCAGCAAGTTGATGCCCCAACGCCAGGCAGGTGCGGAGCGTGTGTCCATAAGCCTGATGGAACTCACATCACTCGTCCTTCCTCCCTCCAAGTACCTTGTCAATTTTCTCTGGTACTCGGAGTCTTGCAATCACGACAGGGATGGCGATCAGCTCTGCCAACTCTATCACGAAATCATACCTAGGGGGTGTGTTGTTCTCCCTTGCACGCCCCCTGGGCTGGTCCTTCCTTGGTGCATAGGGACGAGGCCTTCCCTGCGCCTTCCTCCCTTCCTTGGCCTCATACACACGCACCTGCTGCTGCTGCTTCCCCTGACCTCCACGCAGCTTCGTCGGCGCAGTGCTGCCTCTCTTCTCAGAGACCTCTGCCTCTGCTACAATGTGCGCCACCACGCGTCGCCGTATCTCAGCGAAGGTGGCGGGGTGGCTCCTGATGAGGGATTCACTGAAAGGACCAGACAGCACGCCTTTCTTGAACGCATGCACTAACATGTTCTCGTCCTTGCTAGGCAATCTCACCACCTGCGCAGCGAAAGGGTTGAGGAAGTCCTTCAGCGACTCCCCCTGGTATTGGCGCACGTCAAACAGATCGTAAGACACCATCGGTGGCACTCTGTTGACGATGTACTGCTCCGTGAACAGCTTTGAAAACTGATGGAAAGAGGTGATGTGGCCCTCTGGCAGGCTCACGAACCACTCCATAGCTACTCCGCTCAGCGTGCTCATAAACATCTTGCAGTACACAACGTCTGAACCTCCAGACAGCATCATCTGAGTGTGGAAGGCTGTCAAATGTGCTTCTGGGTCTTCCACCCCCGTGAACGACGCCTTCACTCCCACCAGGTTGGGAGGCACCACTGTGTTCATGATCTCGGGGGAGAAAGGCATAGGAAATGCTCTAGGGGGCGACGGCGGCATCGACGTCCTATCTTCGCATACGCGCTCATTCTGCGCCTGCAATTCCCTACGCAACTCCTCGTTCACGCGGTTCAGCTCTTCATTTCTGCTATGCGATGCAGTCAGCTCTGCATGCATCTTCTCTTGCTCAACTCTCGACGCAGCGACATTCTCTTGCAGCGCGCGCATCATCTCCATGACCTGCGCCATGGTAACAGCTCCTTCTTCAGCAGATGGCGCTGGTGCCGTTTGTCTGGTTCTTCTACTCATCTATGCGATTTCTACTCTCGTTCTTGTGTATGGGGGCTTCGTTTTACTTCGGGCCCCACGGTGGGCGCCAAATGTTCCCGCCGGTTGACTCGAACGTGGATGGGCTCCGCGTTCCTCCCGCGTCCGCGTCTGTTCCTCCGGTTGGCTTCCCTTCGAACGAAGCAAACGGTTCCTGCAAACACAGAGGGGGCGCCCTAGCGGCCGGTGTAACTCCGACGCTCAAGTCATTTTGGGCAAGGAAACACCAAAAACTCTCTTTGTGTAATCTCTGGGTTACGTATTGCGTACCTGGTTCAGTGTTCTTCTTCCTCATATAAACCCGCGTCGCCCCCTACTGGCTACCTCTAGGCCACTTGATTACTCTGCACCGTCGTTATCTACCCCCCAGGGCTACCTTGCGTGCAGGCCTTCCTCACTTGAGTGTAAAGTCTGACAGGGGAGGCCGCGTGGGTACCTCTGTACCCCTCGATTTCTGTGCCCATCTGCCCTACCTAATCTCTGGGAACATCTTCACGGTCCACGTGGCATGCATGCAACCTAACTGGGAGACTCTAACCTTGATGGGTTCTTGTCCCAGCAGGATTCTGCATCTAATTGCATCTTCCCATCTTCATGCATGGTTGTCTCGCGACTAAAGCCACTCCCTGCCTCTGGGCGCTTTACTGATCACTGGTCGCATTGTTCACATCGTCGCGGCCGATGTCACCTCGACACATACCGATGACTGAGGTGTCTCTCATTCTGACCGATGGTCGATGTCTCATCCTGGCCGGTGATCGATGTGTCACCCTGACTGATGACCGATGGCGCTTCTTTACGTTTGTCGTGCTCTGCTTATGGAATCAGGCGAGGTCCTTGGGTAACGTTCTCGCTGGGAGCCTGGGTCCCAGTTTAACACATGTTGACAAGGAACCCCCGATGACTGATCGCTCTGCATGCACCGATGACTGATCGCTCTGCATGCACCGATGACTGATCGGTGCTTCATCACTTCTCGCGCTCTGCTTCCAGGCGCTCATGTAGGAACTGATCTGGTGATGGTGGTCACTCGGTAACTGATCACTGATCGCCGTTCTTGAACGATCTCCACCCTGGTTCATCTGCTATCTCATGCCACGCGTCACTCTGTGACTGGCCCACGTAGTCATCTGCTGCTGACGTCATCGACTACCGATGACCGACCGGATCAAGTAACAATAAAAATAATAATAAACATAAAGAATAATAAAAATAATAAACATCCTTACCTGATCAAAAGTTTTCAAGTTGGATCAAAACCGTAAAACTAGAAACACGAATTAATGAAGACAAATAAGAATTAAGAATTAGATGAAGATGAACAGATAGCACAGAAGAAAACCCGAAAACAAAAAATAAACACACACACAAACACTATTACCTTTTCAAAACTTTTCAAACTTGGATAAAAACCTTGCACCAATAGATGAACAAATAACACAGAAGAAAACCTAAAAAGAAAACATAAACACACACAAATACTATTACCTTTTCAAAGTTTTTAAACTTGGATAAAAAACCTAGCACCAAAAAAAGGAAAATAGAAAAAACCAAAAAATAAACGCAAATGAATACATTAGAAGAAAAAGAAAGAAATAAAAAAACATAGCAATGAAAAAAAATGTAAACCCTAAACAGAGCAAGGCATTGGTACAAAACCCAACACCCAAAAATAGCAAAAAAAGGGGAAAAAACACAAATGAATACATCAAAAGAAAACGAAACCCAACACCAAAGAAAGAAGAAAACGAAAGAAAGAAAAAAAACATAGCAATGAAGAACGTATCAGTTTGCCCTAAACAGAAGAATGGTATGAAACCCAACACCTAAAAAAAGGAAAAAAACAAAAAAAAGAACAAAAAAGCGCACATGAACACGAAGAAGAAAATGTAAGAAAGAACAAGAAGAACATACCTTTTTTAAACCTTTTCAAACTTGGAGCAAAAGTGCTACAAAAGCAAATCAAAGCAGTGGTACGAAACCCAACACCGACCAAAGAAGAAAAGTAAGAAACTTTTGTACAAAAAAAAAAAACAGAAGGAAAAAAAGTGAAGAAGAAAACGTAAAAAAAGAAAAACATAAAGAACATACCTTTGTTAAACCTTTTCAAAGTTGGAGCACCAGTATAAAACACAAAATAGAAAAAAAAAACTACAGAAAATGAAAGAAATGAGATGAACAAAATGAACAGAAAAAAAAATGAAATGTAGTGTGAATGGAGGTTCATAGAGAGCACGTATATAAACTTAGAAATCCATTGCGTTGCCATTTCAAAATTCAAAAATCGCGCCTAGTGAAAAGTATCGAAAAAAAGAACAAAAAGAACAGAAAAAAAATGAAATGTAGTGTGAATGGAGGTTCACAGAGAGCACGTATATAAACTCAGAAATCCATTGCGTTGCCATTTCAAAATTCAAAAATCGCGCCTAGTGAAAAGTATCGAAAAAAAAGAGATCTACAGTGGTGGTAAGAGATGAATAGATGGTGCAGTTGCCAAATTAGTGAAAGATAAACAGAATAGAGGAGAGAAAACGTGAGAGAGAGTTTTGGAAGGAATGCAGAGGGTTAGGGTTTAGAAAAACAGACAGAAGATTAATAGATTGGGTCGCAGCAACTTTGGCCTAGCCCACCTCAATGAAAATACATCAAATCATGCCACGTGTCCACCTTTTCTCTAAAAGCATGAATGCATGACACATGTCCAATTTCTTCTTTAAGTAAATTTGATTTTTGATTTTTTTTTCAAAAAATTGTGAGAGTGACACGTGGTAGATTTTACTGTTTGTGCTACCTAGAAATGTTTTAGATTTATATTAGATTCCTAGTTATATAGAAAGTAAGATTTATTATGATGATTATGGCCAGTAAATCATGTAATTGACATAGTTTTTTTAATTTCAAGTATTTTTTTTAGTGATATTTCTTCCTGAATAGCAATATGACGTGCATATAGCAATTTTGCAGTTCCTAAACGAGCTTGTTCCTTTCAAATTAAATGCTATTATCCAATTTCACAAATATTATTATTCTTAACTTAATTAAAATTTAAAAATTTATTAAATTAAATAAACAAAAATTAACTGTATAAACCCTACCAATATTCGTATAATGGTAAACGTATAAGGAGGACAAAATAGAAAACTATAAGCTACGGAAAATACTTTAAAATATTATGCTCTCTACTTTAGTGTTTTCTATTACTTCATATTTATAGGAGAATGAGTCACTCAATATTTGTATATTTAAAAATTAATATATAATATTTACACTCATGAGTCATTTGTTAATGTGAGCACAACAAATTAAATTTAAATAAATTTTTTTATCAGCAATAAATTAAATATTATACTTTATATATCACAATTGAATAGCAATAATGTAAATAACTTATATCAATATTTTGTAGCTTTTTTTATATGTAAAAATCCTCGCATCCTCGAATGAGCTTACGTGGCTCTATATATTAAATTATATAAAATAAGAAATATAGTAGAACTAGAAAATTGTGCATTGTTAGTTGCTATGTAGCATAGATACTGACACGGACACGGAGATACGTATAATCTCTAAAATGCAGGACACCGGAACACGGATCTATATATTATATAATTATGAATTATATAAATTGACAATAAAGATTTATGTGCACAAGTATGTTTCAGATGTATTTTGAAATTGAAAGATGTTTTTCATGACTAATTCAAAAGGATTTGTTTCTTATTTTTATATTCATAATAAAAATTTATACAATAAATTTGAGTTTTTAAAAAATTATTGTATTTATCTTTTTTAAAATTGTGTTAGAACCGTGTTAGATTTATCAAAAATCCAATAAATATTTTTTAAATTGGACACTTCATTGATACGTGTCCTACGAGTGTCTTACGAGTATCGTGTCCGACACGTGTGTCCGACATGGACACGCCATTTAAAAAGAGTGTCTGAGCTTCATAGGTTAGTTGTTTTTGCAACGACCACAAGAACATGAAGTTGAAGAAAAATAATGACACTATCAAATTACTCATGAATTTTGGACGGGTCAAAATTCTTGGTAATCAAGTATCATTATTCTTAATGGTCAAATATCATTATTTTTAAAATATTTTTATTTTTAATTATTAATCAATAATAATAATAATAATTATTATTATTACGATTAGAATTATTATTATGATTATTAATATGATTGGTATTAGTGATAATACTAATATTACTATTATTATTGCTAATATTAATAATATTATTGTTAATATTATTATAATTAATAATAATTATTATTATAATAACTATTATAATTAATATTGTTAATAATAATAGTAATATTAATAATTCTAGTTATAATACTAATAATATTAAAAATAAGATTAATGGTACTAATAATAATATTAATATGATTAAAAAAATAGTGTTTTGATGTTTAAAATTAGATGGAAGGTACATAATTGTTAATTTTGAGTTGTGGATCAATTTTGTGAAACTATGCATATTTATTGGTTTTGTATAATTCGATTAGCGATAAAATTTCTCTCAATGAAATCTTTTAGTTGACAAAGGAATTCTCAAAGTCTTATCTCACTCAACGAATTTCTCACTCAATGAAAATATGATGTTCTCTACCATATTCAGAATAAAGGTTTGCATATATGTTCTATGTGTGCGCTTTGTGAAATGCATGAGAAATCTATTCAACATTTATTTTTTGAATGATCTAATGCGGTGCATATTTGGAGTTGAGTTCGACAGATTTTTCTTACTTCTCATTTCTCTCGTAAGGATGATCTTCTTTCTTTTATTAAAAGCGATGGTAGTCATTTGGTTAAATTGATTAAACTTTCTGTGATAACTTTTTCTATTTGGATGATATGACGTATGAGAAATTTTGCTAGATTTCAGGAAAAGATTGAGGTTTCTACAACTATTTCGGTAACTAAAGATTTAATTTATCTAGTGGGAAATTCGTCTAAAGCTTTAATGAAGAATGATATGTTGGATTTCAACGTGATTAAATTTTTTGATATTAATACTCATAGTGGTAAAGTTCTTCGTCCTCTTCCTGTTAGATAGGAGTTTCCTTTACCAGAATGGGTTAAAATTAATATTGATGGGGTTGTTAGGGGTATCTGGTCTTGCTACTTGTGGAGGTATTTTTCGTTGGAGTATGGGGGAATTTATTGGTGTTTTCTCTGCGTTTCTTGAAGTTTAGATTGCTATTGTTGTTGAGTTTTATGGAGTTATACATACTATGGAGGAAGCTCAAAAGATGGAGTTTACTAATGTTTGACTTGAATGTGATTCTGCCTTGGTTTGTGCTGCGTTCACTGCTAGGACTAATGTTCCGTGGATGATTCATAATCGATGGAATATTTGTCTTAATTACTGTGGGAAAATCAGGTTTAAGGTTACTTATATTTTTCGTGAAGGGAATGCGTATGCTGATAAGTTGGCTAATTTAGGATTTATTCATAAAGAATCATTTCATTGGTATAATAGGCTTCCATCTAGTCTTTTTTTAGAATTCTTTATGAATAGGTATAGTCTACCTATGTATCTTTTTTGTTAACATATGAGTTTTGGTCTAGTCCCCCTATATTTTTGTATTTTTTTAAAAAAATTTTTTAATAATATTTTTTTATGTGATGGTAAATGATTGTTGTTACTTGAGGTGTCATCCTAGCTGAGATGTCAAGTTGCATAATAATACAAGCTTTAAAAAAAAAATGATGTTCTCTATTATTATAGTGTTGTTTTATATTACTTCCTACTTATATAAAAATGAGTCGATCAGTATATTCAAAATTTTAACAATGTTAAAAAATATAATTGTGTGCTTACTGATGAGTCATTTGTTAATATGAGTGCAATAAGTTAAATTTAGATAATAATATTATACTTCATATATCATAATTGAATAGTAATAATGTAAATAACTTATATATCAATTAATACTAATTTGTATGTAATATTAAATTTACTTACTGATATAGATACACGAGTACTAATGATATAGATACACGAATACTAATTTGTGGGTAAATCTGAAATTTTTTATAGTAGAACTAAATTAACTACAAAAACTATGTGAATGTGAAGTTGTCTATGTGTCAATTCTTCCATTTCACTTTAATTATTCCCTATTTATTAACTGTTAAAATGAATGAACCTAAATTGAAACAAAACTAATAAACTTGTCCTAAAAACCAGAGGTAAAGCTTCATCAAAATTTTCGACAAATTAAAATAAATGTAGAAAAATCTATCTTCACCAGAAACATAAACTTCCTAATTTAAGAGACTTTGAATTCAAATTAATTAAAATTTTTGGTTGAATCATAAACACGCTAATTTAAGAAGATTTAAATTAATTAAAAAAATTTGGTTGGTTTTGGAAATTTACAGTGAAGCACAACAAAGAAAAGAGTGCATAATAAACTAAAACTGAAATGAAGATCAGTAAATCGTTCTTTGTATAGGTTCACCATCCAATGATTTCAAACGATATGCTTCCCTTCCTACTACTTTACAAATGTAATATGGTTTCATTTAAATACGAAGATTTGCGATATTTCACATCCAAGATTTAATGTATTGTCTCTTATTTCTTTTGTGTCATCGTCCTTTCTATCACTTGCATTTCTAAAAATGACGCATGATTGATTTACTTGCCCTACGGTGAGTGCCAAAATGTTATAGCCAAAAAGGATGTCTCTTAACTAGATCATTAAGTTTAGCTAGAAACAGTGGTTTCGAACAAAGTTGTTCTACTTTTTTTGAGCATACATGTTCTTTTTATGCTTTACCTATTCTCCTTACCCTTTTGTACCTAGTCTTGTTTTTAGTTTTTTTTAATATTAAATATTAATTTTCTATTTAGGCCAATTTCATGTTATTTCAGATATTATAATAATATGAGAAGAAAATAATGAATTATTATATTTAATATTTATTATTATTTAAGATAGTTTTTATATCGACTTTATTTATATTATAGCAAGAGTTTAAAAACTATTCAGACCCTACCAATATGATACCAAAAAACTTAATATAAATTACTTGATGAGTCAAGCATTTTTAAGAGAAAAGAGAAAGAGAGAAAAAATGAAGAATAAAAAGAGAAAACATTTTGAAAATAAGATAGTGCACGCAAAGCAACTCTTCTCTAATAAGAAAAAAAAGATTAATTAAAAAAGAAGCGAGTGCTTCAACCTTTTAAAGAAGATATAAAAAAGACCATATCTTCTGTAACAATGTGAATATAAAAGAAAAAAGAAAAAAAAGCAGAGAAACATCCCCCCGCATTCACGGTTCTTTTTCTTCTTTCTTCCTTCTTTCTTTTCTCTCTTCATTTTCTCTCTCATACCTCATCTATTCCAAAATCTGATCACATCATGTTGTAACTGAGGAGTCAGGGTACATTTTTACTTGATCAAATATTCAAACAGAGTAAGTTAATTTTACTCTAAAGTTTCCTTATTCTCTGTTTTTCTTTGTGATTTAGTCATCAATCTTAATGGGGCTAGTTGAGAAAAGTGTTCCTTTTAATTTGATTAAGCTCATACTAAAATTTGGTAATGTTTGGATAACTTGTGTTAGATTCCTAGATTTTAGAGTGGTTCTCCTACCGGAACAACAATTTACTCGGTATAAGAAATTACAGATAAGGGAAGCTAACTTTAACTTTCAATAGTACCATAGGCTAGAAGATCTAAATGTAGACGGGACATGGTCCCAAGTTTCATTTTCTCCTGCAAGGATGTTATTTGATATAAATGTTTGTTTTTTATTTTATGTTGTGTGAACATGTATAAATATTAAATTTTGATAGTTTGGAAATTAAATGTTATTTGTTATGTTAGAAAGGTTCTTGAATGTTATGAATTTTTAATGTTATGTGATTGAATGATATGTATCATATATGAATGATGAATATGGTATGAAATTGAATTAATACATTTGGGATAATATATGAACTGATGTTTGTTTGTATATTAAGTATTGATGCCTATGTGGTAACAGAGATCTCCGAGCTTCACTGATGATCTAAGTCACAAAGACTAAGATATCAGGAGGTGAGAAGCTAATAGGGGAGTTCATGCACACCGTGACATATGAGATGCACGACTTAGGTTGTATTGAACTTACCCTTATCCTTTAGGTTGGATTCGTTGGTAATCTTTGGATCAGGTGTTAGTCTTTGGTAGGACTTACTTAATACGGATCTTTCGAAAGGCGTTATTGTTATTCTGTTTGTTGAATATCCTGATATGTAGATCCATGTGAGATCTACGTGATTGTTTTATGTTGGGATTTGAAGAAGATTGAATAATTGAGAAATTGATCTATTTAATTTGGTTTTCTCTTTTGATTTAATTGTGTATATTATAAAAATTTATTTTCACTAGCTTACCTCTTGTTGTGTTTGAACTGCGATCACTGTATTATGTTCACGAGTAGATGATCATACAGGTACAGGAGAGCCTGAAAGACTTTAGAGTGTTGTTTTGAACCTTATTTGTTAATATTCGTATTTTTACAAGTCATAATCTTGTAATAGAAATATTTTGAAAAACTCCAAGTTTGTATAGAAACCGATAAAACTTGTATTATAATAGTTAGAGATTTTTCTGGGGTGTTACATATTGAATGTACCTGTAGGTACCGGACGAGCCAGTTTCGACCTCGGTGACCGATTGAACCAATTATAGTCTTGGTGACTGACCGCTGAGTCAAATAGCACGTAAAGGTACATAATAAATAAACAAGCAACAACATTTATTATGGCAATGAATGAGTCA
Organism: Phaseolus lunatus; assembly: GCA_013389735.1. Lineage (NCBI taxonomy): Eukaryota > Viridiplantae > Streptophyta > Magnoliopsida > Fabales > Fabaceae > Phaseolus > Phaseolus lunatus. The sequence continues at coordinate 34,244,783 of CM023857.1, read as the reverse complement.
AGTTATATATCGAAATATACGGGAAATATCTCCAACATAACAGATAAAATTGATAAAACTAAAAGATACATGTTCCTAGTATTAAGGAACCACTATGCACGTCAGTTAACCTACTGATGTTCAATCCATAAGGGTCAAAGCCCATAAATTAATACTATAAATAGAGCTTTTCATAGAGGAGTAAGGTACGTTTTTCCCATTCACTATAATATGCTTATTTGAGCACTTACTTACTTGAGTGTTGGAGTATCTTTTGCAGGTAATCCCCCGACGGCCGAGCATCAGCATTGGAAGGAAGAGACTTGAAGGAGCAAGGAGAATACCTACATGTTAGCAATTATACATCTAGTCACAAGTACTGTCTGGATCCCTTAGCCTACACAGGAACATTGATAAGTGTAAATGGAGCACGAAAGACTTGAGCAAGTGAGTTGGTGATGAACAAAGAAGATGAAACAGGCAAGTGACTGCGAATGAAAAATAGTGTGAAACAGATAAATATCAAGTTCTTTTTATTTCGACTATATTTGAAAATTTACTATTTTTCTTAATTAAAATTCCTAACAAAAATTTAAGTTTTTTTAAATTTTTTTAGTTTCTTTAATACAATAACATTTTATATAAGTTACATTAATAGGAATAATATAAGCTCATTCTATAAGAGAATAACAAAACACTTAACTAACTAATAAACTTGTAATCAAATAACTTAAGAATAAGCACTTATGCTACATAACGACTATATATATATATATATATATATATATATATATATATATATATATATATATATATATATATATATATATATATATATATATTAGACGCTGTGCAATAAGACTATCAACCAAGCTCATTAGATAACATTATAAGACGTATTCAACAACCCTTCTAAATTAACCCCTCCAAATATATTTTAAAGATTTTTTCACATAATATTTTAGTTTAAAATATATTATAATATCTTTTAATGATGTCAAATTAGATAGATATTTATGCTCTCCCTTATATTTTAACTCCTGCAAAACATATGTTCTTATGCGTAAGAAAAATTATTTAACTATTGTATTTGGTTTTTATTGAGTCTAAAAATTTTGTAAGCAAATTTTTTTTCCCCAGATTTTTCCCTCTTTCTGAGTGTGGAAGATGACATGTTCTGACGTGGAAGAAAAATATCTAATACTTCGTAGTCATCTTTTTTGACCATTAAAAAAAAAAAATCCTGATATATTGACACTCTTTGAAAGTAACACACATTTGACGCTGCAAACGTGACAATGACGTGACAGAGTGAGATTGCGCGCGAATGAACCACACGAGCTTCAAAATAGAATATATTACTTTGGTTTTTAGTAACAACCAGTGTAATATATATTTTTTTACTCAGAATAACCCATATTACATCGGTTAAAAGACTTAACCGATGACAGGCAACCAATTTTGCGCGCGAGCTTCAAAATATAATATATTACATCAGTTTTTAGTAACAACCAGTGTAATATATTTTTTTTTACTCAGAATGATCCATATTACATCGGTTAAAAGACTTAATCGATGTAATATATGGTCCATATTCAAAAATATTGTTCCAGACACACAGGTAACAACTTACAGATACACAGGTAACCAGTTTTGCGCGCGAGCTTCAAAATATAATATATTACATCGGTTTTTAGTAACAACCGATGTAATATATATTTTTTTACTCAGATTGACCCATATTACATCGGTTAAAAGACTTAACCGATGTGATATATGACCCATATTCAAAAAAATTGTTCCAGACACACGGGTAACCACTTACAGACACACGGGTAACCAGTTTTGCGCGCGAGCTTCAAAATATAATATATTACATCGATTTTTAGTAACAACCGGTGTAATATATTGTTTTACTCAGAATGACCTATATTACATCATCGGTTAAAAGACTTAACTGATGTAATATATGACCTATATTCAAAAAAATTGTTCCAGAGACACGGGTAACCACTTACAGACACACGGGTAACCAGTTTTGCGCCCGAGCTTCAAAATATAATATATTACATCGGTTTTTAGTAACAACTGGTGTAATACTTTTTTTTTTACTCAAAATGAACCTTATTACATCGGTTAAAAGACTTAACCGATGTAATATATGGTCCATATTCAAAAAAAATTGTTTCAAAGACATGGGTAACCACTTACAGACACACAGGTAGCCAGTTTTGCGTGTGAGCTTTAAAATATAATATTACATCGGTTTTTAGTAACAATCGGTGTAATATATATTTTTTTTACTCAAAATGACCCATATTACATCGGTTAAAAGACTTAACCTATGTAATATACGACCCATATTCAAAAAAATTGTTCCAGACACACGGGTAACCACTTACAGACACACGGGTAACGAGTTTTGCGTGCGTCACGTAAGTTACCACTTACAGACACATGGGTAACTAGTTTTGCGTGTGCCACTATATGTGGAGGAACCTGTAGCTGTGATATTCAGAAGACGTGGAAGGTTGTTCTGATTGACGATGGTGTTGGACTAGAGAGGGTTCTGAGAGTTGTGTGGATTTGTTTCGACGCTGACCAGTTTTGCGCCATCGTCCACAACAGTGACCGCACACGATCATTACTATTAGCATCGGAGTTGTTCCCAGTGTGCCGTCACGTCGAGGGCGTCACCACCAACCTCAATGTCATCACCAACCTCCCAATTCGAACACTGCCACCTTCCTCCATGTTGAGAAAGTTCAACTTCTCACACCATTTTCAAACCCTACGTTTTCCTCCTTTCTATCTCCCAAAGCCACATCATCATCATGACATTTACAACAATTTCCTTGCCACATCACCCACGGTTTCCACGTTTGCAGCGTCAAGAGTGTGTAACTTGACAGAGGGTGTTAATAAAACATTTTCTAAAAAAAAAACTTCGTAGTGTCGCAAGTGCCATTGGTTATTGAGTACTTCTGGAATCCATTTGGAAACATTTTCCCAACAACCAAGTTCACTTAGAAACACTGTTTTGCCTTCCCATCTCATTCTCTCCTCTGCTGCTTGCATACAACTATGGCCTAATCATTTATCTTTAGCATCACAGAGTCACTCATAGCAAAGATTGCTTCTCATGATTTTCAAGAAGCTTCTCGGTTGGTGGGTTTATATGACAATCTTCGAGATCTTACAAAGACTCTCTCTTTAGTCAAGGCTATGCTGTTAGATGCTCAACAAAAGCAGGAGCACAACCATCAGCTCCGCGAATGGCTCACTCAGCTCAAAAATGTCTTCTCCGATGCCGAATGTTAGGATCATGCGTATAACATCCTGCAAGTTAGCATTTTTTGTTATTGAATAAGTCTCCATATTATTAGGAAATTAAGTAATTTTGTTTTAACTACTGGTTTGTTACCATATTTCTTTCCTATTTTTTAGAACAATCTTTGTTCATTTTGTGTATAAATACATAACTTTTCAGCTTTAATAAATAATATCAGTTGATCAATCAAACATTATTTGTTTTGAAACTAACAAATCGTTATCAAGAGCACTCTTCTTAAGGGATCTGTGAGGTTAAAATGGAAGGAGAATCAAGTTTTTCAGCTGTTGCACCACCAGTCTTTGATGGAGACAATTATCAAATGTGGGCAGTTCGTATGGAGACTTATCTGGAGGCTTTGGATCTTTGGGAAGCAGTAGAAGAAGATTACGAAGTCCCTCCACTTCTAGCAAATCCTACTATTGCACAAATCAAAGCACATAAGGAGAAAAAAAACCAGAAAATCAAAGGCAAAAGCTTTCCTATTTGCAGTTGTATCTCAAATGATCTTCACACGAATAATGTCCCTCAAAACAACAATGGAAATTTGGGATTACCTCAAGGGTGAATTTGTAGGAGATGAGAGGATTCGTGGAATGAAAGTTCTGAATTTGATTCGGGATTTCGAGTTGCAGAAGATGAAGGAGTATGAGTCAGTGAAGGAGTACTCTGACAGACTCCTCAGCATTGCCAATAAGGTGAGATTACTTGGTTATGTATTTAATGACTCTAGGATTTTTGAAAAGCTGCTGGTCACGGATCCCGAGAAGTTTGAAGCCACCATTACTACTCTGGAGAACACCAAAAACCTGTAAAAAATCTCTCTTACAAAGCTCTTGAATGCTTTACAAGCACAAGAGCAAAGAAGGTCTATGAGGCAAGAAGGGGTGATTGAAGGAGCTTTACGTGTTAAGCATAAAGAAAATAGCAGGTACAAAGAGAAGAAAAACTTCAAAAAGGAAGGAGGTTCCAAAAAATCATACCCACCTTGCTGCCATTGTGAGAAGAAAGGTCATCCACCATACAAGTGTTGGAGAAGACCTGATGCCAAATGCTCCAAATGCAATCAACTTAGACATGAAGCTGTGATCTGCAAAGTCAAAGGTCAAGTGCAAGAAGTAGATGCAGAAGTTGTTGGTCAAGAAGAAGATCAATTGTTCATGGTCACTTGTTTCTCAAGTAGAGAATCGAGTGAGAGCTGGTTGATTGACAGTGGGTGCACAAATCATATGACATATGACAAGGAGTTTTTCGAAGAATTGAAAAACACTGAAGTTAAGAGAGTGAGAATTGGAAATGGTGAACTCTTGGAAGTCAAGGGAAAAGGCACAGTAGCTATAGCAAGCTATGAAGGTACACAATTTATTTCAGATGTTTTATTTGTACCTAAAATTGATCAAAATCTCTTAAGTGTTGGCCAACTACTCGATAAAGGCTATAAAGTGTTGTTTGAGAATAAAAAGTGCTTGATTAGAGATGCTAGTGGCAAAGACTTTTTCAATGTAAAAATGAAAGGAAAAAGCTTTGCTTTAAATCCAATGGAGAAAGAACAAATGGCCTTCAAGTCCAGAGCTAGTGCCACTGAGATTTGGCACAAAAGACTTGGGCACTTTCATCATCAAGGATTGTTTCAAATGCAATCAAAGAAGCTGATTGAAGGACTCGCATACATTGATGATAATATTCCTCCTTGTCATGCTTGCAATTTTGGGAAGCAACACAGGAAACCTTTCCCTAAACAAGCTTGGAGAGCCTCGAAAAAGATGCAGCTGGTGCACACTAATCTATGTGGTCCTCAGAGAACACCTTCATTAAATGGTAATCTCTACTACATTATTTTTATTGATGATTTAACAAGAATGTGCTGGATTTTCATGTTGAAACAAAAGTCAGAGGTTCCTAGTATATTCTGGAAATTCAAAGCCAGAGTTGAAAATGAAAGTGGATGCTCAATTCATATTATAAGGTCTGACAATGGCAAGGAATACACCTCTGATGCTTTCAACAAATTTTGTGAAGAAGCTGGAATTCAACATCAATTAACAGCACCATATACTCCTCAACAGAATGGTGTTAGTGAAAGGAAGAACAGATTCATTATGGAGATGACAACGTGTATGCTCCATGAAAAGAATCTTCCAAAAGGGTTTTGGGGGGAGGCAGCAAACACTGTTGTATTCCTACAAAATCGAATTTCTACAAAAGCCTTGAAAGATCTGACACCATATGAAGCTTGGTATGGCTACAAACCTTCTTTAAAATTTCTCAGAATATTTAGCTGTCTTTGCTTCACATATATTCCACAGGTCAAGCATGATAAGCTTGATAAAAAAGCAGAAGCATGCATCTTTGTTGGATATAGCACTGTATCCAAAGCTTACAAAATTTTTCAGCCATAAACTGGTCGTGTGATTGTAAGCAGAGTGTTCATTTTGTTGAAAATGAGCAATGGGATTGGGAAAGTTCAACTAAGGTGAATCAAAGTCCAAATGCTCCGGACAGTTCAACCCTTGGGAGCATGACAGAAGAATCTGAAGATGATGGACAAGATGCTGTAGTTGATGATGCATCTGTCAGAGGAACAAGACTGTTGTCTGACATCTATCAAAGGTGCAATGTAGCTGTTTGTGAGCCTGCAGGATTTCACGATGCAAAACACAGTCAACATTGGATGGTTGCAATGTAGGAGGAGCTTTCTATGATTGAGAAAAATAAAACTTGGGAATTGGTTGATCGACCTCCAAATAGAAAAATAATTGGAGTGAGATGGGTTTTCAGAACCAAGCTAAGTCCTGATGGTTCTATCAACAAATTCAAAGCAAGACTTGTTGTGAAAGGATATGCAAAAGTTTTTAGTGTTGATTACTCAGAGACATTTGCACCTGTTGCTAGGCTTGACACTGTAAGATTGATGTTTGCTCTTGCTGCTCAAAGGAGCTGGAAAGTATACCATTTGGATGTTAAATCTGCATTCTTAAATGGAGATTTGCAAGAAGAAATTTTTGTTGAACAACCTGAAGGCTTTGTGGATGAGGGCAATGAAAATAAAGTCTACTTTTTGAAAAAAGCTTTATATGGATTAAAGCAGGCTCCACGAGCCTGGTACAACAAGGTTAATGATCATCTGGTACACCTTGGCTTTCAAAAAAGCCAATCTGAACTCACATTGTACGTCAAACATCAAGGTACAAATATTTTGGTCATTTCTCTTTATGTGGATGACATGTTAGTTATAGGAAGCAATGTTGAAGATATCAACTGGTTCAAATTGGAAATGAAAAAGGTCTTTGAAATGACAGATCTTGGTCTGATGTCATATTTTCTTGGCATTGAGATAAAAAAGAATCAAGATGAAGTTTTCTTATGTCAAAGAAAATATGCAAAGGAGATACTCAAGAAATTTCTAATGGAAAATTGCAAAGCTGTGAACACTCCCATGAATCAAAAGGAGAAGCTAATCAAAGATGATGGTTCTGACAAGGTTAATGAATCTGAGTTTAGAAGTTTGATAGGTTGTCTGATGTACTTAACAGCAACCAGACCTGACATCCTAAATGTTGTGAGTATTCTTTCAAGGTTCATGCATTGTCCAAACGAAACACATATGAAAGCTGCAAAAAGAGTTATCAAATACATCAAAGGAACTTGGAATTTTGGTGTGAAGTTTCTGAAGCAAAAAGAAATGAAGCTAATTGGTTTCTCTGACAGTGAATGGGGTGGATCAATTGATGACATGAAGAGCACATCTGGTTACTGTTTCTCCTTTGGATCAGGCATGTTCTCTTGGAGCTAAAAGAAGCAAGAAACTGTTGCTTAATCCACTGCTGAAGCAGAATTTATTGTTGCAATAGCTGCTGTTAATCAGGCTTTATGGTTAAGAAAGATTCTCTTTGATCTAAATCTGGAACAAAAGCAAAACACTGAAATACATGTTGATAAATAAGTCAGACGATGAATATTTGTCATTTGGATCCAGAGTTTTTTGTGGGGGATGATAGGGAAAAAATATACCTGCGAACAGTAAATATCATCTCCAACAAAATGAAGAGATGTAGAGGGAAAATCAAGTGATTTATTTCAAATTTACGCTAATTTATTTTATTATACTGTTTGTAGTATTTTTTATTTTTCATTATTGTAAGATTTTTTAATATTAAAAAATAGTATTTTTTTTATTTATATAAGATGTGATTTATTTTCTAATTTTATAGTCTATGTTTAATATTTTAAAAAATTACTTGATGTTCTGGTTTTATTTAATTTGTTGTTGTGTTTATATTAATATATTTTTGTGTATAATTATTATGTCTATGAATTATAATTTATTTGATAATAATTTGTTATGAATTTTTTTTATATTGTTAATTATATTATATATTATATTTTTGTTATTGTAGTATTTTTTATTTTTTATTACTACATGATTTTTAATATTAAAAAATAATATTTTTTTATTTATATATCATCTGATTTATTTTTTGATTTATTTTTCAATTTTATAGTAGATGTTTAATATTTTAATAAATTACTTATTACTTGAAGTTATGTCTTTATTTATTGAATACTTATTTTTTTAAATTATACTTATTTACATGTAGTACATATTTATTTTCTAATTATAATTTTTAAATCTATAAATATGTGAAAGTTGTTTGATTTAAAACAAAAATAACTCATTTCATTATTAAATTTTTTTAATAGGTAAGGGTAAATTTGTAAAATAATATTTTACAACACTTAAAAAAAAATTAAATTCTCTATTCACAAACTCCCATAAACTTTCCTCACAAATCCACTCAAACTTTCTTCACAGATCTATTCTAACATACCTGAATCCAAACAACCTCACTTTCTTCACACTTTCCTCTTACATCCTCACATGTCCACTCCCTCAAATTCTCACACATCTCCTCTCTAATCCAAACACACCCTACTTGCTAGAAGGAGTGGAACTAGATATTGATGACACAAAAGAAGCATATAAGTAAGCTCTATTGTCAGGGGTTTTGAAACTATAGTATTTTATAGAAATTTAAAAATCTATGATATTTTATAGAGGTTTTAAAACTTTAAATATTTTACGGAGGTCCTAAAATCCTTAGTATTTTACGGGAATTTTGAAACTCATGGTATTTTACGGAGGTTTCAAAACCTATGGTATTTTATGGAGTTTTTGAAACCCATGGTATTTTATGGAGGCTTTGAAACTCATTGTATTTTACATATGTTTTTAAACTCATGGTATTTTATGGAGGTTTTAAAAGACTTTTTCTCAGGTTTAAAACCTCGGGAAACACGTTCCCCAGGGATGGCTTAGCGAGCGAAACTCAACCGTGGGTAAATGACTTAAATAGGTTTTTAATCTTGGTAATGTAAAAATAAACCCTCATTAAAATCGTTTTTTATTGTAGTGTCTGACTTGAATTTGACTATTGAAAACTTAATCCTGATGAAATTTCAGACACCAAAATTGAAAATTAAAGATCGAAATTTGGCTTCCCAAAAACTAAATACACCACTCACCAAACATGCTTCTTCCACAAACTAGATCACAAAACTTGTTCTAGCCATAAAGGTGTCTCCCAACTAGATCATTCATTTTATACATGAGAATCTTTTATGCTTTATCTATTCTCCCTATCCTTCTATATTCGGTCCTGTTTTCAGTCTTTTTCAATATTAAATGTTAATTTCCTATTTAAGGTTAATTTTTGTTTTCATATATTATAATAATGTGAGTAGAAAATAATGGGATATCTATAATTTAAGATTGTTTCCATATTGACTTTATTCCAATTCGTACTAGTTTAAAAACTATTCAAACTTGACCTATGATACTACAAGGCCCCCAAGCTCAGGACGAGGCCTTAGAGGCTAACTAATCAGAACCAACTCATGACATCACAAGTCCCCCAAACTTAGGGTGAGGCCTTAGAGACAAACTAATCAGAATTTTGTTAGTAGAATGGATCGAGCTTAGGCTCAACACATGTCAAGTTAAGACTTGTACATGGTTTTTGCTCTTCTATTTAGTGGACCAAGTGAGAGGTCGACACCATGCCAAGTTAAGACTTAGACATGGTTTTTATTTTTCTGGTAGTGGACCAATTTTGGACTCGATACCATGCCAAGTTAAGACTTATACATGATTTTTATTTTTTGATAATGGACCTAGCTCGGGCTTGGCACCATACCAAGTTAAGACTTAGACATGATTTTTATTTTTTGATAGTGGACCAAGTTTGGGCTCGACACCATGCCAAGTTAAGACTTATACATGATTTTTATTTTTTTGATAGTGGATTGAGTGAGAGTTCGACACCATGTCAAGTTAAGACTTGTACATGATTTTCTTCTTTCAACTGGACTAAGTGAGAACTCGACACCATGTCAAGTTAAAACTTAAACATAATTTTTGGCACAAGTTTTACATTTTCTGAATCTGTATTAAATTCAAACATCATAACAAACTTTATTCATCATGCCCAACTGGTAAAAACAAATTATCAATAATAAAAAAATTGTTTTGAACGTTGAAGTATCATTCTTTGAAATATTCTAATTTAAGTACACGATGAAAAGACCTCACTCATTAAAATTTACACAAAAGTATTTCTTTTATCTAGACACCAATATATATCAGATAAAGTTCATTACTAAAAAATGAAGTAAATATTGCCAATGTTATTAAATAAAATGGTCGAATTAATTTATAGTTTCTAAATTTTGAAATAATGTAAAATTTCTCTAATTTTTTCATAGGAGACATATTATATAAATAATATAATTTATTTATTTATTATGATGGTAGAAAGAGAGTGTTGAAACATAAAGTATGAGACCATAATACTGACTAGTGAGAAATGATGGACTGTATGGAGCTACAACGTTGTAGAAAATTAGTAGGATATGATGCACATCAACCTGTCTTTCGTCATTACTAATAAACTTATCCTAGAAGCCACGAGGTAAAACTTCATCAAAATTTTGAACAAAATTAAAATAAATGTAAATAATTCTATCTTTACCAAAAATATAAACATCCTAAGAGACTTTGAATTCAAATTAATTAAAATTTTTGGGCTAATCATAAACACGCTAGTTTGAGAAGATTTACATTAATTAAGAAATTTTGGTTGGTTTGAGAAATTTTTGGTTGTCAACCACACCCAATTGGATAATGTTTTAAAACATGGGATTGCTATTAAAATAATAAAAAAAATATAATAATAAAAAAATAAATAGTGAATCACAAAAACAAAAAAAGTGCATACTAAACTAAAATTGAAATGAAGATTAGTCAAATTTCTAGTTTTTGGTATATGATCACGGTCCATTTTTTTTATCAGCCATAAACAATTAAATTAAATCAGCCCACTAAAGAGGTGAATCAACCTTCTTACAGAGAAAAAAAAAATGTCAAATGTACCTTTTCACATACACATCAAAAATCATAAGGACATCTCCTACCGCCTTCCCTAACACTTACCAAATGAAAAAGAAACATTAAATCGAATACATACATACCAATGGTTCTAGACACCAGTCAGAGAACGAGAAACTCACTAACAGTATCTTTGAAGAGATCCAAGACCAAACCTTAACCTGTGCCAGGGAAAATACTTCAGAATGATCAACCACAGCACCTTTAAATAAACAATTATTCATGTGTCTCCAAATCTCATTAACCAACGCTATCCAAATATTACCCATAATAAGATTAGCTGGAGTAGATGCATCCAGAATTTTGAAATGTTCGAAATGTAACCCAAGGGCGATAAGATCAATCGAACTCACTCCTAACCAGTCTAACAAAGATTCCAAATTAGTCAAGCAACTCTGCACCCAAAGAATAAATGATTTATTGACTCCTTTGACATCCTGCATAAATAATAAAGATTACTCTCAATCCCTATTCCTCGTCTCTCCAGATTTACCTTGGAAGCTACCTTATTTTCAATCACCCTTTAAGTTGTGACATGAGCTGAAGGAAACGCCTTAATCCTTCAGAAAAAATTATACAATCTCGAATCTTCCTCTCCTCCATCTCCTTTTAATATCCCGTAAGCATACTTGACTAAAAACGATGTTGTCGCACTATCCTTCCAAACCCATTTGTCCACTGACTCTAACTCGAGCCTCTTGTTAGAAATCATCTCTAAGAGCTGGCTTACTTGATCCTCCTCCCAAGCAAAAAGATCCCTTATCCACCTTAAGTTCCACTCCCATACCCCATTAACCCATAAACCGCAATCACATAGATTTGCCTCCTTAAGATCAGATAAAGAGAATAACCTCGGAAATCTACATTTTAAGATTCCAGAGACTACCCAATTATTTGCCCAAAACAGAATATTTCTCCCATTTCCCACCTCCTAATAAAAACGATCTTCGAACTTCCCTCCCCACTCCTCTGAACTCCATACCTTCAACAAATCTCTCCACCACAGAGAGGCTTTGCTAATATTAGTCCGTTGTTCCTTCAGACCTCTCCAACCACCATACTTAGAATCAATGACCTCCATCCACAACCCCCCTTGTTCGAATTCAGACGGCATATCCATTTTCCCAACAAGGCCAGATTAAATTTTCTAACATTAATAATGTCGAGCCCACCCGCTTCCTTGGGTTTGCAAACCTTATCCCAAGCAACGCATGCTATCTTCCTCCCTTCTGACCTCCAATCCCACAAAAAATTCCTCTGTAAGTACACAATCTTCTTTAACACGATAGACGGTAACTTAAAAAGAGAAAGATAGTACAGGGGTATAAACGAAAAAAATGACTTAATCAAGCATATCCTCCCCACCATCGAGATGAATCTCCCCTTTCACCTACCTAGCCTACTACTTACTCTGTTGACCACTTCATCCCAAAACTCGCCCTTCTTATGACACCCCCTACGGGCATCCCCAAGTACTTCAAAGGAGTTCTCATCACTTCACAATTTAAAATTTTCGCAAAATGACGAATTTCTGTCTGTTCCACCCCAACCCCACCAATTCTACTCTTGAGGAAATTCACCTTGAGACAAGATGCCAACTCAAAATAGTTTAGCATAACCTTTATGTTAAAGACACTTTTGATATTTACCTTTTCATCAGCATAATAGAGCATATTTACCTTTACTAACTTTTTCTTGATCTCCAAGCTCTCAACCAAGTCTTTTTCAACCGCAGTCCTAGATACCCCTGCTAGACCTTCAACTGCTATTAGAAACAAGAACAGAGCTAAATGGTCGCCTTGTCTCAGCCCCTTCTTTGGAATAAATTCCTTAGTAGGACTCCCATTTACCAGAACTAACATCGTCGTTGATTCCAAGCAAGCTTTAATCCAAGAAATCCACTTTTCACAGAAACCAAGTATGCCTAACATATAATAAATAAAATCCCACCTCACAGAGTCATAAGTCTTCTCATAGTCCACCTTGAAAACCACACAACTATTTTTCTTCCTCTTCATCTCTTCTACAACTTCTTTGGCTACAAGAATACTATCCAAAAGTCCCCTTCCTTCAAGAAAAGCAGATTGCCTAACATCAATCACTTAACTAATCACTTTTGTTAGCCTGATAACCAAAATCTTCGAAACAATTTTATATCTCCCTACCAGTGAGATAGGTCTATATTCACTAAGCTGTTGCGGATTATCAAACTTAGGCGTCCAATGATCCCAAATGAATGTTTCCCTTCCTACTACTTCACAAATGCAACATGGTTTCCCTTAAAAGGTTTACGATATTTCATATCCAAGATTTAATGTATTGTCTCTCCTTTATTTTGTGTCATCGTTCTTCCTATCAGTTGCATTTTTAAAAATGGTGCATGATTGATTTACCTGACCAGGTGGGCGTCAAAATGTTCTAAAGGATGTCTTCTAACTAGATCATTTAGTTTAGTTAGACACAGTAGTTTTGAGTTGAGTTGTTATGCCTTTTTTCAATCATATGTGTCTTTTTTATACTTTACTCGTTCTTCCTACCCTTTTATATCCGATCATGTTTTAGGGTTTTTTAATATTAAATGTTAATTTTTCATTTAAGGTCAATTTCTGTTATTATATATATTATAATAATTTGAGAAGAAAAAATGAGATTGTTATAATTAATGTTTATTATTATTTAAGATAGTTTCCATATCAATATTATTTAATATCGATATTATGTATATTAGTAAGAGTTTAAAAATTATTCAAACTCGACCTATATGATACGATACAACTTAAAATAAATGACGTGATGAGTCATGCATTCTTTAAGAGAGAAAAAGAGTTAAGAGAGAAAAAGAGAGAAGAAAGGAAGAATAAAAAGAGAGAAAACATTTTTAAAATAAGATAGTGCACACAAAGCAACTCTTTTTTAATCAGAAAAAAAAATTAAAAAAGAAGCGTGTAATGGAGCAAGAAATAGTAGAGCGAGTCAGTGGGTGACCTGGAAGAAAAATATTTAATACTTCGTAGTCATCTTTTTTGACGATTAAAACAAAAAAAACTTCGTAGTCTTCTTCGTCTTTCAATATAATATGTAAAAAGATGGTAGTAAGTGGCATTGGTTATTGAGTAGTTCTGGAATCCATTTAGAAACACTTTCCCAACAACCAAGTGAACTTAAAAACACTGTGTTGTCTTCCCATCTCATTCTCTCCTCTGCTGTTGCATTTCAGACAACTATGGTCGAATCATTTCTCTTCAGCATCGCAGAGTCACTCGTAGCAAAGCTTGCTTCTCATGCTTTTCAAGAAGCTTCTCGATTGGTTGGTTTATACGACAATCTTGGAGATCTTACAAAGACTCTCTCTTTAGTCAAGGCTGTGCTGTTAGATGCTCAGCAAAAGCAGGAGCACAACCATGAGCTGCGCGAATGGCTCACTCAGCTCAAAACTGTCTTCTCCGATGCCGAAGATCTTTTGGATGAATTTGAGTGTCAAACATTGCGAAAGAAAGTGGTCAAAGCTCATGGTAGCACCAAAGACAAGGTAAGTCACTTCTTCTCAAGCTCTAATCCACTTCTCTTTCGTTACAAAATGGCTCAACAAATTAAAGATATCAGCAACAGACTAGACAAGATTGCAGCTGATAGGCATAAGTTTATTCTTCAAAAAATTGATTTTGACACACGTGTTGTTCATCGGAGAGATATGACACACTCCCGTGTCAGTGATTCGGATGTCGTAGGAAGGAAACACGATAAAGAAAAGATCATAGATCTTTTGATGCTGCAAAATTATAATGATGATGATACAGGTCTCTCTGTCATCCCTGTTGTGGGGATTGGGGGCTTGGGAAAGACTACGCTTGCAAAGTTTGTGTTCAATGATAGCAGGATCCAAGAGTGTTTTCCATTGAAGATGTGGGTGTGTGTTTCTGATGACTTTGACATTAAACAATTGATTATCAAAATCATCAATTCAGCCAATGATCAATATGCTCCTCCTCACCAACAGAATTTGAACATGTTGGATCTGGAGCAATTGCAAAATCAGCTGAAAAACAAAATTTCCGGTAAAAAATTCTTACTCGTCTTAGACGATGTATGGAACGATGATCGTGTTAAATGGGTTGAGCTGAGGAATTTAATCCAAGTAAGTGCAGCAGGAAGTAAAATCCTTGTGACCACACGTAGTCATTCAATTGCTTCCATGATGGGTACAGTTCCCTCTCACCTTTTAGAAGGTCTTTCTGAGGAGGATTCATTGTCTCTCTTTGTCAAGTGGGCATTTAAAGAAGGAGAAGAGGAAAAGCATGAACACTTAGTAAATATTGGGAGAGAAATTGTGAAAAAAAGCAGAGGGGTCCCATTGGCAGTGAGAACATTAGGCAGTTTATTATTTTTAAAGTTTGAGGTCAGTGAATGGGAATATGTGAGAGACAATGAAATTTGGAATTTGCCTCAGAAAAAGGATGACATTTTACCTGCCCTTAAGTTAAGTTATGATCTCATGCCGTCCTATTTGAGACAATGTTTTGCAATGTTTTCCCTTTACCCAAAGGATTATGAACTCAATAGTTTTCAAATAACTTGGCTTTGGGGGGCACTTGGACTCATTGCAGTACCAAAAAAGAACAGGACACTTGAAGATGTGGCCAATCAGTATTTGCATGAACTTCAGTCAAGATCTTTTCTTCAAGATTTTAAAAACTTCGGTACTGTTTATAGTTTTGGAATACATGATTTGGTGCATGATCTCGCTCTGTTTGTCGCAAGGAAAGAGTGTTTACACGTAAGTTCCGACATTCAAAATATTCCAGATAATGTTTGTCATCTGTCTTTTGCTGAAAGCAGTTTGTTTAGTAATTTATACAACAAAAAATCAGTAGCTATGAGAACCATATTTTTTCCATACGGTATAGAAGGAACCAACGCTGAAGCTATAATAAATACTTGTGTGTCAAAGTTCAAATATTTGCGAGTTTTGCATTTATGGGCTTCGACAATCGAGACTTTGCCCCGTACCATTGCTAAGTTGAAACATTTGAGATGTTTGGACATTAGCCAAAATATCAACATTAAGAGACTCCCGGAGTCTATTTGCAAGCTGCAAAGTCTGCAAGTGTTGAAGCTTGACGGATGCCTGGAGCTGGAAGCAATGCCCAAAGGATTAAGAAAGTTGATCAGTCTCCGTCATTTGGAGTTCAGTACAAAGCAATCTATTTTGCCTGACAGTGACATTGTTAGTCTGGGTAATCTTGCAAATCTGTGTATCGAATCAAGCCCTAATTTGGAGTCTATCTTTGAAGGTGTGAAATTCCCTGTTCTTAAAGTATTGAGTGTTATCGACTGTCAGAGTCTAAAGTCTTTTCGACTGGATGGCAAATTTTTTCCTGAATTACAAACATTGGGTGTTCAATCCTGCGATAATTTGGACTTGGAACTGTGGAAGGGCAACCAATTTGAAGAACAAAGCCACAAGCTAAAGTTAAAAACTGTTGTATTTTCAAAACTATCACAGCTGGTGGCTTTGCCTAAATGGCTTCAAGAAGCTGCCAACTCCTTACAGTGCTTGATGATTCAAAATTGCGACAATATTGAAACACTTCCAGATTGGTTAACAACTATGACTGACCTGAAAACACTTTCTATAAAGTGTTGTCCAAATTTGGTATCTCTTCCAGATAACATCCATCACCTTACTGCACTTGAAAGTTTGATAATTAGAGGTTGTCCTTACTTATGTGAAAAATATCAACCCCATGTTGAAGAGTTTTGGCCCAAAATATCACACATAAAAAACATTTACATTGATGAACCAGAAGAGCTGGAGAAAAATTAGAGGAAGAGGAAGACAAAGAGGAATGCATTAAGGAGACAACTAAGCGTTGAAGCCCTTGTATCATTGCTCAGCGGGTATGGGTTCGATGCTTCAGATGGATTGGGATTACGTTTGTCCAACACAATGATTTGAGGAGTCATTTTGAGAATTTTTTCTTACCTTATGGATCTCTCAAACAGAACCTGGTGTGGAAAGGTATGTGGGCGGCAGTTGTGTGGTGTATATGGGAACAAAGGAACCAGATTGTTTTTAGACAAGGGGAGGTGGACGCGGAGGAGATTTTCCAAATGGCACAACTAAAAGCATGGTTCTTGATGAAACATAGGATGGATGTTTTTAACTACTCCTTTTCTGATTGGCATTTGAATCCCCTAATTTGCATTAAGAGTGTCCTATGAAAGGATTTGTTGTATGATTCTCTTTTGGCCTAAAGGTATCTGCTATGGTTTTTTGTGTTGGTTTTCTGCTACATAAATGTTTTTTTGATGCAGTTTTGGTGCTATTTTCTGCTGCATAGACGTTGGTTTTCTTCTGCATAAACATTGGTTTTATGCTGTATAGATGTTGGCTTTCTATTGCAGTTTTGGTGCTGTTTTGACTGCAATTATGATGCTTTTTGTGTTTTTAGAACCTAGACTGTTCTGTGGTAGTCATCTGTTATGTAGGTGATCTCTTTAGTTTCAGGATCTTTTTTATGTTAAAACAAGTGCCAAAGGATACTTATTGTTTTGTAAACTAACTTTGTATAAGGGTTGGGACACCCATAAAGTGTCCCCTTTATTTCATTTGTCTATTGCTGATAAAAAAAAAGAGCATTGAAGCCCTGTATTCATTGTTTTTGTTTATCTTTTTCTGGAAATGTTTTTCTTACCGAAGATTTTGCATTTGATAGTTCTCTTAATATGTGTTTGACTTTCTTTTCACATTGAATTGCATTGGATCATTTGTTTGATTATACATATTTTACTATCCATTCTTTTGTGTGTGAAAGTACATTTTAGGTTTTATCTGGCAAGAACATAGGACATTTTAATCTAGAAGCTCCATCACAGTTGCGTAAAGGAAAAACATAAATCTTTTTATTTCAAATTCATGATTATATATTATTGTTATCTAAGTATAATTTTAAACTATTAACAATTACAACAGCACTACATCATTAAACAAAAGAAGTTGTAACACTGTCACCTTTTAAAATTTCAATATTGTAATAGTCTGGATTATTTTATATTAAATTATTTAGTAGAAATATTACTTTCATTATTATTATTATTGTATTTATTTAAATTTTTTAATTCAATTGTAAATTAACATAACATTTTCCTTAAAAAATTAAAAAAAAAACTTTAAATTCACACTTTAAAAAGTTAATAAATTTGAAATATCAAACCATAATTTATCAGTACATCTCCATTTCAAAAATTAATGGGTCATGTAGTTCAGGTTTTAATATGATGAACTGTTGTTTTCAGTGAATAAGAAATATTTCCTTCAATTGACTACCTCCATTTTGATTTATTAAAAATAACATATTTTTAAACAATTCCTTTCCGTTTTCTACGTTGGTTGAAAATAATGTTTAAATAGTTGTCATAATAAATATTAGTTACTATAGGTGCTTGAAGTCAACGTATACGTTGTTGGCTCAAGTGTTGTCTGTGGTTGACTGTCTTAGATGACATAATTTAAAATTTAATTTTTGTTGTATCTCTCTTGTGATGTGCTGACAAGAGAAGGGAGTCTTTGAGGACTTATTCTTGTTTGGAATGATGTTCTTTTGTGAAACTTTTGAAAATATTTTGAAAATATGGATTTTTTTATAGTTGATTTGTGGTTGAGTGAGGTTCACAGGGTTGATCAGTGTTTGATTTACATGTCTGTTTTAGATTTGGAGTGTCACGGGGACGAGCTATTAAGAAGGTTGAAATCTTCTTAACGAGCTATGAACTCCTAGGGAATGAGCTACTTGAACAATAAATGGAGATCTATTTGCAAAAAAATCCCTTATACTCAAGTCAACATAAGAGATTTATTGCATAGTAGATGAGTAGAGATGATGTACTCTCTTTGGTGAAAATGTAAATGTGTTTATAAACAAAAGATAAAGATAAATATAAAAAAATAATTATAAATTTCCAAAATCAAATTTCTCTTATTCTGATTGGTGTACTAATGTATATGAATGCTTAAAATCTCTACATTGATGATTAATGCCTTTTTTCTGCTTTGTGGCTGGATTCTCGATTTGCATGAGATGAATATCCTTGGAGTACAACTATAGTCACAATGGATGTTTGGAAATTACAGTAGATAGCAAGGAGGCAAAGTCTTTCTTTTGAGCTGAAATGATTATATTTTGAAATTGGACTATGTATTGATATATAGATCGAATTATGTATTGATATATAGATCGAATTATGTATTGATATTCTGATGTTTTCTAAAGAGGTTTAAGCTTATCAGAATTATATGTGTAGAATATGGCTAAGCTTTAGTCATTTTTATCTGAAAACCTCATATCTCTAGCATAGAAATTTTTGTACATGAGTTGGACTACCCTAGTACTTATATTTATTAAATTTTTATTGCTGATTAAAAAAAATATAAAAAAAATAATATAAATGAGCTTTATAAGATATTCCGCTGAATTGCTTACCATGTAATTTGTTATATGTAACCATTATTATTTTATTATAAATAGTTTGTTTTAATCTGAAACGAATGACATTATTAATAGTAATAATAGTTACAGAATCCTCATAGGCTATAAGTTCATAGAAGATATTGAATCTACAAATACAAATAACCTGTAATAGTGCTATGAAATCAAATTACTATGAAAAAGATGGATGATCAGTTGAAAGTCACATTCATTCATAGCTTAGCCCATCCCTTAGAGATATCAAGGAGAGCCCCATAGCTTCAGCATGTAAGACTCCTTATCCTTATGAAAGGAAATTCATTTAGTCCTTGATTTCCTCTTGCAACCCAACAAATCACCAAACTCCTTATGTGCTGAATCATGAAAGGAAACATTTCTACAATTATTCAAAACAGTTAAAGGAAAATCATCAAATATGTGCTGAATCATGAATGGGAACATTTCCATAAATATTCAAAACAGTTAAAGGAATTGTCAACAAGAACAGATAGAAATCTTGAAACAATATTATTACTCTTGATACAACCTTTTCTCTCCTCGTAACATATACTATCTCTCCCCTAATTGATTAAACAGTCATTTGTAATACCTTTAAAAAAATTATCAGTACCGAAATAGTGCTGCTTAGTACTTAATATGTGAACCAGGTAAATCAAATAATGAATTAAACATATAGGTTCAATGCAAAAAAAAAAAAATAGTTCACCTTGTTGGAGGTGGTCTATCTGAATTCTCTGCTCAATTCAAACAAATAATGCAAGTTCAGGCATTGCTAGAAGATTAAAAAGTCCTCAAGATCAACAACAACAACATACATGATGTAAGCCCAAAACATAGAAAAACCAGTTTTTATGAGTGTTTTAAAGCTTACCTCTACTTTTCCCTTACTCCAATTCTTCTATCCTTTCTTCCACTTCTGGTTCATCAGTGGTTAAGTGTTGGCACGATTCAAGATTACCGTCAATTTCCAATCGTTCAAGGGTGGGGAGGTGATGGATGTCTTCATGGAGAGACAACATATTAGGACAGCTTGTGACACACAGTGTTTTCAGACAAGTCATAGCCGATAGCCATTGAGGAAGCCCCACAAGATTGTTGCAGCTTGAAATTAACAAGTACTGTAATGTATCCGTGGAACCTCGAATCCAGTGAGGCAAGGTCAATAACTGGGGCAATGAAATGAAATTTACAATCTTCAACCTCAAGTTGGAATTTTGGTTATGTTCCTTTGACAACTCCAACACATCACAGTTATCAACTAACAAAGTCTCTAATTTAGGAAAATATTCAATATCAAGTGGCAAGGACTTTAGACTCTGGCAACTGGTAATACACAATACTTTAAGAGTAGGGAGTTTAATCCCTCCAAACAAAGATTCCACATTGTTGCAAAATTCGATTCTGAGAGTCTGAAGAGAAATCAAGTTTGCAATCTCATCCTCTGGCAAAACACGTTGCTTTGAGGTTATCTCCAAATGTTGAAGACTGATCATTTTTCTTAAACCTTTAGGCACTGCTACAAGCTCTGTACATCCACTAAGTATCAAAACTTCCAACTTTAGCAGGTTGCAAAGAGAATCAGGAAGTCTCTTTAGGCTTTTATTATTCTCAAGACTGAGATATCTTAAATGTTTCAGCTTGCCAATGTAAGGAGGCAAAACTTCATACATAGAATCATTTAAATCTAAAAATCGCAAACTATTGCATCGTGACACAAATTTAAGCAAAAAAGCTTCACTATTGGCTCCTACTCCTGGGGTAGGAAATAGTATGGTTCTTGCACCAACAAATTTTTGGATTGGAAAATTTTCAATTCCAACATTTTCAGGAAAAGATAGATGCTGGACATACCTGTGTTCGGGTGTAAATACAAAGGGGTATTTTACAATTATAGACTCCTTTCCCAAATAGCGTGCAATATCATGCACCAACTCATGTATTTTAAAAGCAACACCAATGCCGTAGTCAACAACATCCTGCAGAAAAGATCTTGAAAATAGTTCACAAATATATTGATTTCTATATCTATTTGGTGATGGAAGGAGACCAAGTGCTCCCCAAAGCGATGTAATATCAAAACTATCAAATGCATAGCCACATGGGTAAAGGTTGAACAAAGCAAAGCATTTCCTCAAATTGGATGGCATTTGATCAAAACTTAATTTAAGTGCAGGGCACATAGCACTGTCAAGTTTTATTGAACTCCAATTTTTGTTGTCTCTCACAAATTCCCATTCCTCTTTTTTATCTTTCAAATATAGTAAACTTCCTAATGTTCTCACCGCCAAAGGCACCCCTTTGCACTTTTTCACAATTTCTCTCCCAATATTTACTAAATATGGATACCTTTTCTCTTCTCCTTCTTTTAATGCCCATTTGACAAACAGAGACAATGAATCCTCTTCGGAAAGGCCTTCTAAAATGTAAGAGGGAACCGTGCCCATCATGGAAGCAGTTACGTGACTGCGCGTAGTTACCAAAATTTTACTTCCTGCAGCACCTACTTGTATTAAATTCCTCAACTCAACCCATTTAACAAGATCTTCATTCCACACGTCATCTAATACTAGTAAGAATTTTTGACTGACAAGTTTGTTTCTTAATTGACTTTGAAGTTGCTCCACATCTACTTTATCCAAATTTCGTTGGTCGGCAGAAGCATTATTAGAGTTGATAATTTTAATGATCTCTTGCTTAATTTCAAAGTCAATAGAAACACAAACCCACATCTTCAATGGGAACAACTCACGTATCCTCCTATCATTGAACACAATCTTTGCTAATGTGGTCTTTCCCAAGCCTCCAATCCCCACAATGGGGATAATAGAGAGACTTTTGTCATTTTTTTGGGGATTCTTTTGCACCAAAAGCTGTATAATATTTTCTTTATCTTGATTCCTTCCTATGACATCCGGATCAATAACGTAGGAGTATGTCGTATCCCTCCTATGTACAAAACGTCTATCAACATCAATTGTTTCAAGGCCAAACTTATGTCTGTCTGCTGCAACCTTGTCTAATCTCTTCTTGATTTTTTGGATCTGTTGAGCCATTCTATAATGAAAAACAAGTGGATTAGAACTTGAGAAGAAGTGTGCTACCTTGATTGTGGTGCTGCCATGAGCTTGGACAACTTGTTTTCGTAATGTTTCGCACTCAAATTCATCCAACATATTTTCAGCATCAGAGAAGACATGTTTGATCTGCCTCAGCCATTCTTGCATCTCATAATTCTCCTGCTGCTTCTCCTCAGCGTCTAACAGCACCGCCTTGACTAATGAGAGAGTTTGTGAAACTTCTCGCAGATGGTGGTCTAACCTCAGCACCTGTGAAGTTTCTTCATATGTCCAAGAAGAAAGCTTAGCTATGAGTGATTCTGCGATGCTGAAGAGGAATAATTCAGCCATGGTTATCAGGAAATTGCAACGGTGGAAGAGATTTTCTGAACAACCAGTGTTTGAAATTTTGGAAGAAGTCAAGTCGATGGAAACTGTTTTTGACTTTTGAGGCATTACACGTGTTACATTATTGACCAGAGTGGAGGAAAGATATTTTGCAGTGTTATGGTCTTACACCAAACAATAATAAGTCTATTCTTGAAATTAATAAATTAATCAATGAGATATCTTCCGACCTGAAGTTGGTTGAACCTCTCATGGTTTTATCTTTATAAGACATCATCTCAGTAAATGGAGGAAAAAAAAGTATATTTAAACTGAATTTATCCTCGACTCCTAAGTGATGTAGGACTATATTAACCTTAAGGGAACAATGTATAAATAAACAAGGTTAGGACTTAAGCATACTATAGCCATGTTGGAATAAAACTTGCCTCTATATTAAAATTTGTATTTTTTAAATGACAACAAATTTCATAACCAAAAAAAGTAAAATATGTCATTCAAGAATGGGATTTAACTTGGTGTAATGAAATGTATCATGTGAATGGTAAAGTGAAGTCATGACCTAACTAATAGTTTGTGCTCATATGCTAATCATAACCATGATAAAAAGTAGATTTTGTGTGGGTTCTTTTAAGGGCTAGAGACAAGACGTAGATTCAAGGAGTCTCATGAACCAACTCATATAATAGTGACTTTAATATTATCTTTATCCCAAAACTTTAAAACAGAGAATTTGTTAGTCTTTTCTCGTATATACTCTAACTCATCTCTATTTAAAGTGGGAATTTACACCATACTTCAATTCCACATAAGAAGCAACTTCAACAAATTAGATAATGTTTAAACTAATTTTAATTCATGGTGGAGTTGATTTCGTTTTTCTTAGTTTTCTCTCCCATAAGTGTTATGGAGAAATTTTTCTCCTAACTTACTTTATTATTCAAGATCTCTTAACATTAAACTAGGCATTATGAATCACAAGTATACAAGGAAGTAGGAATGTTGAGGCTTTTCAGGATAAATTCATCGAAGTGATGACTTAATTCATCTAATTATTCACTCATAGACCTAAAGTCAGAATGTTAGAAATGTATCAACGGATCATCCTTTCCTGAAAATGTTATCTCAACTTAAATACCTTGACATTTAAGACCTGCTAACTGATATTTACTTTCATGCCGCTACTTGAGCCATGCATTAAGCAGGAAGCCTGGAACAGTTGCAAGGAACACCCTCCAAGATTCAGATAGTCAATCAACAGTGGTCCATAAAATTGCATCAAAATTTATCACTGACTAATAATCACACTTTTAAGAATCCTTAATTACCATTTTAGGAAGGAATACTCAGCATATAATACTGAAATGTTTCAGGTCAAAACTGAGATGTTTACTTGTTGAAGTGGCAAGGACACTCCGCTATTAATACCAAATTGGAGTCTATTTAGTAATCCTCCGTAAATTATTAAATTATCAGATAAATCTATTTTCACAATGTTCTAGTTGATATGGCAAAAGTATTTAATAAGAAACAAGTTTTAAAACGCCAAAAATGATATTCATTTAGTACTAAACCAAACTTCTCAATAGCAAAATTCTGTTTTGTATGAATTGAATTATACTTGAGTGACAAGTGAATGTTTGTATTCATGTATAACTATATGTTCTGGCTATTCGAAACTTCATTCATAAAATCTTTGTTTCTCACTGTGTAATACATCTAAGCTCTAACAGGGTTGATAATCTAGGGGATGAAATCAATTAGATACCATTATAAAAAAAATGTCTTCATATATGAAAAAAAGAGACATGAGCGTCATGGGAAATAACATTACATATATAACTGTAAAACCAACAACCACTCACACTTGTATTTTTTCTAAAGAAAACACTCTCTTCTTGTAAAACTCTCTAAATTGTATTTCTTTCTGTGTTGTGTATTACAACTGAGAGAGCATCCTATTTATAGGCTTTAGGAAGCTCTTCTAGAAAAAATCTTCATTATGGCCTTAAAATCCCACTAACAACATCATTAAAACTCCACTCACAACTTTTGGCCTTTCACCTATCAAAACTCTCATCCTTCTAATAACTTCTAATTTTAAAACCCACAAATAAACATTTAAAGTTTATTCAACAAAACTCCCCTATAAACTTAAATGTTTCTACCATCCATCATGCCAATCATCTTCTTGTATTTGTCGAAAAGTACTTTCGGTAGCGGTTTTGTGAAGATATCTGCAACTTGATCTTGACTTGCCACATGCACCAATTCCACACTTCCTTCCTTTACATGATCGCGGATAAAGTGAAAACGAACGTCAATGTGTTTGCTTCTTTCATGGTTCACTGGGTTCTTTGCCAACTCAATTGCTGATTTGTTGTCAACTTGAATCACGGTTGCACCTAGTTGCTTTAGCTCCACCTTGCTCAACAAGTTTCTAAGCTATATCGCATGACATACACACCAAGATGCTACCACATATTCATCTTCACACGTCGATAGTGTCACGATCGGTTGCTTCTTTGAAAGCCAAGAAAATGCTGTGTTGCCCATAAAGAATATGTATCCTGATGTGCTTTTCCAATCATCTATGTCTCCACACCAATCGCTGTCAGAGTAACCCACCAACTTGAAATCTTCTGCTTTTGAGTAGAACAATCCAAGTGATACAGTACCTTGGATGTATCGTAGGACTCGCTTCAACGCCTTCCAATGTGAGTAAACCGGTTCCTCCATAAATCGACTTATGATGCCGACACTTAATGAAAGATCTGGCCTCGTGCATGTGAGATAGCAAAGGCTTCCTACCAAACTTCGGTATCTACTTGCATCAACACGTTCTCCTCCATCGAACTTTGAGAGTTTTGCACCTGGTTCCATTGGTATCGATACTGGGTTGCAGTTTGCCATCTTGTACTTCTTCAAAATCTCTTTTGCATATGTCTCCTGTGATACAAAAATACCCGTCTCTTTTTGTCTAACTTCCAAGCCAAGGAAAAAATTCATCAATCCCAAATCTGTCATCTCAAATTCTCGTCTCATTGTGCCCTTAAACTCTTCTATCATCTCATTATTGTTACCCATAAAAATGAGATCATCAACATAAAGGGCTACAAATATCATATTACCTCCACTGTTTTTTGTGTAAAGAGCATGCTCGTAAGGACATTGCTTGAACCCGTTCTCCTTGAAGTATGTATCGATACGAGTATTCCATGCTCGCGGTGCTTGCTTCAACCCGTAAAGTGCCTTCTTTAATTTTAGCACCTTCTTCTCTTCTCCCATTTTCATGTATCCGGGTGGTTGTTCGATGTAGACTTCTTCTTCAAGCACACTATTCAAGAATGCCGACTTGACATCCATTTGAAATATCGGCCATTTAAATTGAGCCGCTAGGGAAATGAACA
The DNA here is from genome assembly GCA_013389735.1 of Phaseolus lunatus. NCBI lineage: Eukaryota > Viridiplantae > Streptophyta > Magnoliopsida > Fabales > Fabaceae > Phaseolus > Phaseolus lunatus. The sequence continues at coordinate 34,218,729 of CM023857.1, read as the reverse complement.
ATCGAATTGTCTCCATTCTTACAACTGGAGCAAACACTTCATCGTAGTCGATTCCCTCCTTTTGTTTGTATCCCTTTGCAACGAGTCGCGCCTTGTACCTCTCTATCTCGCCTTGAGCATTCATCTTTTTCTTGAATACCCACTTCACACCAATGGGCTTACTTCCATCTAGCAATTCTATTAGCTCCCATGTGTTGTTGCGATCAATCGCTTTAATCTCCTCATCCATGGCAGCTTGCCACTTCTTGTCTCGCACTGCCTCTTCAAAGCTGATATTTTCTACATCTGCCAAAAGACATACAAGGTGTACCTCATTTGTCGAATCATACAAATCTTGCAGACTTCGCATTTTAGGTTGTCGTGGTTCATCTTCATCATCGGTAGTTTCAAAATTTATACTTGTCGGTGCAATGACTGATGATTCTTTAATTATAACCTCTGAAGAATTGTTCCAATCCCACTCACTTGTTTCATTTATTTGCACATCACGACTCACCATCACCTTCTTGCTTATTGGGTCAAGTAGCTTGTAACCTTTTGTCTTCTCATCATACCCAATAAAAATGTACCTTTTGCTTTTGTCTTCGAGCTTCGTTCTTCGTTGATCTAGGACGTGTGCATAAGCCACACAACCAAACACTTTGAGATGAGAGACTGTTGGTTTTTGTCCGCTCCACGCCTCTTGTGGTGTTTGATCATCTAACTTCACATGTAGACATCGGTTTTGCACATAGATGGCGCATTGCATAGCTTCCGCCCAAAATTCCTTTGGCATCTTTTTGCTCTTAAGCATTGATCGAACCATGTCGAGAATGGTCCGGTTCTTCCTCTCGGCCACACCATTTTGTTGAGGAGTGTACGGTGCGGTTAAAAATCGTCTTATGCCTTACTCTTGACAATACTCCATGAAAGTCGTCGAAGTATACTCGCCACCTCTATCAGATCGTACAGCTTTGATCTGTCTATCAGTTGCCTTTTCGACCACCACTTTGAACTTTTTGAACACCTCGAATGCCTCGGATTTTTCTTTCAGAAAATAAACCCAAGTTTTCCGTGAGAAATCATCAATGAAGGTAATGAAATACCTTTTACCGCTGAAGGACTCTGGAGTAATTGGTCCACATATATCGGTGTGAATCAATTCGAGAGGTTGCTTAGCCCAATATTCAGCCTTCTTTGGAAACGAGTTCTCACATGCTTGCTGAGGACACATTCTTCACAAAATTTTCCCTCGTAGTCCATGTTAGGTAGCCCGTGCACCATATTCTTCTTTGCTAACTCTTTTAGGCCACCATGATGTAGGTGACCAAAACGGAGATGCCACAGCGATGTCTTATCTTCTATGTTGACTTGCAAACATTTTTCTCGTATGCTTCTCAAATTCAGCTTGTACATCCGATTTCTTGCCATCTCGATTCGAGCAACCAAGCGCCCTTGCTTGTTCTTCAAGTGTAGTAGCCGATCTTTCAGAAATATCGAATAACCTTTCTCCGTGAGTTGCCCCATACTCAAAATGTTGGTCTTGAGGTCTGGTACATAATAAACATCTTGGAGTGACCCAATTAAGCCATCCTTTTGTAAGTAACAAACCGTACCTCGGCCTTTGACCTCCACCTTTGATGCATCTCCAAACGACACATGACCATCTTCAATCTTTTGCATATCTTTGAATAGGTACTCGTGACCACACATATGGTTGCTTGCTCCTGAGTCGAGGTACCATAGAGTGTCACTGTTAATGCTGACTTCATTTTGAGCCATCAAGAGAACACCTTCATTCGTTTCGTCTTCCAAGGCTAGGATGGTTGTCTCTTCTATCTTTATATCTGCTCGACAATCTTTCGCAAAATGCCCCACTTTACCACAATTATAACATTTGTCGGAGTTGCAATCCTTCGCATAGTGACCATATTTGTGACATTTGTAGCACTCGATGTTGGAATAATTTGATCGGCCGCCTCTTCCTCGACCACGTCCTCTTCCACGCCAATTTGGTTGGCTCGACTGTTCCTTCTCCTTATAGTACCCTTCATGATTGCTACCTCTACCACCGCGACCATTTCCACGACTTCCACGATCACGCCCTCTACTTCGAGAATTTTGATGATAGAGTACCTTTTCATCTTTGATTGACGCCTTGGTTTGAAGTGCTTGCTCGAGTGTTTCCTCCTTCTTCTTTTTCTTCCGTTGCTCGTGTGCCTCAAGAGAACCGGCAAGCTCGTCGACTGTGAGCGTTGCTAAGTCCTTTGACTCTTCTATCGCACACAAAATACTCTCAAAGTTGTCGGTTAATGTTCTCAAAATCTTCTCCACAACTCGTGCATCGGTCAACGTTTCACCATTTTGGTTGAGTTGATTCACCACAGCCTGTACACGCGTGATGTAGTCAGATACACTTTCTGACTCCATCATCTTCATGTTCTCCAACTCGCCACGCAGAGTTTGTAGACGCACTTGCTTAACTCGGTCAGCTCCTTTGAACACCTTCTCCAACATGTCCCATGCTTCCTTTGAAGTGGATGCACCAGCAATCTTCTCAAAAATTGCCTCATCAACAGCTCTATACAACATGTACAAAGCTGCCTTATCTTTCGATCCCATCTCTTTCAACGCCTTGGTTTGAGCCGCCGTATAACCCGTGGTATTTGTTGGTTCTTCAAAACCTTCTTCGACCACCTCCCATGTATCTTGAGAGCCGAGAAGAGCTTTCATTTGAATGCTCCAGTTGTCATATCTGGTCGCCTTAGTTAACCGTGGTAGCGGTATTTGACCCGTCACATTCGCCATTGGCTCTGATACCAAATTGTAAAACCAACAACCACTCACACTTGGATTTTCTCTAAAGAAAACACTCTCTTCTTGTAAAACTCTCTAAATTGTATTTCTTTCTGTGGTGTGTATTACAACTGAGAGAGCATCCTATTTATAGGCTTTAGGAAGCTCTTCTAGAAAAAATCTTCATTATGGCCAACAACATGATTAAAACTCCACTCACAACTTTTGGCCTTTCACCTATCAAAACTCCCATTCTTCTAATAACTTCTAATTTTAAAACCCACAAATAAACATTTAAAGTTTATTCAACAATAACTACTCCTGCTCATGCTTTTCTCCATTACCTTCAGTTTTGTACTTGGTTTTTGCAATTAAAAAATGCTAGAGAAGCATACATAACTTAAAACTGAATCGAAATGAATGGTATCCAAATTCTTGGAAAAATCACACCAATCGGAATTGCTCATGGTAATTGCTCCATTTAATCACATTTATTACCACTAGATTCTAATTTTATACACCCTGTTGGTGGACTGGTAACCTAAATTCCTCCTTCATATCCCACATGTAATTTGCAACAGCTTAAGATTCTTAAAACGATAATTCGATTGTCATCTGCATGTGAATATAAACGAAAGATGGATTATAAAAAGGATAAAATTCACAAGATTAAGAGATTTTGAACAGCTGTCAGGGACTAGGAGACTCCCAATTTCCATACAAGAAAAAGGAAAGAGGAACATAGAAGAGATATCATAATTATGGTCTACATCAAGAAATCACCCATAGTGCGATCCATGATGTTCAGGAACAACTATCACCCATAAAACATAAATCAATACAGAATTAAAAGAATTGCTTTAGAAAAACAATCTGCATTACAGAAACCTAGAAAAGAAGAAAGGAAAGGCCTTCAACATTTATCAAGGTAGTTGAAACTTTCCACTTCCTCTTCTATTTACTTTTATTCCAGATCTTTTCTTTCAACAAATGTTAATCCGTTTGATGTGTGACATTTGGTTCCAGTGCTCTCCAACTTGCAGAGTGAATTTTCTGAATAATTCAGGACAGTCTATGATTTCCAAACGTTCAAGGGCAGTGAGGCAATTGATGCCATCTGGAAGAGAACGCAACTTCGGGCAATCTGTGATGTCAAGTGCTTTCAAAGAAGTTAGCATTGGCAGCCAATCCGGAAGCACCTCGAGATTGTGGCAGTGTTCTAGTCTCAAGGATAGTAATGTGCTAATAGATCCTTGAAGCCAATGGGGCAATGTCCCTAGCTGTGGCAGTGAAGTAAATAGTATTGTTTTTAACTTCTGGTCTTCATGACCCTTGGACAATTCCAATTTGTCACAAATCCTAATACACAAAATCTCTAATGCAGGAAAATGCTTACTGTCAAGTGGCAAATACTGTAGTCTCTTACAGCTACTAACATTTAATGCTTTCAGATGAGGAAGTGCTATCCCTGAGAATAAAGACTCCACATTATCACAACATTCAATAGTCAAATACTGAAGAGAGCTCAAGTTTGCAATGTCATTCTCTGGCAAAACAGCTTGCTTTGTGGTTATGACAAAATCTCGGAGACTGATCAATTTTCTTAATCCTTTGGGTAATGCTTCCAGCTCCTGGCATCCACCAAGGTCCAACACTTGCAAACTTTGAAGCTCACAAATAGAATGAGGGAGTCCCCTGATTTTCTTATTATTATAAAGACTGAGATATCTCAAATGTTTTAACTTCCCAATGAAACCAGGCAAAGTTTCAACTGAAGAATAACTTAAATCCAAAATATGCAAGTATTTGTACCTTGAAACCAATGTAAAGAAAGCTTCACTCTTGGCACCCACACCATCCTTAGGAAAGAGAATGGTTCTCACACCTACTGATTTTGCACTGAATGATTTGCCATCCAAATTGTTTTCAACAAAAGACAGATGACGAATACTCTCAGGTATACATCGAATGTGGGAATTTACAAGTAGACACTCATCTTTTGCCACAAACAGGGCTAGATCATGCACCACGTCATGTATTTTAAATGTATAAGCTGTCCCACAGTTGACAAAATCTTGTATAAAAGATCTTGACAGTAGTTCATTGAAATATTGATTAGCAACATCTTCTTGTGTCATATTCTTTTTCAGAGACCCGAGGAGTCCGAGTGCACCCCAAAGCGTGGTTACCTCAAAATTGACGAATTCGTAATCCTTTGGGTAAAGGGAAAACAAAGCAAAGCATTGCCTCAAATAAGATGGCATAAGATCATAACTTAATTTGAGTGTAGGTAAAATATCCTCTTTTTTCTGTGGCAAATTCCAAATTTCACTGTCTCTCACATATTCCCACTCATTTGCTTCGAATTTGGAAAATAGTAAACTCCCTACAGTTCTCACAGCTAATGGAACCCCTCTGCATTTTTTCACAATATCTCTGCCAATGTTTATCAAATGAGGATAATTTTCCTCTTCTGCTTCTTTAAATGCCCATTTGACAAACAGAGACATTGAATCTTCCAAAGAAAGATCTTGTAAAATGTGAGAGGAAACCGTGCCCATCAAAGATGCAATGGAGTGACTGCGTGTAGTCACTAGAATTTTACTTCCTGCAGCAGCACCTACTTGTATTAAATTCCTCAACTCAACCCATTTAACACGGTCTTCATTCCATACATCGTCCAAGATGAGTAAGAATTTTTTACCAGCAAGTTTGTTTCTCAATTGATTTTGCAGTTGCTCCATATCTAGTATGTTCAAATTCTGTTGGAAATCAGGAGCATGAGCGTGTGAAGCAGAATCGTTAGCAGAATTGATGATTTTAACAATCATTTGCTTAATGTCAAAGTCTTCAGAAACACACACCCACATTTTCAATGGGAAGCACTCGTTTATCCTGTCGTCATTAAACACAAACTTTGCAAGTGTGGTCTTTCCCAAACCTCCCATCCCCACAATGGGGATAACAGAGAGACTTTTATCAATATCAATTGCATTCTTCTGCATCAAAATATGTATGATCTTTCCTTTGTCATGTTCCCTTCCAATCACATCTGAATCACTCACATGGGAGTGTGTCATCTCTATCCGATGCACAACACGTGTGTCAACATCAATTGTTTGAAGCCCAAACTTACGCCTATCAGCTGCAACCTTGTCTAGTCTGTTGGTGGTATCTTTAATTTGTTGAGCCATCTTGTAACGAAAAACAAGTGGATTAGAGCTTGAGAAGAAGCGACTTACCTTGGTTTTGGTAGTACCATGAGCTTTGACAACTTGATTTTGCAGTGTTTGGCACTCAAATTCATCCAACAGATCTTGGGCATCGGAGAAGACACGTTTGAGCTGCCTCAGCCATTCCCGCAGCTCATGGTTGTGCTTCTGCTTTTGCTCAGCATCCAACAACACAGCCTTCACTAGCGAGAGAGTGTGTGTAAACTCTTGCAGATGGTGGTACAAACCCATCACCCGAGAAGCTTCTTCATAAAGCTGAGACGCAAGCTTTACTATGAGTGAGTCGGCGATGCTGAAGAGAAACGATTCGGCCATGGTCATGAACTCAAACAACAGAGATCTCAACAACGCAAAGCTCTTGTCTCAAAGTCAACTTCTGTACCCACTGGAATGATTTTATTCTCGTGTCTTCTATTTTGTTTGCCGACCACGTTTTATCATCGTACATAATTTCAGGATTTTCCTTATATTCTCATAAAATTGGCATATAATAATTGAGGTCTTTTGGCATCGTTTTTAATTTAAAACTAGTCTTATTTTAGTAATTTATGTTTATCTTCAATCTCAATCTCAATCTTTAGTATGTGAAAATTTTAATAAATCCCCGTGTTATTCTAATTAAGATAAAATTAATAAAACAAGTACATCTCTCTCATATGCACAACACGTATGTCAACATCAATTGTTGAAGACCAAACTTATGCCTATCAACTGAAACAAAGAAATATAACAATCAAAATGTCTCAAAGTGTAAACAAGTGATACAATACATTAAAGGCGCATATCATAACATTCTAAATCGAGTGTCTAATAGAAAGTAGAAGATGAACGAGAAAGATTCAAGTCCAAAATGACCAAAACTTCAATGGTTGAATTTATGTAGATAAAGAAACTATTTGAAGAGCTAATATATGTTTAAAGACGCAAAGATTAAATCAAAGAGAATGTTTCCTTATTTAGCACCTACTACTTTAAAGAACAACGTCGTAGATTTCGTTAGTTGAACGAGTTAAGAGGATTAAAGCTATAATGTTCATATATCAACTATATAAAGAAAGAATTTGAATTAACCACGCATTCATCAAGACACTGAAGAATCAATCCCAGTAAGAGTTACCATATTGAGCGTTTAACGACTATGTGAAGAAAGAAGAACACAAAGCTTCAACAATCACCTTTTAGAAGACTATATATAGACCTTGAAGATGAAGAACACAACAATTAATGTACATATAGTAATTAAAAAATGTCATTATCAAGTGATATACAATTGTATGTTAGAATAGTGCTTATAGAGCTTTCATATGCTATTGAAGAGTGATCTGTGAGTTTGGGTAGTGAGTTTAACCATTGCAAATCCTTAACTTTGTGAAGCATACCCTGTGACCTTTCATTATTCTCTCTATATAGAGTGTTTTCTCAATTCTTTGAGAGGTCTTGATCTTAGGGGGAGATTGAGACTATTTACTTAGAGAGGTGTGAGAATACGTTGTACCTGAATAGGTGTAAGAATATTTATATACCTGGAAAGGTGGAGAATACTATATACCTGGAGAGATGTCGAATGCTCGAGTTTCTGGAGAGGTGTCGAATGCTCGAGCTTCTGGAGAGGTGTTGAGTACTCTTGTTAATGAAGGCTCACAAGCATGTTGCTTTAGGGGACTGGAAGTAACCTCAGTTGTTGGGTGAACCAATATAAATCCTACGTTTAATTCTCTATCTATCTAGCTTTTAATTATTAGTAACGACTTCCTTTATTTTTAAAGAACGCAATTTGAGTTTAGACTCCATTCAACCTCCCTTTTCAAAGCTAATTGTCCCTTCATAAGAATACTTGTTTGCCTAAAAAGGTGTTGAATACTGGTGTGCCTGGAGAGGTGTTGAATACTAGTGTTGCACGGAGAGGTGTTGAATACTCACGTTAGTGAAGGCTCTTAAGCGGTTTGCTTAAGGGGAATGGACGTAACCCAAGTTGTAGGTGATAAGTGATGACTTTTTACAGCAAGTGCACCGCGTTGTCAGAAGTAATAATGTGTCCCTAAAGACGGATATCGAACTCACTATGAACAGTTGAATAATCAAGTAAAATATTCACTAAATATAAAATAGAATAATAAAAGTGTATTGAAAGTTGTTGTGATGGCAATGATTAATAAGAAAACAAGTCAAAGAATTTGTTACTTCAATTGGAAAAATAGGGATTGGGTTTCATCTTTCTCACTCTTTGTATTTTGATTAGCATGGTAATATTGTGCCCTTTGATTGATATTGATGTAATAAAAATTATTTATATCGATTCCTCACATATAAAATTATTAAGATGCTTCCTAAATATTTATAAAAACAACTTATTATTAGGATCAGATGTTGATAGCAATTAACACTTCAAATCTATTTCTAGCATTCAAATATGTTAAGCATTATCACTTGGGTCAGAAACTTATAAGTACTTTCCAGTCAAATCTAAATTTCAAGATAAGCATTACTAACAAAATGATAATGCCAATCATCAATCAAGAACAAAATATTATGTTAAGATATCACCTCAATACATAATCCCAAATTGTAGAATTAGTCATACATCTTCTAACACCTTCTATTCTCCCAATTGGATTACAATTCACTCAATGATTTTTTTTCCTCTCAATCTTGCACATTAGGGTTGTACCTCAAGCCCCCTATTTAACCTAATTTTCATAGGCTTAAGTGGATTCTCGTTCAAGCGAGAATGGGCTCGCTTCAGTGAGCAAAACATCGTCGAGCCCAACTTCACTGATGTTATAGCCCAACTTCACTTATGCTATAGCCCAACTTCACTGATGCTATCTCGCTTGAGCGAGCTCCCTAATGACTTTTTACGACAAATGCACGCATTGTCAGAAGTAATAATGTGTCTCTAAGGATGGATATCGAACCCACAAGGAATAGTTGAATAATCAAGTAAAGTATTCACTAAATATAAAACAGAATAATAAAAGTTTGTTAGAATTTGTTGTGATGGCACTGGTTTTTTTTTTTTTTTGATCAACAAAGAATAAAATAAATTAAGAGGGACACTTTAGGGGTGTCCCAACCCTTATACAAGAGCCATTAACCACATGTAGATTAGGGCAACCAAACCTGAAAAGCATATAAACAAAGAGTGGGTTGCCAATACAGCTGCATAATTTGCTGCATAAGGAAAATATGGCACTGATTAATAAGAAAATAAGGCAAAGAGTTGTTACTTCAATTGAAAAAATAGGGATTGGGTTTCATCTTTCTCACTCTTTTATATTTTGATTCTTGATAATATTGTGTCATTTCATTGATATTGATGTCTGTATAAAAATCATTTATATCGATTCCTCGCATATAAAATTATTAAGATGCTTCCTAAATATCGATTCCTTGCATATTTATAAAAACAACTTAGAATCAAGCTCAGACGTTGATAGCAATTAACATTTCAACACTAGTGCAAAATGATGAAAGGAATACTTCTTTCCAAGTGCGGCTTCGCGCTAAAACGCATTTGTTAAAAACCCGGTGGCATTTTTGAAATTAGTTTGTTTTACAAATGCAGTTATTGGTTAAAACCGCATCTGTAAATGAAAGATTTTCATTTACAGATGCGGTTATGTGTATAACAGCATCTGTAAATGAAAAGCTTTCATTTACAGATGCGGTTATGTGTATAAACGCATTTGTAAATGAAAAGCTTTCATTTACAGATGCGGTTTTAACCAATAACCGCATTTGTAAAATGTTTTTAACCTAAAATTTGAAGCGCGCCACTGGACTTTCACTCTTTCTTCTCCGCTTTTGCCACTGTTGCTGCGCTGCGCTGTGTGAGTTCCTTGGTTCTCTGCATCTTCAGTCCTATTGCTTCCATTGTGAGTTTCGTAAAGCCATTTCATTATCTTCAGTTTACTTTAGAAATGCGGTTCTTATATTTGCTTTTTTCCTTGCATTGGTTGAAGGTACTGTTGCATTGGTCATCTCCATCGCTGGTCTGCCGCTGTCCCTCCACGCTTCCGCTTCCACCGCTGGTTGTCTACCACTTCAATTAGCATTTCGCACATAAGGTTGGTTCATTTTAACATTTTTTGAATTTTACTTGGTTTATTTTGAATATATGACTTTATTTATTATAATTTGTATATTATTTAATATAAATTTATATTATATAATTTTTATTTTTTAAAAGTTATATTATTTAGTAGGTAGTTTTTATGTTAGTTTTGTTTTAGATTTTTTGAATTTTTTTTTGCTGTATTTTGAATTTTTTTTTATGTATTATAATTTATATATTATTTAATATAAATTTGTATTAATTTATATGATTTGTATTATATAATTTTTATTTTCTAAAATTTATATTATTTAGTAATTATTTGTTAGTTTATAGTAGAATTTATGTTATGTTAGTTGTTACATTAGAATAGAATATCGTGTTTGTATTTGGACCTTCGACAATAATACGTGCTGGTATTGAATCCGGGGGTGTTCGACCCTCGGCAAATGCATGAGATAGAACACTTATTAGAAAATCCTAGGTAACTATATTGTAGAATATATAATGGATCGAAGTTGGATTTATTGTGTTCGTATAAGTGATGAGTACGAAAGAGGAGTAGAAGAATTTATACAATTTGCGCTGCGTAACGCAATTAATAGTGGTCGTGATGGAGGAAAGATTAGGTGTCCGTGCGTTAACTGTTTGAATGGAAGGATACTGGATGTGAATATCATGAGGGAACACCTGCTATGTGATGGGTTTCTTCGATCTTATACAACTTGGACATGGCATGGTGAATTATTAAATTTACCACGTGTTTCTGTAACTGAAGAATATGTGGGATCCACCATGGATGAAGCAGAACACGATGATGTAGTTGATGATCGATTGGAGGACATGATTCGTGATGTGGGAGCTGAGTCTTTTGCAAAAGCGCATGGATATGGAAGTATGTCAAGCGATGCAGAGACTCCATTGTATCCTGGATCAACTAACTTCACACGGTTGTCGGCGGTTTTAAGATTGATGAATTTGAAGGTACTAAATGGATGGACTGATAAAAGTTTCACGGAATTGCTCCAGCTGTTGAAGGATATGCTTCCAGAGGGAAATACTCTACCTAATCGTAATTACGAGGCCAAAAAGATTCTTTGTCCAATGGGTATGGAGTATAAAAAGATACATGCATGTCCTAATGATTGTATATTATACCGGAAAGATTTTGAATTGTTGAAAAGTTGTCCGAGGTGTGGGTTATCACGTTATAAATTGAAACAAACAGATGATGATACTATTGAAGAGATGGAAAAGCATGGACCCCCAATGAAGGTTATGTGGTATCTTCCCATCATTCCAAGGTTGAAGCGTTTGTTTGCAAACCCAGATGATGCTAAGAATCTTAGATGGCATGCGGATGAGAGGAAATGTGATGGCGTGTACCGACATCCAGCTGATTCTGTTTAGTGGAAGAATTTGATGATGAGTTTCCAGAGTTTGGTAAAGAATCAAGAAATATCCGACTTGGTCTAGCTACAAATGGAATGAATCCGTTTGGTAATATGAGTACAAAGCACAGTTCATGGCCTGTTTTACTAGTTATTTACAACTTACCTCTTGGATTGTGCATGAAGCGAAAGTACATGATGTTGTCTATGATGATATCTGGTCCGAAACAGCCAGGGAATGACATAGATGTTTATCTAAGTCCCCTAATCGAAGATTTGAAGTTAATGTGGGATGAGGGTGTTCAAGTATTTGACGGATTTGCTAATGAAACTTTCAAGCTTCATGCCATGTTATTTTGCACCATCAATGACTTTCCGGCATATGGTAACTTATCAGGTTATAGTGTTAAGGGTCATAAAGCATGTTCAATATGCAAAGAAGGCACTGCTTCTCAACAATTGAAACATGGAAGAAAGACAGTATATCTTCGCCATCGGAGATTTCTTAGAAGTCATCATCCTTACCGGAGGTTGAAAAAAGCCTTTAATGGACACCAAGAGACTAGTGGTTCACCAACTCCACTAACTGCTGCTGAGGTTTACGAAAAGGTAAATAACATAGACCACACCTTCGGTAAGTCAAAAAAAGAGTCAGTTGTGACTAACATTTGGAAGAAAAAATCAATCTTCTTTGATCTTCCGTACTGGTCGAGGTTATAAGTCAGACACTGTACAGATGTAATGCATGTTGAGAAGAATGTGTGTGATAGCTTAATTGGTACACTTCTTAACATTAATGGGAAGACGAAGGATGGTCTAAATGCTCGTTTAGATTTGGTTGAGATGAACATACGAGGGGAGTTGGCACCGATAGAAATGGGTAAGAATACATATTTGCCCCCAGCCTGTTATACCATGTCAAAAAATGAAAAAGTTTCTGTCAATGTCTAAAGGGTGTAAAAGTGCCACAAGGACATTCCTCAAATGTGAAGAGCCTAGTGTCAATGCAAGATTTGAAGTTAATTGGGTTGAAGTCTCATGATTGCCACATCTTGATGCAACAACTTCTGCCTGTAGCTATTCGTGGGATCTTACCAAAAAATGTTAGACATACCATAACCCGTTTGTGCTCATTCTTCTCTTCCATTTGTTGTAAAGTCATTGATCCATTAAAACTAGATGAACTTCAAGATGAAATTATTGTTATCTTATGTGAATTGGAGATGTTTTTTCCTCCATCTTTTTTTGACATCATGGTTCATCTACTTGTGCATCTGGTTAGAGGGTGGACCAGTGTACTTAAGATAGATGTATCCTATTGAGCGGTATATGAAAATTTTGAAAGGTTATGTGAAAAATCATTATCGTCCAGAAGCTTCAATGATTGAAAGGTACATAGCTAAAGAAAGTATTGAATTTTGTTCAGATTACATGTCAAAAGCAAATCCAATAGGTCTTCCAGCTAATTCATGGCACCATAGGCGTTCTACAAGTAAATGTTTACGTGGTGTGAATATTATAAGCAAATCTCGGTCAGAAGTCTTGCAAGCACATTTGTATATATTAAATAATACAGATGAAGTTATACCTTACATATAAGCTCATAAAGCCATTGGGAAGGCAAATAATCCAAGACAAGCAGACAAATGGGTCTTGATGGAACATAATAGAACATTCATGCCTTGGTTTAAAGAGAAGGTGTTAAAGGATTCAACAGCATCAGAGACCTTGACCTGGTTGGCTGCTAGATTGAAGTTTGATGTCATTTCTTGTAAAGCGTACGAAGTGAATAATTGTATATTTTACACTAAGTCTATGGATGAAAAGAGTACAGTTCAAAATTCTGGTGTTACTCTTGAAGCCGAGTCAATGTAGTTTTCCACCTCGAAAGATACAAATCCTGTAATTGGATCAATGACATATTATGGATTTATAGAAGAGATATGGGAGCTTGACTATACTAAGTTTTCAGTTCCAGTTTTCAAGTGTAAATGGGTTGACAATAAAAGTGGGGTTAAAATTGATGAATCAGGATTCACACTAGTGGACTTTCGAAAGATAGGGTATCGAGATGAGCCATTTATAATGGTTCAACAAGCATCCCAAGTTTTCTACGTGAAAGATCCTACGTCAGAACATTGGTATGTTGTTTTACACGGGAAAAAACAAGGGGAGGCCATAGATGATATTGAAAATGGTGAACCCCATTCATTCACACCAATGATAACTAATAAAGATGACGATGTACTTGATCATGTACATGCAACCCGTAAAGACCACAGTGAAGGAATTTACATATGAACTTTTAACCCATTATGGTAATAAATTTAGAAATATTTTTGATAATATGCATTTACTATATTATGTTTTTGTTTTATATGATTTTCTTTCCATACAGATGAACTAATGTTTGTTAAATAATTTTTTTAACAGAGATATGGGTGACGATCAAACTCCAATTAGACCCCGATCCAGACGAGGCAACAGAGGACCTACTAGGATGAAGCGTCCGGCAAAGAAATGTGCCGCTGGTGAGAAGACAGCGGTTGACATTGACGTCAACACTGGAATGGCATTTGGTCCTAATGCAGATGAGTTTAATAGCTATCTTGGAGTTCTTTCACGTGAGAGACTCTCCATTTTGATTAATTCATGGGACGAGGTGTCAGAGGTCAACTGAAACATGTTGTGGGAGGATGTTCTGGTAAGCTTTACATAATTATTGTTATCATATAAAGCTATTTAATATTCATTGACTAACTTTAATTTGGTGATGTTATTTTGCAGGCAAATTTTGAAATTCCTAATGTGGAACCGCTTCGATCAAGGATTATGTCCAATATCGGACTTAAGTTTCATGCCTTTAAGTCAAGACTGACAACGAGATACATTTTTGGTGAGCTTAAGGATGAAAGTCCTTGTCAAAGATACAATTTTATTGATGAAGAGACATAGCTTGCTTTTAAAGAAAACCGTCTAACTGAAGAATTGATTGTAAGTGAAGTTACTTAACTATTTTCACTTATATAACATTAATGAGTTAATATTATTGAATTCACTTTGTTTATTTCAACTATGACAACATCGGCGGAAGAAAGCTCAAGACATAGCTTTAAAGAATCTTACCCCGCACGTAATGTCTCGTGCGGGGTATCGAAAGCTTGAGCAAACACTGATGGTTGAAAAGGAGCAATCCAGACAGGGGAGTGCATCTCAGAATGTGGAAACAGGGGTCACTTCTCCTCCATCACCACCTACGCGCCATGACAAATGGAAGAGGGCCCGAATTAAGAAGTCGGGTGCACCAAGTTCTGAGCAATCAGGGCTTATCATTGAAAAAATTGTAAGTTATTTAAGCCTTTTTTCATCTATTATGCTGCATTACTTATAATAAAACCTCATATGATTTTTGTCTCTTGCAGGATGCCTTGGACTCCCAAGGTAATTTTGTTGTTGAAGGTCGTCACGATATCCTTGTTGAAGCAATTGGACGACCTGAGCACTCTAGTCGTGTTCGTACAGCTGGACAAGGAGTGGGGATTAGACTTTATTTTGGAGTTGCACCACGACACTCATCCTCCTCCCCCAAAGAGAGCAAAAAAGAAATGGAGCAAAGGCTACGTAAAGAATTAATGGATGAGATGAGAAGGGAGACGGAAAAGATGAGGCTAGAGTTGCGACAAGAGATATCGCAACAACTTTGTGCTGAGCAGCCGATTCAGACGCTTCTTAGTCCCGCTCCCAAGAGCACAAAGGGGAGTTGTGCAGCTCCTACAGCATCAGGGGATGATATCATTGGCCAGACGAGGCAATGTGAGCTACTGGTAGAAGGTGGCATCATTCCTCAGGTGGTGGCCATTGGAAAAGTCTATGAAGATGCCACCACCTTACATAATGTTCCTCTCTCCCCTGATGCAGCAAAGGTCACGGTTGAAAGAGTACGAGTACCTGATGCTCGTCTTCCACTACCTTCAGAAGAGGTAACAACTGTGGCCGAAGCATTTCATTCCTTTGTAGCCTGGCCCAAACACCTGATTCGATATATGCCACAACCACTGGTAATAATTTCATTTCATATGCTAATTTATATTATATATTATATGTAATTTATAACAAATCTTTTTTCTTTTCGTAGAAACCTCGTCGGAAACCAAGTCCAAAAAGGAAACAAGAGGTTCCGCTTGACGATCCTATAGCTTCCTTAGCTATAGTTGCTAGACAAATTGGACGAGATCCTCTGGAAGTTCCATGGGATGATACGTTTTTTGAAACAAACCCTGAGCTACCATTGTACATATACATGTCAGATCTGTTAGAATTTGTAACTGGGGATCAGGAAATGAATATAAATATCATTCAATTTTTTATGATGTAAGTATCGTTACCTACATTTTATTTTCATTTATGTTAAACTAGCATTCATTATGATTTAACTAATTACTTGTAGGTTTTTGAATGGTGTCTGTCACTGAGGGGAAGGAAAATGTGTATGGATTCTTAGATCCCGCATATACTAATCCCACTTGAGCAAAGACAAATAAGACCCAATCATACATCACTAACACCCTGGAAAGAGAGGGAAAAGAGGTTTATTTGTGCCCTTATATTAACGAGTAAGTTTAAATATATATGTTAAAAGTTTATTATATTCATGTTTTATAAATTTACTCAACTATTTTCATGGATGATATATGGGTCATTGGCAATTACTTGTCTTATCAGTGAAGGATAGGACGGCTTTGTGGTTCTGTTCCCTACACAAGAAGATATCCTCAAGTTTTAAGAATATCATTGATAAGTAAGTACACTATAAACTTAACTATGGTTGAAACTATAAGTAATCCACTAACAAGGTTTTTTGTATCAACCAGTTCATGGCGTGGATATAACAGTCTAAAAGGGAGATCGAATTCAAATTTTCAAAATTTGAACTGGATAAGAATAAAGGTATGTAAGATTTTTCTTTCTTTTTTCATTGTTTAATTATACTAACTTTTACAATTTATTGAATTATAGTGTAATAAACAACCAGGAAGCTATGAGTGTGGCTATTACGTCATGCAATGGATGAGTACCATTGTAAGACTAGGTCTTACAAGTAATTGGCAAGAGGTAAGATTTCTTAAATTATTTTTATAACTTCAAACTAATTTATCTATCTTAAAACTAATTTATGTATCAACCATTTTGAAATGTAGTTCTTCACGGATGAGGAAGCCATGAGTTCGGAAGCCATGACATATGTGAGACAATCTTGGTCCACATATTTCCTAAACTTTTATGACTCTACGATTTGATCAATAGTGTAAAAAGATAGATAGAGATTATTACTATTTTTGTATACATTTTGATCAATAACTATAAATTGACTTTTAGTTTATTTGAATTTGTTTATCTGTCTGTCTGGCTGGCTGGGTATAATGAAACTGCACAAGTTAATTTGTATGGGATAAACAACTAACCAAATGCTCTAAAAAAAAAAATCTTATTTACAAATGCGGTTATAGTAAACAACCGCATCTGTAAATCATTTCCTTGATTTACAAATGCGGCTGTTTACCTTAGCCGCATCCGTAAATCATTCCAATTCTAGACCTGGAGCATTTACAGATGCGGCTAAGGTAAATAGCCGCATCTGTAAATCACATTTACCGATGCGGTTATAGTAAATAGCCGCATTTGTAAATCATTTCAATTCCAAACCTGGGCACCACCTCTGGAGCATTTACAGATGCGGCTCCAACAAAAAGTCGCATCTGTAAATAGCATTTATAGATGCGATTGTTTAGCCGCATTTGTAAATCTGTGATTTACAAATGCAGCTGTATAGCCGCATTTATAAAATGAAAATAGCCACATTTGTTTTATGTTTCTGCACCAGTGCAAGTTTATTCCTAACACTCAAATATGTTAAGTGTTATTGTTTAGGTCAGAACCATAAAAACACTTTCCAATCAAATTTAAGATTCTAGATCAAGAATTAGAAGCAAAACAATAATATCAATAATCAATCAAGAACAAAATATTATATTCAGATATCACTTCAATACATAAGAGATTGAACATATTACTCCCAAATCCACAGGGTAGAATTAGCCACATATCTTCTAACACCTTCTATTCTCCTAATTGGGTTACAAGTCACTCAATGTTGTTTTCCTCTCAATCTTGCATACTAGGGTTGTGCCTCAAGCCCCCTATTTAACCTTATTTGCTTGGGCTTCATTGTTTCTCGCTTGAGTGCTAATGGGCTAGCTTGGTGAGCAAAACGTTAAAAGGCCCAACTTTTCTGGCATTATCTCGCTCAAGTGAGATTGAGCTCGCTTGAGCGAGATCCACTGGTGACATCTTGGCTTTTTGTGATTTTTGGACAGCTTTGGTGAGTGTTGATGCATTCCAACTCTCTCTTTTTAGCTTTGCGTATTTTTCCTTTTGCCCAACTATCTTCATTCTTCCCTACAAACCTGAAATTAACACAAATTTGGGAATAAATCGTCCTTATTTAAATTAAAATCATAAAATACATAAAAAGGTATAATTTCATAAATTATGGATTATTTTATATTTATTTTAGCAATTAATACTCATAAGTGTCTGTATTTAAATATGAAATATTACTAAAATTTGGCACTTATCACTTCCTTGGTGGTGAGATGGTTCTTTTGCATGTTTGGACAACTTTGGTAAGTGTTGATGCAACCAACTTTCTCTTTTTAGCTTTGTATATTTTTCTTTTGCCCAATTATCTCCATTATCTCCTAGAATCCTGAAATTAACACAAAATCTGGGAATAAATTGCTCCTATTCAATTAAAAGTCACAAAATATGTAAAAAGGTATAAATTCATAAATTAGGGGTTATTTTGTACTTATTTTAGCAATTAGTGTTCATAAGTGCCTATATTTTAATATGAAATATTACTGAAATTCGTACTTATCAATAAGAGTCATTATTTAGTGAAATTTCATGCAAAAAGCTACGCACTTATGGTTTTAATTGTTGATTAAGTTATCCCCCAACCCTAATTTGTGAAGTATTGAATTTAGCAATATATTTTTTAATCATGAGATTAATGAAACCATTTGATCCCGATTTTGTGTCATTTTTAGGAAATTAAGGACAAATGGAGCAAAGGACTTGAGGATGAATGAAGAGGCTTTAGAAGATAGAAAACATGACCATGAACATTCAAGAAACCTCGATCAGGCCAATGAAGTCTCACCTAGGCTCGCCCAGGATTCGCCCAAGGCTTGCTTAAGCAAGATTCAACTCGCCCAAGCAAGAATGCTCTAGAGACAACCTTTTTCCAGTGAATTTAAGTTTCTGAGAACAAAATTGGTGGAGGACCATCAAGTTAGCACAACTTTGGACTAAGAAGATTGAAGAAGATAAAGTTTGATTAGAGCATCCATTTATAGGAGTCTTTTCATTTTTTACTCTTATAAATTTGTATAGAGAAGTGTATTGGTAGTTTTTGTGTAGGATTTAATTAGGTTTGTATTTGGCCTTATTTGGACTTGTACTTGGGTTGTGTATTGGCTTATTTTCATGAGTCGTGTATTGAGCCAATTAGAGTATGGTGTAAATAGGAAAAAATTCTAGCAAGAGTTACAATTGGGTCTCCTTAGGCCTAATGCAACTCTACCATCTAGGGTGAACAGATAAATGACTAGAGTACAAATAAAAAACATGGAGTGGCAAAGAAGGCATGAAAGTCCACATGTCATCCACTTAATGGAGAGAATTTCCACCAACTAAGTAGGGTCACTTGTCAACCTCTGCTTTGAGAGGTTTTGCTCCAATGAGAGAAAGCCTATTGTCATCATGGGAATTGAGAAAATTTTCTCCAATTATAGGAGGACACTTGTCAAGCTAGGAGTGGAGAGTTTTTAAGTTAAACTTTTCTGACTTTTGGCACCTTTTTGCACTAAAAATATAAGTGTTAGCCCTTTTGTAAATGAGCTTAAAATTGATGAAGAAATGTTGCCCAAGTTTGTGTACAATTTGTCTTCTTTGCTCACTCTTTGTTAACACTAGTTTTGTGTCTAGCTTAGAACCACTTAGGAGTTGGTCTCACCTCTTCTAAGTTTCTATATATATTCACCAACCAAATTCATCTTCTCCATTAATTCTTCATCCATCAAACCACCCAAAGCTAGCTCTTGTAATTTTTTACATGTTTCATTTTGATGGATGCTTTAAATGGGTTAAATGGATGAAGAAAACTGAAGATAATACCTAATTGACCAAACTAACCCTTACTTTAGCACCAAACAAATAGTTATACCTGAAAATAAAGTCCTAACATTTATGTTCTTTCACTAAACACAAGTCAATTAACATTTAAAGTGATTTAGGAGAACCTAGATCACAAAATAAACAAAACCTTAGATCCATGAAATGAAATAGAAAATATCAAAACAATAACGAAACCTAGATCATAAATGAACTTAATATGAATCACTTCACGAGTCACAGATTTTTCAAGAGAAAGAACAAATTGAGAGAGAACAAAAGAAATTGAGAGAAAGCAAAGGAAGAACAAAAAGAGAGAAAACATTTAAAAGGAGATAGTGCACACAAAAACAAAGATAATGTACACAGCAAGAAAGAGTGGAGTGGCTAACTGGCAAGTGAGTGAGTGAGTGATGAAAGAAGGAGAATAAAGCGAGCATGTGAGTGTGAGTGGAAATCATGTTGTAGAGAATGAAACATCAAGTTCTTTCTATTTCGAGTATATTTGATATTATACTATTTTGCCTAATTAAAATTACTAAAAACAAAATCTTAAATTTCAATTTTTTTAATTCCTTTAGTTTCTTTTATACAAGCCCATATGATCTAAGTTACATTAATAAGACTAATATAAGCTAATTATGACGCTACTAATTCTATAAGAGGATAACAAATAACTTAATAACTATGTACTAATAATCTAAATAAGACTAAGCACTTAAGCCACAGAATACAAACTTTGTAGACAAACGACAATATATATCAAACGCTGTGCAATAGACTATCAACCAAGCTTATTAGATAACATTAAGACGTATTCAACAACCCTTCTAAGTTAACCCGTCCAAATATATTATAAAGATAATTTGACATAATATTAGTTTAAAATATATTATAATATCTTTTAATGATGTCAAATTAGATAGATATTCATATGCTCTCCATTATATTTTAACTCCTGCAAAACATATGTTCTTATGCATAAGAAAAATTATTTAACTAATTGCATTTGGTTTTTATTGAGTCTAAAAATTTTGAAAGCAATTTTTTTCCCCAGTTTTTTTCCTCTTTCTGAGTGTGGAAGATGACATGTTGTGACGTGGAAAAAAAATATTTAAGACTTGGTAGTCTTCTTCCTCTTTCAATATTTTATGTAAAAAAGATGGTAGCATGTGGCATTGTTGGTTTACTGAGCAGTTCGGGAATCCATTGGCCATGTTGTCACGTGGAAGAAAAATATTTAATACTTCGTAGTTTTCTTCGTCTTTCAAAATTATATATTAAAAAGATGGTAGCAAGTGGCATTGGTTATTGAGTGGTTCTAGAATCCATTTGGAAACACTTTGCCAACAACCAAGTTGACTTAGAAACACTGTTTTGCCTTCCCATCTCATTCTCTCCTCTGCTGTTTGCATTTTAGACAATAATGGCCGAATCATTTCTCTTCAGTATCGCAGAGTCACTCATAGCAAAGCTTGCTTCTCATGCTTTTCAAGAAGCTTCTCGATTGGTGGGTTTATATGACAATCTTGGAGACCTTACAAAGACTCTCTCTTTAGTCAAGGCTGTGCTGTTAGATGCTCAGCAAAAGCAGGAGCACAACCATCAGCTGCGCGAATGGCTCACTCAGCTCAAAACTGTCTTCTCCGATGCCGAAGATCTTTTGGATGAATTTGAGTGCCAAACACTGCGAAAGAAAGTGGTCAAAGCTCATGGTAGCACCAAAGACAAGGTAAGTCACTTCTTCTCAAGCTCTAATCCACTTCTCTTTCGTTACAAAATGGCTCAACAAATTAAAGATATCAGCAACAGACTAGACAAGGTTGCAGCTGATAGGCATAAGTTTAGTCTTCAAATAATTGATGTTGACACACGTGTTGTGCATCGGAGAGATATGACACATTCCCGTGTGAGTGATTCGGATGTTATAGGAAGGAAACACGATAAGGAAAAGATCATAGATCTTTTGATGCAGCAGAATTGTAATGATGATGATACAAGTGTTTCTGTTATCCCCATTGTGGGGATTGGAGGCTTGGGAAAGACTACGCTTGCAAAGTTTGTGTTCAATGACAGCAGGATCCAGGAGTGTTTTCCATTGAAGATGTGGGTGTGTGTTTCTGATGACTTTGACATTAAAAGACTGATTATCAAAATTATCAATTCAGCCAATGATCAAGATGTTCCTCCTCACCCACAAAATTTCAACATGTTGGATATGGAGCAACTGCAAAATCAACTAAAAAACAAACTTTCTGGTCAAAAATTCTTACTCGTCTTAGACGATGTATGGAACGAAGACCGTGTTGAATGGGTTGAGCTGAGGAATTTAATCCAAGTAAGTGCAGCAGGAAGTAAAATTTTAGTGACCACACGTAGTCATTCAATTGCTTCCATGATGGGCACCATTCCCTCTCACATTTTAGAAGGTCTTTCTAAGGAGGATTCATTGTCTCTCTTTGTCAAATGGGCATTTAAAGAAGGCGAAGAGGGAAAACATCCTCACTTAGTAAATATTGGAAGAGAAATTGTGAAAAAATGCAGAGGGGTTCCTTTGGCAGTGAGAACATTAGGTAGTTCACTATTCTCGAAATCTGAGGCAAATGAATGGGAATATGTGAGAGACAATGAAATTTGGAATTTGCCTCAGAAAAAAGATGACATTTTACCTGCTCTTAAATTAAGTTACGATCTCATGCCGTCCTATTTGAGGCAATGTTTTGCATTGTTTTCCCTTTACCCAAAGGATTATGACTTCTCTAGTGTTGAAATGACTTCGCTTTGGGGGGCACTTGGACTCATTGCATTGCCAAAAAATAATAGGACACTTGAAGATGTGGCCAATCAATATTTGCATGAACTGTCAAGATCTTTTCTTCAAGGGTTTGTTCAGTTTGGCACTTTATATGCATTTGAAGTACATGATTTGGTGCATGATCTCGCTCTATTTGTTGCAAAGGATGAGTGTCTACATGTAAGTTCCAACATTCAAAGTATAAGGTTCGACATCTGTCTTTTGGTGAAAGCAGATTGTTTGGCAATTTAGTCACCAAAAAATCAGCATCTGTGAGAACCGTACTGTTTCCAAATGGTGCAGCAGCTGCCAACGGTGAAGCATTACTAAATATGTGTCTGTCGAAGTTCAAATGCTTGCATGTTTTGAATTTACGTAGTGCGACATTCGAGACTTTGCCTCGTTCCATTGCTAAGTTGAAACATTTGAGATATTTGGACATTAGCCAAAATCTCAACATTAAGAGACTCCCCGAGTCTATTTGCAAGCTCCAAAGTTTGCAACTGTTGAGGCTTGACGGATGCATGGAGCTGGAAGCATTGCCCAAAGGATTGAGAAAGTTGATCAGTCTCCGTTATTTGGAGTTTAGCATAAAGCAAACTGTTTTGCCTTTGAATGAGATCGCGGGTTCTCTTGAAGTTTTGACTGTGGAATCATGCCATAATGTGGAGTCCATTTTTGGAGGGGTGAAATTCCCTGTTCTTAAAGTATTATGCGTTCAGCGGTGTGAAAGTCTAAAGTCCATTTCGCTGGATAGCAAAAATTTTCCTCAATTAGAATCATTGTTCGTTGAGGACTGCGGTAATTTGGACTTGGAACTGTGGAAGGGCAACCACCTTGAAGAACAAAGCCACAAGCTAAAGTTAAAAACTATTCTATTTTCAAATTTATCGCAGCTGGTGACCTTGCCTAAATGGCTTCAAGAAGCTGCCAACTCCTTACAGTGCTTGATAATTCAAAATTGCGACAATATTGAAACACTTCCAGATTGGTTAACAACTATGACTGATATGAAAACACTTTATGTAAGCTATTGTCCAGAGTTGGTATCTCTCCCAGATAACATCCATCACCTCACTGCACTTGAAAGTTTGAGGATTGAAGGTTGTCCTGACTTATATGAAAAATATCAACCCCATGTTGGAGAGTTTTGGCCCAAAATATCACACATAAAAAACATTGACATTGATGAACCAGAAGCCTGAGAAGAATTAAGGAAGAGCAAGACGAAGAGGAATGCATTAAGGAGACAGATAAGCCTGGAAGCCCAATGTTTATTTTTTCTGGAAGTATTTTTCTTAATGAATACTTTGCATTTGATAGTTCTCTTAATATGTGTTTGAACTTTCTTTTCACATGAAATTGGATTGGATCATTTGTTTGATTATACATCTTTTATTACCCACTCTTTTGCGTATGAAAATACATTTTAGTTTTTATCTGCCAAAGACATTTTAATTTAGAAGCTCCATCACAGTTATGTAATACTGGAATATTTGTTTAATTTTTTAATTGTAGATTTACTTGGGATTTATCCAGTGAAACAAAAATACTGAGGAGAATTAAATTTGTGGGTGTTTTTCTCTTTATAGCGTGGGACGGAACTTCGCACTTAAGTTTAGTTATAGATGTTCTTAAAAATAGTGAATTCTGAATCAAAGCTTACTTCGCCAGTTTCGGTGAGCAATCACTTTTCTAATTCCAATTGGAAGAAATTAAAATTTTTAATTCATTTGGGGTGTTATGTTTGCAATCATTTTTTTCTAAATAGGAAGAATTTAAATATTTTTATTCCAAATTCATGATTATTTATAATTGTAATTTAAAACTATTAACAATTGTAACAATACTACATAATTAAACAAAAAAAAAAAAAGTTGTAACACTATCACCTTTTAAAATTTCAATATTATAATGGTCTGGATTATTTTTTATATTAAATTGTTTAGTAAAAACATTACTTTCGTTAATCTTGAATTATAATACTCTATATACATATTTATTTAAATTACTTTAATTCAATTGCCCATAAAAATAATATTTTCCTTAAAAAATAAAATAAGAACTTTAAATTCACTCTTTTAAAAATAATATATTTAATATATCAAACCATAATCTATCAATATATTTTCATTTGAAAATAATTAGGTAGTTTATGATCAACTTTAGTTTCAATATATAAGAAATTTTTTCTAAAAAAGATAAATAATATGTAAATAAGTATTATCTAAAAGAAACACAATATATAAATAAGCGTCGTCTAATAAGATAAATAACATATAAATAAGTGTTGTCTTTATTAATGACAACGTTTTAGTCTAAGCAATAAACAACACTAAAAATATATTGTGTAAACATTATGAGAAAAAAAGTTGAGTAAAATTTTTTCCAAAAAAAGTTATCTATTATATCAATATAAGGGAACAACGGTAAAACAAGGTTCCCTAAACCTAAACCCATAAGTGCATATTCCACACCTTAAAAAAATTATCAACAAATTACCTAAAATTAAGGCTAGTTTTTCCTAATTTAAACAATATTTTTTAATTATTAATGTCCATATTTCATGACAATTTGTCTTTTTCATTTTCTATGTTGATTCAAAAGAATGTTTAAATAGTTATCATATCACTTACTATATGTTCCTTAAATAAAATTATTATGATAGGAAATGTTACTTATCTTAAGGCATGAATCCATTACGAAAACAACACATTGGTTAACAGTCATAGTAAAGAAATAGACGTTAATAGCAAAGCCAAGCCGACGCTCTATTCCAATAAAAGGATATAAATAAAATTTAACATGGACTAAATAAATGTTAAACTTACTCTAAACATTATAAAAAGATAATCAGCCAGAGAAGTAAACACATAGTATAGACTTTTGAAAACATAAACTGGACATTAAAATAATATTATGAATTGAAAAAATATTAATTTAGCACAAATATTTTTATAAACTTTATAATATAAATAAAATATGCTATATTTTTTATCACTTTAACCAATGTAAATAAATATTTTTTATTTGGTCTAGCGTCAAATGTTGTATATCACCGACGTTTATATGTTGTAAGATATAAAATAAAATAAAATTGAGTACAAGTGAATTTTAGTGAAACTTAAATTTTCTTAAACTCAATCCCTAATACCTTGGTGCTCCCCAAATCCTTGGTGTTCCACAAATCCGTATTTGTTCTCCCCAAATTTCCCATTGGTGAGTTTGGAAACCCTATCCGCTAAGTAAATCCTAAACTTTATTAATGGAGTGTTGAAAAATCATAAAATGTAGGTAAGGTGTTTGCAATCAAGTGCGAGTTTGAAACCAAAATCTTAAAGGTGATGGTATACAAAAGTGTTAAAGGACAAATTTAGTTCGGTAGTTACACTCTTATGTTTTTCTATTGGTAGAAAGCTGTATAGATAGCTACATAAGGTTGTTGTGAGAATGAAAAAAATAGAAAAAACTTCAATTGTAATTCTTGAATTCTTCCTCTTAACTCAATACAAATCGAAATCCATTCTTCTATTGGAATTTCCTTCGTTTCCTAAATTTTTTGAGTGACCTTAAGCTCCTAGAATTAACTACATCAGTGGTATCAGTTGGGCAACTTCCTATCAAGAGTATAGCAGACGCAACACGTAGTCAAGCCGTGTTACGTGAACAGGAAGACCGTCTCGAAACAATATTGGAAGCAAGATTCATGGAGATAATGACCTCCATGAGACAGATGTTGGACTCCACTGTGGCAGAACGCGTTCAAGAATGTTTCAAGACTCATCTTGTTGGCCCAAATTTCCAAACGGTGCAGCCACACTGCAGTTCTTCCACTTATTTGTGTGGAACAAGATTGGATCGAATCAAATTTCCTCGCTTTAATGGTGATGACGTGAAGCAATGGATTTACCATTGCGAAACTTACTTTGCCATTGACAGTACGCCTGAGAAGGTCAAAACAAAGCTTGTCGTTGTTAATCTTGAAGGCAATCCTTTACAATGGCACACATCTATGGTGAAATCTTTTTCTCTTGACAACCTCCCTGTTTGGACAGAATTTAAGGCAGTGTTGACAGAACAATTTGGAGGTATTTACGATGACCTAATGACGGATCTAATACACCTGCAACAGACGAGATTGGTTGTTGAATATCAAGAAAAATTTGAATTTGTGGTTTCTAGATTACACCTATCCGAAGAATATAAAATTAGTTGTTTCTTGAGTGGGTTAAAACATGACATTCAGATGATGGTTCAAATGTTCCAATCGACCACCATTTTGAAAGCAGCATAGCTGGCAAAGTTATATGAATTTGAAGCAACATCTGCCTCTCCACCTAAACAATTCTTGAAGTTTCCCAAGAACAGTGTTGTAACCAAACCACTCCTATCTCTTCCTTCTTCCAATAAAGGGGATTTTACATCTACTAAAACCAAACCCAACTCAATCTGCAACCCTACAAAAGCCTCACACTTTCTTTTATGAGTGAAAGAAGATCTAAGGGTCTTTGTTATTTATGTGATGAACCTTTTACGCCTGCACATGCTCTAACCCACAAAAAGTTAGAAATTCATGTGTTAGAAGTCAATGATGATCGGTCATCAGCTTTAGAGGAGGAGGATTCACCTCACAATTGTCTCATAGATCCTGGACAGTCATTGGACCCTCACATTTCTATTCATGCTCTTACAGGAGTTGCAAATTTTAAAACTATGAAAGTAACGGGGTATTTCAAGAAATGACCAATCCACATCCTTATTGACAGTGGCAACACTCACAATTTTCTTGATGCCCAATTGGCTACAAAAATGGGTTGCTTACCTGAAGAAATTTTGCCCTTGAATGTGGTGGTTGTAGATGGGGCAAAGGTCACTATAAACTCTATGGTAAAACAACTTTCTTGGACCATTCAAGGGACTGCTTTTACTTCTGATATGTTATTACTTCTATTGGGTTGTTGTGATCTAGTCCTAGGCATAGAATGGTTAATCACCTTGGGTGATATTACTTGGAAATTTGAAAAGTTGACTATGGAGTTTTTGGTTAAAGGAAGGAAGTTTGTACTACGTGGGTCTTCTAAAGAAGGACTGAAAATTGTACGAAGAAAATAGTTGGAGAAAACAATTGATTCGGGGGTTCATATCTTTATGCTTCATGTATGTGCTACACAAGATGTTACACTATTGCATTCTTTAACAACTCATGCTTCTTCCAGTTCAAAGATTGCACAAATTATTGAATTGTTGCTGCAATTCCAAGATATCTTTTTAAAGCCAACCACTTTGCCACCAAACAGAGATAGGCATGACCATCACATTCCCTTAGTCCATGAAGCACTTCCAGTAAACAAAAGACCATACAAATATGCTAAACAACAGAAAGATATTATTGACAGATTGGTTCAAGAGTATCTCAAGAGTGGGGTTATTCAAAACAACAACAGTTCTTATGCGAGTCCAGTAGTTTTGGTGGACAAGAAGAATGGTACATGGAGATTATGTGTTGATTATAGGGACCTTAACAAACAAACTATAAAGGACAGATTTCCTATACCTCTTGTGGATGACCTTCCAGATGAGCTACATGGATCAGCTCTCTTTTCAAAATTTAACCTCCGAGCTGGTTACAATCAGGTCTGCATAAATGAAATTGATTTCCATAAAACAGCCTTCAAGACTCGTGTTGGACTTTTTGAATATTTGGCTATGCCATTTGGCCTCACCAATGCTCTAGCAACATTTCAAGGGTTAATGAATGAGGTATTTAGCAGATTCCTAAGGAAATTTCTATTAGTATTTTTTTATGATATCTTTATTTACAGTGCAACATTGGAAGATCATGTGATTCATCTGGAACAAATGTTGATGACTATGCGACAACAATCTTTGTTTGCAAAAAAAATCTAAATGCTATTTTGGAGTGGAACAAGTACAATACTTAGGTCACATTATTTCTAAGCAAGGAGTAGCCACTAATCCAGAAAAGATTATGGCTATGCAATAGTGGCCAATGCCCAAAACAATTAAACAGTTGCATGGATTCCTTGGGCTAGCAGGTTATTACAGAAGATTTGTGAAAGGGTATGGAAATATTATGAGACCCTTAACAAATATGCTAAAGAAAAATAGTTTCTGTTGGTCTGCAAAAGCTAAAGCTTCCTTTCAAGATCTAAAAGCTAGTTTGGTAAATGCATATGTTCTTGCTTTACCAAATTTTTCTAAACCATTTGTTGTTGAGGTGGATGCTTCAGGTACAGGTATTGAGGTTGTTTTAATGCAAGAACATCATCCTATAGCCTTTATTAGTCATGCCTTGAATTTATAGCAACAATCTTTTTCCACTTATGAAAAAGAATTGTTAGCCTTAGTTTTTGCAGTACAAAAGTGGAGAAATTATTTGCTTTCTTCTCACTTCATTATAAAAATGGATCATAGAAGTCTCCAGTACATATTGAGTCAACGATTGACCACACTGTTGATTTCTCTCGGCAAGTATACCGAATCAACTGTAATATAGTACTGCTTAAAGTACGAATGTCGAAGCCACAGGGAACAATTCTAATTAAGATGTTTTGTTATAAAACTCATTAAGTACAGAAAATAATTTTGAGAACTTGTTCATAATCAAATTAAAGATTTCACAAGAGGTAACTCAAAGTTTAAGATTTGATTCAACAAGTAACGAAACTAACTTATCAAATATAAAGAAAGATACCTGGGATTGAATTGCATCTATCTCAATCATTTTTATTTTGGAATAACACAATATATAATATTCAAAATTACTTATTCTTGATGCTTAATTTAAAGTCATTCACCTTGATTCCTCACAGATAAAATTCATAAGATAATTTCTCAAATACTGATTCCTCAGATATCTAACAAATCATCCAGCTTTATTAACAGAATTATGATGCAATTTATAACCTGAAATATATTCCTAGCATTACAAGTTATCAAGTATTTTCACCTATTTTAGATCCTTAAAAGTACTTTCCAGTTAAATTTAAGGATCAAAATCAGGACTCCATTGATCAGATAGAATCAAGCAATAAGCATAAAACTAAAATACCAAGAATAAGTAGAAAAGAAAATATTATATATATATATATATATATATATATATATATATATATATATATAACACCAAGAATACATTTGAGTAGAGTAGATTACATTCAATTTGAAGTTAGAAAGCACTTAGCCACTCATGATAGCTCCTCCAATCTTCATTCTTGATTTGGATTGCATAAGAATGGCGGATCTGAGCAAGTTCTTCTTTGAAGAAGAGAGTTTTCTTCTTCTTCTCTCTCTAACTTCTCTCTAAAAAGCTCACACTTTTTCCACCGCTTGGGTTTCCACTTTGTTCCAAAATTTATATAATGAAATTTAGCTCAAGCGAGCCAATTTAGCTTAAGCTAGATCTTTCGGTGCAGTTTTAGCTTGAGCTAGATCAGTATTGCACCATTAATCAAATCTGGATAATTTTAGCCTGAGCTAAATCTGCTAGCTTGAGTAAGATGCTTCCTTTCAATTTCCCTTCTTCACTCCTTCTTGTGATCCAATTAAGTCTTTGCTTTTTTTTCTTTTAATGCTTCATATTCATCTGAAATCTACACAAAATTGGGATTAAATTTCTTCATTTATTTCTTGGTTCAGAATATATAATTGGATTTAATAATTCTTAAATTAGGGTAATTTTCTAAAATTAAGCAACTGTTAAGTTCCAAAGTGTTCAATTTTCTCAATCATAAATACTACACATTGGCCCTTATCACACACCCTTCCAGCCAAAATGGTTGGTCAAACTCATGGAGTCTGATTTCTCTATTGACCTCAAACAGGGTCATACAAATGTGGTTGCAAATGCTTTATCCAGGAAGGATATAGTGGAAAACATGGCTATCACTACTCTTACTCCTAACGCTAACTTAATGAATAGAATTATATTTTCATGGCAACAAGACATATTCTTACAACAACTCATATAGGATATCCAATCTATGGCAGCCAATCATAGACATTATACATGGCACTAAGGTATTATGCATAGAAAAGGCCGATTAGTGGTGGTCAAAGATGTAGAGTTGAGAAGGAAATTTTTCTTTGGTTGCATTCTTTTGTAGTGGCCATTTAGGTAGAGATACTACTCTAAAAAAACTGCAAGTTGTCTTTTATTAGAAAGGAATGACAAAAGATGTCAAATCTTTTGTTATGCGGTGTGAAATCATTCAACAATGCAAATATGATGCAACTGTGTCTCCAGGACTGCTGCAACCTTTACCTATACCTGGAAGAATTTGGCAGCATATTATAATGGATTTTATAGAATGATTTCCTTCTTCAAAAGGTAAATATTTCTTTTATGTGGTTGTGGATAGGTTGAGCAAATCAGCCCACTTTATGCCTTTAAGTCATCCTTATTCTACTGCTGAAGTAGCCCAATCTTTTCTTGATAATGTGTTTAAATTGCTTGGTTTTCCTAACTTTATTACTAGTGATAGAGATGTAGTTTCTGTGAGTCAATTCTGGAAGGATTTAATAGCTTTTCAAGGTGTGCAGGTTCAATTTCCTACTGCATATCATCCACAAACGGATGGCCAAATAGAGATTATTAATAGATGTTTGGAAATATTTTTACGATGCATGTGTTCAGATGTTCCTCACGAGTGGTATAAATGGTTATCTTTGGTTGAATGGTGGTATAACACTACCTACCACAGTACCATTAAGTCCAGTCCTTATGAAGTGGTGTATGGCCAACAACCGCCCCTTTATCTCCCTTATTTTCCAGTTGAATCAAGAATTCAATTAGTTGATAGAAGCTTGCAAAAGAGAGAAGAAGCATTGAAATTGATTAAGTTTCACATGAAAATGGCGCAGAACAGGATGAAACAATAAGCAGACAAACACAGGAGTGATAGAACATTTGAAATTGGTGACATGGTTTATGTCAAGTTGCATCCTTATTGCCAAACTTCGGTAGCTTTTCAAAAGAATGCTAAGCTTGTACCAAAATAATTTGGTCCTTTTCCAATGGATGACAAGATGGGAGTAGTGACATACAAGCTACAACTTCCTTCCCAATCTAAAATTCATAATGTGTTTCATGTTTCGCAACTCAAACGACATGTGGGGGATGCGGTGACTGCATTTTCAATTTTAGAAACTGAAGTGCAGATGAGAGAACCAAAATTAATTCTGGGTCACATGATGGTTAAAAGGAAAAATATAGTTGTGACTAAAGTCCTTGTCAAATGGAAGCACCAATTGCCTGAAGATGCTACCTGGGAATTCTTTTATGATTTCAAGAAAAGATTTCTAGATTTTCATCCTTAAGGACAAGGATTCTTTGAAGGGGAAGGGTTTGTTACAGCACAAAGCTAGTTCGGCAGTTACACTGTTCTATTTTTCGGTTTTGTTTTCCTGTTGGTAGGAAGCTGTACAGATAGCTATATAAGGTTGTTATGAGAATGAAAAAAGATAGAAAAAAACTTCAATTGTAATTCTTGAATTCTTCCTCTTAACTCAATACAAATTGGAATCCATTACTCCATTGGAATTTCCTTCGTTTCCTAAATTCTTTGAGTGACCTTAAGCTCCTAGAATTAACTACATCAAAAGGTCGTCGTCATGCGAACGTAGAGACAATGCAGATGGAGTGGAAACCCTAAAGGTTAGTGATCTTAGTATGGTATCTCATCTATTTCACTTGCAACAAGTTCTTAATCGCATCTCCTTGTTAATTTTACTAATATAAGCAAATTAATGGAAGTCATTGAAGAGTTTGCGAATTGATTTGCTTGCTTCAATATGTTTGTATAAGTTAGAAGCCACATTGGTTTACTTTGCTTTAATCTACTTCTACTTTAATCTTTTTGTGCATTGTACATCAAAGCCACATTAAACTTGTGAAAGTTTTTGCAAATTCACAAACAACTACAAAACTCATTATTGTAGTAAAAAAAATAGTCAAAAAATATATTTTTTTTCAAAATGCATGGAACATTCATGTTATAAGTCTAAATTCATTTCTCATTGTAAAGTTCCCCAAAATTTTGTTAAAGTTCTAGCATTGATTATTCAGAATCTGAAGCAAACAAAGGAGAATGAGCTTAGTCATAATGGTGGTCCTAGTTAACAAAACTAAATTAAACTACCAAACAGATCATACCTCTAAAGAAAATAAGTCTTCTGATATGAATTTTGAAAAAAAAAAATGACTGAACCACAATATTTGATTTGTTTTCACCAAGAATATTCCTCAAGACATAATCAAAAGCTTTAAAATTTAACCATCTAGTAACTGTATAGGAATTGTTCTTACACTGCTTTCACCAAGATAACTTAAACTACTCTTTTAAGTATCCCTTCCTTTCTTCCTTCATGGTTCTCAGTTTGTTGAATAGGTGAGGTGTACCTGCAAGGTTCATTGATGATAAAGTCATAACATATTTAATTCAGTGATCTCTCTCTAAAAAATACTCTACTTAACTACTCATTGAGCTACCTATTTATACTACAAAATATTGCGCTTCACCAGCCTTATTGGACTTTTACGATTTGTAATTTTATTTACTAAGTTCAGACCTTATTATTAGTCATATAATTCAAAATTAATCTTAGGCTTTATTGATACAACCCAATTAGACAAGGAGATAACGAAGGATACAACAGACACTTCACAATTAAGTTAATCATCTCAACATCGAAGATAAGGCCCCACCAAACTTCAGAACGACCTCAGTAGAAGAAGAACTGGACATAGGCCATAACATCAGATGTTCTTTCTTCCAGTCTTTTTAAAAGACATGTTTATGTAAATAAATTGGGCTCACTTTGGGGTTCAAAATAGAAGAATAAGCTAGAGTACGGTTCATTTAGCATAAATTGGGGTGTACTTGGCAAAAAATTGGGCTTGTGTCTAGCCCACCTTTCATGACAAGTGTTTCTAGGTTTAGGGTTTCTTTGACCTATCTTTTAGAAGGATTCTCACAAATGACACCCCTACCCCTCTATCTTATTCTCCAAGACACTCTCTCCTATAAATAAAGTGTCTTGTCTCATGTATTTTTATCACATTGAATTTTTGAAGGTAAAGAGACTCTGCTTGAGTGATTAGTGAGTTTTGTCTCCTAAATTGTCTTGGGTCTTATCTTAAGAGTAGTGCACCTTAAGTGGCGACTCCTTATCACTCATCTTGGAAGCTCTCACCCTTCCAAGTGGCGTGATTCTTTACTCCATTTTCCATAAGTTTTCTTCATCTCTTCACCTTTTCCTTTCTTTTCTTTGTGCCACTTTCCAATTCATTTTATATTTTTCTTTACTCTTTAATTTCGGCCTTTACATTGTTTTTCTTTATCTTGTTCCTTGTTTTAATTCAACACCTCATCATCATCTTCACCATATAATTGTATTTTCTCTTTGCAGTGAACCTTCATACTTACTTAACTACTTGGTCAAGTTCGTGTCTAATGGGAAATCTTCTTTGGGTTTCTCACCATAATTTCTAAACTCAAAACTCATAAACAAAGTGAAACCCATAAAAATGTGGAATCCTAAAATCAACTCACATCATGTGGTATTCAGAGCATGGTTATGTTGTGCTTGATTGCTTTTGAGTTGATTTCTGCCTTTAATATTCTAGCACATTTTGATTTTGCTTTTATCTTCAAGCAATTCAAATTCTACTTCACAATTAAGCACCTTTCAATTCGGTCTTTAAATTCTTATCATTTACAATTCCGCTTGAAGACCCTGCTGATGTGTGTGTGTGTGTGTTGTTTAGTTATTTGAAATTCACTCCTTAAAATGATCCAAGCTTAATTGAATCGTTATCTTTTTGAAAAGATGGGTTTTCTAAAAGGGTGTAAATTTTTTAACCTGTTGAAATTTTGAATCAACAGGTTGTTTGACACTTAGTGATTTTTAAAATGGCTTGGAAAAGCTAGCTTTGTTTTGGCTTGCTGTCAAATAAAATCAACTGGTTGTTTCGTGAAATCAATTGGTTGTTTTTCTGAAAACCTTAACAGAATTTTGTTAAAAGGTTTTAATTTGTTTTAAATGATTCCAACAGCTTACGGTTTTTTATTTAACTGCTTTGACCACTTGATTGAGGTCCTATAAAGGTTGTTTAACACTCTTAAACATTAACTAAGAGAGAGTTTATCAAAAATGGTTTTCAAGATTTGAAAAGCTTTGGATCATCTTAAGTGTATGGAACAAGATTGGGTTTTGTACTTTTTTAAACATTAAGCTTTGATTTACCCAAGTGTATTATATTCCCTTCTTCCT
Source organism: Phaseolus lunatus (assembly GCA_013389735.1). NCBI lineage: Eukaryota > Viridiplantae > Streptophyta > Magnoliopsida > Fabales > Fabaceae > Phaseolus > Phaseolus lunatus. The sequence continues at coordinate 34,183,953 of CM023857.1, read as the reverse complement.
TAAACATTGTATTTCTGTGTGTTCTTATGTGGTGCAGTTTCAGAAGGTGGTTCTGGAAACTGTGTTGTTTGCCAAAAATGGTGTATGTTATTCAAGATCATCACTTTTGGTGTGTGTTTTGTAATCTAGGTTTGATTACATAGTGAATTTTCAGTGGTTAACTGAGGATTGGATGTAGCTCTTGGTTAAGAGTGAACCAGTATAAACATCTTGACTGATCGTCTCTATCCCTACACTCATTAAACTATTTTATCATTGTTTTTCAAATTTTTTGCTATAAACAATCGATTATTTCGTAATAATGGAGAATTCCTATAGACCTTTCTATGGACAACATCATTAGACAGATTGATAAGGGAGTATCTACTCGAAACTCTATCTCTAATTACTGCAAAAACATGGCTTTTGTATCTCAAATTAAACCTAAAACTAGTTGTGATGCACTTAAAGATGAAAATTGGGTTGTTGCCTTGCATGATGACATGAATCAATTTACTAGAAATGATGTGTGGTTTCTTGCTCCTAAAACTGATTGCATGAATATCATTGGAACTAAGTGGGTGTTTAGAAATAAATTGGACGAATATGGAGTAATAACTAGAAACAAAGCTAGGTTGGTTGCCAAAGGGTATAATCAAGAAGAAGGCATTGACTATGATGAAACCTTTGCACCTATGGCCAGATTAGAAGCTGTAAGATTATTGCTTGCATTTGCTTATATGAGTGGATTCAAACTTTTTCAGATGGATGTGAAGAGTGCATTTCTCAATGGATTCATTAATGAAGAAGTCTATGTCTCACAACCTCCCGACTTTGAAGATCACCAACATCCTAATCATGTGTACAAGCCGAAAAAGATTTTGTATGGACTCAAGCAAGCCCCAAGACAGTGGTATGAGAAGCTTAGCAATTTTCTCTTATCTCATGGCTATGAGATAGGCAAAATTGATAAGACTCTTTTTATTAAAAAGTCAAAATCTGTCATCATCTTGGTTTAAATTTATGTTAATGATATCATCTTTGAGGCTACTAATGATTTCCTATGTGAGGAATTTGTTGCAACTATGCAGGGGGAATTTGAAATGTTTATGATGGAGGAGTTATCCTTCTTTTTAGGGCTGCAGGTCAAGCAATTAAAGGATGACATCTTCTTGAGTCAAACTAAGTACTGCAGGGAAATTCTCAAGAAGTTTGAGATGGAAAACTACAAAGAAGCATTCACAGCAATGTCAACTAGCTACTACATTTGCTTTATCTCACTGCTAGCAGTCCCAACATAATGTTTGCAATTTGCCTATGTGCTAGATTTCAATCAAATCCAAAAGAATCACACTTCAAGGCTGCCAAACGAATTCTGAAATATCTCAAAGGCACAACTAGTGTTGGTTTATGGTATCCCCCTCACTCTTTTATAAATTCGGTTGGATATTCTGATTCTGATTTTACAGGGTGCAAGTTGGATAGAAAGAGCACAAGTGGCACATGTCATCTTCTTGGAGCAAGCCGCATATCTTGGCATAGCAAGAAGCAAGCTTGTGTGGCTCTCTCAACTGCAGAAGCTGAGTATATAGATGCTAGTAGCTGTTGTGCTCAAATTCCTTGGATCAAACAATAGCTAGAAGACTTTGGCTTGAAGTTCAAAAATCTGCTTTTGCTTTGCGATAACACAAGTGCAATCAACCTCACAAAAAATCATATTCGGCATTCAAGGACTAAGCACATTGAGATTCGTCACCACTTTATAAGGGATCATGTGAGCAATGGGGATTGTGAAATTCAGTTTATTGAAACTGAAAAAGAAACTTGCAGATATCTTCAGTAAGTCACTGATGACTTTTTATGACAAGTGCACCGCGTTGTCAGAAGTAATAATTGTCCATAAAGACGGATATCAATCCCACAAGGAACAGTGAATTATCAAGTACAATATTCACTAAATATAGAACAAAACAATTAAAAATGTGCTGAAAGTGGTTGTGTTGGCGATGATCAATAAGAAAACAAACAAAGAATTGGTTGCTTCAAGTTGGAAAAATAGGGATTAGGTTTCATCTCTCTCACTCTCATGTATTTTGATTAGCATGTCAATATTAAGTTCTTTGATTGAAATTGATGCCCGTATAAAAATCATTTATATCGATTCCTCGCATATAAAATCCTTAAGAATGTCCCCTAACTATCGATCCCTCGCATAATTATAAGAACAACTTAGAATGAAGCTCGGACGTTAATAGCAATTAACATTTCAAGTTTATTCCTAGCACTCAAATATGTTAAGTATTGTTGTTTAGGTCAGAATCCTGAAAATACTTTCCAGTCAGATTTAAGATTCTCAATTTGTCACGAAAAATTAAAAGTAAAACAACAATACCAATAATCAATCAAGAACTGAATATTTTAATATAAGATATCACCTCAATACATAAGAGTTCAAGCAGATTACTCTCAATCCCAAAGGGTAGAATTAGCCACGTATACTTCTAGTACCTTCCATTCTCCCAATTTGGTCACAATTCACTCTATGGTGTTTTCCTCTCAATCTGGCACACTAGGGTTGTGCCTCTAGTCCCCTATTTAACCTAATTTGCTAGGGTTGAGTGACTTCCTGGGTCACACTTATGGGCTTAATAATAAAAACATAAAAATAGCCCAATTAATCTGACACATTCTTGTTGTTGAGTTGGAATTTTCTCTCTCTCTTTTGCACATTCTAGGCCTTTCAGCTTTCTCCTTTTAGCATATATCATTCTTCTTTAGTCCAAATCTCTATTCTTTCATAAAAACCTGCAATTAACACCAATTTAGGAATAAAATGCTTTTATTCAATTAAAGATCATAAAAAATGTAAAAAAGTATAAATTCATAAATTAGGGATTATTTTATATGTAAATTAGCAATTAATACTCATAAGTGCCTATATTTTAATATGAAATATTACAAAAATTAAGCACTTATCAGTCACTGCCTCGAAAAAGGTTTTTCTTCTTAAAAAATGAGTTAGATATCCTTGATTTTCGAAATCTTTCTTAATCTATTCTCTTATTCTATTTGTTAAGACAAATAGGGGGGAAATTTGTGGTTTCTTTGTTATATATATACTTTGAAAAAATAGAGTATACAAAAACAGAGCATTTCGATACGAATATAGGGTCAAGAATGAAAATATTTTTAAGACAAATATAGTTGAAGAAAAAAATAAAAATTGTTATGATTATTTCACAAGTGAACCTTGTAACCATTATAAATAAATGAATGGTAAACTGTAGGACTATTAGTCACATATTTCAACATTTAGAATATTTGTTGCAAAGGATAGTCTCTACATGTTCCAACATCCAAAATATTCTAGACAATATTCGACATCTTTTTCTAAAAGCAGGTTAGCAAAATTTGGAAAACATTTCGAAAAGGAGATAGTGCACACAAAGCAAAGATAATGTACAAAGCAAGGAAAAAGTGGCACGAGTAAATGCCAAGTGAGTCAGTGATGAACGAACGAGAATGAAGCAAACAAGTGAATGTGAATGGAAAGTCGTCTAAGGAGAGAATGAAACATCAAGTTCTTTCTATTTCGAGTATATTTAAAAGAGTCTCGATATATTGACATCATTTGCATAGTAACACACATTTGACGTTGCAGATATGGCAATGATGTGTTAGAGTGAGATTGCGTTCAGTGAAGTGGTAAGTCTAAAATAGGATAATAGCACGAATGAGCAATGAGGCACGAGCTTTAAAATAGGGTAAAAAAGAATGTATTACACCGGTTCTTAGTAACAACTGATGTAATATATTATTTTTTTTTACTCAAAATGACCCATATTACATTGGTTAAATCATCTAATCGATGTAATATATGGTCCATATTCAAAAAAAAATGATTTTTTTTCATAAAAAGTGGGTGGCCATAAACGTCACAAAAGTAACCACTTACAGTCACACAGATAATCAGTTTTGTGTGTGCCAGTACATGTGGAGGAACCTGTGACTGGATAACTAGTTTTGGTAGAGTGGGTGTCCAGTTCTGTCATAGGTGTAATATATGACCCATATTACACCGGTTAAGTCATCCAACTGGTGTAATATAGGGCCCATATTCAAAAAACTTTTTGATTTTTTTTTTCATGAAGAGTCTGTGGCCATAAACGTCACAGAAGTAACCACTTACAGGCACACAGGTCACCAATTTTGTGTGTATCAATACATGTGGAGGAACTTGTGGCTGGGTAACCGGTTCTGATAGGGTGGGTGTCCATTTCTGACCCATATTACACTGGTTAAGTCATCTAACCGGTGTAATACATGGCCCAATGACGTTGAACACTTGAACAACAAACAAAGAAGTAGCAGCGACTGCATAAGAAAGATGTTTACCTGATTTCCAACTCCCTACATCGAAAAAAAGTATGATTTGTACTTCACTTGTTCTACTGTTTGGTTCGTGCTTTCCACGGCTTCTTTCTCTCTCCCTCCGACGAGATCACTGTTTCTTTCTCCCTTTCGTTTGACCTTCCTTTTCATTCGAAATTCTCCCACTTTCGCACCCGCACTCAAACGCTAAACCCTTACACTTTTAAAAAAATGACGTCATTACCATATCGCTCCCATCAGAATTACAAAAACCCCATTGCTACATCCTCATCCAATGCCACGTGTGCAGCTGTACAATAAAACTATGAAGGAAGTTTGTTCGATAACATTAAGACTAGATGCAAGACGTATTCAACAACCCTTCTAAATTAACCCCTCCAAATATATTACAAATATGTTTTGACATAATTTTAATTTAAAATATATTATAAAATTCTTTGAATGATGTCAAATTCGATAGATATTCATATGCCCTCCAATTATATTTTAGCTCCTGCAAAACAGATATATTTCTTATGCGTAATAAAAATTATTTAAGTCTTGCATTTGTTTTTTATCGAGTCTAAAATTTTTGTTAACAAATATAATATTTAATACTTGGTAGTCTTCTTCCTCTTTCAATATTTTATGTAAAAAATAAAAAATGGTAGCAAGTGGCATTGTTGGTTTATTGAACAGTTCAGGAATTCATTGGGCATGTTGTCACGTGGAAGAAAAATATTTAATACTTCATAGTCTTCTTCGTCTTTCGACATTATATATAAAAAGATGGCAGCAAAGCAAGTGGCATTACTTATTGAATAGTTCTGGATTCCATTGGACAAACACTCCTAAACCCTAAACGCATCTCATCTATCCTGCTTCGCATTATATTTAATACTTAATAGTGTTCTTCCTCTTTCAATATTATATATAAAAAAGATGGCAGCAAAGCAAGTGCCATTACGTATTGAATAGTTCTGTAATCCATTGGGCAACACTCTCTCATCAACAAAGTTGACTTTCTTTTGCCTTCCCATCTCATCCTCTCCTCTTCTCTGCTGTTTGCATTTCATACAACTATGGCCGAATCATTTCTCTTCAGCATCGCAGAGTCACTCATAGCAAAGATTGCTTCTCATGCTTTTCAAGAAGCTGCTCGATTGGTGGGTTTATATCACAATCTTGGAGACCTTACAAAGACTCTCTCTTTAGTCAAGGCTGTGTTGTTAGATGCTCAGCAAAAGCAGGAGCACAACCATCAGCTCCGCGAATGGCTCACTCAGCTCAAAACTGTCTTCTCCGATGCCGAAGATCTTTTGGATGAATTTGAGTGCCAAACACTGCGAAAGAAAGTGGTCAAAGCTCATGGTAGCACCAAAGACAAGGTACGTCACTTCTTCTCAACCACTAATCCACTTCTCTTTCGTTACAAAATGGCTCAACAAATTAAAGATATCAGCAACAGACTAGACAAGGTTGCAGCTGATAGGCACAAGTTTAGTCTTCAAATAACTGATGTTGACACACGTGTTGTGCATCGGAGAGATATGACACATTCCCGTGTGAGTGATTCAGATGTTATAGGAAGGAAACACGATAAAGAAAAGATCATAGATCTTTTGATGCTGCAAAATTCTAATGATGATGATACAAGTCTTTCTGTTATCCCTGTTGTGGGGATGGGAGGCTTGGGAAAGACTACGCTTGCAAAGTTTGTGTTCAATGACAGCAGGATCCAGGAGTGTTTTCCATTGAAGATGTGGGTGTGTGTTTCTGATGACTTTGACATTAAACAACTCATTATCAAAATCATCAACTCAGCCAATGATCAATATGCTCCTCCTCACCAACAGAATTTGAACATGTTGGATCTGGAGCAACTGCAAAATCAACTGAAAAACAAACTTTCTGGTCAAAAATTCTTACTCGTCTTAGACGATGTATGGAACGAAGATCGTGTTAAATGGATTGAGCTGAGGAATTTAATCCAAGTAAGTGCAGCAGGAAGTAAAATCCTTGTGACCACACGTAGTCATTCAATTGCTTCCATGATGGGCTCAGTTCCCTCTCACATTTTAGAAGGTCTTTCTGAGGAGGATTCATTGTCTCTCTTTGTCAAGTGGGCATTTAAAGAAGGAGAAGAGGAAAACCATCCTCACTTAGTAAATATTGCAAGAGAAATTGTGAAAAAATGCAGAGGGGTCCCATTGGCAGTGAGAACATTAGGGAGTTTACTATTCTCGAAATTTGAGGTCAGTGAATGGGAATATGTGTGTGATAATGAAATTTGGAATTTGCCTCAGAAAAAGGATGACATTTTACCTGCCCTTAAATTAAGTTATGATCTTATGCCATCATATTTGAGACAATGTTTTGCAATATTTTCCCTTTACCCAAAGGACTATCAACTCAATAGTTATGAAATAACTTCAGTTTGGGGGGCACTTGGTCTCATAGCATTATCAAAAAAGAACAGGACACTTGAAGATGTGGCCAATCAATATATGCATGAACTTCTGTCAAGATCTTTTCTTCAAGATTTTACAAGCTTTGGCTCTGTTTATCGTTTTACAATACATGATTTGGTGCATGATCTGGCTCTATTTGTTGCAAAGGATGAATCTCTATATGTAAGTTCCAGGATTCAAAATATTCCAGATAATGTTCGACATCTGTCTTTTGCTGAAAGCAGTCTGTTTAGCAAATTATACAACAAAAAATCGGTAGCTGTGAGGACCATACTGTTTCCAAACGGTACAGAAGAAACCAACGATGAAGCTTTAATAAATACTTGTCTGTCAAAGTTCAAATATTTGCGAGTTTTGGACTTGTGGTCTTTGACAATCGAGACTTTGCCCCATACCATTGCTAAGTTGAAACATTTGAGATATCTGGATATTGGCAAAAATCTCAACATTAAGAGACTCCCCGAGTCTATTTGCAAGCTCCAAAGTCTGCAAGTGTTAAGGCTTGACGGATGCATAGAGCTGGAAGCATTGCCAATAGGATTAAGAAAGTTAATCAGTCTGAGGCATTTAGAGTTCTGCACAAAGCAATCTATTTTGCCTGCCAATGAGATTGCTAGTCTGGACTTGCTCGCAAATCTGTCTATTGAATCATGCCATAATTTGGAGTCTATATTCGGAGATGTGAAATTTCCTGTTCTTAAAGCATTGTATATTGGTAATTGTGAGAGTCTAAAGTCTTTTCGGCTTGATGGTAAAAAATTTCCTGAATTAGAAACATTGGGTGTTAATTCCTGTAGTAATTTGGACTTGGAACTGTGGAAGGGCAACCACCTTGAAGGACAAAGCCACAAGCTAAAGTTAAAAACTGTTATATTTTCAAATTTATCACAGCTAGAGACCTTGCCTAAATGGCTTCAAGAAGCTGCCAACTCCTTACAATGCTTGATAATAGAAAATTGCGACAATATTGAAACACTTCCAGATTGGTTTACAACTATGACTGACCTGAAAACATTTTCTATAACGTCTTGTCTAAGTTTGGTATCTCTCCCTGATAACATTCATCACCTCACTGCACTTGAAACTTTGAGGATTGAAGGTTGTCATGATTTATGTGAAAAATATCAACCCCGTGTTGGAGAGTTTTGGCCCAAAATATCACACATAAAAAACATTTACATTGATGACCTAGATGTCTGAGAAGAATTAGAGGAAGAGCAAGACAAAGAGGAGATGCATTAAGGACAGAGATAAGCCTTGAAGAGACAGATAAGCCTTGAAGCTCAATGTTTACTGTTCTTGTTTATTTTTTTCTGGAAGTATTTTTCTTAATGAGGACTGGTGCATTTGATAGTTCTCTTAATATGTGTTTCTTTTCACATGAAATTGCATGATCATTTGTTTGATTATACATCTTTTATTACCCACTCTTTTTTGTGTGAAAATACATTTCAGTTTTTATCTGCCAAAGACATTTTAATTTAGAAGCTCCATCACAGTTGTGTATTACTGGAATATTTGTTTAATTTTTGTAATTGTAAATTTAGTTGGATTTATCCACTGAAACAAAAGTCTGTACTGAGGAGAATTAAATTTGTGGGAGTTTTTCTATTTATAGCGCATACGGAACTTCACACTTAAGTTTCTTATAAGTTATATTGTTCATAAAAATAGTGAATTTTGATTAAACAAACCTTACTTCGCCAGTTTGGTGTTAGCAATCACTTTTCTAACTCCAATTCGAAGAATTTATTTATTTAATTAATTAATTTGGGGTATTGTGTCTGCAATATTTTTTCTAATTACAATAGGAAGAACATAATAAATATCACTTGCTATGTCCATCCGAATAAAATTATCTTATCTTCCGAATAAAATAATGGTAGTATATGTTAGTTATTGTAAGGCATGTACATTATAACACGTATCTTATGTCGATTATTACTAGTTATATAGAAAGTAGGATTTACTATGACCATTATTGCTGGTAAATCATACTTTTTTTCTTATCTTCATTTTAGTAGTAATTAATCAACTGTATAAACCGTACTAATATTCATATAATGGTAAACGTATAAGGAGGACAAAATAGGAAACTATAAGCTATCAAAAATACTTAAAAATATTATGCTCTCAACTCTAGTGTTCTCTATTACTTCATATTTATATCATATTTATAGGAGAATGAGTCACTCAATATTTGTATATTTAAAAATTATTATATAATATTTACACTCATGAGTCATTTGTTAATGTGAACACAATAAGTTAAATTTAAATAAAAAATTTTATCAGCAATAAATTAAATATTATACTATATATATCAGAATTGAATAGTAATAATGTAAATAACTTATATCAATATTTTGTAGCTTTTTTCATATGTAAAAATCCTCTCATCCTCGAATGAGCTTACGTGGCTCTATAGAAAATGTAAACTAAATGTATTAATATTAAATTATATAAAATAAGAAATATAGTAGAATTAGAAAATTGTGCATTTTTAGTTGTTTTTGCAACGACCACAAGAACATGAAGTTGAAGAAAAATAATGACTATCAAATTACTCAAGAATTATCGACGGGTCAAAATTCTTTGGTAATTAAGGCGTGGGTAAAAATTAGAAACTTGTGCATCTAGTATATTCTTGATAGTCAAATATCATTCTTTTTAAAATATTTTTATTTTTAATTATTAAATAATAATAATAATAATTATTATTATTATTATTATTATTATTATTATTATCATGTTTAATATAATTATCAATGATATCAATAATATAGTATTGGAAGGAATCAAACTTAGGTCCACAAATAAAATTACAACACAACCATAAACCAGACAATTTTATTATTATTATTCTGTTTAGAATTATTATTATGATTAATAATAATTGTTATTATAATAACTATTATTATTAATATTGTTAATAATAATAAATAGTTATTATTATTTATTATTATTAACAATAATAATAATAATAATATTAATTCTATTATCAAAAAATTTATTATTTATGAGTTTTAATTATTATTTATAATACTATTATTTTTAATATTGTGAATAATAACAAAAAATAATGTTATCAATATTAATAATAATAATATTACGATTATCAATATCATCATCAATGATAGCAAAAATATTATCTTCTTTACTCTTTGGAGGTGTGAAATTCCCTATTCTTAAAGTAACGAGTGTTATTGACTGTGAGAGTCTAAAGTCTTCGCTTGATGGTAAAAAATTTCCTGAATTAGAAACATTAGTTGTTCAGAATTTCAAATTGCTACAATATTGAAACACTTTCAGAGATTGGTTCACAATTATGACCGATCTGAAAGCATTTATCTATAAAGTATTATCCAAATTAGAATAATTAGAGGAAGTGCAAGACGAAGTCCGAAGCTCCTTATTTTCTTTATTTATTCTTTTATTAAGTTGTTTTGCATAATGTTGATTTTTTTTTTTTTATGGTTTTCCACTTTTTCAATTTAGAAGACCTCCATGATTTAGTTGTGTAAGTGCTGTATTTTTTTTTTTTTTTGAGAAATATTTTGTGGTAAAATGAATGTGCCCCATACAACCCGTGGCAGGAAATTGTGCTGTGGCCAAGGGCATATTTATCCTTTAACTCCATTAATAAAAATTTTAAAATATTGGTAAGTTTTGAGGAGTGTTTCTAACGTTATTTATGAGGAGAGTGAAAGTGCAGATAGAATATTTGTTTTATACATAATTTTATAATATTTTTCCATTTACTCATGAGAAGGAAGAAAAAATAATCAACTTACTTTATCAAATACAATAACTTATTCATTGAATTCGGTAATAGGAAATCATACTTTTCAAAGATCTTTATCTTCGTTATATACATATATACAGGTCATACTCTTTTGCAATTTCCTTTTACATTTTTATTATATACTTTTTATTCTTTAATCAACAAAATATAACTTTTGATTTAATAAAATAAGTATTCAACAGCTTCTCTATTATTTAAGATAACTAAATAATTTTCTATTAAAAATAAGTATTACATGTTTTATTTTAATATCATTTTTATAAAATTATATTTATATATATGGATGTTTATTAATTTTATTATCGTCAAATTCTTTGAATTAAAAAAAAATAGAGAAAAAATTGTTTGGATAAAGTGAAAGAGTAAGAAAAGTTATATAAAAATTTATAGTAGATTTGATTAATGTGATAGAATAAATTTGGTTGTATATTAATATATTTTGAGAATAATTTATAAAATAAAATTTCAAAAATAATTTAGTGTAAACGATAAATTTTTTTTAAAAAAAATTAAAGTTGAAATTAAAATACAAAATTATTATAAAATTTTAATAAATAAAAAATGATATTTCATAATAAAATATATTAAAACAAAATAATCAAATTTACATAAATAAATTTTATATATTATTTTAATATTTTTTATTTTAATTATTCAATTATTTGAGTAATAATTATTTTAATATTTATATTTTATTTATTGATTTTAATATAGTAATAAATATATTTATAAATATTTAATTATTATATCTTACACTTTAATATTAAAATATTATAAAAAAATAGGTTATTTCATAAAATATTAAAATTTAGTTTTTTATTACAATAATATTTATTTAAATTATTTATTATATCATAATTTTAAAATAAAAAATTTATTATATTTATTTAAATATAATCAATTATATTTATATTTAATCAATTATAATTTAAACATAATTAATTTATGCAATTGATGTATTTGATGATAATCAACTATGTTTTAAATATAAAACTTTCTTTTTTCATTTTTCTGTACCTTTCAGTGTTGTTTTATTGTTGAAAAAGAAACTTATATATTTAAGAACATTTAGCTCACAAGATGACAAATATATTTTTATATAAAATTCATCTTACATTATAATATCTATATTATAAAAATCATAAACTAATCTTTATCGAAATACTACTTAAAGTTAATGAATACTTGTAGCTATTTTTTTTTTATCATGAATAATTGGAGGTATTTTGTTTGTTATGATGTAATTTTAAAAGTATAATATAATTAAACAATATTGTAATATTGAAATTATTATTTTAAGATATAACTTTTTATAATATATTTATTTTAAAAAGGAAAAGAATAATGATTATTTTCTTTAAGTCTCATAATTTTCTGGATAAAAAAAATTAACTTTTCATTCAATTAGGTATTGGAGAAAAATAATTTATATAATATAAGAACATTAGTAAGGTCAAAACTTTAAATATTTGTTTTTTTCGAAGAAAGTTGGTAACAAGTCATCACTTATTCCTACGCAAATTACGACTTACTCTCATTGTCACTAACTACATCAAAATTCATATTTCACTGAGGTCACTTTACACACACTTCATGTACCACTCCTCACAAAAACAACAATAAGCTCAAAATTAAAAAAAAAAAAAAAAATTGTGCAGTGTGTAGAAAGTTGGTAGTAGTTCACCATTTATTCTTACACAGGTCAACACTTATTGTGACTAACTACATTTTGAACTTTGTCTTATTCTTTTGTGAGTAGTGAAGTGCATGACGTGTGCGTAAAGTAACCGCGGTGGAGGAAACGAAGGTAAAGTTATCTAGTTTCACAGTTAATGTAGTTAGTCATAGTCATATTAAGTGGTAACCTGTGTAGAAATAAGTGGTGATTTACTACCAACTTTCTGCACAGTTAAATAATTTTAGAAAAATTGAGTTTTATGTTGTTCTTATGTGGGGTGGTGCATGAGGTGTGCGTAAAGTTACCTTATTGGAGGACACCAATATACAATTATTTAATCTTAGTGTCAATGTAGTTAGTAAGATTAAGTGATGATCTATGTAGGAATAAGTGGTGACCTACTACCACCTTCTGCACACAGTTAATTAATTTTTGAAATTTTCAGCTTTGTGTTGTTCTCGTTTGGGGTGGTGCAATGCATGAGGTATGTGTAAAGTCAACCTATGGAGGACACGAAGATAAAGCTCTAATCTCATTGTCAGTGTAATTAGTCATAGTCACATTAAGTGGTGAGAAGTAAGTGATGACTTGCTACTAAGTTTCTGCACAGTTAAGTAATTTTAGAAATTTTGACCTTTGTGTTATTCTTGTGTGGGGCAGTACAGTGCATGAGGTACAAGTAAAGTTTCCCGTGTGGAGGACGCTAAGGTCAAGTTCTTTGATCTCACTTTTAATGTAGTTAGTCGCAATCACATTAAGTATTGACCTGTGTAGAAATAAGTGGTGACCTGCTGCCAAGTTTCTGCACAGGTAAGTCATTTTATAAAGATCATTGTCACAAGTCTTCAAAATAATTATCTGTCTCATCAAAGATCTCCACCTACAAAGAAATATTAATGTCAATTCAAGATTTCATGAACAAATAGTTGTCAAAGTTTCCTATGGAAAGCTATGAGTTAGGGGAAAATGAAACCCTTGTAAGAAAACAAAGTTTACTTATTTGCATCACCATAGGATAAATACTGCATTGTTCCCATATCAAGTTAATTCCATTAATATCTCCTCAGGAGTTAGCCTCAGTGCATTATCAATAACAAATTAACAAAGATTTCCTACTAAGAAATAGCAAGTTATAGATATCGTTAACATAAATTTTAAATGCTTAAAAATTAAGAGAAAATAAATAATAGAAAAATTGTCCATGAATATATAATGAAACGAATAAAAGAGGAAAGATTAAGCAAGGGAGATTGCATAGCCACAAGGACACAAACTATAAAATAAAAAAGAGATTTTCAAGTGAAGAAAATATATTTCGAGAAAGTGATTCTATGAAGTGATGATAATCAATAAGTGTGGTGGACTGCCAATTCTTTCACTTCATCTTAAAGTTTTCTTTCATTGCTAGGGAGCATTTACAATTGCCTTATTAAAACTTTAAGTTTCATGCATTGAACTTGACAATCAAAGATCCACACGTGATTAAGTTAAAGCTAAAATCCGTAGATAACAAAAATAATAAGTACTCACCAACTTCCAATTAGTTGTTCGAATTCCTCATGTGAAACAACTTCTAGCTAATGGGAAAAAGGGAACTTTATTATAATTACTATTAATGTTAAAAATAAAGTACAATGATGAGACTAAAAGCCAAGTCCCTAAAATTATTATACGTATTAGTATGTATACCTACCAACTTTAGTCCGTAGATAATATTTACCAACTTCAATTTGTAGATAATACTTATTAATCCAAGTCCATAAATAATACCACCAATTTCAGTATTTAGATATTACCTACTGGAGTTTGTAGGTAATACCCACTAACTTGAATTTGTAGGTAATACTTATCAACTTGAGTCCGTAAGTAATTTTGCATATCTCTCTTTAATTTTTTTTCATTATTCTTTTTATCTTTTTTTTATTATTTACGATTATTATTTATAATTATTGTTTACTATTACTATTTATGAATATTAGTTATGGTTATTATTTATAATTATTCATATTATAATAATATGTTTAATATTACGTATATATTATTATGATTAATATTTTTCTTATTATTAAATTATTAAGATTATTTATATTCTTAGTATTGTCAATAAAAATATTTATATTAATAATAATATTGAATTTACTTATGGATATAGAAGTGTAGGTAAAATTTGTGAATAATTTAAAATTTACATACGGATGGAGATTCATGGGTAATAATCTGTAAGTAATCCTAAATTTACTTTCGGATTCAGATCCACAGGTAATATTTAGTAGATAATGTTAAATTTATCTACGAATTTAAATTTGTGAATAATATTTATAGATAATGCTGAATTTATCTATAGGTAAAAATCCATTGATAAATTTGAATTTTTTTAGTAATTTCTTAGTCCTGCCTAACAACTCATTCAGACCGTCCAACATATTAAGAAAATACTTTAAATTTTGTTTCTGCAAAAATCCAACCAATGCAGAAACACTGCCTTCAATCACATTTATTGTCCAACACCTTAAGAAGGGACTCTCTTAGAGTAGAATTCGAGAATGTTGTTGTTGCATGCGCAAAATGGATGAGAGGTGAGCCACAATGTCATCTTTTTGGGAAGGCGATGACAGAAGATGGGAAATACTCAAATTTAGATATGCGTTGTAGGAGCGAGGTTTGGACTCGCTCTAGCTCCGCAAGGGCTTCCTCCATTCCATTCAAATACACACACCAAAGACACAGTCAGAACAAAAAAAAAAAAAAAACAAATGTAGAGACATAATAATAAAACAAACCAAAACCAACCTCTACAAAATCTAACGCCCAACCACAATCCAAATCGCGCTGCAAATCCGAATCCAAATTGCACTTTTTAGAAAACTAAATCTAAATTTCCCAAATGTATACCAACACTACTAGATATAGGAGAATTAGTAACATCAAAAAAATGTTACTAAATCAAACAGTATGTTACTTAAACCTGAAACAAGAAATCAAAAACATAAATCAGTAAATATGTGAGGGGAAAAAAACTTCAATAAAAAAATCTACAGGAGAATAACTAAAACTGATTCTGGTTTCAATAAGCTGTTTCAACAAAATCATAATCTGCAATCACAACTAATTCCAGAAATCATCATTTCATTAAGAGCTCTAACAATTTCCATATTAAGAGCGATTACCTGAAATTAAAAATAAAGAGGATGATAAGAACATAGACAATTCTCATTCTCAAAGTAATTTGGACATAAACAATTTAAAACGTAGGAATCCAAAATCAAATAATAACGAAGCGAAAATGAAAACAAAAATCAAAGAAAATAGAAAAAAATCCTACCTAATTCTAAGAACAACTTGAAGCCTATAATATTGAAGATCGGATACAAGTACCTATGTTTGAGCATCGTTACTGACAATAATGCAAGTCACAAGTATGAGATAGAAAGCGTATGAGAGAGTGAGAAAAGCTTACCTGAGTTTGAACAAGGAAACGAGATAATGAAAGTAATCAATGATTGTGACAATACAATAAGACTTGGAGAAGGAGCAAGATAAACTGATGACTGAATGACGAAAGAGGAACCAAACTGAAAGTGAAGAACAACTATAATAAAAGTGAGGAAGAGAAACCATAACTTTCTTAAAATTTTATAAATTCAAACAAGAATATTAGAAAATTTATCTTTTACTTTTTTTTTTCAAGAAACTGTATATGATAAACTTTAAAAATCCTGTAACTTCCTAAATTCTTTTAATATACAAACTTAAATAAATAAATAAAAATTAAGCAAATTTGGTAATAATTTTTTTAAATTATTTCTGATAGAAAAATTTATAAATATTTCATAAGGAATATTTTTAAAAAAATATTAAAATATATATTTTTCTAATAGTGTTCGTTTTTTTTAAAGCAGAAAAATATATGTCAATTGTTTTACCTGCACAACTCACTCATAAAGTCGGCTCTATTGCATCTCTATAAAATGATCAAAATTATTTTTTTAATAAGGAATACTCTCACGCTTTTCTCTCAAAGATGTCGAGTTTTTTTCCAAAAGATAATCCATAAATTTGAACCTGTATTTTAATAGATATAATAATTAATAATTTTTTTAAAATTAATCTGTATTTATTATATTTTTTTAGTGAAATAGTAAGTCTGAAAAATTCAAACTAATTTTATTCTTTTACTTTATTTTATTTAATTTAGAAGAGTTCTTTTAGTGACATTTGAAAAAAAAAATACTATACATTACTTTAAAGTTATTTATTATAATATTTATTTATAAAATGTAATAATATTATGTTTATTTTATTTATATCAACATTTATATTAAAAATTTTACTAAAACTTATTAATTGAACATTAAGTAAATGTAACTGTAAAAATATTACTAAAATATTTTGAAAATCAATGTGAAAATCTACGTCAAAATTCAATCAATATTTGCAAATTTGTCCAACTTAATATATATGTGGGTCCTACATCAGAATAAAGAAATAAACTGGGCAGCCACGTTGTCCATATATAACTGTTCTTTTTTTTAACTGCTTTGATTTATCTAATCATTAAAATTGATATCCACAACTTCGGTATTCATTTATATTTATAAAAATAAAAATAATAAGATATGATAGTATGCTTCAAGTAGTTAGATACATTTATACCTATATATAAATATAAGATTTTTTATTATAACTATTTTTATTTTTATTATACATAAATTTGTTCCTATTTTATTTTTATATTAATATTTTATTTTATTATTTTGTTTTATTTATTTCATATTTTATGATTATTTAAATTTAAAACTAAAAAATAAAGTTAATATTAAATTTGAAAAAAATTCTTTGAGGGACGTACATGACATTTATTTGAAAAGAATGAATCAAATAAAACTTTGAATTAAACTGTGATTTGATAGACAGTTAATTTAACTCCCTCAAACGGCATGGTCTATACCTATATATAAAGGGATTCTCACTATAACTGTATTTTGTTGTACACAAATTTGAGGTGGTTTGATAGACAACTACTTTAACTCCCTCAGAACAAAAGGCACAGTACAAAAGGAAACTCTAAGAAGAGTGTGAGAAAAATAGATTGGAAAAAAAGAACAAAAAGAAAAAAAAAACATAAAAAAATGAATGTAAACCACAAAAATTTAATTTTTTTCTTTCCATTCTCGTCAATCTAAAGATATTTCTCGTTGAACCAATGTCATTGTCATTAATTTTGTTATGATAAATCAATACATGTTGTATAAATTCTGATTGTTTTATTGTGAATGCTCATCATTATTATTTCTTTTACTCTGCTTTTCATTTTTGTACCGCAAGTGGAGAGGAAGAGGAAGAAGATAGAGAAGCAGAATATCTCAAAATGTTACTTGAATACATAACATTTAGAAGAGGAAAGATATTAGAAAATAGATATTTTCTTAAGATTTGTTATTGAAATTTCTCATCTTATTCTTCTTCTTTTTTTTTCATTATTATATTTCTCTTTTTTAGTTTTATATTAGTAACAAATCAAAATTAGTGATTTACAAGTCTTAAGAATGAAATAGATGATATAATTGTTTTAATATAATTAAATTCATTGTGTTATTTAAATTTATTTAATATATATTTTTAGTATAACTTAATTATTAAAATTGAATGGTGAAACTTATAGCTCAAATGATATATGTTCTTGAAAATTTATTCTAAAATGTAATTTATTATTTCAGAAAGCTTGTTTTAAAAAAAATTATTCTAAAAATCTTGTTTTAGAAATTTTATTATAAAAACAAATGTATTAAAAAACAAGTACTTGGAGTACTCCAATGAATCCAAGAAGGTATAAAAAAAAACTCCTTTCAAATCAAAGGTATGTTATACACAGGAAAACCCTCAATCCCACTTCTCGGGTTCCCTACAACACAAAAAGACTCACAAACAGTACATAGTTGAGCTATTTCTCCCATGTGGTTAGGCCAATTCCATTTCTAGTTCCACAACAAAAAACACTCTGCCATCAACCAAGTTGACTTAGAAGCACTGTTTTGGCTTCCCAAATACCGGTCGGAATTTGGTTCCCAAAAAATCTTACACAATTACTTCTAAATATGTTCAATTTTATGAAAAAAAATATCTTCAACATTTATATTCTTCCAATAAAATACTTCTTAAATTATTTACTTTTCAAAATTATTATTTTATACCTTATTTCTAAATTATTTTTTCTTACTAAATTTATTTTTATAAATTTCTATTCCTTACATTTTTTACATTTTTTATAAATAACCGAATTTTGTAAATATTATCTGAAAGAGAACATCCCACTAAACACAAATCAACTAACATTTAATGTGATTTAGGAGAACCTGGATCACAAAATAAACAAAACCTTAGACTATGAAATGATGAGATAGAGAATATCAAAACAATAACGAAACCTAGATCACAGATGAACTTAATAAGAATCACTTGACGAGTCAAAATTTTTCAAGAGAAACAAGAGATTGAGAGTGAAGGAAAGAGAGAGAGAAAACTAACGAAGAAAAAAAACCAATAAAAAATAAAACAAATATTACTAAAATATTATTACTTAGGGTTGTAAAGTGAATGTATTTATTTGATGGATATTGTAACACCACCACGTAAAGAAAGATGGCAGCAAATCCATTGGCGGAAAGTGGCATTAATTATTGAAGAGTTCTGCAATCCATTGGACAAACACTCTGTCATCAACCAAGTTGACTTAGAAGTACTGTTTGCCTTCCCATCTTATCCTCTCCTCTGCTGTTAGCATTTCAGACAACTATGGCCGAATCATTTCTCTTCAGCATCGCAGAGTCACTTATAGCAAAGCTTGCTTCTCATGCTTTTCAAGAAGCTTCTCGGTTCGTGGGTTTATATGACAATCTTGGAGACCTTACAAAGACTCTCTCTTTAGTAAAGGCTGTGCTGTTAGATGCTCAGCAAAAGCAGGAGCACAACCATCAGCTGCGCGAATGGCTCACTCAGCTCAAAACTGTCTTCTCCGATGCCGAAGATCTTTTGGATGAATTTGAGTGTCAAACACTGCGAAAGAAAGTGGTCAAAGCTCATGGTAGCACCAAAGACAAGGTAAGTCACTTCTTCTCAAGCTCTAATCCACTTCTCTTTCGTTACAAAATGGCTCAACAAATTAAAGATATCAGCAACAGACTAGACAAGGTTGCAGCTGATAGGCATAAGTTTAGTCTTCAAATAATTGATGTTGACACACGTGTTGTGCATCGGAGAGATATGACACATTCCCGTATGAGTGATTCGGATGTTATAGGAAGGAAACACGATAAGGAAAAGATCATAGATCTTTTGATGCAGCAGAATTGTAATGATGATGATACAAGTGTTTCTGTTATCCCCATTGTGGGGATTGGAGGCTTGGGAAAGACTACGCTTGCAAAGTTTGTGTTCAATGACAGCAGGATCCAGGAGTGTTTTCCATTGAAGATGTGGGTGTGGGTTTCTGATGACTTTGACATTAAACAACTGATTATCAAAATCATCAATTCAGCCAATGATCAATATGCTCCCCCTCACCAACAGAATTTGAACATGTTGGATCTGGAGCAATTGCAAAATCAGCTGAAAAACAAAATTTCCGGGCAAAATTTCTTACTCGTCTTAGACGATGTATGGAACGAAGACCGTGTTAAATGGGTTGAACTGAGGAATTTAATTCAAGTAAGTGCTGCAGGAAGTAAAGTCCTTGTGACCACACGTAGTCATTCAATTGCTTCCATGATGGGCACAGTTCCCTCTCACACTTTAGAAGGTCTTTCTGTGGAGGATTCATCGTCTCTCTTTGTCAAGTGGGCATTTAAAGAAGGAGAAGAGGAAAACCATCCTCACTTAGTAAATATTGGGAGACAAATTGTGAAAAAATGTAAAGGGGTCCCATTGGCAGTGAGAACATTAGGGAGTTTACTATTCTCGAAATTCGAGGCCAGTGAATGGGAATATGTGAGTGAGAATGAAATTTGGAATTTGCCTCAGAAAAAGGATGACATTTTACCTGCCCTTAAATTAAGTTATGATCTCATGCCGTCCTATTTGAGACAATGTTTTGCAATGTTTTCCCTTTTCCCAAAGGACAATCCACTCATTAGTTATCAAATAAGTTCGCTTTGGGGGGCACTTGGACTCATTGCAGTACCAAAAAAGAACAGGACATTTGAAGATGTGGCCAATCAATATTTGCATGAACTTCTGTCAAGATCTTTTCTTCAAGATTTTACAAACTTTGGCACTTTTTATAGTTTTAGAATACATGATTTGGTACATGATCTCGCTCTATTTGTTGCAAAGGATGAATCTCTATATGTAAGTTCCAGTATTCAAAATATTCCAGATAATATTCGACATCTATCTTTTGCTGAAAGCAGTTTGTTTAACAATTTATACAACAAAAAATCGGTAGCTGTGAGAACCATTATGTTTCCAAACGGTACAGAAGAAACTAACGGTGAAGATTTAATCAATACTTGTGTGTCAAAGTTCAAATATTTGCGAGTTTTGGATTTATGGGCTTCCACAATCGAGACTTTGCCCCGTACCATTGCTAAGTTGAAACACTTGAGATATTTGGACATTAGCGAAAATCTCAACATTAAGAGACTCCCCGAGTCTATTTGCAAGCTCCAAAGTCTGCAAGTGTTGAGACTTTACGGATGCCTGGAGCTGGAAGCATTGCCCAAAGGATTAAGAAAGTTGATCAGTCTCCATCATTTGGAATTCAGTACAAAGCAATCTATTTTGCCTGACAATGACATTGCTAGTCTGGACTTGCTAGCAAATATGTGTATTGCTTCAAGCCATAATTTGGAGTCTATCTTCGGAGGAGGTGTGAAATTCCCTGTTCTTAAAGTATTGAATGTTAATGACTGTCAGAGTCTAAAGTCTTTTCCGCTGGATGGTAAAATTTTTCCTGAATTAGAAACATTGTATGTTCAGGACTGCGGTAATTTGGACTTAGAACTGTGGAAGGGCAACCACCATGAAGAACAAAGCCACAAGCTAAAGTTAAAAACTGTTCTATTTTCAAATTTATCACAATTGGTGACCTTGCCTAAATGGCTTCAAGAAGCTGCCAACTCCTTACAGTGCTTGATAATTGAAAATTGCGACAATATTGAAACACTTCCAGATTTGTTAACAGCTATGACTGATCTGAAAACACTTTCCATAACGTCTTGTCCAAATTTGGTATCTCTCCCTGATAACATCCATCACCTCACTGCACTTGAAACTTTGAGGATTAAAGATTGCGCTGAGTTATGTAAAAAATATCAGCCCCATGTGGGAGAGTTTTGGCCCATAATATCACACATTAAAAACATGGTTATTGATGAACCAGAAGAGCCTGGAAAGAATTAGAGGAAGAGCAAGACGAAGAGGAATGCATTAAGGAGACAGATAAGCCTGGAAGCCCAATGTTTATTTTTTCTGGAAGTATTTCTTAATGAATACTTTGCATTTGATAGTTCTCTTAATATGTGTTTGAACTTTCTTTTCACATGAAATTGGATTGGATCATTTGTTTTTGATTATACATCCTTTATTACCCACTCTTTCGTGTATGAAAATACATTGTAGTTTTTATCTGCGAAAGACATTTTAATTTAGAAGCTCCATCACAGTTATGTAATACTGGAATATTTGTTTAGTTTTTGTAATTGTAGATTTACTTGGATTTATCATGAAAGAAAAGTACTGAGAAGAATTAAATTTGTAGATGTTTTTCTCTTTATAGCGTGGGACGGAACTTCACACTTAAGTTTATTTATAGATGTTCTTAAAAATAGTGAATTCTGAATCAAAGCTTACTTCGCCAGTTTCGGTGAGCAATCACTTTTCTAATTTCATTCGGAAGAAATTAAAATTTTTAATTAATTTGGGTTGTTATGTTTGCAATCATTTTATTCTAAATAGGAAGAATTTAAATATTTTTATTCCAAATTCATGATTATTTATAATTGTAATTTAAAACTATTAACAATTGTAACAATACTACATAATTAAACAAAAAAAAAAAAAGTTGTAACACTATCACCTTTTAAAATTTCAATATTATAATGGTCTGGATTATTTTTTATATTGAATTGTTTAGTAAAAACATTACTTTCATTAATCTTGAATTATAATACTCTATATACATATTTATTTAAATTATTTTAATTCAATTGTCAATCAAAATAATATTTTCCTTAAAAAATAAAATAAGAACTTTAAATTTACTCTTTTAAAAATAATATATTTAATATATCAAACCATAATCTATCAATATATTTTCATTTCAAAATAATTAATGGATCATGTAGTTTATGATCAACTTTTGTTCCAATGTATAAGAAATTTCTTCTTAAAAAAAATAAATAACATGTAAATAAGTATTATCTAAAAGAGACACAATATGTAAATAAACGTTGTCTAACAATATAAACAACATATAAAAAGTATTGTTTTTATCAATGATAACGTTTTACAAAACCTTACCTAAGTAATTGACAACACTAAAAATGTATTATGTAAACATTATGAGAAAAACTGTTGTGTAAAAGTTTTTCAAAAAACATTGTCTATTCTATCAATATAAGGCATCAATTACAAAAAAAATTTCCCTAAACCTAAAATCACAAGTGCATATTTCACACCTAAAAAAAATTATCAAAAAATTGCCTAAAATTAAGGCTACGTTTTTCGTACTTTAAATAACATTTTTTTAATTATTGTCTAAAATAAAAAATAATTTAATGTTCATATTTCATAACAATTTTTCTTTTTCATTTTCTATTTTCTATTTTCTATGTTGATTCAAAAGAATGTTTAAATAGTTATCATAGCACTTACTATATGTTCCTTAAATAAAATTATTATGATAGGAAATGTTACTTATCTTAAGGCATGAATCCATTACGAAAACAACACATTCGTTAACAGTCACAAATAAGTCATAATAAAGAAATAGACGTTAATAGCAAAGCTAAGCCGACGCCCTATTTCGATAAAAAGATATAAATAAAATGTAACATGGACTAAATAAATGTTAAACTTACTCTAAACATTATAAAAAGATAATCAGCAAGAAAAGTAAATACATAGTATAGACTTTTGAAAACATAAACTGGACATTAAAATAATATTATGAATTGAAAAATATTAATTTAGCACAAATATTTTTATAAACTTTATAATATAAATAAAATATGTTATATTTTTTATCACTTTAACCAATGTAAATAAATATTTTTTATTTGGTCTAGCGTCAAATGTTGTATCATGACCGACGTTTATATGTTGTAAGATATAAAATAAAATAAAATTGAGTACATGTAAATTTTAGTGAAACTTAAATTTTCTTAAACTCAATCCCTAATACCTTGGTGCTCCCCAAATCCTTGGTTGTTCCACAAATCTGTATTTGTTCTCCCCAAATTTCCCATTGGTGAGTTTGGAAACCCTATCCGCTAAGTAAATCCTAAACTTTATTAATGGAGTATTGAAAAATCATAAAATGTAGGTGAGGTGTTTGCAATCAAGTTCGAGTTTGAAACCAAAATCTTGAAGGTGGTGGTATACAAAGGTGTTACAGGACAAAGTTAGTTCAGCAGTTACACTATTATGTTTTTTCTGTTGGTAGGAAGCTCTATAGATAGCTATATAAGGTTATTGTGAGAATGAAAAAGATAGAAAAAACTTTAATTATAATTCATGAATTCTTCCTCTTAATTCAATACAAATCGGAATCCATTCTTGTATTGAAATTTTCTTCGTTTCCTAAATTCTTCGAGTGACCTTAAGCTCCTAGAATTAACTACATCAATGGTGTCAGTTGGGCAACTTCCTATCAAGAGTATGGTAGACGCAACACGTAGTCAAGCCGCGTTACGTGAATAGGAAGACCGTCTCGAAGCAATATTGGAAGCAAGATTCATGGAGATAATGACCTCCATGAGACAGATGCTGGACTCCACTGTGGCAGAACGCATTCAAGAATGTTTCGAGACTCATCTTGCTGGCCTAGATTTTCAAACGGCGCAACCACACTGCAGTTCTTCCACTTATTTGTGTGGAACAAGATTGGCTCGAATCGAATTTCCTCACTTTAGTGGTGATGACGTGAAGCAATGGATTTACCATTGCAAAACTTACTTTGCCATTGATAGTACGCCTGAGAAGGTCAAAACAAAGCTCGTCATTGTTAATGTTGAAGGCAAAGCTTTACAATGGCACACATCTATGGTGAAATCTTTTTCTCTTGACAACCTCCCTATTTGGACAGAATTTAAGGCAATGTTGACAGAACAATTTGGAGGTATTTACGATGACCCAATGGCGGATCTAATACGCCTGCAACAGACTGGATTGGTTGCTGAATATCAAGAAAATTTTTGAATCTGTGGTTTCTAGATTACACCTATCCGAAGAATATAAAATTAGTTGTTTCTTGAGTGGGTTAAAACATGACATTCAGATGATGGTTCAAATGTTCCAATCGACCACCATTTTGAAAGCAGCATAGCTGGCAAAGTTATATGAATTTGCAGCAACCTCCGCCTCTCCACCTAAACAAATCTTGAAGTTTCCTAAGAACAGTGTTGTAACCAAACCACTCTTATCTATTCCTTATTCCAACAAAGGGGATTTTACATCTACTAAAAACCAAACCCAACTCAATTTGCAACCCTACAGAAGCCTCACACTTTCTTTTATGAGTGAAAGAAGATCTAAGGGTCTTTGTTATTTATGTGATGAACCTTTTACGCATGCACATGCTCTAACCCACAAAAAGTTAGAAATTCATGTGTTAGAAGTCAATGATGATGGTCATCAGCTTTAGAGGAGGAGGATTCACCTCACAATTGTCTCACAGATCCTGGACAATCACTAGACCTTCACATTTCTATTCATGCTCTTACGGGTGTTGCAAATTTTAAAACTATGAAAGTAACTGGGTATTGCAAGAAATGACCAATCCACATCCTTATTGATAGTGGCAACACTCACAATTTTCTTGATGCCCAATTGGCTGCAAAAATGGGTTGCTTACTTGAAGAAATTTTGCCCTTGAATGTGATGGTTGTAAATGGGGCAAAGGTCACTATAAACTCTAGTAAAACAACTTTCTTGGACCATTCAAGGGATTGCTTTTACTTCTGATATGTTATTACTTTCGTTGGGTTGCCATGATCTAGTCCTAGGCATAGAATGGTTAATCACCTTGGGCCTTGGGTGATATTACTTGGAACTTTGAAAAGTTGACTATGCAGTTTTCGGTTAAAGGAAGGAAGTTTGTACTACGTGGGTCTTCTAAAGAAGGACTAAAAATTGTATGAAGAAAACAGCTGGAGAAAATAATTGATTCGGGGGTTCATATCTTTATGCTTCATGTATGTGCTGCACAAGATGTTACGCTGTTGCATTCTTTAACAACTCATGCTTCTTCCAGTCCAGAGATTGCACAAATTACTGAATTGTTGTTGCAATTCCAAGATATCTTTTTAAAGCCAACCACTTTGCCACCAAACAGAGTTAAGCATTACCATCGCATTCCCTTAGTCCATGAAGCACTTTCAGTAAACAAAAGACCATACAGATATGCTAAACAACAGAAAGATATTATTGACAGATTGGTTCAAGAGTATCTCAAGAGAGGGGTTATTCAAAACAACAATAGTTCTTATGCGAGTCCAGTAGTTTTGGTGGGCAAGAAGGATGGTACACGAAGATTATGTGTTGATTATAGGGACCTTAACAAACAAATTGTGAAGGACAGATTTCATATACCTCTTGTGGATGACCTTCCAGATGAGCTACATGGATCAACTCTCTTTTCAAAAATTAACCTCTGAGCTGGTTACAATCAGGTCCGCATGGATGAAATTGATGTCCATAAAACAGCCTTTAAGACTCATGTTGGACTTTTCGAAAATTTGGCTATGCCATTTGGCCTCACCAATGCTCTAGCAACATTTCAAGGGTTAATGAATGAGGTATTTAGCAAATTCCTAAGGAAATTTCTGTTAGTATTTTTTTATGATATCTTGATTTATAGTGCAACATTGGAAGATCATGTGATTCATTTGGAAAAAGTGTTGATGACTATGCGCCAACAATCTCGGTTTGCAAAAAATATAAATGTTATTTTGGAGTGGAACAAGTAGAATACTTATGTCACATTATTTCTAAGCAAGGAGTAGCCACTAATCCAGAAAAGATTATGGCTATGCAACAGTGGCCAATGCCCAAAACAATTAACCAGTTGCGTGGATTCCTTGGGCTAGCAGGTTATTATAGAAGATTTGTGAAAGGGTATGGAAATATTACGAGTCCCTTAACAAATATGCTAAAGAAAAATAGTTTATGTTGGTCTGCAAAAGCTAAAGCTGCCTTTCAAGATCTAAAAGCCAATTTGGTAAGTGCACCTATTCTTGCTTTACCAAATTTTTCTAAACCATTTGTTGTTGAGGTGGATGCTTTAGGTACAGGTATTGAGGTTATTTTAATGCAAGAACATCATCCTATAGCCTTTATTAGTCATGCCTTGAATTTACAGCAACAATCTCTTTCCACTTATGAAAAAGAATTGTTAGCCTTAGTTTTTGCAGTACAAAAGTGGAGAAATTATTTGCTTTCTTCTCACTTCATTATAAAAAAGGATCATAGAAGTCTCCAGTACATATTAAGTCAACAATTGACCACACTGTTGATTTCTCTCGGCAAGTATACCAAATCAACTGTAATATAGTACTGCTTAAAGTACGAATATCGAACCCACAGGGAACAATTCTAATTAAGATGTTCTGTTATAAAACTCATTAAGTATAGAAAATAATTTTGAGAACTTGTTCATAATCAAATTAAAGATTTCACAAGAGGTAAATCAAACTTTAAGATTTGATTCAACAAGTAACGAAACTAACTTATCAAATATAAAGAAAGATACCTGGGATTGAATTGCGTCTATCTGAATCATTTTTATTTTAGAATAATACAATAGATAATACTCAAAATTACTTATTCTTGATGCTTAATTTAAAGTCATTCACCTTGATTCCTCACAGGTGAAATTCATAAGATAATTTCTCAAATACTGATTCCTCAGATATCTAACAAATCATCCAGCTTTATGAACAGAATTATGATGCAATTAATAACTTGAAATCTATTCCTAACATTACAAGTTATCAAGTATTTTCATCTATTTTAGATCCTTAAAAGTACTTTCCAGTTAAATTTAAGGATCAAAATCAGGACTTCATTGATCAGATAGAATCAAGTAATAAGCATAAAACGAAAATACCAAGAACAAATAAAAAAGAAAATATTATATATATATATATATATATCACCAAGAATACATTTGAACAGAGTAGATTACATTGAATCCGAAGTTAGAAAGCACTTAGCCACTCATGACAACTCCTCCAATCTTCATTCTTGATTTGGATTGCATAAGAAGAGCTGATCTGAGCAAGTTCTTCTCCTAAGAAGAGAGTTTTCTTCTTCTTCTCTCTCTAACTTCTCTATAAAAAGATCACACTTTTTCCACCACTTGGGTTTCCACTTTGTCCCAAAATTTATATAATGAAATTTAGCTCAAGCGAGCCAATTTAGCTTAAGCTAGATCTTTCGGTGTTGTTTTAGCTTGAGCTAGCAATTCTGGCTTGATCAGTATTACACCATTAATCAAATCTGGATAATTTTAGCCTTAGCTAAATCTGCTAGCTTGAGCGAGATGTTTCCTTTCAATTTTCCTTCTTCACTCCTTCTTGTGATCCAATTAAGTCTTTGCTTTTTTTCTTTTAATGCTTCATATTCATCTGAAATATACACAAAATTGGGATTAAATTTATTCATTTATTTCTTGGTTCAGAATATATAATTGGATTCACTAATTCTTAGATTAGGGTAATTTTCTAACATTAAGCAATAGTTAAGTTCCAAAGTGTTCAATTTTCTCAATCATAAATACTACGCATTGGCACTTATCACACACCCTTCCAGCAAAAATGGTTGGTCAAACTCATAGAGTCTGATTTCTCTATTGACCTCAAACTGGGTCATACAAATGTGGTTGCAGATGCTTTATCCAAGAAGGATATAGTGGAAAACATGGCTATCACTACTCTTACTCCTAACGCTGACTTAATCGATAGAATTATATTGTCATGGCAACAAGACATATTCTTACAACTGTTGAAGCTGAAGGAAGCTTCTTCCCAACCTTGTCTTAAAGTGTGTTTGATGAAGAAAATTGCTTCGGTACTTTATAGTTTTGTAAAAGGATTTAAGTGAATTTTGGTTTAGGCTTAGGAGGTGAGGAAGTGATGAGGCACCGATCTGTCATCGGTCATTGGGGGAAGTAATGAGGAATCAATCGGTCGTCGGTCATTGGGGAAGTATGAGGAACAAATCGGTCGTCGGTCATTGGGGAAGTATGAGGAACCAATCGGTCGTCGGTCATTGGAGGAAGTAATGAGGTACGATCGATCATTGGTCTTTGAGAAAGTAATGTGGTACGATCGGTCATCGGTCTTTGAGAAAGTAATGTGGTACGATCGGTCATCGGTCATTTGGAAAGTAATGTGGCACCGGTCGGTCATCGGTCATTCTGTTCTAGTTGCCTAAAGCAAGCTTAAACCAAACACAAGGAGTGTTTAAAGTTTTCAAAAATGCTGTTTAAAGTTTTCTCAAAAAGTCTGAATATTGGACAAAAATAAATCTGTTTCCTGGATAATAAATAGATTTATTTTGGTTCTGTTATTCTTAACTGTTTTTCAAACTGTTTTTTGAAAAGTGGTTAGAAATTGGTTTCTTTAAATATAGAAGACTTCTCTCACACAAAATACACAGTGCAATCACGTTTCAATCAGTTTCTGAGTGAGAAGAAGAATTCAAAGGCTTTTGTGAAAGGTTTTCAAAAGGAATTTCAAGTGTGCTTGTTCTAGGAAAACCTTGTGCTTTGTGAAGGTGTTGGTGCAGTTTTTGCAGCAGATTGAACTACTGGTTTGAGTTCTTGCATCTTCTTTTCAGGTGTATTTTTTTCCTTTCTCATTTGTTGTAAAGGTGGAAGTGTTAGTCACTTCTTGATAGGGTTTCTTGGAGTGCAAGGTGTGCTGAAATAGGTGTTTTTCAGCCTTGTATGTAAGTGTTCTTGTAGGTTTCAAGAACTGCTGTATATGCTGTAATTGTTGTATGTGTTTAGTGAATTCCACCTTGGTGTAAGGTGAACTGGATGTAGCTCTTGATGAGTGAACCAGTATAAAAACTTGTGTGCAATCTTCTCTCCTTTCTTGCATTTATTTCTGGAATTTGAATTGATAACTGTCCAAAATAAATCTGTTCATTTGAAATTGAATCTGTTAATTCTGGGTTTAATAAGAACTGTTCTTCTCTTGGTTGAAACCTTCTTGCAAATATCTGAACAAGTGTGTTCTGCTGTTCCTTCTAATTGTGTAAAATCTTGTTTGATTAAGTTCTGATTGTACGAAGGTGATTTGGAAAAATAAATCTGTTTTATTTGAAATCAATCTGTTCTTTTAATCTCTGTTATACAGAAGTCAGTTCCTGTTGCAAAAATTTTAAAAGATCAATTCACCCCTCCCCTCTTGATCTTCAGACCCTGCTTAACTCTAACAATTGGTATCAAGAGCAAGGGCTTGTAGGTTACTCAAGTTGTGCAGAAATGTCTGAATTCAAGATGCCTTTTGCTGAGGGAGCATCCATCAATAGGCCTCCTATGTTCGGTGGAGTCAACTATGCTTTCTGGAAAATCAGGATGAAGATTTTCATGGAGTCCATTGATATGGGCATCTGGGATGCTGTGGTGAGCGGACCTTTCATACCTATGCAGACTGTGAAAGATGAAACTGTGAAGAAACCATGGTCCGAATGGAGTGAAGCTGAAAGGAAGAAGGCTCAATATGATTCTCTGGCCAAGAACATCATCACCTCTGCACTGAATATGGATGAGTTCTTTAGGGTGTCTCAATGTCAATCAGCTAAGGAAATGTGGGAGATACTGGAGGTAACTCATGAAGGCACAGAAGATGTTAAACGGGCTAGGAAGCACTCATTGATCCAGGAATATGAGTTGTTCAGAATGCAATCTGGTGAGAGCATTGCAGATGTACAGAAACGATTTACACACATTGTAAATCATCTCACGGGTCTTGGCAAGGTTTTTGATAAGGAAGAGCTCAACATAAAGGTATTGAAATGCCTTGATAGGAGTTGGCAGCCAAAGGTAACAGCAATTTCAGAATCAAGGGATCTTTCCAAGATGTCCACTGCAGCACTCTTTGGAAAGCTGATGGAACATGAATTGGAGCTGAAAAGATTGAAAGACCAAGAAACTGTGGAGAAGAAAGTCAAAGGAATTGCCTTAAAGACCACCATGGAGCATGACACAAGTGAAGAAGAAGAAGAGAATCCTGAACAAGATGAAACCTTAAGCTTGCTCACTAGAAAATTCAGCAAATTCCTTAAAAGGAAGACTAGAGACAGAACACAGCAAAGAAAAAGGTATTCAAAACAGAATGATTCTAATTCTTCTACTTACACCTGTTTTGGATGTGGCAAACCAGGTCATATAAAAGCTGATTGTCCAAACAATCCACATAAAGAAAAATCAGCAAGCAAGAAGAATGAAAAAGGCAAGGGAAAAAGGGCTTACATATCTTGGGAGGATAATGATGTATCTTCAACAAGTGAATCCTCAAATGAGAGTGAAGAAGCGAATCTGTGCTTCATGGCAAATGATGAAGGTTCAACTTCAGACTCAGTAAGTAATTACTCAACTGATTCTGAAAATTATGATCAGCTTTTAATTGCGTTTAAGGAAACTCATGATGAAGCCAATAGACTTGCTGTCATGTGTAATAAGCTGACCAGAATTAATAAAGTTCTTGAACCTAAGGTAAAGGCTCTTGAGGAAGAACTAAACAAAGCTAAAACTGAGTTAATTAGTCTTGAATTAACCTGCCTGCATGCATCCATCAAAACATGTGAAAATTGTAAGAAATTGGAAAAACAGGTTGAATATCTTCTAAAGACTTTATCAAATTTCACAAAAGGAAGAGAAAATCTTGAAACATTGCTGGGTTCAAAAAATGCTGTCTTTAATAAAAATGGTTTAGGATATAATCCTGGAATAAAGCAAAATGTTAAAAAGCTGTCCAGTTTTTTTGTTCCTGCCAAAACAGGTTTTTCTTCTTTTAACAGATTAAATACAGTATATACTGCATCCTGTTTCTACTGCATGAAATCTGGTCATACATCAAGAACATGTAGGGCTAGAAAATATCTTGTTCCTAAAGGCTTAGCCAAATGGCTTCCTAAGGAAAGGTATTAATCATGCTGGACCCTATACTAAGAGGGGTACCATATATGTAATCTGTTTTGCAGAAAAACAGCAGGAAAAATAAGTGGTACCTTGATAGCGGCTGCTCAAAACATATGACAGGTGATTTGGCCTAGTTCATAAGTTTGAAACTCAAAGCTGAAGGTTATGTCACATATGGGGACAACAATAGAGGAAAAATTCTTGGAAGAGGAGATGTTGGCACTAAAGACTCAACTATAATTGAGAATGTCCTATATGTTGAAGGCTTAAAGCATAATCTTCTCAGTATTAGTCAGCTTTGTGATAAGGGATACTTGGTTAATTTTGAAGCCAACACATGTACAATTTCAAATCAGAACTCTGGTAAGGTGCTGTTCACAGGGAAAAGGGTAAACAACATCTTTCTCCTAGACATTGTTAATAACAATTCTATAAATAAATGCTTGTTGTCAAAAAGTGATGAGTCTTGGCTATGGCACAGGAGGTTGGCTCATATCCATACAGATCACTTGAATAAATTGTTGTCTAAGGACCTTGTTTCTGGTCTACCAAAAATATGTTTTAAAAATAACAGGTTGTGTGATGCATGTGTAAAAGGAAAACAGATTAGAACCTCTTTTAAATCTAAAGATATAGTTTCTACAAATAAAATTCTGGATGTATTGCATATGGATTTATTTGGACCATCTAGGACTGCTAGCCTTGCTGGAAATTATTATGCTTTGGTGATTGTTGATGACTTTTCTAGATATACTTGGACTCTATTCATTGCTTCTAAAAATGATACATACAAAGCTTTCAAGAAATTGGCAAAGGTTTTGAACAATGAAAATGAGAACTGCATAAAACAGATTCGTAGTGATCATGGGGGAGAATTTCAAAATGCAAAATTTGATAAGTTTTGTGAAAAGCATGGCATAACACATAGCTATTCTGCTCCTAGGACACCTCAACAAAACGGTGTGGTTGAAAGAAAGAATAGATCTTTGGAAGAATTAGCAAGAACTATGTTAAATGAATCAAATTTACCAAAGTATTTCTGGGCTGATGCTGTTTATACTGCTTGCTATGTGCTTAACAGAACATTGATAAGACCTATTCTTAAGAAAACCCCTTATGAACTGTACAAAGGAAGAAAACCTAGCATTAGCCATCTTAGAGTATTTGGGTGCAAATGTTTTATTCTAAATAATGGTAAAGATAATCTTGGGAAATTTGACCCTAAATCTGATGAAGGTATACACCTTGGTTATGCTATAAATGGACATGCTTATAGAGTCTATAACAAAAGATTGCTTGCTGTAGAAGAGTCTATGCATGTGGTGTTTGATGAAATAGATTGTTCTATACCGAAATCTGTTTTGGATGAATCTGGTGTGGATGATTTAAGAATAATTCTGCAGAAAAATCAATCCACTGAATTTGATACAACTAATCCAAATGCTGTCAAAGAGTCTGTTGTGAATGCAGGGTTGCCTAAGGAATGGAAGACTCCCAAGGATCTTACTCTTGACAATGTAATTGGAAAACTAGAGAAAGGAGTCTCAACCAGAAATTCTCTCAACAATTTCTGCAGAACAGTAGCTTTTGTGTCACAGATTGAGCCTAAAAGCCTGGAAGAAGCACTGCAAGACAGCAATTGGATAACAGCAATGCAGGAAGAACTGAACCGGTTTGAATACAATGAAGTGTGGACCTTAGTTCCAAGAAAGCATGAGATGAATATCATAGGAACCAAGTGGGTGTACAGGAACAAGCTGGATGAACATGGAGCTATCACTAGAAACAAAGCAAGGCTGGTTGCTAAAGGATACAACCAAGAAGAAGGTATTGATTTTGGTGAAACCTATGCACCAGTAGCACGCCTTGAAGCTGTCAGATTACTTCTAGCATTTTCCAGCATCAAAGGCTTCAAATTGTTTCAAATGGATGTTAAAAGTGCATTCCTAAATGGGTACATAAATGAGGAGGTGTTTGTTTCCCAGCCCCCAGGCTTTGAAGATTACAAAAATCCAGAACATGTGTACAAGCTTAAGAAGGCCTTGTATGGACTAAAACAAGCACCAAGGCAATGGTATGAAAGGTTAAGTGAATTTTTGCTTTCTCAAGGCTATAACCGTGGTAATTCTGACAAGACTCTATTCATTAAGAAGAAAAGGGAAGATATTATCCTGGTACAAGTGTATGTAGATGATATAATCTTTGGGTCAACCAATGAGGAAATGTGTGAAGCTTTTGTCAATACAATGATGAGAGAGTTTGAGATGTCAATGTTGGGAGAAATGAACTTCTTCCTTGGCCTGCAAGTGAAACAGCTCAAGGATGGAATCTTCATTAGTCAAGAAAAATACTGCAAAGAGCTGCTGAAAAAATTTGATATGGATCAATGTAAGGCAATTAGCACTCCTATTTCAACAAGCTGTCAACTAGACCAAGACTGTGCAGGAAAACCTGTTGACCAATCCAAGTTCAGAAGCTTAATTGGATCCCTGCTGTACTTAACTGCCAGCAGACCTGATATTATGTTTGTTGTATGCCTATGTGCCAGATATCAATCTGATCCAAGGGAATCTCACTACAATGCAGTCAAGAGAATTCTGAAATACTTGCAAGGGACAAAATCTGTTGGACTATGGTATCCTAACCATGTTTCCTTATACTTAAACTGTTTTTCAGATTCTGATTTTGCAGGGTGCAAGGTTGACAGAAAGAGCACTAGTGGAACATGTCACATGCTAGGATCAAGCCTGATTTCTTGGCATTGCAAGAAACAAGCTTGTGTTGCCCTCTCTACAGCAGAAGCAGAATACATTGCTGCTGGAAGCTGCTGTGCTCAAACATTATGGCTAAGGCAACAGCTAAGTGACTATGGAATACTGTTAAACAAGATACCTATTAATTGTGATAATACCAGTGCCATAAACCTGTCTAAAAA
This sequence comes from Phaseolus lunatus, assembly GCA_013389735.1. Classification (NCBI taxonomy): domain Eukaryota; kingdom Viridiplantae; phylum Streptophyta; class Magnoliopsida; order Fabales; family Fabaceae; genus Phaseolus; species Phaseolus lunatus. Next base: position 34,149,348 of record CM023857.1, on the reverse strand, counting down.
TCCTGTGTTACATTCAAGAACAAAGCACATAGAGATTAGACATCATTTCTTAAGAGAAAATATAGCTAATGGTATTTGTGATATTAAATTCATTAGTACTGAGTTTCAATTGGCTGATCTGTTTACAAAACCTCTGGCTAAAGATAGGTTTTATTTCTTGTTAAACGAATTGGGTATTATCAGCTTAAACTGTTCACTGCAGTGATATTTTAAATCTATAACATGTTATTTCTCTGGTTAATCTGTTTATTTCTGTGCCTAAAATATACATAATTAGGAAAGAGAAATTATACATGCACCTTAACTGCTTTATTGCTTTGACCAGCAGGTTTATGGCTGTTATGTCTGGATATTCAAACTGGTTTGACTAACTGTATGGAAAGCTATTTCTCACTAAAAGCTAAAACACTTTTTCAAAATGATTTTGCCTCTTTCCAAAAACTGAAACTGCTGCAGGAATAAAATCTGTACTGACTCTGTGTTTTTGATTTGTTTCTTCTTCACACTCCAACTCTGCTAAGCATTAATACAATCTGTTTGATTCTATAAATAATGGTATTCAAAACCTGTAGTTCACACATTCAACTTCTGCTTGCAATCTCTCAGTTTTCTTTTGATAAAGAGGAACAGGTTTCAGAAATGGCATCATTGGTATACAAAAGGAAGAAATCCCGTGAGCAGAAGAATAACACTCAAGGTATTTTAGAGAAATGGTTCGATGGTGATGCTGAAGCCATGACCACTTACTTACATGAGATAAGTAGAAAACAGGTAAATGTGCCAAAAATCCTCGAGTTTTCATGGATGAAGAGTGAAAAGCTGACTGAACCCAAAGCACTTCTCAAGCATCAGAGATTGAAGCCATTTCTTGAAATGACTGGCAACATCTATCCAGATCTAGTGAAGGTATTCTATACCAATCTGACCCTTGATGGGAAAAATTTAATTTCCCACGTAAAAGGTGTCCAAATAAAAATAACAAGTGAAGTTTGGAGCAACATCGCTGGAATCAAGTATTCAGGCCTCAAGGTGGGAAAGGGGAACACAACCATGATTCAAGAATTCAATAAAATTCAGTTCTACACAAGCTGCATGAGAGATAAGAATCAACACATAAACAGGTTTCATGCAGGTAATCTGAACCTAACTCCTAGGTTTCTAGCCTATGTTATTGCATGGCAACTGACACCTAGGGGAAGTAATCATGCTACATTACATGAGGAAGACCTCATTTTACTCTACTGTCTCATGCATCGCATAAAAATAAATTGGGTTTGTGTAATGACAGAGCATATGCTCATATCCAAGAGGCTATCTGATTACAGATTTCCCTATGCAATTTTCATTTCAAAATTAATCGATTGTTTTGAGATTGACACTACTAATGAGAGAAACGAGCCAATCAAAGCAATTAGTGAAATCGACAACTCTACGCTCATGAAGATGGGATTCCTCAAGGAAGGTGAAGAGTGGGTTTTTAAAAGGACAACAGGTCCTAGAATGGAACATGGTACGTCCAACCACAACAACAATGATGATGAAGAACCTGCTGTTCCTATGGAAGATGACAATGTTCATGCTGATCATCAACCGAATCATGATGACTTGGATGCTACAGAAAACAATGCACTGGTTGCATATCATTCTCCCGAATTCAGAGGTGAACCTTTGTCTAGTTTTGAAAGGCAAGTACTGCATCGACTTGACAATCTTTCAGAAGACCAGAAAGCCTACTTTGAGATGACTCAAGCCAGGTTCCAGCATCTAGATTATCAACTCGAGGGAGTACAGGAACAACTGGCTGAGCTTTACTACAGGGAATAGTTTTCTTTCTTCCCAATATTGTCTTCTTATATCTGTTGAACATTATCCTTTTATTTCTGTTTCATCTCTATTCTGGAATGTATTCCCCTCTTAAGGACTTTATGAACTATCATGTATGGCTATTATATGCTTCTGTTTTTATTTGATCCCATGCTGTTTGATGAATCCAAAGGGGGAGAAAAATAGCTGATCTTATAAGCTGCAGTGGTATAGGGAGGTATATATATTCTCTACTCTTCTCTTATTCAATATTCACTTTAAATCTGTGTATTGTGGAATCAAGCTTTGTACAGGTATTGATCTTTCTTCAAAGCAATCGAGCTATGGGGATTTGTCTCCATCAAACAGGGGGAGATTGTTGAAGCTGAAGGAAGCTTCTTCCCAACCTTGTCTTAAAGTGTGTTTGATGAAGAAAATTGCTTCGGTACTTTATAGTTTTGTAAAAGGATTTAAGTGAATTTTGGTTTAGGCTTAGGAGGTGAGGAAGTGATGAGGCACCGATCTGTCATCGGTCATTGGGGGAAGTAATGAGGAATCAATCGGTCGTCGGTCATTGGGGAAGTATGAGGAACAAATCGGTCGTCGGTCATTGGGGAAGTATGAGGAACCAATCGGTCGTCGGTCATTGGAGGAAGTAATGAGGTACGATCGGTCATTGGTCTTTGAGAAAGTAATGTGGTACGATCGGTCATCGGTCTTTGAGAAAGTAATGTGGTACGATCGGTCATCGGTCATTTGGAAAGTAATGTGGCACCGGTCGATCATCGGTCATTCTGTTCTAGTTGCCTAAAGCAAGCTTAAACCAAACACAAGGAGTGTTTAAAGTTTTCAAAAATGCTGTTTAAAGTTTTCTCAAAAAGTCTGAATATTGGACAAAAATAAATCTGTTTCCTGGATAATAAATAGATTTATTTTGGTTCTGTTATTCTTAACTGTTTTTCAAACTGTTTTTTGAAAAGTGGTTAGAAATTGGTTTCTTTAAATATAGAAGACTTCTCTCACACAAAATACACAGTGCAATCACGTTTCAATCAGTTTCTGAGTGAGAAGAAGAATTCAAAGGCTTTTGTGAAAGGTTTTCAAAAGGAATTTCAAGTGTGCTTGTTCTAGGAAAACCTTGTGCTTTGTGAAGGTGTTGGTGCAGTTTTTGCAGCAGATTGAACTACTGGTTTGAGTTCTTGCATCTTCTTTTCAGGTGTATTTTTTTCCTTTCTCATTTGTTGTAAAGGTGGAAGTGTTAGTCACTTCTTGATAGGGTTTCTTGGAGTGCAAGGTGTGCTGAAATAGGTGTTTTTCAGCCTTGTATGTGAGTGTTCTTGTAGGTTTCAAGAACTGCTGTATATGCTGTAATTGTTGTATGTGTTTAGTGAATTCCACCTTGGTGTAAGGTGAACTGGATGTAGCTCTTGATGAGTGAACCAGTATAAAAACTTGTGTGCAATCTTCTCTCCTTTCTTGCATTTATTTCTGGAATTTGAATTGATAACTGTCCAAAATAAATCTGTTCATTTGAAATTGAATCTGTTAATTCTGGGTTTAATAAGAACTGTTCTTCTCTTGGTTGAAACCTTCTTGCAAATATCTGAACAAGTGTGTTCTGCTGTTCCTTCTAATTGTGTAAAATCTTGTTTGATTAAGTTCTGATTGTACGAAGGTGATTTGGAAAAATAAATCTGTTTTATTTGAAATCAATCTGTTCTTTTAATCTCTGTTATACAGAAGTCAGTTCCTGTTGCAAAAATTTTAAAAGATCAATTCACCCCTCCCCTCTTGATCTTCAGACCCTGCTTAACTCTAACAACAACAACTCATACAGGATATCCAATCTATGGTAGCCAATCATAGACATTATACATGGCACTAAGGTATTATGCGTAGAAAAGGCCGATTAGTGGTGGTCAAAGATGTAGAGTTGAGAAGGAAAATTTTCTTTGGTTACATTCTTCTGTAGTGGCCATTTAGGTAGAGATACTACTCTAAAAAAACTACAAGTTGTCTTTTATTGGAAAGGAATGACAAAATATGTCAAATCTTTTATTATGCGGTGTGAAATCATTCAACAATGCAAATATGATGCAGCTGTTTCTCCAGGACTGTTGCAACCTTTACCTATACCTGGAAGAATTTGGTAGCATATTACAATGGATTTTATAGAAGGATTGCCTTCTTCAAAAGGTAAAAATTTCTTTTATGTGGTTGTGGATAGGTTGAGCAATTCAGCCCACTTTATGCCTTTAAGTCATCCTTATTCTACTGCTGAAGTAACCCAATCTTTTCTTGATAATGTGTTTAAATTGCATGGTTTTCCTATCTCTATTACTAGAGATAGAGATGCAGTTTTTGTGAGTCAATTCTGGAAGGATTTAATAGCATTTCAAGGTGTGCAGGTTCAATTGCCTACTACATATCATCCACAAACGGATGGCCAAACAGAGATTATTAATAGATGTTTGGAAACATTTTTGCGATGCATGTGTTCAGATGTTCCTCACGAGTGGTATAAATGGTTATATTTGGTTGAATGGTGGTATAACACTACCTACCACAATACCATTAAGTCCAGTCCTTATGAAGTGGTGTATGGCCAACAACCGCCCCTTTATCTCCCTTATTTTCTAGTTGAATCAAGAATTGAATTAGTTGATAGAAGCTTGCAAAAGAGAGAAGAAGCATTGAAATTGATTAAGTTTCACATGAAAATGGCACAAAACAGGATGAAACAATAAGCGGACAAACACAGGAGTGATAGAACATTTGAAATTGGTGACATGGTTTATGTCAAGTTGTATCCTTATTGCCAAACTTCGGTAGCTTTTCGGAAGAATGCTAAGCTCGTACCAAAATAATTTGGTCCTTTTCCAATTGATGACAACATGGGAGCATTGGCATACAAGCTACAACTTCCTTCCCAATCTAAAATTCATAATGTGTTTCATGTTTCGCAACTCAAACGACATGTGGGGGATGCGGTGACTATAATTTCAATTCCAGAAACTGAAGTGCAGATAAGATAACCAAAATTAATTCTGGGTCGCATCACAGTTAAAAGAAAAAATAGAGTTGTGACTAAGTTCCTTGTCAAATGGAAGCACCAATTGCCTGAAGATGCTACCTGGGAATTCTTTTATGATTTCAAGAAATATTTTTAGATTTTCATCCTTGAGGACAAGGATTCTTTGAAGGGGAAGGGTTTGTTACAGCACGAAGCTAGTTCGACAGTTACATTGTTCTGTTTTTCGATTTTGTTTTCTTGTTGGTAGAAAGCTGTATAGATAGCTATATAAGGTTGTTATAAGAATGAAAAAAGATAGAAAAAAACTTCAATTGTAATTCCTGAATTCTTCCTCTTAACTCAATACAAATTAGAATTCATTATTCCATTGGAATTCCCTTCATTTCCTAAATTCTTCGAGTGACCTTAAGCTCCTAGAATTAACTACATCAAAAGGTTATCGTCATGTGAATATAAAGACAATGCAGATGGAGTTGAAACCCTAATGGTTAATGATCTTAGTATGGTATCTCATCTATTTCACTTGCAACAAGTTCTTAATCGCATCCCCTTGTTAATTTTACTAATATAAGCAAATTAATGGAAGTTATTGAAGAGTTTGCGAATTGATTTGCTTGCTTCAATATGTTTGTATAAGTTAGAAGCCACATTGGTTTGCTTTGCTTCAATCTACTTCTACTTTAATCTTTTTGTGCATTGTACGTTAAAGCCACATCAAACTTGTGAAAGTTTTTGCAAATTCACAAACAACTGCAGAACTCATTATTGTAGTAAAAAAAAATAGTCAAAAAATATTTTTTTTTTCAAAATGCATGGAACATTCATGTTATAAGTCTAAATTCATTTCTCATTGTAAAGTTCCCCAAAATTTTCTTAAAGTTCTAGCATTGATTATTCAAAATCTGAAGCAAACAAAGGAGCATGAGCTTAGTCAGAATGGTGGTCCTAGTTAACAAAACTAAATTAAACTACCAAACAGATCATACCTCTAAAGAAAATAAGTCTTCTAATATGAATTTTGAAAAAAAAAATGACTGAACCAAAATATTTGATTTGTTTGCACCAAGAATATTCCTCAAGACATAATCAAAAGCTTAAAAATTTAACCATCTAGTAACTGTATAGGAATTGTTCTTACACTGCTTTCACCAAGATAACTTAAACTACTCTTTTAAGTATCCCTTCCTTTCTTCCTTCATGGATCTCAGTTTGTTGAATAGGTGTGGTGTACTTGCAAGGTTCATTGATGATAAAGTCATAAGATATTTAATTAAGTGATCTCTCTCTAAAAAACACTCTACTTAACTGCTCATTGAGCTACCTATTTATACTACAAAATATTGGGCTTCACCAGCCTTATTGGACTTTTACGATTTGTAATTTTATTTACTAAGTTCAAACCTTATTATTAGTCATATAATTCAAAATTAATCTTGGGCTTTACTGATACAACCCAATTAGACAAGGAGATAATCAAGGATACAAAAGACACTTCACAATTAATTAAGTCATCTCAACATCGAGGACAAGGCCCCACCAAACTTCAGAAGGACCTCTGCAGAAGAAGAACTGGACATAGGCCACAACATCAGATGTTCTTTCTTCTAGTCTTTTTAAAATACAAGTTTATGTAAATAAATTAGGCTCACTTTGGGGTTCCAAATAGGAGAATAAGCTAGAGTAGGGTTCACTTAGCATAAATTGGGGTGTACTTAGCAAAAAATTGGGCTTGTGCCAATCGCACCTTTCATGACAAGTGTTTCTAGGTTTAGGGTTTTTTTGGCCTATCTTTTAGAAGGTTTCTCAAAAATGACACCCCTACCCCTCTATCTTGTTCTCCAAGACACTCTCTCCTATAAATAGTGTTTTGTCTCATGTATTTCACACATTGAATTTTTGAAAGTAAAGAAACTCTGCTTGAGTGATTAGTGAGTTTTGTCTCATAAATTGTCTTGGGTCTTATCTTAAGAGTAGTGCACCTTAAGTGGCGACTCCTCACCACTTATCTTGGAGCTCCCACCCTTCCAAGTGGCATGATTCTTTACTCCATTTTCCATAAGCTTTCTTCATCTCTTCACCTTTTCCTTTCTTTTCTTTGTGCCACTTTCCATTCCATTTTATATTTTTCTTTACTCTTTAATTTCGGCCTTTATCTTTTTGAAAAGATGGGTTTTCTAAAAGGGTGTAAAATTTTTAACCTGTAGAAATTTTGAATCAACTGGTTGTTTGACACTTAGTGATTTTTAAAATGGCTTGGAAAAGCTAGCTTTGGTTTGGCTTGCTGTCAAACAAAATTAATTGGTTGTTTCGTGAAATCAATTGGTTGTTTTTCTGAAAACCTTAACAAAATTTTGTTAAAAGGTTTTAATCTGTTTTAAATGATTCCAACAACTTATGGTTTTTGATTTAACTGCTTTGACCACTTGATTGAGGTCCTATAAAGGTTGTTTAACGCTCCTAAACATTAACTAAGAGAGAGTTTATCAAAAACAGTTTTCAAGATTTGAAAAGCTTTAGATCATCTTAAGTATGTGGAACAGGATTGGGTTTTGTACTTTTGAACATTAAGCTTTGATATACCCATGTGTATTCTATTACCTTCTTCCTTGAACATTGTATTTCTGTGTGTTCTTGTGTGGTGCAATTTCAGAAGGTGGTTCTGGAAACTGTGTTGTTTACCAAAAGTGGTGTATGTTTTTCAAGATCATCACCTTTTGTGTGTGTTTTGTAATCTAGGTTTGACTACATAGTGAATTCTCAGTGATTAACTGAGGACTGGATCTAGCTCTTGGTTAAGAGTGAACCAGTATAAACATCTTGACTGATTCTCTCTATCCCTACACTCATTAAATTATTTTATCATTGTTTCTCCAATTTGTTGGTATAAACAATCGGTTGTTTCGTAAAAACAATTGGTTGATTTTCTAGAATCAAACTGAAAACAATTTTTATTGGTTGAACATATTTTTAAATTGATTGATTCTTCATAGCCTTTCACTCTACCTTCAATACTTGCGAAAATCTTTCAAAAACAATTCACCGCCCTCTTGTTTAAGGTCTCTAATTCTAACAATTGGCATCAGGAGCTGAGTTCTTGAAAGTTACTCAAGTTTTGATCCTAAACCTTTTTAAAATGGCTAAAAAACTACCCTTTGGGGAGGCTGCTTCTATAAACAAGCCACCTTTGTTTTGTGCATTATCAATTTTGTAAGGTTAGAATGAAAATCTTTGTTGAATCAATTGACAGAAGGATCTGGGATGCTATTGTAAATGGGCCTTTTGTACCTAAGTTTGAAATGGATGATGTTTTCATTGAAAAACCTTGGTCCCAATGGACTGAGAATGAAAGTAAAAGAGCTCAATATGATTGCATTGTCAAGAATATTATCACTTCTGCTTTGAATTCTAATGAGTTTTTCAGGGTCTCACAATGTGCTTCTGCAAAGAAGATATGAGACGTCCTTGAGGTTACACATGAAGGCACAACTGATGTGAAGAGAGCAAGAAAGCATGCCTTGATCCAAGAATATGAAATCTTCAGGATGTTTAAAGGGGAAACCATCTCGGATGTGCAGAAAAGATTCACCCACATAGTGAATCATCTCATTAGCCTTGGCGAGATCTTTGAAAAGGAGGATCTCACATCAAGATCCTCAAATGCTTGGATAAAACATGGCAACCAAAGGTCACTGCAATCTCAGAATCCAAGGATTTGACCACATTGACCACGACCTCCTTGTTTGGTAACTAAGGGAGCATGAGCATGAGATGAACTGGCTCAATGACCAAGAAAATGAAGAAAAGCATGTAAGGAGTAATGCTTTAAGAACTTTTGGTCCCAAATATGGTCAAGACTCAAGTGAGTGCAGTGACGGTGAGACTCTCAACTTGCTCACAAGAAAGTTTGGCAAATTCTTGAAGAAGAACAGTCAGGACAAGAACCAACCATCAAACAGATATAATAGTAAGAAAGTGAATGAATTCAATTCTACAAACTACACTTGTTTTGGATGTGGTAAACAGGGTCACATCAAGGTTGATTGTCCAAATAATAAGAGCAAGAAGAGAGGGGCAACAAAAAGATTGAAAAGAAGGGCAAAGCAAGAAGAGCCTACATAGCTTGGCAAGATAATGACGATTCATCCTCAAGCTCATCATCTAATAAAGATGAAGAAGCCAATTTGTGTTTGATGGCAAAGGAAGAATTAGAGTTAAGTAGTGTAAGTTCTAGCACCTCAATTCATTTTGAAAATTATAGTCAAATTCTTGATGCCTTCAAAGAAACTTATGAGGAAGCTAATAGGCTGGCCCTATCTAATAACCGATTGAAAGAATCGAATAATTGGTTGGAAAACAGAGTCAAGAGCCTAGAAGAAGAGTTGAACAATTCAAAAATTGATCCTGAAAACCTAGAAATGATTTACAAAAACTCTTCTTGTAAGTGTGTTGATTTAAATTTTTGTGAAAATTGTGAATCTCTTCAAAAGAAGGTTCACTATCTTTTAAAGACTGTGGACAAGTTTTTCAATGGTCAATCCAATCTTGAAACTATTCTTGTTTCTCAAAGCTGTGTTTTTGGTAAGGTTGGATTGGGATTTAATCCAAATAGCAAGAACAAACCTTTTTCAAAACCCTTTACCAGTTTTTTTGAAAAACAACCGATTGTTTTATTGAAACAAGTGGATGAAACAAGCTTTTGCTACATGAAAAGGGGCCATATTGTTAGATTTTATAGAGTAAGGAAGTTTTCTGTTCCCAGAGGTGTTTTAAACTGGGTTCCTAAGAATTCTTAGGTTCCTAATGTCCCAGTTAATGCCCATGGATCCAAATTTGTAAGGGTACCAAACCTTGCTTCTTGATCTTCTTTCTTGCAGGGTTCTTTAATGGCAAATCAACACTTATGGTACCTGGACAGTGGCTGCTCTAAGCACATGACTAGAGATAAAAGCAAGTTCGTCAATCTACTCCTTAAGCAAGAAGGTCATGTGACATATGGAAACAACAAAGGGAAAATTCTTGGAAGAGGAACCATTAGAGACAAGAATACCTTCTTGATCCATGATGTGTTGTTTGTGGAAGGTTTAAAGCATAGCCTCCTAAGCATAAGCCAGTTGTGTGACAAAGGTTAACAAATAACCTTCAAGCCTAACACATGTGAGATACGATTGCCCAAATCAAGGGAAGTTTTGTTGATTGGTAAAAGGATCAAAATGTCTATTTACTTGATATCTCACATTTTGCATCTATTGGTTGCCTTCTAACCAAACATGAGGAATCATGGTTATGGCATAGAAGGATAGCACACATCCACATGCATCATCTAAATAAATTGATTTCAAGAGATCTTGTGGTAGGTTTACCCAAACTCAAGTTTGAGAAAGATCACATATGTGAAACATGTCAAAAGGGGAAGCAAATCAAACACTCTTTCAAACTGCAAAAATATTGTTTCAACTTCCAAATCTCTTGAACTGTTGCACATGGATTCGTTTGGTCCTTCAAGAACCATGAGTCTTGGTGGAAACTACTATGCACTTGTAATTATTGATGATTTCTCTAGGTTCATACGAACACTATTTTTGGAATCCAAGAGTGATTCATTTTCTGCATTTAAAAAGCTTGCCAAGAGATTACAAAACAAGTGTTGCAGTAACATTTGTGCCATTCGCAGTGACCATGGGAGAATTTCAAAATGAAAAATTTAGTAGCTTTTGTGAAAAATTTGGTATTTTCCATGATTTTTCTACTCCTATAACTCCCCAACAAAATGTGGTTGTGGAAAGGAAGAACAGGTCTCTTGAGGAACTTGCTAGAACCATTTTGAGTGAGTCTTCATTGCGAAAATATTTTTGGGCTGATGTTGTAAGCAGAGCTTGTTATGTGATGAATAAGGTCCTCATTAGACCAATTTTGAAGAAAACTCCTTATGAAGTGTTTAATGGGAGAAAACCCAACATTGCTCATCTAAAAGTGTTTGGCTACAAATGTCATATTTTAAATAATGGAAAGGAAAACCTTGGCAAGTTTGATGAAAAAGAGGATAATGGTATCTTTCTTGGTTATTCCTTAAGTAGCCATGTTTATAGAGTGTATAACAAAAGGCTTATGACTGTGAAAGAGTACATTCATGTTGTTTTTTATGAGACTAACCATACAGAACAGGAATCTATGAAGAATTATGTAGAAGAAGATAATCAGAACACCATTCTGTGGAAGTTGGAATCCTGTCAGAAAAACAAACAATTGATTCTGCGAAACAACCTGTTGAAATTCTACAACATAATAATCTTCCCAAATAATGGAGAATTCCTATAGACCTTTCTGTGTACAACATCATTAGACAGATTATAAGGGAGTATCTACTTGAAACTCTATCTCTAATTACTGCAAAAACATGGCTTTTGTATCTCAAAATGAACCTAAAACTATTTGTGATGCACTTAAAGATGAAAATTGGGTTACTGCCTTGCATGATGACATGAATCAATTTACTAGAAATTATGTGTGGTTTCTTACTCCTAAAAATGATTGCATGAATATCATTGGAACTAAGTGGGTGTTTAGAAATAAATTGGATGAATCTGGAGTAATAACTAGAAACAAAACTAGGTTGGTTGCCAAAGGGTATAATCAAGAAGAAGGCATTGACTATGATGAAACCTTTGCACTTGTGGCTAGATTAGAAGCTGTAAGATTATTGCTTGCATTTGCTTATATGAGTGGATTCAAACTTTTTCAGATGAATGTGAAGAGTGCATTTCTGAATGGTTTCATCAATGAAAAAGTCTATGACTCACAACCTCCCGACTTTGAAGATCACCATCATCCTAATCATGTGTACAAGTCGAAAAAGATTTTGTATGGACTCAAGCAAGCCCCAAGACAATGGTATGAGAGGCTTAGCAATTTTCTCTTATCTCATGGCTATGAGAGAGGCAAAATTGATAAGACTCTTTTTATTAAAAAGTCAAAATCTGTCATCATCTTGGTTCAAATTTATGTTAATGATATCATCTTTGAGGCTACTAATGATTGCCTATGTGAGGAATTCGTTGCAACTATGCAGGGGGAATTTGAAATGTATATGATGGGGGAGTTATCCTTCTTTTTAGGGCTACAGGTCAAGCAACTAAAGGATGACATCTTCTTGAGTCAAACTAAGTACTGCAGGGAAATTCTCAAGAAGTTTGAGATGGAAAACTGCAAAGAGGCATTCACACCAATGTCAACTAGCTACTACATGGATGCTGATTTGGTTGGAACAACAGTGGATCAAACCAAATTTAGAGGATTGATTGGTTCCTTGCTTTATCTCACTACTAGCAGTCCCGATATAATGTTTGCAATTTGCCTATGTGCTAGATTTCAATCAAATCCAAAAGAATCACACTTCAAGGCTGCCAAACGAATTCTGAAATATCTTAAAGACACAACTAGTGTTATTTTATGGTACCCCTCTCACTCTTCTATAAATTTGGTTGGATATTCTGATTTTGATTTTACAGGGTGCAAGTTGGATAGGAAGAGCACAAGTGGCACATGTCATCTTCTTGGAGCAAGCCTTATATCTTGGCATAGCAAGAAGCAAGCTTGTGTGGCTCTCTCAATTGCAGAAGTTGAGCATATAGATGCTAGTAGCTGTTGTGCTCAAATTCTTTTGATCAAACAATAGCTAGAAGACTTTGGCTTGAAGTTCAACAATGTGCTTTTGCTTTGCGATAACACAAGTGCAATCAACCTCACAAAAAATCAGATTCAGCATTCAAGGACTAAGCACATTGAGATTTGTCACCACTTTATAAGGGATCATATGAGCAATGGGGATTGTGAAATTCAATTTATTGAAACTGAAAAAGAAACTTGCAGATATCTTCACTAAGTCACTGCCTCGGATAAGGTTTTTCTTCTTAAAAAATGAGTTGGGTATCCTTGATTCTCAAAATCTTTCTTAATCTATTCTCTTATTCTATTTGTTAAGATAAATTGGGGGAGAAATTTGTGGTTTCTTTATTATATATATACTTTGTAAAAGCAGAGTACACAAAAACAGAACATTTCAGTACGAATATAGGGTCAAGAACGAAAATCTTTTTAAGACAAATATAGTTGAAGAAAAAAAAATTGTTATGATTAGTTCACAAGTGAACCTTGTAAAATATAAATAAATGAATGGTAGACTGTAGGACTATTAGTCACATATATCAACATTTAGAATATTTGTTGCAAAGGATGAGTCTCTACATGTTTCAACATCCAAAATATTCCAAATAATATTCGACATCTTTTGCTGAAAGCAGGTTAGGAAAATTTGGAAAACATTTCGGAAAGGAGATAGTGCATACAAAGCAAAGATAATGTACAAAGCAAGGAAAAAGTGGCATGAGTAAATGCCAAGTGAGTCAGTGATGAATGAACGAGAATGAAGCGAATAAGTGAATGCGAATGGAAAATCGTGTGAGGAGAGAATGAAACATCAAGTTCTTTCTATTTCGAGTATATTTAAAAGAGTTCCGGTATATTGACATCATTTGCATAGTAACACAAATTTGACGCTGCAGACATGGCGATGATGTGTTAGAGTGAGATTGTGTTCGGTGAAGTGGTAAGTTTAAAATAGGATAGTAGCACGAATGAGCAGTGAGGCACGAGCTTCAAAATAAGGTAAAAAAGAATATATTACACCGGTTCTTAGTAACAACCGATGTAATATATTATTTTTTTTTACTCAGAATAACCCATATTACAATGGTTAAATCATCTAATCGATGTAATATATGGCTCATATTCAAAAAAAAATTGAATTTTTTTTCATAAAAAGTGGGTGGCCATAAACGTCACAAAAGTAACCACTTACAGGCACACGGATAATTAGTTTTTGTGTGTTCCAGTACATGTGGAGGAACCTGTGGCTGGGTAACTAGTTTTGGTAAGGTGGGTGTCCATTTCTGTCATGGGTGTAATATATGACCCATATTACACCGGTTAAGTCATCCAACTGGTGTAATATAGGGCCCATATTCAAAAACTTTTTGAATTTTTTTTCATGAAGAGTGGGTGGCCATAAACGTCACAGAAGTAATCACTTACAGGCACACAGGTCACCAGTTTTGCGTGTGTCAGTACATGTGGAGGAACTTGTGACTAGGTAACCAGTTCTAATAGGGTGGTGTCTAGTTTTGACCCATATTACACTAGTTAAGTCATCTAACCGGTGTAATACATGGCCCAATGACGTTGAACACTTGAACAATAAACTAAGAAGCAGCGGCGACTACACAAGAAAGACGTTTACCTGATTTCCAACACCCTACATCGAAAAAAAGTATGGTTTGTACTTCACTTGTTCTACTGTTTGATTTGTGCTTTTCGCGACTTCTTTCTCTCTCCCTCGGACGAGGTCGCTGCTTCTTTGTCCCTTTCATTTGACCTTCTTTTCATTTGAAATTCTCCCACTTTCACACCCGTAGTCAAATGCTAAACCCTTACACTTTTACAAAAATAGCGTTAGTATCACATCAATCCCATCAGAATTACAAAAACCCCATTGTCACATCCTCCTCCAATGCCACGTCTGCGGCTATGCAATAAGACTATGAAGGAAGCTTGTTCGATAACATTAACACTAGATGCAAGACGTATTCAACAACCCTTCTAAATTAACCCCTCCAAATATATTACAAAAATGTTTTGACATAATTTTAATTTAAAATATATTATAAAATTCTTTGAATGATGTAAATTCGATAGATATTCATATGCCCTCCAATTATATTTTAGCTCCTGCAAAACATATATATTTCTTATGCGTAATAAAAATTATTTAACTCTTACATTTGTTTTTTATCGAGTCTAAAATTTTTGTTAACAAATATAATATTTAATGCTTGGTAGTCTTCTTCCTCTTTCAATATTTTATGTAAAAAATAAAAAATGGTAGCAAGTGGCATTGTTGGTTTATTGAGCAGTTCGGGAATTCATTGGGCTTGTTGTCACGTGGAAGAAAAATATTTAATACTTGATAGTCTTCTTCGTCTTTCAACATTATAAATAAAAAAGATGGTAGCAAGTGGCATTGGTTATTGAGTAGTTCTGGATTCCATTGGGCAAACACTCCCCAACCTTAAACGCATCTCATCTATGTGCTTCGCATTATATTTAATACTTAATAATGTTCTTCCTCTTTCAATATTATATATAAAAAAGATGGCAGCAGAGCAAGTGGCATTACGTATTGAATAGTTCTGTAATCGATTGGGCAAATACTCTCATCAACAAAGTTGACTTTCTTTTGCCTTTCCATCTCATTCTCTACTCTGCTGTTTGCATTTCATACAACTATGGCCGAATCATTTCTCTTCACCATTGCAGAGTCACTCATTGCAAAGTTTGCTTCTCATGCTTTTCAAGAAGCTTCTCGGTTGGTGGGTTTATATGACAATCTTGGAGACCTTACAAAGACTCTCTCTTTAGTCAAGGCTGTGCTGTTAGATGCTCAGCAAAAGCAGGAGCACAACCATCAGCTCCGCGAATGGCTCACTCGGCTCAAAACTGTCTTCTCCGATGCCGAAGATCTTTTGGATGAATTTGAGTGCCAAACACTGCGAAAGAAAGTGGTCAAAGCTCATGGTAGCACCAAAGACAAGGTACGTCACTTCTTCTCAACCTCTAATCCACTTCTCTTTCGTTACAAAATGGCTCAACAAATTAAAGATATCAGCAACAGACTAGACAAGGTTGCAGCTGATAGGCACAAGTTTAGTCTTCAAATAACTGATGTTGACACACGTGTTGTGCATCGGAGAGATATGACACATTCCCGTGTGAGTGATTCAGATGTTATAGGAAGGAAACACGATAAAGAAAAGATCATATATCTTTTGATGCTGCAAAATTCTAATGATGATGATACAAGCCTTTCTGTTATCCCTGTTGTGGGGATGGGAGGCTTGGGAAAGACTACGCTTGCAAAGTTTGTGTTCAATGACAGCAGGATCCAGGAGTGTTTTCCATTGAAGATGTGGGTGTGCGTTTCTGATGACTTTGACATTAAACAACTCATTATCAAAATCATCAACTCAGCCAATGATCAATATGCTCCTCCTCCCCAACAGAATTTGAACATGTTGGATCTGGAGTAACTGCAAAATCAACTGAAAAACAAACTTTCCTCTAAAAAATTCTTACTCGTCTTAGATGATGTATGGAACGAAGACCGTGTTAAATGGATTGAGCTGAGGAATTTAATCCAAGTAAGTGCAGCAGGAAGTAAAATCCTTGTGACCACACGTAGTCATTCAATTGCTTCCATGATGGGCTCAATTCCCTCTCACATTTTAGAAGGTCTTTCTGAGGAGGATTCATTGTCTCTCTTTGTCAAGTGGGCATTTAAAGAAGGAGAAGAGGAAAAACATCCTCGCTTGGTAGATATTGGGAGAGAAATTGTGAAAAAATGCAGAGGGGTCCCATTGGCAGTGAGAACATTAGGGAGTTTACTATTCTCGAAATTTGAGGCCAGTGAATGGGAATATGTGAGTGAGAATGAAATTTGGAATTTGCCTCAGAAAAAGGATGACATTTTACCTGCCCTTAAATTAAGTTATGATCTCATGCCATCCTATTTGAGACAATGTTTTGCAATGTTTTCCCTTTACCCAAAGTGTGGGATATGACTCACCTTTTTTCTGTCCGTTTTCTTGTCATTAACTGAAATCAATGGGAGGTTACTTACCGTTCACAATTAATTGTCATCAAAGGGAGGTTACTTACCGTTTATAATTAATTGTCATCAAAGGGAGGTTACCATTCTCAATTAATTGCTTTTGATTGTTGTTGTCTCCTAGAACCACTATATATAGTGACTTCTTTCAACCAATGTAACACACACAAAAACAGCAACACACTTGCTTCCTCTCTCTCTCCTTTCATATACTCTCTATTTCTTTTCTTTGGGTGTAAGTGTTTAACCCATATAGAGAGAATTTGTTTTGAGGCTATTTATCTATTAGTTTGAGAGGAATTCATTGTACTCCCAGTACCATTATAGTGGAAGGTTTTTGGCTCTCTCGCCGGTGGTTTTTTACCTCTATTTAAAGGGGTTTTCCACCTAAAAATTCTGGTATCATTCTCATTTTTCTTGTTACTTTAATTTCTCATATAATCTTTGGTTGAAATTATTACGCTTCCACACACGATATCCCTACAAATTGGTATCAGAGCTTTTCGATAATTCAACCAAGATTTGTTGTTCAATAATGTCGAAATTCGATATTGAGAAATTTGATGGTAAAATCAGTTTTGCTATCTGGCGAGTCCAGATGCTAGCTGTTCTCACCCAGAATGGTTTAAAGAAAGTTCTGACAGGGAAAATGACGAGGCCAACCACTATGACAGAAGAGCAGTGGGATGAGATGGATGAAAAGGCATTGTCTACAATCCAGTTATGCTTGTCTCGTGAGGTGTTGCATGAGGTCATCAACGAGAAAACTGCAGCAGGCATATGGAGTAAATTGGAGTCTCTATACATGACCAAAAGTCTTGCAAACAAACTCCGGTTAAAGGAGCGACTTTTTACACTCCGAATGTCAGAAGGTACTTCCATCCAATCTCACCTTGATGAATTTAATTCCATCATAATTGATTTGGAAAATTTGGATGTTAAAATTGATGATGAGGATAAAGCCGTTCTACTTATTGTTTCTCTACCACCCTCGTATCGACAATTCAAAGAAATTATGTTATACGGTAATTATCTTACCTTAAGCTTTGATGATGTCAAGACTAATTTACTAGCCAAAGAAAAATTTGATACTGAAATTCATTCTGGAAGTTCTGGTGAAGGATTAGTAGTTAGAGGGAGAAACCAAGAGAAAGGTAGGAACAATAAATATAAATCTAGGTCAAAATCTAGAGGCAAGAACTCCAAATATTGTCGTTATTGCAAGAAAAAGGGACACGAGATCTCTGAATGTTATAAATTGAAAAATAAGCAAGATAGAGAAGATAAGGGAAATGGTAAACAACCAGAAAGATCTGCCGAAGCTAGTATTGTTGAAACTGAATCTGATGGGGATTGTTTTGTAGCTTCCAACACTGAACAAAGGTCTAAAAATGAATGGATTCTTGATTCTGGTTGTACTTTTCACATGTCTCACAATAGAGACTGGTTTACCACATATAAACCAGTTTATGATGGTCTTGTTTTGATGGGAAACGATGCTCAATGCAAAGTTGTTGGTGTAGGAACAATCAAAATCAAAACACATGATGGAATTGTTCGAACTTTAACAGGTGTCAGATATGTCCCTGATTTGAAACGGAATCTCATTTCCTTAGGCACCCTTGAATCTCATGGGTGTAGATACTCAGCTGAAGGTGGAGTTTTAAAAGTGTCTAAAGGAGCTCTTGTGCTACTAAAGGCAATTCGATGTGATAGTTTGTATGTGCTGCAGGGTTCAACAGTTACAGGTTCTGCAGCTATTGCCTCACCCAACACAGATAACACCAAGTTGTGGCATATGAGATTAGGCCACATGAGTGAGAAGGGAATTCTAATCCTCAAGAAGAAGGGTCACCTTGGTAACCATTGTACTGGAAAGGTTGATTTCTGCGAACATTGCATTTTTGGTAAGCAGAAAAAGGTTAGTTTTTCTAAAGCCATACACAGAACCAAAGGTACCTTGGATTATATTCATTCGAATCTTTGGGGTCCGTCAAAAGTTCCCTCCAGAGGTAAATGTTGTTATATGATGACAATTATTGATGATTTCTCACGAAAACTTTGGGTGTATTTTCTCAAACATAAGAATGAAGCATTTTCCACTTTTAAAGAGTGGAAATTATTGATTGAGAATCAAACTGGCAAGAAAATAAAAAGGCTAAGGACAGACAATGGCCTTGAGTTTTGTTCGAATGAATTCAATGATTTCTGCAAGAAGGAAGGCATTTCCAGACACCTCACCATCCCAAGGACTCCACAACAGAACGGGGTTGCAGAAAGGATGAATAGGACTATCCTGGAGAGAGTTCGTTGCATGCTCTCCCATTCTGGTTTGAAGAAATCTTTTTGGGCTGAAGCGGCTTCAACGGCATGTTATCTGATAAATCGCTCTCCTAACAGATCAATTGATTGCAACATTCCAGAAGAAGTTTGGTCAGGTAACCCTGTTGATTATTCTAATCTTAAAATATTTGGTTGCCCTGCTTATTCTCATGTAAACGAGGGAAAATTAGAACCTCGTGCTAAGAAGTGCATTTTCTTGGGTTATGGCTTAGGGGTTAAAGGCTATCGTTTATATGACCCAGAATCTCACAAAGTAATTCACAGTCGGAATGTAACTTTTAATGAAATTGCTATGTTCTCTTCTGTAAAAGATACTGTCATTTCCTCAATTGATACAGGTGACCAGGAAGATGCTCGAGAGAAGGTGGAGTTTGAGATTAAAACACCTACTCATGAGGAAAATGTTCCCAATTCCTCCAGTATTCAAGATGATCAAGCTACTGCTATTGATGGTACAAATGAACATTTGAGACCACATGAGGAATGTCCACCTCAACGACGAGGGTTACCACAGCCGTGGCCTATGGCTCAAGAGCTTCCACAAAAGAGACCAAGAAAACCGACTCAAAGATTAATTGCAGAATCTGCCAACATTGCTTATGCTTTAACTATTGCTCAAGAGATGGGTGAAGAAGGTGAACCCAAGAATTACTATGAAGCTATCTCTAGTGACGACTCAACAAAGTGGATTGCTGCTATGCAAGAAGAAGTTGAGAGTCTTCACAAAAACGAAACATGGGAATTGGTGAAGTTACCAGAAGGAAAACGAGTCATTAGTTGCAAGTGGATCTTTAAGAGAAAAGAAGGGATCCCTGGTGTTGAGAGTACAAGGAATAAAGCAAGATTTGTTGTAAGAGGTTTTGATCAAGAGGAAGGTATTGACTTTAATGAAGTATTTTCTCCTGTTGTTCGTCATACTTCAATACGTATATTACTTGCTTTAGTTGCCTTGTATGATTTGGAGCTGGAACAGTTAGATGTGAAAACTGCTTTTCTTCATGGTAATCTTGAGGAAGAAATTTACATCCAGCAGCCTGAAGGGTTCCTTATTCCTGGAAAGGAGGACCATGTATGTCGTTTGAAGAAATCTCTCTACGGCTTGAAGCAATCACCAAGACAATGGTATAAAAGGTTTGATTCTTTCATGGTTGGACATGGCTACTCCAGAAGTAGCTATGATAATTGTGTCTATTTTCAAAAGACATCCGATGGGTCATTTATATACTTGTTGTTATATGTTGATGACATGTTGATTGCCGCAAGAGATAAATCTTTAGTTAACAAGTTAAAGGCCCAGCTTAGCAGTGAATTTGATATGAAGGACTTAGGTCCTGCTAAGAAAATTTTAGGAATGGAGATCAGCAGAGATCGTCAAGCTGGAAAACTTTTTCTATCACAAAAGAAGTATGTTCTTAAGATGCTTGACAAATTTGGAATGCGAGATTGCAAAGCTGTTAATACTCCAATTGCCGCCCACTTCAAGTTGTCATCAGATCAGTGTCCAAAATCAGACGAGGACAAAAGGCGCATGTCACATGTCCCGTATTCAAATGCAATTGGAAGTCTCATGTATGCTATGGTATGTACCAGGCCTGATTTAGCTTATGTTGTTAGCATTGTTAGCAGGTTCATGCATAATCCAGGCAAGGCACACTGGGAAGCCGTTAAATGGATACTTCGTTATCTAAAAGGTTCTCCTGATCTTGGTTTGGTATTTGATCAACATAGAGCCGATCCCGGAGGAGCAGTTGGCTATGTTGATGCTGACTATGGTGGTGATTTAGATCGGAGAAGGTCACTTTCAGCCTACATTTTTACCCTATGTGGTTCTGCTATCAGCTGGTATTCTTCACTTCAAGCCATTGCGGCCTTGTCCACCACTGAAGCAGAATATATCGCTGCTACAGAAGGTATCAAAGAGGCTATATGGCTTCGAGGCTTGGTAAGTGAACTTGGTCTTTAACAAGATGTTCTTGTTATATTTTGTGATAGTCAGAGTGCTGTCCACTTAACCAGGAACAACAAGTATCACTCAAGGACCAAGCACATTGAAATTAAGCACCATTTTATCCGAGACATTGTTGATACGGGAGATATAATTGTTGAAAAAATTCATACAGCCGAAAATCCTGCAGACATGTTGACGAAGGCACTTCCACCGGCTAAGTTCGATCATTGCCTGAACTTAGCTGGTATTATCCATACTTAATCAAGGTTTCATGGCGAGAGAGTGTTCCAGTCAAAGGCAAGTCAAGGTGGAGATTTGTGGGATATGACTCACCTTTTTTCTGTCCGTTTTCTTGTCATTAACTGAAATCAATGGGAGGTTACTTACCGTTCACAATTAATTGTCATCAAAGGGAGGTTACTTACCGTTTATAATTAATTGTCATCAAAGGGAGGTTACCATTCTCAATTAATTGCTTTTGATTGTTGTTGTCTCCTAGAACCACTATATATAGTGACTTCTTTCAACCAATGTAACACACACAAAAACAGCAACACACTTGCTTCCTCTCTCTCTCCTTTCATATACTCTCTATTTCTTTTCTTTGGGTGTAAGTGTTTAACCCATATAGAGAGAATTTGTTTTGAGGCTATTTATCTATTAGTTTGAGAGGAATTCATTGTACTCCCAGTACCATTATAGTGGAAGGTTTTTGACTCTCTCGCCGGTGGTTTTTTACCTCTATTTAAAGGGGTTTTCCACCTAAAAATTCTGGTATCATTCTCATTTTTCTTGTTACTTTAATTTCTCATATAATCTTTGGTTGAAATTATTACGCTTCCACACACGATATCCCTACACAAAGGATTATGAACTCAATAGTTATCAAATAAGTTCGCTTTGGGGGGCACTTGGACTCATTGCAGTACCAAAAAAGAATAGGACCCTTGAAGATGTGGCCAATCAATATTTGCATGAACTTCTGTCAAGATCTTTTCTTCAAGATTTTAGAAACTTTGGCACCTTTTATAATTTTAGAATACATGATTTGGTGCATGATCTCGCTCTATTCGTTGCAAAGGATGAATCTCTATATGTAAGTTCCAGTATTCAAAATATTCCAGATAATGTTCGACACCTGTCTTTTGCTGAAAGCAGTTTGTTTAGCAATTTATACAACAAAAAATCAGTAGCTGTGAGAACGATATTGTTTCCAAACGGTACAACAGAAATCAACGGTGAATCTTTAATAAATACTTGTCTGTCAAAGTTCAAATATTTGCGAGTTTTCGAATTATGGGCTTCGACATTCGACACTTTGCCCCGTACCATTGCTAAGTTGAAACACTTGAGATATGTGGACATTAGCCACAATCTCAACATTAAGAGACTACCCGAGTCTATTGCAAGCTCCAAAGTCTGCAATTGTTAAGGCTTGAGGGATGCAAAGAGCTGGAAGCATTGCCTATAGGATTAAGAAAGTTGATCAGTCTCAGGCATTTAGAGTTCAGCACAAAGCAATCTATTTTGCCTGACAATGACATTGCTAGTCTGGACTTGCTTGCAATTCTGTGTATTGATTCAAGCCACAATTTGGAGTCTATCTTCGAAGGTGTGAAATTCCCTGTTCTTAAAGTATTGAATGTTAATCACTGTCAGGGTCTAAAGTCTTTTGGGATGGATGGTAAAAATTTTCCTGAATTAGAAACATTGGTTGTTCAGGACTATAGTAATTTGGAGTTGGAACTGTGGAAGGGCAACCACTATGAAGAACAAAGCCACAAGCTAAAGTTAAAAACTGTTCTATTTTCAACATTATCACAGTTGGTGGCCTTGCCTGAATGGCTTCAAGAAGCTTCCAACTCCTTACAGTTCTTGATGATTAAAAATTGCGACAATATTGAAACACTTCCAGATTGGTTAACAACTATGACTGACCTGAAAACACTTTTTATAATGTCTTGTCCAAAGTTGGTATCTTTCCCAGATAACATCCATCACCTCACCGTACTTGAAACTTTGAGGATTGAAGGTTGTCCTGACTTATGTAAAAAGTATTAGCCTTATGTGGGAGAGTTTTGGCCCAAAATATCACATATCAAAGACGTGGTCATTGATGAAACAGAAGATGGTGAGGAATAAGAGGAAGAGCAAGACGAAAAGTAATGCATTAAAGAGACAGATAAGCCTTGAAGCTCAATGTTTATTGTTCTTATTTATTTTTTTCTGGAAGTATTTTTCTTAATGAGGACTGGTGCATTTGATAGTTCTCTTAATATGTGTTTGAACTTTCTTTTCACATGATATTGTTTTGGATCATTTGTTTGATTATACATATTTTATTACCCACTCTTTTGTGTGTTAAAATACATTTTAGTTTTCTTATTTGGCAAGGACATTTTAATTTAAAAGCTTGGTCACTGCAGAAACTAATTGAAGAAAAAAATAGAAGGCAAAAAGGTATAACGTAATTGCAAAACTGCTGAACTGCTTCACACATTTTGATTTACTTCAATAATATATATAATAAAATTACATTACTGGAAGCTATAAAATAAGAATACTAACTGTCCTGTAAACTGACCATTAATGCAATACTAACGGTAAATAATTTAAGGGTAATAAAATCTGAATTAATAATCAATATTTAATGCTAATAAAATCTGAATTAATAATCAACATTTAAGGCTAATAAAATCTGAATTAATAACCAACATACTCTCTTAATTTTGATTTGGAATAACCTTCATGTCCAACATATCTCTTAGCTTGATGAAAGCATTGATCTTCAATGGCTTAGTGAAAATATTTGCAATTTGATCTTCTGATCTGCAATATTATTCCCCTTAAACTCAAACCTTTCTTATTCTTCATTCATATTGCTTTTCTGAATGTTATCATCACCCACATTTTCAATATTTTTCCAACAGCCACCACACTCTTTTGGATTAGAAGCAACTTCAATCTTCTTCACTGTCACTGCACCAACCCATGTAGAGTTTTGGTTTGAAATACTTTTAGTCTCCCAGACAAAATCTTTTGCACTTTCACCCTTTGACAGTATTCCATTTACTATCCCTTTCAGATGATGTCTTGACAGTATTCCATTTACTATCCCTTTCAGATGATGCATGACAGTATTCCATTTACTATCCCTTTCAGATGATGCATGACAATATTCCATTTACTATCCCTTTCAGATGATGCATGACAATATTCCATTTACTGTCTTTTCCCAAATCAAAACAATTATTGTCACAATGAACTTTACTGTATCCAGCAACTGGATCATCTGAGATATTTCCTACACTCTTATCAACAAGAACAAAAGATGGAAGATACTTTTCATTGACCTTTGGTTCTACCTTTGTAAAATTATAATGAGTTTCTAATTTGGATTGTAATTCATTCACCTTTTCTTTTTGTGTCAAAAGCAACAAATGGAGTTCTTTAACTTGATTGACTCTACTTTCTTTTTCTTTCTCTATATCAACATATTTTTCTTCCAATTCTGTAAACCTTATTTCTAGGTTACCAAATTTTACTTCAACACTCTCCAATTGAGATACCAGTCCACTCCTTTCATTTAGAAAATTATGCTTTTCATTAATCAATAAATTGCACAATTCTTTCAAGCTATTTGATTTTTCCCTTAAACCTTCAAGCTAAATTTTGTCATCACAAAGGGACTTCTCCGACAATGTACTCTTTAAGTTGAGTTTGAACATTCGATTCTTTGTCATCTCCATGTTTGCAAGTACTTGTCTATTTTTGTCCTTCAAGTGCAAAATCCGGTCTTTCATGAAAATCGAATAACCTTTCTCCAATAATTGTCCCATACTGAGAATATTATTCTTTAGATCAGGTACATAATAAACATCATAGATGTACCTGTGATCACCATTCTTCAATGTGATAAGACTTCGCCCTTTTCCAGTCATCGAATTTAACTTTTGTGCAAAATGAGTCATCCAAATCTGCAAACAACTCCTTCTGACCACACATATGATTCGTGCAACCTGTATCCAAATACCAAGTTTCATTTGATTATAACACTCCACATTTGATTTATTATACATGTCTCCTCTTCCTCCGCGACCACGTCCTCCGCGCCAAGAGTTATTTGAACTTGGATTGTGATTAGAACCAGTGCTATTTTGCTCAACACCTCCATGATTCTGGCCACCACGACCTTTGTTAGAATAGCTACCACCACGTCCCCGTACTCTGCCTCGTGAACTACCGTGTTTATGATAGGAGCTACCAATTGAGGCTTGTGCTTGTAAAGCCTGTTCAATTGGTTTTTCAATCTTATTGTCATTCATCCGCTGCTTATACGCTCGTAAGAAACCGGACAATAACCTTACTGTCATTGTTGAAATGTCATTGGCCTCTTCAATTGCGGCAACAACATGTTCAAATCTGGGAGTTAAAGACCTCAAAATCTTCTCCACCTTTGTCTGCTCCGAATGTGTTTCACCATTGGTCTTCATCTGATTTGTCAAGGCAAGAACTTTATTTATATAGACATCAATAGTCTTTGTCATCTGTAACAGTTCATATTGGCGTCTTAGGGTTTGAAGACGCACCCTCTTGATCTTGTCATCACCTTTATAATTGGTTGGCAAAATGGTTCAAGCCTCACTTGCAGTTATTGCTCCTTCTATCTATTCAAACGTCTAGTCATTCATCCCTTGATGGATGAGATATAAAGCCTTCTTCTCCTTCTTCTTCTGGTCACGATGCGTTACTCGTTGCACCTCAATAGTATTATTAGCCAATGCAGACACTATACTCTCAATGACATCCTATAACTCATGATAATAAAATAAAACTCTCATCTGCACACACCATCGATTGTAATTTTTTCCATCAAGAATAGGGACTGATAATGGGGTAGAGAGTTTGATACCAGCTGTAGAAACTAATTGAAGAAAAAAATAGAAGGCAAAAAGTTGTAGGAACTAATTGAACGTAATTACAAAACTGCTGAACTGCTTCACACATTTTGATTTACTTCAATAATATATATAATAAAATTACAATTACTGGAAGTTATAAAATAGGAATACTAACTGTCATGTAAACTGACCATTAATGCAATACTAATTGAATTAACACTTAAGGCTAATAAAATTTAAATTAATAACCAACTGTTAGTGTAAAAGGAAGAATATAAATCTTTCTATTCCATATTCATGATTATATAACAATTCTTTTTCCTTTTCTATGTTGGTTCAAACGAATGTTTAAATAGTTGTCATAATAAATATCACTTACTATGTCCCTTTCGAATAAATTATGGTAGTACATGTTACTCATTGTAAGGGCATGTATGTTATAACACATCTTATGACAATTATTATTATAGTTGATATAGAAAGTAGATTCATTGTAAGGGCATGTATGTTATAACACATCTTATGACAATTATTATTATAGTTGATATAGAAAGTAGGATTTATTATGACGATTATTACCTTCACGGATACTAAATCATACTTTTTATATTGATTTTAGAGTAATTGGCATAATTTTTTTAATTTCAATTATTTTTTGTTTTAGTGATTTTTCTTCCTGAATTGCAATTAATATAAAAGATGTGCATATAACAATTTGCAGTTCCTAAACCAGCTTGTTCCTTTCAAATTAAATGCTATTATCCAATCGCGCAAATGTTATTATTTTTAACTTAATTCAAATTCAAAAATGTATTAAATTGAATAAACACAAATCAACTGTATAAACAGTACCAATATTGATATAAAGATAAACAAACATATAATCAGGCCAAAATGTAGCATTTTCGTGTACATTTATATAAAACTATAGCAGACTATATAAGCTATGAAAAATACTTAAAAAAATGTGATGCTCTCTACTCTTGAGTGTTTTCTATTATTTCATACTTCTATGGAAACGAGTTACTTAATATCTGTACCTTCAAAATTTTATTGGATCAATAAAAGTTGAAACTCACGTTTTATTATTTAAGGTATCTGAGTTCATTTTAAATTATCTTCTTACATGAGTCAACAATATTAGCAAATATAATTGGGTCTCTGCATCATTACATAAAGTCCACATTTATGTCCTTGCACAAAAAGTTAAATTTAGATCATAATACTATATTTTATATATCACAATTAAATAGTAATAATACAAGTAACTTACCTCAATGTTTTGTAACTTCTTTCTATATGTAAAACTGTTGCAACCTCAGGTGAGCTTCATGGCTATGTAAAAAATAAAATTAGAGCCATGTTTAAAAAATAGACTATGCATGTTTAAAACCTTAAACATGAATTACAATTTTAAAATAAAAGAAATAGAAATTTAAATCATGTTTAAAAAATAAGATATGCATATAGAATAATATTAAGTAAAGAATGTAATAGAAAAGTAATATATTATATGACAATAAATATATATTGTAAAAACAGAGTATACAAAATGGAAAAAACATACAACAAATATATGATAAGCGCCTTGTTTTCAGCTCTAGATCCACGTCTCTTGCAGAACCCCTTAGACGTGGGCCTCCTTTTTTGGAAATAGGAATCCACACTCATACGTTGGATCCCCTATGCATGCCTTGAACTGCAGATGGTGAGTTCCTCTTTCTTCTCCTTAATAGTTCTTTACTCTATGAGATCTGCTTCACTTACCATGTGGTTTATGGGTATTTTCCCTTCTATAAATAGGTTCTTCTGCACTTCTTCAAGATAGGCCTTCACTTTCTATTCTCTCTTCTCCGACTTCTCTAGTTTTGAGTTTTTTCTCTTACGAGTTTGCTTGCTAATTTTAAGTTTCTTGGTGTTATCTAAGAAGTTTTTGTTGTATCTTGAGAGGCTCGCACAACACACTATAGATAAGTCATTAAGGGCAATGATCATCCATGTCTTAGGAAATCCATCTTATTTGTTTTCTTAGCCTTAATTTACTACAATCTTAAGAAATGATGGCTAATGGCAAGGACATTCACACCAACTCTACACCAAAGAAGCCAAACAATGTTACCGCAACTAGACCATCTTTATGAAACCATTTCTGGATGTTTAAAAAATTGAAGTTTTCATAGGTCAAAACTTTATGACACTAGCAGGAACACATGTCTACTTTGTTAGATATGTATGAAGTTGTTTTTGCTCTTACGACTTCCAAACCCAACTCCAGTACTCTTATAAAACAAATTGAAGATTAGATTCATGTAAATAAGTATGTCGTCACACTTTTTTTAAAGCGTTATCTAACGATTTGTTTGTGTATTACTCCTATAAGGAAGCAAAGTATATTTGGAATTCTCTTATTCTCAAATATAATGTCAAAGATGTTGTTATAAACAGGTTTGATATCGAAAACTACTATCACTGAGAGGTGATCAAAGACAAGGACGTCAAGATTCATATCAACGAATACAGTTGAAGATATTAAGTAGATAACATAACTTTACCTGATGAATTCATTTCAAAACTTCTGATTAAAAAACTTCCGCATTCTTGGACTAGCTACAAACAATAACTGAAGCACAAACAAATGTCACTGCAAGATCTTATTACTCATATCATTATTGAAGACACCAACAAAATGGAATGTGCTACTCCAAGGACTAAAGTTTTATTTACTAAAGAAATATATGGTGGAAGACATATAAGACAAAAAAAAGTTCCCATCCCAATGGATCTAACTCCCATCTTCAATAAGATATCAGTGGGAGGTCAAGTCATCTTGCATCTCAGTCTAAACATAGAATCAAAAGCAAAATCTTTCTAAAACAAATACAGTCAAAAGGGAAGATAGAATTATTCTGGTCATTTCACAGGTGAACCTTAACCAATGTAAGATATGAGTGGTAGACTTTAAAACTACTAGTCACATATTCCAACATTTAGAATATTTGTCGCAAAGGACGAGTCTTTACATGTTCCAACATCCAAAATATTCCAGATAATATTCGGCATCTCTTTTTGAAAGCAGTTTAGCAAAATTTGGAAAACATTTCGAAAAGGAGATAGTGCACACAAAGCAAAGATAATGTACAAAGCAAGAAAAAAGTGGCGCAAGTAAATGCAAGTGAGTCAGTGATGAACGAACGAGAATGAAGCGAACAAGTGAATGCGAATGGAAAATCGTGTGAGGAGAGAATGAAACATCAAACTCTTTCTATTTCGAATATATTTGAAATTATACAATTTTACTTAATTAAAATTCCTAACAAAAAAATCTTAAATTTCAAATTTTTTAATTCCTATTAGTTTCTTTTATACAAGCCCATATGACCTAAGTTACATTAATAAGACTAATATAAACTAATTATGACGCAACTAATTTCTAAGAGAATTACAAAATACTTAAAATGAACTAATAATCTAATAACTTAAGAATAACCACTTAAGCCACAGAATATAAACTTGTAGACAAACTATGTATATATATATATATATATATATATATATATATATGTATGTGTATATATATATATATATAGACGTATTACAAATATGTTTTGACATAATTTTAATTTAAAATATATTATAAAATTCTTTGAATGATAGTCAAATTGGACTGATATTCATATGCCCTCCAATTATATTTTAACTCCTGCAAAACAATATATGTTCTTATGCGTAATAAAAATTATTTAACTCTTGCATTTGTTTTTTATCGAGTCTAAAATTTTTGTTAACAAATATTTTTTTTTCCCTCTTTTGGAAGATGACATGTTCTGACGTGGAAGAAAAATATTTAATACTTGGTAGTTTTCTTCCTCTTTCAATATTTTATGTAAAAAATATAAAATGGTAGCAAGTGACATTGTTGGTTTATTGAGCAGTTCGGGAATCCATTGGGCATGTTCTGACGTGGAAGAAAAATATTTAATGAGTACCGATATTTGTACACCCCAAAAGTAGTTGCTCCAAATTACACCTAGGTGACGTAGATTAAGTGATTATGTGGCATGGGCACTTTGGTAATTTTGAAAAGGGCAACGTGGCAAGTGATTTGGGTGAAATGAGAAAGGCTTTCAATTTGAAATTTCCCAAATCGGAAGCATACCAACGTTCATAGAGAGAGACCAGCCGCAAAGGTTTTTGAAACGTTGACGACAGAGAAATAGTTCGACAGTGACGGTGACGAGGTAGTGTGAACAGCGACAGCGTTGTAGTGCGAAGAGGCGGTGGTTAAGGGGACTGATTGCAGGGTGTGCGATAGGGTTCGGTGGTGTGCGAAAGGTGTACGAAACGCGATTACAAGGAAGGAAGAGAAGGTAAGTGTGTTTATTTTGGTTTTTCTGGCATTTTAAGCTTTAGTGTTTGATGTTTGTGGTTTAGGGTTTTTCTGGCATTCAAGTTTTTCAATTCAACAGTCCACACCTGTGAATTGGGGACCTTTGTATAACTTTATGCACTGTATTAAACTTTTGTGATGAGTGATTGGTGTTGTGGTTTATTTCACTTGCTTCATTGTTTACTGTTTTTTGGTCTACGATTTTGGGACTGGTTTTCAAATTTTTTTGAGTTCAATCCAGGTTATTATGCAATTCAACAGTCCAGACCTGTGAATTGGGGACCCCTTTGATTTTAAGTGGGGACCTTTCTATAACTTTATGCAGTTTGATGTGATCCTCCAACTTAATGTTTGCAAGTTTATTTTTTTGGTGTTGTGAGGGTTCAGATGGGACTCTAATGAGCTCATTGGAGGTTAGGGAATTGGATAGTGCAAGACTAGCTTCACTTTTGGTGTGTCCATGTATTTAGGGACCCCTTTGATTTTAAGTGGGGACATGTGTACAACTTTATGAACTGTTATGTGATCCTCCAACTTAATGTTTGCAATTTTTATTTTTTTGGTGTTGTGAGGGTTTAGATGGGACTCCAGTGAGCTCATTGGAGGTTAGGGAATTGGATAGTGCAGGACTAGCTTCACTTCTGGTGTGTACATGTATTTGGGGACCCCTTTGATTTGAAGTGGGGACCTATGTACAACTTTATGAACTATTATGTGATCCTCCAACTTAATGTTTGCAAGTTTATTTTTTGGTGTTGTGAGGGTTCAGATGGGACTCAAGTGAAGGTAGTCTTGAGGTTAGGGAATTGGATAGTGCAAGACTAGCTTGACTTCTGGTGTGTTAATGTATTTGGGGACCTCCTCAACAAAATCAAGTCTACACAGGCCCCACCACGTTTTTGCATAGTTAAAATTCGTGTGGTGTTTATTAATATCTTGCATGTATTTTGCTGGGGCAGTATTTATTTTGGTTTTGTAGAATTGAATTGTGGTGTTCATGGTTTTCAATTGATTAAATAATTACTTGTTCAGGATATACTGTCAATTAGCAGACGTTCAGATGAGGAGGTTGTTACGATTGATCCTCATCCCGAGCCTCAAGCTAAGGTTTGATTGAAATGATGATTTTTGTTTTAAAGTAGACATGATGTTATATTTATTTTTTGATAATTTTATATATTAAAGTGTATTTCTATTTGATTTGATATACAGGTGTTTAGGCATAATTGTAGGTCAAACTATTTGGGTGTTGTGAACAAGCACTTAAGAATGGAACAAAAGTCTATTATATAGTGCACCCCATTTGGATGGCTTATGTGTGTTCGTGAGGAGATAAAATTGATTCGTGGACTTTTAAGTAAGTTATGTAGTGTTTGGGTGGAGAGGAAGCAAGGTTTTGCAATTCAGTGTCAATATGTGTCGTTTAGTTTCTTAGACGTGTGTTTAGCTGTAGGTCTTAGAGTAGCTGGTACAAAAATTGACTTAAGGAAAAGTAGAATTATATCTCGCATTAGGAGTTTTTTTGAAGAAGGTGATGTAAGTGTGGAAATGATTTATTCTGTAATTTTGAAACGTGGGAACGATATTTCCTCAGAGGACTTTTGTAAGTTGTACATCTTGTTAGGTTTGTTGAAGTTTATTGTGCCTACTAGAATGGGTTTAGTTCATGATGGGTTGTTTAACATTGTTGATGATTTAGATGGTATGTATAATTGGGGGGGTTTAGTGTATGACATTTTGGTTGATAGTTTGTGTTCGACTTCAAAATGGATGACCGAGGAAAGTATGTCGTCTATCCATGAGGATGGTTGTGTTTACCTCTTGCAGGTAATATGAAACATTTTTCTTATTGGTAAGTGTTTGTAATAATTGTAATAAATGAATTTTTTGTATTCATTCTTCAGATATGGGTGATGGAGCATTTGTTTTCTTATAAGCGTCGAGTACCTAGGAGTGGAAATAAATATCCCCGTATCATGCATTGGATGGATGTTAGAGTTGGTGACCGTGAACTTTGACGTGGTTTGCGTAAGAATAAGGTATGTTATTTTTATTGGAATTTCTATCATATTAATGTTGTTCTGAATGTAGATAATTAAGTTTCAAATTATATATGTCAACTAGCAGGTTGTTGTTGAGTTATGTGCTTCCAATGAAGAACTTTGCAGTGAATTTGTTCAAGAAGGTTTTGACCAAATTGGTTATGGAATTAGGAAGAAGAAAGCAACAAAGGATGAAGTTCGTGTAATGAAGGTGAAAGTTGTTGAACTGATGCACAAATCTAAGGAGCAGGAAGTATTAATCACGAGTATGGAGAAAGAGGTCAACGAGATACTTAAGTTAATTGCAAGCAAAAATTTTGTTCCTGATGATACTTGGTCGGAAGTAGTTGAAGTTGAACCTCTTTCAGTGGATTCCACATACTTCAGAAAGGCAGAAAGTAGTCATGAAGATGTAGATGAAGAGAAAGACTTACATGGACATGAAGACCAGCCAAATGAAGAAGTCAACATGTTTCCTAAAATGGACCGTGAATGGAGGAAACGTTTCAAGACTGGTATTTTGAAAACACCTTGGACAGCGTATTCAAGGAGGAAGCCAAAAAACCAAAAAAATTGATGCTTAAGTACTTCATTAATAGATATGTTTTTAGGTTTTTCTGGTTTTAAGTTAGTGGATGCATGACTTATTGACATTGTTGAAACGATTGTAATTTGTGGTATTGTACAATTTATGTTGTTATGAAATTGTGGTAACAAATATTTTGTTCAGGATTAATTTATTGTGGAAATTGTGGTGTCTGAATGTAAGTGGAGACCCCTTTCATTTTAAGAGGGCACTTGTGTAGAACTTTATGCACTGTGAACTTATCATCCAAGTTAATGTTTGCATGTCTTTTTTTTTTTGTGTTGTGAGAGTTCAGATGGGACTCCACTGAGGTCATTGGAGGTTAGGCAATTGGATAGCGGAAGACTACCTTACATTCTGGTGTATGAATGTAAGTGGGGACCCATTTGATTTTATGTGGGGAGTTGTGTAGAACCTTATGCTCTGTCATGTCATCCTCCAAGTTAATGTTTGCATGTCATTTTTTTTTGGTGTTTTTAGGGTTGTGATGGGACTCCAATGAGCTCATTGCAAGTTAGTCAATTGGATACTGCAAGACTAGTTTTAGTTCTGGTGTGTGAATGTAAGTGGGGACCTATTTGATTTTAAGTGTGGACCTGTGTACAACTTTATGCACTGTCATGTAATCCTCCAAGTTAATGTTTCAATGTCAATTTTTTGGTCTTGTGAGGGTTCAAATGGGACTCCAGTGAGCATATTGGAGGTTAGGAAATTGGATACTACAAGAGTAGGTTGACTTGTCGTGTGTGAATGTATGTGGGAACCCATTGATTTTAAGTGGGAACCTATGTACAACTTTATGCACTGTCATGTCATCCTCCAAGTTAATGATTGGAAGTTTTTGTTTTTTGCTGTTGTGAGGGTTCAGATGGGACTCCAGTGAGCTCATTGGAGGTTATGCAATTAAATAGTGCAAGAGTGGGTTGAATTGTCCTATAGGAATCTAAATGGGGACCCCTTCAATTTTATGTGGGGACTTGTGTAAAACTTCATGCACTGTGATGTGAGCGTCCAAGTGAATGTTTGTATCTCCTTTTTTGCATCACCCAAATTTGTTGAATATAGCAAACAATATATGTCATGGAAATATAGGAAACAATATCTCATACAAATCTAAATAATCATCATTTAACATTATTCGACGTTACATAGAAGTCCGACGTAGATAACATTTATGACTGTCTAATTCGTTGTTCATCGATGGCCTTGAATAGTAACTCCATCTTCTTTACATCTAAAAATACATGACCAAGTGAAATATTAATGAATAAACATGGGCAAGTTTCACTATACTTTCTAAAGTGTTGGTCATTTCTGGTATTGTACCTGGAGCAGTTGGTGGAAGTCTTATTACTGGATGACAAGCAAGAAGTAATTCCTCAGTGGGTGGACATATGTCAAAATTGAAATCCTACATGTATGACAATTTAATTACAACCATGTAATGTAATGTAAAGAAAGTCACGATTTTATGAAGTACAGTTCTATTAGACTTATGTTGTTTGACTACATACCTTCACAATGTTGTTAAGAGTTATATTAAGGTAGAAGTTCCTTCGATTCGGACTAAAAATGTGAACCTAAAAAACACACAAAAGTACCTATATGAATGACATAAGAAATGGAATTGAAAAAGTATTCGTTGTTTTTGGTGGATTTATACATTCTTTAATACTAAGACAGAGCCAACTGCAATTAGACATCCAAATTCTACATCCATTAAGACCTTCCTATGAAGACTTCCACTTGCAGTCCCTGTCGGATCCTGTAATGCAAAAGAATCAATATAGAAGTTTTTATGCACAATGTATGAAAGACTAAATAATACGTGTGTTACCTTTAATCGTTATTAGCATGTCTCCTAGACCATTGGGTTTGCATGATTTGATAACACAAGTCAGGAGCACGAAAACATCTAACTCTTTCAAACTTCCCAGGGATGATTTTTGATCACAATCATGACCATTAATCTGTCCTTCAAAATAAAATTAAAACATCATACAAATTATAGTTGGCGACTAAATAAAAAAAACTTAATAAATATTACCTTGTAATTGAAGGAATTTTTCTCCCCATTTCCATGGGTTGGATGTAAAATCACGCTCATAACTTTGTTCACCTATTACCACCATCTTTATTTATTAAACAATGTCAATTCACAAAATATTCAACTATTATGAACACAATCTAAAAAACAGTACCTTCAATTCAGCTTTTGCATGAGACAAGAAATTCTTGGACAATGAACTTTCCATTCTCTAAACTTTCACAAACAATTCATTTAATCAAAAACCAAATAAAAAAAATACATCCCAACATTCACTTGTAACACAACAAGACAGTGCAAAATGTGCTTCATAGATCCCCCACATAAAAAGAAAGAGGTACCTAAACCACATAAAAAATGAAGGGGTCATCACTTAGGTACACATATCACATTTGAAGCTACCTTTAAAATAATAAATTCTTCAACATATTCAATTACCTCACTGTACTCCCTTTTGAAGCCTCACAAAAGCAAAAAAAGTTCTACGCAGGTTCCCACTTAAAATCAAAGGGGTCCCCAAATACATTGACACACTAGAAGTCAAGCTAGTCCCGCACTATCCAATTCCCTAACCTCCAATGAACTTACTAGAGTCCCATCTGAACCCTCACAACACCAAAAAAAAAAAAAAACTTGCAAACATTCACATTAAATTCAAAATCAGGAACTCATAACACACAAAAAAAGTTGAAAACAAAAAAATAGAACTTGCAAACATTAAGTTGGAGGATGACATGACAGTTCATAAAGTTCTACACAGGTTCCCACTTAAAATCAAAGGGGTCCCCAAATACATTGACACACCAGAAGTCAAGCTAGTCCTGCACTATCCAATTCCCTAACCTCCAATGAACTCATTGGATTCCCATCTGAACCCTCACAATACCAAAAAAAAAAACTTGCAAACATTCACATTAAATTCAAAACCAGGAACTCATAACACACAAAAAAAGTTGAAAACAAAAAAATAGAACTTGCAAACATTAAGTTGGAGGATGACATGACAGCTCATAAAGTTCTACACAGGTTCCCACTTAAAATCAAAGGGATCCCCAAATACATTGACACACCATAAGTCAAGCTAGTCCTGCACTATCCAATTCCCTAACCTCCAATGAACTCACTGGAGTCCCATCTGAACCCTCACAACACCAAAAAAAAAAAACTTGAAAACCACCAAAACCCTAAACCACAAACATCACTCATCACAAGTGAAACAAACCACAAACATCACTCATCACATCAAAGTGCATAAAGTTATAGAAAGGTCCCCACTTAAAATCAAAGGGGTCCCAAATGCACAGGTCTAGACTATTGAATTGCATAATAACTTGGATTGAACTCAAAAAAATTTGAAAACCAGTCCCAAAATCACAGACCAAAAAAAGTAAACAATGAAGCAAGTGAAATAAACCACAACACCAATCACTCATCACAAAAGTTTAATACAATGCATAAATACAAAGGTCCCCAATTCACAGGTGTGGACTGTTGAATTGAAAAACTTGAATTCCAGAAAAACCCTAAACCACAAACTTCAAACCCTAAAGCTTAAAATGCCAGAAAAACCAAAATAAACATACTTACCTTCTCCTCCTTCCTTGTAAGTGCGTTTTGCACACCTTTCGCATACCACCGAACCCTATCGCACACCGCGCAGCCGTTACCCCTAACCACCGCCCTTCGCACAACGTTGTCGCCGTTCAATCTACCTCGCCACCATCACTGTCAAACTACCTCACCGCCATCACCGTCAGACTATCTCAACACCACAACGTTTCGCTTTTGCCGCTGGTCTCTCTCTATGAACGTTTGAATACAAGTGGTTTTGGAAATTTCAAATTGAAAGCCTTTCTCATTTGACCTAAAGCACTTGCCATGTTGCCCTTTTCAGAATTACCAAAATGCCTATGCCACCTCATCACTTAATACATGTCACCCAGGTGTAATTTAGAGCAACCACGGGTGTCAAAAAAATCATTTTTCATATGAGTACCGATATTTTGACACCCCCTTTTGCGTTGCTCCAAGATACATCTGTCTAACGTAGCACTTTTAATATTAAACAAATAGTGTGTGGGTCCTAGTTGCTAAGTGGAAAAATTGAAAAGAAAATTGTATTTGAAGAGTGCGTTTTGGAATGAAGAAAGTTTGAAAGGTGCGTTTCAAAGGTAGGATTGGAAAGGAAGAACATTTTGTTTGAGGGTTGTGGATTGGGAAGGGAGATCATTTGCGTTTGAGCGTTGTTGGTTGCGAACGAAGACGTGCAATTTTGTGTGTGCCGCCAGCGAAAGCAACATCGGGATTTGGAAGGATTAGGGTTTTTGATTGGGGCGTTTTCGATTGCGGCGGTTTTTGAAGGGAGAAGGAAGCATAGGAGAGGTGTGTTGCCATCTTGAGGTGTTTAGGGCTTTCGTTTAAGAGTGCGATTTCGATTGAGGTATGTATTTTGTTTCGTTTGGTATGGGGTTATTTATTTAATTGTTTTGCTATTGCTTTGCTTTCTATTTTTTAGCGTTGAGTGTAATGTAATTTTGTTTGTTTGTTTGGTATGTGGTTTTTGAGTTTTGAAGTTTGAATGCATTTGGATTTCATTGTTTTGTGCTCCGCGAATTTGGGACTGGTTTTGAAGTTTATGTTTGTCCACAAGGTTAGGGACAAAGTTACTGGTGATAGAATTCAATGTGAATGTTAATGTCCTGAATTAGTGACACTAACATGGGGAAGTGGGGACCCCTTCCTTTTTATGTGGGGACCTATGAAGCAATTTTTGCACTGTCATGTTGTCTTACCAGTGTTATGTTTGCATGTCCTGTTTTGGTCTTTTCTTTTTTATTTTTTTGGTGAGATAGAGATGTTACTATGTTAGATGTATGATCATGTCATCGGATTGTATGGCACATGAATATTGAATTGGATTTAATTTGAACTTGAAACCATTATTGGTGCATTATGTATGTTTCTGCAGAGTATAAAATGGCATGGAGTTGTGATAACGACCATCACTACATAAATCATCACATAATAGCTTTCTTAAGAAAAATAGTTTTCCCACTTTGGATCAATTAAATGCATGTTTGTATGTAGTTACGTTTAAGGTAATTGAATATTCTTCGGAAACACAATATTGTTACTTTTGACTAAAGTTATTTTTCTTGAAAAAATTCAAAAACAACCATGTTATAATTACTTTTGAAAACAAAAAACAGCTATGTTAATCTTAATTCAAATACAAATAAGTCATAAGAGGTGACATTTCTTGTTATAGGTATATAAAAAACTTATGGAAATTAAAGTGGAGCAATTACAAAAATGGAGAATCGAAAGTTGAATAAGAAGTAGATATGTGAAGTTGTCCCAAGGTTTATTTTAATAGAAGGGGGAGGGTGGGGGTCCTTTTTCCATTGATAATATGCACCCACCAAAATTATATTTTTGTACACACCGTGTGTGTTATAATGGTGGTGGATGGAAGCAAAGTTTGGTCATATTTGGTTGGTTTGGTGATGGTTTTTATTCCATGATTTCATCTATTTCCAAC
Source organism: Phaseolus lunatus (assembly GCA_013389735.1). Lineage (NCBI taxonomy): Eukaryota > Viridiplantae > Streptophyta > Magnoliopsida > Fabales > Fabaceae > Phaseolus > Phaseolus lunatus. The sequence goes on along the minus strand of CM023857.1, from coordinate 34,111,000 downwards.
TTGTAAGAATGAATCATTAATTTGCTGTTGAAATATTATATTAACTAATGAAGGAACATCCAAATTTATTGTTGGTAGTAGTTCATCAATCATCATTGTAGTTATGATTTTGCCCTACCAAATTTTGTCTGCACATAGTAATTTGTTAAGCTTGTTCACAGGGCGAAATTTAAACATTCATATTAAGTTTTACCTCTTATTTTATAGAGCAGCGATATTGCAGGATTTAGGGTGATTGAAGGTTTGGGTGATTGAAGGTCGGAAGTAGTTGAAGTTGAACCTCTTTCAGTGGATCGTACATACTTAAAAAAGCCAAAATGTAGCCATGAAGATATAGATGAAGAGAAAGACTTACATGGAGATGAAGATCAGCCAAATGAAGAAGTCAACATGTTTCCTAAAATGGAACGTGAACCCAGGAAAGGTTTCAAGACTGCTATTTTGCAAACACCTTGGACAACATATTCAAGGAGGAAGGAAAAAACCCAAAAACTTATGCTTAAGTAATTGATTAATGGATATGTTTTTAGGTTTTTGTGGTTTTAAGTTAGTTGATGTATGGTTTATTAACATTGTTCAAACGAGTGTAATTTGTGGTATTGTACAATTTATGTTGTTATGAAATTGTTGTAACAAATATTTTGGTTCAGGATTAATTTATTGTGGAAACTGTTAGTGTGTGAGTGAATTTATTTTGTTATTCATTCAGAATTGTTTATTGACTTGGTCAGTTTTGCACCTATATTTGTGATTGTTGTGTATTGTTGAGATGTCTTTGTTAAAGTTTGTAGTGAATGTGGTCAATTGAGTTCAATCCAGGTTATGCAATTCAACAGTCCAGACCTGTGAAATGGGGACCCATTTGATTTTAAGTGGGGACCTGTGTAGAAATTTATGCACTGTCATGTCATCCTCCAACTTAATGTTTCCATGTGGTTTTTTTGGTGTTGTGAGGGTTCAAATGGGACTCCAGTGAGCTCAATTGAGGTTAGGGAATTTGATAGTGCAAGAGTAGCTTGAATTCTATTGTGTGAATGTATGTAGGGACCCCTTTAATTTTAAGTGGGGACCTGTATAGAACTTTATGCACTGTCATGTCATCCTTTAACTTAATGTTTGGAAGTTATTTTTTTGGTGTTGTAAGGGTTCAGATGGGACTTCAGTGACCTCAATTGAGGTTAGGGAATTGGATAATGCAAGACTAGCTTCAGTTCTGGTGTGTCGATGTATTTGGGGACCCCTTTGATTTTAAGTGGGGACCTGTGTAGAACTGTATGCACTGTCATGTCATCCTCCAAGTTAATGTTTGGAAGTTTTTTTTTTATCTTGTGAGGGTTCAGATAAGACTCCAGTGAGCACATTGGAGGTTAGGCAATTGGATATTGCAAGACTAGCTTCAATTCTGGTGTGTGAATGTATGTGGAAACCCCAAAAAGCAAGTGTTGAATACTAAAAAGCAAGATAAAAAAAATGATCATGCAGAAACCTAGTCATGAGTCCCCACTTTTAACACATAGGTTCCCACTTACAGAAGAGGGGTTCCTATGACCACTACAACATGTCTTTACCCACCCAATTGACGTTCATACCTTACAACTATGTCCCTTGAAACACATCCTGCACTGTCAAGTTTTGAATCCCAAAAACCAACATGCAAAAAATGAACATGCAAAAACCTTATGATGGATCCCCACTTATTTACATATGGGTCCCCACTTACAGTACAGGGGTTCCTATGACCACCACAACATGCCTTTACCCACTCAATTCACGTTCATACCTTTCAACTACGTTCCTTGAAACACATCACGCACTGCCAAGTTCTGAATCCCAAAAAGGAACATGAAAAAAATGACCATGCAGAGAAACCTTGTCATAGGTCCCCACTTATTAACACATGGGTCCCCACTTACATTGCAAGGGTTCCTATGACCACCACAACATGCCTTTACCCACCTAATTGACATTCATACCTTATAACTACGTCCCTTGAAACACATCCTGCACTGCCAAGTTCTGAATCCCAAAAACCAACATGCAAAAAAATGAACATGCAGAAACCTTGTCATGGGTCCCCACTTATTTACATATGGGTCCCCACTTACAGTACAGGGGTTCCTATGACCACCATAACATGCCTTTACCCACCCAATTGATGTTTGTATCTTATAAGTACATCCCTTGAAACACATCCTGCACTGCCAAGTTCTGAATCCCCAAAACCAAGATGAAAACAATGAACTTGCAGAAACCTTATCATGGGTCCCCACTTATTTACACATGGGTCCCCACTTACAGTACAACAGTTCCTATCAACAGTTAAAACAACACTCAATATCACTCAATTTATGAACATACAAGTTAACATTTCTGTCGTCCAATGACACATTTCTGCCCAAAATATGATATATAACAATACATGAAGTAAATATCTTAAATCAAATTGAAATTGCTTTCATTGATCAAACAAATGTATCTATATTGTTCACATCAGCTCATAATAACTAACTTTTTTGTCAATAAGAATGAAACTGTACAATTACATCAAAAATACGTCAAATAAAAATCATGGACAATCTACTTCCAAATCTTTCAACACCGCTTGTCGTTCAACGTTACGCTCATCCAGCACCCAAGAAAAAAGCATTTCTTGACGAAACCGTAAACTCCTTATGAATAATATAAGATGAAATCAGTTTCCAATCACCAAACTCTAATTTAAACGTGTTAACTCATCAAAATAACTCTTACCGTGGTGTAATGGGGAAAGGTATTCCTATCCAAGTGTTGTGAACCATCCCACAACTCCATATATTTGACAATTAAAATGCCACAATTATAACTGCATAGAACAAATAAATTTTAAACAACAATTGAAAATATTAAGTCCAAACGAATTAAACTACATATAAAATCAAAATAAATAACACTATTACTATCAATACTAACGTATTCGGTTGTAGGGGAACCTTATCTTTTATCAATGAAATTTGAGGACCACTCTTTCCAGAAAAGTCGTCCAAAATTTAAAAAAGGTGTTGTAGTCGATCAACCTACAACGTTCAATTTAACAATAATGATAAACAAATTAGGTACACATATCACATTTCAAGCTACCTTTAAAATAATCAATTCTTCAACATATTCAATTACCTCACTGGACTCCCTTTTGAAGCCTCACAAAAGCAAAAAAAGACATGCAAACATTCACTTCTAACACAACATCACAGTGCAAAAAGTGCTTCACAGGTCCCCAAATAAAAACCAATGGGTCACCAATTGCCCATGTCACTATCACTAATTCAGTACATTAACATTCACATTAAATTCTATCACCAGTAACTCACAAGACACAGAAAGAGTTCAAAACCAGTCCCAAAATGCCATACCACAAAACACTAATCAATGAAATCCAAATGAATTCAAACTTCAAAACCTAAAAACCACAACACGAATCCCTCATGACAAAATTTTAATACTATTTCTCAATAATACAAACTTTCAAGGGGAAACAAATATACAATGATCAAGAAACCTTATACCACACAAGACACCACCACAAACAACCCTAAAATGCCACAAAACCGAAAATAAACACACTTACCCTAAACCCTAAACAATGCATTCAAAACCAAAACGGCCACAACACCAATGCATTCAATAAGCGACCACAAAAAACCAAAAAAAAATCAACCCTACATACCTTTTTGCCAAACGAAAACTGTGGGCACAACCTTTAAGCACCCGCAATCTCTTCACACTCTCAAGGAAACCTCTTCGGACTCTGCCGCACTTCGCCTCACTCCATCGCACTCCACCTATAATCCTCGCCTTCTTAGGGTTCAACGTCTTCGCGCTTTCGCCAAACGAAAATTCCAGGCTCAAGTAAGCACCCGCAACCTCTTCGCACTCCCAATGAAACCTTTTCAGACTCCGCTGCACTCTGCCTAACACCACCGCACACTCCTTGCCTTCTTAGGGTTCAATGTTTTTGCACTGCACCTCTCAAGCTTCTTCTCTTTTCCCGCTGCACCTCTCAATAGGGTTTTTTCAAAACAAAATCTTGTGCTATTTCATTTGACAAAAATGCCCCTTGCCAAGTCAGCTTCACAGCCACCTCACCCAGGTGTAATTTGGAGCAACCACTTTTGGGGTGTCAAAAAATCATTTTTCTTTATAAAAAGATGGCAGCAAAGCAAGTGGCATTACTTATTGAGTAGTTCTGCAATTCATTGGGCAAACACTCTCTCATCAACAAAGTTGACTTTGTTTTGCCTTCCCATTTCATCCTCTCCTCTGCTGTTTGCATTTCATACAACTATGGCCGAATCATTTCTCTTCAGCATCGCAGAATCACTCATAGCAAAGCTTGCTTCTCATGCTTTTCAAGAAGCTTCTCGGTTGGTGGGTTTATACGACAATCTTGGAGACCTTACAAAGACTCTCTCTTTAGTCAAGGCTGTCTTGTTAGACGCTCAGCAAAAGCAGGAGCACAACCATCAGCTGCGCGAATGGCTCACTCAGCTCAAAACTGTCTTCTCCGATGCCGAAGATCTTTTGGATGAATTTGAGTGCCACATACTGCGAAAGAAAGTGGTCAAAGCTCATATTAACACGAAAGACAAGGTAAGTCACTTCTTATCAAGCTCTAATCCACTTCTGTTTCGTTACAAAATGGCTCAACAAATTAAAGATATCAGCAACAGACTAGACAAGGTTGCAGCTGATAGGCACAAGTTTAATCTTCAAATAATTGAGGTTGACACACGTGTTGTGCATCGGAGAGATATGACACATTCCCGTGTGAGTGATTCAGATGTTATAGGAAGGAAACACGATAAAGAAAAGATCATAGATCTTTTGATGCCGCAAAATTCTAATGCTGATGATACAAGTCTTTCTGTTATCCCTGTTGTGGGGATTGGAGGCTTGGGAAAGACTACGCTAGCAAAGTTTGTGTTTAATGACAGCAGGATCCAGGAGTGTTTTCCAATGAAGATGTGGGTGTGTGTTTCTGATGACTTTGACATTAAACAACTGATTATCAAAATCATCAATTCTGCCAATGATCAAGATGCTCCTCCTCACCAACAGAATTTGAATATGTTGGATCTGGAGCAACTGCAAAATCAACTGAAAAACAAACTTTCTTGTCAAAAATTCTTACTTGTCTTAGACGATGTATGGAACGAAGACCGTGTTAAATGGGTTGAACTGAGGAATTTAATCCAAGTAAGTGCAGCAGGAAGTAAAATCCTTGTGACCACACGTAGTCATTCAATTGCTTCCATGATGGGCACAGTTCCCTCTCACACTTTAGAAGGTCTTTCTGAGGAGGATTCATCGTCTCTCTTTGTCAAGTGGGCATTTAAAGAAGGAGAAGAGGAAAACCATCCTCACTTAGTTAATATTGGGAGAGAAATTGTCAAAAAGTGCAGAGGGGTTCCATTGGCAGTGAGAACATTAGGGAGTTTACTATTCTCGAAATTCGAGGCCAATGAATGGGAATATGTGAGTGAGAATGAAATTTGGAATTTGCCTCAGAAAAAGGATGACATTTTACCTGCCCTTAAATTAAGTTATGATCTCATGCCGTCCTATTTGAGACAATGTTTTGCAATGTTTTCCCTTTTCCCAAAGGACAATCCACTCATTAGTTATCAAATAAGTTCGCTTTGGGGGGCACTTGGACTCATTGCAGTACCAAAAAAGAACAGGACATTTGAAGATGTGGCCAATCAATATTTGCATGAACTTCTGTCAAGATCTTTTCTTCAAGATTTTACAAACTTTGGCACTTTTTATAGTTTTAGAATACATGATTTGGTGCATGATCTCGCTCTATTTGTTGCAAAGGATGAATCTCTATATGTAAGTTCCAGTATTCAAAATATTCCAGATAATATTCGACATCTATCTTTTGCTGAAAGCAGTTTGTTTAACAATTTATACAACAAAAAATCGGTAGCTGTGAGAACCATTATGTTTCCAAACGGTACAGAAGAAACTAACGGTGAAGATTTAATCAATACTTGTGTGTCAAAGTTCAAATATTTGCGAGTTTTGGATTTATGGGCTTCCACAATCGAGACTTTGCCCCGTACCATTGCTAAGTTGAAACACTTGAGATATTTGGACATTAGCGAAAATCTCAACATTAAGAGACTCCCCGAGTCTATTTGCAAGCTCCAAAGTCTGCAAGTGTTGAGACTTTACGGATGCCTGGAGCTGGAAGCATTGCCCAAAGGATTAAGAAAGTTGATCAGTCTCCATCATTTGGAATTCAGTACAAAGCAATCTATTTTGCCTGACAATGACATTGCTAGTCTGGACTTGCTAGCAAATATGTGTATTGCTTCAAGCCATAATTTGGAGTCTATCTTCGGAGGAGGTGTGAAATTCCCTGTTCTTAAAGTATTGAATGTTAATGACTGTCAGAGTCTAAAGTCTTTTCCGCTGGATGGTAAAATTTTTCCTGAATTAGAAACATTGTATGTTCAGGACTGCGGTAATTTGGACTTAGAACTGTAGAAGGGCAACCACCATGAAGAACAAAGCCACAAGCTAAAGTTAAAAACTGTTCTATTTTCAAATTTATCACAATTGGTGACCTTGCCTAAATGGCTTCAAGAAGCTGCCAACTCCTTACAGTGCTTGATAATTGAAAATTGCGACAATATTGAAACACTTCCAGATTTGTTAACAGCTATGGCTGATCTGAAAACACTTTCCATAACGTCTTGTCCAAATTTGGTATCTCTCCCTGATAACATCCATCACCTCACTGCACTTGAAACTTTGAGGATTAAAGATTGCGCTGAGTTATGTAAAAAATATCAGCCCCATGTGGGAGAGTTTTGGCCCATAATATCACACATTAAAAACATGGTTATTGATGAACCAGAAGAGCCTGGAAAGAATTAGAGGAAGAGCAAGACGAAGAGGAATGCATTAAGGACACAGATAAGCTTTGAAGCCCTTCATTTATTGTTTTTGTTTATTTTTTTCTGGAAGTATTTTTCGTTATGAAGACGGGTGCATTTGATAGTTCTCTTAATATGTGTTTGAACTTTCTTTTAGCATGAAATTGCATTGGATCATTTGTTTGATTATACATCTTTTATTAACCACTCTTATGTGTGTCAAAATACATTTCAGTTTTTATCTGCCAAATGTAATTGTAGATTTACTGAGGAGAATTAAATTTGTGGGTGTTTTCTATTTATAACGTGGGACGAAAGTTCGCACTTAAGTTTCTTATAAGTTATAGATTGTTCTTAAAAATAGTGAATTTTGAAACAAATTACTTCGCCAGTTTCGATGTTAGCAATCACTTTTCTAACTCCAATTCGAAGAATTTAATTTTTTTAAAAATTAATTTGGGATATTATTTTTCAATCATTTTTTTCTAATTACAATAGGACGAGCATAAATCTTTTTAATCTAAATACATGATGATATATAATTGTTATCTAAATATAATTTAAAAACAATTGTAACAATCCTACATTATTAAAAAAAAAAAAGCTGTAACACTATCACCTTTTAAAATTTCACTATATTATAATGGTTTGGATTATTTTTTATATTAAATTATTTAGTTGAAACATTACTTTCCTTATTATTATCTTTAATTATAATACTCTAGATACATAAATAATTCAATTGTCAAAAAAAAAAACATTTTCCTTAAAAAATAAAAACAAAACTTTAAATTCACACAAACTTTTAAAAAATAATAAATTTAAAATATCGAACCATAATCTATCAAACTTTTGTTTTCAGGAGATGTTTCCTTAAAATTGCCTAACTCCATTTTGATTTATTATGGATAAAACATTTTATACAATTCTTTTCGTTTTGGTTCAAAAGTTCAAAATAATATTTAAATAGTTGTCATAATAAATATCACTTACTATGCCCTTCCGAATAAAATTATCTTATAGTACATGTTACTACTTATTGCCAAGATACCCATCCGAATAAAACAAGGTAGTATATGTTAGTTGTTTTTTTATCACTAAAAAATTAATTAAATTAGATGGACCCTTCAAGAGTGTCCCAACCTTATAAAAAAGTCTACAATCTTAACCTACTTATCCGCTTTAGAGCCCAATCTAACATAATTCCAACTGGATATAAATTTATTAGATTCCTAATAGTACATCATTCATACTGCACCCACCTTCATATCTAGATAACCACAAACTCATAACACCACATAAGCATAGACATGAGTCAAACACAAACTAATCCTATAACATTGAAGAATTGTTAACATAACCAACAAACATAAGCCCTCAACCCCAAAAATGCACCCTTTTCTGCTACAAAAGCAGGGAAAACAACAACAAAAAATAATCCCTGGATAGTTTGTTCTACAACTGATACCCTCTTGACCTCTTCCAGACCCCTTATTAAGATGTTAATTGGTATTGCATCTTGCTTGCTATCTAGAGTAGAAGGTATGTTCATATCCCTAATGCATCACAACTCTTCCAGCACCAAAGTTTCCTATAAGCTTTATGTTTCTACAAAACCAATACAAAGGCAACCTTCCAGCCTAGAGCTATGATCAGCAATACCCACTCCCAACAATAAATCTGCATGACAGTTTTAATACTAGCGCAAGAATTCTCCTTTTTAATGGATTTTAAGCATTCTATAGGATTCAAACACTATTGAGGGTATGCGAAATTTGCTAGCCTTTCTTTATTAGTTAACCAAGATCACACCTTTAATTGAGCCAAAGTAAAAATTTCTACGCTATCCACTCGATCATTCTTAAAAATGATTTTAATCTTTTGTTTCCTTATCTCCCCTATCACTGCTATCCACATGTTTCACCACAGTCTATTCACCTTTTTACTGGCCCAATCCAAACTAAAGAGTTTAAAGTGTGTTCTAGCTTCATAGTGCTCAGCTGTAAGATCACCTACCCATTCGTTGCATTGAATCCATACTAGCCAAGCTACATTACATTTGAAAAAATATGGTTAGTCGACTCTTCTTCAACATCGCACATTACGCACAAGTTACTTTCCAACACCCTCTCTCTTTTCACCAAATTGTTCCTTGTTGGAAGCTTGTCACTTAAAACCCTCAAAGCAACCGCCTGTGTCAACAGTAATGCTTTAATACTCCAAAAAAACTCGTATAACTGTCTTTGCTTGCCACTTGCTTCATTCCTTAATATCCTATAAGCTGATTTTACTATAAAATCAATTAACATAACAATTTGAATTAGCGAACAAATTTCCATTTAAAACGGAGCAGTTTTTCATTTGATTTATGCAACAATTTTCAATTTGATTCTAATAGATGGTCATTTCTTACCCTTTATTCTTTCATTCAAAGAAACCTACGCATTGGTACATGCTTTTTTTCTCTTTCTTCATTTTGCTCCTTTCTCTTTGTTCATTTTGCTCCTTTTCTCTATGTTCATGTTGCTCCTTTTCTCTCTCTTTTGATTTTTCAAATTCTCATTCATTTGTTGTTTTAATAGGACTCCATGTCTCTGTTTCATTCGATCGGAGGCATAGAAATTCGTTTTGGAATGTAAACGTCAGATCTCAAAGGCAATTGGGGTTTCTTCTGAAAAATTCTCACTTCGCAAAATTCTTTCTATTTTGTTTTTATCTCCTACTAGATGAACATTAGTGCTGCACTTTTCGTTGATTGGTTGTATTTTTTTTTGGGATTTCTGCAGTGGCTTTGGATCAGTGATTGGGAAAATCTCGAGAAGCTTTGGTGTTTTCGGTATTTTATGGGAGCATCCCTCCAAGGTTTATTTGTTTTCAAGGAACAAAATATTGGTTGTTGTCTAATGACTATGCGGGTTTTGTTGTCTAATGACTATGCAAGTTTTGTTGTCTAATGAGGTATCTAGCCTATACTTAAGACTAGAAAAGATATTAATGTAAGTTCTTGGGAAGAAGAATTTGTTGATGACCTTCTTGAGCAGCAAAATAAGTTCGTTTTCTGATCATTAGATTAACCTTTATTCCGTTTAAAAATAAAGAAATAACTTTTGTAATAAAAAATAATCGGTGGTAAATTCCCACTGGTGATCAATTATATATATTTTATTGGCTCACACTATTACAGATGACCCATGAGCAAAGTGTGAGGATGAGGACTGCGTTCAACATTCCCATAGCCTCTCATTTTCATCTCCTTCAAACACATACACAATCTTACCAATATTCATCTCTTCTTTTTATATTCAGAAAAGATCTTCGTATAATACTATAACGTAGAGTGGGAGTTGATTTCTCGTAATCTATTGAAAGTGTTTTAAATGGAAACATCATCTATGGTTTCTTTCTTCATGTTTATAATATATTTTTCCCATTTTTCTTTTTCAAACGATACTGTGAAGTCCAAACAATAACATCTGATATGAACAACCTACTTTTGCAAAGGTTCTTTCATTGTCCCCCTTTTCATTTTTCTTCCTTTTCTTCTTCTTTGGACAATTCATTATCTACCATGAATTTGAATTATATATGCATATATATTATGTTATGTCTGACATTATGTAACTTCTCCAAATGCTTGTGTTTGCATGTTAATGAAGTGTGTTTGGTTGAATTTATATTGAGAAATAATCACTTAATTTTGCCAACTTAATAATAACATTTGAAAAATAAAGGATTTTTTTTCCATATTTAAATTAACATGTGCAAAATTATTTGATTATTCTCTTAGGTAAGAGATAGCATGCGCTTTGTTGAAGTAGTGTTGGTAGAACCAGCTAAGCAAGTTGTTGCATTGGCACATGCATATTTCTTCCCTCCTTTCCAACCTTCGTTGCTTCCCAGGACTAAAGGAGGACCTATGATTCCTTCTAAACTTCCCTCAAGGAGAGCACGATTGGTTGTTTACAACAAAAGGTCGAATGAGACAAGTGTATGGATTGTTGAACTCAGGCAAGTGCATGCAGCAACACGAAGTGGTCACCATAGAGGCAAAGTTATTTCTTCCAAAGTCATTCCAAATGTTCAGCCACTAATGGTAAATATATTTACTTGGTTTTGTACTTTGATAAAGTTTTGCTCCTTGTTAAAATTTGTAGTATTCCTTATCCCATGCTTATTGTAGTTGGAACCTTGTTTTGCCAATTTTTGTGAGATAGATTTTTTCCAGCTTTCCTATTTAAACACCTTTGCTAAAACTTGCATAAAACATTTATCGAATAGAAGTCAAATAAATGTTAATATTCTAGCATATTTATTGTGCACATATAGGCAATTAAATAAATGCAATTGGAACATATAAAGTATATGAAAATACACTAGTACAAAAATGCTTAACCTCGAATATGAATAACGACAGTTGATTGGAACCCATCGTAGCAAAAATCGCAGTGACAATTCCACAAATAATTTGAATTTTTGGTGCTTTATAACAACGATTATAGTTATAATCGTCATTAATAATGGACAAAGGGATTTATAATGACGGTTGTCCCACCTAACCGTTGTTATAAATGATTTCTTGGAAAAATAACGACGGTTACCCACTTAATTGTCATTATACAAGTGATTGATGACTTTTTACGGCAAGTGCACCGCGTTGTCAGAAGTAATAATTGTCCCTAAGGACGGATATCGATCCCACAAGGAACAGTGAATTATCAAGTACAATAATCGCTAAATATAAAACAAAACAATTAAAAGTGTGTTGAAAGTGGTTGTGTTGGCAATGATCAATAAGAAAACAGACAAAGAATTGGTTGCTTCAAGTTGGAAAAATAGGGATTAGGTTTCATCTTTCTCACTCTCATGTATTTTGATTAGCATGTCAATATTAAGTTCTTTGATTGAAATTGATGCTCGTATAAAAATCATTTATATCGATTCCTCTCATATAAAATTCTTAAGAATGTTCCCTAAATACAGATCTCTCGCATAATTATAAGAACAACTTAGAATGAAGCTCAGACGTTAATAGCAATTAACATTTCAAGTCTATTCCTAACACTCAAATATGTTAAGTATTGTTGTTTAGGTCAGAACCCTAAAAATACTTTCCAGTCAGATTTAAGATTCTCAATTTGTCACGAAAAATTAAAAGTAAAACAACAATACCAATAATCAATCAAGAACTGAATATTTTAATATAAGATATCACCTCAATACATAAGAGTTCGAGCAGATTACTCCTAATCCCAAAGGGTAGAATTAGCCACGCATACTTCTAACACCTTCCATTCTCCCAATTGGTTTACAATTCACTTTATGGTATTTTCCTCTCAATCTAGCACACTAGGGTTGTGCCTGTAGTCCCCTATTTAACCTAATTTGCTAGGGTTGAGTGACTTCCTGGTCACACTTATGAGCTTAATAATAAAAACATAAAAATAGCCCAATTAATCTGACACATTCTTGTTGTTGAGTTAAACTTTTCTCTCTCTCTTTTGCATGTTTTGGACCTTCTAGCTTTCTCCTTTTAACATATATCATTCTTCTTTAGTCCAAATCTCCATTCTTCTATAAAAACCTGCAATTAACACCAAATTTAGGAATAAAATGCTCTTATTCAATTAAAAATCATAAAAAATGTAAAAAGATATAAATTCATAAATTAGGGATTATTTTATATGTAAATTAGCAATTAATAGTCATAAGTGCCTATATTTTAATATGAAATATTACGGAAATTAGACACTTATCACTCTCCCCAACTTGGAATCTTGTTTGTCCTCAAGCAAAGTAAATGAATATATTTGAATTTAAATATCAAAACAACTTAATTCACTAAACAATAGATTAAATTAGAAACTTATGATGCTTCCAAATTCAAATATAGAAAAATATATACACAATCAACTTCCAGGATCAAATCAAAACAAATAAATGACAATTTATCAAGGAATATCTTCTCATATGCTCACAGGCAAGTGTTTTTCTCTATTTTCACTGAATAATAACAAATCACAGTTGCTTTTTCATTTCATCTTCAAATCACAAACATATTAGAAACATGAATCTTGAGGTCTTTTCCAGGGTTGTAATGAGGCTGGGCTTCCAAAATGTATTGGTTTTTTAGATAACAAAATACACATCTTAAAGAAGAAGAACATACCTACAATTTAAATATAGCACATATGTGTTATCTAATCACCATTTTCTTTTGAGTTCACACTTTTTCTCATTTTTTTTTCTTATTCATGATTTTCAACATGAATTTTTTTTTTCTCTTTGAGATTTTTTTTTTCTCTTTCATCAATAGGAATAGATTATTCCTATTTTCAAATTTTTGAACTTTCACAATTAGAACCAACCATTCCCTTTTCTATATTTATTGCATCTATGTTCTCCTTCCTTAAACATGCCAAAGGTTAGGAGTATATATCATCAAAGGTTAAGGTGCAATAATAACAAAAATTCTTGGCTCAAAGGGGATTTATAAAAAAATTGAATTCTAATAAGATCAAGGTTGGCTATTTGGCCCTAGGTTCCTAATTAACACAAATGCCTCAATCATCTTCATGCTCTTTTATGATGTAACAAAAAATAAAAATTAAGCAACCACAACTGACATTTCATCAGTAAAACTCTCAAAACTGTTTAAGGTTCACACACTTACTTGGTTTAATCGGTCTCATTCCTTTTTGTTTTGTCATTCTTTGTTCTAATCAATCATCCTGTTAAATTTTCATGTATCACAATTTCAACTACATTTGAATAGAGATTCAATCATATTTTCTTTTTTAACCTGTGTCTAATTCATCTCACTATTTAATATTTAAACACAAATTCTTTTTTTCCACAATTCAAAATTATATTCTAGTTCTTTTTTATTTGAAAAAAATAAACTAGAAAACAAACAAATTAAAACTGAAATTTATTCAAGAAAGATAATTCAAGACCTAAAACTAACAAAAACAGCAAAATTATTCAAAATACAAAATAAGCAATTAAAACAAACTAAGCAAGTAAACAAAATAACCGAAAAATAAAATAAAAACTAATAGAAAATAAAATTCAAATAACTGATAAAAAGAAAAGAAAATTAGAAAGATAAAACCATATTTTTGCTCAATCCTCTCTTCTTAAGAAGTCATCCAGCTTTTTGTTAAAATCTTTATCTATAGTCTTGCTTCATTTGGTGGATCTGCCCCCCTAGATAATAGAACCTGTCCCCAGGTTAAAATACATAACCTGCAAAATGATTAGGAAGCATATAGAATTTTTATTTTTTATTATTATTATTTTATTTTTTTAATTTTTAATTTTTTTTTTGAAAAATAAAATCAACAAAGGTAACAAAACAACATAAAACTAAAATGTGGACTGGGTTGCCTCCCAGTAACCGCTCTTTTAACGTCATATAGCTTGACAAAAGTTTTTATCAAGGGGGATAATTATTCTGCTTCACCAGAGCTCTTGTTATCACTTTCGTTTTTCTTATATATGGTTTTTCCACTTCAATTTTTCCATCCAGCTTTAATTCCTTAATGACTCACAATTTCTTTGTCTTCTTCATTCCTTTCCCCCTACTTGCAGTGAGGATGATAGGCTGTCCTGGCCGATATTCATCTTCTTTCACTAGCTTCCTTTGATTGTTCCGGTCTCCTTTTGCCTCTAACTTTTGATGACGAGTAACTTTCTCCTTAAGCTTTAAGCCCTCCAACTGTTCACCATCTTTTGATATTTCCTCTTGTCTCCCATTCTTATATGTAATATAGTTAGTTACATCATCAAAAAGATTAAATCTTACCTCTTCATCATGAGACCTTACTCTAAGTTCTCCTTTATCAACATCCACTACAATTTTAGCAGTCTTCATAAAAGGTCTACCGAGAATCAAAGGGACCTCCTCATCTTCTTTCATGTCCACATGATGACATCTTCCACCACACCATAAGGATGTTTTACAGTTCTGTCTGCCAATTGTAACTGTATTTTGGTGGGTTTAACCTCCAAGTCACCTATCTATCTTAACATGGTTAGTGGCATCAAATTTATACTTGACCCCAAGTCCAACAAGGCATTACCCACAAATAAATCACCAATTGACACAGAAATAGTAAAACTCCCTGGATCCCTGAATTTCTTAGGCAAGTCTTTTAGCTTCAAAAAACTGCTTCCAGCTTCCGACTCTATATTTTTGTCTTCAAAACAACATATCTTCCTTCTAATTCCATCAAAGAATGTCTTTTTCTCTGGCCATCCTGCAAAATAATTTTTTGGAAGCAATTTATCATAAAATAATCCTTTCTTTTCTTTTTTTACCTGCATAGGAGAATGAGATAATTCTTTTGAAACTCTACTCTCTACAACTTCACATTTTTCTCCCTCTTTTCTATTTTCTCCTTTTTCTTTCTCATCTTTCACCATCTCACCATCTCCCTCTCTTGTTTTTTTATCACCCTCAGTAGTGATTTTATTACAATGCTCCTTAGGGTTGGTTGAAGTGTTGGCTGAGAATTGGCCACTTTGTCCGTCTACAAGTTGTGCAATTTGTGCCACTTGTTTGGCTATCTGTCCTATTTGAGTCTCCATACTCCTAATCGTGGTCATGCTATTGTCCTGCACACTCACAATCTTTGCCAAGGTGTCTTCAACTTTATTCATCCTGTCAAGTATGGATGGATAATTAGATTGATGCTGCTGTTGGAAAGGCCCTTGCTTGTTGGATGAATTATAGTCTTGTTTCCACCCAAAATTTTGATTTTGATTATTTTTCCAACCTTGTGAATAATTGTTGGAAAAAATGCCTTGCCTTCCTTGATTGCCCATATAATTTACCTCAGCTTCATGTGAGTTGATCTGAAAAGAACAGTGACCATTAGGATGATCACCTCCACAAAAATCACACCTGCTAGGTATATTCTGACTTTGGGATGATTGAACAACATGCAACTTTTGGGGTAGTTTGGCCATCTGTGCAGTCAGTTGCTCAATCTGCTGTGTCAGAATCTTATTTTGACCCAACAATGCATCTGCAGTATTTAACTCCAATAATTCTCTCTTTTGATGACCTTGTCTATTATGTTGAGCTTGATAGTCAGTTGTGGCCAAAGCTTCAATAATCCTCATTGCTTGATCTGCATCAACAACCATCATTGTACCACCAGCTGGGGCATCTAGGAGCATTTTCATATCAGATCTGAGACCATTAATATATATGCTCAGTTGAGAAATATCTTCAAACCCATGATTTGGGCATTTTCTCAGCATCATCTTAAATCTTTCCCATGTCTCACAGAAAGATTCCTCTGCTCCTTGTCTGAACATAGAGTTTCAGACTTGGCTTTAATGTAACGAGAAATTGGGAAAATTCTCTGTAAAAATTTTTCCTCCACATCCTTCCATCTGGTTAAGCTCTGATTAGGATCTGATTTAAGCCACTCTTTTGCTTTTCCTGCCAAAGAAAAAGGAAATAGATGCATATATATATACTTTCCACATCACCTGTCGGAAAACCCATAGTTCCCACCAATTCATAAAAGTTAGCCAAATGTGTATGGGGATCCTCATGGTCCATCGCTGTGAATTGATTTGTACTAATGAGGGTGAGGAATGCTGGTTTCATCTCCAAAGTCCTATTAGTAACACGTATAGCAATGCTAGAAAAGTGACTAGGTCCCTGATGTATGATATAATCTCCAAGAGTCTTCTTAGGAAGTGATGTTTTCTCCGCCATGCTGCTCTCCTCCTGAAAAATGTGATTAGAAAAAGAAGAAGTTGTTGAAGAGTCTTCTCTAATATCTTCTTGATTATCTGTTGTCTTTATTTTTCGGTTTCTTCTAGCTACCTTCTCAATTTCTGCTTCAAATAGTAATTGGTCTTTTGGAATCCGACCTCTCAATATCATATAAAAGCAGTTAATGCAAGGGTTAGCAAGAAAAATTCACAAGCAATAACCGAAAATTTATTTTTATATTTTATTGTTTTTTTTAAATTAAAAAATAAACAAAAATTTAAATAACTAACTAAAATAAAATCAATAACTGCCTAAACTATAAATTAAAGCTTAAAAAAATAAAATAAAATAAAAACTTACGTAAAATAAAAACTAAAGACAAAATAAAATAAAACAATAAAAAAAATAATGTATTTAAAACTAACAAATAAATACTAGAAAAATAAAATAAAATAAAAAATAAAAATAACTAACTAACTTACTTTAAAGATTCTTACGTAAAAATAAAAACTAAACTAAAATAAAATAAAATAAAACAAAAGAAAAAAAAAATAAATCTAAAAATAACAGAAACAAATAAAAACAATTAAAAAATAATAAATTAAAAAAATAAAAACAGAATAACAAACTACTAAAAACAAATCAAAAGAAATCAAAACAATTAAAATATTTTATAGATAGAGAAAAAAAATTACGTAAAATAAAAACTAAGAATGAAATAAAAGAAAATAATAAAACTGAAAAAACTGAAAAAAAATAAAATAAAATAGAAACTAATAATTTTAAATAACTAATAAAAACTACGTAGCTAAATAAAACTACTTAACTAAACCTAAGAAAAAAAAAGCTAAATATATATATATATATAATAAAACAAAAACAAAATCAAAATCAAGATCAAAATAAAAAAAAATCAAACAATTAAAATATTCAAAATATTTAGAAAATTATATTCAACAATTCAAACCTGTTCCCGCCAACGGCGCCAAAAACTTGATGACTTCTTACGACAAGTTCACCGCGTTGTCTGAAGTAATAATTGTCCCTAAGGATGGATATTGATCCCACAAGGAACCGTGAATTATCAAGTACAATAATCGCTAAATATAGAACAAAACAATTAAAAGTGTGTTGAAAGTGGTTGTATTGGTGATGATCAATAAGAAAACAGACAAAGAATTGGTTGCTTCAAGTTGGAAAAATAGGGATTAGGTTTCATCTTTCTCACTCTCATGTATTTTGATTAGCATATTGATGCCCGTATAAAAATCATTTATATCGATTCCTCTCATATAAAATTCTTAAGAATGTTCCCTAACTATAGATCCCTCGCATAATTATAAGAACAACTTAGAATGAAGCTCAGACGTTAATAGCAATTAACATTTCAAGTCTATTCCTAACACTCAAATATGTTAAGTATTGTTGTTTAGGTCAGAACCCTAAAAATACTTTCCAGTCAGATTTAAGATTCTCAATTTGTCACAAAAAATTAAAAGTAAAACAACAATACCAATAATCAATCAAGAACTGAATATTTTAATATAAGATATCACCTCAATACATAAGAGTTCGAGCAGATTACTCCCAATCCCAAAAGGTAGAATTAGCCACGCATACTTCTAGCACCTTCCATTCTCCCAATTGGTTTACAATTCACTTTATGGTATTTTCCTCTCAATCTGGCACACTAGGGTTGTGCCTCTAGTCCCCTATTTAACCTAATTTGCTAGGGTTGAGTGACTTCCTGGTCACACTTATAGGCTTAATAATAAAAACATAAAAATAGCCCAATTAATCTTACACATTTTTGTTGTTGAGTTGGACTTTTCTCTCTCTCTTTTGCATGTTTTGGGCCTTCTAGCTTTCTCCTTTTAACATATATCATTCTTCTTTAGTCCAAATCTCCATTCTTCTATAAAACCTTCAATTAACACCAAATTTAGGAATAAAATGCTCTTATTCAATTAAAAATCATAAAAAATGTAAAAATGTATAAATTCATAAATTATGGATTATTTTATATGTAAATTAGCAATTAATACTCATAAGTGCCTATATTTTAATATAAAATATTATGGAAATTAGACACTTATCAGTGATTAAAAACAAAAATTTGTTAGTGCGTGCTCTCACACTCAGCCTTCTTCTCCAGCCTCACGCCCTCACCTCTCTTCTCCACCCCGTGCCGCCATCATTGCAAGTCTTCTCCCTCTGCACTCGTTGTCGGACGCTGCAGCCACCTCATCATCTTAGTCTAGCCATCTTGTCGCTACCGCAGCTCCACGCCTTCGACCTACCCCCTCTGCACCCAAGCTCTTTTCCGCACCTCTCTCCCTCTCTACCACAGTCAACGCCACTCCAGCCCACCTCCGCGCGCGCTCTGCTGCCAACCCCTTGACATCGACAACAACTTTCGCGGACTTGGTTGCACCGCACCCGCAACGCAACTCTACTATAGAAGGTTAGTATTTTTAGGGTTTAGGGTTTTAAATTTTTGAATTAATTTTATAATAAATATTAATATTTGCATGTATGTATGTGTTGATTAGAGTTTGAGGGAACTTCATTTAGTGGATATTTGATGGAGGAATCTTGACATTGAAGAGAAGAGTGATAGATTTGGAGTTGACAAAAATTAGCATGCAAAAACTTCAAACGGTCATAACTTTTGATAGAGAAGTCGGATGGAGACGCATAAAAAATGAAAGTTGCTTGAAACGAGGTAACGAATCACGTGGCCAATCCTAAAGGGGATTGGGGTCTACCAATATTCCAAAAATCCACCATTTACTATTATTTTTTTATTTGTAAGTATTATTTAGGTATTTTCATGTATTTTAAGGTTTTAGTTCCCATACTTTAACTTGTCAGAAAATTCTAAAATTTTGCATCATGTTTCCTAGTATAAGTTAGAGATTTATCAAACCATTATCATTATATTACATTCACAAATTTATTACTCATACATTACATTACATAATGTTATTTGTTCTAACATGAAATCTTATTATTTCAATGCTTGTCACTGGGAGGGGAAGTGCAAATGCAAAAGAACTCAATAGGATGCACCTTAAGGTATTTAAAGTATATTCTTTCACTCACTTTAATGTGTTTAATTCATTCATTTAATAGAGGTTGACTATGAGTATGGTTACTATGTTATGTAGTGGATGTCGATTATTGTGAGTTGGAATTGATAGAGGTTGGGATCAGGTAATACCTCAATACAAAAACACTTTAAATTTGGGGTTTAGAATCACATAGAACTTTTTGTAGAATGTTATATGTACTAATTTATTGTATGTAGACTTTCATATTTAAATTATGATATTACATGCATTATTGTTCTATTATAGAAATTTGATATTTTATGCAGCATTAAGGTATATATATAATAATAAAATATTTTTTTTAAAAAAAACTACAGTCACAACGACGGTTCCATCTAGAATCGTCTTTAAAAGCTTGTTTTTTAGGGTTATAATGGAACCATCGTTATAAATACTTTTTTTTTTCATTTTTTTGGCAAAATAATGACAGTTTTTTTCACATGTCGTTAATATGATTTTATAACGACGATTTTAAAACCTTCTCTATAAACAACTGATTTATAACAACATCCAAAATAACGATGGTTCCTAAACCGTCTTTATGACCTTTTTAACTGTCATTAAAGCACTATTCTATACTAGTGATATCTTATCATCTATATAATAGATTACCTACTAGAATTAGTTTTCTTATTTTTTCATCATATCCTAGGATTGTTACCATATTTCCTTATCATGGTCTGTTTTCCAAACTTGGTGTTCTAATTTGATGAACATCCATGTATTATAATATATCTCAATTGATAGAAATTGTACTTTGCTAATGGTCCCAACTTTTTTTTTGATTTTAAGGAAAAATATCAGTATGTGATCTCAAATCTTCATAATCACACATGATTACTCTTTTTTTTCTTTTTTTAAAGTGAAAATTTATTAGATGCATATGATTACTCTTTACACACACGAATGTTGAATATAACATCAAAAAAAAAAAAAAGCACAAGAAAGGAATCAAAGTAAAGACAATTGTAGGAGATAATTATGAGTTTCATAAAAAAAAAAAGTGATTTAACCATATTATCCTAGAGTGGTGAATTACCTTTTCTTGTTGAATTAAACTAAAAATAAAATTCTACAATGGAAAAATAAATTGTGAATTAGTTTTTTCTTGTCTAATTAAACTAAAAATGAAAGTCTACAATGGCAAAATAAAGGACATGCCTTTAATAGAAAAGGTTAGATAAGTATTGCAGGTGCTCCATTACTTAATCAATGTAGACCCTAGATCAATTTTGTGGCATAACTTTTCTTTGTTAAGTGAGACTACCATGTAGACATTTCTTCCATGTACACATCAACCCCTCAAATTGGTGTTGATGACATGATTGATTACAGCTAACAACAGACAATCACATCATTGAGTTTCTAGGGTAAGCTATTATAGTATTTTATAAGTTATTTTGATTACTTTATAACATATTATTTTAATTATAATACTCTTATTTGATATATGCTTATTTTATAAGTTTTTTATTTTATTTCCCTGAGCTATTTTAATCACTTTATAAAAATAAACCACTTCAAATCAACTACACTTAATATATTTAATAAAACTAGCAAATAAGATTTGAAATGGTATATTTGGTAAAACTATCTATTAAGCGCATTTTACTTTCAAATAATCCATAAACTATTTTTTTTCTATACCCATCCATTTCACATTTATTTTACCTATAATTACTGTACTTAATGCCGACAGTTTTGAGCACCACTTACCATGACAATTATCAACCCATATTTCATGGAGCGGAGAAGGACCCAAAGCCAGAAAATTATTGGACCCTAATTTGCTATAGTTAAAAAAAAACAAGCATTTAATCTTACTTTTGATTTTTAAACAAATCATTTAAACTTCGAATTACAATAATACTAATGATAACGTTGTTTTGAATATAAGATAAAGTATATTAGAAAACAATATCAGGATTAAAAAGACATTATTGTAATGGTTAAATTGAAGACAGGGAAAATTAGTGTGGTGAAAAGGAAGTAGAAATAAGGTGTATGATTGATTAGATAAGGCTTATATGTGCGTCCCATTTCAGATTCTTCACGTCCATCTTCCTCTACTTCCCTTGCTTCACCTGCTTCAGTCGTGCTCGGTTTTCTTTAGTTTTGTGTTGATTTTCATGTCTAGATACTTTTGTTTTATAGCATTTCAGTTCTGAGTCATCGATCTTTAATTACTAGCAACACATAACAAGGCTTGATATATATAACTGTAGTGTAAACATGTTTGGTTACAAAGATATTGATATCATTTATTGTATATCATTGGTATATTTCATTTATTGTATATCAATAACATATATAGCGATTAATCCCTTTCTTATCACATTCAACTTCCTTCAACATCCAATCCAAACTTTTTATAATTATATATCATTTTAAAGAAATTGAAACACTATGAAATAAAATGAATATAAATTCTTGTCTTATGGAGGAGTGTTGGCTACATAGTAATCTATAATCACATGCTTTGTTGCATGTTTTAATGATGAATTAATGGTCTATGTGCTATGTGTAGGCGGAAAGTTCTGGATTTTAAATGATGTAATGTAATTCCTATATAATTTTCTCTTACTGCCAATTAAGAGTGGGAAGGTCGGTGTTATGTAATACATGTGAATGTAATATAAATCTTCTATTAAGAAAATATTTGTATGAAGTTTATGATATTGGTAGTGGGGCTGGTCATGGTATGTATGATATGGTATGATTGTTTTTTTTTTGACTGGTGGAGTGAACTATCTTTGACATGGATGATCAAGTTTAGGGGACTGTAATTTGTGTGGTGTTATCAAGTAATTAATTTTGATATTATTTTAATATTTAAATTTTTTTATTCTTTTTTGCAGAATGGACTTCTTTACATTGTCGGTGAGGACAAAAGTATCACAACATGGGATATCAAGACTGGAAAAGTTGCATATTGCTTGGAAGATACACATACTTCCCAAGTCAAAGGTGTTGTTATGCTCACGGATATTGTTGGTGCTACAGGAGATGATGACCCTTACCAAGTGGTCTCTACATCATCTGATGGCAGTATATGTGTCTAGGATGTTCAAATGGCGGCGAGAGAGAAACCACTAGTTGAATATAACACATGGTCAAGATTGACATGTCTTAAAAGAAATGATTAATGTCTCATTCTAAGACTGCAAATTAGACTAATGTGTAGTTCACATTATTTTCTCTGTATATCTACTTGCACCTTTCACATCTTGTGTTTTATATACGATGATTTGGAGTTCCTCTGGAATGTCTTGTGAAATTATACTTTTGTTCTTGTTCTTTTTACCCTTTTCAATTTCTTCATTTGGAGTTGATTATGACTAAAACAATAATGTATTTTGGAGTTTAGGTTATCTCATCATTTGGACTTCTCTTAATTGTGGTTTTCTATCATTGTTTGTTGCTATATATGAGTGTATGTTTAATCCATGAACTCCCAACTTAGTTTGTTTGGAGCCTAATTTGAAACTGCCAAGAGACGATATTACATACGGAAAAATATTCGTATGTAAATCTAATAGACAATTACATATGGATTTATCCATATGTAATTACATACGGATTTTGAATCCATATGTAACAGTTACCTACAATAGTTTTACATACAGATTTTTTTTTCGTATGTAACTATGTTTTACATACAAATTTGGTCTCTTACATAGGATTGTATTGTATGTAATACCAAAATTTCTTGTAGTGGTTCTTGGTGCTTAACTTTCATTATTCACTTGAGGTCAAAGGTTTTCAAAGTGTGTTGTGAATTTGGAGATCCTTTTTTGAGTTTCTTGGTTCATAACAAAGGTGAATTCGTTCCTTTATTGTACTGTGTTTTTAAATCTATGTTTGTAAGTGCCAAGTTAATGCTTCTTGGTGGGTATCGCAGTTGTAACAGAGTGTTGTAGTGTGTGGTTTGGTTCTTGTAGGGTTCAAGAACTGTTTTTGATATTCTTTTGTAAAAAAAAAATTGTTGACCTAGTAAATTTTATCTCGGTGTGAGGTAGGACTCGATGTAGCTCAGTTTTGAATAAAAAAACTTATTGAAAATTGTGCTTGGTTGTATTGGATTCTTACTTGATTATTGAAAATTAAAATATTTTTTGTCTTTTACAAAAACCGGGAAATCAATCTGTTGTTTTGAAAATTAACCTGTTAATATTTTTCTCTAATTTTATAACTAGAAAATTAATCAATTATTTTTAGGTTTAATCTCTTAATATTTTTTTCAAATACTATAATAAAAAAATCAATCAATTATTTTCAAGTTTAATATGTTGATATTTTCTCTATTACTAAAATTGGAAAAAAAACAGTTGTTTTTAAAGAAAATATGTTAAAATTGATTCTGGAATTTATTAAACACGTTGAAGTACTTTGTAAGTAAAATTGATTGGTAGATTTGTGTCTTATAATTTGTGTGCCCATAATTTTTCATCAATTGTTTTTAATAATAATTGGTTGTTTTCACTGAATCAGTATTTTTTTAGAAAATTTCAATCTGTTGTTTCGAAAAATAATCAATTGATTTTTTGTCAGGATTGACTAAACCAACTTTTGCGAAAATTTACTTAAGTACAATTCATCCCTTTTGAACTTAGTCCCCATTAATTCAACAACCAATAGAGGCCACATTTGAAGACAATGTAAGTTCAATTTGTACCCCATTTCACATTGTTATTTTTTAAAATTTCTACATTAATTATTTTTTTAAACAACAGTACGACATGTAACCTGATAGTCAACCATACCATTCTGAAGGCCACCCTCATCATGGGTCTCATCATGTTTGGTCTTCTTCAAATATTGCACAATTCGAAAAACAAGTCCAACTTCAATCCACCCCTATTCAACCACCACAAATATTCAGCTTTATGGACCACCACCACAACATGTTTGTCCAATTTTCCTACCAGCAAGTGCCATAAACTTACACCAATTTTTCATCCCAAGGAAATATTTTTTCTTCGAGTCTATCGTAGATGTTTGGTACTTCAAGAATGACACCACCCTCCCTATTTCATCTAGTTCCTACCATGCATTGTTATCGGCTCACAATGTCTTCAATAGAGTCCGATATTCCATATGATGACAACGAAGAAGAAAACAATGACGATGATAGCCCACCTCCACTGAGACATCCACAGAGACAACGAAGAAGGCCCCACGTAGGACATGATCTCATAGATAATTCGTTCATCTTTAGATTGTTAAAATTACGTAATTTTTAAATTAGATTATTATGTTTGTGTGTTTTCTCTTAATGTCAAACTTTAATATTTTTTTTAAATATATTTTTTTGTTTGGGTTAACATTCTTCGTTTTAGATTTCTGGTTAAAATTTTATAGTTTATTAAGAATTCAAAATAATTTTAAAGTACTAAAAATAATAAATTTATATTTAATTTTTAATTATATATAATAAAAAATTATTTTCTAAAATAAAAAATATTTTATAAGAACTTCTTTAGTTAAAAAAAAATTTCATAAAAAACTATTTCTCTTTAATTATATATATAAAAAAAAGTCATAAATAGTAAATTAAACTTATCTAATTTTCTATTATTTTTAATTTTTTTAGTTTTATATATTATTATATATTAAAAAATTAAAAACGTATATTTCATATACCTTTTTAAGTAGAAATCGTATATAAAATATACGAATTTTAAATTTTCTATTTTTCTTAATTTTATACATTATTAATTAACTGTCTGGAATATAATTAATCAAAACAATAGACACCATCTATCATCACTATTGCTTTCTATAGTATCCTATTTTTTAACATTTAAATAACATATTTTTTCTTCAAATCAAAACGTTTATTGTAATAATTATCTAATCTTATATGTATTTTTATTCTCTTTTAACAAACTTTATGGATTTGTATTTTTATATCTAATTTTCATTTATATTTTCTTTTATCGAATTACAAATAGACTGAACCCATTGCCAGTACAAAAACAAGAGTATCGCGATGGACTCTGTTCTGTAGCTAACACTCCACAGTCAACAAAATAGCGAAATAAGAGTTAGGAAAAGTAGAACAGAACAAAACAAAACAGAGTCGTCGTCGTCTTTCCTTACTTTTACTCGTCACCGCGAAATATCAATCTTCTGCAGCACTCATCTCAATTCGAGTTTTAAGCGCAAGGAACAGAACAGAACAACGCAATCATTACCTTCCAACGCCACCAAGCCAGAACAAGAACGAGTTAGGGTTGTAATCAGAGCGAGGGAGAAGATGGCAATGAAGGACGACGTGGAAATTGTGAAGGCTCGCATCGACAAGAGGGATTACAGAAGGGTCGTGCTTCGCAACTCGCTCCAAGTGCTCCTCATTAGCGATCCCGTTACCGATAAGGTCGACTTCCTCTTAGATCTCTGATTCCGATTTCGATTCGGATCAGATTTTCTTTTTTCGTTTCAATTCACTCGCTCAGTTCATGATTCTTCCGTTTCTGTGCTTCGATTTTGTTCGTTGCAGTGTGCTGCTTCCATGAACGTTGGCGTCGGTTACTTCAGTGATCCTGCTGGCCTCGAAGGCCTCGCCCATTTCCTCGGTATTTTTGCCTTTTCCAGTTTTGACTTTATTCTGTCGCGTATAGGTTTCGATTTGTGTAGGATTCTGGTCGATTTGTTACGAGTCTGAAGAGGATTCCTTGTTTGAAGTTTGATGTGCCTCAATTGTAGTCTATAACGATTTTAAAACTGGTTCCTGAGCATACTTTTGGCCGCAATGTTAAGGCCTTTTGAGTTTCCGCTACTGCCAGGGACAAATTTACTCCAGATGCATTTACCACACATCTATCACACGAACAAAGAACGATAACATATAAACCCACAAATCTAATAAGTCGAAGGCAAACAGTAGAAAATAACTTTTAACTAATTTTAATCTACGTCCATGGAGGAATTCACTATAATATGAGATTATGTTTCTCTCAGCAAACTCTCATTTTAAGTATAACTAACGTTTTTAACCTTAACTGATGATACGAAGGTCCTGTTTATACAACAATACCCCCTTTATAACTAACACATGTGAAACGTGCCTAAACTAATATGTGAACAGTGTTTCGCATTACAGAATTGGTTAGTTATTTAGACAGTTGCATTAGACAGTTCAAGTCTTGACAGACCTTAAGAGACTAAACTGTCTACTGAGATTATCCACCACACATGATAAAAGCTGCATATCAACAGTGGATGATCTAAAACAATTAGACAATCTAGGAACCTTTAGACAAGATTATATTTAGTCATCTTTACAAATCTCCACCTTGGTTCAACACAAATCTTCTGAGCGAGAGTCACTAACTGCTCTTAAGCTCATTACGGGCTTAATCACCAATTAGCGGGATCAAATCCAAGCAATGGAGCTACTTGATAGAACCTTTGAAATTATATCAGAGGGATTATGATATGTTGAGACATCTATCACCTTCACACATCCTCGTGTAATCTTCTCTCTTATGAAATGCAACTTCTCTTCAATGTGTTTAGTTCTATCATCGTAGACTTGGTTCTTGTCCAACTGTATTGCACTATTATTATTATCACAGTAGACCGTGTTAATTTGGTCTTGCACCTTTAGCTCTTTGGCTAGACCCTTCAGCCATAAGGGTTCCTTCACTACTTTTGTCATGATAATGTACTCTGTTTTAATGGTTGACAAAGCCAATACATTATGTAGACTGACTTTCCAACTGATAGCAGTATCATAAGCAATTAACACATAGCCCGTGAGAGACTTTCTGGTGTCCAAACACCCAACAAAGTCCTACTCAGCAAATCCTTCTATGGGAGAATCACAAACTTTCTATCTTCATCATAAACTAGAACCCATCCAAGCTATCCCTTCAATCCAAAGAATCCACTTAAGAGCTTGCTAATGAGCTCGCCAAGGATTTGACATGAACCTGCTAATAATGCTCACAACATAGGCTATAGGGTGTGTGCAAATCATCGCATACATAACAAAACCAACTATATTGGAATATGGAGTACTGTCCATATAATGTTGTTCCTCCACCTTCTTAGGAGAATGTTCATCGGTTAGCTTATAGTAAGATGCAAGAGGTGTGGATTTAGGTTTTAAGTTTGTCCTACTATACTTCTCAAGGATTTTTTTGAGATAGGTCTTTTGGGACAAGTGTAGACACTTCAAATCACGTCGTCTAATGATCTCAATCCTCAAAATATTCTTAGTAGCTCCAAGATTCTTCATCTCAAACTCGCTATTTAGCTTAGCTTTAACCTTTTGAACTCCAGGCTTACTATTGCTTGCTATTAGAATGTCATTGACATACAACAACAATACTATGAGATGACCTTTTGCTAGAAACTTGAAGCAGATGCAAACATCATACTTGCTACATTCAAAGCCAATTCTTGCAATGAACGCATCAAAATGCTTGTTCAATTGTCTTGGGGATTGTTTCCGACCATACAAGGATCTTTTTAACTTACAAACATAATCCTTCTTGTCTTCTAAGTTTCCATATAGAAATGCAATCTTAACATGCATTTATTCCAGCTCAAGGTTAAGCTCAACAACCGTGACTAACAACTTTCGAATGAATTTGTGCTTTAATACATGAGAGAACACATCATTATTATCGACTCTTTTCCTCTGAATAAAGCCGTAGCCACCAATCTCGCCTTTGAATTTTTGTTGACCAGTTTCTAGATTACCATCTTTATGTTTGGAAATCCATTTACAACTAACCAACTTAGAACCCACAAGTCTACAAACAAGAGTCCAGGTATTGTTCAGATGAAGTGACTTCATCTCCTCATTTGTGGCGTCTAACCATTGAGTCTTCTCCTTACTTGCTAGTGCAAAGGATACAATAGAAGTTTCATCTTCTAACACCTCACTAGCAACTACTAAGGAGTATGCAATAAGTTCTTCATATTCATACCTCTTTGGAGCTCTTCACGTTATCCTTGTTCTATCTCTAGCAAGCATGTAATAATCATATCATCTATCTTCATTAAAAGCTTCTTGTTTGTCATTTACCAGATCGTAATACGCATCATTCTCTAGGAAACTAGACGTTTTTTCTTTGCCAAACTCCACCTCAATGTTAGCCTTCTCACTATCATGGCTACTCCTAGACTCACATTTTGAAACTTTTTGCTTATGGGCCATCTCAATTTCATTGAAGACGACTTTCAAGCTGATGATACATTTCTTGAATCTTGGCTCTAGACACCATAGATGATATCCTTTTACACCTTTTGGATAGCCTAGAAACATGCACTTAACAACACATGCATGCAATTTTCCTTGCCTCATGTGAGCATAGACAACACAGCCGGAGATTCTTAGGTTTTTAAGGTTGGGAGAATATCCTGACTAGATTTCCTTGGAGTCTTCATCTCCAGCGCTGTGATTGGACAGGCAGCAGTAGTTACAGCTTCAGCCCAAAACAGCTTTGGAACTCCAACACACAACAAGAAGCACCTCACTCTTTCCAGAATGGTCCTATTGAACCTCTCAGCTAGACCATTATGTTGAGGACTCCTTGCATATCAACAATGGATGGTCTAGCACAATTAGACGACCTAGGAACCTTTAGATAAGATTTTTCTGAGCCAATCTTCAGAATCGGCCACATTTGTCTGGGAACATGATGAAACTGCGACAATTTATTTAAAACTGTGGATTTGAGTGGGTACATGTGTGATAGTGTAAAGCACATTATGCAATCCATATATTTGATAAGAGGATAAGATAGACTATATACATAAAAAAGAGGAGCTAATTGTTGGAGCACTTGCTACTTGTGATGTTTGAGTTGATACTTCGAGATATAGAACGTTATGCACTGCTTTTAGGAACAAAGACAAATAAGATACTAGATTCTAGCATCTGGAATTTTTATTTATACCAAAAACTATATTTTAATAACTAATGGGTTGGGTGCTGGAAATTTACCTATTTCGTTTTTCATTTTTTCTGGTTTATTCATTTCAAGAATTTTATTCTGGTTACTTTTGTGTTTTTGGTTGACAGAGCACATGCTGTTTTATGCGAGTGAAAAATACCCAGTTGAAGATAGCTACTCCAAGTATATTACTGAGGTATCATGATGTCTGCTCCTTTAAGATGTTTAAAGTTCCATGTTATTTTCCTGCCACTCATTATTGAAATAGGAAACAATTATTTTTAACCTTTTTTGTCCTATGTATTTCAGCTCTTCAATTTTATTTATCCATCATTCTATGAAATGAAAAAGTTGAAGAAAATATTTAAATGGTAGTTCACATATATCCTTATTCCTAATCTTGTTGGTACTTATGGAATGTTGGTCACTGTTGAATTTTTGTGAAAAGCATTATTTGAATTGGGAGAAACAAATTCTGAATTTCTTGTGGACCGTTAGCATGATTGAGTATTTGTAACATGATTTACAACATCTAATTCCGGGAAAGTAGGAAACTGAAAATAATTCACAAAATATTCAAATCAAATACAAATTATTTGCTGCAAATATGCAGTTTGTAATTAGGAGAGATTGCAAAATAATCAAATACAGTTCTTCTATTATGCTTTTAGAAATCAGAAGCTCTGAAAGGGGAGGTGGGTGTGTGGGAAAAATTGCAGATACTAACAGACTAGCAACAAAATTTTAATTAGAGGGAAAATTTGCAGATATCCAGAATGAACTCAAAAGGAATTCTAGCCCTCAAATAGTATTAAACAACAAACTTCCTGTAAAATGAAAAACATAAAATTTAAATTCAGTAAAATACTTTGCTCTTTTACTGAAATTCAATGCAGTCCTTACTTCTAAAATTTGTTGATGCCTTGAAAGTATGTATATGTGTTTTGTTCACATTATTTGATAAGAAAATCATCTAGACCTCTTAGAATCACTGACCAACTAATGGTATATTTCAACTTTCAACTCTTAAAAATTGATAATTATAATTTATTGGTTAAATTAACTTGATATTTTAAATATCTGTATTTTATTTTCTTCACAGGTGAGCCTAGCTTTAAGAAACAGAGGTGTTTCCTGTTTACATGTTATAATATAAGGGACATATTTGTAGGACAAAATGATTACCTTTTAAAAATGATTGTTTTGTCATGTCTGCACTATATTTATTCAACCACATAATGAATTTGCCTTGTTTTTAAACTTAGAGGGTTTATGATTTAAGACCTGGTTTTTTGGTTCTTGTGGTGAAGTGGTCGGAGCTCTCAAGTTTTCCCAAGGGCTTGTTTGGGAGAAGGGAAAAGGGAATGAAATCGAGGGAAATCTCTATAAGACTTTATGATCACTCATCGCTGCATTTTTTGAGCTTAAATTATGTTATCTTTTTAGTTTCATGCATCTGGCCTCCCACTCTGCCAGTATCTATGCAGATGCATATTGTATTTTAAGAATGGTTAAGAGTTTCTATTTCTTTCTATATTGTATCAAACATCAATATCAATTGGGGCTTAGAAAGCTGGAGCAATTCCATAGATTTGTTATTTATTTTTAAATATTCTTAAATTTTTTTCTAATGACTTCTTTTGGTTTCATGGCTGTCGTCTGCCTTTCTGATGCAGCATGGAGGAAGCACCAATGCTTTTACAACTTCTGAACAAACCAACTATCATTTTGAAGTTAACACAGACGGCTTTGAAGAGGCTCTGGACAGGTACATCCTGCTTTTTATTGTTTCCTCTTTAATCCCTAATAAAAGTTCTAGCTCAGTATAGTTTATCTTCCAGATTTGCTCAGTTCTTCACTAAACCATTGATGTCTCCTGATGCCACCATGAGGGAAATTAAAGCTGTTGACTCTGGTTAGCTTATCTTTTGTCATTATTTGATCTATTTTGTTTTATTTCCTTGTTTCTTATTGGTATACTGTTTATCTGCTTTCATTTTTGCAGAAAACCAGAAGAATTTACTATCTGATGGATGGAGAATGAACCAGGTATGTGCTATGTTTTACACAGCCTCCTTTTTTACAGGGGGTGTGGGGTGGGTTAGAGGCAAAGTTGAGATTTTCCTACTCTTTAGAATTTAAAAAGTTCCCTTATAGCATGTAGTTTCAATTGCTTCTGAACTCACACCCAACCTTTTTTTGTCTCTGTAAACTATGGTTGTTCTGAACTTTGAACCCCCTACCTCTGTTCTTTTCTCTGGGCAAACACTCACACTCACCTTTTATTGATATTTAAGATATGTTGCATTTGAAATATTAATGTCTTTCAGATTTGGTGTTTTTTCATGACTTTTATTGTATCTGTGGCCTAAAAACGTATGACCTTTTACTGTAAATTATGAATACATTATGAATTTTGAGTAACATCCCCCTTAGTTTTAGAGCATTCATGTATACGTTACAACCTTTATGTATATAATACCAAAAACATTTATGTATATATAAAAATTCAGAATAGCAGCCATCCTACATAGTGCGATACTGCTATAACATTTTTTGGGTTGGCTAGATGCAACTGTCCAAGATTGATAACTATGATATTCAAGGCATTTCCTGTATCCATGTAGCTCTTTACAACTGTTAAATTGGTCTAAAATGATGTAGATTACGTTTCAAAGCTGTAAGTGCCTCATTTATTGCAATGTGGTGCTAAACATGGTTATCCAGTACAGGTATCATCTATGTGCATACACCTCATGTGTCACTTCATTTGTGCTGCACTATTTAGAATTCCCAGGTCAGAATGTGTAGGGAAGTCTATCATAAGTTAGAATTTTTTTTTATTATATTTTTACTTTAAGGATCACTTGTTGGAATAGCAAGTCTTGTCTTTTTTCTTCCATTTTCCATGTGTAGTGTGGCTTTTACTTATGGTGCTTTTAGAGTGATGAAACATTGAAAGCAGTTTAGTAACTGATGCTTGAGGCCAGGGTCTCATGAAAATAGTTGGTTGCTTCTCTTGCTGAATTAGATTGATAGCAAAGTTGAGGAAAGGGCAGTAGTATTGTCTATCTTGTCTCTCAAATCTCAACCTAGGATTGACTAGTCTTAATAACCTTATTTACTAACCAAAGAGTAGATTCATAATTTATTTGTTATTCAAAGAGGTTGGACTAATTTGTTGCCTTTGCTGTTCATCCATTTTTCTTCCTTTCCCAATTTGTTTATCCTCCTCATATACTAGCCGTTTCTCTTCAAATATGTATTTGGATCATTGGGTGCTTTACTGGCACTGCAAATTGTGTTTTTAAGCCTCTTATGGAGAAATGTTCCTAATCTCTCTTGGTCTCCCCCTTCCCCATGAAACATTGCAATCTATACAGCTTCAGAAGCATCTCAGTGATGAAGATCATCCATATCATAAGTTTAGCACAGGTCAGTGGTTGATTTAATTTCTTTTGTTTTTTAAACTCGTACAATTGAACTTTGAACTTTTGCACCATCCTACTTGTGGTTGGATTGTTTTGTCAAAGAACTGATAATGAGCTATCCTTTGCTTATGTGTCCAAAATCTTTTAAAACATCCATTATGATATTTTTTCATAATTATTATTTTAATATTAAGAATAACTGGTTACTTGATGAATATGATAATGAATGCCAGGAGCTAGATT
The DNA here is from genome assembly GCA_013389735.1 of Phaseolus lunatus. Lineage (NCBI taxonomy): Eukaryota > Viridiplantae > Streptophyta > Magnoliopsida > Fabales > Fabaceae > Phaseolus > Phaseolus lunatus. The sequence goes on along the minus strand of CM023857.1, from coordinate 34,077,646 downwards.
TTATATTTTTTTTCGAGTTATCTTTATGTCTTGTCAGAGATTGAAGACATGTGGAATATTTTTCTGCCATACCAAAAGACTAGGAAGTATTTTCAGACTGATGCTTTGTAATGCTCCTCGTGACATGCTTTCTTCATCGTCAAGTTCATTGCTTTAGAGAATCTTTGTAATTCTATTTGCTTAAATGCATTATTGTGTATTAAAATTCAAATAAATTTGTCTACTACTAGGATAAACTCAACGGAGTATTTTGATACAAACTTCTTTGAAGTACATTGAGAATGTCATGGCTATATTTTGGATATGAAGACAGCAGACTATATGATTTTAGATATTTTTGGATCTCTGTCTTTTCTTTTATCACATCGATAGCTGCTGACTTCTGAGCCAACTGGAAGATATTTACTTATAATTTCCCTGGAATTTATTTTAAAAAGTAATAAAGTTCCAACTGCCAATTTGTGTTTTTTTAAATAATTATGAATTTCATGCTATGTGCATTAGTATCATGTCATTGATTTGATTCTGAACCTAAATAAATCAGGTGATTAATGCTTAAAACTATGCTTAATTATAATTTGTTTTAAAAGAAATATGTCTGTCCAAATGAAGTGGAATATCTGCAATAGCTATCATTGTTGCAATATACTTTTCATCATAATCATTACTGCGGTTCTCTAATTTGTAGGGAACTGGGACACTTTGGAAGTTAAGCCTAAAGCAAAAGGATTAGACACAAGGAAGGAGCTTCTCAAGTTTTATGATGAAAACTATTCTGCCAATTTAATGTATCTAGTTATATACACAAATGGTAACAGATATTTTGTTTACAATATGTCGGTTGAATTATTTTCTATATTTTTTGAATGGCAACAATCCAATTATTTGTGCATGGATATTTTCAGAAACCCTTGATAAAATTCAAAACCTTGTAGAAGAAAAATTCCAGGATATTAGAAACACCAGCAAAAGTTGTTTCCATCCTTGTGGTCAACCATGCAAATCAGAGCATTTGCAGGTGCAGTTTTACTATATCTTAATGGCAAAAACTAACTAATTTCTTCACCATTGATTGTAATCTATTTCTTATTTTTGGGTTTCTGTCTCAGATTCTTGTCAAAACTGTCCCAATAAAGCAAGGTCACAAATTGAGAATTGCATGGCCAGTAACCCCTGAAATTCATCATTACACTGAAGGGCCAAGCAGGTATCTCGGCCATCTCATTGGTCATGAAGGAGAAGGGTCTTTATATTACATCTTGAAAAAATTGGGTGGGTACTCTCCATCTGTCATTATTAGTTTTGGGGTATTGTCTACTTCATATGAAATCCGATTCTTCTATATTATGAGATGTTGCCTGGATTTTAAGTAGCATCATTATAAAAATGCAGAGCGGCCACTTCCTGCTACAGGGGCTGCTGTATTGGAGTGGTTAGTGTAACAGCCATAGAAGGCCAAATAGCAGGCTGAATGGTAGTGGTAGCGGGCATTATACTGCTGCCATGTGTTGATTCCAAAAACAACCCAAATAGAGACATTAGGGCTTTCTTGGAGGGCTACTTTTGGGACTTAAGTTTCCAAATATGAAAACTACACATGTATTAATAATAGCGAAAATGATAAAAGAGACTTGGAATAAGTGGACAACGATCATTACTATGTAGGAAACTTGTTTTTGACTTTTATTGGTATTTACTTTTATGTTTTATTTGACACCTATGACTTTTATATGTATATGTGGTACCCATTATACATAAACTATATAAAAAAAATCAAAATAGCGGCTATCTCGCAATATACTTGGAACTTTTTGGAACTGGCCGCTATGGGCCACTATCAGGGATCTAGAACATAATCTTGAGTAAAAGGGTGACCTAGTACATTACATGAGGATCCCACCAAACAGGTCTGCCTAGTGAGGGTAGATGTCCGGAGCCTTGCCTTTGCAAGCATTTTGTAGTATTTGTACTCAACCTCCAACAAGCAGGCGACTTACTATTGCACCAAGACTCTTAAGTCTTGCTATGTTAATGAAAATATTTTAAATGCTCATATTTCAGAATGTTAGTTTCTCTGCACTACTTTCTGATTTATATTGTGTAGAAACTGGTTTTGAAGCAGATTTATGTAGGATGGCAACTGGAATTTTTTTCACAACCCACTCTAGGTCATGATCTGTGCACAAGTTAACACCATTCCAACAACCTTTAGCTTGACAAGACTAATGATAGATCATCTTTGAAAATGGGTTTAGGCCTAACTCCATCCTACATAACTGGCTTTGGATGCAACTTGCATTCAAAGACCTGATGGTTCATGGGACTTTGCAATTTTAAAAGGGTCATTCACCATGTTATCCATGTACCAAGCCCAATAGTGTTGAATGTGATGGGGCATATTCAGAAAAAATGAAGTCTCACATCAACTAGAAATAGTGTTAAAATACGGTATATAAGTGGGGACAATATGTACCTTACAAGTCTGTTTTGTAGGATTGAATTAGTTATAAACTACTTTGTAATAGATCATACTATTTCTCATTGTTAGAATTATGATTATTATTGTATTGTACAACTTTCATAAAACTGCTTTTCGGGTGTATGTACCTAGCCTAAGGTTTCTATGTTATAGGATATATAACTTTTCCTTGTGTTGTATTCTTCTCTTTTCATCTCTCTCTCTCTCTCTCTCTCTATATATATATATATATATATGTATGTATATATATCAGCTAAGCACAACAACTAACTAATTTTGTTTTTCATCTAAATTCAAGTTGGTGTTAAGAGCTAGTCTATCTTCTCCTGTTGCTGGACCACTACAACCAAACCTCGAGGGTTGCATGATCAAAAGCCTTAAGACACACTGATCTTTGTCAACTTGGCACTTGTCGTGTGTGTCCCATACATTGCCTTTGTGATGTCAAAAACACATCCGACCACCGCCATTCATCTTGTTGGTGTCTTTTGGGCAAGTTTCTGCCTCTGGCTTCCTATTTCGACGAACTTGGGTAGTTGGTCAAGTTTGTCTCCTCACAGCTTAGGGTTTTTTCATATGTCTTCAATTATGTTTGTCTCCCTTTGTCTTTGGAATGACTTTTCCTATTTTTGCTCCTTTCTTTTCTGCTACTACTATTACCATGACAAAACTTAATTGGAAGACTACTTATCTCGGTGTGTCTCCATGGATTATGGATCCTTGGTCAAGGATACCATGACCATTTAAAAAAAGGAAGCCAATGCTTTTCCCATTGAAGAATTACATGCAGGGTTAAACTTCCTCCTTTATTGTGGAATGAGAAAGTAAATGAAAGGAGTTTCAAGACTTTTTTTTTTCTTGAATAAGTTAGTAAGACATAAGACTGGAAATATGATAAAAAAGGCTTAAGAGATTGATCATCTCTTAGTTGAACCATATTATTTATAGAATAAAATTACATCAAGAATACCAAGAGGTACAAGGAAAAGGCTATATCTAGGTAATTAATGCTAATAACCAAAACAACTTTTCAGGATAGACTACTTAACCTATCTAAACATGCTAAGTTATGTAATCAAGATAAATTATTCTAATACTTCCCCTCAAGCTTCTTAGAGAAACTTAACTAGAGAAATTTTATTAATTGTCCAATAGTGTTTATAGTGTTTGCATCGTTGAATAGCTGTCTGCTACCTCCTAGCATTTTTAGCTAATATGAATATTACAATGGACATCTATACACTAACATACAGGCAAACATATGGACAGCTGTAACTAGCAATTCTCAACTAGACACCTATACATTAACATACAAGCAAGCAACTCGACAACTGTACACTAACAAACAAGCAAACAACTGGATAGTTGCACACTAACAAAAAAGCAAACAACTGACAACTATACACTAACAATTCTTACTAACAAAGCTAGAGCATACGAATTGTATGTGCCAAGCTTGGAACATATAAATGGATTTTGTGGTCCTCTTAGGGATTTTGTTAACACATACAAGTTGATCATTGGTTCCAAAATACTCAGTATAAACTTTGGACTACATCTCTTGAATAAAATGACAATCCAAGTTCTATGTGTTTGGTCCTTTCATGGAATACAGGGTTGGAGCCAATGTCGAGAGCTACTTGATTATCACAATACATTTTCATTGGTTATATCTCACAAAATTTTAATTCTTGAAGAAATTGTTTCTCTCACATAAGTTCACAAGTGAGAGAAGCCATTGCCTTATATTCATCTCCAACGGTAGATTAAACTACCACATTTTGTTTCTTGTTTTTCCAAGAAATAATGTTGCCTCCGGTGAAAACACAATACCCTGTAGTGAAGCGTCTATCCATAAGAAGTTCTGCCTAATCAACATCATAATACCTAGAGTTCTGGGTATCCCCTTTATCTTTGTACGACAAACCTTGTCCTAAACCTTTTTTGAGGTACCTTGCAATCTGGATGATAGCATTCCAAAGATCAATACAAGGATTTTACATTAATTAATTAATAACACCAACTGCGAAGATAGACCAGGTCTAGTAACAGTGAGATAAATAAGCTTCCCAATGTGACTTAATTTTCCAAACCAAGCACAAGGAGATTTCTTGAGATCATAAAGAGACCGATGTAACTTACAAACCCAACTAGACTCCCCCTAAGCAACAAATCAAGGAGGTTGCTCCATGTAAATCTCCTACTCTAAATCACCATGCAGGAAAGCATTTTTTATATTAATTGAAGGAGAGACCAATGATGTGTAACTGTCATGGCAAAGAAGAGACGCACAATAGTCATTTTTGGCTACAAGAGAAAAAGTATCACCATAATCAAGACCTTAGATTTGAGTATATCTTTTGGCCACCAATCTATCTTTGAGGCGATCAACTTCACCAATTGGCCCAACCTTAATGGCGTAAACCCAACGACAACTAACAACCTTCTATTCACGTAGAAAAGGAACTAAGTCCCATGTACTATTATGTCCAAGAGCCTGTGTTTCAACATCATGGCTTGTTACCATCCCAGATGATCAAATGCCTCTTTCACATTTTAAGGAATGGTAACTAAAGATATAGAGGAGATAAAAGAACAATAGAAAGGAGATGAATGATGATAGCTTATAAAGTTGTAAATAGGAAGAAGATTGTGTGTAGAGCGAGTACCTTTGCAAATGGCAATAGGCCAACTGTAATCTTCATTATTAGGAGAGATGTACTATTGAATGATGATGAAGGACTTGAGGAAGAGGATTTGCCATGTGGTATTGGACTAGTCATTTGAGCTTGTCATTGGTAGGCCATAAGAGGAGGGGATGATGGTGTAGGTGAACTGGGCTGATGAGAGGAATTTGGATGATTGGAAAAAGATGGAACAATGTTTGGAATGGAGTACACAAAGGGCTTTAAAGGCATAGGCAAGACCTGTTGGACAAAGTTAACATCTTGTGTGGAGGAAGAGAAGAAAGGAGTTTCTTCAAGAAGGTTGACACTTACAGACATGCAATTGTTTTTAATGTCAGGGAAATAACATCAATACCCTTTTTGAAGACGAGAATATCCTAAGAAGACACATTTGATAGCTCTAGTTGAGAGTTTGTCCAAACCTCAAGACACATCATGCACAAAACACAACCAAAAATTTCTGGAGAAATGGAACATAGAGGTTTATTTCAATGGAATATGGAACTTTATTGTCCAAAGAAGGATAGTACATTCTATTAATAAGATAGCATGTAGTTAGAATGATATCACCCCTATGATGGATAGGTAGATTGGCACCAAGCAATAAGGTACGAACAATTTCAACTAAGTGTCTATTCTTTCTCTCTGCTATACTATTTTGTTGAGGTGCATAAGGACAAGTGGACAAGTGTAAAATACTATGTGAATTTAAAAGAGTGGAAAAACTAGAAGAAAAGTATTCTTTGGAATTACCACTCCTTAAGATCTTGACTACTTGACCAAATTGGTTTTTAATTTCATTAAGTAAAGACACAAAGATATTTAAAAGTTCAGATTTCATTAAGTGAACTTAAGTTCAACGAGAATATTCATCAATAAAAGTGACAAAATAAAGAAACCCAAAGGATGTGACTCCACTTTGAACCCAATGAATTGTAGAAAAGACAGAATTGAACCATGCTTAAGTTCTTTTGAGAAAAGAAGACCGAATATGTTTTCCTAAGTGTGATAGGAAGCACTGATACTCTGATTTTATTATGGAACGAACAAAGATAAAAGAAGAATCTGAAACAGTTTACAGAAAGCTACATATACAGAGTTCAGTTACAAGAAAAGTTAGTTATGACTCTAAAACAGTTACACTGACCACATAGGAAACAAACAGTAACTGCAACACAAACAGTTACACTAAAACAAAACAGAATTGGCAATAACTAATCAGTAACATTTTCTAACACTTGCACCAAGACTCACCCTTAGGTCTTCCCTATATTAATGAAAATATTTTACACACTTGTATTTTAGAATGTTTGCTTCTCTAAACTACTCTCTGATTTCAATTGTGTAAAAGCTGGTTTTGAAGTAGATTTATGTAGGATAGGGACTGGAATTTTGGTCACAACCCACTCTAGCCCATGATCTGTGCACAGGTTGACACTGTTCCAATCAACCTTTTGGTTGACAAGACTAACGATAGACCATCGTAGAAAATGGGTTTAGGCCTAACTCAATCCTACAAAACCAGCTTTGGACACAACTTGCATTCAAAGACTTAATGGTTCATGGGACTCTGCAGTTGACACCAAGTTTTAGATCCATTAAAAGGGTCACTCACTGTTATCCATGTACCAAGCCTAATAGTGCTGGATGGTTACACTAAAACAGAACAGAACTGACAGTTTTAACCATATAACTAACCAATAACATTGTCTAACAGAAGATACACTCACAAATGGTGACAAGAATGTTGCACAAGCAAAAAAACAATTTTGGAAGATGGTTGAGAGGAACTGGTTAATAGAATGGAGAAGAGTAGACTTTAATTGCAAGAACTCTCCTTCATTGAAGGAGAAAGAATTACATATGTGAAGAAGAATGAGTTATAACTCAGTTTCTTTTGGGTCTTTCAAGAATCCTGCCCTCTTGAGACTTGTGTAAGTCTTGCCTTACCCAATAGTTTCTGAAACTCAAACCTGTCTAAATTTGTTTCCTATTTGTATAAACTACCTTCACCTTTTCTGTTTTAGCGGAATACTAATTTTTATTCTTTCTTTTCCATCTAGTATATACGTTTTTCATGGGAGGTTTAACAATGGCTTGTATGACTTTGAACTTTATATTGCAAAATGTGAAATTTACACTGTTATTCAGTTCAGAATAATGGATTGTCTTGTAATTTTGTGTTTTAGGCTTCAAAGTTGTATTAAGTGCAAGTGCAATGCAAATCTATTTGCAGTGTATATAGATATAGTTATTTGAGCCAACTAGTTGAGTTTGTTTGCAGAATAAAACATTTTTCTTTTACACCTCCTTTCTCACTCAGTCCCTTTCTTTTTACATGGAACTGGAGCTGATTGAAGACCGGCCCACTGTACTTAAACCTTTTGGATTTCTTTACCTTCATTGATATGGATATGATTCCCTGGAGTTTGAATCAATGATTTTCTGATACATGCTTATACATGTGTCCTACATGCTATAAATTTATCATTTTACCGCTTAGAAAACAAATTCCATTTGCAGGGTGGGCTACGGGCTTGTCTGCCGGCGAATCAGATTGGAGCTTGGAGTTTGCTTTCTTTACAGTTGTAATTGATCTTACTGATTCTGGTCATGGTTAGCTTTCTCTTTCCCTCTCCTCCATGGTTTTCTTGTTTGTTGCACAATATCTCCTCTTTTAAAAAGTTTTATTGTGTTAACTTGTGCACGTTCTCTTCATTGCAGTTATGCAATTGTTAAATTTACTAATACTGCTACTAATTTTACTAAATTCAAAGTTTGTTATCTGTAGTTTTGTTGATTCTGTGAACTCATTTTTACCTTATTTATTTATTTATTTATTTCTAGAGCACACTGAAGATATCATTGGGTTGTTGTTCAAATACATTGAGCTTCTACAGCAGTCTGGTGTTTGCGAATGGATTTTTGAAGAGGTATAGATGTAGTCTAAAAAATGAACAAACAACTTTTAACTCAACTTTTAAGTGAAAAAATGAAAAATATTCAGACAGCTTCAACATAGGTTTAAAAACTCATTTTTTAAATTTAGCTTGAAAGTAACATGTAAGTTAAAAAAAAGCAAGGACAAATATGATCTTACAATTGCAATCTTCATTGATGACTGAATTTTGTCTATGCTTCACCTGTGGGTAGTAGGGCTATAGTTTCCCATAGGTAAACTATTGAACTACATTAACTTTATCCATTTCTTTTCTTTACTGCTTCCACACATGGTCTAAACTATATCTAATGGAATTTTCTATGTTGATGAAGCTTTCTGCAGTTTGTGAGACCAAGTTTCATTATCAGGACAAAATTCCTCCCAGTGATTATGTTGTTGATATTGCATCAAATATGCAGGTATATTTCTCTTTCTAACTAAGTAAAAAAAATTGCAGGGGAGCTTTTTGATGGAAATCATATTATTAACGGACCTGTTATTTTACAGTTTTATCCTGTGAAAGATTGGTTGACAGGATCATCCTTGCCTTTTAAGTTTAGTCCAAATGTTATCCATATGGTACTCGATCAGCTTTCTCCGGACAACGTTCGGTAGGTGCACTAAAATCAAGTCTGTAAATTTATTTATATGAAGGATGTGAAGGATCAGATCAATTCTCCTAAACCGTTATTTCACTCAACAAAGAAAAAACGGTTTAAAGTGTTTGAGATACTGTATCAGTAGGGTGTGACTTAGTTATGATTAAATTTAACCTATAACTCATTCTCGAGCAGAATTTTTTGGGAATCTAAAAATTTTGAAGGGCTTACTGATAAGGTGGAGCCATGGTATGGAACTGCGTATTCCCTTGAAAAGATCACTGGCTCTGCTATTCAGGTATGTGCTTATATGAACAGTAATGTATGACTTTTGTACTGGCTTGTTCATTTGGACAATTTTTCTGTTTTTCCCATGGAATTCACTATGAGTCTATTTTCAGTGATATGTTGAAATTGTTATGAAAAGATGGAACTTGATAGACCTGATAATGCTTGTATTTGCAGGGGTGGATGGCTTCTTCTGCTGATGAAAATATGCATCTTCCAGCTCCTAACAAATTCATTCCAACGGACTTGTCACTTAAAACTGTGCAAGAAACGGTATGATATATTTTTCAATTATATATGGTGTGTGGTGGGAGAGAGAGGGGGGAGGGTGTTGCACCATGGTTATCTTGATCACATTATTAATACTTGGAAACAGGTGAAGTTTCCAGTTTTGTTAAGCAGGTCTACTTATTCAGCCTTATGGTACAAGCCAGACACATTGTTTTCTACACCCAAGGCTTATGTTAAGATTGATTTCAATTGCCCATATGCTGGAAGCTCTCCTGAGGCTCAGATTTTGGTGAATATTTTCACACAATTATTGATGGATTACTTGAATGACTATGGTAGGTTTCTAGTTTAGATGGACTTTACTTCAACTTGTTATTTCTTCATATTGTGTCTACTAAGTTGCTAAATAAAAGTTGAAGGAGTTCTTAATTTCTTTTCTTAGCTTATTATGCTCAGGTTGCTGGTCTATATTATGGCATAAATCACACAGATGGTGGTTTCGAGGTACTCTTGTAATGTATTTTAGTTTGCAATATTGCAATTTCTGAATATGAATGTTAGATATTAGTCTACAATCATCCTTGATGAATGCTAGCAAGATGCTTTCTTGCACCCTCTTTTCAACACTCCATCAGATGAAATTCATAGTTTAACCAATAATGAAACGTATTTGAAAGATAGTGTTGCTCACATTTCTTTAATCAATAATATGCATTATTGCATTTTTTTGTTCAATTGTAACATATAGATGATCCTAACGTCCTAAGTGATTTTAAGTGCAATTGTTAAAGGTATACTTGAGTTCAGTTCTACACTTTACTACTATAATTGATTAAAATAACAGAAATCATGTAAAGGTTGACAATTCAGATCCTGATAATTATGAGTATGATATTTGAAACCATAATAAAGGGTTAAATTGTTTATTATACCAGGCAGGGATAACATTGACATATAATTTGGAAGATTTCCAATTCTCATTATAATTAAGCCTTTTTATTTATCTACCAACTCCTTTTGTATCTTAATTAAACCTTTAAGTTCTTTGGCTGCTTTGTACTAAGAAATTTGTGTGGGAGTATAAATGAAAATATAACAGAATTTCTTTTTTCCTCTGCCCGCCTTGAAGAAATGTGTCACTTCATTCTGATAATTAAAATGCAATATTTTTTAGGTGACACTCTTTGGTTATAATCACAAGTTAAGGATTCTACTTGAAACTATAGTTGAAAAGATTGCAGCATTTGAAGTGAAAACTGACAGGTTTTCAGTCATCAAGGTATTTTATCAGACTCTTCTCACATGGGATTTAATTATCTCATTCTTTTCATTTGGAGATTGAATTGATTTTTTTATGTTATGTACCACGTGACAAGGCTGATTCTTTGTTGGATTCTTCTCTTCTATACCCGTCTTTTTCCATCAAACAAACACTGGCAATTACTTTCTTCCATATACTCTAATATTCCATCAAATTTTTTAAATCCATGACTAGTTTCATGTCTAAGGTGTGCCTCTGGCCGGATGCCTCATTCTGGTGCCTCTTATTTTTACCGGATTGTTTTGTTCTTCTAGCTCCTTCAGAATGTTTTGCTTTAGGATAGTTTTATGCCACTAGTACTGAAGGAGGATTACAAAATTTTTGTTGTTATTTATTTTAAACGGTGTATCTTCAAAAATAGAAATAATCATTAAATAATATGAAGCATCTCAATCAATTTGTTTTGTGATGAAATAAAATAACCTTTATAGTTGGGACTCGAAATTTTAGTTTAAAGATTCAACTATTCTATTGAAATATATTAATAATGTTTTCAGAGAGAATAATTTTTTTGTTCATAAGAAAAGATTAATTTTCTCTATATTCTAATGCAAATAAATGATTGTGTGTTGGATAGTTGGTCTTATGTTCGTGTTAAAATTTTCCTTTAACCATGACTGGTGCATTCCAAAAGAAATGATTTTAAGTTTAACACAAGATTTATCAATATCTTTCTTTTTTATAGAACAGAATGATATTGTTAAAGATATGATTGTGTAAATAGGGAAATATTGTATAGCTTTATTTTAGGGATTTTATTTTATTTTTCTTTCCTTTTCTTATTTGTACTGTTACTCTCTTTTATAAGTAGAGAACCTAAGTTTGATCATAACACAATTGATGTAAATCTTTCTCTGGATACATTGCAGTAGATATACAATTTTGGTAATTTAAATATTATAATTTCGGGAGTTTTGTGTGTAATTTCTAATTGGGTCAGTGTTATTAAAAATTCTTTTCTGAATTTTAATGGTTGGTTGATATCAAGAACCTAATTAGAATTTCTTAAACTTGGGCTCAGTTTTTAATTTTAGTTTTAAAATCCTGTGTCTGAATCCAACATACTGTTATAGCATGTTATGAAGTTCCCAACAGTAATGACAAAATCAGACTCATTTATGGTGTTTTAAAATATAAAGTTTTATTTTGACATCAAGAAGATACAAGTACCAATAGATTAGAAGCTATAAGGACCATGAATCCATGATGCAATTCTTCAGCTTGGTGATATGAATCTTGAGTTGTAGAGATAGTGTTTGAATCACACATGGTCGTGATAATCACAAATAAATCATAAGTTGTATACTAGTCTGTACTTTTCTTTTTTGCTGTGAAATGAAATAATAAAAGTTCAGCTTGTTATTCTTTTTCATTTTATCTAAAATGATAACATCTCATGCAAATCGTTTGATTCTTCCACAACTGGTCACAACACCTTGTTGCCAAAGGCCATTGAATCTCACCTGGCTGATTGGGCGATTTTTGCAGCCAAAATTGCAAAATGGCAGTGCAAATCTACAGCCTCCTTTGTGCCACTTAAGTTGTACTTGCTGGTGGTGGGTTGAGAAGGAAGATGACCCACAACCCTAAAGTCAAACTACCAATCAAGTGCATTTCTTTTTTCTGAAGTTAGGAATTTTTTATATTTTAGCTCCAATACAAATGCCACCAAATTATGATTTTTTACTTTTGGCCATAAGTTCTATTGAACCATTTTATTCATATAGGATTCCTAATCTCTTTGTTAGCTAGATTCATTATAATTGTAAAAAATATGATTTCATCTTAGTAATTAGGGAAATATGTACAACTAATGATTAGATATATTCTCCATTGTTACTCATTATTATTAGGTTTCTCTATATACTTTGAATGATTATAAAGAAAAGATTTACGTGTGTTAGCAAATACACACTTCACAACAACAAAAATACTCTTTATGGTAGAGCAAGGTTTTCCTTTTCTTTTTCTGCAGTGCACAGTTCACGTGCGCTGTTTCTGAGAGTCTCCCCAATGTGCTTCTCCTTCTCCAACGAATCACTTTTGGGCTTTGTTAGGCACTGGTTTGGCACTAGTTTGGTACCATGACTTCTTCTAATTTGGCTTTCGTTCAATCTCTCATGAATTTCACCACCAATCATCCACCATCACATGGAACATATCATAAAAGAGAAAAGAAAAGAATACTATTAAAATAAATGAAAAATAAAAAATAGATTAAATAATACCTTGTGTATATTGAACACAGAGTTATGTTTATATAGAGAAAAAACATACAAAAAAATATGGGCTAAGCCCATTACATGGAAAGAAATATCTGACAATATCTAATAATATCTAATGATATCTAACAAATACAAAACATGGGAGGACCAAACCAAAAAACCCATGTAAGAAAAAGGAACACAGCCTAACTATGGAATAAAGGAAATTGGTATCTGTTATGGAAAAAATCCAAATTAAGACAAGGAGGCACAACAAAGTACATACAAAAGTCTAACTTATTATCTACACCCAAATTAGCCAATTTATTAGCACAATTATTTCCTTCCCTAAAAATATGAGAAACTTTTGAAATCCATGCGAACGCATAGCTGCATACGCCTTCTCCACCTCCCTCTAAGAGTTCAAGGAACCACTTCTACAAAAGAAAAAGCTTGACAGAGCAAAGTAAAATCACTCTCCAACAAAGGTTTCTGAACCCAACCCTCTGAGCATTATCAATGGCAAAAATAGCCCCCATTACCACAGCATGCAAGGCATTATAATTCCCCAAAAACACCAGAAAAAGCACTAATATATTCCCTGACTCCCTCTAAGATTCCCGCACAAGCAGTAGGGCCTGGAGACCCCCAAGCAGCATTGTCAGTTTTCACTTTAGTCCAACCCATAGTAGGGAAGTCCCAATACACTTGCACAGGAACAAAGACCTTACAAGGTTTGTGCTAATGCCAAAAAACTTCAAGACAGAGAAGTCATCCATATGATTAGACATACATTCATTAGGCATATTACCTGAAATCTGACTGCAGTTATGACAGAGAAGTCATCCATATGATTAGACATACATTCATTAGGCATATTACCTGAAATCTGACTGCAGTTATGTGAATGGCAGAGATCATACTGATTCGCTGTTGAAATCTAGAATGATTCCTCATCCTTCATATCATCCAGAGAGAAAAGGTGATAGCAACAAACTTATGTGCTTAATAATAGGGCTACCGGGATATTTAAGAAAAGTAATTAAACCAGAACATGAAAAATTATTAAGATCAGGAAAGATATTTTGAAGCCAGGACCAAAGTGGAATGTTATGATACATATTCTTTCATACATAGAAATATTCACCAGGTCATGGTTTAATATGTGTAGAAGAAATTCCAATATTGTTTGTTCTTTTTGTTGAATTAGAAGAAAATATCTTTAAAGTTACAAGAGGATATGGTAATCATTACAAGTGTGCTGCTGTAAGATACTATAGATCTCTTCGTAATCATTACTTTAAGGATATAGTTCTATATATATGGATGTTTATGTACTACATTCAATTCAATAAGAACTTTTCTCTCATACAGCTGAATTCTTTTCAAGTATTTTAATGCTAATTGGGCAAAATCACCATGAGATTGTAGGTCCACTTCTTGATATTGTCTTTTCATTAGTGGGAACTTGATTTCTTGGAGGAGCAAGAAGTAGGAAATAGTTGCTAAGTCTGGTGTTGAAGTTGAGTACTGTGCTATGGCAGTAGTTGCATGTGAGATTACATGACTTAAGCAACTTTTCCTTCAATTAAAATTTGAAGATACACAAGATACTTGACTAATATGTGACAAGGAAGCTTCCATTCACATTACATCAAAGACAATTTTCCTTGAGCGGACTGAACACATAAAAGTTGAGAGAAGGTGCTCTCTAGAGAAATCATTGCGGACTTTGTCAACACCAACTAGTAGACATGCTCACTAAATCTGTAAACAGCTCTCGTATTGACCACATTTGTAACATGCTTGACTCATGACATACATGCTACAACTTGAGAGGGAGTGTAAAGTGTAAAACATATGATCTAATCTTAGTAATTAGGAAAATATTTACAATTGATAATTAAAGATATTCTCCATTATTAGCCATTTTTAGGTTCCCCTATACTATCTTTTTGAATTATTATAAATAAAGGATTTTTATATATGAACACAATTTAAACAAAAAAACTCTTTCATAATACTTTTTTTTCAAATTTAAACAAATATATTTTCTAACCATGATATTTTGAAACTTATGTCACTTTGTTAGCTATTTAACTTCACAATGCTAATTTACATATATGTGTGTGTGTTTTTCTTTGTATTAAATTTCTCTAAGAGTCATGTTTTATTATTGATCATGAATCTTATGATTTATGACACGATTCCATTCATGACTTAGAAAATAGGCCTTCCAATTCACAATTTATATCCCATCTCAACTATCACGAGAAAGGCCTGTATATTAAAAAACGAATTAAACTAAAATTAAATACCAAATACAGAAAACAAAGTAAAGGAAAGTATGATAAATCCGTGAAATCCAGGGAGCCATATCCTACTTTATATCATAATAAGAAAGAAGATATGCTTACAGATGAGTATGAACATTTCAGTATTTGATTTATAAATTATCTATATCAACATTATTATGATAATTTTTTTTCTTGATTTTTTAATTTCTCTATCCAAATTTATTTATCTTTTCATATACCATTTTATCAGGAAATGGTAACCAAGAAATATCAGAATATGAAGTACCAACAACCTTATCAGCAGGCTATGTACTATTGCTCTTTGATCTTACAAGATCATACCTGGCCTTGGACAGAACAACTCGACATACTTCCTGCTCTTCAAGTTGAAGATGTTGCTAAATTTGTACCATTAATGCTCTCGAGGACATTTTTAGAGTTCTATATAGCAGGTTCTTAGGCTTTTCTCTCTCTTTATGGATGGCAAGAGTTACTTTTATTTCAACTGGAATGAAATTTTATGTACAGGGAACATTGAAAGCCATGAAGCAGAGTCAATAGTCAAGCACATAGATGATGCTCTCTTTAATTGTTCAAAACCTGTGTGTAAGCCTTTATTCTCATCTCAACATTTGGCCAACCGAGTTGTTAAACTTGAACGTGGCATGAGTTACTTCTACCCTTCAGAATGTCTTAATCCTGAAAATGAGAATTCTGCTCTTCTGCACTACATACAGGTAAATTTTGCGATAGTTTTTTGTTCATGATTTGTATTAAGATATGTCTGGCTGCCTAGACTGCCTAGACTGATATGCATCATGACATCCAAATATCACTTTTGACAGGAAAAGCAAGTTGTTAGCTTATGCCTATTTTACATAATTTATTTTGGCTGTGAATAGATTTCAAATGATGCCAACAAACCAATTAACTTTGATGAACCTGGCTTTTAAAAGCTATACTGTTAGTATATTGCTTTAATTAGTCTCTTTAGTGTAGTCATGAAAATGGACCCTGTTTTGAAAATCATCTGGATGGGAACCCTATGCCAAAACGTTCAGTTTTTTCCGTCTACATATTGAGAAATGTATTATTCTTCTACTCTTTTGGCCTGGCCATTTGATCAGATTTTAGTTTTTTCATTGTAATTTTGAAGCCATTGTTTCTTATCGCCCTCCAATTGAATTTGTAGGTTGGTCGTGATGACTTTAAGCTTAATGTTAAACTTCAGCTTTTTGCTCTTGTTGCAAAGCAACCAACCTTTCATCAGCTACGATCTGTTGAGCAGCTGGGGTACATTACTGTGCTGTTGCAGAGGTATGTTGATCTGCAGCATCCTGTTGGTATTCAGCTTGGAAGACTTACACTTGTTTTTAACTTCAATTTTAAACATGTGTAGGAATGATTGTGGTATACGTGGACTACAGTTTATTATCCAATCCACAGTAAAGGTATCTTCCTACTCGGAACTTGGAAATAATCTAAGATAATTTTCAAATAATAACATATGCTTAAGCCCAGCATTTTACTTGTTTCTCAGTCTCCCGGGAACATTGAACAAAGGGTTGAGGCATTTCTCAAAATGTTTGAGACCAAGCTTTATGAGATGACAATGGATGAATTCAAGGTTTGATAGCTCTATTAATATTCTATTTAGCATTCTGCAAATGTTGTTCCCTAATCATGATTGAAATATTCAATAATGAATACTTCTCCATACATACGCTTGTCCTACACCTTGTGAGCTCTGAATTCAATTCTCTCCGGAAGCATTACAAACATAGATCTTATGGATCGTAAAGGATATACATGTCCACTTGATGGGAATGTACACAATTAGTATCTATACTTAGGACTTTATGTGCATCACCATTTATAAGCATTAAGCAAGGACAACGATGTTTACACATCAATTGCTTCCGTCGATGCAGAATCTCTAAGACACCCCCTATGTTAAGGATTGGACATCTTGAGCATAGGACTACATATTTATCGGTGGTCCAAGAGCAAGTGGCATGATAAGGTTCAATAGATCTTACTAGGATAGGCTCTGATAAAAAAATTATTTATTTCCTTACATAGTTTAAGAAGGTATCAAAGTCCATCCTAGTAAGATTTGTTGGGCTACTATCCATAAACATCTATTCCCGCACTAGATATATCTAGTCCTTGACATCAGGCGGTATGTTACAGATTCCATGTCGACTAAAAGATAAATGACCAAATGATAGGACAAACTTTGATACCATCTCAGAAAGTAGACTTTGAGTCTAACGCAACCCCTACAAAACTAGTTTGGCTGGTGAGGTTTACATTTACTCATTTTAATTTGGTTATATTTGTAGTCAATGTTCTCTAACACACTCTCACGCTAAAGATTAGACGTCTCAAGTGTGATATTAAATATTTGTGAGTGGTCCAATAGTGTATGACATGATAGGTCTAGCAAATCTTGCTATGATATACTCTGATACCATTTTAGAAAGTGGACTTTAAGTTTAACCTAACCTCACAAAATTGACTTATGTACTATAATTTGCTCATACCTCCAGTTGATATGAGATCTTAACACACTCTCACGCTGAGGATTAGATGATATTTGTAGGTAGTTTGATAGTGGTCCAATAGTCGGTAGGTAATACAAGTCCAAGTCTTGTTGTAGGATAGACTCTGATAACACTTGTTGGAAAACTCCAAGGGAGAAAACAATAGGGAGATCTTCACCAATGAGCTACAAGCCAACCACATAAGAGAACATGTCAAGTTTGAAAGTGAATAAATTCTTATATATATATAGATGAGTTGGGTATTTTCGGAAATAAATAGCGCCTACTTTAATAAACAAAATCCCTTAGATTGTGGGACTGTTATGCTAGAAATAAAACAAGATACAACAAAATATACAGAATTAAAATCAATAAATACTGAATTAAAATTTGAAAGTTCCTAAAATATCTCAACACCCCCCTCAAGCTGGTGAATAAGTATTCTCCATTCCTAGCTTGGATATAATTTTCTAAAAGTTGTTGTTCAGCCCCTTGGTGAGTATGTCTGCAAGCTGTTCTTGAGTAGACACCTATGGAGTGAAAATCATGCCACTGTCAAGTTTTTCTTTGATAAAATGTCTGTCCACTTCAATATGTTTAGTCCTATCATGTTACATTGGGTTGTGACCTATGCTGATGGAAGATTTATTGTCACAATATAGCTTCATAGGTCCATCCCACTTTATCTTCAAGTCTTCCAGTATAATCTTTAGCCATAATAGCTCACATATTCCTTGAGCCAATTGCTCGGAATTCTGCTTCTGCACTAGACCCAGCTACCACACTTTATTTTTACTCTTCGATGTTACTAGGTTTCCACCAAGGAAGGTGCAATATCCATTAGTCTAGCTCATATCCACAACTGAACCTGCATAATCAGGTATATGCTTTAAGAGTAGCATTCTTGTTTCTTTTGAACAAAATTCCTCTTCTTGGTGTCCCTTTCAAATACTGGACAATTCCAAGGTCAGCTTGTAAACGTGCTTCCTTTGGTTGATACATCAATTGGCTTACTAGGCTCACAATAAAAGCAATATCTGGTCTAAGTGTGAGATAAATAAATAAGTCAGTCTTTGGTACATTTCTTATCTATAGCCCTCACCATCCTCTTCACTTCCCAACTTTGTATTTGGATCAACTAGTATGCTTGTTGGTTCGTGGGCTGCTTTACCTGTTTCTTTTAGCAAGTCAGTAATATATTTTTGTTGAGATTTGAATTTTGGAATGAGCAACTTCAATTCCCAAAAATATTTTAACTTCTCCAATAAAATCGTTACTCCCCCTGAATCAGAATGCTTGATAAATAAAGTGTGGTTCCCTTGACTCTGTTTGTATTTAAGACTCGTCATGACTTTGGTGAACCTCCCAAACCATGCTCTAAGTGACCGTTTCAACTTGTACAGTGCTTTCTTCAGTTTGCAAATTGTGTTGGTCTCAATCTGCCCTATAGTGGTACTTCCATGTATATATTTCTTCTTCAAGGTCCCCATGTAGGAATGCATTATTTACACCAAATTGTTGTAAGTTCCACTTATGGTTTGCCGCCAAAGATAAAACTACTTTGCAACTGGTGCAAAAGTCCCCAGTAATCCACTCCATCCATATGTTTGAGTGAATCCTTTATGCCACAGCCTTGCCTTGTACCTCTCAATGGTCCCATTAGTCTTCTATTTCATTATACAAACCCACTTGCATCCAATAGGTTCTTTCCAGGTGGTAGGGTGACTAGTTTCCAAGTATTATTCTGCTCTAATGCCTCCATTTCTAAATCAATGGCTTGTTTCCATTTTTTGCAATTAATGCCTCAGATACAGAAGAAGGTATGGGTTATGGTGCTTAGGCTTGTGAGAAAGGTTTTATATGTAAGAGAAAAATTTTCAAAGGATAGATAGTTTGTTGAGGGTTAGGGGTTTTAGTCACATCTCTAGTTCCTTTCTAAGGGCAATTGGGAGATCTAAATTCTGTGCAAGTAGTTCATCGCAAGGAAGTTGGTCACAGTTAGTGGAATTAGGATTTATAGGTTCAAATATATTTACCTCTTGTAATGGTATAGGGTTGAACTCTTGAACATGAGCAGATTCTGGAATGGCTTTTTCTCTACGGGTGTACGCCAAATTTTGTATCAACATGTGGTCTAACTAGTTTTGTAGAATTGGAATTTTGACCTATAGATTCAATTTCTTTCCCTTCCAAGATGGTCTTAATGAGTTGAGACCACTTGAGATAACTTTTTCCATTCGACCGAGATGAACATTCAATTAATACACACAATCAGAGTTTGATACATCTCAAGTTTGATTCACACAAGGATTAGGAGCTTTGATACATCTGAAGTTTAAAAGAGAATACATTCTTTCTTATTACTTCTCATTACATACATTTGATATATATACATAGATGAGTTTAGTATTTTCGGAAATAAATAGCTCCTACTCTAATAAACAGAATCCCTTAGATTGTAGGACTGTTATGCTAAATAAAATAAGATACAACAAAATATACAGCATTAAAACCAATAAATATAGAAGAATTGAAACTAATAAAAATAAAATCTGAAACTTCCTAAAATATCTTAACAGAACACAATTTACAGGGGACTTGGGAGTAGTGCATGTGGCCAATCCATATACAGAACAGTGGTGTAACCCAAACCGGTGGATGAATCATTACTCTATAATAGGAAGTCATCAAGTCAATGCATTAAATTATGATATTCTTAAGATCCATTATTATACTGAAACTAAACTTGAATTTGTTGCAAATTTGTAGCTGAAACAGTATGTATTAAATTTTCAGTGGAACAGGAACATTAACTCATAACTGGCAGAAGGTTATGTTTGCTAAATATATTGCTTCATTTCACGTTCCATGACTATGGATAAGTTCAAATTAGGAGAGTTAGAATCAATAAATTTGCTATTGGACCTGCACTGTTACTTGAAAACCAATCTTGAGTATTTACTTCACAGTTTAAGCTTAACAAATCATTATGATCTGTGTTGGTAATTGTGTTTTACATACTTTATTCATGTGACTTCTGTAATGCATGTATGCAGAGTAATGTAAATGCTTTGATAGATATGAAGCTAGAGAAACACAAAAATTTGAGGGAAGAATCATCATTCTTCTGGCGAGAGATTAACGATGGTACTTTGAGGTTTGATAGGAGAGACTATGAGGTATATACTTCTTTCTGTTGGATGAATTTAGGAATTAAAGTTGGATAAATTTAGGAATTAAAGTTGGATGAATTGACTTGAAAATTGAACTTAGTGAAGAAACTCATATTTAACTAATGAATGGTTTGGCACTACACTTGAATTGCATTAGTGATACTATTGTATGGATTTGGAACAGGTTGAAGCATTAAGGCAGCTCACTCTTCAAGAATTGATAGATTTCTTCAATGAATATGTGAAAGTTGGTGCACCTCGAAAGAAAACTTTAAGTGTACGAGTTCATGGGAACCGGCATTCATCTGATTACAAAGCAGAAGTCTCAGAATCACACTTGGCTAGAATAGATAATATCTTTACGTTTAGAAGATCACAGTCTCTTTATGGTTCATTTAAAGGACTCTCTGGGCAGATGAAAT
The DNA here is from genome assembly GCA_013389735.1 of Phaseolus lunatus. NCBI lineage: Eukaryota > Viridiplantae > Streptophyta > Magnoliopsida > Fabales > Fabaceae > Phaseolus > Phaseolus lunatus. The sequence goes on along the minus strand of CM023857.1, from coordinate 34,056,458 downwards.
TATAGAGACTGGATCCTCCAGGTTTAAAACTTCCTCACCTTAAAGGAATACTTAATCGAAATAACACTATTAATATTGGGCACTCTCATAAGCTTGGATAAAATATACCCTTGTTTCTTCACAACTGTTGAAGAACAACCATTTTCAATTTAGATATCATTGTGGTCTACCCTAGTATTAATGAAAATGGTTTTTCTCAATTTGCTTGTGCTTATATATTTTGATATGCTTGCAGAAGTATTTTTTTCGTATCTACTGAGAGTAATATTTTTTTTTTTAGATTTGCGCACATGTAAAACTGTCAAGGTTGAAAAATAAATAAGAAATATTTTGATAACCCTTTTTTTTTCTTAAAAAACTACTTAATAACTTTCTATAATACAATATTATATTTAGATCATGATGATAATAATAAGTATAAATAAAATTTTGAAATAAAAATATACAATAGTAGTGTTATAAAATCAAAAGGTATCAACATATCATAACTCAAATTAATATATGAGATTATTTCTACATGATTTTCACAATTTTTTTATTGAATTTTTTTTGTTGAAATAATTTGTTATGGAGTTTCTTTTCTTTGATTTGTGGTTTTGATAACATAAAAATAGAAGGCACAATGTTTTTTTGTTGCTGAGTGAAGGTGTGTGGGTTGAAGGTGGTAATGGTGGTGGTGGTTGTGGTGGTGGTGGTAGTTGTTAGCGATTTTTAGGTGAGTTTTCGACTTTTTTATGCATGAGTGGCATTGATTTTTTGTGTTCCAAATAGGTAATCCAACCACGGATTATATAATATGTAAGTTTCAATATAAAGTAATTATGTTATGGGTTATGTAACATGGAACTAAGTGCTGGATTTGGAATAATATTTTGGATTCAATTCGTAATACACTATTGTATTCTGGATTAGATAACTTGGAAAGTTAATTTGAATTCAGAACATAAGCACTGAATTTTAAAACTTATCGATTAGGTAATCCGAACATATACTGAATCCAAAAATGAAGCAAAACTCATGAGCACATGTTTACACAATGTGTAATCCAATAGTTATTTTTTTAGTTATAAAGTGACTTATGGATTATCCAATCTAGAAGTTATTTTTTAGTTAGCAAATGACTTATGGATTACTTGATCTAGAAGATATTTTTTAGTTATCAAATGACTTATAGATTACCCAATCCAAAAGCTATTTTGTAGTTATAAATGATTTGTGGATTATCAAATCAAAAAACTATTTTTGAGTTATCAAATGAGTTACGAATTACTCAATCCATAAGGAAAATTAAATGTTGTTTTTAATTTGCATAATTGTATGAATTTGAATGGAAATTTATGTTTTATTCATGAAGGTGGAAGTATGGACATGGAGGTTGGATTGTTTACAAAAAGATTAGATGAAATAGAAATGATGTGAGTATGGAAAACATAATGAATTTTGTGAATGAACATGAATTGGTTCAAACAGACTATGGTACCCATTTTACAACAGATGAGGTGAATAATATTTATTTCATTCATGTTTAGTGCATTATAATTTGAAGAAGTGATTTTGTAATATTATTGAAATAACTTTGTGTGAGTATTTCCTTTGCAAGAAAACTTACTGGGATGGGTGTTGGATAAGGACTTGGTTTTGTTATTGTCATTATTAAGTCTGACACAAGAAATGAAAAGCAAGAGAGAAAGACGTATGTCTTGTTAGGTTGTTGAGGGGGGGGGGTAGGTATAGAAAGTACAAGAATGGTTTGAAGGTTACTATAATTAGTACTAAAAAAATGTCATTGTCCCTCTAAATGTGAGATAAACCAATTGGAAAGGGTGAAGGTTTGATACTTAAAGTAATATGTGGTACTTATAATTATCATTTGTATGATACATTAGTTGGTCATCCATATGCGGGCAGATTAAAAGCGAATGAACATTCCATTCTTGTTGACATGACTAAAAGCATGGTTAAGCCAAGTAAATACTACGTAGTTTGAAGGAGAATAACGAGGATAATATAACAACAATAAAGTAAGTATATAATGCAAGATATTTGTACAAGCGATCAGTTAGAGGACGAAGAATTGAATTACAATAGTTAATAATGTTGCTAGACCATGAAAACTATCTTCATTGGAGTACTTGTCATGAGTCTTCCAATGTCGTTAGTGATATTTTTTGGACTTATCCTAATGTTGTGAAACTTATGAATGCATTTAACATTGTATTATTGATGGATACAACCTACAAAACGAACAAATATTGACTGCCTTTGTTTGAGATTGTTGGTGTGACTTGTACAAGTTTTCTCCTTCTCTACTAGTTTTGCATTGTTATTTAACGAGAAAGAAAATAACTTCATTTGGACACTACAAAAATATAGAAGGTCATTGTTAACATTGTATGTGGGGTCTGAAGCCATTTTTTGTGATAAAGATCTTACTCTAATAATTGTCATCAATATTATGTTTCCTAAATCAACTAATCTTCTTTATCGGTTTCACATAAATAAAAATGTCAAAAAAAAATTTAGAAAGAGAAAGAAAAAAAAAGTAAAGTAAAGTAAATTTAGGTTTAGATTTTAATATTTGATATTATTTACTGAAAGATACAATAATAAATTCGACTTTAGTATGCAGTGACTAAGAAGTGATTTATATATATATATATATATATATATATATATACACACACATTAACTTTCGGAGTGCTGTGAGGCAGAGTGTCAAATTGTCAACTCAATTCAACGTACCTTTCAAAGATGTTCTCAGAAAGGTTGAACTTTCTGGTTGAAAGAACAATTATAAAAATATTAAAAAATGTCTCTAAACAAATAAATAAGAAATATATATAAAAAAATCATTATTGCATACCTTAATTACGAAGAAGATATAAATAAATTATGGTTTTAACATATTCAAATTTAAAATTACAAAACCAAATATCTGAATTTGATGGGTTAGAGTCTGATATATAATCTAGGCAATTGGCATTCAATCATTTGCCTCCAATACACTCATGTGAAATATCCATTTTGTCCTCAGTGATTTTAAATTTTTGTCTTCCAGATATTTATATCCGTAAGTCAAATTACAAAGTTCTAGATATACAAATCTGGAACTAATATTTCACTTCCGGATTTCACTATCCGGAAGTTTATTTGGACAGTATAAATGACCTTTCGGATGTCAAAATCTGTAAATAAACATAAATGAATTATGGATCTCAATCCTTAGTACCATTTACAGCACAGCATTCCGGATATGAAAATCCAAAACTCATAGCTCACTTCCGGATATGACGATCCGGAAGCTTAAATAAAATATGAAAATGAGCTTCCAGATTTCAAAATCCGGAATGTATAAAAATGACTTCCATATATTGAAATTCGTAAGCAAATGTGTGAAAAGGGTAAAATGGGGTTTTAAAATTTTCGTTGGGTGCAGGAAGCAATTGCCTATAATTTATCGTTAGCTGACGGGATTGGTGAAGTCAATCCAATTCATTAAGGTAGGTTAGATGGGTAATCCATTGACTTTAATCTGTTTTAACATTCTCAAATATCGAGCACTTTGAGTTTATCACAAAGAAAAATGTTGTAAGAGATTTGGTTAGTACAGCATGCAACAACCACCGAGTTTGAAGATCATGATAAATCTCTTGTGCAGACTTAACAAAGTTGTATATGGACTTAAGCATGCTCCAAAACAACGATTTGATAGACCAAAAAACTGCTTCTTCAACTTAGGTTTTCTGCTAATAAGTGTGATTCTCCTTGTTTATCTGCAACGCAAACCATAACATTGTATACATTTTGGTTTATGTAAATGATGTTATAATTATTGACAATTCAATGCTTCTGGTTCAGCGACTTATTTCCCAGTTTCATTTTAATTTTTCTCTTAAACAATTGGGAAAATTAGACTATTTTCTTGGTATAGGAATCAAATCTATGCATGATGGCTCTCTTCTTTTAACTCAAAGCAAATATATTAGAAATCTTCTACAAAATAATAAGATGGAAGCAAATATATTAGAAATCTTCTACAAAATAATAAGATGGATGAACCCCAATATATGTCCTCTCATAGGTCATTCCGAACTCACACTAGTAAAAAAGTCTTAACAACGACAGTCAATAACTACAGTTGACCAAAACTCCTCGTTGGAAAAAATGTGATGGCATTTTCGTTATTAAGTCAACATTGAAATGCAAAATAACGATGGTTCTGTTGTGAACCGTCGTTAATAGTGGTGTTGGGCGACTTATAAAGACGGTTCTTTTGTGAACCGTCGTTAAAAGTGGTGTTGTGAGACTTTTAAAGACGGTTCTTTGTGTAAACCGTCGTTATAAATTGGTTTTGCGTTCAAAACTAAAAATAAAAACTCATTAAATCCTAAACTCATTCGCGTCTCTGCCTCTCATTCTCTCCGCGCTCCGCGCTTCGCGCCCTCCTCCATTCTTTCTTTGCCATTCTTGCCTCTCACTCTCTAATACATTTAGATCTGACCCATCATCTATTCACTCCTCTTCTCCCGTTCTCGTCATGTCCTCCAATACGCTAAAATCTCTGTGTCTTCCAGCTTCAGCCCTGCCTTACCTCACGGCTCCTTGTCCAGTCGTCCACCTCCGCGCGCCATCGCACACCGCCAACACCTCCACCACACGCTGTTGCCGCGGACTTGACTCCAACAAGTTAGTAATTTTAGGGTTATTTTAAAATGTATGTGTTGATTAGTTTAGGGTTTCATTTATATTTGATGAGGAGTTGTAAAATTGAGGAGAAGAGTTCTGAAATTTAGGATTTAGGGTTTGATGCCAAGAATTAGCATCCAAAAGCTTCAAACGACCATAACTTTTGATAGAGAAGTCGGATGGAGACGCGTAAAAAATGAAAGTGGTCCGAAATGAGGTAATGGAGCCCATGGGCAGAGGGGATTGGCCGCACCAAAATTCCCAAAATCCATCATTTACTATCACTTTTTAATTTTTTAGTATTATTTAGGTATATTTTAGGATATTTTGAGGTTTTAGTTCTCATACCTATAGTTATCAAAAAATTCTGAAATTTTGCACAATGTTTTTTAGTATAAATTAGAGATTTATCAAATGATTACGATTACATTACATTCCCAAATTTATTACTCATACATTACTCACAAATTTGTTATGTATGTGTTCTAACTAAAATATTATTTCAGTGTCTATTCTAGATATAACATGCTGGATGGGGGAAGAGAAATGCAAGTACAAATGGAATGGAGAGAAAGAAACTCACTTGGATGCACCTTAAGGTAACCATATATAACACTTTAGATTGATATAAAACTTTTACATATAGTTATAGAACTTTTTATACACATTTATATTTAAATTATGATATTACCTGTATTATTGTTCTATTCTGGGAATTTGATGTTTTATGCAGGGATTAGAGTGTGCATATAATAAAAAAATATTTTTAAAAAAAATCACTTATAATGACGGTTCCAATGGGAACTGTCTTTAAAATCCATACAGAGGCCTTTATAACGACGGTTCTAGTCTAGAACCGTCGTTATAGGTGCTTTTTTTTATTTTTTTTTGTTTATTTTAGTAGAATATTTAGTTTTTATATCCGTCGTTGATGTGAGTTTATAACAACGGTTCTAGAACCGTCGTTGTAAACACGTGACTTATAATGACACCCATAATAACGACGGTTCAGAAACCGTCTTTATATGTCAATTTTAACCGTCGTTAATGAGTTATTTTGTACTAGTGTTACTAATGTGGTTCATATTATTCATATTATTTTAATGGCCTACTCTTATAATTAATTGGTGGTACTCTTCATTATGTTAATGTTATCCTATTCTTCACTCCAGAACTATAACATATTGAAATTAATTTCTTTGTCAAAGAGAAAGTTTTATGTAAGAATCTTCAAAGTTTATCATATCCCTATTGTAGATCAATGAGTCGATGCTTTTACTAAACCTCTTTCCCTGTTCAGTTTCTTTTTCTGTGTTCCAAACTCAATGTTGTTGAATCTATTTCTAACTTTCAACCTCATTGAGTTTGCGGGGGAGAGGGAAGGAGTGTGTGGGATAGCTGCCAATTTTATACATTTGTGACTTTTGTTATATTAAGAGACTTCTGTATAAGAAGCAACTACTATTTCTTGTAAAGTTAATTTTTCAATAACAAAATACAATTCTCATTGTCTTTGGTTTCAGTTCTTCTTGTTTGTTATTCTCTCTTTTCAATATTTCTTGATTTCTAATACTTAGCATGGGTCATGCAACACACTTGTCTGAATTCATCATTCACTAGATTCCTCAATTACATCAAGGAGAAACCAACAACTATAACGGTTAACCCAAATATAACCAAAGTAGCGAATTGAAAATCTATCTACTTGCAAGTGTAAACAAGAAAACCTGGAAAGTTGGTTGAAGCTCCTTCACAATAACCAGGCTCACGATATTGGCATTGCAGCGTTTGATGTTTGTTACTCACTTTTTTATTAAAAAAAATTATTAAATAAAAATTAATTTTAAAAATAAAAAATATTTAATTTTAATATTTAATTAATAATTAAAAATTATTGATATAAAAAAATAAAAAAAAATTTATGAATTTTATTAATAATAAAAACTACTTTAAATATTAATAACTTTTTCTTTTAAAAAAATAATATATAATTTAATTAATAAGTTAAGTTGTTATATTAACTTAATAAACTTAGTTGTGTTTTACTGACATCTTATACATTTAAATTATATATTATTCTATTTTGTATATATATATTATTTAATTTATCTTCAGTTATACGCATTCATTTAATTTATTTATTTATTTATATTTCTATTATTATGGTCTTATTTATTTATTTACTCTTATGTCTATGTATTTTTTTATTTTTTATATTTTTATCATTTAATTTATCTTTATTTACATAATGGTACTATTTTTTTACTTTTTTTATCTCCATTTAATCTTATTTATTTATGTTAATTAATTTACCTCCGACGCACTAATCTTATTTATTTATTTTTATTGTATTAGAGTCCTATTTACGGGTTTATTTATGTTTCCATCGAATTACACAATGATTCTAATTCTATTTATTTTTTTATTTTTTATCTTTAATTATGCACTAGTCTTGTTTATTTATTTATATATTTATTTTTACTTTTAGTAACGTACTAATCTTATTTGTTTATTTTTATCTCTAATTTTATCTATTTATTTATTTTTATCTTAAGTTATACATTGATCGTATTTGTTTATTATTACATCCAATAACACATTGGTTTTATTTATCTTTACCTTCAGTCACGTATTGATCATATTTATTTATTTATTTTTATGTTTAATTACGTACTGGTCCTGTTTATTTATTTTATTTATATTTTTAGTCATGCATTGGTCTTGTTTATTTCTTTATATTTTTATTATTTTATTTTTCTGTAATATAGTGATCCGTATCTAATTATTTAAAGTTCTTGCTTTAATTCTTATTTTGTTTTATTTTAAACTATTTCAAATATAATTTTTTTAACTCAAAAAAATATATAAAATAATAATAAAAATAAAGTAAAAGTAATTATTATTTTTATTTAATGAGTTTGGATAAAAGAAAGTCGCTTATATATGTTTTATTATTATTTGTATATTTTTTTTTATCTGTTTGAATGTTATGTATGGATTAATCGTCATCATACTTTGTGATTTTGAAAGTGTCAAAGAATATGTCAATTCAAAATTAAGAGTTCATAAAATTTGTTGCATTGAGTTAAAATCAGATTAATGTATGAGTCTTTGTATTTGGAAAGTCATAATTTGGTACACTGCGGAATAAAAGACAATGGAATCTATAGAAGTTACCAAGTAGGTGAATTTCTGAACAATTCAGAATAGTGTCCTAGATTAGGTATTCATAGGCCAAATTTTGCACTATTTGGTACTTGCTCAACATCGCCAAAGTTAGGTAGTCAATATACATCTTTTTATTAGGAGAAGAATTCTCGAGAAAAATAGTTATAATTGTACCAATATGTTTTATGAGAATTACTCAACTACCTACTCACTTTCCAAGTAACTTTTGATATTTATAGTGAATCATCAAAAATAGAATATGGATCCATATGTATCATAAAGTGAGATTATGTCATAGGTTATATTATTATGGTTATAGGTCAAATCATAGACTCCATTATTTGTTAAGTTTATTAAGATTGATATTTAAGATTTATAAAAACGTCACTTCTTTCCATGTTTTTCTTTGATACGTATGTGTTATAACTCCTCTAGAACAATGACTCGTGAAGAATTTAGAATATTTAAATTATATAGAAAGTTCTCCATTTTAATGTAAAATTTTTATTATTTTTTTTAGAACATATATAGTATTGCAATATATTATGAATAATTATAAAGGTATGTAAAATATTGACATACATTTATATCTACCACACTATGTTTGGATTGATGTTCTCTCTAAAAAAAATATTCTTCTTATTGAATAAAGTTAATCTATTCCCAATTCTCAATTTCTCAAATTCTAAACCTTAAATCTTAAAAAAAAATCAATTATACAATATTAATTCCGGTTGTTAAATCTAAGCTCAAATCTTCAATGGTAGTGAGGCGATGCAAGTCAGTTGGAAGAAAGAGAAGTGAAGGACATTCAGAAATGTGGAGTCTCTTAAGATGAGTCATTCTAGGTAAAAACGGAGGAAGTACGTGAAGGATAGGCAGATTATGAATAATCAAGGTCTGCAAAGTATCTGCAGCTCCTTCGATCCATGCAGGAAGAAAAGTTAGCCACGGAAAATTCTCTACATGCAGAAACTTCATCCTCAGTCTTTGGATTTCGCCTTCCTCATCAAAAAACAAATTTAACTTCTCACAATCTGCCACAAAGAGAGCCTCCAATTTAGTCAGAATGTAAAAGGGTAAGGACTCTAGGCTCCCACATGATCGAACAACCAATATTTGAAGGGAACTCAGCTGAGTGAGTTGATCCTTTTCCAACACAAACTTCAAGTTCACGCAATATTCAAAACTCAGGATTTGAAGATTGCTCAACTTTGCAACTTCATCCTGTGACAGAAAAGCCTGCTTTGTGGTTATTTTCAGCTCTCGAAGGTTCTTCAACATCCCAATTCCTTTGGGCAATGCTTCAAGCTTCATGCATCCGCTGACTGAGAAAACTTGCAAATTCTGGAGTTTGCAAATAGAATGAGGAAGTCTTTTGATTTGGCGGTTGTTAGAAAGATCCAGAACTCGCAGATGCACCAATTTAGAAATTGAATTTGGAAGCGTCTCAAAAGAAGAATCACTTAAATCTAACATCCGTAAGTATCTGTACCTTGATAACCATGTCTGCAGAAGAGTTTCTCTCTCAAGACCCACTCCTTCAACGGGAAAAATAATTGTTCTCAGACTTTTGGATTTGGGGAACAAGGTATGATCAAGAGAATCAGTTTCAACAGTTGATATGTGCCTAACTTGCTCTGGTATACTTTGCGTACGTGAATCTACCATCAGAAACTCCTCCTTCGCAACATACAGTGCAAGATCATGCACCAAATCGTGCACGTTGAAAAAGTAGAAGAGTCCATAGTCAGTGAAATCCTGAAGAAAAGATCTTGAATGTAGCTCTTCTATATATTGTCTTGCAATCTTGTCCACCTTTTGACTTCCATTCGGGGATTGAAGTAGTCCAAGTGACGCCCAAAGATTTGTAATTTCTGTATTAATAAAACGAAAATCTTTGGGAAAAAGGGAAAAGTAAGCAAAACAGTGCTTCAAATGGAATGGCATTTGATCATAACTCAACTTAAGTGCAGGTAAGATATCTTCTCTCGTTTGCTTTAAATTCCATATCTCATGATCTCTAACAAATTCCCACTTCTCTATATCTGAAGTAGAGAAGAGGGAAGTTCCTAATGTTCTCACTGCTAGTGGAACCCCGCGGCATTTTTTCACAATTTCTTTTCCTATCTCCATTAGGTCTGGATGTTGCTTCTCTTTACCATCCTTAAATGCCCATCTCACAAACAGGGATAAGCAATTCTGTGGAGAAAGGCCTTCTAAAATATATGGAGCAGTGGTGCCCATCATTGAAGCAATGGAGCTACTTCGAGTTGTCACTATGATTTTGCTTCCCACCGCACCAACTTTTATTAAATTTTTCAACTCTATCCATTTTGCATAATCATCATTCCATATATCATCCAAGACAAGTATGAACTTCTCACCAGAAAGCTTGTGTCTAAGACGACTTTGCAGCTGATCAATATCTAAGCTGTTGATGTTTTCTTGGTGAGCAAGAGCAATAGTTGGAGCTGAAGCTGAAGCAGAGTTGATGATTTTAATAATTATCTGTCTTATGTCAAAGTCATCAGAGATACACACCCACATCTTCAACTGGAAAAGATCATCCATTCTCTTATCATTGAAAACCAACTTCGCAAGTGTGGTCTTCCCCAACCCTCCAATACCCACTATGGGAATAACACAAACACTTTGATCTCCATAACCATCACCATGAGGGTGAGGTTGCATCAAAAGCTTCATAATTTCCTCTTTATCACTCTCCCTTCCTACCACATCAGAAGCATCAACATGGGAATAAGTCATTTCTCTCCTTTGGACAAGTCTATTGTCAACCTCAATCCTCTCAAGACCAAACTTGTTCCCATCAGCTGCTATCTTATTCAATCTTTCCCTAACATCTTTGATTTCATGAGCCATCTTAAGACGAAAAACAAGAGAATTAGATGAAGAAAAGAAGTGGTCTACCTTCACCCTGATGCTGCCTGAAGCTTTGACAACTTGCTTTCGAGAGCTTTGATACTCAAATCCATCCAAAACATCTTCAGCATCGGCGCAAACGTTTTGGATCTGCCTGAGCCATTCGCGCAAGCCTTGATTATGTTCTTTCTTCTCCTCGGCATCCAACAACACACCTTTCACAATTGACAATGTGTCTTTGATCTCTTGCACATCCTCATACAAACCGTAGGCTTGAGAAGCTTCTTCATAAGCATAAGAAGCAAGCTTCCCTAGCAGTGAGTTAACAATATCGAAGGCAAAATAATCGGCCATGATTTTGGGATAGCAGAAAGGATTTGGGGGTAAAAGTTGGTTGTTGCTGATTGTCTCTCTATGCTCATACAATCTCTTGACAAGTCAACCTGTTGACATTGACCAACCAAAGTCAATTTTTAATGATTCAATGTTCTTTTAACCTCGGGTATGCCTATAATACTAGTGTACTAAGGGAAGTTCTTTAGTGAACTAATGATTCATTAAATATTGAATTATGTGATCTAAAAACATTTTGGACCACGTCTACTTTAGGGCTTTTGTTTCCATCCCTTATTTTTTTCAAATGTCATTTTTAGCCTTTCTATCTTTGACCACATTCAACTTCCAACAACTTCCATTGCTGCCCTTGTTAGCTCTTGCTTTAGTCATTGGATTTGGCAAAAATTATTGGAGGTGAAGGCCTTGAAGGTGTTGAAGTTACTTAGTTGTGTTGGTTAAGTTTTACGTTTTATTCAGAGCATTTGAGCAACACTAGAGGTGTACACACTAGTTTTGTTTTTTGTTTTTTGTTTTTTTTCTAGATTGGGTAACTTGAAAGCTTTGAGCAACCCATAATAGTATGTAGTTATAAATTGTATGATTTAAAATATCAAATATAACATTTCAGATATAGTACATTCCATAATTGGAAAAGATTAAGTTCTACATTACATAATTTGGGAAAAACACCTCATTAGAAAAATTATGATTATGCAGTCTCAAATTCTATTTTTCAACTTCTAGATTTAGGAATTTGTAAGGTGTTCTTAGAAAACCAATCCAAAAGTATAATTACGAATTTTGGATTTAGCAAATCAGAAATTTATTTTTTCGCTCATGAAACATGTAATTCAAAAGGTTATTTTTTTACTTTCGGATTAGATGTTATAGAATGTAATCTTTTTAATTGAAAATCACGTTTCTCTTTGACAAATCTTCCCACTACAAAAAAATTTCATATTTAGACACGGATTACTACATATAGATATAATATAGATATAGATTCATACATAAACTCAACATTACATACGACTATTGTCCACAAATTACAATCATAAATAATCACTACACCATTTTTTTATCTATAGTAACATTTTCATAGTTGCAATTATTTAAAATGTTACAATATATCAATTTTAATTATTATAATAACATTTTTTTTACATAAATGTTACTATAAATAAAATAAACATAGATTTTAATTACTATAGTAACAACTTTTATATAAATGTCACTATATAGATAAAATAAACAGTAACATTTTATAAATAAATATTATAATTAGTAAATTTAAACTAGTATCATCTTTTAAATTTTTTAACTTAATAAATTTTTTAATACATAACTGTAAATTATTCTCTAAGTTTCAACTCACTCTCTCAAATTTGTTTTCCTTTCTTAATCTCAATCTTATTTTTTCTAAGTCAATCCCTAACTCTCTGCTGTATCACTCTTATTCCTACTCTCCCAATCTCAATCTCTCACGTTCCTCTTCCTCACTCTTCCCATCTCAATCTCTCATGTTCATCTTTCTCACTCTCTCAATGTCGTTCCTCTTCCTCACTCTCACAGTGTTGTTCCTCTTTCCAACGTTTCACTCTCTTCTCTGTACTTCGTTTCCATCTTGCTTGTTTGCTAGGTCAAATGACTACTACTACGTGCATGTGTGTTTTTCATTGCCATTGCTACTGCTATGTGTGTAGAAAAAAGTCTTTAGAAACGTTGAATATTCGCTACATCAGATAAAATGTTACTAAATCATATTAGTAACATTTTCTTTGATTTAGTAACATTTTTTTAATGCCACTAATTATCATATATCTAGTAGTGAATGCCCATAGTCATTACATATGAATTATGGTCATAGATAATATACTTAGTCATTACATACGGATTATCCCATAGGTAATGCACCTAATCATTACACACGTATGAATCTGTATGTAAATTTTTGTATATTATTTTATTATTATTAACAAAAATAATAATAGTAACATTAAAAAAAATTATCAAAATAATAATAATGCGTCTAACCATTACATACGAATTATGATCATAAGTAATATACCTAATCATTACATACAAATTATTTCATAGGTAATGCACATAGTTAATATATACGAATTATTTTGTAGGTAATGCACATAGTCATTATATATTGTCCCATAGATAATGCACCTAGTCATAGAATTATTCCGTAGGTAATACACTTAGTCATTACATATTGATTATTCCTTATGTAAATTTTTGTATATTATTATTATTGTTATAATAATTAGTATTAGTATTATTACTAATATTGTTAATATTAATAATTTTTTAATATTATTATTATTATTGATAATATTATTATTAATATTAATATGAAAGTTACTACTATTAATAGTAATGATCTTTCGTATGTAAAATTGATTTTTTTTTTTGTAGTGTTCATAGATGATCAATTTTGTAGTAAATATTGGATGAAGTTGACATGTTAACTAGTATGGATGAAGTTCTTAATTTGATGAAATTGTTGAACATAGGCTTTGATGTCTCCAAATTCAAGAGGAATGCATGAAGATCTTTGTGACTGTTTTTGTGTGTGGGTTCTGGGTAGTTTGAATTTGTTAATCTACTTTTAGTTGTGATCCAAACTTGTTTTAATCAAGATCTTTTGAAAAAAAGTGTTTTACAAAGAAGTGGAAAAACAAACTGTTATTTTATCATTTTAATCGGTTGTTTGACACTTAGTGGTTTTTGAAAAGGATTTGAAAAAGCTTGATATGTTTGACTTTCCTGTCAAACTCATTCAATCGGTTGTTTCGAGAAATCAATCGATTGGTTTTTTAAAATCCTTAACAAATTCTGTTAAGTTTGTTGAATCTGTCTTAAATGATTCAAAACTGATTTGGCTCTTGCTTTAAATGTTTTTAACAACTTTTGGAGTATAAATAATCTGTCATACACTCCTAATTAGTTATGAAAACATATTATACCTTTCAAATCAATTTTATCCAAGATTGCTTCAAGCTTTGGATTCTTTTCAAAGAGTGGAATAGGATTGTCTTGTAATTTTGGTTTTGATTCTAAGCTTGTATCAGGTGTGATCATTCCTTTTCTCTTTTAATCTTTGTAATTCTGTAAAGACTGGTGTGTGAAGATTAAGAGGTTGTTATGATCTGTGGTGTGTGATGTGCCAAAGGAAATGTGTGTTCTTGAGGGGTTCAAGATCACTTCTTTGGTGTGTGTGATTTGTAATATTATTTTGATTGCATAGTGGATACCTAGTGGTTTCTAGGGACTGGATGTAACTCTTGGTATAAGAGTGAACCAGTATAAATCTATTTGTATGATTCTCTCTTTCCCTGATCTTGCTTATATTTGTTTTAACTTTTTTTTATTCACTACTGATAAAAACAACATGTTGAATCGCATAAACAACTGGTTGAATTTTTGCAAATCAACTAAAACAACTTTGTTTGTTGGCTGATCAGGTTCTTGTTCTGTGATTCTTCCTTGAATTTCATTATACCTTTAAAGTTTGCGAAAAAATTTCATAAACAATTCACCCCCCTCTTGTTTAAGGCCATAAATTCTAATAGAAATGTGGTTCGATAGCAAAAGAATTAGTTAAAGGATATTGGAATGAAGTTTCCAACAAAAAAGGTAAAATATTTTATTATTTGTAGTAAAAAGGTTGCAAGTGATTTGTGTAGGTATTTAGTATGCAAGATGACCTACTTGAATGGATTTATGGGATAACATTTAATTTTTTATTTATCATTGTAATATTAAGGTTAATCATAACAAACGACCAACAAGGAACGACAATATGTGATATTAGATTTTGAAATAGGTAGCAAATACAGACATCACATAAAGGATTTATAGCTAATTATTGTATCTACAATGAGAAAGTGTGGTTGTTCGTTTAAATTATACGGTAAACTAGTGAGTATGGGAGGATACTGGATTGTGAAATTACTTGATGGATATAATAATCTTAAGCAAACAAATACATTAACTAGTCATCCAAATCTTAACATGTTAAAAATTATCAATCAATCACTAGTACAAAATATGAATTCTATGACTCCGTATAAAGACGATTCGTAAAAAACAATCGTTATAAAAGAGGCGGTGGCATTTTGCAGTTTTTCAAAAATTTTGGTGTTTTTAATGACGGTTCCCGTCTGAACCGTCGTTATATATGTGTTTAGGGTGTTTTTAACAACGATTCTCACCTGAACCATCGTTATATATGTGTTTTGGTGTTTTTAACGATGATTCCTTGCTGAACTGTTGTTATATTTGACTTTTGGAGTGCTTTTTTTCGCGCGGGCTCCCTTCACTTTCACTCTCTCCACTCACTTCATCTTTTTCCTCTCATCCCTTCACCTTCACCTTACTCACTCTCACTTATCTTCTCTGTTCACCTTCATCCCTTCACTTTCATTGCACGTCCGACCGCAAAACCCGTCACTTTTGCACTACACTAGCACTGCTTCGTTAACCGCCCTCAAACCCGCCACCCCCCACCCCCCTTACGCTCGCACAACACAACCAACCCTAAGGTTATGACGCCTGCCTCCCTTTATCCTAGAACTGTGTGCTACCATCGAAGGAGAATGTTGTTGCCAGTTTTGTTCCGTCTTACCACCGCTCATCTGCGCGACTTTTTCCCGCCAAGTTAGAGTTTTAATACTCTTTACAGTTTTTAATAACTTTGTGAATACAATGTGTTGGTTGGTTTTGAGTCTGGGGATGTTCGACCTTCGACAATTTTGATTTAGATTTAGAGAGTTTTGAATTAGATAATATTTGTGTTGATGTTGAGAATGCGCACCAACCCTTCACCTTCGCACGCCCACACACTGCCAGCACCTCCAATATAGAAGGTTAGTATTTTTAGGATTTAGGATTTAAATTTTTTAATAAATATTTGAATGTATGTGTTGATTATTTAATAGTTTAGGGTTTGTGTTGAGGAGAAGAGTGATAGATTTGGAGTTGCAAAAAATTAGCATGAAAAACTGCAAACGACGGTAACGATGTGTTGAATGAGATGACCAAGAATGAGGTGGGGTCTTTTGATTCCAATAACAGTTGAGATGAATGTAATGTAATAGGCACAAAATGGATCTTGAGAAACAAGATGGAAGAACAAGATAAGGTATCATCACTAAAATCAAAGCAAGGTGTTTGGTTTGCATGATTGAGGCAGGCAGGCAATATAGTAACATTCATTAAAAATAGGTAGAAGTTGATTTTTGATCCAATTTCTTTTTTTTTTTTTTGTGAAAACTTTATTTAGTGTATATTTGATGGAAGAGTCCTCAGATTGAAGAGAAGAGTGATAGATTTGAAGTTGTCAAAAATTAACGTGACAAAACTTCAAACGGTCATAACTTTTGATAGAGAAGTCGGATGGAGACGTGTAAAAAATGAAAGTTATTCGAAACGAGGTAATGAAGGCTATGGCCAATTCACCGAGGGGGGTTTGCCCCACCAAAAATTCACCATTTACTATCATTTTTTTTTTAGTATTTTTTAGGTATTTTGAGGTTTTAGTTCTCATACTTACACTTATCAAAAAATTCTAAAATTTTGCATGATGTTTTCTAGTATAAATTAGAGATTTATCAAACTATTATGATTACATTACATTCACAAATTTATTACTCATACATTATGTGCGTGTTTTAACATGAAATCTTATTATTTCAGTGCTTATTCTGGATATAACATGTTAAGTGGGGAGAGAAGTACAAGTGCAAATGCAAAGAAACTCACTTGGACATACCTTAAGGTAACCATGTATAACACTCTAGAATGACATAAAAAATTTTCATATATTTATAGAACTTTATGTAGACTTTCATATTTAAACTATGATATTACATGTATTATTGTTCTGAAAATTTGATATTTTATGCAAGATTAGAGTAAGTATATAATAACAAAAACTTTTTTAAAAAAAAAAAGACACTTATAACGACAATTCTTCATTAGAATCATCTTTAAAAAGCAGTTATAACGATGACTTTAGTGGAGAACCATCATTATAAATATCTCTTTTTTTTTTAAATTATTGTTATTTGGCAGAACAACAACAGTTTTTAACACGTGTCGTTAATATGGTTTTATAACGATGGTCTAGAACTATCATTATAAACAACTGATTTATAACAACACCCACAATAACGATGGTTCCTAAACCGTCTCTATATGAAATTTTTAACCGTTGTTAATGCACTATTTTGTACTAGTGAATCTTTGTTGACATGAATAAGAGTTAGTGAAACCCATAAATATTTTATTGTATTTAAAGGAAAACAACCAAAAGAATATCACAATATAAAGTAAGTGCACAATGTGAGGTATGTGTATCAAAGATAACAAAGAAGATTAAGAACTGATATGCAATAATTATTGATGTTGCTAGTGTGTGACATATTCACTAAAATGAGTTTGATAACACTTTTAAAATTATGATAGTTGTTTTTTGGACTCACCTGATTCAGTGAAATTACATAATACATTTAACATTTTGTTAATGGACAATAAATGCAAAACCAACAGATGTATATTATTTACTTTATTTGTGGTTTTTGTGTTATCGAGTAATGAACAAGAAAAAAATTTTGCTTGAGCTCTTGAAAAAATTTGAAGGTTGTTTCTGAGAGTGAATGTTTGTCCTCAATTCTTTGTCATTGATAGAGATCTTGTTTTATTAAATGCAATTAGCATCATTTTTCTAAAGTTTCCAATTCTTCTTTGTTTATTTCACAATAACAAGAATATTAAAAGCAAAATAAAAATTGTCTGTGTGGGTCTTTCTAGGAATTTAACTATTTGAATGTAACTTGACCCACTTGAAATATGCTATAAGATAGTTGATGCAACCCACAACCATCCCTACTTAATAATTGTCCTACTGAGAATTAAGCTTGTGACATTGGCTCTAATGCAAATTGTTAGATCAATTATTTACTATTAGACCAAAAGTTAATCGTTGGACTGAACATATGTGCTACTAATGAGAATTGTGGATTCAAAACTTATTTAAGTTATTTAAATAAAATGATTATTTATAAAATTAATTATTTGTATATTAAAGGAAAAAAATGTAACATTAAGTTTACAGAGAAACAATGAAGTGGAAATGATTATTTGTTAATTGAATTGCTGCACACGATTGTATAAAGTTAGAGTTAGAGCTAAAAACAAGGATAAGAGTAAGTTTGATTTACAAATTTAATAACAGATAGGATTTAAAGCAATGTACAAATTCAAAAAAGCTAATGGTAGAAAGACATGATTGATGCATTTATATTTTGATAGTAGCAATTGGAACACACAAGAAGGTGGTTGAATGGACTACGCTGATCTTAGACTTTAGAAGAGAAAATTTTGCTGCAGAAAGAGCTTTAGATAGTGTGCAAGTTGAAGATTAAATTTAATGTACAACACCCAAAGCTCTTTGTTGGATGCATGGTGTCGAAAAAATTGACAGTCTATTTCTAGATATTTCATCCTAAAGTGAAAAACATTATTTGAATTCGAGTAGATAGCACCAAGATTATCAGATTGTTTGGACCTCTTGAAGAAGATGTTGCGGCCATTGAACTTCGGTTGAAATGGATGAAATGAGCTAAATTGAACTCGTGTTATTGTTGCACTCATGTCTAAATTGCTACAGGTACATTAATTGTCTCATACTAGATGGGTCAAGTCACAATCAAATTATGGTGTTTGTATTGCTACACTCACTAGTGCAAAAAGCCAAAACGAGTGCGGCTATTTTAAATTTATAAGGGCGACTATATAGCCGCATTTGATCAGCACGCACTTGTAAATCGAAGAGATTAGAGTGCGGCTATATAGCCGCACTTATAAAAACCATTTATAAATGTGACTATTTCTCGTAGCCGCACTTGTATATGCTTCAAAACATTAAAAAAAAATTAAAAATTTAAAACACCACAAACCTTATGTGAAGGCAACGTTGATGAAGAGTGGCACGGGAGCGCCAGCAACGGCGGCGACAGCGGAAGCGGTAGTGGACAAGGAAGCAGTGAGGGAGCAAACCAAAAAACCCACATGAAACCACAAAGGCAATGAAACAATACTGAGCAATGCAAGAAACCAAACAATGTAAGAAAAACGAAAAAGATTTATACATCCATGGGCGAAGAAGAAAGAGAGCTCGAAGAAACTTACAAAGACACCAAAACAAAATGAATGAAGTTGCAGAAGAGATGAATATGAAGCAAAAACGCGAGCAAGAACCGTGCAAATGCGAAACAAAGAGGAGAAAAAATATAAAAGAGTGTGGCAGAAACGAAGAGGAGAAAAAAAATTTGAAACTGTGTGGCGCGCTTCAAAATTTAGGGTAAAAAAAGATTTACAAATGCGGCTAAATATAAAACCGCACTTGTAAATCAAAGCGCTTGATTTACAAATGCGGCTATTTAAATAGCCACAGTTGTAAATCAAGCACTCTGATTTACAAATGCGGCTATACAAATTAATTTCAAAAATGTCACCGCATTTTTTACGAATGCGTGTGAGCGCAAAGTCGCACTAAATAAAGAGTATTCTTTTCTTTATTTTGCACTAGTGACTCTTCGTAAGTAGAAACCTAAATATAAACTCTATATTTTGGTGTAGTGATAAGCGTTTAATCCAACAAATAGTATTAGAGTTAATGTTAAGATCCAATCTAACCATAATACCATAAGTTCGCTAGTTGACTCCCTTGCATGACAAACCGTGAGCAATGAGATTTCTCCAACTTGCTCTTCCTCCTTTTCTATAAAATTGGATGCTCTGTGTGCATTTGACAAATTTGATCCGCATTCTAATTTGTAGTGGCCATACTTGTGACATAGATAGCCACTACTAGATATATGATAATTAGTAACATTAAAAAATGTTACTAAATCAAAGAAAATATTACTAATATGATTTAGTAACATTTTATTCAATGGAACGATTATTCAATATTTCTAAAGACTAACATTTTTACATATCAACAGAGACATTTATAAAAATGTCACTAAATACTTTTAGTAACATTTATTTCATAAAAAGATAACATTTTTAAAATGTTACTAAATATTTTAGTAATTTTTTTAATAAAAAAAACACTATAAAAATGTTACTACAAATTTTTAGTAATTTTTTTTAATATAAAGGTAACATTTTAAAAATGTTACTAAATCTTTTTAGTAATATTTTTTTAAAGTAAAAAGTTACTAATTATTTTTAGTAACTTTTTTTTAATAAAGATGTGATATTTTAAAAATATTATTAATTATTTTTAGTAATTTTTTTAATAAAAGATGAGTTTTTAAAAATGTTATTAAATCTTTTTAGTAATATTTTTTAATAAAAAATTAACTTTATAAACATGTTACTAATTTTTAATAACTTTTATAATAAATAAGTAATATTTTAAAGATGTTATTAAATTTTTTTAATAATATTTTTTAAAAAGAGAATAGCATTATAAAAAGGTTATTTTCTAAAAATTTACTAATTCTTTTTAGTAATATTTTTCAATAAAAAAATAATATTATAAAAATGTTACTTAAAAATTTTTAGTAAATTGTTTGTTTAGAGAATTATACTTTGGATTCTAATATATGAATTTAATAATTTATATATGAATTTAATAATTTATGTTTAGATACTTTTATTATATAAACAAGCTAGTAATAAATATTTGTCAACAAACGTTAATACAAAGGCTAATAGTATTTCAATGAAGTTTTAAATTGTTTGATAAAATTAAAGAGACAAATGGGGTTAAAGAACACAGACACAGGCATACAATGCAGATAAGAATTAGGGAGAACAAAAGTCTTTGTTTTTGGAACATAAAACCTTCTAGTATTCTCTACCAAATTGCAGGGAGATTTGAACATTGTAATGCTAAACATAAAAAGTTAGCAGTTGGAGTCATTGCTCAAAATTTAATAATAATTTTTACATAATGGAGAAGATTCCTATTGTACAAAATGTCTCGACTAATGTACGTCAGTATCCTAAATTGTGAGATTTATTGTCCATTCAAGCAGGAAATCATATGTACAAAGATATCTTCACTGCAAGGAATTATGTGGCCACCATGGGATGATCATATCCAAATTTAGCTTGACCCAATAAATCTTGGAGGGAAGGTTGGTTCAAATATGATATGAAAAGCTAAAACCGCTTTTGTTTCTGTCTAGCATGCACTGCAAGAAATTAATTGAGTTTTGTTGTATACCAGCTAGCTAGGTTCATTATTTCACATGCATAACTCTCATATTTGGCTGTGCAATCCTTATATCCAGCATGTTACATATTCTCTTTCATGAACAATATTATTTGTAGTTTTCCAAGAAGACATCCTAATATTGAAAATCATTGAAAAAGGAAGGGAAAACATGGAGAAAAAGGTTATACATATCAGCTGGAACAGTGATGTCTGAGACATACCAGACCCAAACGAAGATCCACGATTATCACTTGAGCAAGACCTGGAGGTGGAGCAGGATTAACTGAATCAAAAAATTCATATAATGCAAATCAAAAAATAATTTTAAATTTCCAATTACTACTAGAAGAAAAGAAACTTAAAAGATGCAAGAATGTGAGAGAGCGAGAAAATCTTACCTACATTTGAGAGAACAAGACACTGAGATGCACGTAGTAGTAGTAATGGCAATGAAAATCATAAATGCACATAGCAGTAGCCGTTTGACCGAGCAAACAAGCAAGATGGAGACGAAACACGGAGAAGAGAGTGAAGAAGAAGAATGACACAGAGAGTGAGAAAGAGGAATGTGAGAGATTGAGATTGAGAGAGTAAGAATGAGAGTGAAAAAGAGAGAGTCAGAGATTGACTTAGAAAAAATAAGATTAAGATTGAGATTGAGAAAGGAAAACAAATTTGAGAGAGCGAGTTGGAATTGAGAGAATAATTTTTAGTTAATTATTAAAAATTTTATTAAGTTAAAAAAAATTAAAAGATAATACTAGTTTAAATTTACTAATTATAATATTTTATTTATAAAATGTTATTGTTTTTTTTTTTGTCTATAGTGATATTCATATAAAAATTGTTAGTATAGTAATTAAAATTTATGTTTATTTTATTTATAGTGGTATTTATGTAAAAAAGTGTTACTATAGTAATAAAAATTGATATATTATAAATTTTAAATAAACGTTACTATAGATAAAAAATGATGTTGTGAGCATTCAACACTTGTCTTGTCTGCTAACTTTTCTTGATAAGCACCTCATCCCCTTCCTTTTTTTCTAAGATTGGTTTCAATTTTTCAAAGATTGGTTTCATTGATGTTGATTTTGTTGATAAGCATAGTTTCATCATTCTCGACCTCTACCATATCCTCTACCTCGATATTTATTGGTGTTGTTTGATCCACACCTCCATCTTCTTTGCTCGAATGATCTGATGGGACTTTTGAAGCTAACTCTACATTATCTTGCTGCTGCAACTTTCTCTCATGAACTAATAATGAACCTTGCCCTTAATCAAGGGATAAAAGATCAATATTGTTTTACTCCTCAATGGAACAAACCACATTTAAATTTTGATATCAATTAGGGCATTATTTTGTTCAACCAACCACATCTTCTATTTTTTCCCCAAATGTTCTCATATTGCTGATGATTCTTGAGAATAAGTTAGAAACTCACTCACCAAATTTCATCTGATGAATTTCAAATTCTGAGCAAAGTGCCTGAAGTTGTTGTCGCTTTGCTGTAGCTGATCCTTGGAATTTATTTTTTATCGAATCCCAAATTTCCTTTGATGTGTCTTTGCAAAGGATGATTTCCAAGATTGTATGATCAATTGCTTGGAAAAAGATAATTATTTGCCTTAAGATCCTTCAATTTCAACACTTCAACTTCTGTTTTCTGTGAATCTGTTGTTGTTGTGCCCTCAGCCAAATCTGGTATTCCCACAAAAACTACTTGCCAGTCAGTAATCCTTGGATCTCAGAAAATTTTCCATTAACATTATTTAATGATCACGTGACATCAAAGCGCGAAATCACTGGTTGTACAAAATTATGATGGGAGGATAATCCTCATATATTATTTTTTTTATTTTCATTTTTCTATTTATCACTCTTCTATTTTTATTTTTATTTTTTTATTTAGCATTCTTTTATTTTTCTATTTATAGTACGATTTTAAAACTAAAAAATAATAATAAATATAAAAAAAAAATTTAAATTTATTAAAAAAATAAATATTTTTAATGTTTAAAATAGTTAGAAATATAATTAATGAATAAAGAAATGAATTTTTATAAAATAAAAATAAAAAAGTAGTAAATTAAAAAATTTTAGTTTAAATTTTTTTTAAGAATGAAAAAAATTAAAAATTAAATCCTACAATAACATAAAAGTTGAATCTATAAACATAAATTAGTATTTATATTTATTATTATTGATGATGTAATGATGTTAATTTCAAGTGAAAAATACATGACATAATTATAAAAAAAACCAAAGTCAATTAGTATTAATTAGTAGTGGACATACAAATAATATTGAAGTATCTACCCTAAATGCAAAATCCTAAAAAAAAAAAAAAATTAATGCAAATACTACATTTAATGCTTAAAAATGAGAAGTTATAGATTCAACTTTTATGTTGTTGTAGGTTTTAATATTTTATTTTCTTTATTCTTACAAAAAAAAATTAAATTTTAAATTAAACATTTTTAATTTATTACTTTTTTATTTTTATTTTGTAAAAACTCATTTCTTTATTCATTAATTATATTTCTAACTATTTTAAACATTAAAAATATTTTTTTTACAACCAATACATTTATTTTTTTAATACATTCAAAATTAAAATTATCAATTTTTTTAATTTATTAATTTTTTTAATTTTAAAATGGTGTTAAATAGAAAAAAAAGAAAAAAAAAATACTAGATAGGAAAATAAAGGAAAAATGTCTATTTTGTTTGTGTTAAATAATTTCTTGTTCACTATCAATCTTATATGAACAACAGGAATGCAAAATGAAAGAGAATCTATTTGGGAGGAATATTGTATATTTATTTGAGGGGAAAAATTTTAAATAGGCTCAACAAAAAATAGAACAAACAGAAGAATACGAAACTAACTCTTTAAATATAGGAAAGCATGACAACTTAAATCAAATACTAACTAATGTTGTAGAACAGGTCATAACAAAACTGAAAATATCTAACAGTCTTTAAGTTGAGCTTAAGCTTTATGCACCTAATCACGATCAGGTTCGTCCCCAAGTTTCATTATTAGTTGGTTCATCCCCGTCATCCTCAAGGTTGTGGTCAAGGTTTGGCAAGGTGGTTTATACTTACATTCATGGAAATGGTGGATAGTAAGATATCTGTATGATTTACGTTAAGGAAACATAAACTAAGACCTGCATTGTGAAGACTTCGTTCTTCTCTCATTACGAAAAATATTTGGACATATGAAATTACCAAATAGAAGATATGAATCTTCCTTTTACCTAGTATGACACTCATTGGTTATCTAAGAAAACTAATGCTAATTCAAAAAAATGATGGATAGTAGGACTAAAATGGATGAATTATAAAAAAAATAATTACAATTGTTCTTCGTGTAACCCAAATAAAAAAATATGTACTTCAAAAATAGAGATGGGTTTCAATACATGTAATCGGAGAAGATAGAGGTAACTGTCAAATCATCTCCTTGACATAAAGATGCAAAAGAAAAAAAGGTTAAAAGTGCAAATACTTACTAGCAATGGCTTTACAAGTGCCTAACAGTTTGTTAATTGCTCTTGCCCCATACAATTTTTTGTTGTTAAATGGAAAATTCAGCCACAGCATAGTTTTTTATGCAACATTTCAGTGTCACTACTGATCCCGCAATCTTAATCGCATCTGCTGCAGCATTCGAAAAAGGAGTTTCCCTTTTCTTGTTTCTCCAATGGAAACGCGTTTGATGTGAGCGATGAAAGACCAGTACTCACCATTTTCGGGCTCACATTTTCGACACAATTCAGGACAACCCTCTATAGTCAAATCATCAAGGGCAGTGAGGCTATGCATTTCACTTGGGAGACACAACAGTTTAGGACAGTTAACAACATGGAGCATCTTAAGACGAGTCATTGTTGTGAGCCACTTAGGAAACATCTTAAGAGTGTGACAATTCAAAATCAACAATGTCCGCAAAGTGTCAACTGATCCTTCAATCCATTGAGGCAATGTATGCAGCTTCGGACAATGCTCAAGATGCAGGAATTTCATCCTCAGTCTGTGGATTGGGCTTTCACAGTTCAAATTTAGCATCTCACACCTTGATACAAACAGAACCTCCAGTTTAGGGAGATTATGAAGAGGTAATAACTGTAGGCTCCCACATGATTGAACGATCAAAACTTCAAGGAAAGTGAGTTGTTCCCTTCTGAACAAAAACTTCAAGTTGCCACAATATTCAAAACTCAAAGTATGAAGATTTCTCAAGCTTGCAAATTCATCCTCAGGCAGAACAGATTGTTTTGTGGTTATATACAATTTCCGAAGGCTGATTAACATCCCTAATCTTTTAGGCAATGTTTCAAGCTCCATGCATCCTCTGAAAGACAAAAATTTCAAATTATGGAGTTTACATAGAGAATGAGGAAATCTTTTTATTTTGCAGTTATTTAAAAAGAGAGTTCGCAGATGCTCCAATTTAGCAACTGAATTAGGCAGTGTCTCAAAAGAGGAATCACTTAAATCTAAAAAGCGTAAGTATTTGTATCTTGTTATCCAAGTATGCAGAAGAGTTTCACTGTCGATACCAGTTCCCTTTAGGGGAAATAATATAGTTCTCACACTGCTGGATTTTGGGAACAAAACATGGTTAAGTGAATCATTGTCAACAATTGAAAAATGCCTTATTTGCTCAGGTATATAGCGAGTAAGGGAGTTTACCATTAGAAGCTCCTCTTTGGCAACATACAGAGCAAGATCATGTACCAAATCATGTACTTTGAAATAGTAATAGTGGCCAAAGTCCTCAAAATCCTCTAGCAATGATCTTGCTTGTAACTCATCAATATATTGCCTTGCAATATTCTCAAGCTTTCGGTTTCCAACTGGAGATTGAAGTAATCCAAGTGACTCCCAAAGAACAACAATTTCAGCACTAGAAAAGCCATAATCTTTAGGATAAAGAGAAAAGAAAGCAAAAATGTGCCTTAAATAGGAAGGCATTTGGTCATAGCTCAACTTAAGAGCAGGTAAAATGTCATCTTTCTTTTGTTTTATCTTCCATATTTCATGGTCTCTCACAAATTCCCACCTCTCTAAATCTAAAATTAGGAACAGAGAACTTCCTAAACTTCGTACTGCCAGTGGAACCCCTCTACATTTTTTCACAATTTCTTTCCCAATCTCCAATAGATCTGGACAGTTTTTTCCTTCGCCTTCCTTAAATGCCCATTTGACAAACAGAGAAAAACAATTCTCCATGGAAAGACCTTCTAAAACATACGATGGAACAGTGCCCACCATTGAAGCAATTGAGTTACTTCGTGTTGTCACTACAATTTTGCTTCCCACAGCACCAACTTTTATTAAATCTTTCAACTCTATCCATTTCGCACGATCATCATTCCATATATCATCCAACACGAGTAAATACTTCTGACCAGAAAGCTTTAGTCTAAGACGACTTTGTAGCTGCTCAATATCTAACCTGTTAATGTTTTCTTGGTGAGCAAGAGCAATAGTTGGAGCTGAAGCTGAAGCAGAGTTGATGATTTTAATAATTATCTGTCTTATGTCAAAGTCATCAGAGATACACACCCACATCTTCAACTGGAAAAGATCATCCATTCTCTTATCATTGAAAACCAACTTCGCAAGTGTGGTCTTCCCCATCCCTCCAATACCCACTATGGGAATAACACAAACACTTTGATCTCCATAACCATCACCATGCAGGTGAGGTTGCATCAAAAGCTTTATAATTTCTTCCCTATCTCTCTCCCTTCCAATCACCCCTGAAGCATCAACATGGGAATAACTCAGTTCTCTCCTATGCACAAGTCTGTGGTCAACCTCAATCCTCTCAAGACCAAACTTGTTTCCATCAGCTGCTATCTTATCAAATCTACGCCTAACATGTTTGATTTGATGAGCCATCCTAAAACGAAAAACAAGAGAATTAGATGAAGAAAAGAAGTGATCTACCTTCATCCTTGTGCTGCCTGAAGCTTTGAGAACTTGCTTTCTCAGGTTTTGGCAATCAAGTCCATCCAACACATCTTCAACATCTAGGCATACGTTTTGAATCTGCCTGAGCCATTCACGCAACTCATGCCTCTGCTCCTTTTTATGCTCAGCATCCAAAAGCACACCTTTCACAATTGACAAAGTATCTTTGATCCCTATGACATCCTCGTACACATCATAAACACGAGAAGCTTCTTCACAAACAAAAGAAGCAAGCTTCCTTAGCAGTGATTCAGCAATATCAAAGACAAAATATTCGGCCATGTTCTTCATGAAAGAGCAGAAACAGAGTTGGAAGTCTGTACCGTTTTGAACCGGCAACAAGCAAGTATAATTTTGCATAAGTGAGGGACAAAGTAAGCGAACAAAATGTGTGGTAGATTTGTTTTCTTACTTCTAAAGAGCTTGATTAATTTTTTTTTATTCAAATCAAATACTTTTGACTTTGCTGAGTTAATGGAAAAATGAACGGATCCTGAAAAGGGAATAATCAAATTGATGAATGGCCACAAATTGGAGACTAAAATATACAGGTAAGGTTATGTCATCCGTAATTAAATAAAAATAAAAGAAAT
The DNA here is from genome assembly GCA_013389735.1 of Phaseolus lunatus. NCBI lineage: Eukaryota > Viridiplantae > Streptophyta > Magnoliopsida > Fabales > Fabaceae > Phaseolus > Phaseolus lunatus. The sequence continues at coordinate 34,028,548 of CM023857.1, read as the reverse complement.
TTTAAATATAAAACAAAAAAATTAATTGAAATTTAATTAAAAATACTTAAATTTATAATATACTTAAAACTTAATTAAATGCTTAAGTAATATACTTTCCTCATTTAATTTAGTGCTTGAAATTATACAAATATTATTTTAATTTCTATAAGTATTAGACTGTGATTATTTTATATTTCAGATGTTAGCAACAAAAATAAAGTAGTTGATATGGTAACTTTAAAAATTGATATATTTTATTTTAATAACTAAATTTGTATTTTATTAATTAATTTATAGGAAAATGGTGCTAATAAAGTCAATTGACGTAAGTAGGATGTGATTTGGAAGAGGTGCAAAGGAATTGTATGGTGAAAACATATTGACCAAAGAGGATGGGTGAGGTGGAAGCAAGGACTTTTTGGGTTATAGTTCTTAACTGCTATTGCATTTCTATGTTTATGTTTCTATGTTTATGTTGCGTAGTCAATAACATTTTATACAGCTATATAGACTCTCTTTTTAGCTTTTTGTTAGAATGGGTTTGGATTTTCTTAATGATTGAGGTTTTTCGTGTACTATGAAGTGTGAGAACAAATCCTTCTAGTACTCCTATTTTATTATATTTTTTTTATTGTAGATAAAAAAAAGTAGGATATAATTGGATTTGATTGAATACCTAATATATCTCAAAATTAAATCCATAATAATCAGTGTCTTTACCTCATTATCTGCTTACTCGTCAACGCATTTCTTAAATGTAATTTGAAGTTGTATGGATTCTTTAATGGCGATGGATCCATTGATGACATGAAGATGAATTCAAAACATTGTTTAGCCAGTTTCAAAAGTTCTCTCACACGGGGCAGATAGAAGCTATAGATTCTAGCTGAATTCATTACAGCAGATCCACTTTTATGGTAAAAAAAGTTTCATACAAAGAATTAAATCCACAATATAAATTACTCTAACGTTCCCAGGGACAGGTTGAGAAAGACAATGAAAATGAAGCTATTGAAACAACAACTATATTTTAAATCCCCTCACAATAATATAGTAGTTATCCGAACACAAAACTAACACTATATGCCTAATTGTACATCTTAAGAATACTTGATGTTAGATCTAAGTCTAGTTTGAACAAATCATCATAAATCTATATATGGTTTTTTGCTAATAAAAAAAAAAATTGAATAAATCAATCTCAAAACTTTGTAAACACATAACTATATGTATATGTGGGTAAAGTAGAAGTGGCTTGTTACTGGAAGAATACTCGTGTGTTGTAAAATATTGGAAAAGCTTCATAAATAATATTAATGTGTTCATAAACAACTGATAGAATTATTTGTATGTATAGAGAATTGGATCCATAGTGAATCTTACGTACAGATCCAGTAAACAGTGACTTAATTTCATTTTTCCTCTCTCTTTCATTGCTCATTTTGCAGTTTGAGATTCAATTTTCGAAATGAATTTGCTTCCAATTGTCTCCCACGCGCGAACTTTCATTTTCTATTGCCTAACGTTACTTCCCACGTGTCATTGAATTGCATATATGAGGAATCACCACATGTCAAATTTATTTAACGAAAATTACTTAGAAGTCCAAAAGGGGTTTAGACATATCGCATTTTTCAAATTATTATATTTTCCTTTATAATTACAATTATATACTATAACTTAAAAGAAAACTAGTACATAGCTCTATCCCATATTTCATTTTTAATTTATGATAATATAATAATAATAATAATATATATTATGTGTCATATAAAAATTAGTTGGATCATAATAATCTACACCACCTAATATTTGTCATAATTTAAGACCAAGATATATTATATATAATATCACATCTAAATATATAGTTAATTGAATCTAACTCTTGAAGTATGGGAGACATGTGCCTTATATTTTACTAAAATTTAAGTGAAGTTGTTTGTTTTATTGTCTAATGATCATTTTATTGTTTTGATAATTTGGATAATGTGAATTGACTTTTTTAATGTGGATTTTGCTTCTCTTTGTGAATAACATACAATGCTTGTTGTTGTCAACATTAATTTTGTTTTAGTTATTTGTATTTTTGAAATATACTTAGTCTATTTGAACAACATTTTCTTAGATTGAGAATTATGGCAACTTATTCATTATGCTTTACAGAGAAGATGTCATCAAGGTTAAAGATAAAGATAGAATTATGAAAAAATATTTACTCTAAGACATCTCATAGATTTTCAGAGATATTTAAAGAAGTTCAAAACCAAGATAAGAAGCCTAAATGAATTGGAAATAATGTTTGAAATAGTCTATTGGAAAATTGAAACATGTCTTTGTATCAATTAAAATATGATACAACTAAGAAAAATCGTGCATTTAAAGAGTTTGTACATTGAGGATCTATCAGGGTGGATGAACACAAATTTGATATGACTTCTTTAATATACTTTCACATTCATTTATGACGTGATACTAATTTTCTACTTTATAAAATTTTTGTTTACAGACAAAGGAGGTTGGTTGCTCGGCCTATGACGATGAAGTGTTTCAACAAACACAAATACAAAAATGTAATGAGGATTTCGTCGATGATAGATCAAGGCGGACATACATTATAGTTTCTTTCAAGTTTATTATTATACATGTAAACTATTTACTATTTTATAACATACATGTCTTATTTCAATAAGAATATTTTGAAAGTAGATTTTTTCGAGCATTATATGAGTTTTCTTCTTTTGGTGTCTCACAATGCACTCCCTTAAATCCTGTTGAGGATGAGAGATTAAGGAACTAATGTCCATGATTGTATATGTCTTGTAACAAAAGACTAATACATGAGAACTTCAAAAACCATTACGTATGGATGAAGCCAAAGATAAATACGTACATATTATCCATATGTAATTATGTAAGGATCTATCCATACAGATTTATCTATACATAATTATATGTGGAGTTATCCATACATAATTACATATGGACGTTGACTACCAGAATATGAATTTACCTACAAATTTTCAAAATTTGTAGGTAACAATTACCTACAAACAATTTACCAATGATTTTTTTACCATAGGTAAATTATGTTTTACGAACGAATTTCTTGTATTACCTATGATTTTTGTAGTAGGTAATAACAAATTTTCTTGTAATATTTGTTTTCTTATCCAATTTATGTGGAATATATTTGATTTGATGAGCAATCATGTGACAAAAAATAAGGGAATTAGATGAAGAAAAAAAGTGACCTAGCTTTATCTTGATGCTTCCAGAAGCTTTGACAACTTGTTTTCTTAAGATCTCTGACCCTTGAATCTGTCTAAAACATCTTCAACATCCAAGCATATATTTTTAATTTTTCATTAGTCATTCACCTAACTCATGGTTCTACTTCTCCTCAACATAAAACTTCCCACCTTTCACAATTGACAAAGTGTTTTTGATCCCTTAAATGTTCTCATACAAATAATAAACTTCAGAAACATCTTCATAAACTTATGATGCAAGCTTCCTAAGCAATTATTTTGGTACATCCATAAGTTTCACCTCACTTAGGAGTCGAAACCAAGGGTTGTTTATAAACTTCTTCCTCTTTTGAAACATTAAGGAATCTTTTAAGGCAAAATTATGACGGTAGCATCAATTTTCAAAGTGAATAATACCTCAGATATGATGATTGACTATGACAATGCTATCTTAGCAAACTTAAGGTTAGAACATTGGTATTGTCTTTGGGAAGGAAAAGGAGAGTTGCAATTTACTCCTACCCCTTAAGTCTTGAGTGAGGACTTATTTTGGTAAGTCAAAAAGTATCACGTTGCTTAGAATTCAAGTTTAAGGATAACTTTTCTGCACTCTCCTCTTTTAGTCCACATTCACACCTTTTACAAGAAAAATTATGATAGAAGCATCAAGTTTCAAAGCAAACAATACATTGAATGTGATTATTGAACCTAACAATGTTATCTTAGTGGACTTGAGATTGGAACATTAATACTAGATGTGAAAAAGAAAGAAGAATCTCAGAGACTTACGCTGGAAGGCTAAAAAAAGGTTTTATATTAAAAATATATGTAAATACTTTGAAAATAATATTAAAAATATATGTGAATACTTTGAAACAATATAATAATATTTTAATATTTTAATGTTAATTTATTAATTAAAATATTTTAAATAAAAATATATATTTATATTAAATAAAAAATAAATTTAAAAAGTAAAAATAAAATAGAAAATTAGGCTTTCAAAACGCGACGTACCTCATTTATGTCAATTTTATAAAATTTATCCATTTCGATAAATTAAAATTAAAATTGCACAAGTTTGGTAGAAAAAAACTCACCGAACCACCTCACATGTATATATCGAAGAATTTATTGGGAATCCTGCAAGAACCACTCATTCTTTTTTCTCTATCGGATTTCATATGGGTTTGAATCCTACTGATAAGAAATTGTTGAAAAAGAAAAAAAAAACATCTTGCTCTTTCCATAAAGAAAGAAAGAGTGAATTTATTCAAGATAATTTTAAAAATAAATTTGGTAAATTTAATCATATCATTAACTCATTTATTCAAATTTTAATTTTTTAAGTAAATAAACTTAAATTAATTTATGGTTTAACTAAACTTGAGATCTCTCAGAAATTTGATTGTTTTTAATTAAGTATTTATTAAAAAAAATTGTTTTATTTAGTGTCTAATTTATTTATTTTCAATTAATTTTGTCATCAGTGACGTGACCATTACCTTAGATATTATTGCTTTGGTGTTTTTATATGAAAAACAATAGAATAATTAAGTTTTAATTTTCTCATAACTTTAAGTATTTTTAATTGAGTTCCTCTTAAATATTTTCATTCTATTGAGTATCTAAAATATTTATAGTCCAAAATATTTATAGTTTTCAATTGAATTTTTGTTGTTTGATTTTGTCATCAACTGAAATAATATAACCATTTGATTTTGGGGTAACAAGCACAACACCACAAACTTGAACAATAATAAAAATAAATCTCTAAAATCCTAATTATTTTCTAAAAAATTACATCGTTTCATTTATAAAAAAAACTTAAATACTAAAACAAAAATCAAACCAACCAATTGGAGACACGAAACAATATCGTTTGATAAAGATAATTAAGGTTCCAAAGTTTCGTTTTTCTCATTATCCAAGCTCATGGTATTATGGTAAAGACTACAAGATCAAAGGATCACATCACCATAGTTGAAGATAGAGATTCAATTGAAAAATATACAAATTTTAGACACACAAATGAGTGAGAACTTTTAATATGGACTCAATTGTAAATACTTAAATTTTTAAAGCACTTTAAAACTTGATCAAGTCATTTCTTGATTTTTCCATCTGAGGACATCTAAGCGATGATGATGCAAGGTAACATCTAGTTCACCCATTCAATGACAAAATCAAACTGCAAGAATTCAATTGAAATATATAAAATTTGGACACTCAATAAAATAAAATTTTAATATAACAATTAAAAATAATTAAATTTATGAAGAACTTAAAATTTAATTATAAGTCTTAATTTATTGTAATATTAATCTATTAAAATGTAATCAATTAATCAACTTTATAGAATATAGCTTTTAAGAGGCATGGTTAAGCTAGTGTATTCATTATTTCAATTAGGTAATCTTCATTAAAAATTAGAAATAAAAGTATTTTTCAATATCAAATATGAGAAGAACAATATGATGATTAATATACAGCCGAAACATAGAGAAGAAGAATATAATCAAAATAAAACTTTAACAAATTCAAAATTAAGTATTTACATAAGTTTAGGTCTTGTTACATTCAACTATTATTTCCAAATATTAGCATAAAAGTTTTGATTTTTTTTTTCTAGGTCTTTATTCATAAGAATTCTAGTGGTCCCAAATAAAATATACCAATGCCCTTTATTATCTTTCCTAGCCTAAGGGAGTTGCTCACTTTGTTTGCTTCGTAGCTAAGATGGGTTTATTCACATACTAACAAGCAAAAACACATGCTTAACTGAAACTTGTTCGTGCTTAATTAAACGAGTAAGTTTACACTTTAAATAAATCTTTTTTTTCATATTTTTTAATCAAACTTTTATTAACTTAATTTTAATTATTTTATTTCATACTGTTAATAAATCATATTCTAAATAAAATTTAAAAACTTAATTAAATTTTAATTGTCTCATAAATATGATTATATTCAATTGAGTTCTTATTAGAAATACCATTATATTAAGTGTTTAATATTTTTTATTTATTTTGTCTGAGTACTTTATTTTTATATGACTATTAATGAAAATAAAAAATATTTTAAATATTTAATAGAACACTTGTTTAAAAAAATTTAATTAAAATTATCCAAATTTACGATATATTAAAATTTAATTAAATCATTTTTTTAAATGACAAAAACTCAAAAGATTAAAATATTTTTATATTAATTGGCATTGAAAACATAATTATATCTTTAGTTTATTTTTTTAAAAAAATTATTCAATCAAAATATTGAATGTTCCAATTTGGTTATAATACTCATGTCCACTTAAAATAGTAAGTTGTAATAAGATTGTATTAATATTTTAATTTACAAAAATATTGATATTGTAACATATACGCGTATCCATTTGTTAACCTTCAATTTTTGTGACTCTAATTATAACAATTTCCTAAATTTATATATATATATATATATATATATATATATATATTAAAACTGCATTAATTATTTTTCTAGATAATTATGTTTGATTTTTTCAATATATTAAGTGATTAATTACATGATTTGTGTGCCAAATTAATGAAATTTTCTTTTTATCTTATTTTGATTGCTAAAAAAATTAAAATTTATTTAAAATGGTGATATGTTTGCTTTTTTATTAACATATCACACCTGTCTAATTAATGGAATTCTCTTTTTTAAATGTGACACTTTTGTTTTTTTTAATTATTAATGTTTTATTGTTTTTAATTTTTTATATTTACTATTTTATTATTTAATTAATTTAATATATATTTATAAAAAAATATTTTTGGGAAGAAATTTTTATCCAAAATTATTTTCTTTTTATAATATAAGATAAGATATGAATTTGATTTAATGTTTTATTTTCTATTTTCTAGTATTTAATAACTTTTAATGGATTGTCAATAGAAAGTATGTTTGTGCATTACTACTACTCTTCTCTGTCAAAAAATAAATGACAGTTTGGATCCAATTTAGTTATGAAAGAAGAAAATTCCTATTTAGTATATGAGTGACTAAAGAGAATGACAATTAATATTAATCCTCCATAAATTAAATGAAAAATTACTCATAAACATTATAATATCAGTATGATTATTAAACAATGTAGCTAATTCATAAATTTTACGATTTAGTGTTAAATTGATTATAAAAAAAATTAGTCTTTAAATATTATAATAGTATGAAAAAAGTTATCTGTACCAAAAACAAATTATCCTCTATTTGCCTTCTTAAAAACAAAATAAATTGGCAATTTACCCTAATGTAAATATTTCATACTCCAAAATAATTATGTGTTTGACATTTCTTAAAACAAGTGTACATGAATACAACATAAGGAGGAGGAGGAACATTGACATTGACCACATCACAAACTGAACACAACACATGGCAGAGTGTTTTGTCTTTGATATTACTGAATCATTGCTAAGCAAGCTAGCTTCTTATGTTTACGAAGAAGCTTCTCGAGCCTATGGTGTGTATGAGGATCTTCGAGGGATCAAAGACACCTTGTTAATAGTTAAAGGTGTGCTCTTAGATGCTGAGGAGAAGAAGGAACAAAACCATGGGTTGCGAGAATGGCTCAGGCAGATTCGAAACGTCTGCTTCGATGTTGAAGATGTGTTGGATGGACTTGAGTGCCAAAACCTGAGAAAGCAAGTTCTCAAAGCTTCAGGCAGCACAAGGATGAAGGTAGATCACTTCTTTTCTTCATCTAATTCTCTTGTTTTTCGTTTTAGAATGGCTCATCAAATCAAACATGTTAGGCGTAGATTTGATAAGATAGCAGCTGATGGAAACAAGTTTGGTCTTGAGAGGATTGAGGTTGACCATAGACTTATGCAAAGGAGAGAAATGAGTTATTCCCATGTTGATGCTTCAGGGGTGATTGGAAGGGAGAGTGATAGGGAAGAAATTATGAAGCTTTTGATGCAACCTCACCCTCATGGTGACGGTTATGGAGATCAAAGTGTTTGTGTTGTTCCCATAGTGGGTATTGGAGGGTTGGGGAAGACCACACTTGCGAAGTTGGTTTTCAATGATAAGAGAATGGATGATCTTTTCCAGTTGAAGATGTGGGTGTGTATCTCTGATAACTTTGACATAAGACAGATAATTATTAAAATCATCAACTCTGCGGCTCCTACTACTGCTCTTGCTCACCAAGAAAACATTAAAAACTTTGATATTGAGCAGCTACAAAGTCGTCTTAGACACAGGCTTTCTGGTCAGAAGTATTTGCTAGTCTTGGATGATATATGGAATGATAATCGTGCAAAATGGACAGAGTTGAAAGATTTAATTAAAGTGGGTGCCATTGGAAGCAAAATCTTGGTGACAACACGAAGTAATTCAATTGCTACAATGATGGGCACTGTTCCCCCGTATGTTTTGGAAGGTCTTTCCATGGAGAATTGTTATTCTCTGTTTAACAAATGGGCATTTAAGGAAGGCGAAGAAAAAAAATATTCAAATCTAGTAGAGATTGGAAAAGAAATTGTGAAAAAATGTAGAGGGGTTCCACTAGCAGTGCGAACTTTAGGAAGTTCTCTGTTCTTAAATTTTAATTTAGAAAGGTGGGAGTTTGTGAGAGACCATGGCATATGGAACTTAAAACAAGAAAAAGATGACATTTTACCTGCTCTTAAGTTGAGCTATGACCAAATGCCTTCCTATTTGAGGCACTGTTTTGCTTTCTTTTCTCTTTATCCAAAAGATTATGGCTGTACTGGTGCTGAAGTTGTTAATCTTTGGGTGTCACTTGGCTTACTTCGACCTGAGGTTGGAAGTCAAAAGATAGAGAATACTGCAAGACAGTATATAGACGAGTTACATTCGAGATTATTTCTTGAGGATTTTGAGGACTTTGGTCACCTTTACTATTTCAAAGTGCATGATTTGGTACATGATCTTGCCCAGTATGTTGCAAAAGAAGAGATTCTTGTGGTAAACTCAGGTACCCGGAATATACCAGAGCAAGTAAGGCATTTATCAGTTGTTGAAAATGATTCACTTAGGCATGCTTTGTTCCCCATGTCCAGTAGTGTGAGAACTATATTATTTCCAATAGATGGAGTTGGTGTTGACAGTGTAGCTCTTCTGGATGCATGGATAACAAGATACAAATTCTTGCGTATTTTAGATTTAAGCGATTCCTCTATTGAGACACTTCCCAATTCAATTGCTAAACTGGAGCATCTGCGAGCTCTCAGTCTTGAAAATAACCGCAACATAAAAAGACTTCCTCATTCTATATGTAAACTCCAAAATTTGCAAGCTTTGTCTTTGAGAGGATGTGTGGAGCTTGAAACATTGCCTAAAGGATTAGGGATGTTAATCAGCCTTCGAAAATTGTTTATCACCACAAAACAGTCTATTCTGTCACAGGAGGAATTTGCAAGCTTGATGAATCTTCATACTTTGAGTTTTGAATTTTGTGACAATTTGAGGTTTCTGTTCCGAGGGGCACAACAACTCACATCCCTTGAAGTTTTGATTGTTCAATCATGTAGGAGGCTAGAGTCCTTTCCTTTTCATATTCTTCCTAAACTGGAGGTTCTGTTTGTCATAAGGTGTGAGATGCTAAATCTGTCCTTGAACTGTGAAAAACCAATCCACAGATTGAGGATGAAGTTTCTGCATATTGAGCAATGTCCAAGGCAACAGACATTGCCTGAATGGATTGAAGGAGCGGCGGACACTTTGCAGACATTGTTAATTTCAAATTGGCATAGTCTTGAGATGCTTCCTGAGTGGCTTACAGCAATGACTCGTCTTAAGATTCTTCATATTGTTAACTGTCCTCAGCTGTGTTATCTCCCGAGTGGCATGCATCGCCTCGGTGCCCTTGAAGATTTGAGCATAGATGGTTGTTCCGAATTGTGTAGAAAATGTGAACCTCAATGTGGTGAGTACTGGTCCTTCATTGCTCACATCAAACACCTTTCCATTGGTGAAACAAGAGAAGGGAAACTCCTTTTCCAATTGCAGAAGCAGATTCGGTTGAAATTTCAGGATTTTTAAATCTCATCCCTCATTCCTTTCCTTGGGCTTCACTTTTTTTAATTCGGTTTTCTATCTTTAGACTATTATAGAAAGCAAATCTCGTTTTTTTTTTTTTTATCATGGAAACAATTCTTTCACAAGTCATATCTTTTAACTCTTATCAGGTTAGTTTCCTCTAACCTTTTCAGCAAAAAAAAAAAACTAAAGGGTAATCCTGCAATAATATTTTCTTTCCAAAAAGATTTTCTACGGTTTTCTCTAGTTAATACGTTGTCATAAAGTTATCTGTATACATTCTACAAACCTTTTAAAGAAGGACATTTCAGATTATACAATCTATTTTTTTATAAACTTCTTCCAATTTTGTATTAGCATATCTTCCTATGTTCAGATCTTTTAATTCTTGTTTGGAGAGTTGAAACGGTTTTATTAGTGATTTTTCTAACCTTTTACTTTTGTTTCCTACAGTTGATTCATTGATATTTGTAGTTATTGCTACTTCGTGTAGATGATTGCTATAATCGACATGACTATGAATATTCAAATATTTTTAATGTCTTCTATATCTATTTCTCTTTTTTCTCTAAGATTTTAAAAGGGGAAGTTGTTACTTCCTTGTTTTCAATATTTGGAAATTTTATTTCTTCTAAAGGTGAGATTTTACAGCAACTTTGTTGGTCAAACTTCTCCATATATTTTTTCATCCATTATTATGACATTTAGATTTAATTTGTCTAACCAATTTTGTTCAAACCATCTAAAATAAAGAATATTTTCTTGAACTGATTCTAAAAATGTGTAGTATTCTTCCCTGAAATTATGAAGTTCTTTTTGAGAAAAGGTCTTCAAAAACCAGTATCTTTTTTCTTTATTTTCATGTAGGAGAAATTTTTTTCTTAAGTAGTCTTTATTTATCTAAAAAGTTTTAATCATATTTAACTTACTAATGTTGGATTTAGTAGGCGAATCTTAAGATTTATTTTATTACATTGCATATTATTAAGATCTAATTCATATTTAGGGATGAATATTATATGATCTTGACGCATTTCCGGATAGTCCTCGCCGTATACGAAAACTCTGTTTATCTCTTGCGAAACTAAATTCTGAGATTTTAAGAGAATTACTTTTTGATGGAGCAAACATGACTTCTACTACTCAACATGAAAATTTTGTTATGGTATCCACCTCTGTTGGATGTGACTTTTTAGATATTGGAATATTTTCTAATCTTCATTTTAAATCGCTTGTTAATTTTAATGTTTTAAAGATTTTTTTATCGAAGCATTTACCTTTTTGGGATTTAATAATAACAAGGTGGTTTAATTTTTAAGGAAACATTAGTAATGCTTCTGATATTAATTGAGTTTTCATACCTAACGATAAAGGTGATATATTACCATAATTGGTATTGCTCAAGGGTTTCAATCTTCTTTCAACTTTTACATCTAAAAAGATATTCTATTGGTATCATGAAAACATTGTCATTCGCACTTATTTTAGTTGTCAATTTTTTTTCTATTTTATTTAGTACAAATTTTCCAGTAGAACCTCTTTGACTTCTATTAAAGGGCGTGAGTTCTTGGTCTTGTTTTATTTGTCCTATAAATCTTTTAAAAGAAAAGTTAACTCTTGAATATTAGAGTTTCTTAGATGAATTCTCTTAGTTGGAACCAACACCCTCGATCAAATGATTTTACCTGCACCCAATCAACTCAAAATTGTACTTATTTCATAATTAAAAATTTAGAATTAAAAAATACATTTTGGAAAAAAAATATGAAATATATATTTGTGTTCTCGAAATGAAATTCTAAAATACAATTAGAAACCCAAAATTTCATCCAAAAAAATAATTCTAGAATAAAAAAAAATACATTCAGTAAAAGAAATTGTGAAAAACAAAATTTGAAAACATATTTAAAAAAAGAAAAAATTTCCTTCATTTATGTCTTGAGATATCACACTCTTTCATCATTTTCTCCTCCTCTTCCAATGACTTAGGAATTGTTATGAAATCTTGTTGAATATTTCACATTAACTAAAAATAAGGATAGTTCATAGCATATAAAAGTACTGAAGGTTTTATCCTTCTTAATGTTTTATAGTGTCATATAGACTATGTTTCTTTAGATATATCTTGACTTTATTTACTATAACGTATAGTTGACGGTTGGTTAAAGTATCCATTATCTAAATATACCTTACAACTACGGTTGTGGACATCATTTATTCTCTAAGAATTTTTCTGCACTAGTATATATTGAAAGTACTAGTATATATTGAAAGTATGACTAATTTTATAATATATAAACTAACACAAACTTTACTCTTGACTTTCATTTCAATCACATTTTTATCAAAGAGCATATCATGTTACGCAGAGACATGTAAAACAAAAATTCCAACTAACCCATATCTGTTATCTCAAATTGATTATTGAAATATTCAAGATACCAGCTATAAAAGTGTAAAGATATATTAAGATGGCCACAAAATAGTATGTATGTTAAATGATTTCATACATTATCAGAATTTAAAATGCAGCTCCAATGGTGTACATCATTTCAATTTTACTAAATGCAGTTCAAGCGCAGTCGTGAAAGCATTTGAAAAAGGAGTTTCCTTTTTCTTGTTTCTCCAATGGAAACACATTTGATGTGAGAGATAAAGGACCAGTACTCACCAGACTGTGGTTCACATTTTGGACCCAATTCAGGGCAACCATCTATGATCAAATCTTCAAGGGCTCGTAGACGATGCATGTCACTTGGGAGATGCAACAACTGAGGACAGTTAACAATATGGAGCATCTTAAGATGAGTCATTGTGTTAAGCCACTCAGGAAGCTTCTCAAGACAATGAAAATTTGAAATTAACAATGTTCCCAAAGTGTTGGAGGCTCCTTGAATCCATTGAGGCAATGTCTGTTGCCGTGCACATTGCTCAATATGCAAATATTTCATCATCAATCTTTCGATTGGTCTTTCGCTGTTCAAGGACAGATTTAGCATCACGCACCTTGTTACAATGAGAACCTCAAGTTTAGGGAGAAGATGAAGAGGTAAGGACTCTAGGTTCCCACATGATTGAATGATCAAAACTTCAAGGGATGGGAGTTTTGCTTGTGCTCCTCGGAACAAAAACTTCAAATTGTCACAGTATTCAAAAATCAAAGTATGAAGACTGTTCAAGCTTGCAAACTCATCCTCTGACAAAATATACTGTTTTGTGGTTATATACAATTTTCGGAGGCTGATTAACATCCCTAATCGTTTAGGCAATGTTTCAAGGCCCAAGCATCCTCTTAAAGACAACATTTGTAAGTTTTGGAGTTTGCAAAAAGAATTAGGAAGTCTTTTTATGCTGCAATTATTATCAAGACTGAGAGCTCGCAGATGCTCCAATTTAGCAATTGAATTAGGAAGTGTCTCAAAAGAGGAATGACTTAAATCTAAATGACGTAAGTATTTGTATCTTTTTATCCATGTTTCCAAAAGATATTCACTGCCAACACCCACTCCATCAACGGGAAATATTATAGTTCTCAAGCCTCTGAACTTGGGGAACAAAGTATAGCTTAGTGAGTCATTTTCAACAACTGATATATGCCTTATTTGCTCAGGTATTTTATGAGTGTGGGAGTTCACCACTAGAAACTCCTCTTTCGCAACATACAGCGAAAGATCATGTACCAAATCATGTAGTTTAAAATAGTACATTGTGCCAAAGTCCTCAAAGTCCTCCAGAAATGATCTTGAATATAACTCATATATATATAGTTTTCCAACATTTTCTGTCTTCTGACTTCCAAATGGTGATCGAAGTATTCCAAGTGTGACCCAAAAGTTTGCCATTTCAGCACTGGTAAAGCCAAAATCTTTAGGATAAAGAGAAAAGAAAGCAAAACAGTGCCTCAAGTAGGATGGCATTTGATCATAGCTCAACTTTAGGGAAGGTAAAATGTCATCTTTCTGTTGTTTTAGGTTCCATAGCTCATGGTCTCTCATAATTTCCCATCTTTCAAAATCAAAAACTGAGAACAGGGAACTTCCTGAAGTTTTCAGTGCTAGTGGAACCCCTCCGCACTTTTTCACTATTTCTTTTCCAATTTCCACTAGATTTGGGTGTTCTTTTTCTTCACCTTCCCTAAATGCCCATTTGAGAAACAGAGACAAGCAATTCTCCGCAGAAAGACCTTCTAAAACATACGAGGGAACAGTCCCCATCATGGAAGCAATTGAGTTACTCCGTGTTGTCACAATGATTTTGCTTCCAATTGCACCAACTTTAATTAAATCTTTCAACTCTATCCATTTTGCACGATCATCGTTCCATACATCATCCAAGACTAGTAGATACTTGTGGCAAGAAAGTTTGTGTCTAAGACGACTTTGTAACTGCTCAATATCTAAATTGTTAATGCTTTCTTGAACAACAGAAATGGTTGGATCAAAAGCAGAGTTGAGGATTTTAACAATTATCTGCCTTATGTCAAAGTCATCAGAAATACAAACCCACATCTTCAACGGGAAAAGATCATCCATTCTCTTATCATTGAACACCAACTTTGCTAGTGTAGTCTTCCCCAACCCTCCAATACCCACTATGGGAATAACACAAACACTTTGATCTCCATAACCATCACCATGAGGGTGAGGTTGCATCAAAAGCTTGATAATTTCTTCCCTATTCTTCTCCCTTCCTATAACCCCTGAAGCATCAACATGAGAATAAGTCATTTCTCTCCTTTGCAGACGACTGTGATCAATATCAATCCTCTCAAGACCAAACTTGCTCCCTTCAGCTGCTATCTTATCCAATCTACGCCTAACATTTTTTATTTGCCTAGCCATCCTAAAACGGAAAACAAGAGAATTAGATGAAGAAAAGAAGTGGTCTACCTTCATCCTGGTGCTGCCTGAAGCTTTGAGAACTTGTTTTCTAAGGCTTTGACTCTCAAATCCATCCAACACATCTTCAGCATCTATGCATACGTTTTGAATCTGCCTGAGCCATTCACGCAACCCATGCTTCTTCTCCTTCTTCTCCTCAGCATCCAACAGCACGCCTTTTACAATTAACAAGGTGTCTCTCAGACCTTGCACATCCTCATACAGATCAAAGGCTCGAGAAACTTCTTCATAAAGATTAGATGCAAGCTTCCCTAGCAGTGATTCAGCAATTTCGAAGACAAAATATTCGGCCATGTTCTTGGTGAAAAAGCAGAAAGTAGTTGTTATACAAGTTTGTGTTTGTGGGGATTGGCCTTCCACATGTCCATTATACCCGTATAGCCTTATAACAAGTCAACAAATAGAGCTTAAGTCTCTCAGAGTCAATTTTCACTGTTTAAGGTTAAATGTTACTTTTAGTTGTTTATCTTTTGGTGTTAAGTCAACGGATTGAATTTAAGTCTGAAGTATTTCATATCTTTTACAATAAGGTTTATTTTTTAATGTTTTAATTAAAACGTTAAATAGATTAATAGAGTTTTAAAATTCTCAAATTAGTAATTTTATGTTTTTAAATAGTTCATTTCTTCTACTTTCTATTTTTAAGAAGTTTCATTTATATTCTTTTTAATTAAAATGTTAAAAAATTAATGGACACATAAGTCAAGTAGGACTACTACGTAAACAATAAGTTGGTGACTCTCCTTTTTTAATATACTATTCATCTTGCTGGAGTGGACCGGTGTCACTGAAATCCTAACAATTAGTTACTGTCAATTGCATCAACCAATGTTGTGCAGAAATTTTAGTTTTTACACTAGATAATATATGTGGAAGTTTAATATTATCTTATTAAGCTTAATAGTTAGGTTTATATTCATTATCAAATTCTTTTCATGCAAGAAAATAATCAAGCCATCAATTTTGAACCAAAACCTTTATTTGTTCACAGGGGTTGGAGTTCAGAACTGCAGAGAGACATGATCTCAAAAAATGATAAAACTAAAGAAAATCACATTAGAAAAGTGTTTTTTTCTTCTTCACTGTTGTATAGTCTTTTCAATAATAGCTATGAACTTCAACGATCAATGCCTTCAATTTTGTCTTCCACCTCCGAATACAACTGCCTGAGCTTCTCAATATTGTCTTCTGAAGTTTCCCAGTAACCACGTCCATTGGCCTCCAAGAAAGTCTGCACCAGCTTCCTAAAGGAGTTTGGATTAGTGTTCATGAGCTTGTTCAGCATTTGCTCATCTTGAATGAAAGTTGTGTTGGCTTCTTCGTACACCCAGTTGTCAACTTGGCCTGAAGTTGCACTCCATCCCACTGTATTGGTTAGTCTCTTCTCAATCTCACGAACACCCTCATATCCAGTAGACAGCATGCCTTCATACCACTTTGGGTTCAACAGTTTGGTTCTTGCGTCAAGTCTAACTGTCTCAGAAAGTGTGCGTACCTGAAAAAAAAAATATGTATCCAGAAAGGTCATAACAATTCTTTGACATCTATAATACAAAGGTCCTGCTTCATATAAAATTGATAAACATTTGGAAGAAAGAAAAGGTACAATGAATTAAGCTTCTTTCATATGTTAAAAATCAACTTTCTGAAGTTAAACGAGAGGATTTCTATAAAAGTTGAAGGGTATAAGTTTATTTTCGTTTATAGAGAAGCTTAATTAATTTTACTTCCTCATGTAGGTATTTATTGAATAGTTTATCCAAATACGTCAGACTCAATGTGATTTGAGGATCTTTTCTACTTTGGAGAAATGTCAAACCAAGCTTGAAAAATAGGACATTCAATGGAACAATTCAATTTATACCTGAGCATTAGCAGTAGTTGTATCGGCAACGTATGCATTGGGCTTTTTCCCATCTTTCCTTAGATTTTGAACCAGATTAGTTGGGTCTGAGTCAAAGTAATGACTAACATCAGTGAGGGAAATTTCTGATGAATCAAGGTTTTGGAATGTGGCATCTGCTGTGCTTAGAGCCATCTCAAAGACTTTTCTTTTCTCAGTCATGCCAGCACCAGGGGCATCAGAATCAAAAGCAAAAGACTTTCTGCTAAGATACATGTCCTGAAGCTGCTTCTCATCATTCCATGAAGAATTCTCCACAGCCAGGTTTATGTTTGAGGAGTAGGAGCCGGAGGCGTTGGAGAAGATCCTTGTTGCTGCCTCTCGAACTTCAACTCCAAGGGCTTGAGCTTGTTCTGACGCATGCTTTCTTACATAGTTTTGCTCTGCTGGTTCATCTAATTCAGCAACCATCTTCACTGCTCTGTCTAGAAGGTTCATCTGAGTAATGAATAGATAAAAAAAAAAATGAGCAACCAAAGCAATGTAGCACCAAACAGCCTAATAAACAAAATGTTAGATAGCTCCTGTGCAAAACTTTTAACTCAATCATCATCAGAGTTTTTGATGTAGCAACCGTACGCTTTCAATCCAATGAAGGATACTAATCATTGAGATGTGAGAAAAAGGTTGGAACTCGGAAATATTTCCTATAACATGACTCTTCCAGTAACCAAATTAAAATATGAAGAGTGCAACCGCAAGTTGCAATTCTGAACAATAATGGCAATATTTCACAAAATGATGTAACACGAGAAAGAAATACTAAATTGGTCTAAACCCCCATTAATAGAAAAACAGAAAAAGAAGTAATACCTGATTGATGAAAAGGTCTCTAAACACTCCTGAGCAATTAACAACAACATCAATCCTAGGCCTTCCAAGCTCTTCAAGACTGACAGGTTCCACCCGGTTTACCCTACCAAAAGCATCAGCCACTGGCATCACACCAAGCATCCACAAGACTTGACCCAGTGATTCACCATATGTTTTGATATTATCAGTTCCCCACAATACAAGTGCAATTGTCTCAGGATATTTTCCACCGTTCTCAGCTTTCTGCCTTTCAATCAACCTGTCTACCACTATTTTGGCACTCTGCATTGCAGCAGTTGTAGGAATAGCTTGTGGGTCCAGGGCATGAATATTCTTTCCTGTAGGCAAAACTTTAGGATTTCTTATTGGATCACCACCAGGCCCTGGCTCCACATATTTACCTTCCAAGGCTTGCTTTAAACTTCCCACTTCATTATCAGCCACAACCAACTTCAAGCAGTCTCCCAGGAACATAAACAAGGTTCTAAGTTTTTCCCTATCAGCACGATAAAACTTGGTGTCTGACAAGTACTGAATCCAAGGCTCATTTATCCCAAATCCCAGGATTGAACTAAGCTTACCAGCTACATCAACAACTTGACCCTTATCATTGGTAGTGCGCTCCACAAAGGCAGTGATTGCTCCACGTGATGCCTCTGTTATTTGCCTAAGAAGCTCTACATCCTTCAGTATTCCTTTGTTACTGCCTCTATACACATCTTCTATATCTCTTCCTACAGTGTCAGCTAATATTCCTGGAAGAGAAGAAATACCATCTTCAGGACGATCAAGTGCAGCAATGTTCACCAGTGTAGCGACTGCTTCCAAAGCTGAGGGAGGCTCCCCAATGATATGAAGCCCACAAGGTAACAGACGAGACTCAATCTCCATGATCTTGGAATACACCTTTCCAACCACCAGATCGCGCTCTTTAGGTGAGATCTCCACACCCTCATCTGGCAGTGTCACATCTTTGTCAAGATTACACTGTTTAGCTGTGCTGATAATTGAACTCACAATTTGTGCCCCACGACCAGTGTCTTTGAGGGACTGATATGAGGAGATGAGCTCACTTAACTGCTTAAGACCTTTGTATAGTCCAGCATTTTCTGCTGGAGGTGTCAGATAGCTAATGGTGTTTGCATAACTTCTGCGCTTGGCTATGGTGGCCTCGGAAGGGTTGTTTGCAGCATAGTAATACACATTTGGAATATTACCAATTAGACTGTCGGGATAACATGCATCACTCATCCCCACCTGTTTTCCAGGCATGAATTCAAGGGAACCATGTGTCCCAAAATGAAGAACAGCATCAGCTTTGAAGATTTTCTCAACAAAGGAATAAAATGCTGCAAATCCATGATGAGGGCTGGCAGATTTGGAGAAAAGCAGCCTCATTGGATCCCCTTCATAGCCAAATGTAGGCTGAACACCTATGAAGACATTACCATATTGTTTTCCATATACCAACAGATTTTCTCCATCTGCATTCAGATTGCCAGGGGGTTTTCCCCAATTCTCTTCCAGTGCCGTCGAATAGGGAGTCAAATTTTGGTACTCTCGGACGTTCATTTTGTAAGCAATGTTCAAATTTGGACTGCTGAATTGAGCTTCTTTGTCATGAATTACGTCTTCAATCAAAGCTTCTGGAGTCTCTGGAAGGCCTTCAACGTTATAACCATCTCTTTTTAGTTCTTTCATAACTGAGTATATAGAGGCAAAGACATTGAGATAGGCAGCAGTTCCCACATTTCCTTTGTCCGGAGGGAAACTGAAGACGGTGATTGCTAGTTTCTTCTCTTCCTGCATGGATGCGATTCTTAAGTGAATTTCAATAATAAAAGTCAACTGTTCAAAGAGG
Organism: Phaseolus lunatus; assembly: GCA_013389735.1. Lineage (NCBI taxonomy): Eukaryota > Viridiplantae > Streptophyta > Magnoliopsida > Fabales > Fabaceae > Phaseolus > Phaseolus lunatus. The sequence goes on along the minus strand of CM023857.1, from coordinate 34,008,805 downwards.
ATAGATCAGAAAATGGTGCAAATTAAAAAATGCTGATGAATGTAAGACAGTAATACTTCAGTTCCCTGCATACAGATGGATTACAGTACAACCAGGACCGAAGACAACAAGATGAGGAAATTTTTTGATACTAAATAAAAAATAAAAAAAAAATGCATGAATAAATTAACATTGTTCCACAACATAGTCTTGAGAAGAAAAAACTTATTTTATTTCCTACAATTGATGTTCTTGTATTCATAAAGGAAAAGGAATATAGGGAGAAAGCTAACAAGGTTGAAACTTGAAACATGTAACCAGTCAAATACAATACAACTAAAGGAATGGAATATACAGTATAGCAGAAAAAAAAATCATAATAGGAAACCTTGTTTCCCTGCCTATTCTCTACCGTTTGAGACTTCTCTATTTCTCTAGACATTTGTTTTGCAAATAACGAGGTTAAAGATCAGACTTCAATGATACTCGCAAATCCAGACGAAAATATATATAAACTTGAACAGAACGTACGTGTTGCCTTTTACTGTAAAAAGACATTGTGAATTATGCTTTCAAACAACAGAATTCTCAATCAGACATTACATGCAAGTCATTTCTCCTTTGAGTAAATGTCAAATGAAATTTTTTTTTCTAATTTATCTTCTAATTCATTGAAATTGACTTTATAATAGATACAGAGAAAATATACAGCAAAGTCATATTGGGTATCAGCTTCAAACAAATAAAAGAAAAGGGTTTACTCTATTTTGTCTGAACTTTTTTCCAATTTCTAATTTTAGTTCCTAATATAAATTTTGACAAATCAAAAGTCCCTAATTTTTTTCTTAGTTTCCACTTTTAGTCAAGCAACTTGTCATGTCATCAAAAAGTCTAGCAGCATTTTCAGGTGTAACTTTTAGTATAAACTATGCTTCTAATCTCACATGTTCTGAAAAGTTAATGGCATCAAACTAGTTGATGAGAAATTAAAAAGTACACATTGTTATTCCTACAAACTCCTTGATGACACGGCAAGACACTAGGCTGCAAACATCACTATTGTGTCATTAATTGATATTGTTACTTGATAGCAAGGAATACATGTGATAACAGAAAAAAGTTCTGGGCTTTGACTAGTCAAAATTCAAAATTAGCGAATAAAAACAGAAATTTGAAATAATTTAGGGACAACATAGATACTAAACCCATGAGTGTGCGTGTGTAAATAGGATTGTTGTCATTAGACTAAATGGTACAATTTTAGGACTTTTGCTTGCAAAATTGCCAAATTTGTAACAGGCTTGGTTAAAGTCCGTCTTAAACTGGATAAGTATATATAGAGGTTCAAAAAATGGTAAAAACCTTTGATTTTCTTTTCAATTCAGCCCATTTGATTGCCCTGATGCAGAGTTGTTCCACTCTCTTATGAAGAGCATGAGATTTTCCTGAAAATATATCAATCAATCGTTAAACAACTGAAAAATTATGCAAAAGAACAAAATTCCAATATCTATACTGATTCCAATATTCATGCTTTTATAGAAATGTTAATTGAAAAGAAAATTCTCCTAGATTCCTCTCCAAATATTAATACTTAAAACATAAAACTTAAGACATCTGCATCATAATAGTCAATACAAAAAGTTAAAAGAGGGTTGTAAAGAAAAGGGATCATGATTACCTGTTTTAGGATCTCGACCAGCGAAAACAATTGGCTCCATGCCTCCATCTAGCTCTGGCAGAGCAACTTGAAGAGCAACCTGGATTGGATGCACACCAAGAGTACTATTGAGCCATTCTTCTGTTGTCTGAAACACCAGTGGCAGGGCAACAATGTAAGGAACATCAAGTTTCATCAAAGCCTCAACCGCCCTTGGATGGTCCTGCCTTGCTGGCCCTCCAACAAGAGCAAAGCCAGTGAGGGATACCACAGAATTCACAAATGGTTTCTTCGTAATTGGATCAATGAAGAACTTCTCCACTGGCCCCGAAAAGTCAAGTCCGCCAGCAAAAATGGGAATGACCTTAGCCCCTCTAGCCTCCATCTCCATGATCACAGCCACATAGTGTCCTTCATCACCAGTCACAATATGACTCCTTTGTAAAACCAAACCAATGACAGGTGCATTCGGGGACTTCAGCTTCTCATTTGCATCCCTTCTAGTACCATACCAATTCAAATACTCCTTCACATCATCATACATACAAGGAGCCAAAGGGTGCCAAATCCCATTGTCCAAGTACAAAACCGGCTCCGAATACTCGATCTTTGTACCTTTCAGTGCTGGAATATAAGATCCAGTAATCATTTTCAGGAAATTCTGCAAGTTATCAGGAGATCCCCCAAGCCAAAATTGCAGACTCAGTATGTAGAGCCTGGCATCCTGAGCTTTATCACTTGGCAAATACTTCAAAACCTTTGGCAATGTCCTCACAAGCTTCAACATGCTGTCAGCAAAGCCAGCAGACTGAGGCTTCTTTCTCTTGAAAAGCTGGAAAAAGGGACTCTTAGATTGCCCAAGTTGTGACATGCTGAAAGAACCCAACTTGTTAAGCCTCATAACTTCAGGCATTGATGGAAACACCAAGACCGCATCAAGCCTGTCCCTTTCTTTCTCCACTGCAGCCTTGATCTTGAGAGCAAGCTCCTCCACAAAAATCAAAGACCCAATGAAGACGTTAGCATCCTCCAAGTCCTTGCAGAAAGCCTTATACGTTGAGGCGTCTCGAAGCTCCTCAACCAAGTAACCCACAACCTCAAAGGAAGCATGTTTCCTTTTACTGTTGAGAGCAAGGACTGCAGCAGTGAGAGATGACTGGTACTGAGCCTCAAGGACCACATACACAATTTTAACTGTTGGCAAGTTTTGGTCATTCTCAGGAATTATTCTACGAACTTCTGGGGTGGTTTGGGTGAATAGACCATTGCCAATGGCAGCACTTTTCACTCTCAGAGAGGATTTTGAGCTACCATTATAACCAGTCTTCTTGGGAAGGAAAGAATGAAGAAAAAGATGCTTTTGGGCAAGAGAATGAAGCTGGTCAGGTTTAGAGCTAGGTAGAGTAAATGATGAAGAAACTAAAGAAGCCATTGATAATCAAGTTAAGTAGAAAAACAACAAATTCCTCAACAACAAACTGAAGATAAGAGAAGGGAAAGCAACACAAGCCAAAGCAAAGAGAAAATTGCTTTGAAAGAAAAACTTGGGGCACTGAGGAGCTTGTGCAGTTCTGCTCCCAAAGTTAAGCACCCATTTCAAAGGTGTGTTTCTCTTCTTATGTTGGTTTTTGGAATGATGAGTAGGTGTTGGATGTTATGTGTTTTGTGTGGATGAAACTGAGAGAAAAATAAGAAGCAGAGAATTGAAAAATAGTTGGTAATTTCAGTTCGTGGTGATAGTTAAGACCACGTGGTCCAATGGATTGTTATACAAATTAAAAAAAAAAAACTTAGAGGTTTTGTTAGTGTCACAGTGTTTATGTGAGTGAGTGACAAGGTGGATGACATGTCCTTGTTTGCACTATCTGTTAGCACCATTGCTATATCTCTCTATCTGTTGGATTTTCATACGATGGAGTTTCCTGAAATCTGATTGGTGGAAGTGGATTTCCTCAAAAGCGATTGTAGAAGAGAGAGAGGAGTGAATATCTGATGATGAGGAAGAGAGAGAAAGTGAGTTTTTTTTTTTCTTTTGAAGAGGTGGAAGGACTTTTGGCTTGCATGTAGATTCTTTGCTTTTAGAATTTGTGTTGCACATTGAAAAGCGTTGCTAAGATATGTTTCGTGTGACCCCAATGGGGCCAAGTAGTTTGTACTTGGTCATACGTTTGCAGAAAACCTACCACAAGTTCCCACAGATCGACTATGTTGTTTGCCTCTGTGTTTTTCTCGAAATTGAAATTACGATTTTAATGTTAAGATTGTAATGAAGTTTTAAGTGAGTACCTACTGAGTTTACAACAAGTGCTAAAAAATCGTAACATAGTGAGAAAAACAATAAATAACGTATTAGAATCCCAATTTTTGTGATTTAGAATCTATAAAAAAGTGTCTTGATTATATTTTTTTTATGAATATACAATTAGAAATTTGTTTCTGGTATGGAAATTGGATTGTCGGGTTAATTTTTGTTTTGTTGGATCTTTCAATAAGAAAACAACTACATAAAGAATCTTAATAGAGAAATTACAGTGTTTTTTTTTAAAATTTTCTCTCAAATATTAAAGTAATAAAAAAAGTGATTTTTATATATCTTGTAAAAAAATATTATACTCTTTTTATAAAAAAAAAATAGCCACCAAAATAAATTTTTCTGATAGAAAACTTTCTCACATTTTTTTCCACGATAAAAAAAAAACAATGTATTCCTTACTGTATATATACAACAAAGAGAAAGGTAGGCCATTACCTAAGAATAATTAAATTAGCATTGCCAAATTCCATTTTCGTTTTCCATAGGTTTTGAATATTTTCAGTTTTACTACAAATTCCTATAATTTTAAAAACCTAAATGAAAGAAAGACTGATAAAAAAAAGGAAATAAATTCGTTATAATAAATGTTTTTTGCAGTTTTAAGTGACTAATATTTTTAATTTTAATAAAAAACGTTTTACTAAGTAATTTCTAGAAAATAAAAACTATCATAAATTTAGCTGCCACTAAATGTAATAAAATGCTATTGAATTTAATGTCGTATCATAACTTCATGATTAACAAACCAAAATGTAATGAAATAAAATTCGTCAAATATTAGTTAAGGTATTAAAAACATAACTTAAAAAAACAATTGTATTAAAACAAAACAAAAACTTCTGTTATATTAAAACTAAAAACATGTTAAAAAAAATCATGCACTTCTTTAAATAATTAACGATTTACATAAAACCAGTTAAAAGTGAAATAGAAATAAAAAAAAAATTATTGTTGAAAACTAGTCAATTTCTTACTGCTATACTAAAACCAAAAATTGTCTATTTTTTTTGTATAATAAACTTATTCTACCTATTTATTTTTGTCGTTCCAAATAAAAAAATAATTATAATCTTCTACTTAGAAAAAAACGGTACGTTTTTAGTCTTTGGAGATCCAACCAAAATAAAGAAAAATAATTATATATGGCTACCAAAATATTGATACATAATTATCGTTAAAATTTAATAAAAATAAGTATGAATTAGAATTAAAAAAAAACTAATTATGAAAAAATATTTTATAAAATTAAAAATGATATTATAAATTATTTTAAAATTAAAATTTAATTTATTTAAATAATTAATTGTAAATTATGTATACGTTTTCTACATATAAATTTAAAAAATTAAATAACAAGAAGTTGGAATGAAACATATTTAAAAATTTATTATAACTAGGTTGTTATTCCTTTGTTGTGGAATATACTACTTTCCCTTAACTAGATTTTATACTTAGATGAATTTTCCTAACAAGGTTTTTAAGGAAAAACATTCTTAAAACAAATTTGCTTCTCGGTATTCTATCAATGATTCATTAAAGACATTCTTATTTGTATTATATTCAAAATTATTAAATGTTGGATAAAATATTTGAATAAAATATATATAATGCTCTTAAATTGGATAAAAGATTTCACACCTAAGATAAAAGGTTTCGGAAAATCCAAAAGATAAAATTGTTTGATAAAAGTTAAACATATTTAAATGAAATTTACTTAAGTTAGATCAATATGCTCAACTACATTAAAGATAGAAAAATGAAAGAAAAAAATGTGAATATCACCTCTATCTGATGAAGAAAATCAAAGAAACAATGGTGTTAACCCAAAATTTAAAGGTTTTTTACAAACTTCTTTCAATATTAAAGCGAGAAATACTCTTGATTATGAAATTGCAAAGATGTTTTATTCTTTAAGACTATCATTTTATTTAGCAAAAAGTCTTTATTATAAAAGTGTATTTTCTTATGCAACTAATACTTATGATCTTGACCAACGTATATTAAATTGAGAGATCACTTACTTTCAAAATAAAGAAGTCATGTAGAAATGTGTGAAAATTGTTAGTGATGGGTGGAGTGACCTTTAAATAAAACCACTTATAAATTTTATAATTATCACTTAGACTGGACTATTGTGTTTTGAAGTCAATAGATGCATCTGGTGAGATAAAGGACAAAGATTTTATTGCTAAACACATGGGAGATGCAATTATGAAGATTGAGGTGAAAAATGTCATACAAATTATAATTGATAAAGTAGAGATGTATGTAAGGAAACAAGTACACTCATAAAATTAGAATTTTCTCCAATCTATTAGACTTCTTTGGTAGTGCACATCTTGAATCTTGCATTGAAAAATACTTATGCAGCAAAAAATACTAAAAGAAATAATGATACTTATCAACAATGTTCTCATATCTCACAAATTACTGATGATGCTACCTTTTTGTGGACACTCTATGAGATTATCTAATGTGAGTTGATTTTACATTCATTATATTTGTGACACTTTTTAAGAATTAGGATCAAGATTCTTAGCAATTTAAAGGTGAGTCCTAAGGAAAATCCCCACTGGACATTAACTTAACAAGTGTTAAGTAGATGTGAAGGTTCATTTCCAAAGGTCCAAGGTAAAAACACAATTAGAGTGATGAATGGATGACAATTAAAGGTGCAGAACAAGAACAGAATTAGGCGCAAAACAGAATGAAAAATTAGGCACAAAAATAAAATTGAAACAACACACAAATTCAAGGAGGCTTAAGGAATCATCAATGGAGTTCAATGCCTTCCAATTGGTGATCCAAACTCATATATCATGAGTGCCATATCCTTACAACCAATTGAATATAGGAAGAACACAAAAATAGAACAGAATTGAAAGAAGAATAGAAAACTACTGAACAGATTTGAATCTAAAGCAAATGAACCGAATAGAATTGAAAACAAAGAAGAACAACCAATTGAAAAGACTATGGAAGATGAAAGAAGATGAAACATATGTGGTTGTAGCCATGGATGGGAATGGACACACCACTTGGAGATGAATGATCCAAGATAAGTATTGGAATGCGGCCACTTGGAGCTTCCAAAGCACTCACAAGATGAGACAACGAAGAGGAGAACAAGTCTCACAAAACTCACTCACAATTTGAGTATAGCAACTTTACTTCTAATTTCAATGTCCATTTACAATGACCAAGCACCTCTATTTATAGTTTTAGAGGGCTGAAATGAAAGTGAAACAAATTCAAATACACACCCAATTCAAATTCAAATTCGGCCCCAATTTAGAGTCACAAGGGAGGTGTGACTTATTTTCTACTTTGGCACCTCCTAAAAACTACACCTACACCCTCTTTCTATGTCACATGGAAGGTGTGACTCATCTTTGTACAATAACACCTCCTATTCCTATATTTACACCTACCTTTATTATTCTTCTACAAACTACTCAAAAAGAAATTACAAAAAGAGTCATCCATTGATGCTTATCACCCAAAGCTTTAGCCTTGCTCCTAGTAATCCTTTGAGGCATGAAGGATGTTGAGCTCATGGGTTGGGCTTGGCCCCAACTTGGGCTTGGGCCTCAAGCGTCTCCTCTACTTGGTCTTCATCATTATCAATGTTCAATAACTTCAAATCATTGAAGTTGTTTTGTGTTGCTTCAACAAGATTTGCTTTAACTAGCCATGCTAAAAAAATTTACAAGTTTAAAAAAAGGACTCTAAGAGATGGTTATTAGTGATGAATGGTCTTCTTACAAAGAGGATAATGTGAATAGTGCATAATTTGTGAAATAAACTTTGTTGACTGTTGTTGAACATTCATCAATTTTTAGGTAATAAAGTCAATATTAATTGATCGTGGGACTAAGAATAGTACATCTCTTCATTGTCTTGCTCATTCTTTAAATTCAAGGTAATACATTATATAGTTAAATTATTTTATAATTATATTTTGTTGTGTACATATTATTTATAATATCATAAATATCTTAATTTACGTTTATATGTTTTTAATATAGATATTATAATCATGAATGGTTAAATGAAGATTCACAAATACATGCCCCACATCAAGATGATGAACTTATTCATGAAAGAAAGAAATGTTTTAAGAGGTACTTTGATGATGTGGATGTTAGGAGATAAGTAAATAATAGAGTTTGCAAACTTCTTCAATGAAAGAGAAGGTTTTTTGAAAGGAATTAAAATATCTACTATTTCATCCTTTTTTTTGAAAATAAATAAGATGACACCTAAAATGGTGGAGGATATAGTATTTGTCCATAGTAATCTTCATTTTCCTTCAAGAAATTCCTCAAAATACAAAAAAGAGGAAACTAAATTGTGAGATATTATAGGAGATGACTTTTCATTGGATGTCAATGAAATTCTTGATATTGCTAGCTTATATCTTGATAAACTAGAATTAGAAGCTGTATTTTTTAATAAGGATGAACAAGTGTAAAAGTCAAACATTGTGGTTTATATAAATTTATCTTCTATTAAACTTTTTTATAAATATTTCTCTTGATATTTCCATATTATGAAGTATATTAGTACATTGTAATATATGTGTGTGTGTGTGTGAAGTATATTAGTACATTGTAATGTGTGTGTGTGTGTGTGTGTGTGAAGTATATTAGTACATTGTAATGTGTGTGTGTGTGTGTATGTCTCATGTTCTATAATTTTCAATTTAACCATATCTCCGTGTCCGTGTCGTATCTATGTTCATATTTGTGTTTATGCTTCATAGCTAAGATCTCTCAAGATATGAGAAAAACACTTTCAAAGAGAGAACAATGAAAGTTCAATGGGTATACTTCATAAAATAAAGAATTTCCAATGGATAGCTCACAACCCAACATATTAGACGCTCTATATGCATCATATGTGAATCTTGTGTCTGAATGATTTTCTAAATTATTTTCTTGTTCTTCACTCACTTGTCTTCTTAAGCTCGAGTCCTCTATATAGTCCTGATGACCATTGAAACATGTAAATAGTAAGTCTTAAAGACAACACAAATCTCTCTCTACACTCCATCACTTTGGCATTAGAAGCTTCAAAAGGAAACGTCTACTACAAATATTTATTATGTAGCCTGAGCAATTTTATGTTGACACTGATCTTTTTTCTTAACTCCTATGAAGATAATGACGACCTAATGAATTTAACTTCAAGAGATTGTTTAAGGGATTGAATACTACATGATCCTCAATCATGATTATATTGTCCAATATCTTGACATATCATTTATATTTTTTAATATCATTTACTACTTTAAATAAAAATATTACAATTAAAATTTAAAATTTTGAGATGAAGGAAGTGATTAATCTAATGTTTAATTATTGTATTATCTAAAGTTGATTCATCTTCTAAATTTTTTAATATGATTTTAATTTATTTAAAAGATCCCCATTTCTCTTAACTTCTACTAAAACATGTTTTAATTAATTAAATATATATTATATTGAAGAAATTTAATTACTAGTTACATCCTATTTTAAATTCTTTAATGAATTCTTCAGTTTGAAAAATATTTCATCTATATTATATCATTATTTGTTTATAAACATTACTGTGACTTTATCTCTGTAATTGTTGTTTATTGTTAAAATCAGTATGTAATTTAAAACTATTGAATTTTTTATGAAAAGGAATTAAGTCTTTGTAATTAAATGTGAAGGTGAATGATTTAACCAATGTTCAAAGATATTGAAATCAAAATTATCTTTACTGATAGGTGTAGGAATTTGTGAAAAATAAATTAATGTTTGATGAGACTAACTATAAGATGTTGTTTTATTGAAAAACCAACATTTAAAGGTAACTTTGTAAATAAAAGTCTCAATTTATCAAACTCGATTGTTATCACTTTGAGATGAACATATGTACTCTAAAAACTTCGAATCTACAAAGAGTGTGAATTGTGGTCATAAATTGATGTCCAAATTCATGTGTGAATAAAATTAGATAAATTTTAAAATTTTCCAAGTTCTTGTGTGTTTTTAATTCTTGATCGAATATATGAAGAAAACAAGTAAAAAAAACAGTCATTTTTTTATTTTAGCAATATTTTGGAAAATGCAAAGATTAGTGAGTAGATACAAAATTTGAATATTAAATCAAGTCTTTTTTTGTCTAGAATGAAGAAACATTTTGTACTACTCTTATTAAGTTATCTATTACATAATTTGTATACATATTTTCTCTATAATTCTTATAAAGAAAATTTAAGCTATACTTAAGAAAATTACAATTCTTTATGTAACTCAACAATATTATTTTTGAAATAAACACGAAAACTTTATGTAGTTTTTTGTAAAATATATAAAATATACTTAAGTTAGTTTGATTGTGTATTATATAAAGGAGTATTACAATATATATTCTATTTTTTTTAAATCAATGATAATTATCCATTTTAAATTATATAATGTAAAAAATAATAATCACATTATTAGTTGTCTATATATAATTGTTCAGTCATATGAAGAAGTATTTCTTTTATCTAATTAAAGAAGTATTGAGTCCTCACACATTTTTGTTTTAAGCAATCAATAATCCTTTTTAAATTAAATATCTAAAAAATAACTACTTGAATCTCAATTTCAATTTCTTATATTATTTACATCAATTACTTCTATTGATACGATGCATCATTATATAATACAATACATATATAAATAATTACGATAAAAAAATATTTTGAGCGATAAAAAATATAAAAAATTAAACCAAAATAAGCCTAAATAATTATTTTAAGACCTAAAAAAATATAATTTATTAGTTATCCAATTTAAAAAAAAATGTTTTTGAAAACATAAAACTACAACTAGTAATATATCAAACCTTAAACTTATTTAAGTATATTTTAAAAATCTTGTATGAAAGTCATATATTTTTAATATAAATAATTATTTTTAATATATTATGAAATACATTATATGTAATTATTTTTACATAAAATATAATATTTAATAGAATTGTACCCCTATTATTTAATTTAAAATATTCTTCAATACTTTAATTATTTTGGTTAGTATTTTTATTTTATTGATAAATTTCAAATACTCTAAATATCTTGCATAATTTGTATAATATATATATATATATATATATATATTTAGATTATTTCAACACTAATGTAAGTCTAATTAATGATACAAACTAAAATAATAAAGAAGAACGTTTCTAGACATTTGTAATATTTGCAGCAAATGCCTTTTTTTTTTTTTTTCTTAAAATAGTCGAAATTTAAACCCGCAAAACCCTAACAAGGCTAGTGCAATCACCGTCGATGGCGTGCAATGGCTCTGGGTGCCAATCCGGTTCGTGCTACAAAGACGAAGACGCAACATGTAACCAACCAATCAAATCCGAAGAAACTGATTCAACAAACTCTACCAATGTCTGCATCAAGTGCAAGCTCAACGACGCCGTTTCCGGCTACGGCGGAATCGACGACGGACGTTTTTGCGCCGATTGCTTCAAAGTCAACTTATTCGGAAAGTTTCGTTTCGCTGTCACTTCAAACGCCATGATCACACCCACCGATAAGGTCCTCGTTGCCTTCTCAGGTGGCTCTTCTTCCAGGTCAGCACAAATCCAATCTCCTTTTTACTTTCCCCCCCTTAAATCTCTTTAATTTATGATTCGAAATGTTGGGCTAATTTAAATTTAGATTATTGTATTTAACAGAGAATAAAGGGTGTGCTTTATTTTGTTTAGGGTGGCTTTGCAATTTGTGCATGACATGCAAGAGAGGGCTCAGAGGAACTTTGATGCGAGTAGGGATAGGTCGTTGCCGGTGTTTGGTGTTGGAGTTGTGTTTATTGATGAGGGTGCCGTCTTGTCTATTCCTTCCAGTGAAATGGAGGAAGCTGTTGAAGTTGTTAGAGAGGTTGTGTCGAGTTTAGTGCCGCCGAGGAAGGAGTTGCATGTTGTTCCCATTGAAACGGTTTACTCGTCGGATTCTGGTGATGGGAAGGAGAGGCTAATCAAGGTAATGGACACGGTGAGTGATACGACGGGAAGGGAGGACATGTTGATCTGTCTGCGAATGTTGGCGCTGCAAAAGGTATGTTTCTGGATGATGGTCTTGCTTACTATTGTTGTCTCTGAAGCTTGTAGACATACATATGTTTATATGAAAACGAGTCTGTTTGAAAACTTTTATGATGTTTGTACAGGTTGCTTCTGAATGTGGGTATAACAGGATCGTCCTGGGATCATGCATTTCGAGGATTGCTTGCCATGTCATTTCAGCCACCGTGAAGGTTCGTTACTAGATTTAGCTGAGTCACAGTCATTATTGTTGGTTGGGTGAATTAAGAATTTTCTGTCGTGATTTGTGAATCAGCTTGCCAAATTGAATGTTCTTCACTCTAAACATTGCTTGCTAGAGGAGTTTCTCATGTGCTTTGCCTTGTTAATTTTGACCTAAGAAACTTGGACACAGATACAACACAGACTCGAGAATGTGGCTAAAATTGAAAGAGCGATGGGGACACATTCTGTGTGCGTGTTTGTGTATATATAATATTTATATGATTATAAGTCTATTAAAAAATACTAATCATATTTCATGAGAATAAGATAATAAATATTGAATTGGTCGTTTGTCTAATTTTTTTACTTAATACATTATTTTGTGAAGTGCATAACATAAGATTCTTAGACAGTTTGAAGTTTTGTTTAAGGAGTAAATTTATGCAGTGGCTGTGTCTACTGATGAGGAGTATCACTGACTGAATTTTGTCATTTGGTTAGTACAATTCAACTGCTACATTTTGTTTATTTGAGAAATATAATATATGCCTGAGCTGCAATATAATGCGAGTGAAAATGCATGTGGAGTGTTAACTATTTGAAGTATTTAATGGAGTAATCTATGAGTTCTAGGTGGCATATGAAATCAGAACATCTTATACTAAAGCTTTCTCTATTTTTTTTGTAAGTTAATTCTATAACTAAGTGTATTATTTTAGGATTTGTGTCATTGGCTCATTGCTCTTGATAAAATTAAACTGTGTTGCTTCTACTGTATAACAATCCTTGCAACCTTGTCTATATTCTTACTCTCTTTCACTCTATCTAAGGAATGACCTTGTATAATCGATTCAGATGTCCTTGTTTTAACAGGGTCAAGGATACTCATTGCCTGCAGATATACAATATGTTGATGCTAGATGGGAAGTTCCTGTCGTACTTCCTCTGCGTGACTGTTTTGCCCAAGAGATCAACATGCTTTGTCACCTTGATGGGTTTGTAGTCCTCTAGATATGTCAAACATTGATATGAATAGAGATTGGTGTTTTTATTTGTTTGTTCTGTTACAAATTTTGTTTAATTTCACATTATTTTGCATGAATGGTCTTCTATGTTTGTCAGACTGAATCATATAAATCTTACTAAATGGATGTTTCTCATCTCTTTTTGGCAGGGCAGTCTAAAGACTGTGAAGTTGTCTACAGGTCCGTGCTCTAGCATTAATGGCTTGGTATCATCTTTTGTGTCTTTATTGCAGGTAGAATTTGTTGTGCAACCCTTTTATATGGAGACATTTAATGATATAAAAGAAAGTCAGTTCTTACTTTTGGCTGTGGGTGTTTTAATTTGAGCCATTGGTTTTTTGAGTCCATTGACTCAGCTTTTGTGTTAAGTTCTCTCACTTGTTTGTATCCTATATATATAGTTATTATTTGTATGTGTGTATCTTTGTAAATTCTGTCAGAGGATAAATCTTGTGTACATATTTGGGCCTCTGAATTTTCAATTTACTTGTAGAGCACATTATTCTTTTACAGGGTCAACAAGTTTATTGATAGGCTGTGGTTTTGCACATTGTGTGGCTTTAATACCTGCTTTTATAGAAGATGCTTATTATGTTTTAAACATTTACTTTAACAGAAACCTAAATTTAATCAGAAAATCAATAGTTGAATACCTATTTTGCAGGAAGAAAACCCATCTCGAGAGAGCACAATTGTAAGAACAGCTGGTAAACTCACTCCATTTCAATTCAATAGGATTCCAGAGATCATTGATGGAAATGTTCCTTTGGCGACTCGAAGACGACAGAAGAGATATAATCTCAAATCAAATGAATCTGTTTCCTCAGAATCTTTCTGTCCTCTCTGCAACAGCCCACTCAACAAGAGTGAGATTGTTGATTGGAGTAATATGGATAGCCACCGAAGTAGTGACAATTTTTATAATACCTGCTGTTCGAGTTGTCAGTTTCAAATTCTTCCAAGTGATTCAACATCAATGGAACAATTTTATATGGATTTACCTAAGTCAATAGTTGGCCGGGCAAAGCAAGCTAGCAATGGTAATTTGAGTCTGCTAAGGTGAGAGTTTGTTTTGCTATCAATATCAGCTGATTGTATTTCAAATTTGTTAATAACTCATGCCACTCAGACCTTTGTCACTGCTAGCCTTGTTGATTGCTACAAATTTAGTATTGCGTCAATGCAATCTGTTCTCTTATCGTTAACTTTGCTAGTACATGTTATTGTTAAATGGAAGTACAAGTATGGGAAAAGAAATTATACGAATATCAGAATTTTGGATAATCTGTTTCTTTGGCTTTGCTAGTATTCTTCAAATAAAATGGACCCGCCTTGAAACCATGATTGATAATAAATTGAGATAATGAAATTCCTAAATCAATTGTTTGACATTAAATTCTTTTGACTATCATTAGGAAACAGCCATACTTTAAATTATGTCATATAGTCCAGTCTTTTTGGTTTTTTTCCCCATAAAGGGTTATTTCTCTTGTTCAGGCCTTTGGTAGCAGTGCAAGACATTACGTGATATACCTATGCTTTTCTACACTTAATTGCTTGAGTTATTATAGTCACTATTTTTAATTGGATTATGGCTTTCTTTGAAGTATGCTTAAAAGATACTATTTATTTTATGGTAGTAACCTAATGTCCTTTGTTCATGACATCAGAGATTATGTGGCAATATTCTTTTTGTTTTCAGGGAACAAATACAAGACTTTCTGCTTTCTGATGGTGAAGATGAAAAATAGGATGACTTTTGAATGATTGTTAGAGGTTTCTTTTGGCCTGTGGCTTACAAAGAGTTATGGAGCACTGAGATTCACTGGCCTCACTCAGATCGTGGTTGTTGATTCTATGGGATACTATTTGAGAGCTTATTTAAGCAGAGGGATAGAGTAGATAATTTTTTGTATCCAGGGCAATTCAAAGAGTGATAAAGTTGACGCTGGATACTCATTGGGCGCATCAAGGTTATTATTATTGCTTAATCAAATCAAGGTTATTTAGATATTGCTTCAGCATTTGTGTATGTCTGTTTTATGGGAATTGCTGGCCCCCTAGTATGTATGACATTTAGTATGTGTGACATTGTTTATGGAAGAAATGATCGCATATTTATACTAGATTAGTGAGTGTTTGAAAAACAAACAATTATTTATCAATGTTTAATTATAGGAAATAGAGAGATATTGTTTATAAAAAAAATATTTAAATTCTATATATTATATTAAGAACCTTTTTATTATTAAAAGATATCATATATATTTTCTTTACTACCTCCTATTTATTATATTAATTATATTTTCTCAATACAATAGAGTTGTGTTTATCTTTTAACAACTAGGGAGCCTCAAAATGATGAATTTTCCTATCTATACCTGAATTATTGACACTTAATAACTGATTTGTTAGAATAGGAATTGACTCCAAATACAATTAATTTGAAGTTAAACTTCTCAATAATCATCAATTAGAAGATATTGAGAAGTATAAAGTGGATATTTTCTAATAAAACAAAAGGTTAATTAGAATGTTAGAGGAGACAATATTAGCACTACCACAACTATATCATTATGTGTAAAAGATCTATGTTTGGAATAATCATTATTAGAATAATGAATGTGTTTATTAGAAGGAACAAGTATCATTGTGTGTAGAAGATCTATATTTAGAATAATCATTATTAGGAGGAATGTGTTTATTAGAAGGAACAACTATATAGTTGGAACAAACTAAAAGAAAGATATGAATAGACATAAAATATTGAGACCAAGAGAAAAACATAGATTTTCTTTCTTAGAAGGATGATATCTCATGAAAACACATTTAAATGATTAAAGAGAAAATTATCTTAAATGATCACATCCTCTTAATAAGAAAACATGTTGTTAAAGACAATTTTCCAAAAACGGAGAAAACACATTTAAATGATTAAAAGAGGAAATTATCTTAAATGATCAAACACATTTAAATGATTAAAAGAGGAAATTATCTTAAATGATCATATTCTCTTGATAAGATAACATGTTTAAATAATATGTTTGTTTTGTGTTCTACTCCTAAATTTTTTTAAGGAGTATGAGACCACAGTTTTATGAAAAATACCTTAAATCTCATGACCTATTGTAATTGATAAAAACAAATATTTATCAACCTTGTCTCTACCAAAAGAACACATGTGGATGTATCAAATTTATTTTGATTTCAATGGAAAAAGTGTCAAATATAAAAAAACATTTCTTATCAATTCTTCAATAACGAAATCCAAATTACACGTAGAATCATCACTTATAAAGGTAATAAAGAATGAGAAAGACCCATATATGAGTTACTGTTTCCATCCAACTGCCAATAAAAAAACTTAATTAGAAAGAGTGAATCCACCAAACCAATATCTTTCAAAAGATTCAACATACTACTCTGAACTATAATAAAAAAAGAGGTACTAAACTTAAAATGTATATTTCTAAAAGAATACAAATATTTTATTTATATTAAAAACAAAACTAATACAATATCTCTAATAATAAAAATATCATATACAAATAAATAAAAAATATTCTTAAAATTACATAATAATTTAGATGTTTTTATAAATAAAAAGGTTATTTCTTATTTATATAATCATAATAATCAAGCTAGAATGTGCTATTAATATTATTTTTAAGGTTTTAAACGAAAATCATTTATGTGGGATTGTGGTAAAATATTAACTAATTAATAACAATCTTGATTGTTACTTTTTTTTTTGAAATATATATATATATATATATATATATATATATATTTTTTTTTTTTTTCTGAAAGTAATTATTATTAATTTAAAGACACTTTTAAACTTTTTTTTTTATTGATTCAATAAATTGTCCTATTAATTTAGTTATATAAAAATTATGAAATCTAACTAAGGATCAAATTAAAGTGAAATTATGTGAAAAATCTATTTTTTTTTCATTTTATTTTGAAATGTAGTGGTTTAATTGTTTCACCATTACAGTAGTTGACTTTTGACTGATAATTACACACAAGCATGAAAATGATGAGGAGCACGCACGGTTAGGGTTTTTGATTGATTATGAGAGACTCGCGTAGCCACTCTACTCTGACTTTTGACTGATAATTGCTAAAATGCTATTTTTCTCTAAAATGAATTTTTATAAAAGTGAACAAAAATGAACAAAATTATATTTTAGTCATACTTCCAATGAGGTTTAAATGAACATTTGTTTACAACAGCACAATGTTACCTTAAAAAAATGAACATTTCCTTTCTCATTTTAACAGTATGTAAACATGGTTAGACATATTAACTTGGATTGGTTTGCATTGGTTACTTAGGTTATTTAACTAAAGTAATTGAGATTCATTTTTTAAAATACCAAAAAAAAAAAATTAAAACAAATATCTTCCTATTCCAAGTATGTTGTACTTCCTGAAAATAATATTTTAATCATGTTTAAAAGATTATAAAAACAAAAACCATGATAATTATTTACTTTATTGTTCATTCTCATATTTAATGAGATTTATATACTTACATTCATTTATTATTTCCAATTTAGCACTAAAATTAATTGTAAAAATAATAAAATATAAAAACATCGATTAAACATCTCACTCAATTAAAAAACTTTCATAAGTTCTTCCGATATTAGAAAATCAGATTTACGCTGAAAACAAATATACTTATGTAGTTCAATCAATAAAATTTACCTTTATAAATTTATATTACTCATACTAAAAATTGATTAAATAAAAAATATTAAGATAAAAGATAATTTTTTTTATATCATACACATAAAAAAGATTGTTACGTATTTTTTAACTATCAATTGATGATTCAAATATTAGTAGACAAATATAGAAATAGACAAAAAAAACAACAGTTGAGATAAATACGAATACTATTTATGATTTTGAAATTAGGAAATTATCTCTATTATTATTTCATCTTGCATATCTTACAGTTTTCTTTTTTCTTGAGATAAAAAATAGAGAAATACTTGAAATTTTGATCTTGTACTCACATCTTAAATAAAGAAACAAACTTCATTTTATCAACTTGAAACCACACATTTGAAAAATAGAGCAGGATAGATTTTTTTAATTTTCTTATTTTTTTTTACTGTAATTCTTTCCTTTACTTTTCACATGAAAAATTAAACTTTTTGGAGTTGATTCTCTTATGATTTTACAATGAATTTTGAGGTTTTTGTTCAATAAAATTTTATTTTAAAATTCTCTGCAGCAAATTGTCCTCTACAGTTAGTCTTTTTGAAATATAGTTTTTGTCAAAAGAATTGTTTTTCAACATTTGTTGAGAATTCAATTTTTTTTCTTAATTGGAGTTCTTGGTTAATTTTCTTAGTCTTAATCAGTCTTTTGTTTGCTTAATTCAAGAGGTAGAAGATAAACATCTCATGAGTAGACGCTTGAAACTAGTGAAATACTAAATACATCAGTGTATTGAAACTAGTGAAATACTAAATACATCAGTGTATACTTGTTTTGTTGATAAGATTCTATTGAATTTGTCACCATAAAGTTGTTTCTTTCTCTAGCTTCTATCTATAATTGGGAATCAAAACAATTAGACATAAACAATGTTTTTGTACATGGAGAGTTGAAAGAAGATATATATATGATTGTTCCTCTTGGATTGACTTCTATTCAACCAGGATAAGTTTGTAAATTAAAAAAAGGCTTTATATGAGCTTAAGCAAGCTAGCAAAGAGTGGTTTTTCCAAAATGTCATACTTTTTGCTTTCTGCGGGATATACTCAATTTATGAATGATCATTTCTTATTTATTTTTTTTAAAAGGATCTTTTATAGCATTATTGGTGTATGTGAATGATATAATATTGGCAGGAAATGATAAAGAGGAGATTTATTGAATCAGACATTCAAAATTAAGGATCTTGAGGATTTAAGATATTTTCTTGGTTTAGAAGTAGCAAGAAGTAAGAAAAGGATAATGGTGAGTCAAAGGAAATATGCATTGAAATTGTTAGCAAATGCAGATCTTTTAGCTTGCAAACCTGCACTCACTCCTATTAATAATCATGCAAAATGTTTTATACTGGGAGTGTTTCTTTCACAGATATTCAAGTTTACAGAAGATTGATTGGAAGACTTATGTATCTCACTTAAGTGAGAAAAGGGTAATGAAAGGTGAAAGAATATTGTATTTAATTTGTTGATTACAATATACATATATATATATATATATATATATATATATATATATATATATAGTCAAAACCTGACAGTATATAATCCTACAATTAATACCCAGTATCATGAAACTACAGTAAATAAGGTAACAATCCATGCTGATAATCATTGATTGATAATTACAATAATTACAAGGATTGATCAAAACAATCATTGGAATCCACATATTAAGGGATCTTGTCTCTAATTCCCCCTTTCAAACTGATGGGTGAGGGAGTCACCCCAAGTTTGTCTCTGAGTTGGCTGAATCGTGTATGAGTTAATGCTTTAGTGAGACAATCAGCTATTTGATCAGCTGATGGAACATAGGCTACAACAATCTCATTTTGCAGTACTTGGTCTCTGATGTAGTGCACATCAATTTCAATGTGTTTGGATCGAGTAAGCATGGATTTGAAGCTAGCGCCTTAGCACTCAAGTTACCACACGATAATGTTGGTTTTCTTGGCAGAGGGAGTTTCAATTCATTAAGAAGTGAACGGGTCCATGCTATTTCAGCAACTAAGTCAGCGAGTGCTCTATATTCTGATTCTATACTGCATCTTGAGACTACCTTTTGCTTCCTCTAAGACCAAGAAACAACTGTTTCACCAAGGAAGACACATTGACCAACCATGGATTTTCTATCATCCACACTTGTTGCCCAATCTGCATCTGAGAATCCTACTAAGTCCAAGTCAGTTGATGGTTTGATGTGTAGACAGTGTTGAATGGTACCTTGAAGATATCTCAATATTCTTTTTATGCCTCGCCAGTGATCTATAGTGGGAGAGCTCATGAATTGGCTGAGCTTGTTAACTGAGAATGCTATATCGGGCCTTGTGTTTGTTAAGTATTGCAAAGCTCCTATAGCTTGTCTGAATATGCTTGGGTCTCGTAATTTCTCCCCTTCAGCTGTAAACTGCTTGCCGGTTATCATAGGTGTTGGACAAGATAAAGTATTTTCCATTTTGAATTTTCTTATGATATCTGCTATGTATTTTGATTGCTTCAAGTACATGCCAGATGCATCTCTTTGGACTTCTATGCCTAAGAAGTAGTGCAGTGGACCAAGATCCTTAAGTGAAAACACATCATTGAGTTGTTTGATGAAGGATTCCAAGAACTTGGTGTTGTTCCCTGTGACAATTATATCATCCACATATATAAGTAGGAAGGTAATGTGATTTGTACCTCTTAGAGTGAATAGTGAGGAATCACTTTTTGTGTTCTTGAAACCCCAGCTGACTAAGGCATTTTTTAGGCTGTCAAACCAGGCTCTTAGGGCCTGTTTTAATCCATAAATTGCCTTGGATAACTTGCAAACATGTTCAGATTTAGCTGAGTCTACAAATCCTTCTGGTTTATGCATAAACACAGTTTCTTTGAGATAGCCATTAAGAAATGCATTATTTATGTCCAGCTGTTTGACCTCCCAATTGAGGTGTACTGCAATTGATAGTATGATCCGAACTGTACTGGCCTTGACAACTGGACTGAAGGTCTCTTCATAGTCCAATCCAGCTGTTTATTGAAATCCTTTTGCTACTAGTCTTGCCTTTCTCCTTTCAATTGTCCCATCTGCTTTGTACTTGGTCTTGAAGACCCATTTAGAATCAATGATGTTTTCTTGGCCTTGATATGGTACCAAGAGCCAAGTTTGATTTGACATGAGTGCTTGATACTCTTTTTCCATAGTTTCTTTCCATTGTGGTCTTGTGAGTGCTTCTGTGACATTTTCTGGTTCCTTCTCATTTGTGGTAGTTTCAACAAACCCAACATATGACTTCTTTGGCTTATGAATTCCAGCTTTGCTCCTGGTCCAATGAGTGTTGTTGTTTGGTTCAACAAGATCTTGGTGATCTCCAACAACTGTTTCTGTGAGATCAGAAATTTGAATGTTGCTTGGTGAATTATTTTCAGAAATTTGACTGCTCCTTGTTGAATTATTTGCAGCCTGATCTTTACTAAAATTAACTGCAACACTCTCAGTTGGATTGGTTGGTTCTTCTTCATCACCAAGATTGTTATCATCTGGAAGTGTGGTGGCTCTAGTATGTGGGTTACCTGCAGTAGGCAAAGAAAAAGGGAGAGATGAACTCTCAGTTAGTGTTTTCAAGGAACTTCTTGTATTGAGAAATCCATCATGGAATGGAAAATGTTCTTCATTGAAAACAACATGTCTTGAAGTGAAGATTCTTCCATGAGAATTTATGCATTTGTATCCTTTGTGAGAGTTACTATATCCCAAGAACACACATCTGGTTGTGTGGAATTGTAGTTTGTGCTGATTATAGGGTTTAAGACAGGGATAGCAAGCACACCTAAAGGGTTTTAAGGAATTGTAGTCAGGTTCCTTTTGAAAAACCAATGAGTAAGGGCTTTCATTTTGAATGACTAGAGAGGGCAATCTGTTTATGAGATAAACTGCTGTGGAGAAAGCTTCCCACAAAAAATGTAAGGGCATTTTGGCTTGTGCTAGCAATGTCAAGCCAAATTCAGCAATGTGCCTGTGTTTTCTCTCAGCCCTACCATTTTGTTGTGATGTGTAAGGGCATGACATTCTAAATTGTATCACTGCTTCTATTGCACGGTTTTGCACAGCTTTGTATTCACCACCACCATCACATTGGATTGTCTTAATTCTCTTGTTAAACAAATTTTCTGCCATGTTTTTAAACTGAATAAAGGCTTGTACAGTATCTGATTTCTGTTTCAGAGGATAAATCCAAGTAAATCTACTAAAATCATCAATAAAGTGAACATAATATTTGAAACCAGAAGAAGATATTATTGGTGCAGGACCCCAGACATCAGTATGAACTAATTCAAGGATTTCCTTAGCATGAGAGGAAGATGTTTTGAAGGGTAAAAAATGCATTTTGCCATATTGACAAGCCTCACAAAAGTTAAAATGATCTCTAGGTGATAGTTTCACATTACAACTTTTCAAAACTTTATCTAGGACTGTATTATTTGGATGACCAAGCCTTCTATGCCAACTCTCCTTGACAGATACATAAGCACACGAGTCCCTTTCAGTCCTTGAGAGCTGATATAAGTCATCTTTAAGTGTCCCTTTTAGAATTGCCTTCCCTGTTAACTTGTCCTTCACAAAGCAACAATTTGCATCAAACTCAACAAGAATGTTATTGTCAACCGTTAGTTTTGACACACTTAATAAATTTTTGGTAATGTTAGGCACATATAAGACATCATGTAAGTTGAGTGAGTTTAGTTTTGAGGAACCTGTGGCAACAATCTGCAATTTCTCACCACTTCCAACTATTAATGAGTTCTTACCATGATGTTCGGCTAGATCCTCAAATTTTTCAGTTTGGTGTGTCACATGATTGCTTGCACCACTGTCAAAGTACCAATCATAATCTTGAGCAGCGCTTTGTGAGGCTGGGAAGGCATTGTGTGCTCCTTGTTTGTCACTGTTTGCTGAATAATTTGAGTTTGAATAAGACTTATCAAACATGTACCAACAGTTTACAGTTGTGTGCCCAACCTTGTCGTAAACTTGGCATGCTGATTTAGACATTCTTCCTTTTCCTCTGCCTCCTCTCCAACTTTTGAAGTTAGAGCCTCTCCAGTTGTTATTTGTGTAGAATTTGTTTCCTTTGTAATAAGTTTTATTAGCAACATTTGTTGATGCATCAAGAGAGAGTTTGATAAGACCATTCAATTGATCAAGTCTACTCTCAAAGGTCAGTAATTGGGCCTGCAGATCAACCCAAGTGAGACTAGTTTGATCAGATAGTTTGACCACCACAGGGTTGTATTCAGAATCTAAACCATTTAGGGTTTGAATGATTAGATCTGAGTTGGATACGGGACTCCCTGCAAGTTTAAGTCTGTCAACAAGATTCTTCATCTTGACCAAATATTTCTCCATCTTCATTTCTCCTTTCCTGATGCTGTGAAACTCAGATTTAAGGTAGGTGATTCGAGATCTTGTGTGTGCACCGGCTAGGCTTTGGGCTTCATCCCAAAGTTTTTTTGAGGTTTCACAATGCAACAATTGTGTTGCTATTTCAACAGTCATTGAATTCATCAACCATCCAAGGAGTTGTGAATCATGAGCCTGCCAATCTCCAAATGCGGGATTTGGTTTCTTGCTTGAATCTGCAAAAACTATGAATTCTTCAGGATACTCCTTTGTCCCTAGCATGTGGCCATCGAGCCTGCAACCTTTGACTATAGAAATCACCAAGGATTTCCATAATAGATAGTTGTCTCTGTCCAACTTGACAGATACAGTGAATGGAAGACAATTTTGGGATTTTGAATCTGCAGCGGATGCCATGATTTGAATTGGATCAAAAAAGCCTTTAGAGCTTTACAACTCTGATACCAAGTGAGAAAAGGATAATGAAAGGTGAAAGAATAATGTATTTAATTTGTTGATTACAATATACATATATAGTCAAAACCTGACAGTATATAATCCTACACTTAATACCCAGTATCATGACACTACAACAAATAAGGTAACAATCTGGTAACAATCAATGCTGATAATCATTGATTGATAATTACAATAATTACAAGGATTGACACAATCAAAGACAATCATTGGAATCCACATATTAAGGGATCTTGTCTCTAATTACTTATACCCGACCTGACATAACCTTTTTTGTGCAACAACTTTCTCAGTTTCTTGTTAAGTCTACAATTACTCACTATACTGCAATGATTAGAATTCTCAAATATATTAAAGGAGTTTCAAGTCTTGATTTATTTTTCTCTTCCAACATTTCTACTCATCTAAAAGCATTTTGTGATAGTGATTGGGACACATGCAGTGATTCAAGAAGATCAGTGACTGATTTTAGTGTGTATCTTCGGAATTCCCTCATATCTTGGAAATCAAAGAAGCAAGGTACAATATCAATGAGTTCTTGTGAAGCTAAAGATAGGGCGACCACCGTTACATATGAAATTCAATGACTAACTTATCTTCTTTAAGATTTTAAAGTTTCTTTGAGTAGTCATCTCTTTTATATTGTGACAATGACTCAATAAGATACATTGCAGCAAATTCACGAGCGTACGAAACACATAGAAATAGATTGTCACTGTGTTAGGGAAAAATTGAAGAAGGGTCTCATCCATTTGTTTTCCATTTCCATCAACAACTGACTGACATTTATACCAAAACTTTTCTCAATCTTTCAAGAGTATTTGTTTCAAGTTAGGTCTCATCAATATTTGTTTTCCAGTTTGCAGAGATATCAAAAGATATGGATAAATAAAACTAATATAAATTTTGTTTTTTCTAATTCTTAATTTATTTTGACCTTCTACTTTGATTTTAGGTATAATTACCTTATTAGTCCTTACATTTAGGGTCAATATTCAATTTAGTATAGTGGTTTTTAAAAAAAATCAATTTGGTCCCTATGTTTTTTAAAAAGTATCCAAATTTGTCATTTCTGTAAAGTCCTACCTAACGGCGTCAGTCAAGTGCTGCTTATGTGACAGAGAGAAGTGAGATTGGATGTTGTGAGGTAACAAGTGGAGTGGATTGACAGATTAGTAAAAAATCAATTGGGAGTTAGGGTTTTTTGAATTGCAATCAGGAAGTGGGCGATTGGGGTTAGAATTTTTTAATTGCAATCAGTGAGCAGACGATTAGGGTTAGGGTTTTTTAATTGCAATCAGTGTGACAACTAGTGAATTTGGACAATTGGGATTATAGGTTGATTTCCCCTATTTTAGCTAGCATGTTCAATTTTTTAACAATTGAATCGACAATAACTAATTTTGGATTCCCTTTCGATTGAACTTTTTTTGGTGTATGATTTTTCAGGTTCTTGAGTTGGCTGGAAACACTGAGAGAGACAATAAGAAGACCCGAATTGTGCATTGTCACATTCAATTGGTGATGAGGAACGACGACGAAGAGTTGAGCAAGCTTCTTGGAGATGTCACTATCGCTAACGGTGGTGTTATGCCCAATATTCACAATCTTTTGCTCCCAAAAAAGCCCGGTGGCTCATCCAAGGGTGTTGGTGTTGACGATGACTCTTAAGTATTGAGATTTAATTTTTGTGAACTAAGGCTGAATTTAGATTCTCCATTGTCTTACTGTGTTTGTAGTTCTTGATCTGTGTTCTATAATTTTAGTTAGTTTCTCAGCTAGTGATTATGTGAATAGCGGAAGCTCTTACTATTAAAGAAAGATTGTTGGAAATTTAAATCATTTGACCATCATCTTCCAATTGCAATCTAGTTGTCGATAACTTATTTGTTTGTGCAGAACTTGATCATAAATATTATTATGCTTGTTTTCCATTGAAGAAACAACAAGGAATTGAGGAACGAATCACAAAAGCCAACTCCTTCATCCCACCAATGAATCCACATAACTGAACTGCACCATAAACGACCCTCTGTTTGTTCACAAACCACCATCCAAAAACGTTAACGAGAAGAATAAACCCTAACCTCCAAACTTTACTAATCTCTGTCAAACCCCTCCACTTGTCACCCCACACAACACCCAATCTAACGTGTCTTTAAATTGACCGTCCACATCAACAA
The DNA here is from genome assembly GCA_013389735.1 of Phaseolus lunatus. Classification (NCBI taxonomy): domain Eukaryota; kingdom Viridiplantae; phylum Streptophyta; class Magnoliopsida; order Fabales; family Fabaceae; genus Phaseolus; species Phaseolus lunatus. The sequence continues at coordinate 33,982,768 of CM023857.1, read as the reverse complement.
TTTTCTCTGTTTCAAAAGCAGCACTTAACGTCATTGAGTAGGACTTAACAGAAATGACCAATTGAGATACTTTTTAAAAAACATAGGGACCAAATTATTTTTTTTAAATCACTATACTAAATTGAATATTAACCCTAAATGTAAAGACTAATAAGATAATTATACCTTAATTTTAATAAAAAAACAAAAAAAAATTATTTATTCTCATATCATTTTTTCTTTCTTTCTTTTTCATCTCTATATGATTTTGTTAAATCTATGTTTTTTATAATAAATACTATCGCCTTCTTCCTATTATTAGATGCTTTAATGTTTTTTTTAAGAATAAAAAATAGTTTAGTCAATCATTGAATTGAATGATATATTAATGATAGATTATAATTATTTTATTTTAAAAATAAATAATCAAATTTATAATAAAAAAATTATAGGAATTAAAATATGTGAAACATAAACTAAAGATAGATTTAATTATGTACAAAATTCAATTACCGTGTCTTTATTTTTTTTCTCATCCTATTTCGTATTGACCAGACTCCCTTTCTCCACTCCTCCATGTTTTTCCTTTCATTTCTTAGTGGATCTCAGAGTAAATAATAAAAAAAGAAGAATTAGACTGAATTGACGAAACTAAAAAATGCCCTAAACATTCTGAAATGTGCGTCAAAGCCTTTTCCTCCTCCCCCAACAAAAGCTCACTGTTTTCAGAGCAACAAGTACTCCTGATGACGTTTCAGAGGAAGTGAAGAGTAACATTAATTAGGTTAGACACCAAACCAGCACCATTTTGAGCTTTGGGTATTTATGATCTTCTCTCTTTTTTTACTCTTCTTGGCCAAAGGAATTTTCAGTTTCATTGTCACTTAAAGAATTCTGCGTGTCTAGGTACGGCAAGCCCTACAAATTTTTTAGATTTTTTTTCTTAACTATTTTATCTGATCTTGTATCTGATTCTTGTTGGTTGAATTGTTAATTTGTATTTTGAATAGCTTCAGCAGCAGAATACTAATATACTGTAGTCCTCAAGATGGTGCTAGAAGTTATTTTGTAGATCTGAGTATAATTTAAGTAAACAAGATTTTAAATTCTTATCACAGTCCGAGTCACAGTTTCATAATGATTTTGATATTGTAGGAAATTACGGATAAATGTGACCAGTGACCATAATTGCAGTTACCTGGACCCTGAAACCCTAGAGGTTGTGGCTAAAATAATAATTGGAGACTGTTTCTTAAAACCTTGCAGGTAAAAAAGAGAGTAATGAATTGTAGTTATATGCTTACATTCCTAAATTCCTAGTTTTGGGTTTTGACTAGGTTGCTTTTCCTGTAGGAAATGGGTGAACGATGTCATTCAGATGCTCAGTTAGATACTATTTCCAGTGGGAGTGAGGAACACTTGATCTCTCCGTTACCAAAAGAATGTAAGACTGGATCCATTACTTTGGATGAAAATGATGATGTTTATCCTGTGCCACGGCCTGGAATGATCTTTAGGTCAGAAGCTGAGGCAAGATTGTATTACACAAGATATGCTAACCAAATGGGCTTCAACGTCAAGACTAGAACCTCAAAAAGGGGACGTGAAGGCAAAGTTAAATATTTGATACTGGTATGTTCTGAGAGAACTAAAACTGCTATTGATGCATCAAGGAAACAGTATTGTACTGCTAGGATAAATTTGACTTTACATAAAGATGGAACCTATCGAGTTAGTGCAGTTACTCTCGGTCACAATCATGAATTGGGTACTCGTAGTGCATTCCCAATTAATATTGAGATGAAATGTAAAAGGAAAATGGATCCAGAAGTCATTGACATGGGTGTTAACAAGATATCAGAGCAAAATCAGAAAGAAAGACATGGGATTGGAGAAAATGGAGATGGTGATGCCCTTCAGAAATATTTGGTGAGGATGCAAGAACAGGATAGAAACTTCTTCTATGCAATTGACTTGGATGATTTGTTCAGTGTGAAGAATGTTTTTTGGTCCGATGGAAGGAGTAGAGCTGCATATGAGTCGTTTGGTGATGTGGTGACAGTTGATACTTCATGCCTTTCTAATCACTACAAAGTGCCACTTGTAACTTTCGTTGGAGTTAACCATCATGGGCAATCTGTACTGTTTGGTTGTGGGTTGTTATCATCTGAAGACTCAGAGTCATTTGCTTGGTTGTTCGAATCATTGTTGCATTGCATGTCTGGTGTACCCCCACAAGGAATTGTAACAGATCATTGCTGCAGGGCTATGCAGAAAGCTGTTGAAAAAGTATACCCGTCCATTCGACATCGGTGGTGTTTGTCAAATATAATGGGAAAACTTCCCGAACTAATCCATGAGTATGCTAATTGCAAGACCTTAAGAGATCGTGTGCAGAATGTTGTGTATGACACACCAACAACAGATGAATTTGAGGGGAAATGGAAGAAGATTGTGGAGGATTTTGACCTCAAAGACAATAAATGGTTGAAGGAATTGTTCCTTGAGCGACATCGCTGGGCTCCTTCCTTTGTAAGAGGTGGTTTTTGGGCTGGAATGTATATTAATCCACAAAGTGGAAGTAGGCAGGCATGTTTTGACGGATATATAAACCGACAAACAACTCTGAAGCAATTTGTTGATCAGTACAATAATGCCTTGCAATATAAGGCTGAGAAGGAGTATATAGCTGACATACATTCATCCAGTAACAGCCAGACTTGTGTTACCAAATCTTCAATTGAGAGGCAGTTTCAATCTGCTTATACTCACGCCAAGTTTGTGGAGGTTCAACGTGAATTTGTTGGAAAAGCTGATTGTAACGTTTTTGTCGCTTTTGAAGATGGTTCTATTTGTCACTACAATGTGATAGAGGATATGATAACAGAGGATAAGCCTAAGGAATCCTTGGTTGAAGTCATATATAACAGGGAAGATTGTGATCTAAAATGCAGTTGTCGTTTCTTTGAGTTCAGAGGTTTACTTTGTAGGCACTCGCTTGCAGTACTGTCACAAGAGAGAGTAAAGGAGGTCCCCTGTAAATATATTTTGGACAGATGGAGGAAAAATATTCAGAGGAAGCATGTTTATGTCAAAACCAGCTATGGTGTTGAACATTTTGGACCTCAAGTGCAGAGGTTTGATCAGTTATGCAATCAATTCAATAGTATTGCTGCTGCTGCTGCTGAATTTGAGGGTACAAGTTCTTTTGTAAAGGATACCCTATGTAACTTGAAGGAGAAACTTGAACCATGGACATCGTTACTGAGAAACTCTTCTCATGTGGATGTACAGAAACACAGCAATATGATAAATTTAACATGAAGTTTTTTAGGATAAAATATTTTTTGAATTCATGTAAATATGACTAACTTTAATTGCAAAAGTTATCCTATGGATTTTGGTTATCATAATTCTATAATTTTTTAATGGTTACTGTTGATACTTTTTAATGATACGGATTTAACTAGTTATTGCGCAATACAGCGGGACACACAGAAAGAATATATGAGATGCTTTAGCAACTGTATTAATGATCTATCTATATTAAAATTAATAAGAAAATAAAATAAAATTCTTGCAAAAATTAATAATATATCACACTATTCATTATTTACATTGAAAATCATAAATTTGTGTTAGTCATAAATCTAATTTAATAAATATTTGTCACAATTATATAATTTATAATAAGCCTAATAATGAAATATATAATAAAAAATGGGTTAAAATAGATTACTGCTTACATTTTTCGGTGGATACTGAATTAATTATGATTTATAACAGGTATAACACGCAAGAATAACATCATATTTTTTTAAAAACTATTCAACATAAAAAAATAATGTAATAAGATAAGCAGAATTCTCTTTTGTACCAACAACAGAAAAAATATTTTACATTGATTATCAATATAATCAATATAGAATTCATTGGTTTGCTTAAATTTAAAATAAATGTTTTTGAAATAAATAATTTTAAAAAATTGTTTAAGAATTTTTTTGACAAAAAATGGTTTTTAATAAAAAAAAATACTTATTATAGTTTTTTAAGATGATTGTTTGAACTTTTTTTAAGTAAGTTGAAAAAAAATGTATTTTTAGAATAAATGTATTCGACAAATACGTAAAGAATAAAAAAATAGTTTAAAAAATAATACAAACAAACTGATTTAATGTTTTTACAACCCTAATTCACTTTTCAAAGTATTAGAATTATTATATTTTTCATATAAATGTATATTAAAAGTGTATTAATGTATAATATACGTAGTAAAAATAATATCATAGTTCGGTGTAATTGCTAATAGACAGACATAACATATGAAGTAACGAATTATATGGAGCATATATATGTGATCTGATTATATATAAACAGTAGGCATGCGTTAAATGAATATACAAAAATATATCTTCCATAATATTTTATATGGTATTAGAGTCATTTAAATTTAAAGTTTATCCTAGTAAGAGTTTGTTGGGATTATTAGGTCACCTGCTATCAGGTCGCTATCGGACCACCCATAAATATATAGTCTCACGCACGAGCTGTTACTCTTAACATGAGGGGATGTGTTGGAGATCTCACATCGACTAGAGATTAGGATATTCCATAGTATATAAGTGGGTGTCAACCTTACCTTATATGTCGGTTTTATGAGGTTGAGTAAGGCTTAAAGTTCACTTCTCAATATAGCATCAGAGTAAAACTAGTTTGCTACTTTCTTTAAGGTTATTCAAAAGATAGAATATATTCAATCAAAGTAGACGATTCAGGTCTAACTGGGGCAAAATCGGAGAAGTTCTCCATGAAGCAAAATTTAAAACTCACTCTTACTGATGATGATGTATTACATGACCCAACTAAACATCATAGATTAGTTGGAAGGCTCATTTACCTCACCGTCACAAGGCCAAATATTGTCTACTCAGTTAAAACTTTAAGCTAATTGATGCAAGAGCCTCGCAAAACTCCCTGGGGTGTAGCATTACGCGTTCTAAAGTACATCAAGGGGACACTCAAGCAAGGATTATTACTTCCCTCTGATAATGATCTTAAGATAAAAACCTATTGTGATTCGGATTGGGGAGGATGTCGTATTACTCGAAGATCAGTCAACGACTATTGCATTTTCCTAAGAAATTCATTAGTATCTTGGAAGTCTAAGAAAAAAACCAACGTGTCAAGGTCCTCTGCCAAAGCAGAATATCGGGCCAAGGTTATATCCTGCAAGACCTCAAGGTTCCAATTAGCATGCCTACATCTTTGTATTGTGATAACCAAGCGACACTCCATATTGCAACAAATTCTGTATTTCATAAGCATATGAAGCATATCGAGATAGACTGTCACATTGTACGCGAAAAGTTGCAGGTTGTGATGATAAGTTCATCATATGTCTCTTCACATTGTCAATTAGCATATATATGTAATAAGTTTCTCGGAAAAGCTCGGTTTGTGACTTTGCAAAACAAGTTGAAAGTCCATGATATTTACTTACCAACTTGAGGGGAAATATTGGAATTATTATATTTTGCATATAAATGTATTTAGAAAATGTATCAATGTATAATATACATGGTAAAACTAAGACAATAGTTTGATGTAATTGTTTATAGATAGACATAACATATGAAGCGCAAATTATATGAAACATATCTCTTCGATCTATAAACAGTAAGCATGCATTAAATGAAGATACAAAAAAATATTTTCATAATATTTGATACACAATACCCTGCATAATGACAATTGTCTTTAATTTAAATCACGAATGCTAAAGTTTCACAAATAATTATATTCTCATTTAGATTTGATTCATTTTTTTCACTAAATAATTTTCTAAATTAAATATAAAAGTTACATATTGATTTGATTTATTTTATATTAATTTTCTAATATTTTATTATAAAATTATTAAACACAATGAGAAAATTTATATATAATTTTTACATAAAAATTGTAAATATTTTATCAAGAAAAATTATCAAATATATACAAAAATGTGAAATACAGATGCTTGTTTTGAATTATTTTTACATGATTACTGTTATATTTATAATGTCAAATTTTCTCTTATATTTGTAAATAAACTAAATACTTTTCAAATAAAAATTACACTACAATTTTTTATTATGTTTTAATAAATATTAATCTAAATACGAATGCTTTTTAATTAAGTCTACATATGTAATATTATATTTAAATACCATAAGTGGTTTGATTTGATTTGACTATATTATTGATTTTTGATTTGGAATTCCATCAAAAACCATTTAGGTTAGAAAGAAGTATATCCAAAATATTTAAAAGAAATATCAGTTTTAATTGATTTTCAATTTTTGATCAGTTTTCAGTTATTATATTTGACCTAATTTAGTTTTAAACGCTCTTATTTAAAAGAAGTGAACTGAGTTAAATTAAAATTGAAGTAAACTAAAGAAATAATTTGTTGAAACAAAATTGAGTGAAAAAAATATCAACTGAATTACATTCTATATTTTTTAAAATATAATATTTTTTCTATAAAAATTAAATTTATTAATGGAATATAAAAAGATTCTTTTACTTGTTTTCATTAAAATCAAATTTAATGCATAAGTTTATTAATAATGTGCGAGTTAAATTATTAGTTATTGGTATAAATTAATGTTTGTATTTTCGTGATCATTATATTATTTAATTAAAATATCAATTATTAATATTTTTAAACTGATATTATTGTTAGTAATAATATTAAAATTATTATTATTAATAGTAATAATATTAATAATAATCATCATAGTAGTAGTAATAATAATAATTACAATAATAATATTAATTTTAATATTAATACTAATTTTAATATAATATTAATATTAATAATAATTATAATAATATTTTTTCAACTTAGTTAGTATTATATATCTACCTGATGTTCTTATAATCTCAATTTAGCTTAGTCAAATATATTTTTAAATAAAATAAGTATTTATAGCAAACATATTTTTGAATTAGACTTTTTTTATGTTATTGTTATAGTATTATTTAAAATATTTTTTTGTATGCTTAAATGTAAATTGTCATTAAATTTAGTATGAAGGGTTTCATTTATTGAAGTATTAGCCAATTAGATTTGAGTATGATTGAGGTTAATTCGTTGATCATTCACAAAAATGATTTAGGAAGTGGTGATCTAGTCTAAGTTTTTTCATAGTGGTCAAGGAAGATGATGAATAAGGTGAACTGGGTTTGTTTATCACACGTGAAATTTATCTATCACATGAAAAATGAAATCGATTACTTTAAACATTTTGAACAATGTAACATTGGTAACACATACCCACTAACTAATAAAATTGTTCAACCTAAACATAAATTATAAATCTTGTATACAACTACAAGTTCAACTGATCAACTACGATAACTGTACACCGATAACAGTGACATTAGAGAAATTCACCTTGGTGTCCTCCATTGAGGTCACTTCACACAGACCTCAAGCACCACCCCCACCGAACAACAACAGTAAGCTCAAAATGTCAGAAATTTGTTTAGTGTACAGAAAGTTGATAACATATCACCACTTATTCCTACATAAATCACAAATTACTCTGACTAACTACATTGATACTAAGATTAGAGAACTTTTTCTTGTTGTCCTCCACTGAGGTCACTTTACACACACCTCATGCACCACCCCACCCAAGAACAACACAAAGCTCAAAATTTCTAAAATTACTTCATTGTGCAAAAGCTTGGTAGCAGGTCACCATTTATTTCTACCTAGGTCACCACTTAGTGTGTTTATCACTAACTACATTGACACTGAGATTACAAAACTTGACCTTGGTGTTCTTCACTGAGATCACTTTACACACACTTCATGCACCAACCCACCTAAGAACAATAGTAAGCTCAAATTTTCAAAAAATTGATTAATGTGCAAAAACTTGATAGCAGGTCACAACTTATTCCTATACAGGACCCCACTTACTGTGACTAACTACATTCATATCAAGATTAGAGAACTTGACCTTGGTATCATCCAATGAGGTCACTTTACACATATCGCATGCACCACTCCACCCAAGAACAAAACAAAGCTCAAAATTTCCAAAATTACATCACTATGCATAAAAATGGTAGCAGGTCACCATTTATTCTTACATAAGTCACCACTTATTATGACTAACTACATTAATGTTGAGATTAAAGAACTTGGCCTTGGTGTCCTCCACCGAGGTCACTTTACACACAGATCATGCACTGTCCAAGAACAAAACAAAGTTTAAGATTTCTAAAATTATTTTACTGTACAAAAACTTGGTAGTAGGTCACCACTCATTCCTACACAGGTCACCACTTAATGTGACTGTGACTAACTATATTAACAATGACATTAGAGAGTTTGACCATCGTGTCCTCCACTGGGATGACTTTACACACATTTCATGCACTGCACAGTCCCGCCCAAGAACAAGACAAAACTCAATTTTTAAAATTACTTCGTTGTGCACAAAGTTAGTAGTCAGTCACCACTTATTCATACATAGGTCACCACTTACTTTGACTAATTGACATTGAGATTAGATAATTGTACCTTGGTGTTTTCCATTGAGATCACTTTACACAGACCTTATGCCCCACTCCACACAAGAACAACACAAAGCTTAAAATTTCTAAAATTGCTTAACTATGCAGAAACTTGTTAGTAGGTCACCACTTATTCTTGCACATGTCACCACTTAGTATGACTGTCTCTAACTACATTAATAGTCAAATTAGAGAACTTGACCTTAGTGTCCTCCACTCGGATACTTTACATATACCTCATGCACTACATCACCCTACACAAGAACAACACAAACTTCAAAATTTCTAAAATTAATTAACTGTGCAGAAAGTTGGTAGCAGGGGTCACCACTTATTTCTACACAGGTCACCACTTACTCTGACTAACTACATTAACATTGAGATTAGATAATAATACATTGATCTCCTCCATTGAGGTCACTTTACACACACCTCATGCTCCACCCCGCACAAGGACAACACAAAGCTCACATGTTTACATAAGTGGTAGTCCTTGTATAGACTTTTACCTTCCTGATGAGACCGTTGAAACAAGGAACACCCTAAAATATGGTTGATTAAATTTGCTTGGAGTAGAATTGACTATATATAACTTATATTTAGCTAAGAGGGTTTTGTGGTGGTGTTGACAAAAAATGACAACCTTGCAAAAGGGTTGTCAAATACAAATGAATTCACACAAACTATCTTGAATAAATGATTTTGAAATTCGTAATCTATATCATTATTTTATTCTTTTTTCAATACTTCTCTATTTTTGTAAATTTTATGATTCTTTTAATGATAATATTTTGTTATATTGCATAAAATTAATGTATATTATTATGAGTATGTACTTTATTAATAAGTCAAACTTTATGGATTTCTCGTAATAATTTAGAAAAAAATTCTAAAGAATATCTATTAATATTTTAACAAGAAAAAAATAAAAATTAAATAATTAATAAAAAATATTATTAAATTATACTATATAAATAAATATAACTATTTTACAAGTTTATAATTTCATGTTCAAGATTTTAAAATTTCAAATTATTTTAAAGAGATATTAAATATGTGAATTTTTTTATACTTAAAAAAATTATGAATCTCATAAATTATAAACTTTATAAATGAATAAATAAATTTGTTAGATTAATAAAATACATTATTGGTTAAAACACATTATTTTTATTATTTAAATTTTCATTTTATTTTAAGAAAAAATAATTTTTCAAATGTTATATAAATATTTTTTTTTGAAAATCATAACATAAAATTTTCTGAAAACGTTAATATTAGAAATTGTTACTTTCTTAAATATAGCAAAATATGAGATTTTTTAATTTTAATATTTTTTGAAAAATTAAAATTTTTCTTTTTATCAAATATTTGTGTCGTCTATATTGAATAGAGAGATTTTAATATTTTAAAAAACTAATTATTTAATAATTAATGATATCAAAATTTTAATTATATTTTTTAATTTTTTTAATTGAAGTGTAATACATTTTATTATATTGTTATATTATTAAAAGAAAGTTATCAAAACAATTCTTTGAAAACGTGAAAAATAATTTTTTAACTTAATTTTATAACCACGTTAATTTCCCGTCACATGACGGTTGTGAACCAGTGCTGATGTCAAACAAACATTTTCGAAGAAATAATGGTATTAAAGTGTTATATTAAATCTTAATTAACAAGAGAACATAGGTTAATAATGTCTTGCAGAGGAAATAGGTTCTCTCTGTTTGGAATAGTGTGTGGATGGAGAAAGAGCAAGTGTTGTAATATCACATTGCATGGAGCCAGAAGCAGAAGAACACGCTCTTTCACCTGAACCTCGCCATCGCTCCATCTGCACCAACTGCGACCGTCCTACGCGCGTCTGTCTCTGCCACGCGCTTCCCCTTCCTCCTATCCAAACCGCCACTCGCATTCTCATCGTTCAACACCCTCACGAGGCACGCCACAAGCTCTCCACCACTCCAATCCTCAACAAGTCCCTCCTCCGCGCCTCCTCCGTCACCTCCCGCCGCCTCCGTCGCGGCCTCTCCCCAATCCTCGACCGCTCTCCCCCCGCGCTCTACCTCTTCCCCTCCTCCGCCACCTCCACAACCCCCGCCCTCCACATCTCCGCCGTGCGCCCCTCCGCCGACCTCGTCCTCATCGCCTTCGACGCCACGTGGCAGCACGCGCGCGAGATGGTGCGGGCCAGCGAGGGCTTCCTCTCCCAGTTCGCCACTAGGGTTTGTCTGGGCGTGGATGAAAGTGCTGGCGGCGGAAGCATTTATGACTCCGAATTGATTTTGCGGAAGGAGCCTTTCGCCGGGTGCGTTAGCACCATGGAGGCTGTGGCTCGCGCCTTGCGCGTGCTCGAGCCCAATGGGCCCGAGATTGAAGAGAAGCTGGTTGGGGTTTTGAGGGAGATGGTGAGATTGCAGGCTGGGTTTGTGAAGCCCGTGAAGCCCAGGCCGAAGTTGTTGAAGAAGAAGGCTGAGGAAAAGAGGGAGGGTTCTGATCAAGGTTAGTTAGTGGTTTTCTTTCTTTTTGGGTTACTTGTAATCATAGAATTTGGATTAGTGGTCCTGAATTTCAAATGATATTTACATACTGACATTTGAACTCAAGATAAGAGAGTGTGTGTATTATTTGGAGGTCACGCTATGTCATTATTCTTTGGCATTTGGAACGCAATGGAATATAGAAAGGAAAAAGGGGGGGGAGATTGAATTGATTCTATCTTCATTTGTGAGTGCATGTTTGGTAAATTGATTTGAGTTTTCTTGTGTGTTGTTGATGTGCTGATAGAGAGGCCTATAATTTTACACGATATATTTTTGAAGTTTCCAATTACTCTCAGACCAAAATCATCAATTTCTTGATGAACTACATTTTAAAAACACGAGTGGTTCAAAACTAAGTATGAATTATGTGAAAATCACACTCGACAGCTTACAAAAGTTATAGGAAGCTATAAATTATGTTGAAGTTATATCTTGTGCAAACATCAAATAAATGGATGGCCATGTTTTGCTAATTTAAGCTTTTGCACTTAATGTAGAAACAGAGTAATTTCCATCCTCACTCGAACGAGAGAATAATCATGGACAGTTCCTCTTCTGTAACCAGCTAGTGCTGTGGATTGTAATTAAAAATTGCATTAACATTAATGGCAAAAGAAATCTTACTATTCATCATAACAAATAAACAATTTACATTTCCATTTTGAGCGAATGAAGAGAAATTTGAATTTGCGGGTTGTGCATGCTGATGTTGTAGTTCATCTCATTTTGAGGTATTATAACATGAAATAAAAAAATTGTGTTCGAGAAAATATATGCTACAGGGCTGATTGTGAAACTTAAGAATCTTCATTGTTTTTCCGTTTCTTCATGAAGCTGGGATTTCACATGGAAGAATTTAGATGGTGAGAATGTGGGCTTCTAGGACTAAGTTGATTTGACTAATATTGTGTTCTAACTATTTATTCCTCTTACTTGCTTTCCTTCAACACTTCATGAATGCATACACTTCAAAAATAGGGAAGGAAAAAACAAATTTTACTGATCAAAATTAATATGAATGTGGAGCGTAGGTTAAGACATGAGAGGAGACTGCAGACCATTTTTGACATGCGACTTCCTCAGGTATTTTTTAAAATCTCTACTCATTCTAATTGTACATTCCTTCTGTATATAGTTCAATCTTTCCAAAGTTGAGGTGCTGGGCAACCTTCTGCTCATGCCTTTTTGTCAAATAAGACATGAAGTCATTGATTTACAGATTTGTCAAGCAAGTTTTGAAGGAAAGGATAGTGGAGAGAACTGAATAACTATCACTATATATATATATATATATATATATATATATATATATATATATATATATATATATATATATATATATATATATATATATATATATATATATATGAAGAACTTTTGCATGTTGATGCTTTTCCAAGACAGTTAAACATGCTTTTTTGAGAGAAAAAAATGAAAGACAATGCACTGTATAAGTCAAAATCAACTTAGTCCAAAAAGCTCATATTTTCGCTCCTAATCTATCACATAAGATACCAGATTCATGATTTGTAAAAGAAGAAAAAACGTGATCAACTTCGTGAAGGAGCAGGGGAATTGGTTTCTTATGTATATTGCACCAGGTACACTCTTGATAGGATGATCTGTTAAAACCCATATCCAATATCTGTACCATTTGTAATAAACTGGGGCTAAAGAGATAATTGATAATAGAAAACTAGAAGAAGATACCATAGTTGTTCAAAGATAGAGCACTGGTGTCTGCCATCATAGAAGCGATGTCCCTGATGCTGCTTGTTACAATGACAAGGCAGATCAGATGATGATTGATATTTAAAGCTCGGTTTCCATGAAAGCTTCGGAAGAGCCCAACAAACTACAGAAGAATTCAAATATACGCATTGGGGCCATCAGAGGATGACTGGATCTTTAGTTCCAGTGACATAACCATTGTTTGAATCAGCTGCCAAACTATGGTAATGGACCACAAATTGCCAGATCCACCCATTCCTAAAACACTTGACCCGTTCCCTTTTAGTGAAAAGTTGGATCATTACTAACATGATCATGGGTTGAGTTGGATATGGTTTGCAGAAAACCATCATAGCGTGGGTTTGAAACGTGGCATAGTAAATGGGTTGAGTTGGATTCAATTGGTTAAGAAGTTGTGATGCGTGTGGAAAGAGGTCTTCATTGTGGGTTTTTATAGTGGTAGTAGAGCAGCCAGTAATCCTAACAGGGAAGGGAGGTATAATCTAAATCAACATCTGAAGGAAAGGAATAATGGATACTTTATACTTGTCCAAAAGGAGTTGCTTCTATTGTGTCTCCATTTCCCAATCTTTCTAAAAATTCATAGCTCAAAGATTTAGCAGGGTATAGAATGTTATGCATGGCCACGTAGAGAGTAGCATGTTCACGTGATTTACTTTATAAATTAAAATATTTTAATTATAATTTACATCTATCTATTTATCTATAATGTTAAAGCTCTTGTTAAAATTGTCAAAACCAGCTTTTTAATTTTTTTTATCTTTTTTATTTATTCTTTCATTTAGTTTTCTTTTATTATTTTTTCATACGCATATGTTCTTTGTCTATTAGTACTTTTGTCTTAGTTTTTTATGGAAAATTGGCACTTACATGAGGTTATCATTTATACTCTATAATTTTTAAATAAGTCTACATTTTCTTCATGTATTTAAAAATCTCACGTACCTTCACATTATTTTTAATAAAGGGATACTCACCTTTTATTTTATTTATAAAAGAGATATTTTTTTTCATAAAAATGCATTAATTTCTACATTATAAACTTTAATTTTAATTTTAATCAATATGATATTAAAAAATAAAAAATTATTATTTTATTAAAATATAAGATAAAATAATGTCACTTTTTAATAATATAAGAGGTGTAAATGTTTATTTAAAAATTAGAAAAAAATGTGAATATCATTTTATTAAAACTAAAAGAAGGTAAATTTTTATTTTAAAATCATAGTTTATGAACTAACATGTGTACCGCGGACAGTGTAAAATAAGAATAGAGGGTGTGAAAAACAATCATTTACCACTTTATGCGTATTATAATAAGCAATTGTGTAGTTTCTTGTTAATGTTTGAAATTAAAGTCATTGATAAGAGTGCACGAGATTTTTTAATGTGCAAAGTATCTAATAAGGGTCTTTTGGAAAAAATTTCTCTATGAATACAGATTAATTTGGTTTTCTCTCCAATGAATACAAGAAATTCATAACATAACAAACCAAACCCCAACTTCATTAGATTACCATGCTCGTTTTACTTCTAAGCTTTAACAACTTATGTAACACAAATATGGACATGGAGATACGTATAATTTTTAAAATGTAAAGTACGGGAACACAGATTTATATATTTCTAAGCTTTAACAACTTATGTAGTATGAGATATGTATAATTTTTAAAATGTAAAATACGAGGACACGAATTTATATATTATATAATTATGAATTATATAAATTGACAGTAAAGATTTATGTCCAAAAGTATGTTTTAATTTCTTTTTGGAGCAGAAAGATGTTTTTCATGGCTGATTCAAAAGGATTTGTTCCTTATTTTTATAATTATACTAAAAATTTATACAATAAATTTGATTTTTTAGAAAATTAATATATTTCTTCTTTTTAAAATTGTGTTATAATCGTATTAGAATAGTCAGAAATTTAACAAATATTTTTTGAATCAGATATTTTATCAATACATGTCCTACAAGTGTCGTATTCTTAGTTAACAACATTCAATCCTCCCATTAAGATTTCATCACATTTATACTATACAAACAAATTCACCATAACTACTTATTTTAAATTTTCTTTTATACGACACCTTCAACAAAACAAAGACACTAAAACCAGACCACAATCCTTCACAATACCACCACTACAAACAACTTTAGAACACTACAATTCATCCCTACATTTTTATCATCTATAAAGTAAAACATAACTTACCATGAAACAAAGACTTTTGCAACAACAATAACAAAAAGTAAAAACCATAACACAACCTTTATGTGTTTAACACTATTATCTCATGTCTCACCATTACAATTTAAACACACCACTTCTTGTTTCAACAAATCCACATTATCAATAATTACATTTAACTTTATTATTAATGTCCTCAACTTTCTCCATTGCATTTGAAATATAACATAACTGACACGACAACAATACAATGATAGTATCATTCTCACCTTTCTTAGTCACATGAAGAATATCTATAATGATTTTCGTTATAATTATAATTTCCACACGTAAGTTTTTTCTTCCATAGTTCTTAAAATTGTTTGTTCTTTGAACTTTGCAAGAAATGCACAATAGCACATCATTTTCTTTGAGGTTGACACGTAGAAAAAAAACCAAAACATGTTTTGAGAAAGAAAAATGATAGTTTAACATCTATATAAAACATAATACTCCTACTTTACACCCATATAATAATATATATTAATAGTTTATATTAAAATATAAAAAAAATATTATTAAAATAATAATATGTTAAATTTTTAAATAAGAGTAATTCTTCCAATGTGATATCAATGTATTATTGACACTGATAGTTGCCTTATATGGGTTAATAGCATCACTGAACTTGTAATGTTAAGACGTACTATTAAGGACTTAAGGTAGAATTAAAAGTTAAAAAGAAAAATATTGAAATAGTATAAGTAAGTGCAAACTTCATTTTATAAGTTCATTTTATAGAATTAAGTTAGACTTAAAGTTTATTTCTTAATATGATATTAAAGTCATTTAGAGTTTATCATAGTGAAAATTTGTTAGGCTTATCATGTCACTTACTATCAAACCGTAATCAGACTATCCATTAATATATATAATCCTGGGTTGACAACCTCAATGTGAGTGTGCCTCGGCGTGAAGCACATTTACTTAGATATTAAAACATTTCATAATATATAATATAAACCGATTTTATAAAATTCAATTAGAATTAAAATCCATTCCTTAATACACTAAAGAATTTCTCCATAAATTAGTGTTCAATATTTTCTTTCTATTTTCTTTAATTGATATTATAATGAAGATTTACATTAATAATTATGCTTTTTCTTTTCACAGTATAAGGTTCAGAGATTTCCTGAAACAATCAGTTTCAGAGCACGTAAACGGATTATTTTAAGTTAATTAAGGTGCAACATAACTCCTTATAAGTCAAAGTTATTTATTTTCACCTTAAGAATTTCCATCAGCAGTCAAGAAGAGATGCAATTGCAAAGGTGTTGTGTGTATATCACTTCATACTCACACTTTCATATTGCACATATGAGAAGTTTTACAAACATTCTATAATCAGTTAAATTTATAAAATGAATTACATCATTATGAATACAATCATTAAACAAAGACTCAAACCTATATAATTTTTAATTTAATTTTCAGTAAATTTCAACAAATAACAAAGATGTGTTAAGATGAGTGTGTCCTAATATTTATCAGTACATGTCATTAAAGATACAGCTTACATAGAATACTATACTGTCTGTGTTATTTCCTAACCCAAATTAACATTTCATTATGCAATTGTTGTTCCAGCTTTCACACTGAAGAGAAATGATGAGTTTGATGTGAATCATACCAAACCAATTGAAGTTGCTCTTGATCTCTACCATACATATTGGCAATGTGCAGCCATAGAAAATTCTTGATGGCCATCATCACAAAGACAAAAGCATCCGCCGTAAAGGCATATATTCGCTCTCCCTCCAACCCCAAATGCAATGTTAATGTCAAAGTGGCATCAAGCAGAGAGTAGTTATGGCCAGGCTTCAACAAAATGATTATGCAAAGTGAATCAATGGTGAGAAAAGCACATGTTACCCATTCAGCTACGTCAGAAGACCCATCTTGGTGCTCCTGTTCAATTCCCGAAATCAGGAGGGACATGACCCGCATAACTATGAATTCTCCTATGGACTTGAGGAAGAACTGGTTATTGAACCTCTCGTATGCTGAAGTAAAGAAGCTGAAGAAGAGAAGAAAAAACACACAGAGAAAGTGCACCACAATCACAGAAAAAACCACAAGACGGGCATGGTTATGGCCACCACTAACATGTGTTGTGTAAAGCTCGGTTTCCATGAAGAAGCAACATGCTAACATGAAGCTTATTAGACTCACTATGAAACAAATTATCCGCATTGGGGTCATCAGGGGATACACATTTTGTGCTAACCATATCTGGGGTGGGGTTGGATAAGCATTGTTATGATTGACACCCCACCAATAGTAGCTCAATACATGTCTAAAAGTGATTCTTGTTTGGTTTATATTATGATTTTGTTGGATGGTAATGGTATGGCTATTTGAAGACCAATTAGTAGAACCTGCTAAAGGGTTTTGGGAACTGTTTCCTGTGTCAGGAGGAATGTTCAAAGTCGAGTTAACCTGTGGTTGAGCATTTGTTGAAGATGAAGTTGCCATGTATGAGAAAAAAAGGGACAAGATTGGGTTGGTTATAATATTTAATGAAGAAAAACTCAACAATGCTCTTATGGTTTCATCTGGACTAGTGCCAAGGGTCTTAATAGTTGGAATGTTTCATGCTGTCCCAACAAGAAAGGCATAAAATGTTATTAAATGAACAAAGTATTCTCTCGTTTTGCTTAATTTACTGATAAAGCATAAGGATAAAAACAGTGAAGAAAGTAATCTCTCTTTTCTTGAGACATGATCAATGTCTGTTTTCACATAATAACAGTAAGTTTCACATAGAGAGTAGAAATACTGAAGGAAGCAAGTGCAAATCTTTCATTGCTGTATTCTTTTTATGTGCTTTTTTGTCCATTGCTTTTGAGAAAATTATCTAGTAGCTAGGGAGAAAAGTTCTTGCTTTTTGGTGTTAAATTAGGACAATAAGCTAATTGTACGATAAGTATTCGCTAATCACTTTATAACCATGTTATTTCAAAGTTTATTAGATTTAAATTTAAGTAAAATAAACTGATAGTTTGATTTATTCAAAATTTAGGAAAGTCTGTAATTAAGCTTGAAATCACTGGAAAACATTAATATGGTTTTCCCAATTTCACGAATTCGATCACAAATTAGAAAAAAATGAGGGCTTTAATTACAATTTTTTAGTTTAAAAATATAATTAAAATGTTTCACTTAGTTTAGGGACCTACAAGTGTATTGAAACCTTAAGCAAATTTTTACACCTTTATTTGTTTTTAAAATAGTAATATTGTAACAAATTCAATTTCTACTAAGTGCTGACATTATTTTTAAACAATGGGATATTGAAAACAATAAGATTAAATTTAGTCAGTTGTGTAATGATTTATCCTTTAATTTAAAAGTGCACTTACATTTTTGTAAAAAGCTGGTATTAAGTGAAAAATAAATAAATCATTGAATGAAATATTAAGTAAGAAAGAAGTAAAAGGTAATGAGCAAGACAATATGTTTAGTTGACTGATATGAAACATATATTTGTTATTACAAATGGAGGTTTTTGGCCACTATTTGTTATGTTGAGTTGAGAACTTCACATTATTTTACTACAAATTTATTTTTAAGATAAAATTAGTAAAACAGTGTTTACCTCCACTTCAAATATTTAAAATGACTTAAATTGAAATTTGTAAACACAACTAAACCAAATGTATTACAGTTCCATTCTCTTCTTATTCTCTTCTTGTATCCTTTGAATATTAAACTGGATGCTGCATTTAGCTTATATATCTTCTAATGAAATATATACAAAAATGAAAAACCAAATAAAAAAACATATTTTATTTGCATTATTCTGCATGAGGCAAGAGTTATGGCCAGTAGGCCATTGTTGCTATTTTGAAGAAAGCAAAAATGCCACAATCCACATGATCTGTTGAGTAGTCCTCTCTTAAAGCTGACTTGGTTGTCACTAAGAAAATACTACTGATCAATTTTTTAAGGAAAAGTTTGTTTTCTATGATGACAATTCAGTTAATATTATTTTTGTGAAGTTAGAGGCTATTAAAAAATTTAATATTTCATAGAATTTTCCTACAAATTTTATATATATAAAAAATAAGTTTCTGTAGATTTTTATATAAATTTTGAAAGTTTTCGAAATATTTTTAAAAAAATCACACTATTGAAATATTCTAATAGAGATAAGAAATTGATCCATCAATTTATTACATGAATTATGATTTTGTATTTGATTTATTGAATGTTTGGTGTGTTTAATAGGGTAGTAGTTGAGTTTTGAGAATCGAAAGACTTTGAGGATAAAACTCCCACTACAACTATAAAAAAAATCATTAAATTATAATTAATTTTAGAGATTAAAATAATTAATTACTATTGAATTAAATTAAAAAATATTTTAGAGACTAAAAACATTATTGGTATTTAAAATATTTTTTATTATTAATAGAAATTTATAAAGTAGTTTTTAAATTGGTATCTAACCATTAACTATCAAGTTTTAACTATTAATATTCTATATTCTAAATTAGTCTCTAAATGACTAATCGAGATCAATTTATAATCTAAAATTTTTGTAACTAAAATCTTAGTAGTTAATTTAGATATCAATTTAAAACTTATTTTACAAATTTTTATTAATAAGAAAAATCACTTTAAATACAAATAATTTTTTAATATTTAAAATAGTATCTAATTTAGTTAATACTAATTATTTATTTTTAATTTTTAAATTTAATTATTATTTAATAAATTTCTTGTAGTATAATACACATTGTTTTGAATTTAACATAATATTTAAGTATTTTATATATGAATTGACTCAAAATTCAATGGAGACTTATTTCTTAAATTAAGTATAATTTTTTTCTAAATTAGGTATCAATTCTTTTCTATATGTCTACTTAAGGAATCAAAGACTTTTTAGTGAAAAATCTCCTCATCTGATCCATTAAACTCTACAAATATTAATATTAATTATAAATAAATATTATTAACAAACATAGTGTATCATTAGATGAAACCTTTCACGCTATATATTAATTTCTTACAATGATTAGTATTCAAGATAGTCATCTAAGCACGATGAGAGAGATATGTTGCACGCATGGTACAAAACCTCATTCCATCTCAAATATCATAAAATATTCTACTAATCATCAACTTAACTCCTATATATAAATTTAATATTAGTTTTAAGATGAGATGCTGTTAAAGTAATAAAAAATATTTTATTAAGATTATTATAACATTTCAAAAAATATTGTTCAACCTTTTAGGATGTATGCCAATTAATTTTATATAATATTTATTTTATTTAACGATAGATGAATTCATTTTGGAATAGATAATAAATAATATACCATGATTGTATTTAGTCGTGATTGAATATATTTTTCATCAATTATTAATTACTTTAAGTATTAAATATTCTTTTCAATTTAACTATTATTATAGTTTTTAATTTGGTGCTTATTATTTAAGAACATCTATTTAATGAATGAATGTTAGAGTAACTTAACTTATTCTCAGGATGATAACTTATTCTCAGGATGAAATGCTATGAGGTTCGGACACATCTATTAAATGACGTGTTCGTGACAGACATATGTATTGGACATTGATATTTATAAGACACGTATTGGTGAAGTGTCCAATTCAAAAAATATTTGTTGGATTTTTAACAATTCTAACATAGTTTTAACACAATTTAAAAAAGTATAAATATATTAATTTTATAAAAACTCAAACTTATTATATAATTTATTATTATGATTATAAAAGTAATGAATAAATCATTTTCAACTAGTCATGAGAAACATCTTTCTACTAAAACTAAAACATATTTGTGCATATAAATCTTTATTATCAATTTATATAATTAATAATTATATAATATATATTCGTATCCCCGTATCATATATTTTAGAGATTATATATATCTCTGTGTCCGTATCGTATCAGTATCTATGTTACATAGATGAGATGCATAAAAATATCTCTATTTCATAATGTTTATTTGATCGGAATTGATATATTTATAGTATAAAAAACAATGGATTTTAACCATAGTTAAAAATTCTCATTATATGTTACATTTAGTCACTATTATTTTGGTAATAATTGATATATATTATCACTACGATGATAATTTTGTATTAAACCGTTCTCATCTATGTATATTTGATGAGCATACTTTTATTTATATTTTAAACTTTAGATTATTCAACTGTAATTACTAATAAATCTATTATTTTAATAAAAAATATTTAATTAAGTTTATTTTAATTTTAACTTAAAGATCACACTCTATTTTAAAATTCAAACTAGACTAACACACATTTAATTACTCCACTCTATCAAAGTAGTACTTTACATTTTTCAATCAATTGCCTTTACAACAATATGAAAAATGGATAAATAAGAAACAAATTTGAATACTTTTTTTTTCATTATTATAATATTTTTTAATTTTTATTTCACTATATTAGATGATCTTAATTTATTTCAGTTATTCTAAAACGTGACTCGATGTAATATTTTATTATGGTAAATCATGTTATTAGGAGTTGTTTCTATAAAAAAAAAAATGAACTTTGACTTATTCATTATTCATGTTAAGCATTGTTCAAACATCAATTACCATCAATTTGATGGAAAAAAAATATAAATGCAACAAAATTGAAAAACTCAATTTCATAATATGCTTTAAAAAAAAATCATTATTCTTGGGAAAGTGTTTTACCAAGGATAGTAAGCCAGTCTCACGTGACTTCTTGCCACTTTTTCACTTACTTTTCTTTTAATTCTAAATTACTTTACTGCAACTCTCGTGATTTCTTGTTCCAAATGAAATTTAACACTTTCACATGATCATGTGCCTAACTCTGCAACCCAAATGATAAGATGGCATACTTTTGATTATCTTTTCTTAACTTTAAAAGTCAATTACATAAATATATTTGAAACTTTATGAAATCGTATAATTTTATATTATTTTAAAAATATTTATAATATCCTCATAATATAGTATAAAGTTTTTAAACAACTAACATTAAGAAATAAATTTTAAATTTAATTTAATTTTATAAAATTAGTTCTTAAATAAAAATTTAAACCTATTTATATATTATAAAATATTTTTATCTTTAAAGTTTATGAAAAATTTTTAACAATAAAAAATAGAGTTTGTAATAGAAAAAATAAACAATAATTCTTTAAGTAAATTCTCCTAACATTTAGATAATGTCATGGATAAAAATATAATACTACTTAAATAAATAAGAGTTAAATATGTTTTTTGTTTTAGAACTATATCATGAAATTGATTTTTGTTTTTTACTCAAATTTTAGATCATCGAGATACATGTATAATAAAAATGATTAAAATTTATCATTTTGTATGTAAAATTGATTTAATTTGAGGTTTCACTTTATCAATCTATTGGAAGTAGTTATAATAAACATCAGTTTCCAATTATTTCACATATAGAATGACATATTTTAATCATTTCTATACTACAAACATTCGAAGTTTGAATAAAAGGCGAAAATCAATTTTATGTATTATAATACAGGATAAAAAAAAATAATCCAATAAATAATTAGGAGTAACTCACTCTTTTACCATATTTTGTAACTAAATTTTTTTTTCTGACTAAACTTTTTTTTCTGATTTTGATTTGATAAACCATGAGAGAAGAAGGTGGGTATTGGATACATAGAAACAACATCCAACAAATTCTAAGATCATACACTATTTTCATGGGTTCATTGAAATTGTTTTCAAGAAGATAGATGAACTTAAAAAGGAACACAAAAGGGCAGCAAAAAGTTTGTTGACATTGTCAACCGATGTGTTATTGACATTTGACAATACAAGATTATGACCTTTTCTTAATTTGATTGTCCTTTAACTGGTTTTACCACTATTTCATTTTGATGATTGCTGACCTATTTTTTAGATCTATATGGTTGTCCAATATCAACAAATGTTATGGATTTGAAAAATAATTAATTGTATAATTAAACAAATCTTTAGTCAATACACATCAAATTACTTTATGACTTTATCTGATGTATTCCTTCTAACATAAAGACCTAAATTCTTTGACCCCATTTCATTTTAGTGGTCTGAGGCATCTTTCCCAACTTCATGGTAGACCCTTCATCTTTTCTTCTTCATCTTTTTTTCCACTTTTCTTCAATATATATCCTCTGTCTTCTACATCCCAATATCCTCACTTCTTTTATTTTTTTTGAGGTTTATTGACCTAACCACCATTTAAAAAAAAAAAAAAGGTTTTGGTGTATTTTTACATCTCTTAACTTTAAAATATTTTTAATTTTAGTCCATAATCAAATTATTGTCTAGGCTCTGAACAACCTTTCTATTAATATTTTTTGTTTGTAATATTAAAAAAAACATCCACCAATGATCTTCCAACTAATAACTTGTCACATTATCATCTAATAGATTAATTAGTGTAATTTGTTCTCTAAGTAGTTTTAATTACACATTAATTAACTAGTTTCTAAAAAAATTCATTACTAGAAAATCATTAAATAGAAATCAATGGTAGAGACAATAAATTAATTAGTTACTATATATTGACTAAATTAGATATTATTTTATAGGCTAAAAAATTATTGGTATCTAAATTAGTTTATAAATCTATAAATTAATTTTAAATTAGAATCTAATTAGCTAATTGATATCTAATTAACATCAATATTTTAGTTACTAATTTTAGATAATTGAAAGCTAAAAGATTGATAATTAAGTAGATACTAATTTAAAAATTAATTTATAATAATTTTATTAATAATATAAATTATTTTTGTTTTCTAAAATTAGTGTTATTTATTTATTTTTTTGTAAATTTAGATTTTTAATTGATGGCATGAAGTAAAAATTGAAGAACTATGAAACTCAAAATATGATTGATTAAGGAACAAAACATTGGTTAGCCAAAATGGTATAGTAATTTAAAACAAAGCTAATGTAGCAGTCTTCAGTTAAAAACTAGCATGTCCTTCGGTTATTAGCTTTCGTTCATAAACAATTGATCTAATCACATTGAATAAATTTAGAATGACCAAATAAATAAATTTACATGCACTGATATAAAAAAGTTCCTTTATTATGCAATATATTAATAAATCGAAAAGTGTAATATTAAATGGGGAGATTTATTAGGCTCAAAACTTTATGAAGAGACTTCAGACGATCCACATGCAGATGAATCTGGAAAAAATGAAACACATGAGTATTTAATTGAGTAGGTTGATTAGGTTTAGAAAACCTACCAGAGTTATTGAATTTGAACCCTCCATTTTATTTTTACCAAAGTTTAATAAGTGTTGATTGTGGAATGAAGAATTAGTTTGATCTACCTTGATGATGAGATTTTTATAAAGTTTGAGGAGAGACAAATGTGAGTTCTATTGGGTGAGTGTTGGACCATGTTGTCCAATGCTTTTATATATATGCAAAATTAGATAGGCAATTCCATGTCACAACAAACTAAACCTTCTATCTTACCTTTCATCTAACTTCACAATCATCTTTCCTCACCTTCTATGTAATTCATTTTCATTTAATGTGTCTCAGACATTTATACTTCAATGCTTCTGCATCACTGTTCTAATTACCATTATAATTTGCAATCAATTTTGTCTCTCAACCATTCCTAAAAATTCATTGCCAAATTTATTCATCTCACAAAACTTGCCAGCTAAAGAAAATTCAGCAAACCAGTTCAAAACCAATAAATCTAGTGGTGAACTAGTGAGAGTTATTAAAAAAGGAGGAAGATTTCTTTTACACCCACACACATAGTACTAATATAATAATATTTCAAATTAAAAAATAAATTAAATATGATTAAAATATTATTTTAATAAATGTTTTTTACTTTTGTGGTGTTAACATATCACCACCCTTAAAAAAAAAGTACAAATAATCCCTGTAATGTAATAATAGATAATTGTTGAATTTTAGAGTCTCAGTCTAATTGAGATGTCAATCTAATCGAGATGTAAACCTAGTTGAGATGTCAGATTTTATAGATGATTATTGAATTTTGAGATATCAACCTAGTTGAATTTAAGATGTGAGGTTTTATAATAATATTTAAAATAATTTTTATGGAAAAACTTTTTATGAGAGTTATTGATTTTATTTTGAATTGAATTGATGATAAACCTTTTAGGCAAATGAAGGGTGAGTGTGAAGTTTAAGGGCCTACACATTAGACTATCGTGTAAGACATAAAATGATTTAGACGGTTTTAACTTTTATATGTATTTTGTGAACTTCAATCCTCAATTCAATATCTTAACTTTTACTCCTTTTATTTTCATGCACTATTTTTATTTTATTTTTATGTACCATAGGTCAATTTCTATAGTTCACCCTTTTGTTTTGTGTTGCATAACTACAAGAAAACGCAGTATTTGATAATTTTAAAATGCATTTATTTCCTATTTAATTTTAAAGGATAAAGATGTAAACAAAAGATGTGAAAGACATGTACAGAGGAAGACTTTAGCATATTTATTCTTACTCTTTTTTTATTACACTGCGAAATTCACGCAATATTCAATTATAAGAAGAATAACAATTAATCATCTACGTGATATTTATGTACGTAAATATATAACTGATTATTAATTATATTATAAGATGACCTGTTATAATCATATAATATAATATAATATAATAATAATCATAAATTTGTATAATAATATTAAAGGAAATATAATAATAACATAAATAAATTTGTATAATAATAATATAATAAAAGAATATTAACGATAATAATAATGATAATTAAAATAAATTTATAAAATAATGATAATATATAAAAATAATAAATTTATAATATGATATTTAATTAAAATTAATTTGGATCAACTATATCAACTTAGTCAATTTATTAAATATGTCATTCTATATTTTCTTAAAAATTTATTATATTAATTAAATCATTCAAAAATTTCCTTTTATTACTTCTTTTTCACTTTCCACTCTTTTCTTTATTCTAAATAATCTTACTTTTCACTGTCTTTCTTTTTATTTATTTTCCTTTCCACTCTTTGAAATTGACAGAGGCTAATTTACTAACTTGTTATCCAAAAGCATGAAAAAGATGTGAAGATAAATGGTGA
Organism: Phaseolus lunatus; assembly: GCA_013389735.1. Classification (NCBI taxonomy): domain Eukaryota; kingdom Viridiplantae; phylum Streptophyta; class Magnoliopsida; order Fabales; family Fabaceae; genus Phaseolus; species Phaseolus lunatus. The sequence goes on along the minus strand of CM023857.1, from coordinate 33,956,536 downwards.
ATGAGAATAGATAGATATGGAGAGTGAGAGAGAAAGAAGAGTGAAGAAAGTAGAAAGGAAAATCCAAAGAAGAGTCCAGGTAAGCAACTAGAAGGCCAAAACTAGCAGTTACAGGAATCTTTACCTTAAAATAACGACTTTCTTTCATGCGTCTCATGTAATAAATAAAGTTTTGTTTTACACACTCAAATTTCCATGTTTGGTTTTCTTTTCTTTTCTCTGGTTCCTTTCACCAACTTGGCCTTGGCCTTTCATGTCATAATACTTTCATTTTCTTCCTCCTCATAATTCATCCATACCCTTCTCCCTGCAACTCTCAAATGTTGCAAATCTCAAAAGGCTATAAAGAAAAAAGTTAGAGAGAGATAGAGAGAAGGCCACTCACTCACAGGCACAGCAATAATTCACTTTTCTTTCCAACAATACTCTTCTTCTCTCTCTTTATTGCCAGCTCAAAACCTTGTCCTCCCCATACCTTGTTTCTTCTTATCTCTCTCACACACACTAACCAAACCATCATCACGCATTGAGATCTCAGGTACGTCCATTTCCTCTCATCACTCCCCCTTTCTCTTCTTATACACATCTTATCTCACAATGCTCTTTCTCATCCTTCATCTCATACTTTTTTCTCATTCATTCACTCTCTTGCTTGCTGATCTGGCTCGGCCCCATACTCTGGTAACTTTGATCGCTTCTTCTTCTTTTTGCCTTTTGTTTTTCTGATCACTGTGTTTTTTGATCTGTTGGGCACCCTCTCTCTTTTCTGCTGCTTCCCACTTTTGAGCTCTTTGATCATCTATCTGATTCTTCTTTTGGTGATCTCACCAGTTCTGTGTCCGTTTGTGTTGATGTGCATTGCTTTTGTTTTGTTAATCAAGCTTTGATCAACTCTCGTCTTTATTGTTAGATTTTAATTGAACAGAGAAATGGCTAAATGAGCACTAGATCTTAGTAGTCAACTTTGTGGCAACAAATCCAGTTGATCCCCTACATTATGATCCAAAATTCTTCATTTGTTTTAGCTTTGTTGCAGTGTTTGATATTTAATTGTCAGCTCAGAATCAGATCAAGTATGTGCTCAAAATTCCTTGATCTTTAGTAAAAACTATTAAGTGAACAACTCTTATACAGTGCATAGCTATGGCGATCATGAACTATTTTTCTGATCTTAGATAGCTTCACAGATTTCAGAAACTGAAATTTGGAATGCTGAATCTATTTGGTTATTAATGACTCGAACTTGATTTGAAGCACGTTATACGAAGGAGCAAGCAGTAAATAAGCAATATATTAGCAGAACTCTTCGCAGCAATTCACATGTAGAGCGCTCCAATCTGATTGTGCTGCTGCCAGTTTGCAGTACCCACCTCATTGGAGTAGTGAACAATTTGCAATGCAACACGGATGGGTTGTTGTGCTACAATTATACAGAAGTAATCTAGTGATGGGATGATTGTTGATCAACACTAGCCTTGTTCGATCTACTGCCTGTTTATTCAACAGTTAAACTTCAGTACTTTCCATTTTTATAAATCCATTTAGTGTTGAAAAATGTGTACATGCACAAGGTGACAAGTTGGATTTAATCAATAAACGACGGATATTTTGTCTCACTGAGAAGGGCTGTGCTAGAAGATCTTCTAGAGAATGTAAAATGGATGGAGAAATTCGTATTTCTCTTGTAATTGTGAGAGAAGATTACTAAAAAATTGAAACAAGACATCTCGTGCATTGGGAGCATTAGCATTCAGATTCATTGTATAGGCTAAGTCTAACCAAATCATGTAATCATAGTAATTTGGAAATTGTATATTGTATTGATTTCATCAATTCCAAGTCCAGCCTATGTTGTGTAGTTGAAACAGTATTTATAGCCTGTATGTCTTTTCTTGTGTTTACTTTCAACTTAGTATCAGCTAAAGGGAGGCAACCTTAATCCATGTTTCAACTGTGGTTCACCGGTCTTCCTTTGCTATGTCATTTTCCAGAAACTCCTCCTTCTCTGCTGTCTGCAGTCATCTGTCTTCCTCTCCAATGACTTTTCTAGTCTGCATTTCCAATCCAAATTACCTTTGCATGAGGGTGTGTTAGATATAAACCCATTTATGAGCCAGCAGCTAACGACTCGAGCTTTTGAGATAGTTAGGTCTTGACATCATGATACCAAATAGAATGGTAGGTTAAAGCCTTATATGATGGTAGTCCTGAAGTAAGCTAGCAAACAAATTTTATACCATAGATTCATGCTTGCACAGTACTGCAACCACACCATATAATTTGACAGGGCTGAAATTTATGTTCCAGCCACACTACGTAAGTGTTTAAGTTGTGGAGATGACTTTTCGAGTAATAACTATAATTATGTAGTTACTTTTGCTTTCTTCTAATATACAGCATAATGAAACTGCTAAGTATGTCCAATCAAACTTTAAATTCTGTTCTGTTAGCTGCACCCATTTTGGTGGAATCAAAGTATACTATTTTTTAACACCATGTCCCTTTTTATTCTACTTTTAGGAGTCACAAAGCATAGAAGCAACACCCTCTATCCTGTTCTAATATTCCTACTAAATGCCACTGAAATTGTTGCTGCTGCTGTTCTCCATGTTTGATAGTGATACTTAATTTTCTCTGCAAAAACATTCTTAACTCTGTTTCCTCTGATGCAGTGCATTACTTTGGAGTTTTGCAGGTGTTAGCTGAAAAGACAGTATTTTAGAAGGAATTTTCAGCCATGTCTAGTGCTACGAAAGTGTTGGATCCAGCATTCCAGGGAGTTGGTCAAAAAGTGTATCCTTAAATAAAGGGGTGAATTATAAAAGAAATCATGAAGAATTGATTTTTTTTTATTTTAAATATTCAATAGGAATCAAGTAAAAAAGTTACAAAATGTTTAATAATAGTAAAGAAAGAAAAATAGTGTTAAGAGAATGACCAGGCATTTTTATTTGATTTTGGGTATAAGCATAACTGTTCAGGTTATTTTGTTATACATTGAAAATATTATCTACTTGAGGGGTTTTAGACTTAACCCTTTTGTAGAGGAACTGAAATATGGAGGATTGAGAATTTTCAGCCAGTTCCATTGCCCAGATCTGAATATGGAAAATTCTACATGGGAGATTCTTACATCATCTTGCAGGTGCAAGCTGTATCCAATATTATCTCGTATATTTTCATACATTACTAAAATTTATGACTCTACGGTGATCCTAGAAGCTGAATGTTGTGTAAACAGTTATTATGTTTTTGTTTGAGCAATCATAATACCTTAAATCTCCTTTTATTTCTTGGGAGATTGAAACAAATACAACGCTAATTATGGTATTTCAACTCTAGATCAAAGCATATGCGCAGCTAATAGAGAAAGTCGGTTCTATCCACATAGACCTAAAAAGGGTGACTAATTTCAACTTAATATTAGGGGAACAGAATAGGTTGTGCGATGAATAAGAAAAGCCTTAAATTCTTTAGCAGAATTACAACTCGTGCAGATGAAACTCATCCAAAAGGTCTTGTTATTGAGTAGAAAGAATGATATATACTTTTTGTTCTAAAAAATTGGGTATTCATTTTACGTTTATTTGCAGACAACACAAGGCAAAGGAGGGGCTTATTTTTATGATATTCACTTCTGGATTGGAAAGGATACAAGTCAGGTAAGTTTGGACTTTCACCCCCTCCCCTACTTCAAACCTCTCTCTTATCCCATTCTGCTTCTCTTCATAGAACAAAGAGGTGACTAAAATGTTGAAACTTGTAAAATTATGTTTTTTAAGAGAAGATATTGTTTCAAGTTTTGTGATTATTTTTCCTTCCTGTTTTATTCTTTTTTCTTTCTGGTTCTAAAGAAGTTTTATATATATGTGATGGTTCACAGTTTTGGAAAATCTTGAACCAATATATTTTGACAATAGAAGAATCTCTATTGACATGGTGATTTTCCTTATAGGATGAGGCTGGAACAGCAGCCATTAAAACTGTTGAACTTGATGCGTCTCTTGGAGGACGTGCAGTGCAACACAGGGAAATTCAAGGGCATGAATCTGACAAGTGTTTGTCATACTTTAAGCCATGTATAATACCATTAGAGGGTGGTATCGCATCTGGATTTAAAAAACCTGAAGAAGAGGAGTTTGAAACACGTTTGTATGTATGCAGAGGAAAACGAGTTGTCAGAATAAAACAGGCACAGTTTTCTTTATTCGTGTACTCAGAAATTCAGTGCACACATTCAATGATTAAAAATGTCACACAAATTTTCCTCATGCAGGTCCCTTTCGCACGGTCTTCGCTGAATCATGATGATGTGTTCATCCTAGATACTCAGAATAAGATTTATCAATTCAATGGTGCTAACTCCAATATCCAGGAAAGAGCCAAGGCTCTGGAAGTTATTCAGTTGTTGAAGGAAAAGTATCATGAAGGCAAATGCGATGTTGCAATTGTTGGTAAGGGCACAACAAATCACATGTTTTCGTATCACTTGCTGAAAAGCCTACCATGTGGTCTTGAATACTTGTTCTTCAAGTGGGTATTCTGATTTTGTCTGTGACTATAACATGTATACCACATTGCAGATGATGGCAAGCTGGATACCGAGTCAGACTCAGGAGAATTTTGGGTTCTCTTTGGTGGTTTTGCTCCCATTGGGAAGAAGGTAATTAGTGAGGATGATATTGTCCCAGAGGCCATTCCTGCTCAACTTTATAGGTATAAGTCCATAAGTCTTCTTGGTTGCAATTCAATAAAATGAGTAGAAAACTGTGTATTATACACGCATTTTAAAAAGGGATATAGGTAGATGTTGATCAACAATGTCTTTTGGATTTTTTTTCCTTTTATTTATGAATTTCATATCTTATCCTCTCCTTTCTTTGTGTCACCTTCGTATAAAATTTGATCTACTGTTGCAGTTTAGGCAGCAGATGGGTGCTGAGAGAAGTGCATTATATATTTTGTGTTGAATCCGAATGTATTCTCTTGAGACATCAGGAGATATATATTGATTAAAACTAGGGTGTTTTGAACTCTTCTCATTTTGTCTGAAGTTGATTTTTTTCTGTTAAATATGTTATAACCTTAATCTTTCTTGTTTCAACTATTTTTTTTCCCATAATACTTTTAGCAGTATAGATATTTCCTTTTTAGTTCCTGTTTTATGGTATGTGCACCATGCATTTAAGTTTCTTGATCTGGAGGATATGACCTTGTGTTTGCAGTATTGCTGATGGTGAGGCCAAGCCTGTAGAAGGTGAACTTTCAAAATCACTGTTGGAGAACTACAAATGCTATCTATTGGACTGTGGTGCTGAGGTATTTGTCTGGGTTGGCCGGGTAACACAAGTTGAAGAAAGAAAAGCAGCATGTCAAGCAGCTGAGGTAATGCCATTGCAAAAATCCTTTCTTCATATGTTGATTGAATTGGAGTCATTAAATTTACTAATATATTCAGGAGTTTGTTGCAAGTCAAAAAAGGCCAAAATCTACAAGGATTACCAGAATTATTCAAGGTTATGAAACACATTCATTTAAGTCCAACTTTGATTCTTGGCCATCCGGGTCTGCTTCTACCAGTGCTGATGAAGGAAGAGGAAAAGTTGCAGGTGGATATTATTTCTTCACTTTATAATTTGGCTTGGTCTTTTGTCCAATCACTCGTGCTGACTATGAAAGGTGTTTTTTTGCACTGTCAGCTTTGCTGAAGCAACAAGGTATTGGTGTGAAAGGGGCGGCTAAAAGTACCCCAGTTGTTGAAGAAATTCCACCTTTGCTTGAAGGAGGCGGAAAGATGGAGGTGATTTTATAATTTTTTTTTAATTATTTTCCATGGATAATTAAACTGATGTCAGTGTACATGTAATATTGCTTAATGTTTCCAGGTATGGCAAATCAATGGAAGTGCTAAGACTCCATTACCTAAGGAGGATATTGGTAAATTATATAGTGGAGATTGTTACATTGTTCTATACACTTATCACTCTAGCGAGAGGAAGGAAGACTACTACTTGTGCAGTTGGTTTGGAAAAGACAGTACTGAGGTAATTCAATTGCTCTGAATTTGAGCTCTAAATATAGTGATAATTGTAATAATTTGTTTGCTTTAGCTCTACAGAACTCACCTACTGTTAAGACTGGCCGAGAATTTCCTCACTTGGCCAAAAATGTTATTTCTATGTGAACTTTCATTGCCTAAAAGATTATGTGGTTGTGATAATCTTCTGTGTGTAGAACAGCTCTATTGGAAACAGACTATGAAGTCTCTTGGCTATATTTGAGGAAAACAATTTATCCTTTATAGGGGTGATCAAAATATGCTGTGTCAATAAACTTATTAATTTATGTGATTGTGTCTAAGTGGTTGACATTTCATTTCATGCTAGCAACATGTGTGCGTGTGACCTGCTGCATTTGGTTGCAACCCGATATGTTCTTCTATTCTTTAATTTTTTTTCAGACAAAAATCCATATACTTCTGAACCATGAAAGATAAAACTTGATTCTTTGTCTGAAAAATAAGATTGTTGAAGACCAGGCATCTATAAAAGAATAAAACTTGATTGTTACCAAGTCTGGATCAAAGAAAATAATTAGAAAGCTATGTTAGAATGAAACACAGTCCAAACAAATAAGCCTAGTAATACAAGAGAATTATCTAATCATGAAGACTCCTATGAAGAATATGTGCAGGAATCCCTTTTCCGAAAAAATTATGGATTTCACATTTACAATCCAAACACTGTTCATTAAAGTTAACGATTTTCCTTTTGTCCTCTTTCTTGTCTGTGTAGCCTAATATTTACCACATGGAACTGTTGTGGAGGGTGAGGAAGGATCTTTGGTTAGGAAATAAAGTTCTCACGATTCCCAAAATAGATTCTTTTTGTATGAAATGCTCATAAATAGTATATATTTGTGCATCAGTAAATTGAGCTTCTTTCTATAGTTCAATATTTTAATATCTTAACCTAATAATCTTGATGGTGTTTTCTGACAACTCTATATCTTTCATGACCCATATCTTGGCACACTACGAATTTCTTACATGGAAATACTTAGATTGAAACTTGCTTTCTTACTTACTAATAATGATAATCCAAATCATTGTTGTCCATCTCCAAATCACATGATATAACTGTTTTTTTTGTCTACAAGAACATGATATAACATTGTGACTTGGTTATGTCCTATTTTTCAGGAGGACCAAAGGATGGCTATTCGATTGGCTAATACAATGTTCAATTCATTAAAGGGTAGACCTGTTCAGGTATCCTTAATGTGAATACCATGTTGGGGATGTTGCCTGGAAAATGTGTTTAATTGTAATAGTTTCTTGCAGGGTCGCATATTTGATGGTAAAGAGCCACCACAGTTTATTGCTCTTTTCCAACCAATGGTGGTCCTCAAGGTGTCATTTGCCAAATCCAATGTTAATTTTATTGACATATATAGATAGTGTGAGGTTAATCAGTTTAACTTACTTATGTCTGATTCAGGGAGGCTTGAGTTCTGGTTACAAAAAATTTATAGCAGACAAAGGCTTGCCAGATGACACATACACACCAGACAGTGTTGCACTTATTCGAATTTCAGGAACATCCCCTCATAATAATAAAGTGGTGCAAGTAGATGCAGTATGTCCCCATAAAAATTAAATTATTCATTTTTTGTCCACTGTGGTTATGTTGGTGGGGCTTCTCTTCTCTGCTAGCTGATCGTAATTATGGTATTCTTGTTCAGATTGCGGCATCGTTGAATTCTACCGAATGTTTTGTTTTGCAATCTGGCTCAGCTGTTTTTACTTGGCATGGGAATCAATGTTCCCTTGAGCAGCAGCATCTTGCAACAAAAGTTGCTGAATTTTTAAAGGTAAACCTTACTACAAGTTTTTCCTGCTATCTTTTTGTACTTTTGTTCCTTTCTGTTTTGGAGGAGATTTTATCGTCTCCCTAGTTGTATTTCATCATTTTTCTGCATATGCTAAAAAATAAGGTTAACTTTTTTGAAGGGTATTAGCTCAAAATTGTGCTTGTTACACTGCATTATTCAAGCACCATCATATAAAGTTAAACCGTAACCAACTAGTTCAGTCTTATATTATGATTCAAACAGAGTTTCTAGTTTCTGGCCACTTGGATAGATTTACCTGTCAAGGAAGAAGCTCAACTCTTCTACACAAGAAAGAATATTTGTGGCAATGGCTTTCATATTTCTTTTGCAAGCCATTAGTTATTTCACGATAATGTCGTTCAAATAATCTTTGAACGACTATAATCTTGAGTTTATACCCTAATATATCCCTTGTAACGGGATAACATGTGCCTATGCCTCTGGCTATTTCTTTTTCACCAGTAAACTAATGATTTCGTTTGACATTTAGATCAACAAAAGTAATTTACATTGGATGTTAATTTTTAACATATTGCACGTCCATCTCCAGCCAGGAGTTGCTCTAAAGCTTGCTAAAGAAGGAACAGAAACCTCAGCTTTCTGGTTTGCAGTTGGGGGGAAACAAAGTTACACAAACAAAAAAGCCACTAATGACATTGTCCGGGACGCACATTTGTTCACTTTCTCTTTCAATAGAGGTAGACTATCTTCAAACAGTGTTTGTATACATTTTGATATAAATAGCATATTTATTTACTGATATTTGAATGTTCTGACCAACCACTAATTTTGTATATTTCCTTGCAACATGGATGTGCCAGGAAAGTTACAGGTGAGTTTGTGATTACAACCTCATTATGTAGGCAGTGAGTCGGTAACTTGGGAGTTCTCTATCTCTTCTAAATCTTATTTTATATTGTAATCTTCAGGTAGAGGAGGTTTACAACTTTTCCCAAGATGATTTGTTAACAGAGGATATCCTCATACTTGACACGCACGCAGAAGTTTTCGTTTGGATTGGTCAGTGTGTGGATCCAAGAGAAAAGCAAAATGCATTTGAAATTGCCCAGGTAAACATGTTCGATTAATTAGAGTTTTCACTTCCCATATTTCCTTTTACTTGATGTATACTATAAATTTTCCTTCAGAAATACATAGATAAGGCTGCATCTCTGGATGGACTGTCTCCTCAAGTTCCACTATATAAAGTAACAGAAGGGAATGAACCGTGCTTTTTCACTGCATACTTTTCTTGGGATCATGCAAAAGCTTTGGTATGTGCTAAAATATCAGGGAACTCCATTTTTTCGTTTCCCTGTCTTCTTAAAATATCTCCATTCTCACACTTAATAATCATTGTGGCCTGTAAAGTTGTATTTTTCTGAATGTGTGTGTTAATTGAATACAGTATAATTCTTGTCTAACAAGCTGGTTTAGTAAAAACATACTGTCACAAATATAAGGGTGACAGCAATTTCGAAGTTTTATAAAACAGATTTTTGGTGTTCAAACGACTCAACTGGCATCATGGTTCATGCAGTTGACCTCACCCAGTGAAATAAGGTTGTTGTTGTTGTTGTATAATACAGATTTTATCTGTCAAAATGGAAGCTCAGATTATAGGTATAAAACAGCTCTTCCCATGTCTGAACCAGGTCTACTTAGTACTATTAGTGTACTTACTCATACGAAGAGTATAAGATGTATAAGTATAAGCGAGTTCCAAAATTGCTATACTTTAACCCGAGGTTTTGAAGAAGAATATAGTCTAAATTGTGGTCACCATTTCCTTAATAAATTTTTTAATACAGAAAACAAAGTGAAAAAAGGCTACATTTTTGTAATTATTAGTGAATATTAGAAAGACAAACGAAGAGCATCATTACCTTTAACCAAACATGCACTTGATTTATTCTTTATCTTCCTGATGAAATACAGGTTCCGGGGAACTCCTTCCAGAAAAAGGTGACATTACTCTTTGGGATTGGCCATGCTCTAGAGGTAAAAACTTGACTTCCAGTTTTCAGGAGAACATTGTCACAGTTGAACCATGCAAAATCAGACAGTTTTTTTTTTTTTTTCATTTTTTTAACATTAAAAAACAGTTGAAACTGAACTTCTATCATTAACAATGTCTTACTTAGATCCAACAAAGAAGATTCTTATTCAATTATGATTCTTATTTCTTTGTAAAACGGTTTCTCAGTCCTTTTCAAGTTCAGGCTATTAGGCGGTTACACACAAAACAAAATATCTGAATATATATAATATCTAATTCTATTTTTTTAAAATACTCCTAAATTCTTACTTACTCTACATTTTTTTTTTCTTTCACACGATTACTAATAAACCTGTGCAGAGCGCAATGTTGGTGTTAGGTTTAATATCTGAATTTATGACTGCAGGTGCAGCTATTAATTTCTTGTTGCTTGTCCATTTATATGCTTAACTGTGCTACACTATGTCTACTTAACTCTGCTACACTATACCTACTTAACTGTGCTACACTATATCTACTACTGACAGGAAAAGTCTAATGGGTCAAGTCAAGGGGGACCAAGACAAAGAGCAGAAGCTTTGGCTGCCTTAAATAGCGCATTCAAGTCATCTCCTGAGGCAGCAGCTAGTGCGGTACATCAACTTGTTTATTCGTGATTTAATATATTTTTTCTTCATTTTACATTCAATGAACTTAAGGTTATACAAACTAGGTTCAAATAGTTTGTTCTTGCTTGGATTTGGTTTTGCTCCCCCTGCCTTTTGGTAGTCGCTCGTTTTGGTTTAATGATATTTTTAGGTTGTTGTCTCGCTGAGTGTCTTAAGATGTCAACTTGGTTGCGATTATCTATAGTTCTCCTTTGGTGCTTCTTTCTAACTTTTTCTACTCTGACTGACACAGGATAAGTTAAATGGGCTAAATCAAGGAGGGCCAAGACAAAGGGCTGAAGCCTTAGCAGCCTTAAACTCTGCATTTAATTCATCATCTGGAGCCAAAATTTATACACCTAGGTCGTCTGGAAGAAGTCAGGGATCACAGAGAGCAGCAGCAGTAGCTGCTCTTTCTTCAGTTCTTACTGCTGAAAAGAAGAAAACTTCACCTGAAACTTCTCCTGTGGCAAGCACTAGTCCTGTTGTGGAAAATAGTAACTTCGGTGAGAAACATAGCCCAATTCCAGATACTAAAAGTGAGAGTGCCCCTTCTGAAACGGATGTTGTTGAAGAAGTTGTTCCGGAAGTCAAGGAGACAGAAGAATTTGCCACTGAAACTGGCACAAATGGGAATTCAGAACCAAAACAAGAAAATGTGGATAATGGAGGAAATGACAGTGAAAACAATCAAAATGTCTTCAGTTATGAGCAACTAAAGACTAAATCTGGTAGTGTTGTGTCTGGAATTGATCTTAAACGGAGAGAGGTTAGTGTAGGTCTGCATAATCATTAATTTTTTTAATATGCTAATGCTAGTATGAAATGAGATAGTCACCAAAGTTTCCCATAACTTTTATGGAACAATGAAGTACCCCAATACTATTAATTTTTCTATTTTAATTGGAACTGTTATTGATTTTATTAGATATTGAGGGGCCTATGTAATATTTGAAAGGGTCTTCTTGCTAACCAATCCTCATTGGTTAGGAAATCCAAAATAGAAAGTTTTATCAGAATTCACTTTGAGAATGCATTGAAAATCACATTAAAGGCATTTTGTAAGGAAAACTTTGAATTTCGAATTGCTTTGGCTAGATGTTAACATTTTCCTTTTCCACTTAATGTTGCTTAGGCCTATCTGTCAGAGAAAGAGTTCGAAACTGTATTTGGAATGAGCAAAGAGGCATTCACTAAGTTGCCAAGATGGAAGCAAGACATGCTGAAAAGGAAAGTGGATCTGTTCTAGACTCAGATACAATGAGCAACACACATGCTGCTTTTGCATGCTAATATATATATCTTGAAATGCACTTATCTGTTGGGTAGTGTGGTTTTTTTTGGTATATATATATACATATATATACCCTACTTGGATTCCTATGCATAGCACTTTGCTTTTGGCCTATAATGGACGTAGCTATATATGGTTAGTGTCCAAGTTTGAATGTGGCGCTGCCTTGGAGAGTGAGTTTTAGTTTTCTCCTTTGAAATTGAGCATGCCTCTTCTTCCTCTTATAGTGTTCACATATTATTGTAGCAATAAACACAGTGGACAGATTCTATTCTTTTTTTTGTCAAGTTTGTATTTTCAAAAATGTGGCTCTTTGTTTTTTTGCCTTGTTGCTATTGGTTAGGGAGGCTGGTGTATATGTATTGCATCTTATACTGAATCTCAATATAAAGAATGGAAATTTGTTTGTTTGTTATCTATGGGTAGGATATGAAGAATTATGTGCATGTGCTGCTGCTTCTCTTATTATTTCCCAATGCACAACAGGAATTCAACTCTTCTCTTGCAGGTTATGGATGGATTAAGAATTTTATTCAGGTATTTAAACTCTATGAATCAATGATAAAAAAAAAAATTCATTATCACTTTTAAAATAAATAATATAAAATAAGTAAATAAGTTTGTTCATAAGTTTATAAGTTAGTAACTAAACGATCTCTCCTATTATTTTTTTATTCTCTAAATATTACTTTCTATTTATGTTAATTGTAATTTTTTAATAAATTTATTATTTTTCTCTTAAATATACTTATATTTATGGATAACTTTATGCAATCATATACTAGATATTTAAAGTTGCCGAATTTTTCAATGGAAAATAAAATTATTTTCTACATAAATGAAATTCAAATCTATTACTCTATAAACTACGAGAAAATTATTATATAGAAATTAGAGATAAAAAATAATTAGTTATTATATTGACTATATTAGATAATATGGTAGAGACAAAAAATTATTAATATCTAAATTAGTTTTTATTAATGATAAATCGTTTCTAAATTAGTATCTAATTAGTTATCAGGTTAAGCTTTTAGCTATCACTTTATAATCTAAATAATTGGTAACTAAAATCTGGGTAGTTAATTATATACTAATTTAAAAACTATTTATCAATAATAGAAACTAATTTAAATATCAAATAATTTTTTAAATAGTATTTAATTTAGTTTTTGTTTATAAAATTAATTTTTATTTAATATTTTTTTAGAAGTGATAATATATCTTGTACCTGTATGAGAAAAGGGGGTCCAGGCACTACTTGCTGATGTGCGTACAATTGCTGACGTGTCGGTCTCCTCGTCCAGTCGTTCTTTGAAGTCTTCTCTTTGTCCTCGGTCGGGCGCAGGAGGGTACCTGCAAAAGGCGCTCCGATGTTCAAGTAAGAAGGTGTTCTAGGTGAAGTGTTTAGTGATTGGAAAAACGTACCTTCTTTGTGGCTTGAGCACTGTATTTATAGGGTTACCTTGTGGGCTTTGATCCTATGGGCCTAGGATCAGTTACTGAGGTATGCATAACGTATCCCGCAATATCAGGGGGAACGTTTGGATACGTTTCTTGGATTCTTCGGGGTGGCTTTGACTTTTTCCACTCTAAGTACAATGGCTTAATTAACATTTATGAACATGGGTCTCGATCGGCCACGTAGACCAACAAGTGTTCGTCTGACACCTACCGGTACATTTGCCCCCCAGGCTCGAAGAAGAGGATTTCTGAAGAGTCGAACGGGATTAGCGCGGTTCCCAAGACATGTTAGAAGCATTTAATGGCAGGGCGATGGGACATTTATTATGCAAGTGGCGGCAAGATTAATCCAACGATGGAGATTTTGTGACGATTGGGATGCCAAGTGACGAGCGTCGTAGGATAGGAATGCATCTAACGGTGGTGGTGTGTCGTAGCCTGATGTGGAAAATCTATAAATAGCGCTTGAAGGGGCAGGATTGCACGTTTGGTGTGTAAACGAGTCCGAGTTGCTCCGAGTGCTGAATGCCGATTGTCGAGTCCATCCTCTGTGTGCTTGCTATGTATTCGCTTATAAGGTTAGTTATGTCTTCCTAACATTGTTCTAATAGTGTAGTGCGAATAGAGTTGTCGAGGGAGGAGTGTAAGGACGAATGTTCTACGTCCGGGAATACGGGTAATATGAGTCAGTTGGAAGGTCCCAACTACGACTAGGTTGATCCGAGTGTCTTGAGTATTCCCACTCGATTCAGAGACGCTGAGTGCTTAAACAAAGTGTTAAGAAAAGTACGATTTGTTAGGGGGGACCTTCCTGGAGATATAGTGATGGCCAACATGTGCGGGTTCACCGACCGGGTGCGTCATGGCCAGGAGAACACTTCACATGACTTTTTCTTCGTATATACCATGCTTTTTATGGACCTACACGTAACTCTACCATTCAATGACTTCACCATGGACGTGTTACATATACTGAATGTGGCCCCGACGCAGCTGCACCCGAATTCCTGGGTGTGCCTACAAGTGTTTTGGATGATATGACGGTTGTTCAAGTTGATGCTGACTGCCGAGGCGTTCTTGTTTTACTACAACACACATCCGAGCACCCCAGTGAGTTGGGTGTCATTATCAAGTCGGTCGGGTAGTGTACGCTTTGCATCGTACACTACATCCTATAAGAATTTTAAAGAGAGATACTTTAAAATATTTGTTGAACCTGACGGGCAGGATTATTTCTGTAACTTGGCAGGGAGAACCAAATTTCCCTTCCACTGGACCCTGAACCCGGTCGTGCTTAACACTAGTCCTAGGGCGGCGATGACACCTCTGGATAAGACGGTGCTCATAGTATTTGACCAACTTTCATATAAACTACCAACAAGGGATTTGATATCCCTATATGGGTCATTCGACAATTGGGCGGACTTTATCGGTATGTAGATTCCTATTACTTAAGATTATTCACTCCATTAATAGTGTGTAATTCCTTTGTGTTTTGTAGGAATCATGAATCGCACGAACCCTAGGCTAACAGACTTCATGAATAACGTGCGACGGATGCCTGGGAAAAGGAAGCTAGGTAGCATTGATGCACCCGAAAAAGAAAAACTGACGACTCTGGTCGTACCTGTGGATATGGTACCGGTTGTTGATGTCGCGCTGCCACCAAACAAGAAAAGGGGCCGACCAACCAAAGGGGCGGGGTCATTGCGGTTGCCACGTCAAATATCGATGTTGGAACCAAGTCTAAAAATGGTGGCGAGCATCCAGGTCGAGTTGCTGTCGAAGGATGAGAGTCTGTTGGCGGCTGTGCGAACCAGCACTCTTATCCACAAACAGTTGGAACTCCAGAGTCGAGCTTTTGTTGCTAGTCGAACGCTGGGGGAGGAATTGGAGAGGACTACGACTGTAGTCATTCCAAAGCTGAAAAAGGAGCTGACCGAGTCTACGCAGTCACTGAAGGCTGCCTTGGAAGCTAACGAGAAACTAAAGGCTTGGTTAGAGGAAGAGAGGTTGTCGGCAACAAAAGCTCAAGAGATGATGAAAGCCGACCTGGAGGCTGAGCTGGAGAAGGTGAAAAGGGTGGCGATCGACCGAGAAAGAACATTAGAAGCTGAAGTCGAGAAGTGCCACAACTTCATGCTACAATTAGTGAGGAGTACTTCCGACTAGGCATAAATCAGGCAGTCGTGCTGTATGGGATTCCAGTTGAAGACGACCAATACGAAATTGAAAAGAAGGTGTGATAAATGGTCAACTGGTGGGGGACGGTGATGGTGAAGGGAAGGGTGAAACAGCGACACCCGGTCCCGAGCCAGAAGCTTCATTTGAAGAGATAATTGTATAATTTTAAAATTAGGTTGGTCCTGGCCTGTGGGCACCATACAATGGTTACATGTTTAACTCTGTTTGACCGAACAATATACTTGCATGTTTATATTTCTATTCACCAAATGTGGGATGATTTTTGTTAAATAACTTGCATGTTCAACACTGTGTCGTCCAAGTGCATGGGATAAAGACTTAGATTAAGTTGTTCTACGATAGGATACACCAAGTAGCTGTCGTACGAGGCAATAGGTTTAAGTAATTTTGATTACGCTAACTTCAAGTGTCGTGGGAGACGAGAGATTTAGATTGCGCTTAATAATTTCGAGTGTTGTACGAAGCAAAAGATGCAGGTTACATGTAGTAATTTCGAGTGTCGTACGAGGCGAGAGATTCAAATTACGTGTAGTAATTTCGAGTGTCGTACGAGGTGAAATATTCAGGTTACGTGTAGTAATTTCGAGTGCTAGATAGCGTGTTCAGGCCGACCTGAAGTCGGGTAATAATGAATTTGTTCTGACTATTATTAGTAGTGGTAGTTCTGACAGTGCGTTTGTATGTTAACATAAAGAAGTCAATGTAGAAATTTATAATGCCTCGTTAAAACCTTCTCGGTCGTAAACCCTCCTTAGGAATAAACTGACCAAGCGAGGAAAGAGTACACTGTCTTTATTAATAATTAACTATAATAAATTTTGAGATGCGTGGCATTCTACGATCTCAGTACACTTTTTCCAGACAAATATTCTAAATAATATGCTCCACCAGATCCTCGGTCGGCGATGCGAAACGGTCCTTCCCAGTTGCTTGAAAACTTGTCGCTGTCTTTTCAAGCGTCGCTACGCATTCACCATACCAGATCACCTTTTTTAAAATTTTGTGGCTTCACTTTCAAATTATATCTTTTTGCCACTCGTAGCT